>CM026080.1:2972640-4246806 GCA_014839685.1 Anableps anableps | reverse complement strand
ATTGTTGGACTTTAACAAACTAGTTTTAGTTTAATGCTTTACCATGTTTTTTAGGAAGGAAACATCAGACATGACTTGCAGTTAATCTTTGTTCCTGTGCACGTTCCATCTGAACAATCTGAAAGTGCAGTTCACCCGATTAATACTTAATTCCTGTTCAGTAATTCAAACCCACAACTGTTCCATGTTTGCTTATCTATTTATTATAAAAGGGTCTTCTAAAAAGAATAGACATCAGTTGGTACTGTTAAGTGGGCAGATGCTATTTTTGCATATTTTACTCCTTTTGCTATCCATTTATTTGCTTTTTGTTGTTCTTGTTGCTCCCATTCACTGTTCTAATGTAGGCAAATTTGCAACAAAGCTGCCCCCATTCACATGTTTGTTTCTGTTATCAGGAAACGGAAAAGGCCAGATTAAAGCATCATCAAATTAACCCTTTTTTAGATGTTAAGGTTAACTTTTGTTCTTGGTTTTCAACAAATTTGACATAAAAGCTAATAGATCTGACAGGATGTTGGAAATGGCAGAGTGCCTTGTTTAAAGTTTTTGTTGTTGTCTTGAGTTCTGATTGCTCTCTGATGCTAAAGCAATCTCCTGCAGGATGCAGTCAGAACCAGACATGGAAACATATCAATGAGCTCTTATGTTTAAAAGTAATGCTAGGAGCTTTTACCTTTTTAGAGTCAACTTTAGGGTAAGGACAGCGGATGTAGAATAGACATGTTCCTGACTTCTCACAAATTCTGTTATAGTAGGTAGGTACAGCGGGGATGTCACTGCTGTGTGAGAAGGCAGTCAGGTTAAAATGCGTGGGTTTGTGTTTGGATTTGTGTTTGTGGAGCAGGTGTGTGTATGTGTAATTTTGTCATTTTGGATATGCAGAGTTGTTAGAATGGTGAGAAAGGTAGAAACTTTTTAACACTCAGCACCCAAGAGCATCAAAGGGCAGGTACCATTGGGTCCTGAAGCCTGCAGCAGCCCCAGACAGACACCAGGCACAGACATAGGTCTGCAGTGAAGCACAGCAGCCCCCAGGTCAAACAGGTACAAGGGGAAATGCAGGACACCAAACCGCCAACCCTGCCCTGCAGACATGTCCATGCCCAGTCACCCAGCGCCTGCACAAGCCTCTGGTAGCAAGACACCTGGCAGCACCAAGAAACAGAACATGACATAGAGAACCCAGTTTCCTTTCACATTTCTGTGCTTCATTTTTAACACTTACTACAACTAAACAATAGTTAATTTTGATTGTTCCCTTAGCAACATTTAACACCAAATAGAGTTGTTGTCAGTCAGACACTGTTTAGAACCAATCAAGCTGAAAAAATCTAATTTCTCCATTCTGCTATATTATATAGATGTTATTGCATTTTGTGGACTTAATGGTCATTTAAAGCTACAATTTTTCAATGGCTTCTAGTTCACACAACAACACTCCCACTGTTCCCCTTTCTGCAGCTGAAGTCATGCATGTCCTTTCTCTGAAGCGTGTGTGTGTTAGCTCTAGAACAGATCAGTCTCCCCTGCTGTCTCTTTCAGACTGTGGCTCAGTGGAGGAAGGCTGGTTACCAGGACATGCCTGAGTATGAAAACTTTAAACACCTTCTCCAGGCTCCAGTGGACGATGCTCAAGAGCTGCTGCACACTCGCTTCCCCATGCCGAGATACATCGACACGGAGCATGGCGGGAGCCAGGTGGGGGCGCTGTCACACACCTGCTTTTCAGTGACACACACAGGCTAATACGCACCTCACATAAGCGTTCAAAGTCATGAAGGAAACAAAAGAAAAGGTTTTGAAATGATTTTATCTTTTTCTAGTGAATTTGGGTATGACATTTATGTTTTAATTTTCCCTGCTGAGTCAAGTCAAGTTTATTTGTATTGCACATTTCAGCAGCAAGGCTGTTCAAAGTGCTTTACATGATAAAAACATAACACAGTGACCAATTATGAAACAAGCAACAAACATTAGATTTTGTGAGAGGCCATCATCACAGTCATCCAGAATAATCATCATCAAATATACATCAAATATATTAATAAATGGTCCAGTTATTATTAATCAAAGGCAACTCCAAACAGGTGGGTTTTTAGTCTTGATCTAAAGGAACTCAGTGTTTCGGCAGTTTTTCAGTTTTCTGGAAGTTTGTTCCAGATTAGAGGAGCATAAAAACTGAACATTGCTCCTGAATTAAGACAGATTTCATGTTGTTGTTTCACAACATAAAATAAAATGAAATAAAACCCCTGCTAGGTCAGTGTGTTGTTTGTGAATGTCCAGAATGTTGTAAAAACAATTGGAAAAATGTAGAAATATGAGTCTGGAAGAGTATGGAATTTTTCTATGGAAAATCTGTCAGAACACATTCTCAATTATTTTGCTCCATATGCAGCCTGTTTTCTCATGATCTGGCTGGGGTTGGTATTGCTTTGTGATGGAGGACATGTCCACAGAGATGTAAGCACTCATCTGAGCAGAACCTTCTGTGTGTTTTTAGGCTCGCTTCCTGCTCTCCAAAGTCAACCCTTCCCAAACTCACAACAACATGTATGCCTGGGGACAGGTAAGACCCCTACCAGTGACCCTTAACCTCAGCTGATCTGATGAAATGTTGACGGGGCTGTTTTTTCCACAGGAGTCTGGGGCTCCCATCCTTACTGATGACGTCAGCCTGCAGGTCTTCATGGACCACCTGAAAAAGCTTGCCGTCTCCAGCGCTGCCTGATCCCACCTCACTCATTCTGTGGTGCATGCATTTGCTGCCTGAACCAAGCAACAAGCACTCCGTTTCCGTCAGTGTTACTTTCAGCAGCAGGTCCAGGACATTTCCACACAATAGTTTGTTTTCATTTTCCAGCACGTTACATTGCTACTCCTACGCTGCTGTTCAGTAAAACTACTCATCTAACCTAAACCTAAGCAGTTCAGATCCATGTCAGAAAGTGGTAATTGGCTCTCGTATCTTCCTGCGTGTCTACTTTGTTTCATCAGTGTTGCAAACGTTTTAAGTAAGAATTTTGCAGACTGTCAGCGTGTCATTCAACAAAAACTCCAACCATAACCTGTGTAGGGTTAACCCTGCTGTCGGATGGGATGCTCTCAGCAACATAGAAACAAGCTTAGAGTCTTGGCAGTAAATGTGTCCCTGGTTTTTATTTCCACATTTGACATATTTCACAAAGATTCAGCAGCTGCTACATAGTAAACATAATGTCAACACTTTTTCCTTGTTTTGGTTGTACAGTGTTGGTTTTTATTTATGTGAGCAAGTTTAATGTCTTCTCCTCAATTGGTTTCTTTAAAGCACTCATTTTCATTTCAAACGCTAAGAGTTTTGTTGAGGCAAGTGAATGCATGTCTTCTTGTCATTCTGTTTGTTTCATGTTTGCAGTAAAGCTGTGCAATGGAGAGCCCACTGATTTCTGTGTTTTTCTTCAGATTTAGCTCAGAAAATTATCGTGACATGAAAGGTAAAGCTTTGCTGCCCCCCTCTGGAATCTTGCAACTAAGCCTGAATCCTTTTTTCCAAGGATAACCCCTCTTTAACTTTGTCACCTAATTCAGGTCATGGTTAAAAAGAGGCTCACTCATTCCTTGTACATAAACATAAGTAACTTAACTGTTCACACAGCACATACAGGAATAAGTTAATCAGTCCTGTAGCAAGTGGTAAGAAATTAGTTTATAGGCAAGGCAATTTTATTTGGCTTTAATTTATTTTCAGCAGCAAGGCAATTCAAAGTGCTTTACAGAAGGAAAACAAAACTAGAAACAAGCAAAAAAAAAAAAAAAAAAAAAAAAAATACATTGCAGTGGTAATATAACAGAAAACAATGATAAATTTAAAAACAGACTACAGTTTATGATGTTCCAGTTGTTATTAATCAAGGCAGCTCTAAACAAATTAGTTTTTAGCCAGTTTTTTTTTTTTTTGGAAGTTTGCTCCAGATTAGAGGAGAATAGAAATTGAAAGCTGCTTCTCCATGTTTGATTCTGATTCTGATTGATTTTTTTTATTTTATTTTTTTTTTTTTTTTATGCAGACCTGTTAAGACACGGTTGCAGTAATCAATGCAACTAAAGATAAATGCATGGATGAGTTTCTCTAGATTTTGTTGAGATATTAGGCCTTTGATCCTGGAAACGTTCTTCAGGTGATAAAAGGCCGACTTTGTAATTGTTTTTATGTGTCTCTGAAGGTTCAGGTCCGAGTCCATCACTACACCCAGATTTTGGGCCTGATCACTAGTTTCTAGCTGTAATAACTGAAGCTGCGCACTGCCTCTAGATCGTTCCTCTTTAGGTCCAAAGATAATAAGTTTAGTTTTATTTCTGTTCAGCTGGAGAAAGTTATGGCACCTCCACGCATTGATTTGTTCTACGCATCTGTTAAGTGCTTGGATGGGTTCAGAGTCTCCTGGTGACATCATGTAGAGCTGTGTATCATCTTCTTAGTTATGGTAACTAATCTCATTACTTGTTATAATCTGAGCTAGTGGGAGCATGTAGATATTAAATAAGAGGGGCCCCTGGATGGAACCTTGGGGTACTCCACATGTGACTTCTGTCCGCTCCGATGAGAAGTTGCCTATTAACACAAAGAAATCCCTGTTCTTTAGGTAGGATTCGAACCAACTGAGTACTGTACCAGAGAGTCCAACCCAACTCTCCAGTCGCTTCAATAATATATCATGGTCAAAAGCTGTGCTGAGATCCAACAGAACTCAACATTGTGGTTCATCCACAGTCTGTATTTACTGAACTCTTTGGCAAGGGCTGTCTCAGTGCTGTGGTGAGCACCGAAACTGGACTCATGCCTGTTAAGGAAGAACCCAATGCCAAATGTGACCTTTTCAAAAAAATAAATCTACTTATATGGACATAAAATATAGTTAAATTTTTTAAATAACTTTTTTCCTAACATACTAACAAAATATAACTATATAGTGTATGACAGATTATTTCTATTTTTATTATCAATATTAAATCATGAATTAGCAGAGATTAACCGCATTTTTGGAAAGCTGACTTCGATTTTACAGCAACACTTAGGCCTAATTACTGCCTAACCTGTAGAATCAGGAAATCAGTTAATAGATCCTGTCTGAGAACTTGAAGTAGGTTTAAAGATTTTAAAAAGCAACATATTATTCCCTTATCTAAAGAAATCCAAGACGGATTAGAAACAAAGGTTTGCAAAGCCTTAGAAAGGCTTTGGGACACCAGAACACCACAGTGAGAATCCTTATCCACAAACGGAGAAAATATGGAACTTTTTCTGTTTTTATATTTTTTGCCATAGTTTGAATATGCAGGCCTTTATTTACCTAAAACATGCTACTGGTACACCTGAATTTCCACTCTGTGGGACAATAATATTTCTATTCTATGCTAACAGTCAGACATAGACCATCATGGTCTGGGCCTGCTTAGCTTATTCAGAACCTGGATAACTTTCCATACTTGATGGAACTATTCTTTTGCTCTCTACCAGAAATTCCTGAAGAAGAATCAGTTCGTGACCTTAACCTCAACTATTCTTGGGTATACAGCAAGACAATGATCCAAAGCACACCAGTAAGTCCACCTTTGAATAGCTCAAAAAACAAAATAAAGGTTGTGGCCTTGTGAAAGTCCAAGCTTAAACCTAATTCATTTTCCCTCCAGTGTTCTCGTCTATCATATTTAATTCCTACAAAATACACTGAAGTTTGTGGTTACAAAATCATATATGAAAAAGTTCGAAGCAATGTAAATCATTCATGTTCTCCAGGTATTCCAACTGTGTTGATTTATCCCCCAACAAACATGTATGATGGTTCTCAGTGCTGATGGCGTTTACCAGTTTTGTTATGGTGTCAGAGCCCAGTAGCGTCCAGTATGCTGAGGATTAACACACCCATTACATTTCTAACCATGAGAAAACCTTTGCAAGAGGCTTTCCCCCTGTACTTCCTGTCATTCTTTGCATAGTGCCTCCTGGAAATGCCTAAGTCACCACTTACCCTATCAGCTTCCCTGTGCCTTTCCACTGTTTGTTCAAATCCAAGCTGTGAGCATGTTTAAAGAGAATAAAAGAATGTTGATAAGACATGGCCTTCATAGTGTCCTGAGACTGACTCAGAACATGAAAATTGTTGTAAAAATTATTTATTTGCATTTCTAACTATGGCATCCCATTAAGTCAGTGGCAGACACCTCATCCTTTACACCATCTATTAATGAACACGTCCCTTTGGTGTTTGAGTCCAGAGAAATACATTGTTGAATGTCTAATAGCCTGCTCACTGACAAAACCAATAATGTATCTTTTTCTTTTCCTCAGGAGCTATCTGCAGTAAAACAGTTGTCCAGAAGCATATACTTATTAAACCCATGTGTTAAGAATCAATTGAAAAGGTGTATCTAATAAAGTGGCCTGTGAGAGTAGATGATGTGTGCATTTACTTAAGAAAAACCCACCTGCTGCTGTCATATGTCCAGTTCCCAGGGTCTCAACTGGTAATTGCTTCAGTTCAAAAAATAATGAATCTCAGACTGAGGTTTTGGTCTGAATGTCTCAGAGCTTTCACAATCTGATTAGTTGACAGTGTCCCTGTGCAGGAAAACAGCTGACCATATCAAGACCCAACACACTTCCTGTCCAGGAGGAGAGCAGGGGAGGAACTGCTGGGTGTGGGGGGGGTGAAGCCAGCAATCTGCCAGCAGAGCT
Source organism: Anableps anableps (assembly GCA_014839685.1). Classification (NCBI taxonomy): domain Eukaryota; kingdom Metazoa; phylum Chordata; class Actinopteri; order Cyprinodontiformes; family Anablepidae; genus Anableps; species Anableps anableps. The sequence goes on along the minus strand of CM026080.1, from coordinate 4,240,085 downwards.
ACTGGGAAGGAGAAACTGGAAGAAAGAAATAAGAAAAGGTATACAGGAATAAGTGGAAAGAAAGAAGACGAGACATTTTTAGAGACTGGAGCTGTCAAGAGAAAGAAGACAATAATCTGAGAAGAAAGGGATCAGGAAGAGGGAGAGGAGAAGGAAAAGAAACGGCCGAATCAAAAGTGGGACAAGTAACTAACGGTAAGAAAGACAACATAAACAAGATGGAATTTAGATTCATTTATTTTTGTTGCTGTCATCAGTTTTTGTGACATCTTAGTAAAATTTCATTTCCATAACAGTTTAAAATGAGAACTGTTTCACATTGTCACAAGTAACGACATACATATAAAAAAACAATCAAGAAGAAATGGTGTAAAGTAAGTGTGAAAGTTGAGTTTTAAGTTGCTTTTAGAAAATGAAGATCCAATCCAAAGATCTTAAACTCAACTCCACCTAAACTGACAGGCCAGGCACAGAGAGCACTTTAAAGGAGTTGCACAGGTGGGAAAATCTATAGGCAGGACAAGTAATAGTCTTGCACTTCACAAATCCGTCCTTTATAGAACAGTAAAAAGAGTTCAAGTTCTAAAGACTGCAAAGAAGAATGGGCAAAAGTTTCTCTCTAGATGTCCCTAGATGTACCATGCTGGGAGAGACGTAACCTAGTAAAAGGTGGTTCTACAAAGTTTGGACTCAAGACCTGAATGCAAATGCATACAATATTTTTTTTAAATTTGAAATTTGTAAAACAAACCAAAAATCCTTCCACTTATTTACTACCTTGTTTTGGTCCACATCATAAGCCCCAATAAACTTTACGGTTGTAACATGTAAAAATGTTAACGGGGCATGAACACCTGCAAAGTTCAGTATACAGTGCACCTGGAAATAATTCACACTGCTTCACACAAAACATGGCATAATAACAAAACATATGCAGTCATATTCAATAAGTTAGAATCTGCATTGTGGTTCAAGGCTCTTTTTTCCATATTAAAAGTACTTTTGAAAATAACAACCTTTAAGCAGGTATCAAACATACTTTTCATTAGATCCACATTTCTGTATTGAAAATGTTTTTTATTGGTCTGATATAATATTGTAATGTCGTGTTTTTATTCAATGTAAGCAGAAGATCATCATAATTAACAGAAATAAAGGCTTGAAAACATCAGTCTGTGTAGAATTACTCTATGTAATGTGTTTCACTGAGTGAAGAGAGCTTATGAAATAATTGAATTTAGTTTGTCATTTCATGACTATACATCCTCATAACTCATGAAAATACTTAACAGGCAAGAAAAATAAGCTGATGGTCAGTGATTAATTACTTGGGTATGAACTGGTTTGTTTACACTCAGGAAACTGCTTGTAGCAGATGGCCTCTTGGAAAGGGGAGTTTTTCCTCTCCACTCTCACTATATGCATGCTTGGTATGAAGGATGGCTGTAACAACACAAGTCAACAACACAACGCAAGCGACTGTCTACTGTCACGACATGCTCATCTAAGGGGAGTGACTGCTGCAAGTCAATGAGTCGATGCAGTCTGCTGGGTTTCCTCAGATAGAAAACTTCTAAAACTGATTTAAATAATGAACTGAACTTAATGCACTGTTTGATAACCAGGATCAATCTGAATGCATGTGTGATTGAACTGAAATTACTTTTTTTTGTAAAGTGCCTCAAGACAACATTTGCTGTGAATTGCACTATATAAAAAACAGAATTCAGTTGAACTGAATATTGCAATTGTCTTTATTTTGACAGTGACATCATCACCAAAGGGGGTGGAGCTTGAGGAAATGGAATTTTGGGTCTGCTGCTGGTGGAGTTCCCTTTGGATAGTTGTCTTCCTGCTAAGAAATGTCTCCACTAACTTGTCCTCACACACTAAATACACTCTCAGCGAAAGTAAAGCTTCCTTTGATCGAGCCATAAAGAACTGCTCTCCTGGTGTTCTTCCCACCGTGGCCACTGAACATGAGCTCCAGGAAATATTTCAGCTTTTCAACAAGTCAAAGTTCTTTCAGACAAATATTACTGTCTGGATTGGGCTAAAGAAGTCTAGACATGAATGCAGTACTCATGGACTACCCCTGAAAGGATTTAAATGGGTAAAAAATGGTAGCCAGGAGTCGAGCGCAATCAACTGGCTGGAGGAGCCAAAACTCACCTGTACAGAGCATTTATGTGGGGCCCTGAAGCAACAGTTTGTCCTGTCAAAAGTTACTTGGGGTTTGATCTCTGACAGCTGTAAAACCCCCTACCAGTTCATCTGCAAAGGGAGTGATGGACATACAGAAATGTCAATGGAAAGCAGCAGCACAACCATTAGACCTGTTTCCTCAAAGCCCCAACTGAAAACAGCAACAGCCAAAACTAGCCGGTCAACATTACATCCTAACATCCCAATATCAGAGCCGGAATCCTGCGAGGATTCCAAAAATCCCAAGCATCCCACCATTCGTTCCTTGTCTCCTGATTCCAGGAACAGCAACAAAATCCTGGTCGAGTGTTGGTCTGAAGTAAAGATAGGCCTAATCTGTTCAGGTGTTCCTGCTGTTTGGCGAGTGTTGGATGGCTCCCCAGCTAATTTCAGCATCATCTGCCAGCAGTGTGAAGAAGGCTTTCAGAAAGATGATTCAGGACTCTGTGTCGACATAGATGAGTGTAGCACTGGGAACCCCTGCCAGCACACCTGCCTGAACACTGAGGGTTCTTACAAGTGTGTCTGTGCTGCTGACCAGGACTCTTTATGCGAGGATGTAGCACCAGCTATATCTGACAAGAAATCATTGTCATACATCTTGATATTGACCCTCGTACCGGTTGTTGTTGCTGTGCTGCTGGTGATACTGGCAATTGTTGGAGTGAGGAAATGCTGTTTAATAAGGCGCAAGAAGAAGATGGAGACCAAACCATAAATAACAAGGAATCCTATATATTCCACTGAAAATATGTTAAAGAACTTTTTGATTTCAACTTGGGGGGGTTATTATGTAAAAATCGACTTTTTTGAGCTTTATACCATGTTATAATGTTATTCCCTCATCAACATCAAAAACATACCTGGACTGTTGCTTTGATTCTTTCATGCATGTTTGAGAAGTCCTTGAATCTCCAGTGGTAGCAAGTCGGAGGGGGGTGCGCTCTCACAAAGTGGCACCTATTTCTACAAAGCTTCTCCTTAGAGCTCCTCCAGACTAGCAGCAGCAGCAGCAATCAGCAAACACGTGGTAGAACTTCACATCTGCTGAGCTCATCATACAAACTACTTCTCAGTCCAATGTTTCTAAGAACGCCTGTTAATGGCATAATGGCGTAACAACGTGCTGAAGGTAGAGTGCCGGAAAGAGCAGGAGCTTCTTGAGAGATGGAGACAAATTCAAGGGATCAAATACAAGGTCAACTTTATAAGTCATATTTGATATATACAGCATTTTTATAACAACCGAAGGTAACATAGTTACTTGATTGTGCTATAACATGGTACTATGTACCCATAAAATACATAATATTGCCCCTTTAAGATTTTCAGGATTTACAAACTATAATTTTAAATTGATCTCACCTAGTAACTTCTCCCTGATTGGTGAACTGGACTGATTCTATTATTATATCTCTATGTAACTGGATCTGAAATGGTCCTTAAGGCCCTGAGATGATATGTTGTAATTGGGCGCTTTATAAATAAACTGAACTGAAACTGAATTGTTTTGAACAGTGGTAAAAAGAGCTGTACTCTGGTAAATTTATCTTTAATTGTGATTTATGTGTTAAATAAAGATTTGCTTTTAAAGTCTTCTTTTGCGACTCAGATTCTTTCAGAGGTCAGTTTCTCCAACAGTCAAAGAAAGAGTACAGTTTTCCTAATAACATCCATGGTGTTCAATACCTGGCTGTCCAAGCACTTGTTTGAATTTAATGGTGAAAATATATACAGCAACAAACAAATATCTGTGTGCAAATATAACAAGGCCAAAAATCTGGAATGAAATAATTATCTTTTCACAAGCGGTTGACTTCTACAAACAGGGATGTGTTTTGAAACGGGCTTCCTGTTTGTTGGAGTCCAGCAATAAAGAGGACAGGAAATATTTCCCCACTTCAAACTGTCTTTATCACAGGGGGCTGGGTGGCTCAGTTGGTCGAGCACGTGCACCATGTGCACAGCCTATAGTCCTTAACACCATTGTCCTGGGTCATTTGGCCATTTACTGCATGTCTTCCACTTTTCACCCCACCCTATTTCCTGTCATGTTACTGTTTAACAAGGGCTGATAGTACCAAGAAATCTTTCAAAAATAGTCTTTGTCAGATGGGAAGGTCATGTGACTATTGAAGGTTATGCAGCATTGTATTACTATCTGAACCCTCCTTTCAATCCAAACAAGCTGAAGTGCTGAGCAACACACAAGTATTATAATGTTTCATCAGATTTTCTTATAGTCTGTCACAGTTACACCTCAAGCCTGTCTTGACCATTAACCAGTGGTAGCTTATGATAGGATAGGATAAGTAATGTGGCTCACCACCCTGGGCACTATTTCACCAGGGAGTAACATGGGCACTTTAAAAAAGCTAATTTTCTGTTGTTTACTAAATATACCCATACAGTACATCACTTGAGGTTAATGACACTGAAGTTAGCATCTGAGCTGTAGAATTCTATTCAGTGCAAAATTAAAGGGCTGTTCACCTTTTTTTAAGGAATAGTTGATGATCTTTTGTCCTAAATTTGGATTACTTAGACTGCTAAGACGTGATCTGGATTTCTTTATATTTTTATGCCTGCTGACATTTTGTTTTTTGTTTTTTTAGAAATTGCTTTAGGCATATTTCAAATGTAATAGAGACAAAAATGAAAAATGGGGGGAAAGGAAAGGGAGAAAGGTGGAGAAAAGGTTTAAAGGAAACGAAGGAGATAGAAATAGAGGAGAGAAAAAAAGCATAGTGATAACATAAGTAAACACCCTTAAAGTCTGCCTTTAAACCTGCGAAAAGAGAAAAAACAGAACAAAACTGAAAATCCACAACAACAAACAATATATGCACATAGAATATTGACATAACTTCAATGGAAAGTACACAGTACAAGATGTATTTAGTCGCAATCGCAGCCCGACTGAGTGTATCTAACAAACACCTGAATCTAGACACAGGTGTGTGTGTGTGTGTGTGTGTGTGTGTGTGTGTGTGTGTGTGTCTGTATGTGTGTGTGTGTGTGTGTGTGTGTGTGTGTGTGTGTGTGTATGTGTGTGGGTGTGTGGGTGGGTGGGTGTGCGAGTGTGCTTGTATCTATAGGGTTTCTCCATAAGAATGTTCGATAGTGTGTGTGGGGGGCCCACACATGTGAGGACATGAGGACAACACAAGGAAGACCGGAGCCCCCCCAGAGAACACCAGAGGAAAGTGCCAGGTGATGGTAATGTCTCTACTTTAACTACATGTGTAATCTACAATAGAATTTGAAATTAAAACTTTCACATTAATACAAAGCCCTTGACAATCAAACTTGGTCACAGGACTGCTTTCAGTCTCCTAGGATCATTTGAGTTTGGGACACCTCCTTAAGTTTGTTTTTATTTTTATGTAATCAGATAATCAGGGTTATCTACTGACCCATCCTGCTGAGTTAGGAACCAGGGTTTGTACACGTTATTATAGAGCTCTGCAATACTAAAGTTAATTAAGAGGCCTTGAAAGGGTTCTGTTTTGTAGTAAATGTCCCTGGTCTGTTTTCTGTTAGCTCTGACGCTATCTGGTGGCAGCAGTTGACTGTTGCACCTCTTCAGGTGGACTGTGAGTAATGAGGTCTTAGGATGAAACAAATGTCTTGCGTGTAGCTCCATCATCTTCCTATTATTTCTTACCCATGTCCCTGTCCTTGTGGAGAAAAAACCCCTTTGAACATCAAGCTGCCAGTCGTGGGGATGGTGTGTTCAGGATGATGTGAAGTGTTCATATTGTTCTGCATGTACAGTAAGCCAGTAGGCTTCTTTTTAGTCTCATCTCTGCAAAGACACTTTCTTCTGTATGCAGTATTTGCTCTGTCTCCTACTGGCATTTGGCAAACTCTAAATAGGACCTCCTTTCTTTTAATTTCTTTCATTATGCCAGATTTGTGGTATACATGACTAATAGTTGTCCTGTGAACAGACTGGAATATTGTTTTTATAATAATTCTGGTTTAAGCTTTACACAAACATCTAACAAAAACTGAACAATAGGAGATTGGAAAATTGTGGCCTGGTCCAATGAACTTCAATTGCAGCTTTAAAATTCAGATGTAGAGCCTGAATTTGGTGTAAGCAACATAAAAACATGGACCTAACATGACTCCTATCAACTGTTTAGGTTATTGTTGGTAGTGTTATGGTGTGGGGGGGTGATTTCTTGGCACTCTTTGGAACCCTTAGTAGCAGTTGGCCTCTGCACAACCTCCTGCTCTATTTTAGTACTGTTCATATCAATTTCAGTTCAGTACTATATCCATTCCCTTATAACCCCACATTACCCATCTTCTGATTAACACTTCCAGCAGGAGCACTTTTGGGATGTGGTGGTGGAACAAGAGAATCACACATTGTGGTGCTGAACCTGCAGCAACTGTGTAATGCTATCATATCAACGTGGACCATAGTCTTGTTGAATCTATGGCACTAAGAATTAAGGTCATTCTGAAGGCAAAAGAGGGTCCAACCTGGTACACACTGACATACACAAATCTGACTTTTTCATATGTCAGAGTAAAAGTACCTTTTAAAAATAACCTAAACATACTGTCCATTAAGACCACATTTCTGTCTTAAAAATGTTTTTATTTGGTCTGATGTAATATTCTAATCTGAAATATTGTGTTTTCATTAGCTGTAGGAACAAAAATCATAATTAACACAAAAAGGCTTGAAAGCATCAGTATGTGTGTAATTAATCTATATACTCTAATGTATTCTACTTAATGATTTAAATTACAGAAATAAATGAACTTTACAGTTATTAGTGTGAAAATAGATGTACAGCCCTTTTTTGGAACGTCTGCAATCAAGTGAACCAAGGCTTGGGAATAGGCAGTCAAGCCAGCTGACTTCAGGCTCTGCGTTAAAGATTAGCTTCATGCATACATGGTGCATTTTGGTAAAACATCAGGAGCACTGAGGAATGATGCTCCGCCGTGCAACAAAAATAGGATCGAAACAAAATAGGACTCCCAGCTATCGCTGTAGTCTGCTATTAGGGCCTATTAAAGTTTTTAATATGGCTACAGTGATGATGGAGAAAGAAAGGTGGACTGAAACAAAGCTTTATGTCAGTGCTTTCCAACAGTGATAAAATAGGTAGCTCTCAATTACAAAATCACTCACCTCGAATGATGACAAAAAGAATTTAAACATCACTGGTTCTGACAACAGTATGCTAAAGTCCAAATTTAGCAGCCCCTTGCATTCAACAACGGCCCAAATGCAAAGCAAGTCTTTCTAATGGTAAACATGCAGATCAGGAGTCTGTCCAACCACAGGGGTGTTTCCCCAACAGTTGCCCTTCTGTGGTGCATTCAGGTACAACTGGTAATTAAATCTCCAGTCAGTCTGGGCAGTTAGTTTTTTTCAGTTTGTGATGCTATTGGTGTACACATGACCAGCAGTTTAAAAAGAAATTCACCTCAAACTTTATTTTATTGTCATGTCTCTCCTTTAAACACTGGTCAAAACAGCCACACATCCAACGCTATCTCTCCAAAAATCAAACTGGAACAAAGAACGGAGCACTGCTAAGAGCAGTGATGCACTTCATCAACTAAAACTATGAGGAAAATATGTCAATAAAATCTATTGACTTATTTTCCTCATAGTTCTTAGATATGTAAAATAGACAAAAGCTAAACAAAAAGTTTATGATGAAATGTCCAACAAAAAAAATAAGACTAAAATATACAGAAATGAAATCCAGTCAGATCGAATTTTCGCTGTGTGACTTTTCACACATTGCTGGACCTTTTAGGAACTAGTCCATGAAACTTAATCCATGAGCGGTCGGGGAAACACCACTCGTGTCCAGCATGAGGTGAGGTCATGTGTCTTAAATTGAGGTTCTCCCCACAGTTTGTAGACAGAAATTCTTGGACTGAAAAAGTTGACAACGAGATGAAAAGAGTGGAAAAATGGGAGTGTTTTGCACTGCACATGGAACAACAGTAACCAGGAGAAACACAGTAAACATAATGAAACATTAGCAGGCTGGCCATCATCTTCTGAGCTACGGAGCTAATAGAGGACTGGCTGTTAACTACCAGCAGCTAGAGTAGTAAATTGATAAAAATTTATGTGGCCCTTTTCTTGTTAAGTCACAAAATTACAAAAACATTTTAATAAATGTAGGTGGAAATATTTCCTCTCTCCCTGTCCTGTCTCTTGGAGAACAGGACTGAGAGGAAGTGAGAGCATCTCACCTCTCTTCTACATGCTGAGCTATACAAAAGTGATCACATGGAGCATCCAAGCAAGGAGGAGGCCACTGTTATCTTTGTCCCTAACCATGCATGAACATGTTATCTGTAATATTCAACAGCAACATGGTACTTGAAGAAAAAAATGGTAACATTCCACTCAAGAATGCTGTTAATATATGTTTTAAACAATTTTTTATTTAAACAATTTTTTTTTTTTTTCAATTAAAAGGTTTGATTTGCAAAACTTCATTGAAAAAGCAACTCCAAAGAACTCCAACAGGAAGGCTTTTCCTGTAAATGGGTCCTGTAAATAAAACGGAACTGGACTCATTTCATTTTGGAAGACCAAACCTTGGTTTTATTGGCTCAGAACATCATTTGTAGGAGTCTGGTTAGAACAGAGGTTTGGGTCGGCTTGGGCAGAAGGCTCGCCGAGGGCCAGTGTGTTATTCTAAAAAAAATGATCCGGTACAGTTTTATTCGTGTGTGTGTGTGTGTGTGTGTGTCTCTACATGACTTGTACAGATAGAACAGAGGTGAAGAGTTCAGCTGAGAAACAAAGCCCTCAACATGACTTTAATAACAGGCTGCAACACACACTCACCTTTGTTGTTTCAGAAACAGGTACAGGTCACCTGGGGGTGAGCAGCTCACACACACAGTATAACCTCTGACCTAACCTGAACTCAACAGCTACCACACACACACACTGCAGAACAATGCTATTGCACACACCCAAACCCACACACTAATAGTATCAAGGAGCATAGAAAATGGTGCAATTAAGACTAGCTATGTTTTATTATTTATAAATAAAACAAGAACACGCACGTTATGATGACTTTTGTTCATTGCTCAAGGACCAAACCTAAATAAAATACAAAAAGACAGAACCTTTCTCTCACTGAAGTGTCTAAAAGAAGGAGTTCACCTTCTTACTGAAGGTGAGGATCTGCTCCCAGTGAGCATGCCAGCATCAGGCTGTGGAGTCTGGCAGTCTGAGAGGAGGCTGGTGACAGCCAGGTGAGTCAGTCTCTACAGTAACACGGTAATTATCACTGAAGAGCTCTTCATATGACAAGATGCAGAATTTACACCCCTATGAGTCACACCGAAACCCTGAACAAGTTCCACTGAAAGATCGGGTCCTGAACCGTGAGCAGAATCCACCTCCACACAGCGGTGTCGTCACCGCTTCCAGGTTGGGACGTGACGGTCCAGGTCAAGCTGATGCCAAGATTGCTAAATCTTATGTGGGTGGAGTTGCTATATATCTTCATTAGTGTTTGAAGAACAGTTAAACTGAGATTTGATCTGACAAAAATCATTTAAAAATGGATCTAAAATGATCTTATTAAAGAAATGAATCTCCCATGTGCAACGTGCCGCAGCCTCCAGGATGAGCAGGCTCTCTTCTGCTTCTGCCTGAGGCCCGGTGGGCTGCACCACAGCTTGTAAATCTGCCCAGAAATAAACTTCTTTTATGCAGCCTTTGTTCTCCTCTCTTGCTCGTCCTCATCCCCTTCCTCCCCCTCTCGGTGTTTTGGTGCAAGTGTCCTTTAAGCCTTCAGCTCATCCAGTTAATCCAGTGAGATAATGGTGAACAGTGAGTGGTTGTTCTACTCTGTTACTTCACCATCAACAGCTTTTTAAACTACCGGACTGGAAAAAACCAGAGGACCAACAGCGAGCATACCAGACCCTGGAGACAAAACATTTCTGTCAGCAATAATATTAATATTAATAATAATAATAATAATGATCGTCATCATCAACATTCCAGCCCTACTTTTTTTCTTATTTGAACTGAAAGATCTACTTTTGAGAGTTCTTTCTTTTTTTACAGCTACGTTCATCAATCCTCCTTGGAGTCTTTCTGTGTCGACAGCTGAGAAATCTGGGATTATTTGTGTCAAAGAAGATGAGAGAGAATGTGTTCTCTGTTTTACTTGCGGTGGAGACAATCCACAGCATCCCTGACATCTCATTTTAATCAACAATATTTGATTACACGTTTACATCACTAGTGAGCTAGCCGTAAATTCCTTAAATTCCCTGGATGAGAAATGATCAGTCACTTCAGATTCATTTTGAATAAATATCTTGGGATGAATGATGTTAATTCATTTTTTTCTCTGATTTAGCCTTTTGGTCTGGCAGTTCAGCAAATCAGCATAAACTCAGCAGAGTCGAGAAGAGCAGCTCAAGTTTAATTTGTTGTATTTCCCAGTAAGCATGAAAAATTGACAAACATTATTTTAGATCAGGCTTCCAAACAGTTCCATTGAACATGAAATGTGACCACAGGCACAAGCAGCACAACAAATATTAATCATATAATATGAAAGCTGTTAACAAAAAATACGTCATTGATAAATTTGTCAGTTCTGTAAAGTCTTCAGTGAAATTTGAACATTTTAACTATAAACCGTTCAGAAATCAGGAAACATTGAAAAAAAATTCAACATTTCTTCACCAATTTTTGGTGAGTTTTACTTCAAATGGGAACTTTTAAGATCAGCTCTGAGCGTTACAAACCAAGTCCTCCTGGGGCCCCCCCTGCGGGCCTCGGGGCCCTCAACAGTGGCTTCGTTCCTTCTGCTCCTGATCAACCGGTTTGAAGTGAACTGCAGCCTCAGGTATCTCTTTTTGAAGTATTCCATTAAACTTATAGGTTGTTATTTACAGTGATCTCTCTGTTTTATCACGAATGAAACTCCTTTTCAAATGTGAAGCAACTTTTTTCCTCTTAGTTTTTGAACCTGATGACTTTTTAAGACAAACTAAGAAACTGAGATTTATTGAATCTCAGGATATTTTATTTGTCAGACTGAATTTTTTCAGGTCTTGGGCCTCACTCAGAAGCAATAATGAAAAGCTGAGGTTTAAGCAAACTTTACCACTGCAAATAGGACATATTAAAAAACATGTCAGTTGGATCCACATGAAAATGAGCTTTATAATCAACAGAGTCACAAATGAAGGCTAATTTTAATGATTTTGTTGCTTCTGTCAGAGCTGGTAAAATATGTATGCTGCTTGTAAATAGATCAGTAATGATTACATCAAACCAGATCTACTCTTGCTTTTGAATGCAAAAAAAAAAAAAAAAAAAAAAAAAAAAAAAAAAAAAAAAAAAAAAAAAGATATGAGCCATGGACAATCAAACCAAAAAGTCAGTGGTGGTAGGAAAATGGGCCCCAAATGAAACTCCACTTAGGGCCACACACAACCTTTTGCCGGCTCTGACGGTGCAAACCACAGGTGCGCATTAAGTCCTGAAAAATGTTCGCAAATCCAACAAAAATTACTGAGCTTGGCTGGAAAATCTAAATATATCAAACAATAGTTTTATCTATTTATGACGGTTTTAATTTCCACTTAAATAATGCGCCTTTACCTGTGAATGAAAAATAAATAAAACAAACCACTACTACTACTACTAATAATAATTATAATAATAATAACAACAATAATAATTACTAAAAATGAAGGAGAACACAGACTGAATGTGCATGAAAACATCTGTGGGGTCACTCTAAAATGGGGCTCTAAAAGTGCATTTCTGTCAGAATTTTCTCTTCGTTTGAAGTGATGTAAACTTTCCGAATCTGAAATATTCCACAGAAGATCGCCAGGTTCATATGAAAACAGGTCTTATTTTTTCCCTCCTTCATCTGCTGATGATCCACATGGACATGAGCCTCGGTCTTTGTGGCTGGAAAGTGATTATCTGCTGCAGAAATGGAACAGCAGCTCAGTCTCTGTGTGAATTCAACGAATGAAGAAATGAGAAATTGTGAGAGGAGGGAGGTGATGAAGGCTGAACCTATAGGAGAAGGAGGATCACATCAGTCCGCAGGTCACCATCACCTCCTCCCTCTTCCTCTTCCAGCTCTTCTTTACTCCTCACTCCGCTCCGCTTGACTCGACTCGACTCGGCGCTTCTACCCGGACCAGAGGGCTCACACACGGGGAGCGGGACAGGTTCACCCGGAGCGGGAGCAGCAGGGTCCGTGTTCCGGCTGCGGGCTGCCGTCATGCTGGGCACGGTGAAGATGGAAGGCCACGAAGCTCCGGACTGGAGCGGATACTACAGCGAGGAGGTCGGTCACTCTGCGCCCGCTTGACGGTGCTGGAGCCGGGTCAGCCGCTCCGCATCCTCCCGGGATTAATCCAGACGAGCCAAAAATCCCCGCAAATAAAATAAAAAAAAAAATAAAATAAAATAAAAAAAAAAAAAAAAAAAAAAAAAAAAGAAAAGAAATGCTGTTTTCTTGTACAATTTTCCAAAGCAGATTTAATCTGAGTAAATAAAACGTATAAGAAATAAAAATCCTAGAAGTCAGTAAAAGCGGGGTTTAGATACAGATAAAACAGAGAAACTTTTTAGAGAAAAACAAAATCTGAATATATATATATATATATATATATATATATATATATATATATATATATATATATATATATATATATATATATATAATATTCTAATAACTGCGTTTTACAACAAAGCGGGCCTGTTTGAGAATTTTGGTTCTTTTCTGGTAAAATATTAAAATAAAAATAATAAACAACAACTACGTGAAAGTAAAATAAAAAAATGCTTCTTATGATGGTTTGTGCTTCATCTTAATTATTATTCTTTCCGTAAAATTTATAATAATTACAGATCGTGGTTTTTTTTATCAATTCTCATTGTAATTTAGAAGACAATTTTGGGCTTATTGTAACAAACTATTATCTAACCTACTCTTATTATATATATATATATTTTTATTGTAGCTTGAAATCCTAAAGAAGGATGAAAAAATGCAGGGTTGATTATTGATTAATCATTAATCTTTGAACGTGTTTTTGATCATTATTCCTGAAGATCTGGACTGATTTCTGCTCCAAGCCTCAGACTCATATGAGGTCAGAACATTTCTAGATCCGCTTCCAACCCTCAGCCTTTGTTTTTCACACTCTCCTCCTGTACCGACTTCAAGCCGATAGTAATTGTTTATTCATTACAGATTTTATTTAACAGTATTAAAATGATTACTAATTAGGCAACAGCATTTCAAAAGGTCAGAATCAGAGAAATATGTTTTATTATGTGACGTTTATGTACTTGTTTCATCCCCTAATTTAACATTTCCTTATTTAAATGAACAATTAATCATGTATTGTGTAAATTAATATAGAAGCAATAAGAAAATAATGCAAAAAAATACAGAAACATGTTTCTTGTCGTTAAGTCAGGAAGAAAGAAAAGGAAGATCAACTTGAAAATGTTCCTAAGCATGGAGATGCTTCTGTTATCATCCACATGAGTTTAAAGTAATCAGAACATTTGATTTCTAATTAGAGAATAAACAAAAATAGAAACTAGCAGTCTTGTTCACTTCCAGTTTCATCAACTCATTTTCTTCTCCCATTTTACCTTTATCCGGTTCAGGGTAGCAGAGGGAGTGGGGGGTGGGATTGGACTGATGCTTCACCTCAGCCTCAACAGGCCAGAGATGGAGGACATGCTGCATGATCACCAGTCTGTCACAGAGACACACTGGACACATGCAAGCACCCCAAGGACAAATTAGACTGTCCCCTTAACCTAGCATGCATGTGGATTGTGAGTGTATTTAAAGAGCTGTATGTGCATGACGTTTATGACTTTTACACTTTGATCAGGTTAAGGGAGTGATCAGGTTTATGGTGGTGTTGATTCCTCAAATCAAATTTTCATTGAGTAAAGACCAAAAAGACAATATTGTCTTCTGTGTTAAAAAAGTGAAAATGTGGTTGAAAAATGAGAGGTGAAAAGACATTCACATGAAGACATCTTCTGATGTGAAATTGCGGTTGAACTGTGGGGTGGCTGGGGTTGTACAAATGGGCTAACCAAGCTTGTCTGTCTTTATCTTTGTTCAGGCTTAATGCTGACGGGACCTATGGGCTAGAAAGGTTTCTATATATTTTTAGGGTATATAAAGACAAGAACTGGTCAACCTGAAATAGTCATAAAAAGATATCTGTGGAGATATCTGTGGATATCTGTGTGGGGGGTAAGTGGTGGGTTACAGGATATGTTGAAATGGGAAAATGTGCTCAGGTCCAAATAGTCCTGGTTTTATTTGAGCAAACTCATACTGGCCTAGAATGTGCTGCTTCTGATGACTTTGACCAGAGAGAGCAGGTTAATACCAAGTGATGGTATATCAGGATTGATGCTACAATTGTTGACCTTTACTTGTGAGTAACCTTATGAACCTGATTGTTCTTGAGTTGAACAGCTCTGTTCACACCTTCAAATGAAAGCTGACTTGCGTCTGCCCTCCCTGCAGGTGTACTCTCCGATGGCAGGCACCGGGATGGGTTCTGGTCTTGGGATGGCATCCATGTCTGGCTACATGTCAAGCAGCGGGACCACATCAGGCTCCTTCAACATGTCATACAGTGGTACTGGTCTCAGTCCTTCCCCCGTAGGAGGGATGGGGGGCTCCGCTCCAGCGCCTATGTCGAGCTTAGGTGGGGGTGTGGCTTCCATGGGTGGGCCTCTGAGCCCCTCCAGTATGAACTCAGTGTCTGCCCAGCAGGCCTCCTTGGGTCTGAATCCGTATGGAAGCATGAGTCCCAACATGGGCTCTGGCATGGCGTATGGTAGCGGTGGACTGAACCGAAGCCGTGACAACAAGACGTTTAGACGGAGCTACCCACACGCAAAACCCCCCTATTCCTATATCTCACTGATCACTATGGCGATCCAGCAGGCACCTAGTAAGATGCTGACACTGAGTGAGATCTACCAGTGGATCATGGACCTGTTCCCATACTATCGGCAAAACCAACAACGCTGGCAGAACTCCATTCGCCACTCGCTGTCCTTCAATGACTGCTTTGTCAAGGTTTCCCGCTCGCCCGACAAACCGGGAAAAGGTTCATACTGGACCCTGCACCCAGACTCTGGCAACATGTTTGAGAATGGCTGCTACCTGCGACGTCAGAAGAGATTTAAGTGCGAGAAGAAAACTCCAGGGAAACCAGATGGAAGGAAGGAACATATGGGAGCAGGGGGCGGCCGTTGTACATCTCCTGCCGGAGATTCCACTAAACCTGCTGGACTTCTGGACTCATCTGTAGCCTCCTCCAGCCAGACGGGCTCCCCCACAGGCTTGGATCTGAGGGGAGGTGTTGGTGGGGTGTCAGACCTGAAGGTATCCAGCTCTCAGTTATTATCTTCCCTGTCACTTCCTCCGCACTCTATGGCCCATGAAACTCCTCTGCATATAAAAGGAGACCCCCACTACTCTTTCAACCACCCCTTTTCCATCAACAACTTAATGTCATCCTCGGAGCAGCAGCACAAACTGGACCTGAAGGCCTATGAGGCTCTGCAGTACTCTTCTTACAATGGTGGGGGGGCATCTGGTCTTGGAGGGAGGACCATGGAGCCTCTTGAGGCCTCATACTACCAGGGGATGTACCCCAGACCTCTCCTAAACAGCTCATCGTAGCTGCTGCATGCGTGCACCTCCTGTTGGACTCGGACCTTCTGCATGCAGCTGTCCTGGACTTCCTGTCTGATAGTGTTGATACTGACCTGTAAGCTAAAGAGAACTTCCACACTGTGACCAAACCTTAACACTAATATATGAATCCTCAGCAAATGAAAACTGACCAGGTCTGTGGTCTTCTTTCATGCTTTTAAAAAACTTTCAGGTCTAAAAACATCAATGCAGGATCCCACTGATCACATTTATGCCCTCAAAACAGAATCTGTGAGCTCCGGATCTGGAGGAACGTTGACGTTGGGCAATTTGGAATATCGCTCTGATGGATAATTTCTATCAGATAATTTCAATCCTTTTGAGCTCTAGCTAAATAGTTTTTGCACAGAAGTCCTTGCTTGAAATGCTTGAGTCTGATTAGGGCCATGCTGTGGATTGGTTAAAAGACAAAATCAGCATTGGGATGTTTGATCTGGTTGAGGCACCATTCCCAGTGTAGAATCATTCAAATAGTTAAACTATCTTTTAAAACATAAAAAGTAGGGTTTTTTTGTTTGTTTTTTCTTAAACAGTCGAATTTTGCAGAACTTCTGGGATAGATTATCAGACATCTTCCTTGCTTCTTCTTTCCTCCCCTTACTCCAAGTGTTACTATAAGACTGACAAGAATGATGTTTTTCTTTATGGACAACATGATGACACAGAATGGCATTACTTTATTTTGGTGCATTGTTGATAGTACTACATAACCGAATGCAGATTGGATCAGATAGAATTACACCTGTGTTTCTGCAGGTGAGCACAATGTTGACAAAAACCCAGAGATATTGTGTTCCTTTTCACTGTTATCACTGCAGCTTCACACATAGATATTGGTTGTGCTCACCGGCATGTGGTATGTAACTATCCAAACCTCAATAATTCATTTTTTAGGATTAGTGCTTTGCTTAAGCGGAAGCCGATGAGTGATGCTAAAAAGCAAGTTTCAAACATAAAGACTCTGGAAGTGGCCTCAGATCTGTTCAACTAAAACATGATCAGGCTCAGATATCCAACCCTTCAGTTCTGAACGCATTAATCATCCACATTCTGTCCTGGTTGTGCTCAACCAGTCTGAGGCCAGAGGTTACCTGGATATGATAATGTGCCTATTGTGGCGATGTTTACAAAACGGATCAAGAACCAAGATCAGAAACCATATTTCTCTGTAGAGCATGATGAGGATTTATTTCTCCCACGACCTCCTTTGGATCTCTGGTGACCTCCTGTGGGGTCATGGCCCTCAATCTGGACACATGAATGCTGTTTTATTTAAGGGGTCGATTTGTGTAAAATAAAAGGCAGTGGGGAGCCGAGATCTATATGAATGATGAGGATGACTGATCAATAATAGTCCCGTTTCTTTCTTGCTAGTGGAAAATGGAGTGATCTTGTTGAGATGAACTAAAGCAGGCTTCAGTTACACACATGAAAAATATCTCATTGATGTTCTGCGTGACCAAAACTCCAACCCTGGATACGATTATCAGAAAGAATCAAACACCAATTAGATTTCTGTTTGTCAAATGACTCATTAATGATTCAATGAAAGACGTGGATTTGAACAGTTCATGCAGGGTATACACATACTTTGTAAATATCTTCCTTTATGTAATTAAAGTCCACATTTAGTTAGACAACAGACATGTAAAATAGATGAAAGGATATTGCATATTTTTTTGTAAATTAGTATTATTTAAACGAGTAAATAAAATCATTACTCGCTGCAAATACTCGTGGTTCTAGTGAACCTCATATGTTAATTTCCATGGCATCCAGACAGAAGCAAAGACTTTGCTTCCAGATTATTTTTCCATTAAAAAAGAGGGTTTTTTTTCTGTCACTGACCCAAAACTGAGAGACTAATCCAACAAACCTGTGTCTGCACACACCGCAGCAGAGCCAGCAGAACCGTGGCAGCACTCCAACTGTCTCACCAGCAGAAAATCCTTCCAGCTGCAAAGTCAAAAGAGAATATGAGACACTAAGATATACTCTGGTGTTTGCTACTCTGAGTCATGTTCTCTGGTTTTGATCCTGTGCATGTTCAGGTGTTCAAGTGTCGCTCCGGCAAAGAGCGAACTCTGACACTGGAGGCTCATCAGACGAACGCACCACACTGCAGCTGCAGAACCACAAACAGTCGTCCTCAACTTCAGTGTAAAACGGCGCCTCCCTTCTGTTTTACTCTATAATGTGAGCAGACAGAAGGAAGCCTGGTTTTCAGGTGCTGCCACAGATCTGGACGAGTCAGGGGCAACTTTAAACCAAATGATCGTTCAGGTCTGACCGGCAGATGATAACGTTGATCCTGAATCGATGTTTGATGACTCTACACAATCACTTCTTGTCCAAGCTGCATTATTCCCATATGCATGAACCGAGTGGGTGGTGTTCTCTTCTTCTTTTTGATTTTTTTTCTGGAAGAAAAGCCCTGTTTTATCACCCAACCCTCCCTTCTTGCTGCTCCTCCTTGTTGTGTTTTGGTCTTTGTTGGGTTTTGACTCTGCATGCATGTTCTTAACTTATTCTGTCATTTTCAAATAAAACCAACGAATACAAGAAACATTTGCTTTTTGGCTGATGATTGCTGAAAGTCAAGTTCAATGTGTAAAAATATGTTTTTGTCAGTTAAGGCCAATTAATTTAAAGACTGGTTTAATTTATAGAAAACAATAAATGACTTTGAGCTTAACTTGAATCACAACTTAATATAAGAACTTTCCTCTGATTTTATGTCCTAATTGATAAGCTGATGACATTATTTCAATTCAGCTGATTTCAGTTTTGAAAACCAAACATCTTCCCATTATAGGAAAAATAGGTTCTGTTCATATTCAGTTATAGATATACAACTTGTTACTATTTAGCCTTATGTGATCAGCTGAATGTGTGACAGGACTGTTTTATTATGGACTGAATTCTTCTCAACAGAATTTGGACCAAATTATGTAAAATGGTCAGTTCTATGTAACTCCATATGAACTGGACCTGTTTGTCCTTGAGAAAGTCCCTTAAAATAATATCTGTTGTTATTTGACTATGCAAAAATAAACAAAATTGAACTGAACCCTTAACTCTAATTCCATAAAGCTTCAGCTTCTGACTCATTTGATTTTGCAATAAATTGTAACATTGGTTGTCCTTGTAGCTAACAAAAGGGTTTCATTAAAAAAAAAAAAAAAAAAAAAAAAAGATTATTTCATTTATGCAGAAGTTTTTTTTTCCCCCTTTGTAAAAACATTAAATATTGAAATAGTATTTAAAACACCAATTTGATCTTTTTTTTAATTAAAAAAAAATCTAATTATTCTATGTATGAACAGTGAAATTAAATACTTTTAGGGTGTTTTATACTGTAATGTGTAGATTTTAATTCAAAGTTTAACAGCTAAAAGAACTTTAAATAAATAAGCTAAATTCCAACCAGTTTTCAAAATGAACTTACAGTGCTAAATTAGTGAAATTCTAACTTATGGTTAAGATGATTTTTGCTCATGTTTTTCTTTTCTTTTCATGTTGAAAAGAATCCAAAAAAAGAAAAAAAGAAAGAAAAAAAAGAAGAGTCTTTTGATGAAGGCAGAAAACATGACTGAAATAGTCATTTAAATCTATTTTGACAATAGCATGTAAAAGCCGTTTCCCTGACAACAAGAAAAAAGGAAGATGTGCCGTCCATTGGCAGCTGCTGCCTTTGCGTTAGAAAGCTAAGCTTACGAGCAAGTTTGGGTTCAGCAAGTGCTGTCGCAACCCTAACGACAAGCTCCGCCTTCTTTGCATGATTCACATGAGAATAATAATAAAAAAGAAATATTGACTATATTTTTGAGAAAATGTACAAATCTTCATCTTTTTTATTTTAAAGACTCTCTAATCAGTTGAGATAAAATAATCCAGGATTCAATTTAAAGTTGTCCTGATATAAAAACACATCGCTGAAAATGCACGTTTGTTTTCTTTTGTACTACACAGAACATCCTGCAACTTCCACTGACTTGGCATGATGATAAGCAATAGAAAACTTGTTTCGGACGCAGCTGCAGGGCATCCTGGGCGGTAAGATATGTCACTCTTATCAAAACACTAAACTAGTTGAAACTAGATCGAAACATAAAGTTTTGCTTTCACACTGAAACTTTCACAACCGCCATATAAACCATAAAACCATTAGTGGAACCCACACAGCAGATGAGAATATCAATGAGATGAGAATATCAATTACTTACCAAAACATTTTAATGCTGTTAGAATGTTAAAAAAAAAAAAAAAAAAAAAAAAAGAACATTGTCTTTACAATCTAACATAGCCGATTAAAAATGTTTAACCTTTTAATATTTAACTAACTCTAAATGTCCTTTTTATAGTGTAGTTTTTAATTGTCTGTGCAGGTCCAGAAACCTTCTTATCTTATATTTCAGAGTGAAGAAACCTCCAGGCCCAGCGGGCTGAGAAGCGGCCATGTGCCTCCACCAGAGGATGGTGGAGGATCAGGATCAGCCGGAGCTAAATACGGAACCGATCAGTGCCGAAAATAACGCCTTTACAAGTCCGAGCACCTCTCTGTTAGAAAGGCTTCATGGGACACGACTCCAGACGAATTATTTCCATTGTTTCTCTAGTTTTATACATGAGTTTGAGAGTTTTTCATTTTTGTATAATGGAGATAGAACGTTCTTTAAAATAATGTACCTGTTTAACTGTAAAAACAGAAGAAGAAGAAGGAGAAGAAGAAACAAAACAGCTATTCATTTCTGGAGGAGTGCTTGCCTTTTATTTAGTTATTTAATTCTATTTTTAATACTGTTATACTGTTTGTAGGTCAATGCATTACCTCGACTCTCAGGACAGGGGCTTTCCGCGTGTGAATGAAGCCGGAGCAGGAGGCGCTCTGAGCGGCCTCGCCGGATTTCACGGCTCGCTGTCGGCCTTAACCTCCGCCGCAGCTCCGTGAACCTGAACACATCCCGACAGATTTCACTTTGATCTGAGGCTGTCTCACACACTTTCACCGCCGAGCCGCAGAAAGGGCTCTAATGATCCAGGAATTATCCGCTAATTATCCGCACACAAAGTGGCCGAAAAGCGCACACGAACCGATGCAGACACGTCGGGAGCGCGCAAACGGCGGGCCTAATTTTGAGCTCATTACCAAGGACGATTCAAACAAAACTCCAATATAATAATAATAATAATAATAATAATAATAATAATAATAATAATAATAATAATAATAATAAATGGCTGTATTATAAGTGGGAGTGAGAATGACTGAATTATATTGGGATGACTTGATTTGAATTATATTTGGACTCGAATATGAATTGGCGCATGAATTCTCGGCACTATATAGCTAAAAAGGAATTAAACTAAATAATAATAATCAGGGAGCCACCTAACATTTCGACAACGCTTTTTCATTCAAGAATCACAAACGTGATTTCTCAAAATAAACACAAGATGAAGAGTGAGAGAGTGGCTGCAGTAAAATATTACAGATGATTATAGTTACTGACGGTGTGGTAACACTTTATAAAATATGAATGTAATTTACTTACAATAAAGCCCCCTATGACCAGCACACAGACAAAGTTTGAGGCTCTATATTAATCATGGGTCAACTCTGCAGGAATAAGTTGCAACTACAGAGATCTATTGATTCATTACTTTTCATCTGACAAGAATATGTGATCAAATCTGTATAATTCATACACTGAATCAAAATCCTATTATTTAGTCATTTCTTCTCAGATTCATACACATTCTGAACATAAATCTATTTCACATTCATATAATTAATTTAATAAGTAGTCAGTTTTTTTGGTTAGTTTTTACTTTTTGCTTCTTATCTTGTTTGCTTTTTAGACCTCAGCCTTGTGAGTGATTTATCATCCACTATAACCACAAACAGCAAAAAACAGGCATATTTTGATCAAATCTATCTAAGTTGGTCACATTTCTTAAACCTATGCCTTGTTCTAGAGCAAATGTTAAGGCTGCATGGAAGTTGTTTAAATGAGTTTCTGTAAATACTGACTTTATCACAAAATAAAAGCATAAATTGTGTTTGCATACGTCACATCTATCTGAGGACAAAATGTGTGTATTTTGGTTTTTGCTACTTTTTGGTTGTTTCTGTGTTGGTCCCTGAGCGGATCACGTAAGAAGAAGCAGAACAGCCAGAGAGAACAGCAGAAGCCTAAAGAGCTGTCTGAACACTTCCTTCCACATGATGCGCAGGTTGATAGCTAACCGGGATCTGGCTGGGTGAGAGGAAAACATTTTCCATCTCTGCAATGAAATCACACCTCTTCCAAACTGAAATGAGAGCTCCACATTTAAAAGGAGAGAAAAGGATCTGAACCTCTCAGGATGTTGATTTTCTTACCTAAAATTTATTCATGTGGCCAAAACAGGATGTAATTTTTTTTTTATTGATTTAATTTGTTTTTAGAAATCTGGGTTACCAGAGACAGGCCTACAGAGCTGAGCTGTGATGTTTTTCTTCACTTAGGCTTTTATTTAATCCCAACATTTGTATAAGAGGACATGATATCTGGATTAAAGCTGCATAAGAGTCTGATAAAGAGTCAGCTTGGTCCATTTTTGCAGCATTTGTGGCGTTCTGTGTGGTAGTGAGGTTCTGATCTGAGAATAGGTGCTTGTGTAGCTGATCCTTTGCCACCCAGTCTGCTGTTGTAATACGAGCCATATGTTGTCTGTGGGCCAAAGCCAGGGCCGCTCAGGACACAGTGACGGCGCTGAGGGCAGTGTCAGCAGTGGCAGGCCCCGGGGCCCCCACCATCATTTCACTAAAGCCCTCAGCCTCTTTTCTCTCCGCTCGCTCCTTATGGAGGAAAATGTCGGCCACAATACGGCGGCCTTCAGCCTCTTTCTTCCCCGTGTCTTTCATTGCCCCACTAGAAAGCCAAGAACGGGGGCCCCAGGGCCACTAAGGCCTTTTGATGGGGATTGGAATTAATTATCTCCAATAACACAATTGTGCTCGGTCAACGAAAAGAGCAAAGAAATCCCCTCCAGAATCAGAGAGATGAGAAGAGTGAGGGAGAGAGAGAGCCCCTGCTTTTCCATTAAAATAATTCAGAGGAAGTTTATTAGAGCTTTGTGAGGTGCTAATATGGATCAGCCGGGAGGTTGGTGGTCCTGGGAGGGGGAAGGGATGGATGTGTAATTGGCAGAGTCTCACTGGTCATTCTGGTTCAGTTCGAGGAGAAGTCATTAAATGGGTTGAACTAAATCACTGTTTAAACTGTTGAAACAGCAAATAAAAAGCAGCAGCTTAAAAACTCACCTGTCATTAAACCTTCAGCACTAATGAGCAGACACTGTTCACACTGATTAGCTGCTGTGGTTCTTGGTTTTCATTAACGTTTGACCAACACTTTTCACCAATAAAAATCGAAAAATGTTGGCTGTGCATTTGTCTTCAGACGCCTCTGAGTCAATACTTTGTGGCCGTAGCACTGCAGTGACAGCAGCTGGTCCTGCCAGGTCCGTCTCTACCAGCATCACACATTAAGAGACTAAAACTGTTGTTCAATCTGACATCAGTCTGACTCTGGGGGATCTGTGCACCCTGAGATTAAACTACACACAGAGGGCGATGTTTTAGGAAGAAGTTACTAATTAGGTGAGTTCTGAGGGCATGTGGTGGCGCTGGATTTTATGAAAGGCGTTTCAGAGTAGAGGAGACTGAATGCACAACCCATTTTTCATATTTTTGTTTAAAACAAAGTGCAAAACCTTGCATCATTTTCTTTAAGTTCATAATTGCCTTGTGCTTAGAACCCAAACTGAGGGGTATTTCTGGGAAAAGAAGTGTGTGGTTTGTAAACTGAATTTATCTATAGGACTAGTCTGAACTGACTCTAGACTTCTGGATGGAGTCTGGATCTGTTTGTCTTGTAAAGGAGAGATCTGGGATAAGTGAGGTTGACTTTTTGATTTGTCAAGCAGTTTCCAAGCATGTCCCAATGAAGTTCATTGTGTCTTTGTATGATATAGTCTTTAGGTTCTTTTTGTCTATAAAGACTTCGTCTGAAGACTGTTGTCGAAACATGTCAGGTATGTCTTTATAGATGACAAACTGTCTAGTAACAAAAGAACATGAAGAGTACTGTTTTCAAGCATGTTTTAAGGGTTCATTTAGAAAATAAGTGACACAAAATCAAAATCACATCCAAGTTCTAATCTGACTTACAGTCGGAGAAAAGAAGCTCAAACCGTGACTCTGATTTCTCTCTTGCTCGTTATACTCACAGTGGCATCAATGAGAAAAGAAAGACAGGTAATGCAGTGGGTAGCACTATTTTGCCTGCTACTTATGGGTAGCAGGCAAAATAAGCTGTTTTGTTAAATAATAATCTGATCACCTACAATTCAGTTCAGTTCAGTTTATATAGCACCAATTCACAATAAATGTCGTCTTGAGGAACTTTAGAGAAAAAGTCAGTTCAATTCAATCACATATATTCTAATTAATTGTAGTTATCAAAGTGTGCATTCAGTTCAGTCCATCATTCACATTAGTTAAAGTTTTCTGTCTAAGCAAACCCAGCAGACTGCATCAAGTCATTGCCCTGCAGCATGCACTCCTCCGTAGCAACAGCAGAGAATCGCTTGTGTTGAATTGTTGACTTTACAGCAATCCCTCATACCAAGCATGCACGCAGCGACAGTGGAGAGGAAAAACCTTTAACGGGAAGAAACTTCCAGCAGAATCAGAACCTGGCTCAGTACGAGCGACCACCTGCAACATGAATCTACATGAATGTGTTGATTCTTGGTGTTTTCTTGGGTTTATCTTGGTCTGATTGCCTCACCTTTCCCACCAGTTGCTATGCTAGTTGCTATTCAGACTTGAAACTTGAACAGATTTGTTCATTTCTGTTTCATGGTGCTGACCTCGAAGGTAATGCCTTCATTCTGAGCAGGTTCCACTTGTCCTCGCTGGAACCAAGTTTTCAGTCTTCTTGCAGAGGAACAGTTCAGGTTAAAGAAACTGCAACATCTGTTGATACCCTGGAATCCGCTTCTTCATGTTCACGTCATATACAAAGAAAAACTACATTTATCCAAGCAGTGATACTCTGACTTGAGTAAGTGTTCCGTTGATGGTCCTGGAGAGGCAGACAAGTTTAAGATCACATACAGACAGCTGATGAGACGGTGAGATCTCTGTTCTCATGGTCTTTGTTTTGACATGAGCGGCGTCTGAATGTTATTATAGAGTTAACAGAGATCACAAAGATCAGTGTCTTGCACACACACACACACACACACACACACACACACACACACACACACACACACACACACACACACACACACACTCCCAGGTGGCATCAGAAGTTGGAGCTCCAACAAACTGAGTCTTTCTTGAGAACAAGCAGATTAACGGCCGCAGGATTAAGAGCAGGACACCCAAGTCGACAACAAGTGGTCTGCTATTGCCATGGCAACCAGCCCGTAGCAGGAGGCAACCCACCCCTTTTATGACCCACGCATCAGAACTGATGAAAAACCCGTTTCCTTGATATCTTCATTAAAGGAGTTCCACAGCTGAACCCAACTTTATCTTCTCGGTTTTCATTTCAAACTTCTGTTGCCAACATGGAACCGCTCTGACCATTATTAAACTCTTTTTATTCTCTGTCATCTGAAGTTTACAGCGCTTCAATAATGTGACAATCATTGACTGAGAAAATGTTTAAAGGTCATGTTTGGATTTGATATAATGATCAAAAAATACAAACTAATACATTTAATTGACTTAAAAAGATCATAAGGACTTAGTTTAATTTCAGTATTTCTGGTTCACAGCGAATCTCTTCTATTGAAAATCAGAACAGTTTGATTATATTCTTTTGTTTCCAATTACTAAGTCTAAAGTATCCCTTATAAGTGCAGTCGGATCCAGAGTTCGGTTGGTGCAGCTCATGGGTCTGCCAGTTATTTTCTAAGATTTTCAGCTGCATTGATGTGGCTGCATTATTTGACTTTCTTGTAAACTTTCCTGCAGGGAATAGCCCGGAAAGAAAAGTAGTGACCTAGTAACCAGAACATGATCCACATGAGCAGAATACTGAGCATCATCAGTACAATCAAACCTATTCCAGCTGTCCGCACTCAGTCCACACAGATAGCAAGGGGTCAGAATCCACAGTGCATCAGTTTTTTTGCATGTGGGGCAGCATAGCTGCAGGTCAGAGTGCCCGTGCTCACACCTGCTGTCTGCATGAAAGCACAAAGGGCACATAAAGAGCAGAGCCGGACCATGGAGCAACAGAAGAAGGTAGCCTGGTCTGATGAAGTCTTTTTTCTTCCTGTCACCGTGGCAGGCTTGGTGAGTGTGCATAACTTACCTGGTCTCGTCAATCCATGCCTCACAAGCTCTTGGCAGCAGAAGGGACACAAACACACTATTAGCAGAGTGGACATGATACCATACCTGATCAGTGTGTACAATACCAAAAACTACTTCCATTCATCAGCCTCATGGAGCAATGAGTTACACTGATGTTACAGTGCTTACAAAAAGTATTCACACCCTTGAAGGTTTTACCCTTTTTTTATTGCTTTAACAAATCAATCATCATCAACAAATTTTGGCTTTTTTTTTTTTTTTTAACAAAAAAAACCACAACAAAAACAGTTAATGTCAAAGTGAAAACTGATTTTTACAAAAATAAGTAAAGATATAAAACAAAAAAATACATAATTGCATAAATATTCACCCCCTTCAAGTCAGTATTTAGTAGATGCATCTTTGGCTGCAATCACAGCACAGAGTCTGTGTGGAAAAACCTCAATCAGGTCAATTTTCTGCTATTTCCCTCCATTCGTCCTGCAAAACTGTTCCAGCTGTCAGGTTGTGTGGGGATCTGCTGTGAACAGCCCCTTTCTAGTCCTGCCACAAATTCTCTTTATGATTAAGATCTGGGCTTTGACTAGGCCACTCCAGAGCATCCACCTGGTTTTCTTTAAATAATTTCTGCGCAGCTTTCGCTGGATGCTTCAGGTCGTCGTCTGAAGTTCTCGTCTTGCAGATGGAAACAAATGGTCCTCTAATATTTCTCTATATTTTGCTGCATTCATTTTACCTTCTACCTTTACAAGCCTTCCAGGGTCTGCTGCCAAGAAGGATCCCCACTGCATGACGCCGCCACCACCATGCTTCACAGTGGGGATGGTGTGTTTGTGGTGATGTGCAGTGTTTGGCATCTTGTCTGACAGCCAAAAAGCTCCATTTTGGTCTCATCAGACCAAAGAACTTTCTTCCACTTCACCATGGAGTCGCCCACGTGCCTTTTGGCAAACTCTAGTCAAGCCTTGATGTCAGTTTTCTTCACCAGGAGATTTCTCATTGACACTCTCCCATAAAGCTTTTACAAATATTTTTCCATGTTCTTAATTTTCCATACTTATCCAGACCTGGAAAACATGGAAATCAACCCTGTCCATTAGTCCTGAAACCCAGGCCATGTAGGAACTTACTAATATCTATTAAAGAATCTACTCAATACTATAAACACTGGGCTAACCATTAACTCCCATGTGATGACCGCTAACTTCTAGTTTGGTTCACGACAAACCTTCTCACACAACGCCTCCAAACATTTTACTCTAAATTTTGGAGAGTAAAAAATTCTTCTCTCATCATCTGATCTAAAGACAACAGCAAAAAGTAAATCTTAACTTTAGGAAGATGTTAATTTTTTTTAATTCATAGGAAAAAAAGCATAACAACAGTTTTACAGCTAATACATCCCTTTACATCACTCTGTCAAACGTAGCTCAGAAAAAGACTCCTGTTAAAGGCAAATTTCTAAATTTCTAAAACAAATTCCTGCACAAGCTGAATTGTCATGGGCTGTGGATAATTAGATGAAGGCGGGGTTCAGTCATGAATTCTGAATCTGTACTGGCCAAAGAGATGACAGTGGAACATTTGTTTTGTGCCATCATCCCAGTGAAACATCTAAATATAATGAAGAACAGCAGAACATTTCCACAGTCAGATGGAACCCACCTTATCTAGCAAAATTACTTTTTGTACTGAGGAGGAAGAAAGGAACCACGAAGATGTCCAGACTTCCATGCATCATGGATCTCACAGCGTCTCAGCCTGAGAGAGCCCTCCCTGAGAGGGAGCCTTCCCTTAAAAGAAGCACCTATATCTGCAGAAGAGTTACTTATGGGTTAGTTTTGTCTTATTTCAAGTGTATTAAGATATTTGCACTAGAAATCAGACAAAAAATACCTGGTAAGGTTTTGGTTTTTTGCAGTGCAGAAACAGTTGAAATGTATCACCCTGCGTGTACCTAGAATTAAGTTTCCCATTTATATTGATTTACCGAAATAAACTTTTTTGTCATGTTACAATTTATTTAGAAGCACCTGAACAAATCAGAATCAGGGCTGCCGTCAGACAAAAAACCTTTAAACAACGACAGACGCTGAGAATAAAGTAAGAAAGCTCAAATCTGTGTGTAACAACAGCTTCTGATGATATAATCACTAACATTTATTTCATTCTCTGCCTCCAGTCAAGGAGAGGAAAACACAAGATAAAAATTTCTGCTTCTACATATAACCAAGTTTTAATCACAAAAAGTGGAAAAGCTTTAACAGTAAAAACAAGAAACCATCAGTTTAGTTTCATAGAAAGTATCAAAATAACAGAGTGATGGATCAGATGACAGCACGAAGACTTCCTGCTCCAACTTTCTTCCTCAACACTTCCACCAGACGCTCCAACCTGAGGAGGAAGAGGAGGGTTTTAGTGTCAGCAATGCAGCACTCCACAGAGGCGAAAACAGGAGAGAGGATGAACCCTGCAGAACGGAGTGTGAGTGGACAGGAGGGGAGGGAGGACACTAAACATCAGGGAGAAGAGGAAACTCTGAGCAGTAAGTCTCACCTGGTCCCTGTCACTTTCACCAGTGTAATGCAGCGCTGCAAGCTTGCACTGCTGATGGCAAAGTTGACTTTCCAACCATCAATGAGAATATTAAATGGCTGAGTGCAGAGAGATGTTGATGCGATGGTGTGTGTGTGTGTGTGTAAGAGAGAGAGATTTGGATGACCTTCTAACAATCAGCGAGGCTCTCTCCCTTTCCTATTCAAATTAAACTCCCCATTTGTAATAAGCAGCAGATTTGACTCAGTCCTTCCCATCAGAGAGCAAACATTCCTCTTCACAGCCCAGAAACTTGGAAGGCACTTCCCATCCCCCACCCCCTGCTGGCAGCCAAATTACCGAAGAAAGCCCCAGGTTTGAGCCCAGGAGGACAGCGCAGGACGCAGACGGAGGACTTAAGCTGTTTTCATCACGAATCTCATCCCTTCATCTTCAGGTTGATGAGTTGAGAAGCAGCAGAAGAAGAAGAAGTCACGTTCAATCGGAGCGTTTTCCTTTTCTGAATCCAAATCTGAAAGGCTTAGTTCTTTCCTGATCATCTCGGCTGCAGGGACACTCGCATCGTAGTCTGCTGAATATGAATCATCAGAGCCAAATCTCCTTAGTCCCACATACTTAACCAGTCTTTGAACACCTCCAGAGTCTCTGAGGGAAACTGTTGCTTCAACATGTTCCTGGTGGCATGAATCAGCTGGTTTCCAGCTCAATGAGGAGGCTGTCAGGAGATTTTTTAGGAAAACAGCTTTCTGTGAGGAACAGTCATTTGCTCGTTATCTAATGAACAATGAACATCTCCCGCTTTAAGTGTGGAAACATCCCAGAAGGGTAGTTCCACCCACCTCCACTAAATCCTGGATGGCATCTGCTACAGGCATAAATCTCAGCATCAAACATTCAACTATGACTATTCCTCACTTATTTCTTTGCTTCTATAAACTGGACTTTAGATTACGTGAGGCTCAGACTGTGGAACTGTACCGTAAACTCCATAAATAAGGTTTACAGATTAAATCAAGAAAAAATTATTTCATTTTCCTGTATTTCATCCATCTTCCCATCAGCTCTGACCAGCTTCCCTCTCCCTGCAAAGAAAAGCATCCCCATTGCGCAATGCTGCCACCACCATGTTCCACAGTGGGTATGATGTGTTCAGGGTGATTTTATTTTAAAATACTTTATTTATCCCAAAGGGAAATAAATGTTGCTGTAACTCATCTCGTGCTTCAAAAAGTCATTGTGGATGGTGATGCTGAGGGCAGGAAAGATCTCTGGTAGCAGTCAGTCCTGCAACAAATCTGAAGAGGCCTCTGACTGTGAACTGTTACTGTGTGACAGTCTCATGACTGTCATGACATGCTCAGCTCAGTTTCCACCCAGCAGTTTTCCACAGTAACGTCCTGAATGGCACCATCAGTTACTGGCAGGCACTGCTAATCCACTTCATTTGCTTTTGCAGCAAAAGCAAATGAAGTGCAGTGTTGAGCCTTAACATACCTGGAAGACATCTACAGAGGTTCAGAACAGGCCCCAGTGGGGGCTACAGATTGCAAAGTTTACATCTCACAGGCTTTCGTGTGGTGCAAACAGCACAGCAGACTGGGGAGTTCCTGTAAACAGTGTTTAGCTTGTAGGACAGAAAGTTCCCATTTGGTCTCGTCTGAGTAAAGCACCTTCTGCTACATCTGCTGTGTCTCCTACATGGTTTTTGGCAAACTTCAAGCAGGATTTTTTCTGGATTTCTTTCAACAGTGACTTTCTTCTTGGCACTCTACTATAAAGGCCAAAATTGTGGAGTGAATGACTAACGGCTCTGTTGTCAGCAGATTCTCCCACATGAGCTGTGGATCTCTGCTGCTCTGATTAATGCTCTTCTTGCCCAGCCCTAACCCGGCTTTAAACTTCTCCACAACTTTCTCCCTCACCTGCCAGCTGTGTTCCTTGGTCTTCGTGATACTCATTGCTCTCTAATGTTCTCTAACAAACATCTGGAACCAGCTACCCAGTTTTAGTCCATGAGGCAGACACCTCGTCTACTTTTAAGATCTTCTTTTTTTGTTTTCTTTCTTTAAGTTTCTTTTTTGATAAAGCTTATAGTTAGAGCGGTTTAGGTTATCCTGAGCCATCTCTGTAGTTAAGCTGCTATAGTCTTAGGCTGCTGGAAGACATAATAACCTTTCTTTATTTTGCATCTTTTTTTCTCCTACTCTCCAGTTATGCATTATTTACTTTTATACCTGACATAAACTTTGTTCTTGCTGTTTTTTTCTCTTCATAGAAGCTACATCTGGTCTGGTGTTCTGTTCAGCTGTGACACCTTCCTGGAGGGGGGCATTGGCTGAACTACTGCTGCCCTTAACTTAATGTTCTCCTTCTATAGATGATACTCTTGACCCTGTCTTTCAGTGTTTAACCCAGTCTCTCTCCTAGACATAGCTATTGGCTGAGCTTCTACTGCCATTAACTTTTTACTTTTCTTTAACACAGAAAGTACTCCTGGATCAGAGCTTCTGTTTTATTTTTGTGTCTCTGCTCTGTCTTCTTAAACCCCCAGACCATTCACACTTATCCAGGCTCTGGTTCTGCTTGAGTTTTCTTCCTGTTAAAGAGGAGTTTATCTTTCCGCTGTTGCTACATATATGAGGGATTGCTGCAAAGTCAACGACACAATCCTGTCGCTACGTGCTCATCCAGGAGGAGTGAATGCTGCGAGTCCATGACTCGATGCTCTGCTGGGTTTCCTTAGACAGAAAACTTTGTAACCAACTTGAACAATAAACTGAACTTGAGTGATCTATTTGGAATGTATGTACTTGACTTAGAATCTGTCCATATAATTGGATGGAATTGACTCTAATGTGCCTTGAGACAACATGTGTTATGAATAGGCGCTAGATAAATAAACTGAATTGAGTTATAAAAAAGATGAAGCTCTTGACATCATGTGTAATGTCAAAAAGATGAATGCTGATGAGCAATGAATGTCACTCCTGAAACTAACGAGTCCATTTCTGGAGCAGTAAAGTAACTTCTTAAACTACAAAATAAATCTGTAGTGAATAAGTTAATGAATCAATTTCCATGTTTTGTTTTTTTTTTTTTTAGTTTAACAGAACAGATGTAGTCTGAGCTGTCAGTGCTGTCAGTTTGTATTCATTTCAGTCAGTGTAATTGCTGCGGAACAAATCTGGGTTTATTTGTTAGTAACTGACCTCCGAACTCTCTCGCTGGCTTCCTGCTCAGCCTCCAGGCTGCGCTGAAGCTCAGCCTCAGTGCTCTCCTTCTCCCTGGACAGCTGTTGTAGTTGGACCACGAGTGTCTGGACTTGGGAGGACAAGTCCTTCTGATCTGCAGAAGACTCAGCTGGAAGTGATGGCTGGGGAGGAGTGACATGGTCCTGAGAGCTGACAGAGAAGG
Source organism: Anableps anableps (assembly GCA_014839685.1). Lineage (NCBI taxonomy): Eukaryota > Metazoa > Chordata > Actinopteri > Cyprinodontiformes > Anablepidae > Anableps > Anableps anableps. The sequence continues at coordinate 4,207,751 of CM026080.1, read as the reverse complement.
AAAATGGGGAGGAAGAATTGTTCACATTTGATTAAAATAGTGTTTATCTCAGTAAATCTTCAACGACAGCCTGAATTTACTGGCTACATGAGTCGAAACCCCGTTAAGATGCACTGTCAGCCTGGTGGTGGGTCTGAGCTTAGGGTTTGTTTTATTTATTGACAATTATTACAGTGTTTTCACATCTTTTGAACTTTTTCACATTTACAACTACAAACCTCAGTGTAGTTTTGGTGACTTTTATGACAGACAAAAACAAAGTGTTGCAGAACTGTGAAGTAAAAAGAAAATAATACATTGTACAGAATAACATCTGGAAAATGTGGCATGCATTTGTATTCAGACATCCATTTGTGCACTAAATCAATGCTCTGTAGAACCACCTTTCACTGCAGGTCTCATTTCTCCACCAGTTTGAAAGAACTTGTTTAAACAGCTCAAGCTCAGGCAGATTTGATGAAAAGAGTATGAACATCAGTTTTCAAGTCTCTGCATGGTTTCTCAAGTGAATTTAGGGCGGAGCTTTGACTGGACCATTCTAATGGATGAACATACTCCATTTCAGTCTCATGTCTTTTGGAGCATCTAACAGGTTTTCTTTTGATATTCTCTTGCAACCAGTCTCCCGACACCAAATGTCACCATGGAGATGGTGTGTTCAGGGTGATGTGCAGTGGTAGTTTCCTCCAAGCATTTCACATAAAGGTCAAAAAAATTCAATTTTTCTTGAATCTGACAAGAAAAATCCTGTTGCAAACTTTAAATGAATGTCTTTTAGCTTTCTTCTTGCCACTATTAAATAAAGGCCAGAATTGTGGGATTGCAGCTCACAGTTGTCCTTTTGACACATTCTCTCACCGGAGCTGTGGACCTCTGCAGCTCCTCCACAGTTAGCCGGGGACTCTTGGCTGCTTTTCTGCTTAATGCTCTAACAGCTGGACTCTGCTTACTGATTAGGCAACCGATGAAGTCAGGTTGTTTGCACAGGATTTTATTGCACAGGGGGGATCAGAGTCAAGGGGAATGAATGCATGCCAAACATCTGAGTCTCATTTGTACAAAAGTTTGAAAACTAAACATAATTTTAATTCTACTTCACAGCTATGTGTTTTGTGTTGGTCTATCACAAACAACTCCAATAAAATTGAACTGATGTTGTATATTGAAGTTAGTGGTTGTAACGGGGAATGAATACTTTTGCAAGACTGTGGAATGGGCGGACTGACAACTGAAAAATAACAGAATTATTACTCCATAACTTTTTAATGTCTTTTCTTAGCAGTTCACTTGCAGAATTCCAACAACAGATGGCATTCCTTTAGATCACAGATACAAGATGCACAGCTGGAGTCAGCTGAAGAAGTTCTCCTGACTAAACATGAACTCAGCTGAAATCATGAGTAAATAAATTTTACATAAATTTCTGTCTTTGCAAAAAATTTGGTTTCAAGAAATTTCGACAAACTGTAAACTGTTTTAGTCACAAGCCGTCATTCGCTGCTGCGGAGAGTTACAGGCAGGCTGCGCTCATCAACGAGAGCTTCTACTTCTCTGGGTGAGGAGCTTGTTTATTAGGTCTCCCAAGCTAAGCTGCTCTCATATAACGTTTCTCCTGATGTCCTCCTCATCCCTGGACAAATCGCCACACTAAATCTTACCTTATGAAGCCCTATTCTAGCTGGAGACTGCGTAATCACTACTTTCACCTTGGGTGGTTGCTGTGTTTTGCACTGATATAAGGTATGTTTCCATCCAATTGTCATGTGAATTTTGAGCAAACTTTTAAAATGTTACAAAAAGAAGAAAAAAAAGAAAATGCAAATTTGGCGGGTTTTACCATCTACTGGGCTGGAGTGAATCAGGCGACGCAAAAACGTGATTTTGTCAGATGTTGATGCGACGTATGACTGTAACAAACGAGATGTAGTGGTTGCAAACGAGCAGGGACCACACATCTCAGAAAAATGGAGAGAGTCCCTCCCTCCCAGCTGGCGGTTTGAACTTTGAATTTTTTTTTGAGCTTCGTGCCTCTAATAAGGCACAGACCCACCAGTGGATGGGAAAGTTCACTACATCAGAACTTATTTGGCAAATGCATTTCTATTTTCTGCAAAATAGAGGAAGTTGTTTTGAATTTTGCCGTTTCCATCAACCCTTTCTAGTGTGATACTTCAAAATGTGCATTAAAAAAACATTGATGGAAACACGGCTATAGTTTAATGCTTTATATGTAATGCCTTCAGTCATTACCACCTTCTAGCTAAGTCCTCAGCTTCCCTGCAACAGTATACTGGGTTGTTTTTTTTTGTCCATATTTTTGAACTTCTGACATTGAAATGAATACAGATATCATGAGCTGCAACTCTGAACACAAGTGAAAAGAAAAAAGTTGAGGATATATTCCCTTTACCTCCATCCACTTCACTCAGAACCAGTCTCCATAAAATAAAACAAATTAAAAATAGGTCCAATTCGCTCCCTAATACACGCTGTTTAATTCAGTTCAACAGCGAATCCAACAAGGTCCAGCACAGTCAGAATTACATTCAGTCCAACTCTATACACAGGTTAGGCTCCGTCAGAGCCATGGTACGGCTCCTCCACACTACCAGGACTCTGGAACTGAGGGTAGCCATGTTTTATGATTTTAGTAACACTAAACTGAAATTGAACAAACCTTGGAGAAATAAACTATTTTAAAGGAGATCAGAGTTATTATTTTCTTCAACTAGATTGAAAGTGAAAACAAAATGTCTTCCTCCTCTCGCTGCTTTCTGCAGCCTCTTCAGGTGTCTCTGCAGGCGTTCAGCATCAATCCTAGTAATTTATGGAGGCTCACATTTTCATCAGCATAGACAGACTTGCTCCTCATCTTTATTCTGTTTCACTTTGCTGCAGCTGCTTTACTCAGAACAGGACTCGGACCCCTCCAGGAAATCCTCCAACTGATCTTAAAGCCCAAAACACACCTCTCTGGTGGTTCAAATCTGCCTCATAAGGTCTTATCTAATTACTGTTTGTTTGTCATCTTCATTGCTGGATGTTTACTCCTGTTATTATTCTACAGGTTATCCAGATTCCTCCAGTCACCAGTCGATTGTCTGCACTTGGACAGAGATGAAACCAAACCATAACTTTTTTGTTTCTTATCATTCCTCTATATATAGTTCTCCTCTGACTGTCACTCTGTCAGCTGGATATTATTAACAGTGCTGAGAAAAACTATTTTCCTCTTTACAGATTTCCTCTGGTTTTGTTTTTTTTAAGGTTATACGTTTCATATCATTAAACTCATCTTAATATCAAAGACAACCTGAGTAAATGCTAAATATTGTTATCCATGAATGTTATCCAAACCAGTCACTATGTAAACAATGAATTCTCCCCAAACCTGATAACTGGTTGTGCCACAGCTGTTATCAACGGTTTGTAACACCAGGCAAGGAGTCTTTTACGTCACTGAGGAGGAATTGAATTCCTTAGTTCATTCAGCCACGTCGAAGGGTTGTTGAGCATAACTGTCTGGTTCAAAGTCATGAAGCAGAATCTTAAGTCTGGACCAGGGGTGGGCGATATGGACTTAAAGTTTAATTGCGATATTTTGTGGTACTATTGCGATCATGATAAAAGTGACGATAAGAACTATTTATTGCTTCTTTTTTTTAGGTAACTTTATGGCAGGAACTGCATGACACAGCAATCAAAAACAAAAACACACATTTGTAGTCCACTTCTTTAGGGCACCAGTCACATAAAGAAATGTGATTTCTATCTCTAAATAGCTCACAGTAGCCACATTTATTCATATTTTCAAATTTATTGATATTTACTGATACACCTTTATTAAAAAGCAGTGGAGAAAAATAGTAAAACTGACAATCCTAACAATACGAAACATCATTAATTGGAATTTATCGTGACAACAAAAAAATCAAAAATCTTATCACGATAAAAAAAAAAACTTATCACGATAAATGATAAACAATACGATAAATGCCCACCCCTAGTCTGGACTTTGACTAGGCCACTCCAAAATCTTTTTTTTTCTCTTTTTTTTCAAGCGTTCAGAGCTGGATCTGCTGATGTGCTTTGGATTACTGTCCTCGTGTGCAGTTAAACTTAAGGTCACAAACTGATGGTCGGACATCGTCCTCTAGCAGAATTCATGGCTCTATTTACCGGTAAAGCATTAGACTAACACCGCCTTGTTTGACCCCCATGTCTTGAAGATCATCAGGATGTTTCTTGGTAAATATGAGAGGCTTTTTTGTTCTTTTGGGTCAGCAGTGGTTTTGCCTGGGGGTCACTTTTGCCCAGATGAGTCATGAACTCTGACCTTAACTGAGGAGAGTAAAGTTATAGATGTTATTCTTGGTTATTCTGTGACCTTCTGGATGAATTGCTGATGAGTTCTGGGAGTAATTTTGGTAAGATGCTAACGCCTGGGAAGGTTCCCCACTGTTTCATGGTCTCTCCATTTGTTCTCACTGTGCTTCTCTGCACAGCCTTAGACATGATTTTGTAACTGTCTCCAGACTGATGTAAATGACTTTAGATTCTTGAGTTTCTTTAGATCAGATTATAATGTGTTGCTTTAAAGATGTTTTACCCTACTTCATGTTGTCAAATAGGTTCTATTTAGGTAATTTCTTGACTCTATGGTCTGGCAGTAATCAGGCATGGGTGTGGCTCGTGAAATTGAACCGAAAAAGGTTAATCCCTTGTTTTATGATTTAACAGGATGAGTTGGTTCCCATAGAGGTTTGGATAGCTTTAATCATTTACAACTGGCTTTTAGTCATTGTATTCTATCTTTGATGTTAAAATGTATTTGAAGAAATCTGTGAGGAAGCAAACCCTTTTCCACCACACTGCCCATCCTACTGCTATGGCACAAAGTGAATGAAATAAGAGTCACTTCTGTTTTGTTAAAAACAGAGCATTAGAGAACAGACAGGACTAACTGTGAAAACACAATGAAGCTCTGTGTTTGTTGCTGTCAGACAGGTTTCTGTTTGAACATGTACACACTCCCTGACTCCAAGTCAAGCACAAGTCTTGCTTCTAAATCTGGATAAAATTTCTTAAAGCACAGTATAGATGAAGGTCATTAAACTTCTATGATGTGGACGGGTGAGGTAAACAGCAGGTGGAGCCAATTCTCCACTTGGTACTATTATTATAACTGATTTCCCAAAGTTTGCAAGTCTTCCAGGGAACTTTTTCAGCAAGCTGAACATTTAGCTGGCTAGACATCTTCTTTGACCAAAGTAAAACTACATTTTCTTTTTTAACCTATGAAAATATTTTTAAAATGGCTCTTAATTTGCAACCTGGTTTCAGAGTTGATGGATAGTTAAGGTTTTTTAGTCTCTGAATCAAATGTTCTAATAAACAGTAAGAAAAACCCACTAACACTTGTTTTGGTTAAATCAGTTGCTTTAAAACATCAAGTCAAACATAAAACAAAGTTGAAGGCGACCAAAAGGAAGGTAGAAAATGTCGTCTCTATAGGCTTTCAATTAGACAACTTCTGCTTCTTCTGGATCAATAAGTCATGCACCAGTGGTAGGGCAAAGTTGGGTAATAGTTACCAAGCAGGGGATGCTGTGGGATTCTTATGCTATAAAGACTTTCATTGGACAAAAATTGAAAATAAAAATGTATAACATGCTCTAACTGCAGTTATTTAAAGAAAAAAGTCAGCAATTATTCCTAATGCTGCTATAGTAGTTACCAAGTGCTAGTCATGCATTCTGGCTTCCTCCCTCCTGTCAGACAACTGATAGGAGGGAACCATCTTAATTGATTCCTTTCAGTGCAGAGAAGCAGTGGCTCCACTCTAAGCTAACCCAAATGACAGAACCTCTCTAGGTCTGAGCCAAGCCACCTTTCAGAAGGAGCTCATTTCATCTGTTTGGATCCACGATCTCGTTCTTTTGGTCTGGATCCATATCGAATGAACACAGGTTAGCGTCCCAATCTATCCTACCTATCAATCATGAACAAAACACCAAGTTAATAAAATTCTTCTGTTTGGGGCAAAAACCAACCTCACAGAAGGAAACCTGGACATGCTGATTCCCGGCATCGAAACCTGGCTTTTGATACGTGGCATACTAATTGTGGAGAATTGTATATGTTTTTGCAGTTTTGGTGTTTTTAGAGTAACACCAGTACAACAAGCTGATATTAGTTGAGCAATTAGTCAAGCTATCTGCTCAGGTAGAGCCTGCAATCAGCTGCTTAACATACATGATGTTTGTACCATGCCAGCTGTAGTTTTAAAACTGATTCAGCTAAATAAAAGTCATGCGTGGCACTCCATTTTCTGACTGTGACAAATGCAGACAGAAAAATTTCAGACAAATTTATATTTAAGGTGTAAGCAAGGAATGTAGACCATATCTAAACTGGGTCAGACCAGACCAAGATTCTAATTACTTCCATACCGGCCACTCTTTAAATGTTACAACATCATTAAATTGTATTGTTATCAGCAAAAACACTTCATCCAAAACTCTGTGAAAGAAAAATCTAAAATCTAAAAATTTCTAAAGCTGCAGTATGTAACTTTTAGAAACAATGTTTTTTTTTTTTTTAAATATATCTGTAAAAACTGTCACCATGTCGTGACAGTATAACATGAGATAGATAATCTGTGAAAAAAAAAAAAAAAATCAAGCTCCTCTGCCTCCTCCCTGTGGTCCTACTGCCATCTGTGGAAATACACCACTCCTGGTCAGACAACCAGTCAGAGCCAGGAGGAATGTCTAAGCACTGACAATCACACTCATGTACGCGCTGCTCAGTGTGCTAATGGCAAGAAACAACTTACCGTTACAGGAAAACTGTTTATACATATATCGGTGGCTATGCTAACTAGCCTGCACATTCATGGCAGGCTCCGATGTGGAGAACTAGCTGTAGTCCAGTAGAGAACAAGGGGGAGGGTGTGAGCAGTGTGCACACGAGCATGACTGACAGTGCTAAGACCCTCCTCCTGGCTCTTGGGGAATGTGAACAGTTTCTTGGAATATCAGGTCTCTGGTTCCTTAAATCCAGTCACTAACCCCTAAATTAACTTTTTTTTTTATGATAAACTGTCTAAATAGGTTATATGGATATTTACTTTTATGTAGTGAACTTGTAGACTATCTGAACGTTTTATCCCACTGAGCTGAACATTTTCATTTTGAGTTGATTTAAATTACTGCACTAAAACAGGTGCAGTATGTCTGAAACACCAAAGATTTATTTAACTTTTTAACAAACACCTGTTGATATGACACCTTTGTGGTACAGGTATCAGAATGATATGTCTTGAGAGCAGCCTGTCTCATTTCCTATCAGAAACAAACTTCTTGCATGAATAAAAATAATCTTAAACCAAAATCTGATGGAGTATAAATAATTTGGGCTGAACTGCATTGATGGTCATTATGACCAACACTTCTGTTTAAGTGTCATCAGACCACAGCAGATCTCCAGAAATGAAGGTCTTTGAGTACATTTGCAAGCTATAGTCTGGATTTTTATGTAGCTTTTTGAGTAATGGCTTCTTCATCTCTGAGTGGCCTTGTAACCGATGTTGGTAAGGGGCTTGTTTCCGTGTGGATAATGACACTTTGACCCAGAGAAGATCCAAACTTGTGGGGGTCCACAGCTCTTTTCCTGGTGTCTTGGGTGTCTTTTGATTTGTCCATGATGTCTCAAAAGGAAGCAGCGTGTTTGAAGTGTTGCCTTAAAATACACCAACAGGTGACTAACCCAAATGTTGTGAAAACCTTACTAATCCATGACATCATCTGGGCTTTCCTAAATTAACGGTATAATAATCTTCATGTATGTAAACGTGTGACTTTGAAGAAATTAATGAAAGATTCTTCTGAAATAAAATAGAAATAATTTTGGTCATCCTAACTGACCTAAAACAAGAAGTGTAGTCTGATTTAATGTCAGACAAGGGGAAAAATGTGTTTTTTTTATATGGAGTATGTAAATATCTGGTTTTACCTGTAAGTTTAAATTTGGCTTAATGAATGATGGTTTCTAAAAGAATAAAACATTTCTGGAGTTGCTACTCGGAGTAAAGGGCTATTTCGCTGCTTTTATTTTTGTGCTTCATTAATTATTTTAATATCAGGTGGCGATTTTTATTATGATGTAGAGGCATCAGGGTAATATTCACAGACTTGAGAAGCTGGACTGCAATCTAGATCTGAGAACTGAAGGTGAGCTCAGAAAGCAAATATGGAATAAAATAATCACTGACCTATCAGCTAATGGGAAAAATGTGGACAGATAAGTCGACAATCAAAACAATCATTAGCTGTGCTGTATGGTCAAACTTCTCCCGTTTGGTCTTGTCTGTCCAGAGAAGAATGTTCCAGATATCTTATTATTTATAAAATTTGTAGAATCGGAGAAGGGTTTTAGATGAGGAAGGAGAGGACGTACTTTCTGAGAAAGACAGTTGTTAGTTTGGCAGATGGTCTTTGAGGCTCACAGCAAAACTCTGGGCAGCAACAATTGTGTGTTTGTTGATTGTCACTAACCTGTGATCAGCTTGTAATGCCTGAATTTCAGCCTCGAGCCGGTGTCTGTCTTCCAGAGCTGCATCTCTCTCCTTCTGCAGCCTCAGCAGCTCCTCCTTATCAGATAAAACATATGGTAGTCAGCTCATGATAAAATAGGTCTGTACTCCATGAACTGAGTGAATAATACATAAATATGTATGTCAGGGTCTAAAGATGTATGTCAGGGTCTAAAGATGTAAAACAACACTTGACGGAGTGTGCGTTTGTGCTTTAAATGTGCATACCCACTGAGCAGCAAGGAGATCAAGTTCCGGATAACTACAGGACTGACTGTTTAAACAAAGGCTTAATTAACTAACTAACTGACTAATTAATTAACATAAATGTCAACACACCTTATAATGAGGATTGCTTCTACATCAGCTCCTGATCTCATACCACAACATTATTACAGCCCTCCTGTACCAAATCTGCAGGTGCATTTGAAGACCGGTTGTAGGAGTAAGTTTGTGGAGGTTTATGAATTGATGAGTGGATTTGGATTACTAAACTCTGTTAGAAAGTATGGAACAGCAACTGAAAACAAATACATGCATAACAGAATGATGTGGTGTATTTATGGTACTGTGGCTAACCTTTACTGACTTACATTAACATTAAACAAAAGTTTCGATGAGTGAACACCATGCTGAGATCCAAAGATCAGTCTGGTGCCTTTAGATAGAAGATTTTAGCATCTTATGGGTCTGGTACGGGATTAACAGAGGTCTCAAAATAATCTGAAATCATTAAGTTTACTGTATGGGAAATAGACTCCAAGTGACGCAAATTCAAAACACATGACAACGTGCTTAGGTGTAGCTGTCGAAGCATGTTGACCCTGAAAGTATATCGCAAGATGCTAAAAGAGTCTCCAAAGACCCTAAAAATGTTTTTGTGGAGCTCACAGCAAGTTCTCTGTTGATATGAAACTACATTTCTGTACAATCAGAAAGAGGCTGCACAGGTAACTTACTGGCCTTGAGGAATATCAGGAATATTCCCTCCTCACAGACATACCCAGAGTGTTGCTTTGACTCATTCATGCACGTTTGAGGAATCCTTGAATCTCCCGTGGCAACCATTTGGAGGTGCCTTAATACTTGTTCATGCAGTGTGCCACCTATTTCCCCAAAGATCTGCCTTGGAGCTCAGTCCTCAGTCGAGCTTCAGCCTCACAGAGCACCCCTCTCCCACAGCTTCACCAGACTAGCGGCAGCAGTAATTGGCAAACAATTGGTGGAACTGCACGTCTACTGGACTCCTAAGAATGGTTGTAAACAACATCAATGGACCGCATGAAGAATCATAGTTGTGATGACGTAGTGAAGGAGGAGTGTCGGAAAAGGTAGGAGGTTCTTAAAGAGACACAGGCAAATTTCAAGGTGTCAGATCCAACTATGACAGGGACCTAAAAAGGCTCAACAACCTGATAAAGAAGGCTGGTTCTATTCTGGGGACGACTGTGGAACCTCTGAAGATGATTATGCAAAGAAGGACTTTGCATAAAATCAAGAAAATTATGAACAACCCTGACCATCCTCTTCATGAGACTGTCATTGGAAAACAGAGTCTCTTCAGTCAGAGGCTTCTTCAGACTGGTTGTAAAATGGACCGCTACAGGAGATCTTTCATGCCCACAGCTATTGTAACTCAATTAAGGAGTTATTATAGATATAATAACTCCTTAATTGAGTTACATCGACATTTAATTTCCCTTTGAAATAAATAAAGTATTTTTGAATTGAATTTTTTGGAATTTGCATGATGCAATGTCAAATTTCTTTTAAGTTGTTTTGATATATACAGTATTTTCATAACAACTGAAGGTAACATAGTTACGTTATTGTGCTATAAAATGGTACCATGTGCCTGGAAAATACATAATATGCCCCCTTTGATTAAGGAAGGTGCTGAGTCAGCTGGTTCCTCTCCAAATTATTTATAGGAAGAATCAAGGCAGGAGGCACATGCTTAGAAACAAGGACCAGTTCCAGGTAGGAGAAGGCAATGCATTAACAGTCAGTTTTATACAACTGACATCAGCAAGATTACAATGGTGTGCACATCCATAGTTATTACCTGTCCTAAATAGATATTTCAGTGATACATTGAAAATAATCCATAGTATGACATAATTGGGCCGTGTGTCAATAGATACTCCATTGACACACTTCATTACCAATTTAAATGATCTACTCACTGTTTTAAACAATATGCCGTGAGAGAACCATACTCTCTGTGTACATGCCTGTGTGTGTGAGAACAGATAAGCCAGCCAGAGGCTTATCTGCTGCCCCGTCCTGTCAGGTCTGACCCAGCTGGCTGTATTTATCTAAACCACTGAGTCACAGTTGATTTTGCACATATATCTATCTCCTTAAACTGGCACTTAGAGAAGTAGTCATACCCCTCTGCACCCACCCCCCCAAATGATCTCAACACTACCAAGGCAAATCAAACTCAGGTTAAGCTTTTCTAAAAAAAAAACAAAAACAAAAAACAAACAGGTAAGCATCACACTGGGTGCTGACAAAAAAGAGTGATCCAGCTGGGAAAATTTAGCACAAAAGCAGAGCTGTGATGGGTATGTAAATGACCTGAATTGAAAATGTAGTCTCTTGAACACCACCTGAGTAAATGCATGGTGGTATCAAAAGTGCAGCAACATTGTGACAAGCAGTTGCTGGAGCATTAGCTGAGATCTAGGATGTGTTATTTTACTGTTCCCTTTAATTTTGTGAGCAGTGTATGTCATGTCATGTGTGGTCTGCCTCTAAATACTTAACAAAACAGTTCCAGTCTTTAACACAACATAAAAACCGAGCACAAATGATGCAGAAACTGAAACATTACCAAATTCCAACAGGTCCCCCACACCCGCTGTCCCTGCACCCCGCCCCCTACTCATTAATTCTTCTGCAAGTGTTAAAGCTGTCAGCTGACTCTTCCAGGACGCCGAGACTCACTGTATCTTTGGTAAAACTCTGTTGCGGCTGACTCAAGCTGGGATTACAGGCCTGACCCTGACCTCCTCCTCTTCCTCCTGCTCTATTCTAATTAAAGCCTCCAAGGTCTGAGAGTTTAAAGTGAGACATCAAAAGAGGAACCAAACCCAGAGAGTCAATATGTGTCTTTTCCAGCCGGGCCAGAGGAGATGCTTCAAACGAGCTGCCCGCCTTATTAATCAGAATAATTTCCAAATGAGGTGATCAGTAAGCTGGAGTGACACAGAGCTGACCTTTAACATGAGGAGTTAAGGTCAACGAAAGAAAGGAAGAGTAGTGGGAGGAGGTAATAAAATTACTGTGCTGGGACCTTTGACATGATGAGGGCAGATTATAGAGACAGAGGAGAGCTGGGGGAGGAGAATAGAATGAGAGGTTCTTTATTGGCCATATTAGAGGAAGAGAACAGGAGGCGAACTTGGAGCTGATAGAGCCAGGGGGGTTGGGAAAAAGGAAGGAAGAAAGAGGGAACGTTCTTTGACCTTTAACAAGAAGAGTTGAGGTGAACAGGAGAAGACATTAAAGAGGGGGAAAGAGCTCATTCAGGATGTGGAAATGAGGTGAGAATAAGCTTAATATCATAAGCCTTTTTTACACATGAAGACCACATAATCAGCTCCAGACTTTCTGCAGAGTGTCAGACACACTCCTCGAAGTGGGAGCCTCCGGGTGGGAGACAGGATCACAGAAGTACAGGTGTCTGAAGGCGCTGATACTAGATAATGATTGCAATGAAAGGAACAAACAGGCCAGAGACGGAGAGTAAACTGTAAACCACAGTAGGTGATTTTAGAAACACAAGATACTACTGTTACAACTTCAAATGAACAACAGTTCCATGCATAATGCCATCTGTTTAACCAAAACTAAGATAAAATGCAGACACAGTCCTCCCCTCAGCTTTTCTGTTTATGTGACATCCTGGTGTGGGAAGCCACAGGGACCAACTTCAGGTCACCTCTGATGGTCATTTAAGGGGTCCATGAGGCCAGTCAGCTTGATCTCAGGGGCCAGTTTCCACAGCTTTAGCCCAGGTTACCTTAGAAGAGTTGTTGTTCAACACCAGATCCCAGCTTGTTTCCAGGACCAATCAGGTACTACACCCTACTAACATGTAGGGTTAGGTGACATCAGTATACAATAGGTATCTCAACATTTACCTCATGTAAAGTATAAAAATGACAATATTATCTGTCATTATTATTATCATTAATATAAATTTCAGTTGAAATCTTAACCAGTCTGCATCTAATTCACTGGGAGCTCAGTTTTTCCTAATGTTCCTGAATGTTGGTTTCTCTTCCAGCCTATCTGGAAAACCCTGAGCACCCAGTCTGTATCAGGTGAGAGGCAGCATCAACACAACATGACAAGAATGACCAAGTCAGAGATGTTTCATCAATGGATGAAGAAGATAATTGTAAAGGAAAAAAAACTGTAAAAAACCAGAACCTTTGTGCTGAGTCATCCTGGAGGAGAGCAAAGCCCTAGTTTGGCTGATAATCTTACATAAGAAGAACAGTTTGAGAACTCAGGAGACCGACTCACAGAGACTCACAGACTCATGCAGATGTCAAAGCACCATAAGCAAAAAGCTGGATATGTGAAGCAGATACCTGAGGAGCTGAGCTGGGCTTCAGGTTCATAGAGTCAAGGGCAGCAAATGGGCTTTTTATTTAATATAAACATTAATACACATTTATGTAACATTTCAAATGAAATAACCATGTTGTTTATTAATACTAAATAAACAATGTTAACAGTGCGATGCAAGTGTGCATTAGTCACCAGAAAGTGCTGAGTAACTATGCTCAGATTAGCATAAACTTTTGCAGAAATCTAAGAAACTATTGTTTCCAATCTCCAAAGTATTTCTTTACATGCAAAATCAGACAATGATGTGTGAGAAATAAACTGTCTGCAAGGGAAATAGTATGGTGCCTATGCTAGCTATACTGACAAAAAAATGTTTCAGAGTGTGAATGAGAGTGATTCTGAAATATTTATAAAAACCCTGTCCTGATACCTGCCTGGTTTCTCCCTGCGGATCTCTTTTTCTCACCAAGTTATAAACTCTCATCACCTGAGAAGACCCTGCATCATCATCTCTGCTGCTGGCCTCTGGTCTAATGTGACCTCCCTGACTCTTTGCTTTTTTTTATTGTGACACTAAATATTTCTTTTAAATATGTGAAAACCAATAGAGAGCATAATTCCTGCACAGAAATAAAAGAGGACTGGGCTTATTCCTGGCATTAAATAACCAAGAAAGGATGTAACACAGGCAGAAGCAGGTAGAGCAGCCAAAAATTGTAAGTGTAAGAGTAGCACTACTTAAAAGCATTTATACTCAAGTAAAAGTAAAAAGTAGCTTTTCAAGAAATTTCTCAAGTAAGAGTAAAAAGTATTTGGTAAAAAGGCTGCGTAAGTACTGAGTAACTGATCATAAAATCTGGTTTAATATTTTAAAAAGATGTCATCAAACAGATAAAATATAGATATGTGCATTTTAAAGACTAAAATAAAAAAAAAAATACTACAAATAAATAAAAAAACATTTAGGCAGAAGAAACACTTTTCAAATCAATCTTTTTCAATATTACACTTCACATAAAATTAATACTTACAGTAGGTAATGTGTATATGTTAGAACAGGGTAATCTGCTTCCAGTGACAACATATAGTGTTTACTGCATCTTCTTGATGTCCAAATGGCAAAACAGGCTCAGCAGACAGAAAAAAATATTAGAACAACAAAACTGCTGTACTAACAAGCAGTTTCACATAAACTGCAGGGGACTGTCTGTGTTTCATATATTTTGGTTAAAATATGGTTTGTTCTTTTTTCATTGAGGTTACTTCTGTTGGAGTATCTAGAAATTTTACTGGAATTTTACTAATTTTAAATGTATCGATAGTTCATGATAACATTACTCAAGAAAAAGGTACACTGCAGTAAAACTATTCTTGAAAGTAATTTTTTTTCCCAAAAAGTTACTCACGTAAATGTAACAGAGTAAATGTAACTAGTTACTAACCTCCTTTGAACTAGGGGTTGCACAACTTAATATTTTTTAAAGTTGACTTCAACATGATAAAAGTTGAGTCGATGTGGACTAGTCGCTGTGACGTCATGGAAACGCAGGAGAAAATGCTTAACATTAACTTCCAGGCTTTACTCGCTATATTCACAGCAAATAAAAGACCGCTTGGACAGATGTCTATCATGCAGAATTAAAAGAAGAAAAATCAGAACATTATCCCGGACTTCTTCAGCAGCAGCGGCGCAGACCGGTCATCTTCTGTCCCTGTGGTCCAGAAAGTTGCACAAAACCAAGTCTGACTTTTTTTTTTTTTTTTTCTTTCTTTCGAACACCAGCTGGTACTGATGATCGGGTATTTTCTTATCTTGGTTAGCTGCATGTATTGCAGTCGAATTATTACACTGAAGAATGATTTAACTCTCAATCATGCTCGTGTACATGCTGCTCACAGCCTCCCCCATGCGCTCTGCTGCACTACAGCTCCTCCCCCACAGCAGAGCCTGCCGTGAATGCGCAGGCGAGTAAGCATGGCCACCAATGACGGCGGATAAACAGTTTTCCTGTAATGTTAGGTTCTTTTTCCGCTATTAGCACAGCTGCAGCAAACCGGCAATCTTGAGCTTGTGCGCGCTGAGCAGGGGGAGCGCAGACACGAGCGTGATTTACACTACTAAAACATTCCTCCTGGTTCTGATTGGTTGTTTCTGACTGTTGCGGTGTATTAAAAATTTTTTTTTTATAAAAGTTACCTACTGCAGCTTTAAAGACAATTCGGAAAACACGTTTTGGCAAGTTAACAACGGTTTAAACAGCTGTAATGGCTGAAAACAGAGCCAGGGACAGAGGTTCGCAGATATGGAAAGTGCGGGGGACACGTCCCCATTGTAATCTGTCTTGGAGGGGCCAGGATACTTCACAATGGCGCAGGGTCGGCTGTGTGGTCACATTATTCCTCATAAGGATTTATCTTTTCCCTAAAACACTGGTCAATTCTTTTGAGCAGCCAAAACTGCAGCTTAACTTTTGGACCCTTTTAAATTAATGTCTACTGCTAGAATATAAGGTTTGTTGTTTTTATTCTGTTGTTGGATAGAGGGTCAGAGTCTGAGACATGGCTCACCACTGCATTATACTGGAGGAATGAACATTAATACAGTGATTAAGAATGGATTTTAAATCTTGGGATATACATAAAAAGAATACGAGATAAGAGAAAACCCAAACATATGGAAGATATCATTTTTAGTTCATATTGCCCTGGAGTATTGACATGGGCCCATCAATGTGCCCAGATGGCATCTTAGTAATCCAGTTTATCACATATGTTGCACATTTAAGACTAATGGGTTGAGAAGGCCTTTAACCTATTTATATTAAAATAGTGGAAATATGTCATTGGTTCTTTGTTCCAAGAACTTTCTAAGAGATAAGGTGGTTACCAAAGGTACTGGGTGGAGTTTTGTTTGTATCTGTCTGAAAATTCATTGGTTTTGCTCTATCATTTACATGTAGGAGGTAGAAACCTCGTCATTTCATCAAACTGAGGTTTGCTTTACGAGCTTTTTTTTTAATTCTCCCTCGGCTTTTCATTTTTTTCTGCAGGTTAAACCTTTTCAAGGATTTTTAATCAAGCTAAAGATAATTTTTCTTAGACAGGTCATGTGCTGAAAGGTCATGTGACCTTTTTACAGCTTAATTACATTTTTACCAATCTTACTGGGGGCTTAATTTGTTTCATCAGTTTAACATTTGGCCAAAACGAGAAGTTTAAAACAAGTGCTAAGTAACATTTTCACTTGTTGTAACTCTTATGGAAAACATGATGTTTGAATAAAATACTAAAGAGAAAAAGGAAATGTTTATATATGGATCCTGGCAAGTGACCATTTTCTGTTAATTGGTAGATTTTACCAGCATGTCGTACACTCTAACAAGGTTTCCAGGGTCCCTTGGAAGATAAAAAGGCCCACAGCATCACAGATCCTCATCCATAAGTAATAAGCAGTGTCATTTGGTAATTACAATTCTGGGCTAGCAAAAATGAATTGTGGGGTTCCTAAAGGATCAGCCTGCTTAAAGGTTGTTGTTTTCAAAAGGTGCTTTTAATCTGACAAACAAACTGTCATGGTTTTTTGCAAATGTCTGACCCACATGCATGAACACTCAGGGGGCAGGTAAAAAGTTAAAGGTTTGCTTACAATGATAAATACGCAGTGACATGGAAAGGTGGAAAGGGACTCGGTGCAGGAATGGGTGGACAGGAATTTGTGATGGAGATTTTCCACCAGGGAGAAGTGTGTGGGGTCTGGGAGTGGGTCATGATCAGAGGTTTTTCTTGAGAGACATCGGAGGTCCGGGAGCACGGTGGAAGGTGGACAGGGTTCGAACAAGTCTTGAAGGAGCTAGGAAGAGGAGCCAAGGTCTGCCAGCCGTGGGTATGGAAACCCAGTAGTGCCATAGAAGGTTTGTCAGAAGGACTGTCGAAGACCAATGAGGAAACTGGAATGGAATCCAGAACTGAGCAGCATAACCACTGAAGGCCAACACTCAGGCACCGGTGTACTGGCAGCAGGCTCCTCTTCAGCTTCTCTTGATGAGGCTCGATGATCTGCAGGTGTGCCAATCAGTTTCATGCCGTGTGGTCAACTGTCTGAGGATGTTGGAGATATTTCATCCTTTTATTGTGAGTAAAGCTCTGCACATGTTGCAACCGGCAACACTTTATGTCTCACTTTATTGGAACCAACAAGCAGAATCGTTAGGCAGGCAGATTTACAACTCCAAGGCATTGAACGACTGAGAACCGGCTGTTGTAGAGAACCAGTTCTCGATTCCCATCCCTACACATGACCCTAATCTGGTGAACTCACCAGGCATGTGTCCATAACATAAATTAGTCCATGTGTCAGAATTTCTGCAAGCAGATAAGACAGAGGGTATTGTTTTTGGTCCAAAAAAATTGAAGACTAGAGATCAGCACTCAACAAGACTCAATGGAGCTAAAGATTGACCATACAGCGTGCAAGAAACCGTCGTGTTTAACCAACAAAAAGCAACAACAAAACAACCACAAATTCGGCATACCATCTTCTTAAAACAGAGGAAATAATGCATTTCCTGTCAAACAGCACAGAAAAAAACTGGTGCATGCTTTTTTTTCAGCAGGTTAGATTATTGAAACCATGTCTTTACTGGTCTCTGAAAAGAAAAAAAATCAATCAGGCAGGTGCAGCTCCTCCAAAATGGTGCCATCAGATTCCCGATCAACACCAAAAAAATGGATCCTATAATACCAGTTCTCAAATCACTGCTCTGGCTCCCTGTTTTCCAAAGAATAGATCTTAAGGTTCTTCTATTGGTCTATAAAACAATGGATGGTCTTGGGCTAAAATACATTTTCTGAGTTGCTTGTCGAGTATGAACCATGTACACCCCCAGGTCCTCAGAGACCTGCTTACACCGTGTTTCCAGGACAAAAAGTAAACAAAGTGAGGCAGCATTTAGTTTTAATGCTCCTCAGCACTGGAACAAACTCCCAGAAAACCTGGGATGTTCTAAAACTGTTTTAGTTTACAGCAGCTGCACAACTGTTTGCCTTATCACTGAAGAGAGAGATTGAATATTAGGTTTGGATTTAAATTTTAAAATAAAACAATTTAAAATTAAATTTATACTGTATTTTATTTATTTTTTTATTTTTTTGCAATACTTTAACTGACACTGAAGTTCTATTTTTGAGCTAACCTTCAAGATTTTTGTTATTTTCTGTTAGTGTCTCTCCTCTAATGTCCTTGGATGCAACCCAAAGTGATGACACTTTCAGCTGCCTGGTGTATGAAAGGGGCTGGATAAATAAACTTGCCTTGCATTACTATACTTAAGGAACGCCTCTTGCTCACCATTAACAAATTTCTCATGAATTAATCTCACTAAAAAAGAAGAGGGTTTCCGTTAAAGCCACAGTTGCATTCAGAAAACTCCACTAGTTTACTCTGGTGATGGTAGACTAGAAAAGATCTGTTCCTGACATGCCTTCTAAGCAGCCAGGTGGCCTTTAGATGACATCTAACGCAGGGGCCTCAAACTCCAGTCCCCGAGGGCCAATGTCCTGCAACTTTTAGATGTGTCTCTGCTTAAATGAACCTGAATAATGGTCACTAGCTGTACTCTACCATTTACAATAAGTGGTCAAGGTCTAGTATTACACATAGAAGGTCACAGTAAATTGTGCAGCATCCTTTAGTTTGATTTGAAACTTTAGGTTCAAGTCGGTTCAAAGGCCTGATTTAAAAGTTCAGCCAGAAATCGTGGTTTGTGATTTGGGCTGTGGGATTTCAGCAGCTCACCGAGTATCTGGCGTTAATTTGATGGCAGCTGCTGATGTTTCTGTGTGAAATTAAAATGCTCTCCCGGTTCTAATCCCCCCAGAGCCCAGCCTAATTAACAGGCTTGGGGAGGATACACAGAGCAGCGATACATTAATAACAAAATTTAATTTATTTCAGAAAAAAAAAAGATGCAGGCAGAGATAAAGCAGCATATTTGTTAGCATGAAAAATTCATTCTTCTCTTCTTGCATGAGATTTTTGTTTTCTTTACTATGTTTTTGTCTTGGTTTAAGTGTAAGCTTTAAGTCTTAAGCACTGAAACAGGTGCAGGGTTTTAGCAGGAACCTATGTATGTTAGCCAGGATGAGGGAGATAGGAGTTCTTTGCTCAGGCACCACAAAAAGTGATTGATAAACTAGAGATGATTCAAAGTTTTTAAAGAGTGAACAGTTTTAAATGAAGAATTTTACATACTTTTTAATTTTATATGGATATAAAGGAAGGAAGTTTCAGATAACACTATATAAACTCATACCTCAGTATTCAGTATTGATGACCCAATACAAATATTTGTGGCCAATGCCCTTTCTTACTTAGTTTCCTCTAATCTCACTGATTGGACCATATTTAGTCTGAGACGTGTGCAGACGGTAACCAGTGACAGAGTGTGGCTTTGAGAACTGAAAGAAAAAGAGAATTACGATTTCTCCACTTTTTTCATGTGTTAGATCTATACTTTCTAGAGCTCACAATCCATTTTTTACCCATTTTTACCTGATAAAGACACAGATTTACTATGGATTCGGGCTTGGACTTTGACTTGTAATTTTGACTAATTACTTATATAGATTTTAACGCCTTAAAATTTTAAAAATCACTTTTTTCTTTTCTTCTCTGTTTTTTTGTTTTTCTGTTTTACACACAAAGGTCCCAGCCGGAACCCTTGTATTCCTGAGTTTCTGGTGCGCTTGTAAATCTGACACACAAGCGACATCCGCAAACAACAGCGATGGATGATAAAGCCGCTTTTCTTGGCCCACTATGGGTTAATTTTTGTTTCAAAAAACGATCTGATGGGACGCTAGAAAAGACTATTGCTGTGAGCAGTTGTCCAAAAAACAAGGTAGCCTATAATAGAAGCTATTCAAGCCTATAATGGCATCTCGATGCTAAACATGTAGCAGCAGCACAGACGTCCCCAACGCTTATGTCAGCGTCCACAGATCCAGATTCCTAAAGAAGTATTTTTTTCAAATAAGTTCCATGAATGATCTGAGGTTTCTAAAGCACCTGAAAGCTGAATGGGTATAATAGCACACTGCACCAATATGATGGTTGAAGAACCTAAATAACAGATTTAAAACAATACATACCATTGTTGTTGAGCTCGTATGTCAATTTATTCAATAATTTTGAAAATTTTGTCGATAGTTTCAGATTAAAATGTGATTAATTAATTACATTAATTAACACGATTAAAACAATTTATTTGAGTCCCATCAGTACTATGGACATATTTCTACAGTGGTGCTAAATATGGAGCCAGTAAAAACGTATGGATGGATGGATGGAAGAATAAGAGAATGTCGTCATGGACTGATAATAATGGAAGGACGATAAACAAATGGACAGAGACATTGACAGTCTTAAAGTTCTCATCAGTAGGTCTTTACCTGGCTGAATGATTGGTCCTTCTGGTGAAGCAGGTCCTCCTTCAGCCATTTACACTGTAGACACAGAAGGAGGAGTCAGTGCTTCATGACCTCAGGGCACATTTTCACACACAGAATCTGTGTTCTGACAGAAATATCTCAGAATCGCTTTAAGAAGTTCTACTTTTATAGCCTATGTTAACTACAGTACCAATCACTGTCACTACTGTGTAACTCAGTTAACAAGTATGACCTCATGTCACTGTATTAGTAATGGAAGTCAGAAGGAGGGATTCTTCAGTGTGAAAATCTGGGCCAGCATCGATAACAGATAATATTGCTGTTAGGGCTGATCGATACATTTTTTTCTATACCCTTTCGACACCCCACAATCTTCCGCTCCATCACTATTGCTGTCACATGACCAAACAAATACCATATGGACAACCACCTTCAGAAACACACAAACAGCCACATATGGAAATAAACATCGGTTATTAATATTGACCCAGTTTTACTTATCAGACCGATAAAATGTTAAAAATTGACCAAAATCGACCAGTACTGATGTCAGTGCCGATATATCGTGCATCCCTAAACAGAAACATAGCTGCTAAAAACTATAGAACCCAAATCACTAATTGGCCAACATATTCCAGGACCCACTTTTAGTGTCAGATCAGTTTAATTTTAGCCTCCAGTGTAATAAATACAGTGTGGAATATGTTGTTTCTGTGCATTTAAAGTTAGATTTAAATAACTTTAAAATGGGGTAAAGACCCAAGCATTTTTATCATATCCTAATATGTAAAATCCTAGAGCTGTGCACTCTCAGCATACATCGCAGCATATACTATATGACTGCATACTTGTATACCACTTCCAAGTAGTCCGTCTTTAAACCCCACTTACATAACACGTAAGAAATAGAAGAAATAGCCTTTACTGTTCCACATTGGGGAACATTCAAGTGTCACAGCAGTATCAAGATATGTAGGTTTACACAAAAGATCAAAAAGTGTTAAAAATATCTAAAACACAAGATTACCAAAAACAAAACAAAATCATTAACTATGAAGAGCCCTTCTGATTAATATCCATGTTGGTGTGGTAGAGGGAAGTTTTCTGACAACAGTATATCAGTGGTGGCTGTGTGTTACCACATCAGCTGAACTTGAAGTGGTGCAGGTTGCCATGTGTGAAGTGCCCTGTCAATAACAAATGCAGCACTGTTTTCTTCCAGTTTACTAAGGATTAGGCTAGAGACTAATTTGGTTAGTCTCTCTCTCTCTACTCTAACCTTATGGGATGCCAACACGTTGTTAGAGCATCTGGATCTACTTTGCTGATGCAGCATATCAGAAACTAAGCTTCTTCCACTTCTGTTGAAATGATGCCACAGAACCTCTGATGGAGAGCGCCACCCCCGAGGTCAGGAACCTTGAAATTGGCGTTTGGATGTCTATTGTTGTTTAAATGGCACTACCATGGTCTCGCTCTCTACTTCAAACTAAACTTTAAACTACAAGAAATTAAATGAAGCCCTGTCATGTCTCTGATGTAGAGTGCATCCAGAAAGTATTCACAGCACTTCACTTTTTCCACGTTACAGCTTTACTCCAAATTGTATCAATCTTTTTCCTCAAAATTCTACACAAAAATACCCCATTATGACAATGTGGAATTTTTGTTTGAGTGTTTTGCAAATTATTAAAAAACAAAACAAACAAAAAAACAAAAAAAAAAAAAAAACAAAACAAAACAAAAAAAAAAAAAAAAAATAAAAAAAAATAAATCACATTTACATAAGCATGCACAGCTTTGCCAATGAAACTCATATTTAAGCTGTTTCCACTGGTCAACCTTGAGATGTTTCTACAGCTTACATGGAGTCTACCTGTGGTAAATGCAGCTGATTGGACTTGATTTAGAAAGGTACACACCTTGTCTATACAAGGTCCCACAGTTGGCAGTGCAGGTCAGAGGTCAAACACCAAGCATGAAATCAGAGGAATTGTCCGTAGACTTCTGAGACCGGATTGTCTTGGGGCAGAGAGTTCTGCTGCTTTGCTGCTTTGCTTCCATTGAGCTCAGCGGCCTCCATCATTGGTCAATGGAAGAAGTTTGGAACCAGCAGGACTCTTCCGAGAGCTGGGTGACCGGCTGACCTGAACGATCGGGGGAGAAGGGCCTTAGTCAAGGAGTTGACCAAGAACTTTGTAAGAAACCAGGCACTGCTCATCACCAGGCCAATACCATCCCTACAATGAAGCATGGTGGTGGCAGTATCATGCTATGGGGATGTTTTGCAGCAGCAGGAACTGGCAGACTAGTCAGGATAGACGGAAAGATAAATGCAGCAATGTCCAGAGACATCCAGGATGAAAACCTGCTCCAGAGCATCTTGACCTCAGGCTGGGGCCACAGTTCATTTTTCAGCAGGACAACGACCCAAAGCACATGACCAAGACCTCAAAGGAGAGGCTTCTGAACCACTCTGTGGATGTCCTGGAGTGGCCAAGCCAGAGTCCAGACTTGAATTTGAATGGACATCTCTGGGAAGATCTGAAAATGGCTGCACCGACGTCTCTCATCCACCCTGAGGGAGCTTTAGAAGTTCTGCAGAGAACAATGGGCCAAACTGCCTAAAGATAGGTGAGCTGAGCTTGTGGCATCATATCCAAAGTGACCTAAGGCTGTAATTTCTACCACAGGTGGATCAACCAAGTATTGAGCAAAGTCTGTGAAGACTTACATAAATGTGATGTTTTAGGTTTCCTATTTTTAATAAATTTGCAAAAATCTCAAAAACTTTTTTCCACATTGTCATTATGGGGTATTTGTGTGTAGAATTTTGGGAAAAGTGATGAATGTAATACAGTGGAATAAAGCTGTAACATAAAATGTGGAGAAAGTGAAGCACTGTGAATACTTTTTGGATGCAATATAAGTTTCATACTTTTGTTAGTCCCTGTTTTTTTTAATGTTACATTGGTATAAAGAGTGTAAAATTCTACTTCGTATATTCTGTTAGGACAGGGCACATTGTGTTTGCAATGATGTCACCAGTTCCCCCACCCCCATATTTATAGTTCAACCCTAAATTCTTTATACTAAAATATATTACTTCAACGTCTGTTTCCAACATGAAACAACATAGACATCTCTTAAAGGATTATAAAACAAGTATTACTTGTGCAAAAATGTTTTTATTGACATATAAAATGGCAAGTCGGTACACATATTCTTCTCAATAATCCATTGGAAATGGAGTGTCTTAAGAAATGACACGGCTGGACTCAGTAGGAGCCGCTCTGAGCATTTGGCATACTGAGTTGAGTGAATGTTCATCAGCTCAGACGGCATGCCTACCAGGGTCACGTTAACAGAATTTTTTCCCTATTTGACCAGTTTTTGTTTTAAACGATGGAAAAAACGGAAGGCTGTCCGTCACTTTGACAGATTACAATTCACGTACCTCACTACTTGGTGCACACGCACAGCTTTTCCAACTTTAAGCACAGAGTACATCACAGAGAAAACTAAAATCAATCATTTTTAAAAAATCCATTCCCGAATGTCATCTTTGACATGGACACTGAACTAAATGCATCTTGCTGACTGGAAACTGCCAATGCACTGAAGAGTTGTGGACAGGATGCTTTGGAGCGCGTCTGGTTCAGAAGCGTATTCAAAACTTTGGTTGAAGTGGCCCTTTTAAAACAGTCTCCAGTGCAGCAGCAGGGCGCAGATTAGTATTTAGATCTATAGTCTGAGCCTGACCTGAAAATCGGGCCTTCTCAGGACAAAACTATTTGATGAGTGGTCCGCCCTGTTCTGCTCCTATCAATCACACATGCGTTTATAACAAATGACAAAATAGTACTGGAAGATGTTAAAAGCAAAAAATGGAAAAAGTTAAACTGCTAACTCAAATGGTGGTCTAAAAACAAAAGCAGAAAATCTTAATTAAAATAATATGTTGGCTTTACTTCAGGCTCAGGCTTCTAAATAAAGTTAATCAGTCGGATTGGATCAGGTTTGGACACAATGTCTGTGAGCTCGGTCCTGATCGGGTTGGATATTTTTAGGCCCGATCTAAACTCCAGTGCATATTTCTCCTCCAGGAGGAAGTTGTGAGGCTGTGCGTTTAGACCACAGCAGGTGAATCACTTATAATTTAAGTGTAATCATTTAATTTTATTGTTCATATAGTTATTGGGGCCACAGTCAGTGGTTTTTGTTACTGCGGAGAAAAGGTTGGATGTGTTCATCTGCTTGATATGTGATGAGATCTAGATTCTCTCTTTAAGCTTCCTGAGTATTAATTAAACGAAATAAAAATTAAATGCAACTCAATAGCCTATGTCATTATCATTTAAAAAGTGATGGGTAAAAATAGAAAATGAAAGAATTTGTTTGATGCCATCAGTCAAAATGATAGACAACAAAGAAGTCTAGCGCAACCTCTGGTGTCAGGTGCATAGAAAGCTGTGAATCTTCTATTGCTTATGCATCTGCCTTATCAAACACAAAACAGTTACAGTCACAAACTAAAAGACATGTACTGATGAGGCTTGCACTGGTAATGATAAAGTTGCATCAATTGGTATCAATATAATGTACCAATAATTATAGAAATACGTGTGTGTACACATGGGGTCAGGTCTGCAGAGCAATTTTTAAAAAAAAATCTAACTTAAAATATAGACCCATGCGTCTGTTGCCTAAAGTTACCAGGAACAATGAATCAAATTTAGATTGCTAAATTCTTGGACTTTTGTCTCACATTCCAGCTACTAAGGGAACACCCCCATGTCATATCGACACCGAGCACAAGACTTCCCAGCATGCATCAGAGTGACATTAGTGTTTCTGGTGTAAAAAAATGAGGCTATTAGACCTAGATAAACCCACCGCTACTTCTTTCATTTAGAGACAAAAAGGAAAAGTTTTTCAGCTTAGAGTGTGACATTAGCAGAGATTCATTATTAATCAGGGAGAACAAGAACAGCCCTAGGTTCCTTCTAAGTACTGAAGTCGGGTTAACAAAGAGCTGCAGCTCAGCCTTCATCGAGGTGTTCTTAATCATGTTCAGAGTTATTGAAGTTATGCAAGCTATTGAAGTTTTAAAATGTAATTTATGGATTTATTCACTTTTCCTGTCTTTCCACTCATAAAAGTTCATTAAAAACTGGAATAAAGTGTTCTAATGTCTCATGCACCTGTCAACAAGTAAGTCCAGCTGTTTCTGTCCTATGGGTCACTCATGGTAATTGTGTGGGAATCAAACTGGCAGTCTTCTTTCTGTCTGGTAGTGAGGTGGTCAGCATCTCCAGATGAGCTTTGATGAGTTCTGATAACCTGTAATTACCTGATATCAATTCAATAAGGAGCAGGAAGCTCCAGCTGGCATATGGGTTGGAGTGCTCAGGAAAAACCCTCCCCCTCTTTCTAATATTTCCCAGAACCCCCAGCTGCTGAGGGAGATAATCCCTGAGAGATGAAAGGAGGGAATGAGGAATCGGCAAGCAACAAGGGGTGGAGAGGGATGGGGAGGGGTGGGATCCTCCAACGTGGAGTGCTCTTTCTTCTTCTTCTCTGAGGATTATAGCAGCATTTGAAACATATTTCACTGTGATGCAGCACTGGAATGAAGGCAGGATTAAGGTGTTACCATTGAAGGGTGGTGTTAACGTAATAGGGATAGTTGTTAAAAGACAGTGAAGCAGTGTTATTGGCGGGGGTCACTGGTAGTGATGGAAGTTGATACATTGGTGAGGTATAGGTTGAACGAGGCAGGCATCAGAGGGAGGTTAAAATGTGAGGCTACATGTGCTGATGATTGGCAAGTCAAAGGTACAACGGCCTGTCTAACAGAGATACTTCGGCTAGAAGACTACTACCTTTTATATGCAAATGGTGTACAGCCACATAAAGGTGCTATAGGGTGTTTTAGATCTGGTACAGATGTTACATGCCAATGCGACACACATTCTCATATTCATTTTTAAAATTTTCTTTATGCATCAAAAGTTTTACAAGGATGGGGGTTGTTGGGTAATGAGTGGATGGCCAGACAAACAGATCCTTTATTCATCCCCAAGGGGGAAATTCACATATCCAATAGCAGCACACAAAAATACATCCACATAAGTAAATATAACAAAATAGTTTTTAAAAACTCAAAAACAAAGGCCATATGAAATAATAGAGAAGAATAGAATAGCAATATCCTTTATTGTCCCACAGTGGGAAATTACAGGTGTAACAGCAGCATTGAGGTCTGTAGGTTCACACAAAAAAAATCCAAAAGTGTTAGAAATACATGAAAAACAAGATTAATAATAATAATAATAATAATAATAATAATAATAATAATAATAGTAAACTGTACAAAATTATAACAGAAAAATACTATGCAGTTATCAGAAATAGTGTACTTCAATCTGAGAGAGGTGCAACTGAGTACAATTACTTTTTTAAAATATGCATACATGTGCATTTCTATTTGTGCATTAAAAAAACTGACTGTTTACAATATATGAAAAATAAAAACGGAGCAGAAAAACAGATGTACAATAACAGCAGAAATACCAGCAGTGATGTAAACACTTATTGAGTTTGTTGGAAGCAGTGATGGTTATCACTGGCGCCTGGTGGTTTTCTCCAGGGGGGGTGCTATAACTCCAAAATAGACATATACCAAAACATATACTATTACACCAGTGTATTTACATGAATGAAAACAATAAAAGCAACATTATAATTATAATGTTCATGCTTCTTTGCCATTTCTGAAAAGTGCTTTAAATCTGTCATACCATCCATGCTGGGTCAGATCCTGATGTATGAAAAAGGAGGCAGGGAAAGCTGAATAAAGCATTAGCCTTGCTACATGCAGTTAGTCAAGCCTTGTTGCTAAACCAGGTCCTGGAAAAAAAGTGTACTGGCTCCCTCTGTCTTTGGACTGCTGATTAATTGTGATGTTCAGCTGATTAGGTTGGAACTCTTTCATCTCTAGCTTCTCCTGATATGTTCTTCTCTAAAAAGGTATTGTTTTAAGTGACTTCAGTGAATTATTAAATTTCTCTTGCTCCATTTCGCATCTCTGTCCGATCGTCTCCAACTCCCATGGCACGACCTGTCGATCAGGCGAACTTTATGACAGATGGCTGTGACGTCAGCCCCGACGTCGGCCCCGTGGCAGGAAGGTGGTGGTATGCAAATCAAGCTGCATTCAGCTCTGGGAGCAGGAGAGGCACGCTCCAGTATGGTCCTATCTCTTGTATTGAAGAGGAGCTACTGCACATGAACAACTTTTAGTGAGAGTCTATGGGCAAAGATTTTTGTGTCTCAGGGTGGAAATACGTCACCAATCAGATGTCGATAAAACAACTTTATTCATCATCATTAACTATAAAATATTTATCTTACACAGCTAAAAAATATATATATACATATATTTTGAAACATTTTTATTTTATTATTGAATTTTTTAATGTCTTATTCAAGGTAATTTGCTGAGGCAACACCCTTGCGCCCTTGACTGGCCAGCCGCCACTGATTGCCATAGAGTAACAGCTGCTGGGAGGAAGGATCTGCTATAACACTCCTTTGTTTACTTAGGATGCAGCAGTCTGTCACTGAAGGAGTTCTCCAGTTCAGCAACAGAGTTATGCATGGGGTGGGAGACATTGTCCAACAATGATGTTATTTTAGCTAGATTTCTTCTGTCTCCCACCACCTTCATTGGGTCGAGGGGGCATCCTAGCTTAGCGCTGGCCAGTGCAAATCAGAGTACTAAAAAGTCTGCTTGATGTGGGAACAAAAGATCTTCTCAGTTGCTCTGTCTGGAGTATATTTCTTGTAGATGGCAGCTATTGCTGCAGCTCCTCTTCTGGCCAGCCAGGAGGCTATGAAGAAGGTATCTGCTGTTGTTCATTATTGGTTTCAGCTTGGTCAGTGTGACCCTCTCCACAACTGTTTGCAATGACTCTGGCCCACTGCCAATCACTGACCTAGCTTTTTTCACTAGCTAATCTAGGCGCTTGCTGTTCTTGTCCCTCAGACTGCTTCCCTAACACACTACAGCTTAGATAAGGATACAGGTCAGTAGAGGCAGCTTTGCCCCTTGGCATCTGTGTTCAGGAACCAGTCAACTTTCTATCAAACAGGACCTCCAGGTATTTGTAGGTCTACACCACTTTTAATGTCCCGGCCTAGCATAGAGTCAGGCCAACAGGGAACTTTTGATCTTCTAAAGTTCACCATTACTTCTTTCATTTCAGTGATGTTGAGAAGAAGACAGTTCCTGTTGCATCAATCCCTGAAGGCCTCCATGAAGTTCCAGTATTCTCGTTCCAGTTCATTCCTGATGCATGATACAAAAGCTGTGTCGTCAGAATATTTTCAATGTGAGAGAACTGAGTTATACTAAAAGTCTGCTGAATACAGTCTGATTAGAAATGGAGCCAAGATTGTTTCCTGGGGGGTCCCCGCACTGCACTTAACAGTCCTGAGGTGACAGTTTTGCAGTCTGACAAAGTAAGGTCTCTCGGTTAGGTAATCTGCTATCCATGAAATCTGGGAGGGGTCTATTCCCGTCCTCAATAGGTTGTCCCTCAGGATGTTTGGCTCGATTTTGTTAAATACGCTCAAGACGTCAAAGATCCTAACATAGACACCCTGCTTATCCAGGTAGCCGTAGACAAGATGCAGCATATATCTACTCCAAGAAGTTCCTGATATGCAAACTAAAGAGGTTTCACAGTACAAGTAAGCCCTGTCCTCATTCAGCAAAGGACCAGCTGTTCTAAGGTCCTCATAGTGTGTGATGTCAGGGCCGGTGGCTCGTAGTCGTTTATCTTGGCCAGTCTCTCTACTTTGACCACAGATATGAGATCACAGCTTCCATTGAACTGGGAGATTTCTTATAGAAAGGCTGATATTGAAGTGCCTGTGGAGAGCTGATCTTCAAGAGGCTTGGGCACACTCCTCTGGGTCCAATGGCTTTCCCAGGACACATCCTAATAAAGTCCATCACTACCTGGCAACAGTCAGGGTAAGAGTGGAGTAGTGACAGGCACTGAGAAAAGGGGCTGTGGCCATTACATCAGACCTATCATGGAAGAGATCAAAGTCAATGGCCTTGTCCACATCCCCCTCAATAATCTTGTCAATCTTGCTTCGCTAATCAGTGATGTTCTTCATTCCTCTCCACACTTATCTGGTGTTTGTCTGCTGCAACTTACTCACTACCTTTCTTTTATAGTCCACCTTCACTTGCTTCAATCTCATCTTCAGGTCACGCTGGACACACCTTAGCTTCTCTTTGTCCCCCTCATATAAATGTCTTCTTTTCTGATTGAAGAGCTCCTTAGTGGGTGGTCCAAGGCTTATTATTTTGAAAGCAGCATACAGATGTATCACAACATCATTGCAAAATTGATGTAGCTTGTAATGATGTCCACTCTCTTCTCATTGTCCTCATCTGTGTTGTTCTCCAGTGGGTCCAGCAGTGCACTTCAATCTGTACACTTAAAACAGTCTTGTAAAGATCCTCTTTATGTGGGTTGGAAGAAAACCAGACTATGATCTGATCTGCCATGGAGTATCCTCAGCATTTGCATAAAACAGGTCCAATGTCCAATTTTCCCTAGTAGGACAGTCCACATACTGCACAAACCCATCAGCTTATTAATACCCCACGTTATCATGATAAATGAATTAAAATATTGGGTCTGAAATCTTGCGATGGTCGCAATGACATCACAATGAGGACAATGTATGAAAACTCTCTTGGCACATAGTACAATCTGAGGCCACTTGCTAAAAAAGTTCAGTATGCTGATAGTCTTGTCATTCGCTGAAACATCTCTAGGATGACACCATCTGTTATTCACAAATAGAATAAGTCCCTCACCTTTGTGTTTTCCACTTGCTCTTGAATCCCTGTCAGCTCATACTGTACAGTAGCTGGGTATGTTTACACAGGAGCCAGGTATGCTGTCATTCAACCCAATCTCCATGAAGTACAAGAGACTACACTCTGGATATAGTCATTGGTTCTTTATCATTGTTTTACTTGTTCAATTGTGGGTTTACATTCCCCACAATGCCACAACGCGAGGGCTGGACTGGTTTGTACCAGTTTCTATGACATGGTGTACATGGCCTGCATCAATCTAATAAGTTATTAAGTAACATCCACATGAATTGCAGAACCCAAGGTTTCCCAGTGGATCATTGTGCAATTGCATCACTCTGCCTCAACCTGTTTGCCTTTTTCCCCAAGGTCCATCCTGGTGCCATATGTTCCCCTGGTAAGAAATGCACACTAACGGCATCTTCTGTGATGCCGTTAGTGTGCATGTGCATGGGCATGTGAGCTTCAGAAGAACCATGGGTTACATGGTTCAAATTATTTTCTATTAAAATCTTTCACCAGCAGTTTCTGGATGGTGATCCAAGGTGCAGCACCCAGTGATCCTTTTTGAACTTGTTCTAATCAGTAGAGTTGACATCTCTCATAAAACTATCTTCAGCTGAAGTCCAGTGATATGTTGATGTTTACAAGTTATCTCTCCCCACAAATCAAGTCTCAAGTCTCTAACTACAGAAAAAAAATTCTCATCAAATTACATCTATGATATCTAGAGCAGCTTTAACCCTTTATCACTGTTGGTTAGAATTCCAAACCTCTACTGTTTGTCCCTAGGCCTAATAAACAATATGAACAATTACTTTTTCAATTATTTAAAATTTAATTGACCATCCAGAAATATGTTAAAGGCTGATTTACATTAGTTTGAAAAATGGTCAAATGTAATATTTACTTTAATAAGATATTTACAGCCATTATGTTCTAATGAAAATAACAGAGATTATATATTATATATTGCACTAACAAGGGCTTGGAGGGGTTTCTTTTCCTCACTCTGCAGCTGGAGAATTTTTAATAGTATTGTAAAGAAAATATTCAAATGCAAATTTAAAACCTTTGTTCTCAATTCTAAATAGTAAAGATGTTCCCATTTAAGGCATAAAATACAACATAATGAACAAGACAAAGTGTAGTAAATAAATATGAGCATTAACTTCTGACTGTAATTGGAAGTCCTTTTATTTTGATATTTTTAGACGGAAGAGTCATTGTAATGTTGCAGCTACCTTAACAGCAAGAGAATGTCAGAGGTTCAGGGCCCATAAAAATATTCACACCCTTGGATGTTTTACCCTTATTATTTCTTTTACAAATCAATCATCAACAAAATTGAGTTTTTTGACACAAACAAATACAAGAAATTCCCTTTAATCTTAAAGTGAAAACTGATTTCTACAAAATAAAAACATAAAACAAGTGAATTCATAAATATTCACCCCCTTCACATCAGTATTTAGTAGATGTACCTTTGGCTGCAATCACAGCATGGAGTCTGTGTGGATAGGTCTCAAACAGGCTGCGCGTGTCGAAATTGTAATTTTACTCCATTCTTCCTTTCAAAACTCTTCCAGCTCTGTCAGGTTGTGTGGGGATCATCTGTGAACAACTTTTTCAAGTCCTGCCACAAATTCTCTATGGGATTAATGTCTGGGCTTTGACGAGCCACTCCAGAACCTCCACCTTCTTGTCTTCAAACCATTTCTGTATAGCTTTAGCTGGCTGCTTCGGGTCATTGTCTTGCTAGAAAATAAATGTTCCCTGAAGCTGTAGTTGGCTTGCAGATGCAAACAAATTGTCCTCCAGGATTTCTCTGTATTTTTCTGCATTGATTTTACTTTCTACCTTTACAAGCCTTCCAGGGCCTGCTGCTAAGAAGCATCCCAACTGCATGATGCCGCCACCATGGTGTGTTTGTGGTGATGTGCAGTGTTTGGCATCTTGTCTGACAGCCAAAAAGCTCCATTTTGGTCTCATCAGACCAAAGAACTTTCTTCCTGTTGTCCATGGAGTCGCCCATGTGCCTTTTGGCAAACGCTCATTCAGGTGGAGAGTCATTATGTGGTCATGCAGCTACAGCTAACATGAGCAGATGTTATGTACCATTAACATTCCATAATTCACAAAACTCACTGGCTGATAGTAAAGCTCATCCTTTTACAGTATAAAATGTGGAGTAACTGCAGCCTGTAGTTCACATACCAGCTTCCTCTTCATAATATGACTCAAGTTTCAGAACAAGAGTCCAAGTCAAGTCTAACATCGTTACGGCAGAAGTCTAAGTCGAATCTGAAGTCTTATTTTTGCCACGTAAGTACCTTGTAAGTAAGTACCAATATTGCTCACCCACTAAAGGCCTTTTTGCACTGCAGGGCAATCTCTGACCTGGACTCACGTTTGGCAGCTGAACCACTGCAGTGGCTTGCGGGATTTTCCCTGCTGGAGCAAAGCTAGATGAGGAAATCCCTTGTTCAGAGACTCTTTCTGACTTCTGATCACTTCAATTTGAGAAATGTTCCCCGATTTCAAAACTTTGGCTGAAGTGGCACTGGTAATTCCAGGCTCCGGAACAACATCAAAACAAGACATTTGATGAATCAGCTTAATTCATGTGGACCAGGAGGAAGTTGTGAGACTATACGTTCAGGCTACAGCAGATGAATAACTCACTTTAAATACTATCCTTTCATTTCATTGTTTATATGCCGTAACTGGGGTCAAAGTCAGTGGTTTTTGTCACTCCAGAGAAAAAGTTACGTATATCTATCTGCTTGATCTGTGATTGCACGATGTGGATTCTCTGTTCAGCTTGTTGAATATTAATTAAATCAAATTACAATTAAATGCAAATGAATGTTATTTTAAAAACTGATAGGTAAAAATAGATTATGGCAGGATTTTTTGACACCATCTGTCAAAATGACGGACATCAAGAAGGACATCTGGAGGATGACTCTTCTCTGCACCTGGCCCGCGGCAAATGAACCAATCAATGGCTGACTTCAAACCAGCCCCATCTGGCCGGCCCAAATGGAACCACAGCTCTCAGGGTTCGATGTGGGACCGCGCTGTATGTGTTTAATGCAAAAACTCCGGACCCGGGTTTGAACCCAGGGGCTTAACAGGTGACATGATTAACAGAAACCCAGTTGACTGGATGTTGTGCAAGGATGCTGTGATACCAGCTAGGACTTCAACGTGGTCATAATGTTATGCTTCATTGGTAAATGTCATGATGTTAAATGTTTTGCAAAACTGATATGCTATTTATTTTAAACATATCCAAACCATATTCTGATGCGTAGCGCTATGGGTACAGTAGATGCTCCTCCATGTAAGGGAGTTTTTGCTTTTATGTTTTCCCAAGAAGAACTTTCTCATTTCTCTTTGAGATGGGCCCTCCCATTCTCCTTTGAAGCCAGTTGCTTTGGTTACCACTGCTGTTTGGCGATGCTGGAGCAGTTTAGGTAACCATGGTTACTTCACTCTGTCAGTCACAGCAAGGAAACAGATGAAGGCTCCTGATCGGATTCTTTTTTTCATCTAAAAAATATCAGAGGCGGGGCTTCTGAGCCCACCACCTGCCGCAGAGCATGCTGGGAGCACAACCAATCTCCACATTCAACTGGCCAACTCTATTTCGCTCATATCCCACCAACAGCCAGACTCGTCTTTTTTCATTTCTACTGATTTCAACCCCACCCCCACAGAGAGCGGTATATAAATTGTGGGTAATAAATCCAACACTCTGCAGGTTTTGGTAATAAACTCTGTGAATTGAACTTTGATCATAATCAGCCTCCAGAGGAGAGATGGGCAAAAAGAAAATGTGGATTTTCTACTTTAAAGTAAGAATGAAAATTGTAGCTTTAGAAACTTAGAAATAAATAAGAAACCATAAACAGGAAAATATGGAACAGATCTCTGCTGGCAAATAAAGGATCAACAATAAAGTAATTCACCGAGTTTGGCTATTGTATGGCTAAGTGGTCAAGAAGTAACCTTTAAAAAGTGTCAGCATTTGGGTTTGCAATTAAGAACTGAGATGCACAGCAGCTGCTTTACTGACAAACATTAAGCTTAATATTTATCAGGATATATTAGTTCTTATATTCCATTATTGTATGCAATGTGTGAATGTGTGTGTGTGTGTGTGTGTGTGTGTGTGTGTGTGTGTGTGTGTGTGTGTTTCCAAAGTCATATGAACAAATAGCTACCTCATTAAATATATATGTATATTTTAATAGATGTTCACATATCAAAGTCTAATCCTTTTCTACCTCTGGAAAAGAAAGTTATTTAATTGCACAAAAAGAAAATGGTTTTGATAATTTCTCTACATAACAAATGTTATTTGTCCAGGCAGATAGTGGAAAAAATTGACTTGCTTCTTACAGTTATTAAAAGAAGTTAGAAATAGTCAAAATCACTTCAGCAAGTTAAAGTTTCACAAATCGGAATTGACAAAAAAAAAAAAAAAAAAAAAAAAAAAAAGTTTTCTTTTACATTTTTGTTTAAACTGTCACCATGTCGTGACAGTATGAGACAGATAATCTGTGAAAAAAAAAATCAAGCTCCTCTGCTTTCTTCCTGTGCCACGTGCAGAAATACGCCGCTCGGTCAGAAACAACCAATGAGAGCCAGGAGGAGGGTCTTAGCGCTGTCAACTTCTTTGCACTTCTCCATCAACACTCAAACCAAACATCAAATCTGTAGTTGTCTTTCTTAGCATTAGAACAAAAAAGCTTCTCACTGACGATCACTTCTCTGAATAAATTGTATTTCAGTTATATTGCAGTTACCGAACGTTTCCTCACATTTTTATTTTCTGGCTCATAAAGCTTATCTCTCTGCAGTTACAGCTCTGTGCATCTTAATCAAATCTACAACATAATTTAAAACTTTCTTATGATTTAATAAAATCTGTTTAGAAAAAACTAAACTAGTCTTGGTATAATAACCATTTCTACAGCATTTAAAAATAACCAACAGTTACATAAATGAAAAAACATCGTAGCCAAAAAGAAAAAAAATAATAATCAAAAATAATGATTAAAAAGGTCCAGCATAAAATAATAATACCATAAAGGATGGCAATGGATGAGAAAGAGAACACGACATGTCAACAGATGTTACATGTATATGTATATTGTGTTTAAAATGCTGTTTGTAAATGGAAAAAAAAAAAGGAGATTCTTTCTTTACCCCAAAAAATCTTGTCTCATATTTCTCTCTTTCACAGGTTCTACCAGAACCCACAGAGTCTGAGCATTCCAAAACTTTCCTGAACCAAGATCTCTGAGGTGGTTTCTAAAACCTATTTGAGCTTAGTCATGAGCCACACCATCTATGGTTCAACTAAAGATATAAAAAACACCATAAACCACCATCACCACTCTAAATATAAAATTTAAGAAATATCCATAAAAGAAGTAATGAAAGAAGAAAAACCTCTAACAAATAACATGTCATCTTAGAACTTATTTCTTTTGTCAGCCCTAAACCGCTAGAACTGTTTTTTTTTTTGTTGTTGTTGTTGCAAATGCAGTTATTAGGATCAGCATTTGACAAAATTCAGATGGGAATTATGTCAGGTTAAAACAAACCAAACAAATGTCACTGACGGGTAAACTCACCTTGTCAACAGATTTGTCTCTTTCTTCCATTACGGCCTTCATCTCCTGAGCAGTGATGTCATTTCTTCGCTGCTGTACAAGCCGCAGATGCTGAACTAGAGCTTTGCCGAACTGCCGCAATTCCTGGGCCGAGTCGGCTTCACAGACATGCTGAAGGAGATCTTTAATGTCCTGAAAATCAGAAACAATCAGATTGGATCTGGTCAGGTCATCAGTTTAACTATAAACCACCAAACATCAAAACCACAATCAAAGCAGTGGTTTCTAAATGTGCTGCGCGACCTCACCATATCAGCATCCTGCAGGCTGATATCATCCGACCTGAGAATAAAAGAGCAGACAATCAGTGTCTGACACACAACTTTTTTCCTCGGTGTCTGACATCACGTTTTAACTCTAAAGACTAAACTTTTCCTCTTTTAGGGTCAGATAGGAATACCAAAAATAATTTTTACTAATTGCAAACATATTGAGAGACTTTTTATTACATTCTTCAAATTTAGAAGTTTACAAACACCATGATTACGATGCCTTTATTACTATAAACAGTTTCAGAAAGTCCGAATGAAGACACCATGGCTTTGTAAGCCTTTAATAAGCTAAATCCCAAGGGTTGAATTAAATGGAGGCCCACCTGTGGATGTATTTTAAGGCAACACCTCAAACATTCTGCTTCCTTGTGTCACATCATATTAAACCTCTCAAAACATCAGCCAAGATGTCAGGAAGAGAATCTTGGACCTCCACAAGTCTGGTTCATGCTTGGGTACAACTTTACAACAGATGCCACCTTCATCTGTTCAAACTGAAGACCTTCTGAAGATGCTGAAGTGGGGCCAAGAGTTTCATTATTCACAGTGAAACTGGTCCTGTACCACTCAGAGAGTAGAAGCCATTACTCCAAAAGCAACATAAAAAGCCAGATTACAGTTTGCAGAGACCTTAATTTCTGGACACATGTCCTGTGCTCTGATGAAACTAAAACTGAAGTACGTGGCCATAATGACCATCCTTACATTTAGAGGAAAAAGAGGGAAGCTGTCAAGTATGGAGATGGCACCGTCATGTTGTTGGGCTATTTGCTGCAGGAGGTACACTTCAAGAAATTAATGGCATTATGAGGAAAGAACATTATGTAGAAATACTGAAGCAACATCAAAATACATCAGCCAGGAAGGTAAAGTTTGGACACAAATGGGTCTTCCCTAATTATACAGCAATCACAGCAAGAAAACAGAGTCAGGGTTTTGGAGAGCCCATCACAACGCCCTGATGCTAGTCCCCGAGAAAATTTGTGGGCGGAGTTGAAAAGGCGCGTGTGAGCAAGGTGGCCAACAAACTCTGTTGAACCAGTTCTGTTAGAAGGAATAGGCCAAACTTCCTGTCAGCCACTGAGAGAAGCTTGAGGAGGGAAACTCAAAAAGCTGAAAGGAAATTGGGTGTTAACTTGTGAATCTAAAGAAAAAAATCTCAATGTCGTGAGAAGCTTAAAAAGCTTCAGGGATCAAAGGGATGCTATTTATAGGGGTCAACTGGAGGTAATGGGAGGGACAGTGGCCTTGTCTCAGCCACTGCTGTACTGGATTCTGGTCAGCCAGTCAGCCATGTATTTTGTGATTTTAAGCATCTTTTATGTTAGTGTGTAAATACAGTCTACCTGTTTGTCAAATAACCTCAGCATAAAAGCAGTTGATCAGCTTCTGGCCTCAGAGGTTTGTTATTCCTGGTCCACACAGCAAGATGTTTATGCGATTTTTGACACGATTTTCCCCCTTTCGACAATCAGGATGGCGCTTAAGATAATCTTAAGAGATATTTCCGCCGTTTGTGGAGTTAAGAGTGATCTGGTCTGCTCGGAATGATGTCGGAACAGCTCCGATCTAAAATTGGGGATATTCAACATGTTGGATTGTCTTGGCCCAATATTGCAGCATGTGTGGTGTTCCCCAAGGACAAACAAGAAGACAGCCTGTTGAATGTGATGTGTCACCGATCAGAAAGCAAGGTGAGGGAAATGTGGAGGGGAATCCAAAATACACAGAAGACAAAACAACTGCCATGGCGGACCAGAAAGTCCGGTGGACATTGGAAACATCTTTGTATTGGGTTTTTTTTGCATGGTGTGTTGCTCCTGCCATGTGGCTGGACACCACACGCTGTACAACCAGACCCATTATGCCTAAGCTCTTTTATCACCATGTGTGTGTTCTCTTATGTTTTGAAAATTGGCTGATGATTTGAAAATCTTGCCGTGTGAACCAGGCATTAGAGAATATTAGACAGTTCCTCCAGCAAGTTGCAATTGCAAATGTTAATGCAAATTCACTCATTTGCAATTTTTGCGCGGACTTGCAATTTTCACTTATCCGAAAATCTGACCAACATCCTCTTCCATGTCCACTTTTAATGAGTTTTCCAAGGCATCCGGGAGAATTTCATTGATTGAATAAAATGTCCAGGTTTTAAATTGACTGCGCGATGCACGGGAAATTACAGCCTTTTATTTGACGTCCTCCTCGAGCTGCTGCCTAGTGGGGGGTTCGGAGC
Organism: Anableps anableps; assembly: GCA_014839685.1. Taxonomy (NCBI): domain Eukaryota; kingdom Metazoa; phylum Chordata; class Actinopteri; order Cyprinodontiformes; family Anablepidae; genus Anableps; species Anableps anableps. The sequence continues at coordinate 4,169,014 of CM026080.1, read as the reverse complement.
AAACAGTAGCGAAGTGCGTGGTGGGGCGGGTGGAGTGGAGATGCATGCAGATAGACGGAACACAGTGGGTTGTACTCCAGCATTGCACCTCTCACTCACCTTCTCCTTAAAATAAAAGAAACTTTTTTTGTCTACACAATTCATCAGGTACAATAACTTTTTTAGGGTGCTATTTTAAGAAGATACAGCAAATTTAACAGTTGTAAGACCATGTTATTGTCCAAATATAGCTTAAAAATTCACAGCTTCAACCGCAACTTTTTGAAAAAGGTGCTGCAAAATCAGTCATTTTAGACTGCAACAATCACAAAAAAAAACAAAACAAAAAAAAAATAAAATTGCAACATCCTGGAGAAACTGATTAGAGAACAAGCAGCATTATGAAGACCAAGGAACACAGCAGGCAGGTCAGGGAGAAAGTTCTGGGGGTTTGCTATGATCCTTGGGTGTCTGTGTTCTTTCTTCCTTCTCCTGAACAACAGCTCTCCTGTGAGCAGAGCCACCACATGAGATCATTGCAAATGATTACTTGGTTGGGGACTAAGGAAGCTGCACTCCTTGACTCCAGCACTCCAAGTCATTCTTTTCCTTTTCAGATCAAGCTCCTGTGCTGAAAAACCTGGACACTCAGACTGAAATCATTTCATTCTTTACCGTAAATAATTCTTATAACTTTGACTTCCAGTTGTCCTCAGCTTCTATTGAGTCACAATCCTATCACCATTTGACTGGGTTGGGTTTCAAAACAATATCCTAAGTGTAACCGTATCATAGAGGTCTGTTCAATCTCTCATCTGAACATGGAAAGACAATGAGAGAGCTACCAAGACATGGCTCTCCACTAAAAATGAGGGGCCAGACAAGCGGAGCATGAATAAGACAAGCAGGGAAATGTGGTGGTGGCAGCACTATGCAGTGGAGATGCTTTTATTCAGCAGAGAGTCAGGGACAGAGAAGCTGGTCATTGGGACAAAGACTCTAAACATACAGCTAGAGCTAACATAGAAGTGTTTTGGATAAAAGCAAACTTGTTTGTTAAAATGACCCAGTCAAAATCTAGAAATAAATCCATTTGTGAAAAATAAAACTTGAAAATTGGTTGAAAATCCAATTTGACCAAGTTTGAGCTTTCAACAAAGAAGAATGTCTGTGTTTCACAGGATTAGGGTTACCCTTTCACTCGGTAGTTAATTATGGACTGCTACAGTAATTCCCACTAAAATCCATTAAAGCCTGTGGCTGTAATATAACAAAATGTTGAAATGCTGAAGAGCTATGAATACTGTAACCCCAGTGTTTGAGTTTTCCTCATGTATATATATTTAACCTACAGAACACGTTTGCTCTTCCTGTTACTCTGCATGAATCGTCCTCCAGTGTTTGTTCTTCAGACTATTCAGCTTATTTCAAAAGTTCATGCCAAAGCAATGCAAGCCATGCTAATGTGTACATTGTGAATAACAAATAAATGATGTGAATTGGTGCCCTGTAGTCAATTACTTAGGTCCTACAATGGTTCCTGGTTTTTGTGTTCCTACCAGTGGCCACAACGACAGTCTGTTAGATTACCTGAGTGCCACGCAGCAGCTGTGCAATAATTTTGTCCTGCGATCCCTAAAGTCCATGTTAAAATCTCTGTCATTTGGAATTCATTTTAAAGCTATGAAGGCTTCCCTTGAATGGACCCCTCTCTGCTGTTCATGAATTCTTCCTCCTTCTGACAGGAGTCTTGACGGTGGACGTGCAGCTAGTAACTACCTGATCTTCTGTCTCTCCTCCTGGGAAGTTCTTTTCATTTAGTCTGCTGCTGTTTTGCTGTAATAAACTGTAATAAGGTGGTCGAGGCGGCTCCGCTCTGCAGGGAACAGCAGATAATGAAAGACCGGCCAACTCCAATAAAGCTCCACTAACACCCTGCTTATAGCCCCATCCAGCCTGGCTCAGCCCAGCTCGGCTTGGCTCGCTCGGCCGCCTTCATTACCACTCCCACACACCTTCACTCAGGCAAGCTGCAGGCAGCCATTAGTGGGAGCAGATGATCCAAGAGAGAATACCGTCAGTCTGCATTTGTTCCTTTAACAAAGTTTTACAAGTTAGATGACATTCCGTCTCATTTTTAGATACAGAATCTAATGCGGTGTGGTTGCTTTTCATGCAAATCTTTGACTTCATCTGTAAGAGCTCGTTCTTTTCGGGTACCTGAAAGAAGTTCTCCTTCTGCATTCCGTGACATGAAAGATGATCGAAGGTTAACCCCATGTTGCTACCTTGCAAGTCCATATGGGACCACTTTATTTGACAGTAATTTGTTGCTCCTGAGATTGAGTTGTGTCAGGTCCAAGCTCTGGTCTAAGAACAGTAAATTATTTTAAGCATGGAGGTTTGGAGGATATCAGAATCTGAACATACATATAAATACCAGAATGACAGTAAATCTTTGGTGTGTTTACACTGCCTTTCAAAATTATTGAGACCAGGTAAATAACTACATTTTGTCATATTACATCCACATTTTAATGATGAATGGTTGCAAATGTTTATAGGAATAAATATGAAGTGTGGTGTACATATGCATTCAGCCCCTTCTATGTTGATACCCCAAAATAAAATACAGTCCAATGAATTGCAGGGAGGAAGGAAGGAATCTATTAAAGGGTACCTATTATGCTTCTTTTTAAACAAGTTAGGGTAAGTCTATGGGCATTACAAAACATGTTTGTTACATTTTTATTTTTTTTTATTTTTTTTTTTTTTTTGCACAAAATCATTCTCAGATAATGAGATTTCAGTCTGGTCAGTTCAACCTATTTTGAGCTCCTTTCAGTATGGGCTGTTTTAGGGTTCTGTCACTTTTATGCAAATAAGCTGTTGCTGCCCCCCCACCCCAACTTGATGTCTACTTTTGCACTTTATACACGTGAAAATGGCTGCCAACAGATGCGAAACTGTACAACCGTACATATTTGACCCGGAGTCAAACCCAGAACTAGAAGAAGTGGAGTCTCCTGAACAACCATCAAGGACGCAGCAGCAGTTTTTAAATGGTAAGTCAACAACACTTGTCTTTTCCAGCAGTCATTACACAGCAATAAAACCAGCTTACCAGCGCCGCTTGAGTTGGCAGGTTAGGAGCAGTGCCTGCCATTTGTGACATCAGTATCGGGAGGTTTTTGAAATGGTTCGTTTTCCAGACACCAATATGCATTAACTTACTGCCAGAAATTGGCTGGATGGGTTTTTGTTTTTAGCCCTTGGACTGTTTCTAGAAGCATTAGAGACTCAAATGGAAGTACAAAAATGTGTAAAAAGTGATCTTACATATTAGGTCCCCTATAATCTCAGGGAAATTGACATTTCCATCACACACAGCACTGTTAGACACATGCAAAAAAATATATAAACTAAAAAATGGATGGATGGACCAAATACAGAGCTTCCAAAACAGTGTTTAAAGTTATGCAGGAGAACATTTTTTGGCCTACATGCAAAATGATGTGCGAGGTGGAAAACCCAACACTTCACATCTCTTTGAACTCACTTTGCCCACAGTAAAATGTGGTGGTGGCAGCATCATGTTGTGGAGAAGGAATACTGGAACAGAGGAGTTTAGATCAAAGCATATCCACATGTTAGAATGGCCCAGTCAAAGTTTGGACCTAAATCCTACTGAGAATCAGTGGCAAAACTTGATAATGTACATTTTCACATATGAGCTCCTTCTAATCTGACAGAGCTTGAGCTGTTTTGCAAGAAAAAATGGGCAAAAATTTTAGTCAGTAGATGTTCAAAGCAGACTGACATACTTCCAAGAGACTTAAAGCTGTAGCAGCAGCCAAATATGACCACAAAGTAAAACAACAATGCTGAATGCAAATGCAGACCACACTTCTCAGATTTTTGCATCATTTTCCTTTCACTTTTTCCACAGTTATGCTCCGCTTTTTGGTGGTCCATCTCATACCATTTTCTACAATACATTAAAGTTGGGCTGCATTGTGGCACCGTTAGTAGCACTGTCGCTTGCAGCAAGGCGACCCTGGATTCAAATTTCAAGCGTTTCTGCATGGAGTTTGCTTGTTCTCCCCGTGTATGCATTGGTTCTCTCCAGACACTCCTGCTTCCTTCCACAGTCAAAAAGCATGACTGTTGGATTAATTGGTGTGTGTGCGCATGGCTCTTGGCCCTGTGTGTCTTTGTTAGCCTGTGATGGCCGACTTGCAACCCTGCAAGGATAAGCAGGTATCAGAGTTTGTAGTTGTTGTGTGACAAGATGTAAAAAAAACAAAAAAAAAAACATGTGGCAGTCTCGGTGCAAATCTCAGACTTCCTCTGACATATCGACATGAATGAAAGTCCATCACCTCAAAGTAAACCTCTTTAGAACTGAACATCTTGTCTTCTCAGCCAATCTGACCACATACCGCAAATCTACCTTGCTCAATCACAGGTATATAGAAGCTGGGGTGTCATGATCTGTGACCAGCTGACCACATTTCAGCCTTGTGGCTATAAAAATAAACTTGACTTAACTTTAAAGATCCTGTAGACTTTATTGCTTGATCTTGCTGATTTGTATCGTTAAACATAAGACACATCAGGCCGTTCCTATCTGAACACGCCACCCAGCTTCTGTGCAGTCCATGATCCTTGACTACTCACAGGCCCTCATAGCTGGTCTATCACCCTTTGCTGTGAAACCTCTGCAGATGGTCCAGAACAAGGCAGTGCATCTGGTCTTCAACCAGTCTAAAAAGGTACATGTCATCCTTCTGTTCATTAAGCTCAACTGGCTATCATTAGCTACCCACGTCTAATTCAAGTCCACTTAAACACCCTTGCAAAGGCTGATGTACAACTCTGGTCATCAAGGGATTGCCAGCTAGCGGTGCCTACACCACACTCAAGACAATTCAGACTCTATTCATGAGTCGTTCCATGATGGCAGGCACCACTAGAACAGGTGCCTCTTGCCTGGCCACTGTATTCCTACGCAATTCTGCTCGATTCTGATTTCCCTTCACTCCTCCGTCTGGGCTTTCTCCCACTGGAGTGGATTCCTCCAGAAGAATTTCAACCGGGCCAGTCAGTGAACAGAAGAAGTTATGAATGATGACGTCAATTTTCTGCGCTGATTTAGAATTGTAGTCTGCCTTCAGTTTTAGCAATGGCAGCAGAGGAAGAGAACGAAGCCATTCAGTCCGTGTTGGCAAAGCTTCCAAATATAGAATTAACATTCACAGCCATTTTGTTTGGCCCAGCACTTCTCTCTTCCCAGTGGGGGATGGTTGTTTACAGTGCAGGTAATTTCTGGTAAGCTTCATAGCGTCGAACTGGAGCATTACATACGTACTAGCAATCGGGTAAAGTGTCAAACTTCACCAGAGTCCAATCATTTTTCAATAGTCGAGGGCCCAGACCCTCTGTAAGAAGTGAAGCATAGAACAAGGGGCTGGTTTTTAACCAGGCTAGGGTGTCTCTGCTTATCTTCATGAATTTCTTGAAGACCCAGCTCTTCAGAGAGCATTTCCCACCTTAGTGCCTACCCTGAACTTGGCAGCAGCCCTTCCAAGAAGATCTCTACACACTGTTATGAAGCTATTCTGAAGATCACATGAAGTTTGGAGGTCTGTAGATATTGACTGGAGGAATTTGTGCACCCCCACATCCTCTGACCCAGTTCTGTGATTCTGTGGTCTACCACTTCTTGGCTGAGTTACAGTCTTTCCTTATCACCATTTCATTAGTGATTGAAACATTAGGCGGATACCTAATAATGTGACTGTGTATAAACATCTCCAGTCTTCTGAGCCTTTGGACTGTTAAGTGCACCATTAAAAAAAAACAAAAAAAACTGCATTCTCTGAATCCTAAAATAATGAGGAGAGCGTCTGACTGTCCAGCAAGCTGTCAGCCAGGCCTTTCAGGAACTTCACGGGATGAAGGATAAAAAGAAAGAGCCTCACATTATTCACATGGACATGAAACACACTTTCACTAAGGTCACCTCCTCCATCAGGAAAACACACATACTAATGCCCACACACTAACACACAACAACACGAAGTGGGACACAACAACACACTCACTGAGGTATTCAAGGCTTCCTCCTGCCACTGGAAAACACACATGCACACTAACAAAAACTGACACACACTCTGAGTCCTGACAGATGGAACATGCTCCTCCATATTCTGTCCTCATAAAAAAGGACTGTGGCCTCCAATATCAATTACCCTCTCACTCTGGGGGGGTGAGGGTGGGTGTGTTTGAGGCAAAGGAAGAAGAACTAGGAAGAGGGGGTTTAATTCTAATTAGATTTTCTGGTCTATTTGGCTGCTGCTTGAAGAAGACAAGAGCTCATTTCACAGCCCTCAAACCAGAGTGAGGAGGTGAATAATGAAGGGGGAGGAAGAGGAGGGCGGTGGTGGCTTGTGATCCTTCTTCAGCAGACGCTAAACATATTTCCCATGTAAATAAATGAAAACGACAGATCTTCCTCAGATAAACTGCTGGTCTACAGACAGATCACTGGAACAACATCAAACAAACATGGTGGCCTTAGAAAACATACAAAGGTAGCTTTCCAATGCCAAAAATGAACATTGTGCTAAAACAGCTGCTAAACTCTCCTTAGAATGACTTCCTCTTACTTTATAGTATCAATTTGTCAAAGCTGCTTCATTTGGTTCATCAGTTCTGCACCCAAACAGAACTTTACCAACCATTAAGTCCATGTATGAGTCCATTTAAGGCTTGTGATGTTTTAGATGAACTGTAATTCTTTTCAGAGTGTTGTTTTTTTGAATGCGTTGAAGAGGTATTCTGTATAATCATTTCAGTTTGGTACACAACTTTGAATTTGTTGTAGATTTTCTCTGATTCAAAACAGGTTATACATATAGGTTCAAAGATATACATACACCCTCACAAATACTTAGATAAACAGAATTTCATTTATCTATTAAACTTCTGACTGGATATTTCACCACTCTCACCAGAACCAACAGGGCTCATTTATATTAGTGGATTTAATGGTCGGCGTCCTTCATGAAGCTTAATGCTAGCCTGCTTTTTCCATTCCAAAGCCAGCTGTGTGTTTTCAAAAACTGTTCTGGCAAGACACCCAATTTAGTCCAATTTCAAACATCCGTCCATCCATTGTCTGTACCCACTTGTCCTTGCAGGATCTGGGGGGCTGGTGCCTATTTGACCTATTTGTAGGTCAAACGATGCCGGAACGCAAATAGTGGTGTAAAACAAGGGTTAACTGAGGTCAACACGGATACACGAAAACACTGCTTAGGCAGTCAAATGTCAAAATACAGCTAATTCATATTTCGATATTACATTTAAATGCTTTGTGTATAATTTGTAAGTGTATTAAGTGCAAAATCGTGTCTTAACTAACTAGCTGTTTATAGCCCACACTGCGACCAGGTGCATCTCCTTATCCTCCTCCCTGCGCCGCGCTTTGCTCCGTGGGACAACAAGCCCAGCTCTAACTTTTTGGCCACACTTACAAAAAGTGTTCAGGCTGTTCATTGTGGCTGGCTGTGAGTTCCTGACCCGGTACAACAGACTGGTTAGCTTGGCACTCAGCCACCCCACTCGCACTTGCCCCACTATCTCTATTGCCACTGCCTTCATCTGCTTCAATTCTCCCTTATTTAATTGTACAATGAGAAGCCTTTTTTGTAAAAAAAAAAAAAATAAATAAATAAATAAATAATAATAATAATAAAAAAGTAATTTGGACTATCCTTTTGACATTTTAAATGCTGTTATTCTGATAAACTGGTGCCATTGGAATGATAAAGGATGCACTACATAATGTGAAAACCTATCAAACATTTCTCTTTTCAATCTAATTTTGATAAATTAATATTGAAAATATTATTAATGACCCACATAACTTTAAAACTGATTTGCAATTTAACTGTGTTGTTTTATTATATTTTTGTGTTTTTAATCAAAATGCTCTTGACTTTGGGCTTTTAGGGGTGGAGGTTTATGGATAGAAGAGGAAATGCTTACTTGAAGGGCAGATCTGATGTGATCTTAAGAAGCTTGCAAGTGGCTGTTCTGTTTCAAGTTAATGTTTTATGTAATTTTTTGGAGATTGCATATCCAATATAAGTTTTGTTACTTAAAGTCAGTCAAATTTGTTCATAACTTTATTATTAGTAGGCTTGAGACTTACTGGATCCAAGCAAACAGTTACTGGAACACACCCTGTCAAAATAAGAGTTCCTGGATCCTGTTCAGGCGGGATCCGGCTCAAATTAAGCCCTGGTGCCAACCTATAAAGAAGCATCTGCTACAAAACAGACACTTTCAAGCGTGACTGATATTTGGAACTGCCCATGTGAACCAATGTCAATTTTGTCAAAGACAAAGAATAAGCTATTTGACCACAATAATGCAAAGTATGATAACAGGAGTTAAGATAAGGCTTTGTAATCTAAGAACACTACCAGCTGCCGAGCATAGTGGTGGCGGCACCATGCTGCGGACCTGCTTTGCTGTCAGTAAGATGGTACGTTACACAAAATGGATGGAATAATAAAAGAGGAGGACAACCTCTAAATTTTCAACTATTGGGTGTTTCCAACAGACCAATGATCCAAAACACACATTAGAACATTTTAGCTTTCTTTTTAGATTATTATGATGAATGTTTATGATGTTGTGTGCTTTGTTTTATGGGAGGCATCTGACAGATTATGTCAACCAAATTTCCATTTTTATGGACAACAAAGTTTTTATCTTCTCTCGACTACATTTAAAAACTGGAAATCAACCAATGTTAATAAATTCTCCATTTTTACATAAGAAGAGTGTTCAAACATCCAACCAGAGTTATGGATACAAATCTGTATTTTTCCATCTGTTTCTATTGTGTAATGCATGCATATTTATGCTTTATTGTTATCTTTTTGTCTTTCCTTAAAGTCCTTTGGATTGCCTTGTGTATGAATAGAGCATAAATAAACTCACCTTGACAAAAAGTTAGTTTCTCTGCATCTTTCTATGGCTCATTTAACCAAATACTAGAGGGTGCTATGGAAAAAGTTAAGCTCAGAGTTATTCATACCACTGGTAGATTTAGATTTAAAGTAATCTTCTAACATGACCAACATGTTTCTTTTGACTAAATAGGATATTAAATGTGTACTAAAATGATACTTTAAATTGCCTTAAGATTTCAGCAAAGAAACTATTTCTATGGTTGACCTACATTTTATGTAAAAGAACGTAGGCAAAATTATTTATACATATTGCACATTATCAGAGTCTGTGGGAAAATGAAAAGGACACTCAGGACAATGATGAGTGGACTAAAACATCTGGCACTCACTGGATATAATGCTGTGTATTATATTTATTAATATTCAAAGAACTGTTAGAATCATACCCAGCAGCCTGCTGCAGTCGGCGGGCGCGAAGTAAAGCTTCGTCTCTCTCCTCATTGGCCAGCAGTAGTCGTGACATCAGAGCCTGATCTCTGTTCTTTTGAGCCGCCAACATCTCTTCCAACACCGCTGAGGAAACAATGAGAAAGGGGGGGGGGGATAGGGGATTGCGAAGACAAGAACCAGTCACACATTCTAGTTTTAGAAGGTCCTACAGCAACAACAAAGCTTAAAAATATTTCTTTTTGAAATCATTCTATCGAAAATGTGAAAAAACTCAAAAGAGATCAAGTAAACTAAAAGATCTGGAAATTCCTCAAGCTAACCGGCTAATCAGTGCAGACATCCTTATTGCTACATGGTGTGTGTGTGTGTGTGTATGTTCCAGCTGTAATAACACAGAAATGACCACAGCTCATCTGAGACTGAGAGTCAGGAGACTCTGCTGGTTATTGAAGGGTTCTGTGTGGGCTTCTACCAGGATCCTTTTCATACTGTTGCTCTTATTTCATAAAAAAAAAAAAAAAATCTAACTGAATATAATTCTTACATTTTCTAATTTCAGTCAGGCTCTCTGGTCCCTCCCTGCAGCCCTCGGGAGTCAGTGTTCTGCCTGTGTAAGATTCTGCCCCACTTTTACACACCTAAATGAAATGAATGTCTCAGCACAACTTGATAAGATGATCAGGATAATGCAACTGTCTGAATCAGCGATGCTCGGAAAAGTTGCACGACATGGGCTCTGTTGTGTTCACCAGTAAGGGCTCAGAGCATTCCTCAGCATGTGTTCATCAGAGCTACAAACTAATGCTGTGGTTCTCTAGGTTGGAACACCAGGGAACAGGTTCTAAGAAAAAAAGTAAGTAATCCTGAAATAATAATAATAAAAAAAGAAAGATGATAAAATGAAATGTTTAATGCATCAGCAACATCTTGCAAAGATGGACCTGCCACAGAAGCCCGCTAACACAGGCCTGTAAGAAGCACAACTCTGTTTGACTGCATTAGGTTGCAGGATCACATCAGATGATCATGTCAGGCTACCAAGAAACTAGAGGAAGTTGGTTTCAATCTGGAGAACTTCCATACATAAAGGCAAGGGGTGTAACAGTACAGGTATTCGTACAGAGAATATCCAGTACAGCCCTGTCAGTTCGGTTCGCACATTTACCAGATGAACACAGTGTTGTTTTATACCCCAACACATGCAGAATGTTTAAACGCAATGTTCTGTAAGGAAACTTTAAAAAGTGACACCAAAACAAACGAGAGAGAACTTCCAGCTAGCACTAAAGTCTGCTACTTTGGAACATTAAGGAGTAACCAAACCCCAAAATCAACTTTTTTTTGCAGCTATACCATCTAAACTGTTCCTTAAGGGTGCCATCTTTATGTTTCTGCTGAAATTGTGACATTTCCGTGCAAATTTCTTCAGTTCTGCAATATTTTGACTAAAACCGTCTCAGTGCTGGCCTCTTTGGGTTGAAGGGTGGCTAATGCTGTTGAATTCTCCTATTGCTGACAGCGACCCAGCTCGGCTGATGTCTACGTTACAGCCCCACAATTGGGTATAAACCCATCTCACTCAGACACAAGCCCCCGTAGTGAGTCAGGAGTTGGAATAGCAAGCACTGATAGTGAAAGTGTTTCTCAGCTTTGCACGTGCAATTTATTTGTAATTTAGACAGAGGAGTGGAATGGGTCTCTTCTCTGCTCTGACTGTAGGCAGTACGCTGCAGGATGGACGGCTGTGACAGACTGACTGCAGTGCTTAGGACGTTAGCCGCTTTTTTGAAAAAAAGTCGCTCAAGGAGTCTGGAAAGTTGCTAAATACAGCAACAAAGCGCCAAGATGGCAACAGTGCTTGTTTCGTCATGACAACAACACTTAAACTCCTCCGCTCATCCCCACGCTTGGCCGTGCCCCTCAGTATCTCTTTGCACCACCCACTTTGTTGGAACAAAAGTCATCAGGGGCAAGGTTTTGATTTCACAGGGGGGTTAGTTACACTTTAAGGCTATGTTCACACTGCAGATCTTGATGCTCATTTTCGACTTGATCTAAAATTGTTTTGTTTTTTTTGCCGTTGTCGTTCACATTCATTTTAAAATGTTGCGTATCTGACTCCAGTGTGAGCTGTTCGCGGTTCCAAACTGGCCCGCATGTGCAAAAGAACAATAAGAATGACATCTCGCACAGCACGCTTTGGTCCACGAAACATGAAAGAAATAAGTGTATTTACTCTCGTAAAGAGTCTGTCTAATGGGGGCCGCTTAATGTGTCAGCATGTGCTGAAGAGTAAACGCACAATTCTGCTTTCTGGCATTTTGCACAGTTTTGGCAGTCTTGGCCAAAAGGATGCACCTTTCAACTATATACCTCAGCATCTCCCCTCTCCTAAGGCAGGACACTTGTTTGAGGCGACCCATCTCTGAAGAAGCGTGTGGGTGTTGAGTTATATTGTGCTGCAACTGGGGCAGATTACTGTTGCAACTGTTGTCCATCTTCCTAAATACTAACATCTCCTGCTAGTGAGCAGTTATGACAAACCGCCTTGGTTTTCCCACCAGAATCACATTCAAAAACATTGGATGCGAGTCACATATGGATGTGGCTCAAATTTGAGCTTATGCATTTTTCAACAGCATTAAGTTATGTAGCTCACTCTACACTGAAATGAATTCCTCACCTGAAACAATGTCAAGCTGAAAGTAAACATCAGATACTGGAGGAAAATCAGCTGAGGTTCAAATTGCTGCTTGTAGGAATCTCCATTGATGAGAGGAGATTTTTCCCAACAGGTGTGTTCAGGTACAAGCGGAACAACAGATTGTCAAAATATCGTAACTCCAAAGGGTTGACTAATTTCTAGTGGCCCCATTGTTCTATAATCCACCTATCTAGGCATTGGCTTTGCCTGCTTATACTGCTTCATTTACTAGAAAAAAATCCAACCAGATCTCGAGTCTGTTGAAAGCAGACAGCGGCGTAAACAACTGAAACAGTTGGGGTCACAAGTCTCTGCTGCTGTTACGGTGTGGATCGGAGCAGAACAGTCCAGGAACATCTGAGCTAAAAAAAGATCCATATGGAATGTCTCTCAAGAAGCTACTTAGATAAACACATGTAGTGTTCCAGACAAAATGTTAAGCATTTAAGAGGTTGTGGAATAGATCTGATAAAGAGGAGTGTAAACTGAGCCAACGCCCCCCTTCCGCTTCCCCAGCCTTACTTGTGGGTCTCTCCCAGTGCCGGGCTTCTCGGCGCTGCTCGCTCAGTTCTTCGTCCACCTCCCTCTGTAGCAGCTCCTTCTCCTTCTGAACCATCTGCTTTTGAAGCTGATAAACAGTTTCTGAGTTTGACACTGTGCTGCTGAGATGACCGGTTTAGAGAAATGCACTCTGGCTAACAGTTTAACAGCCAATCGAAGCCTGAAGTCCGTTCAGTTCTGTGTGTAAATGTATACAATCTTCCTCACAAGCTAAACTTTGAACTGACAGTCTAACCTTTGACCTGGGGTGAAAAGGGGAAGCTCGAAGTGTCCCATCTAATGGTACATCACACAGTTACACACGCTTCAGGAAAACTGCTATGATGACAGCAGAGCATCTCTGGAGCAGCAGCTCTCCATGTGGGTTCTGTGCTGACCTTGTTGTTGAGTTCCCTCACGGCGTCGAGCTCCTTCAGTAAGAACGAGACGTTTCGGGCCTGATCGACAGGCCGATGTGGGGTGGATGCTGAGATCTGAGGAGAGCTGTACAAAACCAAACAGTTGATTTAATCTATCAGCTCCTCAGTAGGTACCAGAAGTGAACAGTGTCTTAATCATTGAGAAGTAGCATAAATAAAACAGTGAGGATTTTTGTGGCGTCAAATGGTTATATATAGTCATATTCAATAAATTACACTATTATTGAAAAGTTAATTTATTTCAGTAACTCCATTCACTAAAAGAAACATATTATATAGATTAACTTCACACAGACTTTTTGTTAATTCTGATGATTTTCTGCTTCCAGTTAATGAGAACATGATATTTAAGATTAGAATATTACATCAGATCAATAAAAAACATTTTTAATACAAAAATGTGGGCTTAATGAAATGTATAAGACCTGCTTAAACAGTATTTTCAAAAGGTACTTTTAATCTGACAAAGAAGCCTCATCAGAATGCATATTCTAATTTATTAAATATGACTGTAAAACACAGCTTAAGACTAAGTTTCTCTAGTTTCCGGTCGCCAAGAAACACACCATCATGGGGTTAAATGACCTCAGGCCTGTCACCCTGACATCTGCAGTCATGAAATCTTTGAGCAACTGGTGCTGAAACACATAGCTAACAAGTTTGCTTTCATAGCCAACAGGTCTGCGGATGATGCAGTCAACCTGGGACAACATTTCATGCTACACCACCTCGACCTCCCAGGGACATACAGCAGGATCCTGTTTGCGGATTTCAGCTCGGTCTTTAACACCATCAACCCTCCACCAGAAGCTCATCCAGCTCACAGTGTCGACCTCCACCTACCAGTGGATCACCGGCCTCCTGACTGAGAGGCAGCTCTTCAACACAAGAACCACCAGCACCGGGGAGCCCCAGGGGTGTGTTCTCTCCCCACAAATCACTGCACCATAGCAGAGCAATCTGTGAAACTCCTGAAGTTTGCAGATGACACCACAGTTACTGGTCTGATGCAGGACAAAGATGGGTCTGAATACAGACAGGAGGTGTATCGGCTGGTCCACTTGTGTGATCAGAATTACCTGGAGCTAATTCCACTCAAGACTGTGGAGATGACGGTGGACCTCCAGAGAACACCCCCCACACTGCCTCTCCGTCCTTTCCTTTAACAACACAGTATCTATATGTCTATCACTTCCCAGTCCAGGGAACCACCCCTTCTCAGGACCTGAGATGGTCCTCACACATAGCCACTATTCAGGAGAAGGGCCGGCAGAGACTGTACTTCCTGCAGCAACTCAAGAGGAACAGCTGGTCACCTTCTACTCTCCAAGTATTCAGCCTTTCCTGTGTTGCTCCATTACTGAGGGGTTTGGCTCATCCATAAAACATGACAGGACCAGACTGCAACGAACAATCAAGCTTTGTTGCTTTTGGCAGCCATTTTAGTTTAAGTCTTAGTCTTTTTGACAAATTGCTTCTTAGTTTTAGTCAGTTTTAATGATTTCTAAATGTGACAGCTTTTAGTGCAGTTCTAGTTGACAAAAACTCCAGAAAGTTTTAGTCAAGTTTAAGTGGGGGAAAAAAAAAGAAATATTAATCTTTACAAATTAAAATGAATAATTAGTGATAATAGTGGAATTAATTACTCCAAAAAAGCCAAAAACATTCTCTGTCAATTGGGGCTTTATTTCTCAGAAGTTTGAACTAATTGTTAATTAGACTGAACTGATGCCTGTCATATGGCTTGACAGGAAGAGTTAAACCACATTAATAAAATAAAAATTTATAAAATGATCACTTAACACTTTCTCAAAAATACCAACATATGTTAAAAAACACAGAAAGCCCTAATAAACGTCTGCTCATCACAATATTTATTTACTGCTCATCTATTAGCATGATTTGTTGTTTAAATTGTCATTTATCTTGGATAATACTACTGTATTAACGATCATCCAAGACAATCAAAACACAATTTTCTACGAAAAGCACAACAGGAAACTGCATCAATCACTACATAATGTTCCAGCATATCAGTCTGAGGAGATGACTGTGGAAGAGCTGTGTTTCTGATGCTCAGGTCTTCTGAGCTCTATGTGTCTGCAGGGTTCATCTCCTGATCCATTTTGTCTGATCTCGACCAGCCCACCATGAGAACCGCTGATGCATTTTGAACTTTCCCTTGCTTGTGTTCATCCTCACTGACGCTGTTCAGCCAGGGATGTGCACACTTCCTACTCACAACTGTATCTTTGCAAGAGTTTTTGATTCTGATGACATGGTGGGGTACTGGGTAGAGGTTTGAAAGCAGCGTGGTGTTTGTTTGCCTCGAGGTAACCGTGACATCAGGACCTGAAAGCAGCGCCAGTCGGTAGCAGGCTGGGCAGTAGGACAGAAATATCAAAGATTTTGGATGTCTGACAGAACACCCACTAACACTTTCGTCTAGTTTCGTCTCGTCTACAAAAACTTGCAGACGTCTCGTCATGTTTTAGTCATCGAAGATCCATGTTTTTTTCGTCATCGTCTCATAGTTATGAAAAAAAGGGGCGTCAAAGAAATAATTTTGTTATCGTTAACAAAAACAACGCAGCAATCAAGTCTGAAGAGATGATCTTCAGGGCTGACCTTAACCTCCATCCAGGACCTGTACAGGTCTAAGGTCAAGAAAAGACCAGCTAACGTCTCTGCAGACCCCACACATCCTGGACACAAACTGTCTCAACTTTTACTTTCAGGTTGGTGCTATTTGGAAAAACCAGCCACCACAGAGACCATTTCTTCCCCCAGGCTCTCTCTGATGAATGCAAGGAATACCTTACAGCCTGAACAGTTAGCTACTCTACTGTGAAACAAAATATTTGCTTTACCTAAATGTATAAATAAAATATTGGGTTTACATACACATATATAGATGTGGTTTTTTAATCTTTCATTTTATGTTAGTTTATATATTTATACTTCAAGTTTGTACGCCAAAGTCACAAACTTGGTCAATAATGTGGATTCTGAAAAAAGGCTTAATGTGCAGCTACAGCAAATAACGTGGGATGCAATACACAGAGATTTCAACCTATAAAACAGCACTGCAGTTACAAAGGTAAGAACCCCATAGCCCACCTGTGTTGGTTAACACACACTGAACAAATAAGACTGAATTGGATTGTTATGAACCAAAACCATCTGAACTCAATGGATTATGTAAGTGCATATTATGTAGAAATGTTAGTAAAATGTCTTGAGATGACAGATATCAAATTGGTGAAATTTAAATGAACTGAATTAATTAGATCTTCAATGAAGAAATCTGATCAACACATTATTTAGAAAACAATCAATTAAACTTTTCTTATACAGCACTTCTAATATAGCCAATTACCTCACAGAGGTCAAAAACCTACAGAAAGAGATAGAACAACTAGGGATATACTGCCTACAAATGATCAACGAAGCAGGCAGACAGACACAAAACAAATAATCCAGCTAAAAATATAAAGACCTAAAATAAAGAGATAAGAATCATTCTATGAGGAACTAAGGAGACACAGTGGTGTAGATTAATCAATCAATCAACTCTATTTATACCATTAGGTAGATTCTGTTTTAATGTGGTGCCTCAACTTACTTGCCAAAACGGGACATGTGACATAAACAAACAAAAAATGTAGCATGATTAAAAGAGACCATGTGGTCAGTACTTAAAATATTAAAAACCATAAATTAAGATTAGTGAAACAGATTAGCGAAACACTTGAGATAAATATACAGTGGTGGAAAAAAGTATTTCCCACACGCTTCATTTCTTAGTTGTGTATCTTTCTCACAAGTAAATGTTTTAGATCAAACAAACTGAAATATTACAGCAAGACAACACAGGTAAACAGAAAATGCAGTCTTTAAAAAAAAAAAAAAAAGGTGTGGAAAAAAAGTGACTGCCCACCCCCCCACCTCCTGCAGCCACGTCCAGGCACTATTACTGCCACACCTGTTCGATCAAGAAAACACTGGAATAGGACCTGCCTGACAAAGTGAAGTAGACCAAAAGATCCTCTAAAGCTGGACTCTACGCCACGATCCAAGGAAATTCAGGAACAAAGAAACAAAGTAATTGAGATCTATCAGTCTGGAGAAGGTTATAACACGGACCAACATAGAAACCACTGCTGAGCAAAGGGAATATAAAAGCTCGTCTCACTTTTGCCAGAACACATCTTGATGATCTCCAACACTTTTGGAAAAATACTTTTTGGACTGATGGACTGAAAAGTTGAACATTTTGGAAGTTGTGTGTCCTGTTACATCTAGCATAAAAGTATTAAAACCATTTGAAGAAGAGAATATCATACCAGCAGTAAAATATGGTGGTGGTAAAATGATGGTCTGAGCCTGTTTTGATGCCTCGGGACCTGGATACTTGCTGTGATACATGGAACCATGAACTCTGCTATCTGTCAAAAACATCTTAAAGGTGAATGTATGGCCATCGGTTCGACAGCTCAAGCCGAAGTGCACCTGGATTCTGCAGCAGGACCATGATTCAAAGCTCACCAGCAAGTTCATCTGTGAACGGCTTAAGAAAAACAAAGATTTTGGAGTGGCCTTGTCAAAGTCCGGACCTGAGGCTCATTGAGATACGGTGGCATGACTTTAAAAAGGCGGCTGACATGGATATAGACAGGCAGAACCAAACTGAGGATACTGTTGGGTGCTAAAAGGAGCACTTTGAAAATCTCCTTAATCTGGTCACCATGTCCTCCGCGAAGAAGGCAGAGCATGAAGACTCAGGAGAAGGTGATTCCATCACTGTGGCAGAGGTTGCCCAGGTAGTAAACAAGCTCCCCAGTGGCTGAGCGCCAGCTGAGGATGAGAGTCAACCGGATAAAGTTCAAAATCCTGGACATAGAGAGGTTGTCATGGTAAGCTTGCCCCCTAACATGCCGCATGGAGGTCTGGGTATTGTGGCAGACTGGGGTGGTGGTCCCAATCTTAAGAAAGGGGACCAGGAAGTGTGTTTCAGCTATCAAGGGATCAAGCTTCTCAGGCTCCCTGGTAAAGTCTAGAAAGGAAGTTCTTTGTCCTGATTGAACCGAGGGAAATTCTGCCCAATTCTACAATCTAAAAGACAGTTAAAAAACTGCATCACTGGGTGTGGGGTCCTCAGGAGACCGGGCCATACAGTGCTGTGTGTCAACTATGAAAATTCATGTCAAGTCTTGATGAAATGAAACAACATGGAAGAAAAAATTCAACAAAAGGCAAAAAAATAAAACAACAATAAACATCGAGAAAAAAAACAAACTAATGTACTTTGAATAACTCAAGACAGATCAATAGATGACTGACTGACTACATGAAGTCATCCATGCATGGTCAACCCGTCGGAAGCTTGTGAAGTGGTAGAACTGAGTAAAATAATGAAAAAGAGAAATCACCAGGGCATGTTGGCACCTAATTTCAGCACGTGATTGTATTTTTTTTAGAAATGTGTGGCTTGCAGCTTCTAAATGTTTCCATCCATAAAGACAAGCTTGAGCTTCTACAGTAGCAGGGAGAGAAGTGACTCCTGGTCAGTTTAGCCGTGTTTGGTCAGGTCTCCTGAGACATCACCTCAGTGTGTTTCATTAGTTTCCTCCTGTGTGTTGTTAGGTGTTTTAAAGTGAGGTTGCGCCCTCACATTATCAGATCTGAATCACAGAAGTGCAGGCAGCAGATTTAATAAGCACTGACTGATGTTCGCCTGTAATTCTCCCTTATTACCTTAAAGGTCAGATTGCTTCTTAGTGTAATAAAGCAGGTAAATAAGGCACTGAAATATGAGTGACACTGTATTTTGTAATTGACTGTTTCTGACTTTATTATATCAGCTCATTCTAATCAACTGCTCCCCTCCTGCTGCAGCTGCTTTTACTATCTTCCTATTTCTATAAGGCCCTCAAGCACTTCAGCTAATCAAATCAAATCTAAATTTAACAGCTAGCACTTCATACAGCGAAGCACCTCCAACTGCTCCACACGTTTATTTGAAAAAGAATCGAAAGAAGAGACGTATTAACATGAATCACAGTATCTACAAAAAAAAGATGAGGTTTCAATGAAAAGCAATAAACTTTTTAATAAATCTTTTTGTGGCACAGCTCTACAGATACAAAATTAATCCTTAAAAATAAGTACACATATTATGGAATTTCCAATAATAGTATTATTTAATGAGTATGGCTAAGATAGATGACATCTATGATCTCTTATTTACTCAAAAAGCTGTAAGGTCAGCCTGACGTCCTCTAAACTTCGCAACTATGATGTGGGATGGTGAACCCTGAAAATCAGTAGGGACTGGTGCAACTACCCAGTCTGGCCTAAGAGTAATCCAATATTGTTCATGTTGTACTGAATTTTTTTTGCTTAAGCAGGTGGAAGACTAAGACTAAGTTTAAAACTTTCCTTTTTGATAAAGCTTATAGTTAGACTGACTTAGGTTATCCTGAGCTATCTCTGTAGCTATGCTGCCATAGGCTCAGGTTGCTGAAGGACAAACTGACCACTTTTTCTCACGTTCTTCTTCTACTGTTTTCCAATTTGCATTATTTCTCATCATTTCAGCTGTTAGCTTTTTGTTTTCTCTGTTATTTTTCTCTCCAGAGAAGCTACACCTGGTCTGGTGTTCTGTTTGGCTGTGATACCTTCCTGGAGCCTTCAACTAATCGTTCTCCTTCTCGTGCTACTAAATTTTTACTTTCATTCACAACGAAAATAATCCTACATCAGTTCATCTTTTTATCTTGTGCATTCTGCTCTGTCTACTCAAACCCCCAGTCGGTCGTGGCAGATGGCCACTTGTACTCAGCCAGGCACTGCTGGAAGTTTCTTCCAGTGAAAGGGGAGTTTTTCCTTTCCACTGTTGCTACATGCATGCTCAGTATGAGGGATCGTTGTAAAGTCAACAACTCAATACAAGCGGTTCTCTCGTTACGTCCAGGAGGAATGAATGCTGCAAATCAATGACTTGATGCAATCTGCTGGGTTTCCTTAGATGGAAACTTTTTAAACTAATTTGAATAACTAATCGAGCTTACTGTACTGTTTGACAACTAGGATCAATTGGAATATATGAGTGATTTAAACTGAAATTAATTATTATTTTTTGCAAAGAGCCTAGTTGATACAATCTTGTCACTTATTTAACTCGCTGTGTAAAACTTTAACTGACATTTAAACTCAACCGGCACAATTTTTTACCCACAAATATTTCATTTTCCAAATATATTTTTGATAAATGATAAATCCGAGATGAATAAAATATCACACCCACTTGAAAGTGACTCATGTAAGAATAAAATGATAAAAACAACCAGACTATAGTCTGACAACAAGCGGCATAGACATTTTGAATGAGGTTTTTTTTCTAGAATGAATAAATCTTTTACAGCTCCATGCTTTTACCAATGGAAAATTTGATTTCCACCTTCTCTTAACATGACTAAGAGTGTGCAGACAATAAAGGGTCTGCTTTTCAGTGTTCTGGTTATATTGACAGATTTGACTTTCTCTGTTCGAATGAATACAGATTGCCTGGCTGCCTCTCTACTTACTTGAGGAGTTCCTCAAGGGCTACTTTTTGGCCCTGTCCAGTTCTTCCTGTACATGCTGGCTTTAGGACCAATCCTCAATAACCACAAGATTTATTTTCGTTCTCATATAGATGGTATACTAGAAGAGCTGCCTTTAGAAATCAGATGTATGTCTTGTGGCACAAGACATACATCTTGTAATCTTAAAATGCAGCATTTCTCCTCAAGAGAAGTCTGTCTTGCAAAATACTATCCAGTTGCTTTTTAGCACACCCCATTGTCTGGTTAAACATGTAAGCTACTATCAATAGCCCCTGATATGAAGGGATGCACTTTAAACCATGGCGTATCAATGTCTGACTCTTGGTTTTCCTGGATTAATCTTTGTTGGTTGACAGAGTCGATTAATACCGCCTGACAAAAAGCTAAAGGGCTATTTCATCTAATACCTAATCCTAATTTTCAACTGTATTTCTAATTTAAAATGTAAGTTAAATACTATAATGCTAAATAATAATACGAAAATAATTAAACTGATCACCCCTAATCTGGATAATTCCACACTGAAGAGAGATTTATGGTGGCCCAGAAAGGTCAACAAAATGCAAAAGCCACAAGGCAACAACAAAAGCCAAAATTGAAGTTGTGTTAAAATGGAAGTTATGATAAACTTGCAACCTTTACTTTCGTTTTAGCATAACTTCTGTTGTGGCTTTTGCATTTCATTGACCCTTTTGCAGCACTGTAGAGACTGCTTAGAACATAGTTTTCTATAAGAAAGAGAGATTTGCAGGTTTTAACGTCAATTAGTTGAAGATAATGTGAAAGAAGTTGAAGTACCTGGACTACATCTTTTGGTGGTTCATTTTCAGCAATTTTGTTGTAAACAAAGAGTAATTAATATCACTCCGATACAACTAAGAGTAGAAATATTGGTTGTAACACAGCAATACTAGTAGCAGACATTACAATATCTAGCGTCTCACCTGTTACCAGCAGGGACCAGGTTTCTTCCTAGGACAGGACTATTTGGACCTCTAAATGCTGTTTCTTCTTCTAAGCAGTTCCCGGAGCTATCTGCCCAAGGAAAAGGATCACTGCTTGGCAGGATGTCCGCTTCCATCTCCCCTGTAGCTCCTTGAAAGCTTGAAGACAATGCAGCCGAGGAGCTCTTGATGGATGAAGGTGACACAGGAGAAGCAGTCCTCCAGACAGGGGAATGGTCAGGGCAAGGAGAGCAGCAGACTGGTAACTCCTGAAGGCAATAAGGGGCTGAGAGAGCCAGACAAAAGAACAAGTCAGTAGAACAGAAGAAATACCCGTTTAGAAGAAATGCTTCAGTGGCAGTCCGTAAAGTTGGCAGGAAAGAAGCATGAACGCAAACAAGGAAACATGAAAGTAAGCATTTAAGTGAGGAAGCATCGAAGCAAGAAAGCAATGTAGCAAGGAAGGGAGAACTGAAGCACCAAGCAAGGAAGCATAGAATGGACGGACAGACCGTTGAACAGACGGACAGGCTTTTACCCTGAGGTGAGCTGTGGTCCAGGCTCAGGCTGCTTCCTGATCTGTAAACCATATTTAGAACAGGTAGTCATGATTCTTAGACAGCGACAGATGAAACACGTCTTCACGGAGTTGAAAAAGAATTAAATGTTTACTGTCAACCAAGAAAACCAAAAACCTATCAGCTCAGAGGTGGAAAGAATTCTTGCAGTTTTTAGCGATTCAGAGATTTAGTTCCAGAAATCTTGCAGCACCTACAGTGGTGGCCAAAGGTTCTGAGACTGACGGATATCTTGTTTCTATAAACGTTAAGGCTTCAGCTCACCAGAGTGAAGTTTGCCCCCCCACCTTCTTCAAATCAAATGAAAATGGTTCAAACATCTGTTCTACGTTCTTGCAGCAAAAATTTCAGTTGATGCTGTCATAATATTTAAGATTTTACTAAAAAAGTGTCCAGAGGTCAACAAGCCCCCCCCACACACACATTTTAACAAAGTCAAATGAAAATGATATCAATCACTTGTGCAACTAAACTTTTTGCTTGTGCTGCTTTTGTTTGAAGATATCAAAGATTTAAATCAGTGAAAGGTCAACCAACCCTGCTTCACATAATCCAAACTGAACATGTTTAAACAGGTCATCAAAGCTCAGCCAACCCCATGACACGCATCAAACAAAACCAGTGTAAAATGTTTGAGCTGCATTTGTGCTGGGAAAGGTTTTGTCAGCGCTGTTGGAGTAGTTCTCACATCTTATCGCTTACAGGTGTTTGGATTTTCTCAGAGACTATGAAATAATTTGAGAGCGAATTTTGATTTTGTGTGAATGCTTGGAGCTAAAGCAACCAGTTGTTCAAAAAAGTTTCCCAGCTAATTAACAGCCGACCTGATACCTACTCAAAAAACGGCAACATTTCTGATCGGTCAGTTTATTTAACCAATCATTTCATGACACCCAGAACTGCTATCAATGTAAATTAAGACATTTCAGACAATGCCAGGTCCAGACAGAGAATTATAGTTGAACTGTCTTGACCTGGGACTGAATTCTCCAGCTTGGATGTCGTTCTGTTTGCTATTTGCATAAAGTAAACCATGAAACAAACATTATTCTTTGGATCATTCATGGCTTTGAAGATCAATGTTGATGACCATTTCAGGATAACTGTTTGCATTTTGGTTACCAAAGAATTAAAAACAACTTTCACATTTTAACAAAATAAAGAAATCTGGCTAGTGTTTCTTTCAATTTTTATCACAATCTTTTCCTGCTGTCCCAGCTGTAATTCATTACCTGGACAGAAATATGCTCTCCTTGAAAAACTGATGTGTTAAACTGAAGCCCTGATGACTGTTTTTGATTGTGGAATCTAACTTTAAAATGCTGTTAACTGGTAGGTAGCACATGTTGTTTAATTTCATTTTAGTTTTTCAAAAAGTGGAGTGAGTTTCATGAAACCCACCAACAAACATCACAAACAAAAGACATGTCACAGTGTTTAAGCAGAATTGTATTAGTTCATCCTTAAACAGTTCTACTTTCAGTTGGGCCAGGTTAATATGGATTCATTTATGTTCATAATTTAGGTTTAGGAAATAGAGATTCTGAACTAATTTCACAGCTCCAACTTGAACTGGGTCTTGTTCATTTATTACAATTTGTCTGAAAAATCGTTTGTTTTAATTAGGGACACCCCCCTCCGTCCTCCAGTTTTATGTGCTCTTTCTAAGTCTTACGGCATGAGCCTGCAGTTAATATTGTTACATATGTAGCTTAGCTGAAGGGAGGACAGTTAAATTCAAAGTGAGGGGAGATGTATACGCCTACATAATCAACAGGAGTCCTCACCGGGCAGCAAAACACCCAGCCGTTATCTATACAAACAGCTGAACTGTGTCTCTGCCACCTGCCTGTGTGCAAGTACACACACTCAGCAGTCATTCAGTATTCACCTTGAGGGAAAATATTGCAACTCCTTCTGCCTGAAATATCCACAGTTTGCCCCTAAAAGCAGTGTAAATCCTATGTTCACCTCCGAATAGAGCACCGTAACGTGAAGCGCCGGTGAGCTGTGTTTGTCATGTAAAATCCAGCGTTGTTCAGTTCCAAGTACTGCACTCTAACACTGGTTTTAGGTCATGTGGCTGGGGTGATGTCACTTTGGAAGATCTCAAAATCTTCAAAAAGACAGAAGCAAAATAAAAATTAGTAGCATAAACCAGTTCAAAAATCGTAAATGAATTTTGTTTGACCTGGATAAATGTGGGAGAGCTGCTTGACCACTGATGACCTTTGGAAACTTTCATTAATATCTTCAAAACAAAAGCAGCACAAACGTAGCACAGTCTTTTCTTTATTAATATTTAGTAATACCTTTTTTGATTTATTAATAACTTTTATTCTTTAAAATGATACAATGATCACCATCTTTAAAATGATGGTGGCACAAATGAAACTTCTTGCAGCACAAACGTAGCACAAATGTTTGATACCATTTCTGTTAGATTTGAAGAAGGCAGAGCGGGCAGCTTCACTCAGGTCTTTAGTTCCCATGCTGGTAGTTTTAAGAGATTCTAAATATCGATGACAAGAGATCAGATGAGAATCATTTACTTGGAAATATAATAAATGTCAATAAATATGTACATAAATATGTACCTCAAAGGGAATATGTTCTATGTCATCATGTTGACAGTGAACCCGAGACCATTACGATATGGTAGAAATAACTGCCTGAACAAAGATTTGGATCAAAACGGTCTCCAGCAGCTCGATAAAAGATAAAAACAGGTTCCATTTGGGTCACTGAAACGTCTCCAGATCTGAATCCCACTAAGAATCTGTGCTCAGCCCTGGAGAACTGAAAGAACAAATTCAAAGCACTAATCGGACACCATCAGTCAGGTTCTGGCCCAGAAGCTGATGTCCAGGAAGGTCTACGCTGTAAATATTGACACTTTAGATGAATTTAATGAATTTCTTAATTAAAAACCTCTAAATCATATCAAGTTTATTACTGAAATTCTGTATTAATAAAACTATAAGACAACACTTAAGCAGGAAGGTTTGTGACAAAATTAGTATCACGCTTTAAAACTTTAGGCCATGACTGTAGATTGTGAAAATGGTGCACCCACCTGTTTGTGTTATTAAGATGCTGTCTGGAAGGTGAAGGCAGACGTTGCCGCAGCTCCTCATTTACTCTGGGATTAACTACAAAAAAAAAAAAAAAGAGAGAAAAAAAACTCACCAGTTAAAACAAACTGACTCAAACCATCCATCTATCTATCTGCCAAAAATTACATTTAAAGTAACACTTCAGATTAGATGTTATGAGCAATCATTTTCTTAACTGCAGAAAAAACACTTTTGTTTAATATTTCTGTATATACACAAGGCCGTTTTTATTTCTGGAGGCTAAAGCTAACAGCTAGACGGAGCCGGGCAAGACAAATAAAGGTTTCAGTCGTTATAAAACACCTCCCATTTACTGTCATATCAGTTCATGAAAACACTATTTTACACATTTTTAAAGTCTATGTTTATTATTACAACAAACATGGAGAGGATTTGTGGTGTATTCTGTACTCCAGTAGAGGTTTCACACGAGGCAGTCACTGTTCGCAATATTACCACATTCTTTATTACAGACAGAGACTTAATCATAGCTAACCGTTTAATGCAAAGGTTTGTAAAACTACAAGTGCAGAAGGAATTTTGCTGCGTTCCAGTTGTACTTGGAACAGGGAAATTCTGACTTCCTAGTTGAAAAAAAATCAACTGGAAAAACCTTCTGAAGTCAGATTTCCCACTAGGAAACTGGGAGCAACTCTGACTAACCCATGGTACGACTTGTAAGGCGGACTTCGCATTTCAATATGGCCGCTCCCTGCATCCACAGTAGTAAGAGGTGGCGGAAACGTTTATTTTAGAAGACTAGTGATCAGTCACTTTGGAAGATCTCAAAATAGTTTAATGCAACAATAGTTCTACGTGAACAATAGTTCACGTAGCAGGCGCTACATGGAACCTAAAATCAAGGTTCCATGTAGCGCCTGCAACTCTAAACTGAACAAATTAAAAGTAGTGTTTGCTTGTGGAAAGTAAAGCTTAAAATGATGTTCGTAAGAGGTACTGTGAACAATGTCTATGGGCGTCGCCGTGTTGAAATCCCGACTTCAGGACGTCAGGTCTGACGTCAAACCCAGCTCCCAGTCCCACTTTCCAGATAACTGGAACGCAGCATAAGTGAGGAACACAGAAATCGACTGGTGACCAGAAGCAGCCGATTTTCACTCTGGTCGGATACTGAAAAATTGTTTTCTATTCAGTGTTTAATCGCCGTGTTTAAGCACAGTCACGTTGTGCTGCTACAACCCACTTCAGTGTGGATGCTGCTGCTGAGTGAAGAAGACTCAGCTATTTTATATCATCAGTAAGTCAGAGGAAGCAAAGAGATGCAATAAGGTTGACTTTATTATCTACAGTGACTTGCAAAAGTACTCATACCCCTTGAACTTTTCCATATTTTGTCATATTACATCCACAAACAAACATATTTCATTGGAATTTAATGTGAAAGACCGACACAAAGTGGTATACAGTTGTGAAGTAGAAAGAAAATTTTACATGATTCAAAAACATTTGTTACAAATATAAAACTGAAAAATGTGGCGTGCAAAAATATTCAGCCTGCTTTTCTCTGAGTGCAACCAATTGCCTTCAGAAGTTGCCTGGTGATTGCTACTGACTAAATAGAGTGCACCTGTGTGTCATCTGTCCAAATCCAGCTGCTCTGTGACGCCTCAGAGGTTGGTGAAGAGAATATTGGGGAGCAAACAGCATCATGAAGACCCAGGAACACAGCAGACAGGTCAGGGAGAAAGTTGTGGAGAAGTTTAAAGCAGGCTGAGGCTAGAAAATGATTTCCCAAGCTGTGAACATCCCACAGAGCGCTGTTCAATCCATCATCTGGAAACGGAAAGAGTACGGCCCAACTGTAAATCCACCAAGACAAGGCCGTCCACCTAAACCTCCAGGCCCAACAAGGAGAGAACCGATTGGAGATGCAGCCCAGAGGCCCATGGTGACTCTGGACGATGCAGAGATCCACAGCTCAGGTGGGGGAATCTGTCCACAGGACAACTATTAGTCGTGCAATGAACAAATGTGGTCTTTATGGAAAAGTGGCAGGAAGGAAGCCATTGTTAAAAGAAAGCCATCAGAAGTCCCATTTGCAGCTTGCCAGAAGCCATGTTGAGGACACAGCAGTGTCCCCAACAGTGGAGGAAGGTGCTTCGGTCAGATGAGACCAAAACTGTACTTTTTGGCCAAAATGCAAAACACTGTGTGGCAGAGAACTAACACTGCACATCACTCTGAACACACCATCCCCACTGTCAAATATGGTGGTGGCAGCATTATGCTCTGCATCTTCTCTTCAGCAGGGACAGGGAAGATGGTCAGAGTTGATGGGAAGATGGATGGAGCCAAATCCAGGGCAATCTGGAAAGAAAACCTGTTGGAGTCTGCAAAGACTTGGGACTGGGGCGGAGCTTCACCTTCCAGCAGGACGACCACCCTAAACATAAAGCCAGGGCTGCAATGGAACGGTTTAAAACAAAACATATTCATGTGTTAGAATGGCCTAGTCAAAGTCTAGACCTAAACCCAACTGAGAATCTGTGGCAAGATCTGAAAACTGCTGTTCACAAACGCTCTCCATCTAATCTGACTGAGCTTGAGCTGTTTTGCAAAAAAGAACGGGCAAAAATTCCCGTCACTAGATGAGCAACGCTGGTGGAGACAGAGCCTGAAAGACTTGCAGCTGGAATTACAGCAAAAGGTGGTTCCACAACGTATTGACTTAGGGGGGCTAAATACTTTTGCACACCGCACTTTTCAGTTTTTTATTTGTAAAAAATGTTTTGAATCATGTATGATTTTCTTTCTACCTCACAATTATATACCACTTTGTGTTGGTCTTTCACATAAAATTCCAATGAAATATATTTATGTTTGTGGTTGTAATGTGATGAAATATGGAACGGTTCAAAGGGTGTGAATACTTTTGCGACCACTGTATGTCATGTTGTGACTGTCTGCAGCTTATTCAGGAAGAGAGAGCAGATAACAGGAAGGCTAAACAGCACAGCAATGATGCTTCCTGTCAGGTCTGGTTTGGAATTGCCAGCAGTCTTTCTCAGAATTAAGGAAACGATCTAAAGTCAGAGACTGTTGTTTTTATAATCTATCCACACTTAGTCCTGAGATACTAAACTGAATAATATTTATCGCTATGCTGAAAATAATAGCAGAACCCTGCTCTTACAGAGACTCCTCTCCCACACTCAGCAGCGTGACTGACTGGAAGACTAGAAAAATAATATTTCCACCACTGTTCTTATTTATTATATTGGGATCTCAAAGAAACTGGGCTGGGTCAGTCCTGGTAACAACAGGTCAAAGCGATTCAAAACCAGAGATCATTAATTGGTATTAAAACTCCGATCGATGCCTTTCTAGAAACAATGACTGGCTGCCTTTGGCTGCCTTGCTTTTGATTGTGAAGATTTCAGCGTATTCTTGCGTTGGAACAGACATCTGTTGCAATTTTCCTTCTCACAGGGTATTGATACCTCACTTACAGCTAAAATATTAAAATTACTTGACTTCAACTGCCTTCATCTCCAAATACACACAATATCTCAGGAAACATTAGGCTGAAGTATTTCACTCCTATATTTTCAGGTGAGAAACATGTCAGAAAATGTATGACATTAATAAACTATAGCTCATAAAAGTCATTTCCTTTTTTAAAGTCAGTATACAGTGAAAATATGACTGATAGCACAACTGTTCTGTGTGAATCACTCAGGTTTACCACAACAAACCCAAAAGCTGGGTCTCTGGCTGAGCAGCAGTTGAATTACAGTTAAAAAGACATCTTTTCTTCTTCACTTTGAAACTTTTCTAATTTCCTGCCATCCTCTGCCTCCCCATGCTTCTGATCTTTTTGTGGACTCAGAGCTAATTGATCGCTGCAGTTCTCCTTATTATTCATGTACAATTACAGATGTGATAATGTGCTTAAATCCTTCTAAATGACCGTTCATGCCTCGCAATCGCTTTGAAGTCTCATCCAAGTTCAAAAAAATCTGCAGAAAAAAGGGAAAACACAAAGGCCAATCAGAGAAGCAATCTGCATAAACCAATCAGAGAAGAAGGGGGAAGACAAGGGGAGCTGTGTGTCCCCTGCCTCCGCCCTTTATTTTTATGGAATATCAACTAAAGTCCATTAATTTTTTAAGCTGTATTTAATACATTTTGTTCTGAAAGTTTGGAGCTGTGAGTGCCGGGTGTTCCAGCTGACTGCATGAATATTAATGATGGTGTTACGATGATTAAAGAGGCTTCAAGTCAAATCCAACACAATCCGCCTGTGATCCGGCCCGCCGTCACCACACTGCCACCATGCCGCACATGAATTTAGATATGGACATTAAGCCAAGGATAGAGACGACACACACAGGATCCTCACCCCCCCCTTCCATCCCCCGCACTACATACACGTATATAAAAGAGAGAACATACCTTAAGTATGATGCAAAACATGGATCTTCTCATGAACACCATAGCTTCAAGTCTGAGCTTCCTCCTGTTATTCCAATCAACCGAAGAACGCAACCAATAAGCTTCTCTTTCCACAGCAGATAAGTTAGTGGAGACCAGGCAGTTCTTCACTTTCAGTTATATACAACAATTTAAATGTTTCTCCACTGAATGTATGAGCTTCTACAAACAAATCAATCTTCTGCAGATATATCAGGAGCTCTGTAAGTCTCAGAACTGTTCAGTCATGGTTGGATTCCAGCTTAGATAACAATCCTGATCCAAATTTTAGAACTGGGGAAAACTTACGAGTATTCACATTTGAAGCAGGTTGTACTTTGAACTTTAAAATGCAAAAAACAGAAATGGAAGCAGATGATCATGCGTTTATCTTTAGTCGTATTGATTACTGCAACAGTGTCTTCATAGGACTCCCCAAAGGGGGGGAAAAAAAAAAAAAAAAAAAAAAAAAAAAAAATAAAGCTCACGCTGCAGCTCGTGATCTCACTAAAACTTGGGAAATAGAGCACATCATCCCAGTTCTGAAGTCCTTACAGAGAACAGACTTTAAAATACTTCTGTTTAAATCACTGAATGGTTTAGCACTAAAACACATTAAAGACAATATCAACTTTCCAGATGACTCAGGTCTTCTGGTTCTGGTCTACTCTGCATCCCCAGAACCAGAACCAAACATGGAGAAGCAGCTTTCAGCTTCTATGCCACACAAATCTGGAACAAACTTCCAGAAAACTGCAAAACAGCTGTAACACTGAGTTCCTTTAAATCAAGGCTAAAAATCCACCTGTTTAGAGCTGCCTTTGATTTTGATGATGGCACTTGACAAAATGTAATGTTTTATATTAATGGTGTAAAGCACTTTGAACAGCCTTGTTGCTGAAATGTGGCATATAAATACATTTGACTTGACCATAAAGTTAAGGCCATTTGCCAAAAAACACCAGAACGAAAGTGTCAGAAGAGAACTCAGTAGTAAGTAGCCCCACTGCTCTTGTTGGTCACTTCAAAAACTCGTTTAGACATCCTTGGATCAAGTGTTTCCAGTAGGCTGAAGGGAATAAGTGTTCTCCAGAAGCATGTATCAGACGGGCGTTTTGAACTGCAGGATTGTTCACCTGAAGGACCCACTGATGGGGTGGTGCATGGTGTAGAGGTAGAGCGGCTGCCACGTAGACGGAGGCCACCAGTCCCTGATGCACCCATCTGGGGTTCAATTCCCAACTCTGGGACCTTTGATGCAAGTCTTCCCCCTTTCTCTCTCTACCCATTTCCTGTCAAATAAAGGCCACTGTTGCCAGAACTTAAAAAAAGACCTAGTGATCAATGCATAAACCCTGCATCCTCAGACACATGCCCACTGTACATAGCCAGCTATGCTTTGACGCCCCTGCACAACCTGAAACGCCATTATTCCATTGAAGGAAAAAGCTCCCAGATCATGAGATGTTTTCTGTGCGGCAGAGCACACAGAAAACATCTCCACTGGGATCTCCTTATCATACCAGTAATGCTGGACCAGGATCATCCAGGTTAAAATTCACCTCAAACTTTCAAAAGAAGTTTTTTTGGCTCCGTCTCTCACAGATGATGTCTAATGGTGATTGGGCTGTGTCTTCACAGCCTGCATCTCAACTACCATGCAACACTCAAAGAAAGTCATTTTGCCAGTGTGAATGGCTGAGATGAATCAGATTTGGAATTTTTTGGACAATGGGTGTACACATCTGATCAGCTGAAACATCCTATTTGAGTTTAAAGCCATTTTTATTAATTGGCCTGATCTAGTTTGGTCTCATTTTTTGTCTCTGCCTTAAGATTCAAAATTTACTTTGTCATTCAGCACCACCTCAAAAACACAGAATGAAATGATGTTGCACAAACACACAAAAACAAAAACTGTCAGTTTTGTTTAAAAAGTACCAAGTATTATAAATAAATAAATATAAAATCAGTCAGTAATACATCTTAAAAACACACAAAAAGCTGCATTTTGAAGCTCTACTGCCCGGTTATGATCCACTGCTTGGTTATGGTTATTATCCATATTTGATCCAGATCAAATATGAGCTTTTTTTTCTTTTTACTTAAAGGTGAATCATTATGACATTTTACAGATAGGTCATATTTACAATAAAAATGACTGTGAAACCGGTTTTGTTCACTTCCTGTTTAAACAACTTCAGAACTGGATAAAGACTGAAATATTTTTACTGAAAACTGAAATTGACAGTTTATGTTTCCATAGTATATTAAAAATTGGAAAATATTCCAAATGAACTTGTGAGTGGAAAAAGACACAGCTAAGTGTCCTGTAAAGGAAATTCTTCACTGAGGGAATGTTTGTTGAATCTGAAGCGCAAACAATGTTCCACATAAGAAGCTGGATTATCATCCACAAATGAAAGGTTATGAAAGGTTAAACAATGAAAGAATCGCATGAAATAGAACTAAACAGCTCAGTCTCATTTTATCTCTACATACCACACAGCTACAAACAAAATTATTCACACCTATGGAAGATTTAAAATTACTTTCATTGAACCAAATAGTTTGTTTCTGACAGGAAATTAGATGCTTAAAACAATATAAATAAAGTATCAATTTCAAAAAGGAAAAAAAAGTTTTTATTTACCTTTATTTACCCAAATCTATTTATCCACTTCAGGAATCAAAACCCTTCTGGTATTTTGATGATTTATCGTTGGTGATCAGCTTGAAGTCTTTACATCGTCTTTGTTCTCACTGTCTGACATTAAAGCAGACCCAACACTTCCTGTTTTAGTTCAGTTCGGCTTACCTAAAACATATCAGAAGTCATGAAGTGTACATACACTAAAATCATCATGCCTTTAAATAAACTAGAAAAGCCCAGATGAAGCCTTTGTAGGCTTCTGATAGGATAATTCACAATATCATGCAAGCCTAAAACCAACATCCCTACTGTGAAGTATGGGAGTGGCAGCATCATGTTGTGGGGATGTTTAACTGCAAGAGAGGTTGGTGCACTTCACAAAATAGATGGCATCACGAGGAGTATTGGTGAAAATTATGTAATCATATAAAATATCAAATGTGCAGGTTCTGGTACTTTAACTAATTAAATAAAAAATGAGTAAAAATAACAAAATTAATTCAGCCAGAAGGACACATTTCCAAATCTCACTTTTCCACAACAAAAAATGTTTGAAACCAAAACTTACAGTAGTAAGTGTCAGGTTGGTAACCGAGTTGGGTTGTTTAGCTAGCTGGTGAACAGCAATGAGCAGTGTTAGGAATGCAATACAAAAAAACCAAACAAACAAACAAAAAAAACTAATGTTCCTGTGTCATCACAAAAATAATAATTTTATGCTTACACATTATTATTAATACATTTTTTTAGTTTGTTGTATTTCCTCATACTAATTCCTGCTACCAAACAGAGAATTACATGAAAATGTGGAGTTACCTCCCATCTTCTCAATATTGTGTTCTTTTTCCAGCTACTGTACCATTAAGTGTAATTGCAGGTGTGGACAATGCAAACAAAAAATATGGCTTCTTTGTTCTTATAACCAAGAGATCTCTTAGAACGTTTACACTGAAGACACCTATAAGGAGCTTTTGTCAGCACCACTTGTCCTTAAGGATACAGAAGTCTGGTTCTACTGAGGCAGAAGTCCTGGTTGAAATAGAACGATGAAGGTGTTAACTGTGGTTTGGTGAAGGGCAGCACTGGGGAGAATGGACGAAGGGCTAGGGTTCAACTTTTAATTCTACTCAATGAATAGAAGTCAGTGCAATGTTCTAAAAAGCATAGCAAAGAAAACTTGCATGTGTGTGTGTGTGTGTGTGTGTGTGTGTGTGTGTGTGTGTTTGTATTTGCAGACCACCCACTTAGCAGATTAAAGACTGTTCATACAATTGTCTCTTCCCTCTCTCCTCTTATTCACTCTTCAGCCTACTTTGGTCAATAAATTAAAGCTCTTAAACACACTGTGTGTGTGTGTGTGTGTGTGTGTGTGTGTGTGTGTGTGTGTATGCTTATCAACGAACCTTTGATAAGTCCCAGCTCATCAAAGGTCTTACACTTTTAAAGCCAGCACCTGGTTTGTTTCGGATCGTTGGACTTTATTTTTGGTGGACTATTTCTGAACACTACAGGAACAATTTGTTGAGCTGTTCACTCTCTGAATTACACTAATATGCCTAATTTGAAAAATCTTGTCGTTATCTTTGACTGGGGCATGTCATTTAAATTAGAGTTAGAACCAACCCAATCCAATGTGGGCACTGGACCCCATAACAGATGGCCTTCTTTGATCAACATTGAGTTGAATCAACAGATCCATCCACTAATCAAAACTACATGGTCCTGTATGCAGTATGTCCTATTCTGACTCGCTGTACTCTAGAATTTTTGCGACCGCAGTGTCGAGTTAGACTCTCTGGTACAGGACAGAACAGTGACGTCTTTGTGTCAGGGAACTTTTCATCGGAGCTAACAAAAGTCACATGCGGTTACCTCAAGGTTCAATCATGAGACCCCTCTTATTTAATATCTACATGCCCACTAGCTCAGATTATAACAAGTAATAAGATTAGCTACCATAACTATGCAGATGACATATACAGTATACACATTACAATGCCACCAGGTGACGATGAACCCATTCAAGCTGCATTCTTCAGCTGGACAGAAAGAAAACTGAAGTAATTATTTTTAGACCTAAAGAGGAACAATCTAGAGTCATTACACAGCTCCAGTTATTACAGCTAGAAACTAGTGATCAGGCCGGAAATCTGGGTGTAGTGATGGACTCAGACCTGAACCTTCAGAGACACATAAAGACAATTACAAAGTCAGCCTTCTATCACTTGAAGAACATTTCCAGTATTAAAGGACTAATGTTTCAACAAGATCTAGAGAAACTCATCCATATGTTTATCTTTAGTCACACTGATTATTGCAACAGTGTCTTCACAGGTCTGTCTAAAAAATTAATCAGACAGCTGCAGCTGATCCAAAATGCTGCTGCTCGTGTTCTCACTAAGACCTGGAAAATAGAGCGCATCACCCCAGTTCTAAAGTCCTTACACTGGCTCCCTGTAACTCAGGGAATAGACTTTAAAATACTTCTATTAGTTTATAAATCACTGAACGGCTTAGCACCAAAGACCTGTTGTTGTATCAACCTTCCAGACCATTCAGGTTTTCTGGTTCAAGTCTAGTCAGCATCCTGAGAATCAGAACCAAACATGGAGAAGCACCCTTCGGTTTTTATTCTCCTCTAATCTGAAAAAGAGGAAACATGGAGAAGCAGCCTTCAGTTTTTATTCTGAAATGCTGAAACACTGAATTTCCTTTAAGTCAAGGCTAAAAACCCACTTGTTCAGGGTTGTCTTTGATTAATAAAAACTGAAAAATGTATTAATTTTAGCCTGGATTGCAACTTCCCATTACTTCTCTTTATTTTTCCACAGTTATGTAATGTTTTTTGTTTGTTTGATGTGTTTAAATCATGTAAAGCACTATGAACTGCCTTGTTGGTGAAATCTGCTATACAAATAAACTTGACTTGGAATTTTTTGTTAATAGTGACAAAGTTATCCTACCGTTGCATGTTAAAATATCTACTGTATAGTGCGTATTTGGGCAGTGTGCTGTGCATGTTACAGTCTATTTACTTCTGAACCTTTCTTTCTTTTCTCAATAAGAAAAACTCCTGATTCCTCCATTTTACATAGATTAACATAATTTTATATCATGCATTCTCCTTTAATTTTCTCTATGCTGGATGCCTTGTAGGCTTATTAAAAATGCACCACAGAAGCCTGACCCGTCCTTCAAGCATATGATTTTGGACCGACATGGCTCGAATTTCAGGTTGGGCTCATGTTATCAATCTAAACTTTAGTAAGTATGCACCTTAAGTCAGGTGCTCAGTTCTGCCACATGGTAATGTCGGCACATACTTTTAATCACAATCCTCAAGTGGAAAAACTTGCAACAGTCTTCCAGTTGAAAATGGTCATTTATGTAACAGACTCCAGCACTCATTAGTATAAAGATGCTCTACTTCCACAGAGAGGATGAGATGGTATTTTGCTGTTTATCAGCAGTAAAGTTATTAGTGAAATAAAGCGCTTTTCGTTTGTCTGTCGTTCTCTCCTCATAGCTCCTCGGGCCCCCTGGCTCCCCCTATTGCAGCGCCACTGGATGCACCATCAAGTAGCTACAAGCCCAGAGTGGACAGGTAGGATTCCTCATTGACTTTGTAAAAACAGGAGATTTCTTCTGAGAATTATGAGCATTTTTAAAATGTGATTTAGTGTCAGAAGCAGAGCCAGGAGGTGAGAGAGAAATTCTCATGTCTTTAGATGATGATCCCATAATAACCAAAGTCACAGACAACAGTCCGATGCTCAGGTGTATATTAATGTTTTGGATTGTTTCTTTTAAACTACTCTTACGATGAGGAAAAAAAGATAATAGGGTCATTAGAAAGTTGTGTCTTACTGTGAATAACTAGCAGAGAACAGTGCGGTTTGATGATGTACAGAACAGTGTTGGGATTTTGCCCTTTAACTCAAGTTTTCATATTTGTGAAATCTAAGTTGTAATGGAACCATTTCCTTGAAAAAGAGATGATAGAGATGATAAGTCCAACTCTTCTTATTAAAGTTGATATTTTATGTTTTTATTTACTTTTATTTTATTTTCAAGGTTGAGATATCTCTGAAAGCTCATTTGAACAAAATATAGAGTCAGATATTATTGAAAAAGGTCTATTGTTTGAGATGTGTGTCATGTTGAAATAAATCTACATTGTGAAGTTACTCTTACCTGCACTGAATTAGACATATTAAATACACTGAATTACAAGGCTTTACAAAACAGTGCTTATTGTAGACTTAACATGTAAGATTATAATTACATGATTTTAATAATAATAGGTTGTCATCTGCAGCGGGCCGGTCTGAGGCATGAAACTCCGGGGCTGACAGTGAGTCCCACTCCTGCCCTGGCAGACCCACTTGTTTCAGTACGTCTCCTCTGAACATCCCACACAACATGGATCAGAGCACACGACGGAACACCAGACCCCTCCCCTGACACCAACCCTTCTAACCAATTAAGCCGAAAAACAAGGCAATTCTGTGGCCATTTGTAATAAAAACACAAGCTATTTGTTCTCTTCGGCGTCAGCTTCAAAAAAAACTTTAAACTATCATATTTCCGCACCACATACCTCAAAAACATGAAGCATGAATATGGATGGTTGGAGATTTTTCTCATTGTCTCAGTTCAGATGTTTTGCAGATATTCACTTTTTGGTCAGAGATGTGTTGCTGAGATTGGTGGAGAGGAAAGTACCTCCTGTTGGTGCAGTAACAGCTGATCTCAGCTGCTTCCTCCACAAAACCCAGTTGGTAAAGATGGATGATTTTATCCAGCTTGTCTCGTTAAAGGGATCTGAGACATTTTGTTATAATTTTTTGAAACAAAGAGTGAAACTTCTTCGGGACGGTGAGGGAAGGCCACATAAAAACAACAGGAGGCTTTCACTTCTATGATCTAAATTGTGTCTCCAGAAGTCTGAGTGAAGTATCATTGCTGAATATTTTATGTATATGGTTTTCATACTTCTATTCTGTGTGTTGCTTTGTCTTATCCAATGATTTACAAAGGTTAGAGGGCTCTTTCGATCCCAATTAAACCAGCAATGTTAGATCTTTGTTTCTTATTCAGGTGTAATAACCACACTGTAGTTTTTATGTCTATTTTTTGTAATCAGTCACCACTGAAAGTTTCTCTTCTTGGTCACCAATTGTTTTTTTTGTTTTTTTTTTTAATATGTTTATTATCTACTCTGATAGGGTAATGAAATGTCTCGTCAAGTTAAATTTCACACATGTCCAGGTCCAGAACAGACGGTGTCAGAACTTAACTCTTTCTAATTACGTACTGACAGTTTTTAGATACCTTGCAAATCTGTAGGATGTTATTTCACTTCTGTCAATGGACAGACTGAACAACCAAAGCCAGTTAGCAGTAGGTCTGTCCAGCCTGCACCTACTGCACATGACAAGGAAGCAAACCTGGTGAGAAGAGCCCAGCATCAGCCAATGAGTCACTAATCGCTCATTCTATTGCAAAAGAAAATACTTCAACTTTCCATGAGGCCATGCATAAATAAACAGGAAAAAAATAAACCTCCTTTTTAAGATTTCCAGTCAACTTTAAATAAAGGATGTACTGCTTAGCTTTACTAAAACAGCAGAATTACCTTCAGGAAATCTTTTTACACATTTAATTTAGCAACGTTTCTTTAACATTTAAAAAACATATTACAGCCTGTACTTTCCCTCAGGTACAATCCAGCAACTTAAAGCTTACTTTCCCAGAATATTTATGATATCACTCCAGTATGCACAAGTTACTTCCCGAAATTTAAGGTCCCTTCTTCAGAACTTGCTGGTTATTTTTAGGGACCTGGGTATGTTGTGAAGTGACTTCTAACTGTTCCTTTCCTGGAACTAACAGGAACGTACAGGTTAGCGTTCCAGAATTCAGAGGTGACGTTTTTCTCGAAGCTGAAGCATACTTTCAGTCACCTGGCTCTAATCTGAGGTACTTTCCAGGAGTTACAGGACCATCTCTGGAAACTTTCTGGATTCCATGGTGGAGCTTGCAGCGTATTTCCTGAATTTCCTGGAGGCTGAATTACACTTCTAATTAAGGCTGCAAAATATCACTGTGCCCATATCGCAAAGAGCTGCTGGGACTGTTGGCTAATAATGTTTCTATGCCAGCAACAGAGCTGCTTAATGCAGCAGAAATAGTTCTAGGTTTTGATGAGACAGAAACAAAAAAATTGTTGTCTAATTGCCAAAACAGCTGATGTAGCCAGATGCAACATTTTTAATAACCCTGTTGTTCAGGTGGACAACAGGGTTATTTACCCTCCCCCCCATTAGCTGGATAGACTGCTCACTATCTGGGGTCTATGGTTACAATAAATCCAAAGCACAAAGATAGAATCACTGTTTAACATTTAGTAGAATTTATTTATCACATGGTATAAATGCCACCTTCAGCAACCGTATCACATATTTTCCTCATATGGTGCAGACCTGCTTCTGACCAACTGGAAATGATTACCTGGAAAGTCACCTTCAATATGATTTCAGATTATCTGAGCAAACGAAAAATGTGTTTGCAACAGAAAAAGAACAAAAAGAGAAGTATTGGGTACAGGCTGCTCAGCTCAGCACAAATGGACTTGAACACATGCAGAGCGTTGATGTGCAGAACTAAGTGCACAGAGCTGTGGTCCATCATGCAACTTTAAAACCTGACACCAAACCAAACCACCAGTCTAAAACGCAGCACAGCAGCAGACATTTCTGCAGGGCCCCAACAGATGAGCCTTTAAGGTGCATTCAGGGACAACTCGTCCACTGGGACTGTCTATATATCAGACTACTGCAAAGGGAAGTAATTTTTTTTAATTTTTTTATTCTCAACTATCAGTGCAGCCTTATTTGAAAATACCTAATTAACAATCCTGACCATTTTCAGGTGGTTGTATCGTTTTATGATTTATATACACCATACACCTGATTATCATTGACTGTAAATGATCAGACCAGTTCTCCTGTCACTGCTTTACTAGCACCTCTTCAAAGCTCTAAAACATCATAAAAATCAAACTATTTTAGCCAATTTGAAAAATTCTACTGAACAAAAGTCAAAAAAAGGAATTTCTTCTCTTAACTGAAACGTACCGAACCGTGACTTTAAAACAGAGGAGCAGGATTTTAGTGTACCTTTATACCTCTAATTCAGTGGGATGAGAACTGATCTTTGCGTACTGCTGTAAGAAAGCTCCATTTATTTTCATAATCAGGCTCACACAAATGTCCAGTGTTGCTGATTTTTCAAGCCGAAAGCATGTTGAAGATTGTTTACATTGTTGGTGTTGTTGCATTTAAAGAAAATGAAACTCACCAATTAAATAAAGATTAAAGCTGATGAGCTGAACCAACACATTTATTAAAAAGGAGCAGACAATGAACTTAATTCATATCTGTTGTTATGTATTCTAAAGATTTAATCTGTATTTCATCTTTAGCATTTTGCCTGAACTTCTAGAAATCCTTGTTAATTGTTGTACTAACAGGTAAACTCTGCATCTTGTTTTCTACAGACATAAATGGCGGCATCCACATGTTTAGGGTGGGCAGAGGCTTCGGTTTTTCCACAAGTGTAAAAGACCTTGGCTCTGACTGCCTCACATAAACAAGACAAATGCATCGAAAAAGACAGAGTTACATTACAAATGCTCTGGCTCCCCTCATACCTAACATACAGAGACCAGGTTATAAAGCTGCATCTACAAAATGGATCCTGATTCTGACCACCTGATGCCATGCAAAAACCAACTGTGTTCCCCTCACAGAATTCATCCCCCAGTTAATTGATTCCAGCTGATTCTGGTGAACACCAGAAGCAGATGCAGCCGGACCAGTAGCAGTTCCACTGGGCTGCCTTATTACACCCATGCTTGATAACAGAGAGCTCATTTTAGAGATACTGAAAAAGTTTGTTAGTTTTTACCTACAGCCACAGCAACCTGAGGGAAACTAAAAGTAATGAATAACAGTCAAGTGGAAGAAAAAGGATAGGTGCTCTTAAAATCTTTTTACACATAAAAATCTGAAGAGTTTGGTGTGCATTTGTTCTCATTCCCCATGAGTCAATACTTTGTAGAACCACGTTTCAGTGCAGGCCCAGCTGCAGGCCGTTTGGAGGCATGTCTCTACCAGCTTTGTACATCTAGAGACTAAAATTTCAGCCCATTTTTGTTTGGGAAAATTGCCTTTATTTAGCTCCATTCATCTTCACCTCAACTTAGACCAGCTTCTGTCCTACCCACAGAATGTTGCTGCCACCACCATGTATCACTGTGGGAATGGTGCATTCAGGGTACTGCGCAGGGTTAGTTTTGTGTCACACCGGTGCATTTTGCACGTTGCCAAAAGGTTTCATCTCGATCAAGAACCTTCGTCCACATCTACGCTGTAAAATCCAAACTGCCAATCAGACCTCTGATGGTTTTCTTCCAGATTCTCCCTGGAAGCAGTCACCATGGGCTGCTTCTCTGATTAAAGCTGTCCTTGCTGTCAGTTCAG
This sequence comes from Anableps anableps, assembly GCA_014839685.1. NCBI lineage: Eukaryota > Metazoa > Chordata > Actinopteri > Cyprinodontiformes > Anablepidae > Anableps > Anableps anableps. The sequence continues at coordinate 4,128,030 of CM026080.1, read as the reverse complement.
GTGGACGTCTGTCTTGGTAGGTCTGCAGTTGCTCCATCTTCTCTCCATGTTCAGATGATGGATTGAACAGAGCTCTGGGAGATGTTCAAAGCTTGGGACGTTGTTTTAGAACCAAACCCTGCTTTAAACTGCTGCACAACCTTCTCCCTGACCTGTCTGCTGTATTCCTGGGTCTTCATGATGCTGCTTGTTCTCTAACAAACCTCTGAGGCCAGAAACACAACAGCTGCGTTTAGACTGTCTACTGATTAGGTGACCTCTCAAGGTAACTAACAGATTTTATTAAATCAGTGGTGCCCAAACGTTTTTCTTGTGGATCAAATCATCAATTAATAATTCAGATAAATTAAACAGCAAAACAAAGCAGCAGTATTTTAATGAAACCAACAAAGCAACATTTTCTCAGAAGAGGATCTTGCTTGTTCGCCTTATTAACAGAAAGGCTTATAGTTTGCAAATTTCAACAGTAGTTCGCGCTTCTATAAAGATGCTTTCTGTTTTTTGTCACGTTTAATTAAATGCTGTGCCCAAGTCTGCATCTGAGTGAAAGCTGTTGAATGTTTGTGATCCTATTCACAATGGAATTCAAATTTAAGCAAAAATCATAGTTAATATTTCCAAACATTTTCTACTTCAAGATGATTTTAATGTGTCAATAAAAAAAAGTTTTGCCCCAAAACATTAAAAGAAGGTGTCCATCCGCATCACTCGGCAGTGCTGGGAGGCCACGATGAGCCGCACAAAAATCATTTCAAGGGCTGGAAATGGCCCCCAGGCTACTCCTTGGACACCCTTGATTTATGGGGCATCAGATTAAAGAGGCTGAATAGAAATTTCTGATCATTAAATACATTTTACAAACCATTGTACAAATATGCACTACTGTGGGTTGGTCAATCCCATAACATTCCATTCAAACACATTCCAAGTTGAACATGCAACGTTACTTAATGGGAAACAACAGCTCTGAGAAGAATCTAAGACAAAATCTGACATGAGGGAGCCCCAGTAGTCACCTATGGAGCCAGGCTTAATGCCATTCGAAGGAACACAGCGCCCCTTCATGGACAAACTACTGCATTACAGCTCTTTTGAGCGACAGTGTGGTACTGCTGTGGTCATTTACCTCTGTACATGTCCACCAGTGAGTCCCTGAGCTCCTTCTTGGAGGACCATGACAGAGAACTGATGACTTTTGGATCTTCCAAATGCTTTTCTCTAGAAAAAAAAAAAAAAAAAAAAAAAAAAAAAAAAAACAGAAAAACACATCAGATTCACCGTCAGCCACAACTCTAACATTTACATATGACACAAACTTTAAAAACAGAACATAAAACATCACTCGTTTATTTTTAAAAACTATCCAGATGTCAAATATACCTGTAGATGAAATATTTCAACAGCTATGACATCAGAAATGGTCCAGTCAGAGGTTTAAGGGACCTGACTGCTTCATTACAGCAGGATCCTCTGATGGTCCTCCAATTACATAAAACAATTGTCAGAATACTCAGCAAAGCAATACGACCAAATATGGAGTTCCTGTATCCTTAAAGCAACCCAGCAGGAGACAGGACCCGGTCTGGAACAAACACATACAGGTCAGACCAGTTCACTTTCCAGTAAGACTGGTCACACTGACAAACAGCAGCAGCCAGATGGATCAGTTCACCACGCCGGTCTTTAACTATGCCATACATGAGATCACATGGACCCAGCTACTGACTGGCTGCTGTGTCTCTATCGCAGTAAGTTAGGATTATTTCAGCAGCTGGAACTTAGTCCAGACCAGATTTCACAGAACGAGCCATTTTCCAGTTACTCTGGAAAAGAAAAAGAAACAGCTCAGACGTTTTTGTCTTCAGTCACGTATGCGCATCTAAATGACTTGTATGTTGTAGCTGCAGCTTGATTACGCTTTTATTTGCTCGATTATTAGTACGAAATCCTGCCACGGTTTGAAAAGTTGTGTTTTAAAGCTGCCTCAGGCCGAGCCTGTGGGCTCCAGGGGTTTTACTGAAATGCTAGAGACAGTGCTGGAGTGATGAAAAGTTTTCTCCAGTCGCATTAAGCTTAACATCATGCAGTCCCCCCCTCCCCAACATGTTGCTTCATACAGCCTGATAAACAAACACACTGATGTCAGCTTGTTATCGTTGTCACAGAACGGCCAAACAGATATCTTTCAGCATAAGAAGCACCTGAAAACTCCTTTCTTTAAGTTTACTGAGCAAAACTAAAACAATAACCTTAAAATTCTCGGTGTTAGAACAACTATGAAAACAGTTTGTGTTTCTATCTGTGGAGTGAAACTGGAACAGTGTCAGTGTGGAAGGAATGTCTAAAACATGACCAAGTTAAGAAAAGATTTAAAGATATTTCACTGGAACAGTATTTAGGAGAGGAGGGCCTGACTTATTCATATGTCATGTTTGTATCTGTTCTACCATATGGATGTGTAAAATGCTTTGTTTTGCTATATTCATGTATATGTATGGCTGTGTGAAAAATAATATGATGTAACTTCACAATGAATCTATTTTGACATGAGTTAAAAACCAATGTTGAATGTTTAAACAAGTATAATATCTAATGCAGGGGTGTCCAAACTTTGTCACATGAACTAAAATCGCTGAGTCAAAAGTACTCACCAGCCAATAAAATAAAATCAAGCAAATAAAGAAATCCGCTTTTTCTTTTTTTTTTTTTTTGTGCGACAGATGTTTTTCATTGCAGATCCAAAATTTTAGAAGGATTTTGCACGTTTGCTGTATGAAAAGAAAAGCATCTAGTTTTCAAATTCTTTTGGGCTCAATTGAACAAATTTATTTTGAGTTATAACAACAGGATTTGGGTCACCTTCTTTCAAAATGCTGCTATATTCGGACAAGTTTAATAAATTAAATAAAAGCTGATTTGGGTGCAACAAAGTCGGTTTTTCAGTAAAAGTCTCCGGATAAACGTGGTTCGACTTTTTATAAAAGCTTGATTATAAAAACATGAATACTTAGTGTTGTACTTAACATTTTCAATTGTAAGAAAATGATGTTGGTAATTATTTTACCCTGATTACAAATAAAAAAAAGTCTCCATCTGCATCAAAGCACCTGTGCTGGACAGGCCAATATTTGTATCATTCTTGAACTGTAGTTGGGGGCCACACAAAATCAGTGCAAGGCCCACAAATGGCCCCTGAGCCACACTTTGGACACCCCTGGTCTCATGGTATTGACAGATCCTTCAACATGTTGAGACAGGGATGGTTTAAATTTTGAGATGCTGGGGTAGGATTTAATAAGCTTACATTTCTTCCGATCCCACTTCGAACATAAAAGTCAGCTGTTATACTGTAAATATTGTGAAATCTTTATCATACATATATTTTTCAGCTATGTTTGAAATAAACCCATTTACTAAAACAACAAATACATGCTATGAAGAGTTACATTTGAAATAATGAATAGGGTGTGCGATTTTAGCAATTTTACAGTCAATAACAGTTGCCTTTTTTTTAACGAAATGAATTCGATCAGAACTACTGGGATAAATATCATGACTCGGTGGACCCATATTTATGTCAAGGTCATAACTATGAGAATCCCACAACATGGAGAAAGCTTTCTCTCAAAAGGGATCTGCATCGGTTGCCTGCAAAAACATCAGTGATGATGAAGAAGATGTACAAACTGTATTTAGTATTCAGGGTTTGTACACTTTTCAAGCATTTTCAAAGTAAGTTTTCAAACTTTTCCAGCACTATACTTTGAAGATAAAAACAATACAAATGAACTCCAATTTCAATAACTTTAACGTATAAAATATCAGACCACCTTTATTTGAATTACACAGATTGTCAGTTAGCCATTAGGATAATAAATGTTCATTACATTGAACAAATCGGTTTATGTTACGATAAATGACCTTCTTGCTCAAATGAAATGCTTAAACACAAAATAATCACTTGACTTTCTGTAGAGAGTCTTTTCTCCTAAAAGTTTATTACAGCTTTATTACAAAACTGTGCCAACAGAATATCAAACACTTTCAAGGACTTCATACAGAAATCAAGCACTTTCCAAACCTTATTGAAATTCAAGCATTTTCAAGAATTCCAACTAATTCAGAATTTCACAAAATGAGAACATTTTAATGAATAGCTGGGAGGTGAATCTGGTTGTCAGCAGAATCTGCTAGAATTTAGGAAGAGAACCGTAGTCATGTGACCTACACATGTTAACTTTTACATTTTTAAAGGATTTTTTAAATGCCCAGCTAATAACACAATAACATGCTGTATTCTTGGAAAAATATTACCTTATTTGCTTTATTACATATTAAAGGACCAAAATGCTGAAGTTCTTGGCCATTACATTACTGGTGGCTAAACAGAATCAGGGATGACTTCTTGTCATCCTTCAGTTTTCGGTCACCAGCCTCTATGATATTGTGAACTGCGCCGCTAACAGATGGAAACGGTCCCACAGAGAACACATTACAAAGGTTTTTGTTCTTACTCCAGCTGCTGCTGCAGATCACAGATCTTCCTCTTGGCTTTCTGCAAAGCAACCTGAACATCCACAGATCTGCTGCTGTAACTGCTGGACGCCATTACATGAAACAAAACTTCTCCATGGCAACCACCCCCCCCCACCCTGACACACACACACACACACACACCATCACAAAATACCACTTCCAGGTCACACAGAAAGCAGCTGCGCTGGGATTGGCTGAGAGCCCGTACCGCTCTGCTTTCAGGAGGCTAAATATTAATGAGCTCATCGGATCCTAAGCCACGTGACTGAGGTGTTGCGCTCAGACATGCTTCTCGTCTTGTTCGACACATTTGTGCAGGTCGGCCTGCAGGCTTTCCTGCCCAAAACATGAAAACCGGGTTCAGTCTTGGTTCCTAAACCACTCCTTCAGGAGAGAGGAGGCCTGATGGGAAGCTCGTCAGAGCTTCCACATTATCTTGCAATTTAAGGGACACGTTGTAACCTAAACTAAAGCAAATTTATCCACAAATCAGGCATAACATTATAACCACCTTTCTAATAATGTATTGGTCCACCTTTTGTTGCTAAAACAGCCCTGAGCCGTGGTACTGTGGTATCTGGCTCCAAGATGTTAACAGCAGATTTGAGATGAGGCCTCCACAGCTCAGACTTGTTTGTCTGGCACATCCCACAGATGCAGGTTTGGATTGGGATCTGCAGAATTTGGATTCCAAGTCAAAATCTCAAACTCATTGCCGTGCTCCCGAAACAATTTCTGAAGCCTTGTTGATTTGCTGCCGGGAGCGTTGTCCTGCTGAGACGCCACAGCCATCAGGGAATAGCGTTCTGTGAAGGCACACGTGGACAGCAACAATACTTCGGTTTTAAAGTAACATCCACATGGACCATAGGACCCAACGTCCACCATCTACGACCCCGACCCTTCTTCCCATGCATCCTTCCATCATCTGCTCCGGGGAAGTGATGCACTCCCTGGAGAAAACCAGATTCAAAACCTCATCTGTGAGTTATCCAGTGCCCATTTGTTGCCCATAGTGCCCATTTGTTGGTTGTTTCAGCGGTGGGAGTGGTCTGCATGAGCAGCCTGGCTGGTCTGTGGCTATGCAGACGTTGAGGGGAAGAAAAGTGTTTTCTGACACTTTTCTATCAACTTTTCAGCATTTTGAGCTACAGCAGCTCAAAATCAAAACACACAGGCCAGCGATTTTTAACGACTTGCATCAATGAGGCTTGAATGTCAATCCTGTCATCAGGTTCACCACGCTTCCTTCCTTGGACCATTTCTGATAAATCCTGACCACTCCAGACTGGGGACATCCCCCCTTACAAGGGCTGCAGTTCTGGAAGTGTTCTGACCCAGTCCTCCAGACGTCACAATTTCACCCAAAACCCTTACTCTTTCCACAAACGACGGGTACATGCTGCCTAATATATCCATTAGGGCTGGGCGATATGGCTTGAAAATAAATTATCTGATTTTAATCAATTTTTTTTCTCAATTTCTTTTTTAGAAAAGAAATTATGAATGACAGAAAACATTTTTAAAAAAAATGGCTTTTACTTCAATCATCACTTCTGCGAGTTGTACGACAGAGTATCAGGGCCAGGTTGCAACAATGTTTGGTTAATTATGAGAATATAGTCATAATATTAGCAGAATAAAGATGCAATTTTACCAGAACATCCTAAAATTACGAGAATAAAGTCGTTTTAATGACAAAAAATGATCTAGATGATCAAACTCTGACATAACCGGCTCAGTCCATGTAGTTCTTTCTTCGAAATAGAATCAATTTTTTTGCACATTCATTTCAAAATCCTACTACTGACAAACTGTTGTGTTAAAAGATTAAATATTTCCTTATCTGTAAAAACCATACCAAAGTATGACTTTACAAAATGCTCAATATTCCTCATTTTAATTTTTTGGTTAGTTTTCCTGTTGGAGTTTTCAAAAAATTTCTACTTCATTCTCCTAATATTGTGACATTATTCTTGTATTATTTCGATTTTGTCGTTTGATTTTTTTTCTTGTATAACTATAGCAATATTCTTGTAACATTATGACTTTATTCTCACAAGAAAAAAAAAAAAAAATCTTATCCTGGCCCTAATATTCCGTCATAGAGTTGAATTCAACGTCCAAATAAACAGAAGCTGTAAAACACGCTTGTCAAACAAGATGGTGGGCTTTGGGTGCGCTGACATCACTCTGGACTATGGAAACCCAAGGAGTGCATTGATGAAAAAAAATTAAATCTTCAAAAACAAAAAATTTGGTTAATTGATAAAACTAATTTACCACCCAGCTCTATACCACTGGTTAACATCTCTCATCTTCGAGGTGGGACTGTTTCACTTGGTTAAAGGTTCATCGTATCTCAAGACCGGATCTTTGTTGGGTGAACTAAGACATGAGCAACTCAGCAAGAGGAAACATGTCCAAATCAGAAAGTTAGGCAAACACAGAAGGATGGACTGAATTTTACAGAAGACAAGCAATGACTAATTGGGAAGTTGTCTTTATTGACAAACAGATATGATCTCAAATAATTTAATACACAACATTCTCATCACATGTTTTGCTTCTCAATATCTTGAAGCAGTTTGTCCAGCAACGTAGCATCGACTCCGTGTTTCATCAAAAAGCGCCCATTCAGGTGGAACACTGGGATGTCCCACTTGTACTTGTCCCACCACTGCCTGTTTTCTGGGAGACTGATGTCCACCTGCTGCAGGACGAACTAGGCGAAGCACGGAGAGAATAAACACCTTGTCAACACAAACCCAGAGTGGAAATAATTACAGTCGGCGTGAGCAATTATTCCATGGCTTTTAGGACAGTGAGAAGAAAAAGAAAAAGGTTTGGTTACTGTGTGATAACAGGGATAAAATTAACTCAGTTTGCAAACCCAAAAACCTATACTGTGACTGGGACGGTTACTTTTGTTGTTTGAATTAAAATAGGAGCATCAGTAACTGCTGAATTAATATCTCAGAACACACCGTTTAGCAACACAACCTAATGGTTGTAACGAAGGACCCTTTTTGTTTTTCCTTTTAAGGCAGTACTTGTCTTGCTAGGCTCTTCCTGTACGCGGTGACGGAGTTAGAACTATAAAGGCTGTATTGAATTTAAACCCAGTTTTGCTAGGATTTTGGGTTGTTTTTTGGTTTGTTTCTGGGTTCATAGTTTGGATTATTTGTTTCCTGTGTTCTGCCGTGATTGTTCTTAAGATCAGCCTTGTTTCTGTTTTACTTTGGATCAATCTGTTCTTAGTTATTTTGGTTCATGTTTTTTTATTCCTTGTGTTTAGTTATTCTTTATTCCATTAGAATGATGTTTTGCCTATCTGTTACTCCTCCTGGCCTCCCTGTGCCATCTCCCTCCCTCAGCCTGCTTGCCTGGTCCCCTCTCTCAGCTGCACCCGGTTACCAATCAGCCACCTGCTCCTTGTCAGTAATCAAGCTCCTCTGTTTAAAAGCTCATCTCACTCACTCATTCTTTGCTGGATTCGTCTGGTTCTTGTTGTCTCAGTTGTTCTCATACCCTGGCTTGCTGCATTTTCCTGCTGTTTGTAAGTTTTCAGTTTTATTGTTAAAAGAACCTTTAACATGATCCACGCTCCCAGCTCTAGTCTGCATTTTGGTCCACCCTCAAACTCACCGTTCAGGACAGTTTTACTGCCATTTTAATTGGCATCATGATAAATACTGAAAAATATCATGACATCATTTGATGATGTAAGACTGGGATGCAGCTGCTCAGGAATGGAAACCCATTCCATGAAGCTCTCTTCATACGGCCGTTGGGCTAATCTTCAGGTCAAAGTTTAGAGATCTGTAGAGATCAGCTCTGTAGAAAGTTGGTGACCTCTGTTCATTCTGAACCTCAGCATCCTCTGACCCCATTCTGGGATTTTACATGGCCGACAGCTTCGTTGCTGTTGCTCCCACTGTTTTAAAATACAGCTAACTGGAATATCTAGCGGTGAGGAAATTCATTGAGTGGACTTATTATACAGGCTGGACCTCACTGAGCTGCTGAGAGCGAGCCATTCTTTCGCAAATGCTTAGGTGCTGGGTTTTAGTGACTAGAAACTAGTGCTTTGTGATACGGCTTAAAAATAAAATCATAATTATCAGGACCTGACTTGACCAGCTGAGTTCGTGTACTTCTTTCTTTGAAATAGACAGTTGTTTGCGCGATCATTTCAAAGTTCTGCTACTGATGATAATTTGATGCTGATGTATTAAAGGATTATATATTTCCTTATCTTTAAAGCTAATACTGAAGTACAACTTCACAAGATGCTCAACGTTCCACATTTATTTTTCGTGTTGGAGTTCTCAAAATTACTACTTTATTCTCCTAATATTACAACTTTATTCTGGTAGAATTATGTATATTCTCATAATTATAAAAGAAGCTGTAAAACATGCTTATCAAACAAGATGGCAGCCCTGGGAATGCTGACATCACTGTGACCTATGGAAACTCAAGGAGTGCATTGGTGAAAAGGGGAAGAAAAAAAAAAAAAATCCAGATTTTTCAAAAATGAAACCTTCAAAAACTAAAAATTCGATAAAATCGATTTATTGCCCAGCCCTACCAGAAACTGAAACATTGAATTCAATGCTTTGGTTGGGTGAGCAAATGCCTGGAGGTATCACACGTCATAGCGCAACTCAGAACACTGGGTGTAGGTCAGCAGAGACCAAAGATGCCCCATGGATGCATCAGATATGCCTCCCAACAGTTGATGGAGGTTGATAGGAACCCCACTGAGTTAAATATGAGGCGGGATGGTTGGATCATCTTATTATGCAGTATGTGGGATGTTAAAGGTCACTGTGTCCAACTGGGGGAACATACGTTGAAGGTTTTTGGTGACCAAAAAACCTCCCCACACACCAGGGTAGGATTGTTTAACAGAGCACCAGCCTGACCTCTGCGTCTGCCATTCAGACTCCTACCAGCCCAGAGAGCCAGAGGCACTCGAGGCGGAGCGCGTCGTCAGCCAGTCCCATGTTTGACCCCCTCTGAGACAGCATCATCATGTCTTTCAACAACAAGACACCTGTCCACACACCATGCATGTGTCTATTGGGGTTGGGCGATATGGGTTTAAAGTTTTATCACGATATTTTGTGGTACTATTGTGACAAAGATAAAAGTGACGATAAGAACTATTACTTCTGTTTTTAGATAACTGCATGGCACAGCAATCCTAGCCTCACAAAAACTGCTCTTGAAAAACATACCCATTTGAAATACACTTCTTTAGGACACCAGTGACATAAAGAAGTGTGATTTATTTCACCAAACTGGACACAGTAACTGTATTTAATCCTTTTCAAATGTTGGTGTTTATTGATGCTCTCATTGAACAAACTGCAGAAAATAGTAAATATAATCTGGATAGTTTTGTTTTTTCAAAACAATTGGAATTTATCACCATAAATCTAAAATCTTATAAATAGAAATTCATCATGATAAATGATATAAACGATACGATAAAAGCCCACCCCTAGTGTCTATGCACAGTCTGAAGCTGAGGTCCAACAGTGGTTCTCCAGGTCCAAACAGAATCAGCTCAGAGATCAACCCTGACCCAGTGCTGGTCTGATGGGGTTGGGGCCAGTCCTACCAGTGCTGGAAGAGGGGCTCCAACAGATATAAGACTATGTTCTGCACAGGCCTGCCTGGGTCACCACACCACACTGATTTGGAATCAGTAGTGTGGAAGTAGCAACAAATTCTGCTCATCTGATGCCACAACCACTGTCGTTTACTCAGTGTTTAACGGTTTTTCCTCAGTGAACTGTAAATTTGGCATAGGTACAGGTGCTGCAGTGTGAGACATGCTAACTCTCAACAAACTAAGAGGGAACCAAGTAGCAGGAACGTCTCCCAGTCCCCAGGTTCCAACGGAGCTGAGAAGCTACAGTACCCAACAGCAACAAGGCTAAAATGATCCGAGACTCAAGGTTCCACCAGACCTCTGCTGGTCCAGCAGACGTAGCATTCAGGTTCCGGTCTGGAAAGCTGGGGTTGCACCCTGAACGCCACCTTTATTCCTTCAGATAATAGCAGGACTCTGCTTCAGTGGCGTCGAGGTAAACACTCGCATTGTCCCCTCCACTGCTCCTAGGGTTTCAACTACTTTTTGTTTTGTTTGGGGGTTTTGTGACACTAGTGAATGAGTGCACTGCCACTCAGCTGGCTGAGAAAAGGATGCTACACTTTCTTCCCTACAAGAGAGACAAATTCTGCTGTCTGGATTTACTTCCAGTCACACAGAACCTGGAGAGTCGTGGCTCGGAAACTAAAGGACCAGAACTCATTCCACTAAAGAATCACGGTTTCAACTGGGAATAATTGCAGTTTTTCTGTATTAAATACAATAAATCAGATTGCAAAAGTCTAATGTTATATATTACTGTTTAAACTTCTTGTTAAAATAATGTGAATCATGGTTTTTTTCTCAAGGTTATCATACTTCCCATGCCCAGTGTGACCTGGCAGATGAAACAGATTTGAAAGAAAAACAAAGGTAGGTTGAGGAATATCAGAAACCATGTAGAAGTTATTCATGAGGGTTTAATTCTCACCCTGTGCTTGAATGGCTCCAGCAGCTCTTTAGCTTCATCACACAATGGACACGGATCCTACAGAGAGACAAGCCAGTTTGTATTTATTCCAGCAGATAAGTTTTCTATAAACACAATGGAAACCACTACTAACGAGGTGCAAACTAACGCTGTACAAATGACACCACCGAAGTAACAACAGCGTACCTATTAGAGATGCACCGATCAGGGACTTCTGATCTCTGGGTTTCATAAAGCTTGAACCGATTTTTAGCTGATTCGATTTCTAGAATTAACAACATTCAAAATGTTTTTTTTCTAGCCTTCACGATCATGATCGATCATTGTTAATGTAAGCAGCGGAGGTGGATCTTATTTAAAACAAATACAAAATGATTTAGAGTTCACATTTTACACGGTCTTCAAGGGGGGCATTACTAACTATAAACACCAGTCTCTGTGTTTATTTATTAAAAGAAGATGTAGATCCTTACCTTGACAAAAAGATTTCCAAAAGGCTGCCAACGGAAGAATGAAACAGTACCTTTGCTCTAATACATTCAGCCTCCCCTGGTATCTATGGATCCAAAAATCACTCCTCCAATTCGACGAAACAGCACAAAGCACTGTCCTGAGGTAGGCGACTCCTTCTTGGACCCAAATGTCAGGTACGAAACGACCAACACCGCAAAAGTTTCAAAATGGCAAAGGGGCAAAATGACCAATGTGTGTTCCAGTTATTGTTCATACAGCCTGATATAACAGCACTGTTCTTCCTCTGGCTTGGTTTTTAAACACCACAATCAAACTTTCACTTTTCTTCCCTCAGTAGCACTTTCCACACAGAAGAGTACTGCGGTCAGCTCGACCTGGTAGGTTGGCTCAGGTCTGGTGCCTTTACTGATCGGGAAAATAAGATCAGCAGAAAAAAAGAAAAATCGTCTGATTCCAATCAGTAGCCAATTTCACGGTGCATCTCTAACGGACCTTGCTTACATTTTATTATGAACCGACAAAATAAGCTCTAAGGGAAGTTCTGTCGGAATGCAGGGTTTTGTGACAGTGTTACCTTTGTGAACAGAGTGAGAGTAGGCAAAGATCTGGATGAAAACGCCCTGTAGAACTGCAGAGCAGGACGGCCACATAACGTCCTGTACACAAACATCCTGTCTGAGGACAGAGATGTTAAAGGGATTAATTCCAGGCAGGAAGCATTGCTCTTGAATTAATACATACTGAACCGTTCTTCCTACAAGACCTGAATGATTACAGAACAATACAGTAGGGATTTATTTCAGATGAAGTTGAAAAATGTTAAGGCAGTCCTCCACATTGATTGGTCCATCCACTTTACACAACACACCAGTAGCACAGGCAGCAAAACAGACCCAATGGACCTACTGGGACCCAGTAGTTTTCAGTACATGCAGGACTTGAGCTTTCACGGTACTTGGGTTGTTCCTAAACAGCCGAACTGATACCGTTTTATTTTAGGCAACTGTCTTCTTCCAGATCTTGGCCAAATGGTGACACGTCGTAATGTTTTGAATATCTGTCAATCCAATGAGTGACGTCACCCACGATCACTTTCAGCCATCTTTTTCCACATATCTGAGATCAGGTTGCAGGGATAATGGGTTCAGCAGGAAAAGCAGACGTCCCTGTCCATGGCGACACTCTCCAGCTCATTCCTGGGACCAATAAGGAGCAGCAACAGCTCAACCCTGAGCTCACCCTGGATGATGGAGCTCCTCACCCTGTCCTAAGGCTAAGGTGTCAGGTCCTTCTACAGAGGAAGCTGCTTTCAGGCGCTTGCAACCCAGATCTTGTCCTGATCCATGACTTACAACCGTAGGTGATAGTCATAACATAAATAGCCTGGTAATCGAGAGCATGGCTTTTTGGTTAGCCACTTCTTCACCACCACAGACCAGAGTAAACCCTGGGTTACTGCAGATGAGGACAGAGGCCATTGGTTCATCTCCTGCTCCAGTCTACTGTCATGAACAAGAAACCAAGATACTTAAACTCCTCCACCAGAGAGAACAGTCCACCTTTTTCTAGTCAAAAACCATGACCTCAAACTTAGAGGAGCTGACTCTCACCCCGGCCAGTTCACACTCTGCTACAAACCGCTCCAGAGCACACTGAAGGTCACGGCCTGAAGACGCCAACAGAACCACATCATCTGCAAAAAGCAACGATGAACTCCAGAGGTTCTCAAACCAGACACTCTCCTCTCTACAACTATCCCTTGAGATCCTGTCCATGGACCCCACAAACAGGACATGAGACGAGGGACACACCTGGAGGAGTCCAACACACACTGGGAACAGGTTTGACTTCCTGTTGAGAATACAGACACAGCTCTTGCTTTGGTTATACGAGGACCAGGTGGCCTAAGTCTGGGCTTTGTCAGGTTCAAGAACATTCTAGAACCTTCAGCTCTACTTATTAATGTGGACTGGAGAAAAATCCACAATAAATTCTACAGAAAACAACCAATTTTCAAATGCTCCAGTGTACTGGGTTTCAGAATAGTGTCGCATCAGTCAGGCCTCCAATTCTTAAGAAGTCAGAAAAAGGTTAATTAAAAAATAAAAAAAAAAGTTAGATGTAACGTTCTTTGGTTAATGCTGCGTTGGCTCCACATACAACACAAACAACGCAGTCCTTTACCTTTATGAACAGGTATTGTATGGCCACCTTTGGGACAGTGGCTGGATGTGATTGGTAGTAGCATGAGTTTGCTGATGATTGTCAACAAAGGAAGTACCAGCAAAGCATTCTGGGACTTGTAATATTAGCCATACATGTGCAGTCTACAGGCCAGCCGGCTGTAACAGATATATGTTCCACAGCCCAGGCTGGACTGCACTGCCAGCCAAATCTTGCCCAGGGGCCTGAGTTTGAGTCATGTGATCTGGATCTGGCTTGATGTGGGTTACAACTCAATGTTGTAACCCACAGTAAATCCCATCTTCAGATCAAGCAGGGGAAAAAAATGAAATTCAAACAACGCTGAGGCGGCAAAACTAACGGAATCACGTGATATCTTTAAGCACACTTTGTGTTGTCAGGAGGATTTCCTGATTCTACACATCCGACAGAAATTAGTTAAACTGAACTTAACTCCGCTAAAAATGTGGTTAATCACATGTAATTATTGATTTTCAACAACATTCCACACAGGATCTGGTTGGTTTGGATTGATGCTTTTCTTAAATAAAACCAGGAAAGTAGTTATTGTATTTACTCAGGTTCGCTCTGATGTAAAAGTTTAATTGTTGATCTGAAACATTTTTGGTTGTGCTCGTCAGCCGGGTCAGACCCCGGGGGCCGCCACCAGCTGCTGCTGCTGTCCAACATCATATCCGCGGGGAAGAACGTCTGGACTTCCTCCCCAACCAGAGCTCCTCTGGCTCTCTGGTTGGGACCATGCTTCCTGCCAGTCAGCAACTGCAACAGCCCGTTAAAGTCTACAAACTCTCCGTTTACTGCAGAATCCGATTTGTGCAAAAATAAAGGTGCTTTTGTGTTTTTGTTGTTTTTTTTTTTTTTGCCACATATTAAAGCCGCTGAGCATCCCCCAGGAGTAGCGATTTCAGATCTTTCCCATGTTGTAGTTTAACAGACGGGGAAAATGACCTGAAGGTTTGTTATAAGTAGCGGCGCTTTAAGCAGCAGTTTCAGGGTGGCTAGACTGGAGCAGCTGTCGGGAAATGTGACCTTGTTTCTCCGTTTTTACCCACTAATGCTGGGTCAGGAAAGTTTACAGAGTCAGCTGCGCCTCAGGGAGTCGCAATGGCCGCAGGACTCAGAGCTACAGCTGACACCGGAGCCGAGACAGCGGAACCTGGCGGCACAACAGCAGTTAGAAAGCGTTTACCTGCTTCGTGAGGCCCTTCCTCTGCTCTCTGTCTGCTGCCAGCGATGCTCGGGGACGCGACAGATCAACAACTATGAAAGTCTGGCCACATGGAGAGGAAGAAGAAAGCACCGAGAGGGTTCCACAGTGAACAGCGAGCTCCCTCTGCTGGCTCTAAAGAGCACAACATGAGCAAGCCGGTGATCGTGGACTTTATTTCCACGCGTATCATCACAGCAAGCAGACATAGACTCGTTTTATTACCCTGATGTAGCCTTAGGATGAACTGAGTCTTTCCACTGAAATACAGTTGTGATCAAAATAATAGCGTGTTTTTAAAAGTGAGTACGTTTTAAACCTCTTACAACAAATTTTATTTCCTTTGGGAATGCTGCACATTCTACTCCAAATCAAAATATTAGAAAAAAAAAAAAAAGATCAGATTTAGCATCAATCTACAGAAAGGAAATGGAAACATTAAATGGTTCAAAACATTTCATCACACATAGCCAGCGTTTTTCTTTACAACCATTACCTGTAGGGAGGGAAAATATATATATAATGAATCACTAAACAAATATTTAGTTGTTTATCCACTGTTCCTGAGAAAAGCATATGTGGTGCTGACCCACTTCTGACACCAGTGAAGCAGTATTTAGCCATTTCCCAACCCTGGTCCTCAAGGCCTAGTGCCCTGCATGTTTTAGATGTTTCCCTGCCTTAATACACCTGATTCAGTTGATTGCAGTTCATCAAAAGCCTGTCAATCAGTCATCAACTCTGTCATGGAAAACTACCTTGGCATGACACTGGTAGTCAGTTCAGCCCTTACAGCTCGCAGCCTCGCATGTTCCACCCTCAGGCAGATGCACTGAAGTTCGGAGTCTCTCAGCTCACTTCTTTCCCAAACCTAATGGCAATGCTGAAGAGGTTATTCAGTCATTTGATTCAGGTGTGTTGGAGAAGGAACACATCTAAAACCTGCAGGACATGGATTGGAGACCTCTCCCATAAGGCAACATGACCTATTCACTGGTTTTGATGTTTTCAAGCTGATCCATGATCCCTAATATGTGACACATAGGCCTGACACAGTGCACTGTGGCTTAAATTCAGAGTTTTGGGGTCGTCCAATACTTTTTGCAGACCCTTGACCCCAAAAGAAAAATGCAGCTCCATTTCTCTTTAGGGCAGTTTATGCATTCTCTGGCAAACTTTACCTCTTTAGCACATTTTGTTTCCCCAGTCTTTGTGGAGGGGGGGGGTTCTTACCCATAGCTTGATTTCACATAACTGTCTGTTACAGATTACACAGTCACCATGGACCTTTTCTGATCAGGTTAACATTGGCTGATTCTTTGCTATTTTATCAATTCTTTGATCCAGTCAAATGTTTTTCACTTTTTGACACCTGTCTGGATTTGCTTTCCATTTTGAAGTATTTAAGATCATGTCAGCTGTGCAGCCATAATTTTCTGCTCTTTTTGAATACGTTTTTCTCTCTCAAATCAACATTTTAATCAAATTACACGGTTCTTTTGGACAATGCCAGGAATGACCTATTTGACTGAACTGGTTAGCGATGCTGTTATTTATTCTGACCACTAGAGGGAGCTAAAGGAGAAAAAAAACTTTCATTATGGTGAATTTTGAACTGCAGGAGCATTTGAAACCAGATAAAACATCATCTGGACACTCATATTTGTCACTAGCTGTTAAACTTTTAATCACTATTATCCAAAATAATTACTTTGATGATGTTGGCAAGTAATTGGTTCTGACACCACTAAGTAATTTGGATCATGTTCTTGATGTGTGCATGTGTGAAAAATATAAAAACGTTTTGTTTCACCACTTTGTGAAACTGCAAATAGATAAAACACTACTGCTGGCTACTGGAGCTGTGGACCTGTCCTAAGAATACCCACAAGGTTCTAGAATATGCTTCAGCCTTCCCATGACCCAAAAAAAGTTAAGGTGCTCAGCTTCAGAGAACCCGTTTAACTGTAAAAAAGAAAAAACCCGGGGCATTTTCAGGGGAAACTCTAAAAAAGTCCAAGGTTGAATTCTTAAATATCCTTTTTTCTAACATGCATATTTAACTTAAGTTCACACATGACAAAGATTGCTTTATTTCTTTATTTTTACACTTCAAGAAACATTAAAACTGTGCAAATGTATGGAGAAAGTTGGATTAATTTTGCCAACACTGGAAAACTCACTGAAGCCACAGAGGAGGTCCAGCTGGGAGCTCCTGCAGGGACTGGACTGAGGTCTCTTGTCTCTGGTCCCTTGGAATTCTTTGGACTCCTTTGATTAGTTTTGGTTCAGCTCAGTGCTGTTGCTGTGGACCCTTGTAGACTTTTAGAGGGAGCGACAATCATCCTCGACAGTGAACCTCTGCGCCCGTTACTGAAGGCTGCTGTCTGATCCAGATGAACTGCTTCTCTGATGAAGTTCAGTATTTACTGCTGACAGGATGTTTTCTTTCCTTACACAATGTTCTACAAGTACTACAGGCTAGCTCCGGACCACAGCTCAAACCCAACTACCCTGTCAGTTTGATTGTATTTTTTAAAAAAAAATCCTCCAACCAAACAGTTTCACCCCGACTCAGAGCCGCTGAGCCAGAGGATAAACAGATGCTGGTTAGCTGCCTCAAGCTTGGCCAGTCACCAGGTGACCAGGATGAAACATGCTAGGCTGGCTGAAAACCGTTAGTGAATGAAACTCGTTAGGATATTAGGTTAAAAAAAACTAGTGCTAGTGTGACATCAGCTACTTAGCCTGACAAAACCAGTCTGAATGAGTTAAACATCTGCTCGCTGAAGACCTCCTGTCACTTCATGACTCCGTTTATGGCTGAGTACTGACCCCCCCCCTTTCTGATCCAGTTGTACTGATCTGTACTGGATTTGTATAACCTCTTCAATAACTGTGGCACATTTCCCAGCATAGCCCAGTAGGCAGGTATTAAACAGGAAGTCAGGCTCAATGCACATCAGGAATGAGCGACAACAATGCCCTCACTGTGATGGGCACGTTGGTTCTGGGTAAGGTCACCATGGTGACGTCATAACAGGTCAATTCACATACAACCAGACACACACACAGCTCTGCAGTCCATATAACAATCAGAAGACGAAGAGCACTCTGATTGGCTGCTTCCTGTCCTTCAGCCTGATGAGCCTCCAGCATCACTGATCCTTCCCATTAGTCTTGGCTGTGCAGATCTTGCACTGATGAGGTGATGTTAGACTAATAAATTCCTAATATCATGGGTCAGGAAGGTCGGACGTATCCACTGTAACCTGCAAATCCATGGAATCAACACAAATATGTTCAGCGATCATTAAGTAGTCACCTTGGTGAAGCTGCTGTGGATTATCCAGAGTGACGGCTAACCTTGATGAAGATGGTGTCATCTTTGACGTAGCTGCCCGTCTCCAGGACACTTTGAGCCACAAACAGAGGGCAGCCGGAGGCGATGTTCATCTCTGCTGTGGGCCGCCTGAAGCTGCTGCTGTGTGGATCAGGCTTGAAGGCGTCGCCCAGGTGCTTCCTGGAAGGAGTCTGGTCCATCAGCATCAGAGTCACCTAACAGACACACATTTACAGAAACGCTCACTCTGACTTCGAGACCCCAAGAGACAGCTTCAGTTAGCAATCTTTTGGAAATTACAGTTGCAGAAAGGTTCAAGTTACTCAGTAAGATATATATTAACACAGATGGTGTTTACTTTAAAATGCTATCATAAAAAAAAACAATATCTTGAGATGTGGAAAAAATAAAAAACAAAGTTAGCAAGTAAAAATCTGTTTTATAAAGGAGTAAAGGAGATATGCTATTATTTGTAGTTGGGTTTAATTTGTACCCCTGTCCCATAAGAAAGGGACTAAGGATTGGAGAGAGAAAGGTCACAAGGAAGGGAGGACAAATAAAAAGAAAGACTGATGGAAGGACAAAAGAAAGCATGAAAGGAAGAAAGAGGACAATGATGAAAGCCAGGAAAGAAAGAAGGTAGGAATGATGCAGGGAAGTAAGAAAGGAATGACACACAAAAAAAAATATGGAAAAAAACAGCAGGGAGCCCAGACAAAGGAAGAAAGGAAGGCTAACTTTTAGATAATGGGTTAGGGAATAAATTATGGGAACTCAGATATCCATCTATTCTCAGTTTTTATCCCTACTTTTCCAGACCTGGATAATAGTTAAGTCCAGTGGTCGGCACACTTCTGCTAACGCGCTAACAGCGGAGCTAATTTTTCATTTAGCGCTTCAGCAAGCTTTGAAAACATCTAGCGCACTTAGCTTCCCCTAATGTATTTTTCCAGATAGATTCTAAAGCAATTAATTTACTTGGCTGTTTTGTAAACTTTCAGTTGAATAAAATTTGACATCTGTGTCGAGGTTTTGGTTGTTAGTGGAACTAATGTTTATGATTAGTGCCTTAGGGTTATTGCAACTAACTTTTCAGTTCATGGTACCCTCCACTGGTTAAATCAAATTCCGTACTTTTCCAGAGCACATAGAAACACCTAAATTAGCATCGGCAGGTCAGAGCTTGACAAATTTGGCAACTGGAACAAAATCTCTGATTGGTGCATCTTTAGCAACCAGACCCATCGATAATGAGAACTGTAGACCTGCATATTAAAAGCAACATACAGAATGCAGACAGTACCTTCTGTTTGAAGGGCCAGGGCAGCAGGGCATCATACTCGCCCTTCATCACCACAAAGAACAGCGACAGGTGCGTCCCCTTGCCCATGCCGTCTCCATTTAGGTAAACCCGAGCGCACATCTTGTATCCGAAATATCCGGTATAAAATGGCTGCGAGTACAGTGACAGTGTTTTTCCTGCAACGGCTTCCTGTTTCCGTCTCTTGTAGTCCCGGATTTTCCAGATTAGAGTCCCATTGTAGCTAGCTGTCTCCAGTACCTGGAACCTCAAGTCCATGTCAGCCAACCGGATTTCATGGACACTCAGCATGTCATCGTGCCGATTGAGCTGAGTTTCCAGAGATGCTACAAAAAGAGAAAATATATCTGTCAGGTTCTGATTAACTGGTCAAACACTTCAGCTAGTCATCGAAACACAGTATATCAACTAACCGAGAGTGTGAGTTGATCCAGACCCACTCCGTCCCCCCTGCTCCAAGGTGGCGAGCCTTGTCCGAACGCTCTCCATCGTTCCGCGTAAGGTTTCTACTTCTTCTCTTAGCAGACGAAGTGAAGGGAGCTCCATCTCTAATTCCATCAGCTTCTCTGAATGTGAGCTCATCATTTTCTAGGGAAACACAGATAGGCTTGAATATTTTAGTCTGCAGGACACAGAAAGCCTCAACACAATCCAACAACAAGACTCTTGGGTTATCTGATCTCAATAAATGTTCAGACACACCCAAATGTTGCATTCAGTCCTGTTGGCTTGAGACTCGCTGTCAGCAATATTTTATATTATATAATTATACTTTTATTGTCTGTGAAGTCTTCATGGTAACATGATTGTTGGCTATTGAAAAAATTGGGTTATTACCCTCAGAGAAAGGATTACAGAAAAGTGGGATTAGGATTTCTGGGAAATGCCTCCTGAGTGACCAAATCAGCTGTCAAACTGTCCTCATCTGGCGAAAGATCCTGTCCACCCTCATCACCTCCTCTGAGCCTGTGCTGCCTCAGCCCTGTAATAAACTCTTCCAGGATGTGGTTCCAGTTTAGCAGGCATTTTAAGCCGCAGTCCTATCGGTGCTTTCCAGGTTCTGTTTCTGATCCCTGAATTGTATGGGATGGGGAAGAAAAATACTAACTAAAACTGCCATTTAGGGAGTTAAACAAAAATCAGCAAATTCATGAATAGTTGTTTATATGGTGAGGACCAGCGGTGGGCACCACTAACTAAAAGGTTAGTTCTGTTACCCCTAAAGCCCTGATCATAAACATTAGTTTCGCTAAAGCACTTCAAATTATATCTGCACCAATTTAATTTTGACATTTTAGTCCACATGTTCTATAATGCCCTTAGATATTGTATTAATGATTATGTCTTGTTCTCTACTGTCCGTGTTTTATTTTGTTCCTGTATGTTTCTTGTTTAAGATATAACATTATTGGGGGAAAAAAAGAGAGAGAATGTGAGAAGAGGAAGCAGAACCGCAGCGTAAATGGTCTTCACCCACTTCAAAATAGGACCATAAATATAAACGTCAAACTTCTTGAATTCTTAACAGTCGATAAGCAAAACTTCAGCACAGATGTCGAACCTCATTCACCTGAAAGTTGCCTGGTAAATTAGTGCTTTAGAATTTATCTGGAAAATAATTTAGAGGAAGCTAAGTGTGCTAAATGTTTTCAAAGTTAGCAAAAGTGCTAAGTGAAAAATTAGCTCCACTATTAGCAGATTAGCAGAAGTGTGCCGACCACTGGTGAGGACTACAGTTAATATTGGAATTCATAAATAAAAACAGGTGGGTTGACTATGTTTCAACAGGACTTGAAGTTGTAATTACAGAATAGTAGGAGAGATTGGAGTAAATTGCGCCACCCATGCTGCTAGGAAACAGTAAAACACATTGATCATGTGACCAAATAGTTAGGAGGAAGACATAATTTTAATAATTTTCCATTTTTGAAAGTAAAGTTAGTCTATCATAAGTTTCATAAGAATAGTGCTTAGACCGTAATAGAAATGTTTAAATTTGTTTTATATATCAGTTGTGCTATATATGAGCTACAACATGAGATCATAAACCAAACATAAATGTGTAGCATTTTAGCTGTGGGCACAAATACACTTGAAATGGTAGCTTTGGGGTAAGTTGAGCCAGTGGCTCAACATGTGTTTTGGCTGTAGCTTGCATATCTTAAATATTAAAACAAGATTTTGCATTAGCAGTTATATTCAATAATTTCAAATATACATCCTGATGAGTTTTGTTGTCAGATTAAAAGTACATTTTTCAAATAACTTTTAAGAAGGTATTAAACATATTTTTCATTAAGCCCACATTTCTGTTTTTAAAAATAGTTTTTTTTATTGGTCTGATGTAATATTGTAATTTTAAATGACATGTTTTCATTAACTGCAAGTGGAAAATAATCATAATTAACAAATAAATGCTTCTAAACATCCATCTTTGTGTATTTAATCTATATAATGGGTTTCCCTTAGTGATAAACTTCCTAAAATAAATGGGCTTTTCAATAATATTCTAATTTATTGAATAAATCTGTATATGATTACAGAGTGGACATAATGCCTCGTGCATATGAGTGCAAAACAAGTAGGGGAGCCACCACTGATGTTCTTGAAAGAACCATCAGTGAAGTTATAGTTATAGTCTATTAGAGCAGCAGCAAAGGATGCAAAATAGACAGAATAACGCTGAAGAGGTACATCGACAAAAAAGAAAATTTACCTTTGAAAAAGACCGGTTATGATGGAGTAGCAGCAGCTAAAAAGGTTTTCTCAGATGCCAAAGAGTCTCAATTTGGCAAACATATTCAGAAACAAACTAGAGTTCTAGAACTTTCTTTCCAAATGTTAATGTTGCTACGCAAAAGCATTCCATTCTTTTTTTGTTTGTTTTCTTTTTTACTAAATAATTATTAGCAGAAATCTGCAACAATAAAAAAAAAGTTTTTGAACCGATGAATTGTCTATAAAAATAAAATACACTTAATGGGAAAAAGTGACTTATTTATGGACGAAGGCGAGTTAGGGGTGGGGTCGAATTGGGAGGAGGATGGAGTGTGTGTGTGTGTGTGTGTGTGTGTGTGGAGGGGGTTTAGGGATACAGCTTAATTTACCCCATACACAGGTTAAGTTGGGCCATGAGACAACTATTTTTGGACATTCTATATCATTGAAACAATTATTTTTACACTTGTTTGAAGGGAAGCACAATATCCTGAATTATATGCAAATACACAAGGTAGGAACTCTGAAAGGGGCGTGGCGTGGCACAGTGGTTAGAGTGGGCACCCCGTATACAGAGCCTACAGACCTCGACGCGGCCATCCCAAGTTTGAGTCCCGCCCTCGGGACCTTTGTCTCAAGTCTATCCCCCCTTCTCTCTGCCCCTTTCCTGTCGCATTACTTGCAAATAAAGGCCACTAGAGCCGAAAAAAATTATTTTAACCCCCCCCCCCAAAAAAAAAAAAAAACAAAAAACAAAAAACAAAAAAACTATGAAAGCCTTGATGTAGTGATCCTAAACAAGAAAAACGGTTTATCTTACCCCAGTCTCCCCTACCTGCATGGTAGCCAGCTTCTGCTCCATCTGCCGGTTCTTTTCTCGGAGCTCTTCGTTTTGGCTCTCCAACTCTGACAGTCGGTTGCTGAGAGCAGGAAGCACCTTACACCTCTCCATTAGCTCTTCCTTTACGTTGTCCACCTTTAATAACAAACATTTCTCAGTCAAACCTATCTTGCAGAAACCTCAATCAGTCCACTTAATCTGACCTTGATTAACCCCGTTTGGTTGCTATGGTTACCTTGTTCTCTAATAAGCAGTTTCCTTTGACCATCATTCTGAGATGCTCAGCTACGAAGGTCGAGTCATGCTGCCTCATTTCTTGATTTAAGCCCTAAAACACAGTAAACACAGTGCATGAGCTACACACAATGCAGAGTTGATATAACAGGATACAAAAAGCACTTCTGAGAGATTAATGTTGGAACATTAATGATGAGAAAAAGAAGAGAAAATGAGGAGGAGTCACCTTGAAGGTGCAGCCATAGCGGTGGAACAGACAGCTAACCTGGGCTTTGGGACAGTCATGCTGGTGGCTGGTTAGCTGAAACAACACAAATACAATCAGTGGATCTTTTTAACACCGGCATGTCGCTGTGTTTGGAGGGGCCAAGAGAGGGCAGTAGAGAGGGCTCAGTACCTCACTCCGGGGCAGGGAAGAGAAGGAGCAGTGGTTGGGACAGGACACAGGAAACGATGGACACACAGTCTCCTTGTGTTTCTGAAACAGTTTCACAAAAGATCTTATCCAGGAGGTCCTACAGCAAACCAACAGCCAGTACATTACTTTGCATCGCAATTACAAACTTCAATGTGCTCTACTGGGATTTTATGTGATAGAACAACACAAATAGGTTCATTATTCGGAAGTGAAAGGAAAATGATTTATTGTCTTCAAGTATGTTTACAAATACAAATCTGAAAATTGTGGTCTGCATTTCTAGTCAGCCCCTTTTATTTTCTGATAACCACGTATGTTACGCGCCATGAGAAAATTAGGATAAACATAACTTGTTTACAGAGTAAATCTGAGCTGTTTCAGGGTGTGGGGGGAATCTTACAGCTGATTAACATACCGGGCTTTATTGGCTATTCACACACTGTAGTTACTGGTTTCGGGTGATAAGATGAAAGTTTGAAAGACACACATGGCTGCTTAACATCGCCACCACATCACCCTAACCCATGCTGGTAACGGGCCGTTTCTCATGGGGTGAGTTTCAGAACTTTTAGTTTTTAGAACATGATTACAATAACCAGCATGCCACTGAGCATGCAGATCTGGGCCTTTTCTATTTATTTCTATGTGTTTGACATCATTGGAAAGCTTAGAATCCACACTTTCAGAATCTTTAAGTTATTTGAGGAAACTTGTTCCTGGTTTTGTCGTGGCCTGTCACATAAAAAGCCAGGGAAGACATTCAGCAAAGCTCAACAGGCCAAAACTCAAACCTGTGACAGCCAATATATGGGTCGCATGCCCTACCCCTGCGCCACAGCAGCACCCAGAGCAAAGCATATTTACGTATGTGTTAGAATGGCCAAGTCAAACTCCAGGCATAAGCACAACTAGGAATCTGCAAGACTTGAAAGTTACAGTTCACAGACATTGTCTATCCAATCTGGCTGAGCTGGAACTATTCTGCTAAAATGAAAGAACAATTTTAGTTTCTACATGACTAAAGCTGATGTCAGATTATTAGATGGGAAAAAACCTCACATGTACACGCTGCCTTAAATTTCACAGTTAAGCAACTGAGGAGCTGTATGTCTTCAGTTTCTATTCATAGATGGTGCTACTATGGTGGTGGAATGTGGATGAACATGCTTTATATTTCATTTAGGTTCAGTCAGGTTAGATTATCTTCCACTGTAAAGACCACACTCATCAGCACTAAAGCAGTGCAGACAGTTCCCTGCCACACTGCTCACTAGTTTAAAGAGCTTTGCTCACCTGTAGGTCAGTCAAAGGCATCTTGGTCATGCAAAATTCACAAGTGCTCTCTCTGTGTTTACATTTCCATGCTAGGTGCTCAGCAATCTCCTTCCTCATCATCCTCTCTTTACATTTCCCCAGCGGACAGGGAACCTCGAAGAACGGACACACATTCAGGTGGTCCTGGAGACAGAAAGGCGGAACAGGTGGAGTGTACAATACATGATGGACCATCTATCCAACAGGACGGTGGAACTGAAATGAGTGTGCGCTCACAGGTATCTGCTGCAGACTCATTTGCTCCTGACAGCCGTTAGCTTTACTCCGACAGAAGACCTTCAGAGCCATAATCTCTCGATGGCAACACACATCTCTAAAGATCTGAAACCAAATAAAAAAAGACAGGAGTTAAGGACCCCTCTTCTGATCAGCCATTCATGACTCTGCAATGTCTTGCTTTTCTGCACACCTTGTCTTTGAACAGGGGCTCCATGTCAGCTGGACACACTGGGTTTGAGTGACTGCAGGAAGAGAGAGGACAACGTTATAGATCCCACTGGCTGGTGGTCAACAAGAGCTGACAGGGAGGCTGGAGCTATATGACCCTGCTGGTGCTGTCTGACCCTGCTGTTCCCAACCCTAAGCTGTCTGTCTTATTATCTCAGTCGAGTTCAGTGAATGGAATGACTAAATGACTAAAGGATGTAGGCTAAAGGTTCTGAATCACAAAATCTACTGCTAAACACTCTCCACCAGACCCAGAAGAGCCTAAATCTGGCCTGTTCACCTGAGGATTTCATTGATGCAGCTCTGACAGAAGCGGTGTCCACACTCAGTCTGGCGGGGCTCACACAGGACCCGCCTGCATGCCTCGCAGCAGTATTTGGCCTCTGGCTTTTCAACAAAATGATCTCTAAATCCTCCATGAAGAGGCTGGAAACCTGCAGGAGCACCTGAACAAACAGAGAGAGTGGAAACTTAAAACAAAACTAAAAACAGACACACGGTTGAATAGGATTTCTGAGATGCTTACTTGGTTGAGGAGTGAGCTCACATGGAGGCCAGGGATTGGTGGAGCGGTGGGAGGGTGGCGTGATTGCGAGGGGAGCAACAAGTGAAGGCGCCACCTGCTGGAGGGGTATCTGAACTTCCCTCCCATTAGCACTTCTCCCTGATGACATGACCTGAGGAGGCTTAACAGGTAAACACATCAACGGAGATATGGTTAATCTCCATGCTTGACTGTACGCTCACTGAGGTCCAGCAAATCACCGGGCAACAGGTTACATGTAAAAACACAAAAATTCCACATTTGTTTGCATATACTGGAAATATATGTTTGACTATCAGCAACATAGATTTGAATGTATTGTGGAGTTCTATTTGTTCTGTGAACAAGCTGGTAAAATTGGTCTGGCTGCTGATCATTTTGTCTTTTGTTCTATCGCCACTTTGTACTATCCAGATTTGGTCACTTCAGACCTCTGTAGGGGTGAAAAGGAGCCAAGGATCTCAACAGGGTACACTGTGGGTTGTGTAGACTGATTTAGACACACTAGTTACAAACAAAAAAGTTATTTTCCATGAGGTTTATGTCTAAAAATCACTATTTAATTTTTATTTGCTCCTGTAGACCATGCACAGATTACTTTGAACCCTCAGCTGCAAGGAAAGAGACCACAGGAAGGGAATAAAGAGGCTACAAAGACACCACAAAAAGGTACAAAAAGACCACAGGGAGAGTACGAAAAGACCAAAAGGAGAAAATGAAGAGATCACCTACAGGGGAGGAAAGAGGCTACGAAGAGACCTTAACAAAGGTACAAAGAGACAACAAGAAGGGAACGAAGAGACCACAAGAAGGGAAAAAAAGAGACCACAATGAGGGAACAAAGAGACTACATAAAGGGAATGATGAGATCACAAGAAGGGAACAAAGTCACCACAAAAAGGAGACGAAGGAAGTAAAGAAACCACAAAAAGAGAATAAAGAGACCACAAGAAGGGAACAAAGGGACCACAAGAAGGGAACAACGAGACCACATAAGGGGGAGGAAAGAGGCTCCAAAGAGACCATAAAGAGGGTACAAAGAGACCACAAGAAGGGAACAAAAAGACCACAAAAAAGGAACAAAGAGACCACAAAAAGGAGACAAAGAGACCACAAAAAGGGAACAAAGAGACGACAAGGAGAGTATGAAGATTATGAGGTCGATGGCCAGATGAATATGAAATGTTAAGGTCTGCATACGATGTGGAGAAATAGGTAGTGAAGAAACAAAGTGACCCAATTTGTGCTGAGACATCCAGACACATTGAAGCTACTAACAACACCATTACCTCCAGACTCACGCCTCCACTTGTGTGATAGTGGCTAAGGGAAACACGGCACTACAGGAAATAAACCCCCATGAAGCAGAAGGCCCTGATGGGGTTTTTGGTCAGGTTCTAAAGGATTGTTCACATCAGCTCTCTGTCGTGAAGACTGATTTAACATCTTGGTGTCCCGGGCCATCGTTCCAATATCCCTCAAAGTGTCTTCCATCTTCAAAGTGCTGAAGCCCCAGACAGTAGACTGACCAAACGACTATTGGCCAATGACCCTCACGGAAATAGTTCAATTCAATTTCGCTTCAATTCAATTCAGTTTATTTACATAGCGCCAATTCACAACAAATGTCATCTCGGAGCACTTTACAATTTAATCACACACACATTCCAATGAATCCCAGTTATCAAACAGTGCAGTAAGTTCAGTTCATTATTCAAATTAGTTTAAAAAGTTTCTATCTAAGGAAACCCAGCAGATTTCATAGAGTCACTGACTTGCAGGATTCACTCCTCCTGGATGAGCACGTAGCGATGGTGGACACAGTGATGGTCGCTTGCATTGTGTCATTGACATTACAGCAATCCCTCATACTAAACATGCATGTAGCGACAGTAAATAAAGAGACCACAGGGGAGAGTGCAGTAATGTAGTACAGTGTTTTGAGAGGCTCGTGATGATACAAATAAAAATCTGACACTGCAGCAGACTCTCATCAGGATGTCCACAGGCAGAACCACTCCACAACTGATGTTATTGAGCTGTGATTCATCAGTCCCTCTTTCATCTGAAAAACTGGGTGAGATTGCTCTTTTTGAACTTTAGCTCCACCTTTAACACAATCATCCCACAAACAGTGGCGAATCAACCTTTTGCACATGGGCCAACCCCTCCAGTCTCTAGCTGGATATTGGACTTCTTGACCAACAGACTACAAACTGGAAAGATCAATCCTGACCTCTCCCATCAACCTCATCACTGACATCCCCCACGGCTGAGTCCTCAGCCCACTGCTCGATGCACTCCTGACACATGACTACCAAGCCCACTATGGTGGCAATCTTGCTGTGAAGTTTGCAGATGATACTGCAGTAGTGGGGCTCATTATTGGCAGGAAAGCATATGCATACAAGCAGGAAGTGGATGAAGGCTCATCAACAGCTGTATTTTCTAAGTAGGTTAAAAAAAAAAAAGAGTGGGGTTGAGGTACAACATACTGAACTCCTACATGTGTTTCACTGCATCACAGTGTGGCGCTATAGCTGCACAGGAGCTGCACACAGTGGTGAAGTCTAATCAGAGGAAAGATCCTATCCCCCCTCCACATTCACTGTGTTCTACAGTTAAAGTTACAATCAAAGCGGCTACCCTTTCTTTACTGTGTTTTATATATGCTGTTTTCACTTCTCACTGAGTAGTTAATAATAATTATTACCTTTATGGTAGCACCAGAGACTGGTGTGAATGTGAATGGCAATGCACATGAACATATTTAGGTACTTAAGTATTTTAACCAATTGTAGGGGGCCCTATTTGTTAGGGGGTTTTTATGTTTTGAAAGATTTTATATTGCATGCTTGGGCCTGTCAAGACAACAAATTTTGCTGGACGATAAATTGTCCCAGAAATTATTTCAATAAACAATAATACTGTTCTTTTCAGACCATTTTCAAGTATATATTGATAATAGCATAATAATACAAGTTTCCCCTCTCAAAGACTAATAAACTTGAATATTGTACAGAACACTCCACACTGGAGCTGGAAGATATTTTAAATATCCAAAATAAAACACAACCAAAATCAATAAATACAACTGAAATAAAAAACTGCAAAACCAAAACCATAAATAAAACAGATAATGAAGCAAACAAAATTGCCCTTTAAAAATATTCATCTTTAGAACGGAAATTATCGAGCTCATTTCAATTTATCATATCACACTGATACATGTTATTTCCATTGTGGTTTATTCCCTGTTTTGAGCATTTTATTCTTATGAAATAAGAGATTATAACACCTGATCAAAACCAAAGTCACAAAACCACCTTTCCAGACAGCACACTATGAGTAGATAGTGATAGATGACTTCAGTTGTGCATGAAGAGACATGAAAGCATGTAAGAGAGACATAAAGGTAACACCTGGCAGCTGACATTGTTTCTGTTACTTTTTAATTTTTTTAAATATCTAAAATTTCAACATGAAGTGTTTTTTGTGTGTGTGTGTAAAAATCAAACCATCAGTGACTTAATTTGCTACTGTAAAGTTCCCAGTTCAGATAAATTTTGAAAAAAAGAACAGGACTGTAAGTGTGTATGCATGCGAGCACCATTGAACTCTATAAAACAGACACACACACACACACACACACACACACACACACACACACACACAGACGCGTATACAAACAGTGCACACTTCCTGTCAGGGCTGAACTGTGGGGATGTTAGGGGCTTTTCCATTGATTCCATTAGCAACACAAGCACATTCTATCTCTGTGAGCGTGACACAGTCGCAGACTGAAACTCCAAAATGACCAAAGAAAAGCCTTGGATATTACACTGATGAGTGTGTTTCTGGGAGGATTTTCAGCAGGGAGGTGGTGTAATGATGGTTGCCACTAAAAGGTGTAATTCATTTTAAGAAATGAATTAAAGGGAACACTGAGGAAGACATAGATCAGCTTGCAAAGAGTAAAGAGTTTAGATTAATCAGACACAACATCATGACTAAGCATTCTGTTTACTGAAAGAGAAAGTGGAATGATTCTTCGGAGGGGGTTTTCCTGAACTCAGATCAGCTGTTACACTTACAAAAGAAAAGTATATGGTGTTTGAATTTGTTAGTGGGAACATCAGAGCCGGAACCAAGCCTGCTTGGTTCCGGCTTGGAACCAGCAAACACTGATCTGTGTTTGCTGTGTTTCTCAGCAAACACAGATCAGCCAATCATGTTAGTCTACCAGTTTCCTCATCCGTCTTTTCGGAAGTCAGAAGACTTGACAAAGCCTGGTTGAGTGAGGAACAAACTCCATCCAGTCCTGAGTGAGAGGCTGACTGCTGAGCCAAACCAAGCTCCAAAACTACTCATTACGGGCATCACGGTGGCTGAGGGAGGAGAAGCCTCACACACACATTCTGAGAAATTATTAACAATACCTGACATCCAGAGTTGACTTAAACGACGAGTATGGCTCTGGACACACTGTAACTGGTTCACTGAGAAAGATAAACATGTCAAGGTGGAGCACACAGTACGGGTAACATGAACGACGGAGCAGCAATTAAAAAAAGCCCAAAAAGTTTAACCATGAGGAACGATGTTTCATGGTATGCATGGGGTGATTGTGTATGCACTAGACAGGCACCGATCAGACTTTAAATGGCCAAAACCCAATTACATTTTTCTGTCAGATTTAACTCCCCCCCCCAAATCATTTCCTTCTTCCTCAGGACCACAACAAATAACAGAGAAACGTTGGCTGCAGGCTTTTTGACGGGTTCTAGTGCTGATTCTAACAGAGAAAGAAGGAATTACATGATAATCCTCATTTACGCAGCAAGGGTTATTTCCATTCAACTCAAAACAAAGACAGTGAAAAAACACAGAGTTTGTGGGTGCGTTTGAAACCCAAAAACAGTGGGAGTTCTTAGTTTTGATGCATTTAAAGAACAGGCGCAGTAACAGATTTTTCAGCATTCCATCCAACAATCAGCTCACATCCGATCACAGCCGATCACAGCCGATCACAGGGAAAACTGGCCAATAGCGATTTATTGGTACATTTCCAAAATGTATCATAAGACTATGGCCACTGTTTATTATCAAAGCTGCCTGCCTCTACTATTTAATACATTGTAAGAAAACATCTAGCATTTATATAGAGTCAGTTTGATAGATCAATTAATCTATGTGAATCAGATTATTGAATTTCTCTTAAAAGTTGGATAACTTATCGTCCATCCATCTATCGTTCACCTGAAATGCAATGAGTGTGTTAGAACAATGGACCGGAACAAGATGACCAGTCTTTCTGACTTTACCTGTCAGGAAGTGGAATTTTAACTCATAAGGCTATATTCTGCTCCATCCATAAAAACGCTCCCGGACTTGCTTGAGGTAACAGGTCCATGACAAAATGGCTGTGTCCGGCAGTGTTGATCCACACCTCCTGATGGATCAGAGTCGTTTCTGAACCAAGCTTCCTAAAACCATGCAGTTCAGAGACGCACAAGTCAGCCCTTTCCTGGCCAATACCGATATTTGGTTTTCTCGGAGGTCTGACCTGCTGATTCTGATTTTTCATTCTGAATGCCATCACATAAAGCAGAAAAACGCTGTGCTGTGGGGTCTTTGATGGAGGTAGCAATGCAGAGTCCAACAGAGAATGAAGGAATTACAAACACATCGTACTACCTACATGCTGTTAGTTGATGAGGTTGTAGACTGAAAATGGTCCTAGTTCTTTTTTCTTTTTTTGATGCATTTAGTGAATAAAAGAAAAATCCGATTTTTTGCGATTTCACCTGTCAATCGAGGGATTAGGCCGATTTAAGCCAATTAATAGTCGGTTAACTGATACATCTCTAAAAAAAGATATGCCCTCCACCCCTTCAGGAGCAGCGGATCATCTCAGCCTGCTGTCATTTGGTCATTCTGTTCTCTGAAACGCAGCACTAGAACATCCCTGCTGTTTCTGTGAATAGTTCTCCTCCTTACTTCCAGTCCATGAGTCACAGCAAGTGACATCTTCTGACATTTCATCATGATGAAGAACAGCTCGACAAGCATGCGTTCATCACTCAATAACATGACCTTATAACGCTGACATCTGACCCAACAGTCATCCTCTCTTCTTCTGAGAAGCTTCCACACACACAAACACACAGTCCAACAGGAAGAAGGAATGAAAAACACCAACAGGAGATGTTCTTCTGGCTCCCCGACACCTTATCGCGGTGTTTCGGACACTCATGTCTCACATTACTGATGTATTTGTTAGTTAGAATCAGACAGCGGATGTAAACACACGGACTGCTAATGCTAGCGAGCACCTAGCTTCTTTAGCGTCGCCGCTGTTCTTGTAAATAAAAGGTTAATTTATTAAACCCATCAGAACACACACACTCACTCACTCACTCACACACACACACACACACACACACAGCCAGCTGTTGGCCAGGCTGATTTCCACTGGTCCGTGAGCCTAAATGTCCCTCCACTCTTAGTGATGTACTGAATGTGTGTGTGTCTGACAGTGAGTGTGTGTGTGTGTGTGTGTGTGTGTGTGTGTGTGTGTGTGTGTGTGTGTGTGTGTGTGTGTGTGTGAGAACTCACATCAGTCTCCTCGGCAGGCTACAGCTCGGCGGATTCACTGCGGATTCAAATCGTTGCCGTTCCACTGACGCTGCCGTGGAGCCTCCAGGCTTCAGGCGGACTCCTCATGGTCCAGTTCCGCTCAGCACTTCTCTGGGTTCGGTCTGTACTGTCAGTTCTGAAGAGAGAAGTTACTGGTTCCACCTCACAGAGCCAGCAGGGAGGCCTGGGCTGATCACACTGGAAACCCCCTCCGCTGCTTCCGCTCAGGAAATCCCCCAGTTGCCCGACGAGGAGTACCGTCAGGGGGCGCAGCTTTCCCGGAGACTCCAGGGAGAGAAACAAGCGTGCACCACAAGGGGGCGCTGTTTGTCATTTTCTATTCGAAACGGTTCTTGTCAGAGACCCGCAGCACAAGTCAAGAATCTGAATATTCTAAATATGGTCTTTTTGTAGAAATCATGAATTAGCACAAATATGTAGGCCTAATAAATTTTAAAGGAACTTCGAAGCAAAAAAAACTACATAAATCAGGGAAACAAACATAAACAAATCCAATACTGAGGCAAATTCCACTGAAAAATGTTTGTTTTTTATACCAGTTCTCCACCTCCTACCTTAGATTTTATTGTATTTATATTATATAGAAATAACTAAAATGATTTAATCAAATTTTGTTATCATCAGATGTCAACACAGTCTTAAGGTTAACTCATAAATAATATTCGTTACTATTTTAAACTTGTTTTGCTCTTGTTCCATTCCATTTAAAATTTCAAACCAGATCAAAACTCCAATTAGTTCTGTTCTGATCACTTTTTAAAATGCTATACTAGAATTGCTGTGAAAAATTAAAATTAAATTTACAAAATTTTAATTTTAATTTTACAAAATCTTTTTACACTGTATAAAAAATATTTTTCCCACATGCCAATAAATCAGATACAAAAGGTTTTCTGTTCTAATTTAGTAAGGATTTCTAATTTCTATTTGCTAAAAGCCAGAATAATCAGAGTTTTTGTCTTGAAAGTTCCACACATTTCCTTAATATTTAAAAGATGTGTTTTAAACTGTATGACTTGGGGCAAATGTTTTAGGTTTTCTTCCACAATCTTGTAAAATAATTTGCTGGAATTTTGGCCCATTCCTCCTTACAGAAGCGAGTCAGGTTTGTAGGCTGCCTTCCTCACACACACCTTTTCAGCTTTGATCACATATTTTCTATGAAACTGAGATCAGGACTTCGTTATGTTCACTCCAGAGCATTGACATTGTTGTTCTTAAGTTATTTTGTAAAGGTCAGGGTTCATTTAGAAGATCCATTTGTGCCCAAGCTTTAAGTCTCTGGCTGATGTCTTGAGATGTTGCTTCAATACTTCCACATGAAGGTCTTTCCTCTTATTTTTACTATCCTCCTGCAGCAAAAAGGACCCAAGAAATATGATTCTGCCATCCCCATACTTCACATTTGAGCTGTTGTTCTCAGGCTTGCAAGCTTCCCCCTTTTTCCTCCAAATGCAACAATGGTCATTATGGCCAAGCAGTTCCACTTTAGTTTCATCTAGCCACAGGACATGTCTCCAAAAATGAAGGGGGTTTTTTTGTCCTTGAGTGTATCTTAAACTATAATTTGGCTTTTTATGTTACTTTTGGAGTATTCCTCTCTGAGTGACCTTACAGCCCCTCGGTGGTACACTGGAGACAGAAACAGAAAGAGAGACACAAAACTGACATAT
Organism: Anableps anableps; assembly: GCA_014839685.1. Classification (NCBI taxonomy): domain Eukaryota; kingdom Metazoa; phylum Chordata; class Actinopteri; order Cyprinodontiformes; family Anablepidae; genus Anableps; species Anableps anableps. Next base: position 4,093,475 of record CM026080.1, on the reverse strand, counting down.
ATTTTTTATTCATCCTCTCTGAAAAAAACACCATAGATACAAATACAGTTAATATGGAATTAAGTTATAGAAAATATGGAGACTACAGATAAATTAAAAATTTCAAAGGATGCCTTGGAGAATTTATTTTGTCTTTTCTATGAATCTAAACTAAACTTAAAAAAAAAAAAAAAAAAAAAAAAAAAAAAAAAAAAAAAAAAAAAAAAAAAAAAAAAAAAAAAAAAAGAGAGAGAGAAAGTCATCCATATGTCAGATAGTAATGATTACATAAAAACAACTTCCACATAGGTAATTCGATACACGCTATGAGTATTACCAATGAACCAGTACATTCAATGTGCATCCTTTCTCACTGGCTGTGAAGATGTCTGTCGTCATTCAGGAGGAGCTTTAATTGGTCCCACTGCTCAGCAGTGGGACCAACACTGCTGCACTGGCACAGGTCCTAGAAAGATGGGTGAGGTAAGAGCTGCTGATGCTGGGTCAACGGTGATGGTGGGTGTCACACCAGGGTTTAACCTTGGTTGTGAAGGAGCTGATTAACAAAATTGCCTGGTTTTCTTTGGCTGTCCATTCCTTCTCCCCCTGACCACACAGGAATGCCACTATCTCTGTCCTCAGGGTGATGGTTGGCCTCAGTACTTTGACATAGGTATCCAAGTGGATCAGCCCACTGATATACTGCTCACAAATGTTGGCAAACCAGAACTTATGTACCGGTTTAATGCCTCCAACCTGGATTTGCAGTGGTTTCCTTTCCTTCCAGTCAGTTTCATCAGCTGGGTCCTGGTGAATGGCAGGGAGTTGGGTAAGGGTGCCTGGGGCGATGCCAGGTTGCATGGAGGAAATTGTGAACCCTTTGCCTACCAAATACTGAGGAAATGTATGTAAACTTGTGATTTTTTTTAGAGATTAACAAATAAATCTCTTACATATCTGACATGGGGAGATCATTCTCTGCAATGACTGGTGACCTGTGTTCTTCAGCTGCCCTTCTTTCTTGTGAGTCCCACAGGGCACCATCCTTGGTCCCTTACTTTCTTCTCTTTACCTGCTGCTACTTGGCTCAATCATCGCTAAACACAGTTTGTCCTTTCACTGCTATATAGATGATATATAAACATATCTGCCAGTAAATTCCAACAGCAATGAACCTATTACTTCTTTGTCTGTTTGTATCTCAGATATTAAACAGTGGTTGGTTCAAATGTTTTACCACCTAATTAAAGACAACACTGTATGGAGTGTTTGGGAAAAGTGGAGTATCTGGCCTTAATATTTCTTTCAGCTGCACCCCTACAGTGAGAAATCTTGGTGTGCTTTTTGACTCAAATTTTAAACTTGACATATAAATAATATGGTTTGGATGAGTTTGTTTCACTTCTGGTTCCTGGCCAAAGCCAAAATGTTTTTAGATCTTAATGACCTTCAAAAGGCTGTCCACGCTTTTATAACTTCGCATCTGGACAACTGCATTTCCCTTTATTTTGGTATAAACCTGTCTTTCCTAATTCTCCTCCAAATCATACAGAATGCTGACGCCTATCTCTTAAACTCTATGAAACACAATCACATCACACCAATCCTGAAATTTCTTCACTGGCTTTCTATTTGGTTTAGGGTTGATGTATGTTTTTAAAGCTCTTAATGGTCTGGCCCCATTGAATTTGTGTGATCTTTTAACTGTTAGTGTGCATTGGTGAGGCTTAAGGGCCTCAAATCAACGCCTGTTGGAGGAGCCCAGGTCGAGATGCAAGCACTGGGCGATCAAGCCCCTTCTCTGTGGCAGCTCCTAGACCTAGACTTTGGAATAGACTCCCAGCTAAAATAAGACTGATCCCTGACTTGGCCCTCTTCAAGTCAGGACTCAAGACATTTATGTTTAATGTTGCTTTCAATAGCCAGTAGTGTGATTATAATATTTAATATCTGTATTATTATTCTGTCTATTGTGCTTTTTATCCAAATGCTGTTTTATACCTTGTGTTTTAAATGTTTTATTTTACCCATTGTAAAGCACTTTGGTTAACCCAGTAGTTATTGTAAAGGGCTATACAAATAAATTTATTATTACATTATTTCTTTAATTACTGTGGCATTTAGCGTATAGAAATAATTGTAGTAATTTTAACTGGCCTAAAACAAGAGATGCTTGGTCTGATTTAGTTTTAGACAGCGGAGAAAAAAAAAAAAAAAAAAAAAAAAAAGTCTTTTTACTTTGTCTATGTAAACTTCTGATTTCAGCTATAAGTGTATTCCAGGAAATGTTAGGGTATTAAAGTAAGTATCAAACCTAAATTTAGAGACTAAAAACAAGCTTTCAATAAACATTTGGTTCTGTTACAATTGCAGACCAGGCATACCTGCATTATGGAAATTATGTCATTACATCATAAACCCACACAATGTCATATGACTGCTGTGGAAGGTTGGACTTCGGGTTTTTTGGGTGTTAAACTGTGGATTAAGTTTTCTGAGGAATTTTCCAGAGAACTGAAGAGATTTATGTACTTGTGGGTTCTTTGGGGTTAGATAGGGAACCTGTTACTGTCATGTTATGGTCAACTGAATCTTCCCGTTCTGAATTTCAATGTCAATGGAACTGGCCTGTATCATTGACGAAATTAAAAATTAAATTAAAAGAATTTGATTTACTGGATTATAAATGATGGAGACTGAGCTGGATCAGTTCTACATTGGAACTATAAAACTATTGACTAATTTGCACATAATTGTGAGCCATACATTAAAAGTCACTCTGCCTCAGCCACCTGACTGTAAAAAGAAAAGTACAGCACCTTTAATTTCTAGGGCTTCATGTATTTTGCAAAAAGGATAAATTAGTTGTTAGTAAGAAAAGAATGAGCCATAACTTGTCAGAATTTGACCCACGGTTCATATCCAGCGTATCAGAGAATTCGAGAAGTATTGAAGTAGAAGGGTGAATACTGAAATCACTGCAAATTAAATGTTTAATTAAAGTTTGAAAAACTAATAAAAAGATTTCATTTATGGCTGTACAATAAAAATAAAAATTTTATAAACTTTAACAACTTAGAAAATTGTGCTGTGAAAAAATATTGGTCAATAACGTTTCCAACGGTGACCAAGTTTAAGAAATTGTTCTCAATCTTTTGCTTGGTCAAATAAAGGTTTAACTAACTAAATTGCAGTCAGGGGCCTTATCAAGACTACTAATATTTAATTTAGACAGAATTAAAAAGCAAAGACTTAAAAAAATGGACAAAATACATAGCTGAAATCAGAAAGAAAATGTTTATTTGTGAATTCATTATGACGCTAATTCATAAAAACAAACAAAGGAAAAAATTATCACACACATTCATTGAGAATCATATTTTCCTGAGAATGGTGCAACAAAATAAATTCAGTTCCTAGCCACTTGGAACAAAAAAATGGATAAAAAAAAAAAAAAAAAAAAAAAAAAAAAGTTCATGAAGACATATTAAATATGTAACTATGGAAACTAAACTTTTAACCCCAAAAGGAAAAACAGTGAAATAGAAGTCACAGAATTTTCTTGATAAACTTTGGTTTTATTGTACTTTTTTTCTAAAAAGGCTGTAAAATCTTAAAAAACACAATGAGCTAATCAGAGCCCCCTGTAATCCAGCCTTCATCCAACCTCTTTTCTGCACCTCAGATCCCAAAACACAAACATACAAAGAATTCAAAAAGTAAATTCAATAGTTATATGACAAACAAAAAAAAAAGTGTCCTCTGACCTCATTTCATGGCTAAAGTATGGATTGGTCCATAGTGGATGGGATGACTTCATGACATACCCAAACAGAAGCAAAACTGAAAAACAGAGGGCCAAAATAATACACGGAGATAACTAAAGGAAGAAATCCTCCAGAAGGCTGGGGGCCAGAGGCTACTCTGAGTCCATCGGAACAGACGAGTCCTGCAAAATAAAAACATCATCAGCAACAAGCTCTGATATTTCTTTTACAAAACAGGATGAGAGTCTCAGTGAAGTCACATCAGATTTAACTCAAGTGTTCAGAGTCAGTGAGCTGGCACGTTGCCATGACAATTTCAGACAGAAAAACAGCCTGCAGTGGAGCAAATAGGTGACAATTTCAGCGGGAATCAAAAATACTGGCTATGTACAGTGATTCCAAAGAAAGAGAAGCTGAATTCATAGTTCCATCAATTATGGGAAGTCGCTCAGGTCTTGAAGAAGCAAAGCAGCTCCTGACCACCATGATCAACAATGGTTATTGCACACCTTCCAAAAAGTTCCACTTTTGTCTCATCAGTCCACAAGAATATTTTCCCAAAAGTTTTGGGGGATCATCGAGATGTTTTTTGGGTCTTTGTGTTCGACGGAGTCAGCAGTGGTTTTGGCTTTGGAACTCTCCAGTGGATCTCACTTTTACACAGTCTCTTGAAATAGCTTTGTAAAAGTTTTCAGACTGATGGATGTCAGTTCACACCTCGCATCTACATGTGTTCTGAGTAGAGATGTAACAGTACATGTACTTGCACCGAAAAGGTTCAGTACAGGACTTTCGGTTTGGCACATATGTCCTGAATGAATACAGTGCTGTTTTAAACCCGAACCTGTCCAGAAGGTCAACGTTTAAAACTTAAACCCAGATTAATGTTTTAAACCTGAGCCCAAACAGGAGAAAAATCCGCTGAAGTCCAAACCCAGCATTCAACCAGCCGTAAACGCCATGGGAGTGCTTCTAGTAGCAGACATGAGAGCTCACAGCGGTACTCTGTCAGGAGGAGTCCATCTGATGAGAAGGGTTTCTCATCTTCAACTGGTTTTCCTGCTTAACGATTTTATTCACTGAACAAATCAAACCACATCTCCTATCAGTTCTATACTGGCCATGTTGTGAAATCCAAGAACATATTGATAAAACCAAAAAAATGGTAGAAAAATGTTTTTCTTCGCTCCCTGTTGAATATTAAAAATAATTCATACAAATTTATTTGTTTCTCTTGACTGAAACATATTTTAAAAATGTACACCCATGCAGTCAGAAGGAAATCTGTCCTGGGACATTTCAGGACTGACATGACGCGATTCCTCTGAAGACGCTGTACAGTCATTTCTCTCTCATACAGTTCAGTTTGAGTGTTTTGGGGGCTGATTGAAGCCACTTCAGGATGAAATTCTTCATGTGATGCTCAAAATCTCTACATGGAATGTCTTGTTATATTTAAGTATAACAATCAGCATAAACTAATAGAGTCCCAAACCAGCCACCAACTGTTTTACAGGTTAAATTATCGTCTTCTTTCACATTTATTACGTTTACGAAGATTTTGTAGCTGAAATACCGCCATGAAACTGAAACCAAGATGATCATCAGCCATGTTGATAACTGAATAACAATATAATTCAAGATATTTAATGAATCCAACACAGAAACATCAGCAAATCTGTTTAGTTCACGGCCCACTGTGTGACGTAGCTATACATTTATTGGGATGTGAAATGCGCAACTTGGATCCAATACCTGATCTGTCGTTGTTAGGCAACTCTACTTATATGCTGACTGAACCAAGAAAATGTGATGAATCACAGTTAATTCATCATTTAACAAGAGGGGGTGGGGGGCTATACTTTCACATGGGGCCATGATAGTGTGGAAAGGTGGAAAGGGGTTTTCCCCCTTAAAGAACGAAATCATCATTTGAAAACTGCTTTTGTATCATAGACAGAGATCAGACAAGTGTGGTGAACTGAAACATTTATCTTTGACAAAAAAAGTAAAAACAGATGCCTTCTGCAGGGGAGCAAATACTTTCTCACAGCCCTGTATGAACTAACAGGTGCTTGGTTGATCCTCTTTACTCTCCCACTTGATGGCGCTGTTATGTCGTGTAAAAACCAAGTTATTGTAGCAGATTACATATAGTTAAACCCAAAATGATGAAAAGTAACATTTTAATTTTACCAGCATGTTTATTTCTGACTGAAAGTAATACTGATATTTTGGAGCAGCCCGGCCAGAATCCCAAAGTTAAATATTAGGGTTATGGCATGGTGGCCTTCCAACTTCAAAGATCTGGATCTCAGTCACCAAAAATCAATCAAAATCCCAGAAGAGACATGCAAAAAGCTGCTCAGCTACCACAGGAAGGGCTTGATTGTTGAAAAGTTTTTATTGAGTTTGGAGAAGTTTCTAAAAAAAATTGACAAAATAAAAAGGTAAATAAAAACCTCTTTTAAAAAAATTGATATTTTTTATTTATCTTTTGTGAGATCTCTCTCATTTCTCATCAGAAACAAACTTTTTGGTTAAATGAAAATGACTTGAAAACTAAATCTACCAACAGTATGAAAAATACTGGCCTCCACTGCATCTTCTTATCGCTTCAGAGTGAAGATGAGACCTAAACTTGTCTGTGCTGCCAGAAGGCCTGGACGGCTTCTCTTGGAGACGTTGCTGGTTTGGGCCGTCTGCTATTAAGTGCACTAACTGCGACTTCCTCCACAGTGGACTAAAACCAGATCTCTTCCTGGTTGAACGCCAGTCATGCTGATTCTTGATGAGAAAGATCCTCCCCCTCGCTTTTTGAGCCACCAAGTCCAGTTTAGCACATTCTGCTTCAAAGCTTCTTTGTGTTTATTTCTGCCCTCGAAAAGTCAGTTGGCTTAAATCTGCATTTATTGCAGGCCCAACTCTAATTATAGCAGACATTGAGATAAAACCACAGAGGAAAGCTATAATGTTTCCTCTTAGCAGATGAACAGATAATCTACCTGTACAGCCCAGCTATTACTGGATCTGCAGAGGGTCAAATTTGTTTTGACCACAATATTTATAAGTTACCAGATTTGACATATTCGGATTGCTACAGCTAAACGTAAAAGTGCACAGTACTGACAAAAGAAATAAAGCATAACCTTTAGGCAAAGGAAAATAAGAGCTTCAGTCCTTCAGCAAATGAGCTGATTGTGCAGAACATTACATTTTTTTCTGTTGCTCATCTTATTTTACCAGACAAGTCAAATTCCACAGCTTGTTGCTGACATTTAGTTCAAAACGTTGAGCTAAAATCCAGCAGAGATAGTCCTACTGAACCTGTTTAACTGCACCTGAACGCATTAACGCACAGCCATGTTTGTCTATTCTTCCACAGAGTCAGCTGACTGACACTCAGCCACGCCCACAAAACCTCTCCAGTGTGTCGTCAGCATGAGGCGCTTCCCGGTACCGAGGCTCACCAAGCTTTTAAAAACACACTTTCAGAACTGAAATTTCCTGTCATGCTATTCTGATGGCACAGCTTCCTTCCAATGAGGTGCTGGAAAAAGAGCCGAGTGACCAGAGTTTCAACACAGAGCTGCCCACTCCCGAAATGCTGCTGGGCACTGCCAGTCAGCTGGCTGAAAGAAGACTTCCAGACTTTTCCCCTCCTTACAAGACAGTTTTGTCTCTCTGAAATCATTTCAGGCTAAATCACTCAAAAAAAGTCAGTCTATATTTTTGCTTATGTTTATGTATCAAAATAAAGTTATATACAGTAGATGGCACAGATTACTGAAACTGGAATTATCAATCCGGTATTCTAACAGGGACAGCAGGAATAACTGCAGCTGTTCTGACTGAAACAAAAGCTATTATATCATGTGATGTATTTTTTTTTTGCTAATATCAGAAAAATATGCGATAATACAGTAGATCCCCGCCTACTCAGATTTTTCTGTGGAATGTAACTCCAAATTATTCGCAGCAAATTTGCCCATTCTGGATTTTTTTGCAGAGCATATCTGAAATATTCAGAAGAAAACACCGAGGCGCAGTGCTACATGACACGCTACTGGCTGGTGTTTGCCAAGAAGCCAATCCAGGAGCACCATTCATTTTCAGATAAAGAACACTGCAGATGTCAGCTTCTGCTGCAGCGCTAAGATGGTTTCCACCCTGCATATTAACATATATATTAAGATAAGTGACCGAGATTTGAGCTATCCCGTTGTGGCTTTGGTCCCTAGCCCCCCCACAAACACCGTGGGGCTGCTGTGTTAGCAAATGTCACGATAAGATGAAACATACAATAAGTAGATAATTAAAAAGTGTGGATGTATTTGTGTTTTAGATTCATAGTAAACATAGACGTCAGATAATAAGTAATTAATCCAGCTGTGAAAAAAATGTAAATTCATATTTCCTCATCATCAGCATCAAGGTTTTATTGAAAAAGTTTGTTTTAATAGTGAAACGTTTCAGTCGTAGGTTCTTAATGACTTTACCTGACCACCTTGGACAACCTTTTATGCTGCATTAAGCAACAAGTGCCACCGGCTATTATACAGCCACAGCGAGCCTGGATGGCTGGTACTTAATTAATGACTTCACATTTATTGCAGTCTAAGCATGTGACATGCATGTTATGTACAGCGATACTAATAAATTAGCAATATGAAGCCCTTGTAAATGACATGATGCCGTGGAACCAGGGTTCCCTTTACTCAAGGTTACCATTCTGTCAGAATCCAAGTCTGCTCTTTGGGACTTGGCCTTCTACATGCAGAGAACCCTGGGAGCTGAGGAGCAGCTGAGAACATGTCGCCGCAGGGATCTGGAATCTCTACTGGGTTTGGAAACTTCATCTTACCTCCTTTTTTTGCTTACAAGAAGCCTCTTCATCTTCAGCTGCACATGCATTCATGTTCTCCTCCATTGCTTTATCCTCCTCTGCTTTCACTTCTCCACCTTCCATTTCATGTTCTGCTTCCCACTCCTGGAGAACCTCGTCCAGGTTAAACCTTCTTCGGTAGTTCACAAGAAAGTTCTTCACCTGGACCACGGACTTGTTGCCAATCACATCTGAAATGGCCTGATAGTCCCGCCCGTACTTCCTGATAGCTGGATAAAAGGGTTCAGCCATTCATTACTGTCATGTCTCCAGTTTCTAACAAGCTGAGAGGTGCGAGCTGATTGGCTGTTACCTTGGACAGCAAGAAGCTGCTCTTCAGTGGTCCAGCGATTATTGAACTTCTGATTTGCCTGAAACAAAAGCAGCAGCACACTGACTTAACCGACAACACCAAAAGTTTGTTTAAAAAAAGAAAATTCAAAACTCAACCATGAGTACTACTGTTACTATGGTTACCTCAGGTTGCCTGAACTCATCGACTCCAGAGCCGAGTTTCTCCTTCAGAGAACTGTTTGTCTGTTTGATGGTCTGAATCTAAGGGAAAGAAGAGAGACATGTACGGAGACGAGCAGAGCGAGCTGTTTCTGTGTGGAAATGAGCTGAAAGACAGCAGACCTGTCTCTTTATGGACACCAGCTGACTGTCCAGCTGTCTGGTGAGTCCCTGAGCAGACGAAGAGGACAGAGAGACCACGTCCTGCTGATTCAGAAACATTCCTCTGGGAGGACGCTTCTTCATTCGCTGGGATGTCTTCCCTCCTGTCTGCTTGCACACAGAGACAGCACCCATCAATATTTCACTCCAAGCAACCACAGCAATACACGGGAAGTAATATACTAGTAATAATCTAATATAATCCCAATGCAACTGAATGGGCAATTCTAGAGGTTAGCCACATTTTTATTAAAACTCCCCTCACACACGACCTGGAGTATATGAGCTACTCAAAAACACAAACAGAATTAAGACAGTAATAAAGAAATAAGCTGTTAAAAAAAAACCTGAATGATTTTGAGTGGGATGGAAAATCAAAACTCCAAGTTGCGACTGCATGAAGAGGACTCAAAGTTAGCGACTTTCTACAGCCAGAGCTGGGAAATAAATTCAGGAACGGTATCTCATTAAAACGAGAAAGTTTCTCATTTTAACGAGGCGAGTTTTATATGTCGTTAAACTGAAAAACCTTCTTGTTTTAACGATATAAAAATACACTCCTCTGTTAGATTACAACTTGTTAAAAAAGAACAAAGGGTCTCGCTGTGACTCTCCTTCTCCTCACCCCGTTTCCTCTTCACGATGTTTTAAAATCCCAAGAGGTGCTGCCATTTTACCTTCTTATTTAAAAGAGAATATATTTTGGTTTTAATGACATACAAATCTTGTTAGAACGAGTTTTTTTTAAAATCGAACACCTTCTCGTTTTAACGGGTTTTTCATCTCGTTATGAGAAGGTTTTCTCGTTTAAATGAGATACTGCTCCTGAATTTATTTCTAAGCTCTGGCAGTTAAACGCTTCCGTAACTTTTAGTATCAGTCAGGAGTTTAAAAATGAAGTCAGAGCGAGCACAGCAGGTGGAGGCAGAGCCAACGGAGAACGTTGGCTTCTTATTCTGGCCGCTGCAGGAAACCGTCAGCATTTGGTTTTTACTACTTTTTACTTTTTCAGTTTTAGTCATTGCATCCCCAACTTTCTGGGTACAAAAAGGAGCAAAGGAGCCCCAGGAAATGAATCCGCATCATCTTTGGCCAAGGAGTTAGTCTGGCTCCCTGCAGATAACAGATGCTTGTTTTTTATTTTCAGCTTCCTCTGCAGGTCAGGGAACAAGCTGGATTTGGGCGTCTACATCTCTGGGGAACAGCCACAGACAGTGATGTTGATAATTATCGACACTAACAATGCTAATAGCTAATATAATAAAGAATGTAAACCAACTTTAAGATGGTAACTCCATAAACATTTTGTCACTACTCTGAAAAAAAAAAATACTCAGCCACAGCAACTGCGTTCTCATGCACATGGTGTGACATCATCATCGATCCTAACATAAATAATTAATAAGCGATCCCAGCAAGCAGGCTAGAAAAAAAGTTGCTATAGTTTCTAAAGAGAAAAAAAATTGGCTAAGATCAGTATCAGTGGGTCAAAATATTACATAACAGAGAGATCAGAAAACTGGGTCACAAATCCCTGATTCAGATTTCATGTGAAAGAGCAACACCAAGTTCCATGGTTTCTAGATGTGCAGGGCTGGTAGAGACGGAACTGCAGTGAAAGCTGGTCCCACAAGGTACTGACCCTTGGGGGCTGAACAGAAACGCACACCACACTTTTCAGATTGTTTATCGTAATGGATGTAGAAAACGAAGTGGTCACAAGCCCCTCCCACATGACTTTTTGTTTTTAACACTGGCTGGAAATGAGTTCCTGCTAAAGTGGTGTGTCTCTGTAAGGACTGAGGCACCACGTGGGGCTGCTAACCCACTTATGCCAAGAGACGTAGGGAGGCATGAGCAGCACTCCATTACTCCAACAGAGCTCCAGTACCTCACTGGTTCGCCAATTACAACCTCATTTATGTTGGTGCACCAGGGACTGAACCCACATCCACTGGTTCTGCTCAGCTTGTAAGCATGTGGCCATGGCTCAGCCTCAGCCTCCTGGTACAGGTCGATGCTTTCAGCCAACTTAACGAGCCTCTTCCTGTAGACATGACTGTCCTGACACAGGAACTGTAGAGGTAGCATCCGTTTACTTTTTTTTTTTTAAATCGTTGAGTCAGGGTGGCAGAACTAGAGTTGGACCAGGGGGCGCAGTAGCTGAAGCTGCATTGTTTTATTTTTTTTTTTACCCCGAAAAACTCAGTAAAACAGGATAAAAAAACTGATTTTTTGGGCTCTAAAAGACCTGAAGTGTTCTTACCTTCAGACCAGAGGGTGGCTTCACCTCAGACTTCTCTGATCCAGAACTCGGCTACAACAAGCAGAGACAATTAACGAGTTAAACGGCAGCCAGTAAAACAGCAAGAAAACACAAACTGTATCTTACCTCCTTCTTGTCTTTGTTTAGGTCCATCTCTGAGTCGCTGGAAGGATTTTCATTCCCATTCTCCACCTCTTCATCGCTGCAGAAACAGCCAATTATCACCCAGGTTCACCACTGTGAGAGGGAGCGTCACCTGACTCTTCCTCACCTGTCACCTTGCTCCCGCTTGTGCTTCCGGGTCTGTCGGTCCATCATGCTGGTTTTACTGCGACTTTTCTTCCAGGAGTAGTAAAAACGCACCAGACTGGCCATGGACTTATCAGGTAACTACAAAAAGGGAGTCACTCATGGATCAATACAGCAACAACAAGTAAGTACACCCTCACCGGTAAAATACAAGCTGGAATAAACATGACAGGCTACAGAAAAAATAGTGCATTTTCAAAGTTTTCATATCCAATGAATTTTGAATCAACAGAATGTGGTGCATAGCTGTGCAGGGGAGAAGTACAATAAATGGAACTATATCTGATTGAGATGGACTTTAAACAGGTTGTTCATAATCCAAAAGTGCGAGTGGGCCAAACTGCACAGCGATGTGAAAGGCTTGTTGCCAGTTAATAAAACACTTGATTGCATTGGTTCCCGTCGTGGGTGAAACAAGCTTTCATTAGGTCTGAGCTGTGATTACTTTCCCCACAGGGCCAGGTTGGGTTGGAAAGCTTTGATCCCCTTAATAAGTGGAATCATCAAATGAAAATTGTGTTTTGTATTTACTCAGGTTATCTTAGTCTAATATAAAAATCTGCTTGATGATTTGAAATATTTAGTGAAACCAAAAAGCAAGAACAAAAGAAATCAATAAAGACGACAAACACTCAGATTTGTACTTTTTCCAGTCCAGTTTCCGTCCACTTTACAACTATGCGCTGCTCTGTATTGCTCTGTCACATAAAATCCCAGAATAATACACAGAAATTTTGTGGTTGGAACACAACAAAATGTGGAGAACTTCAAAGGGTCTAAATACTTTCGCAAGGAATCCTGAGTAAAGCCCCTGCTCCTCGACATCAAGGTGTTTATCAAGGCATATCTCAGGGGGGAAGAACACAGGGCAGGGATTGAACTTACTAAAGGTACATAAAAAAATTAGGAGACCCCAATAAATATTTGGGGATTTACCTGCAAGTAAAGATTGTTTTACTCATTAAACAAAAGACATCAACAAAAATGTGTTTTCTGTGTTCATGTGTCATTTTTGTGTCCAGATAATTTAAGACTGTGAGTCTGCTCTAGGTCTTATGGTGACATGGAAGGTTTTGTGACACTTCCTTTAATATCTTGCAGTCTACTTTCAGAGTAAATGTTCTTGGACAGTCAGACCTGGACATGTTAGTCATTATTTTCCAATTCCTCCACCTGTAAGACTGTTTACCACACAGAGGAACAGCAGATGTCAGATTCTTTAGAAACCTCTTGAAATCCTCCTTTAAATCTAACTCATAAGAATCAGCTTCACTGGCCAAGACTGTGTGCAAAATAAGGAATTTGAGTTTAGTTCTAAGTGCTCACAGCGTATAGAAAAAAAAATACTTTCAGCCCATTCTATCTATCTATCTATATATATATATATATATATATATATATATATATATATATATATATATATATATATATATATATATATATATATAGACATTGATTCCACTGGTGACATTGTGGAATCAATTAGGTAGTAACGCTTATTGTGAATCAGTTTCATCTGCTGCTGTGCAAATGGAACATACAACAGGTGGAAATGAGAGGCAGTTAGCAAGACAACCCCTATAAAAGAGTGATTCTGCAGTGGTGACCACAGATCATTTATCTGTTCTCGTCCTTTCTGGTTGAACTTTTAGTCACTTTTTCACGTTGTCATTGCTGCCATGCATAGAGGCATCATGAGGCATTTTTTACAGCCCACTGAAGTTTGAGCAACTTGTGGTGCAACTAATCCAAGACGGAACATTAATGTGAGCGGTGGCAAGAAGGTTTGCTGTGTCTCTCAGCACAGTGGATGGAATAGGTACCAGGAGATAGGCCAGTACACCAGGAGACATGGAGGGGGCCGTAGGAGGGCTACAACCCAGCAGTAGGACCGCTACCTCATCCTTTGAGCAAGGAGGAACAGGAGGTCCACTGCCAGGGCCCTACAAAATGACCTCCAGCAGGGCACTGATGTGCAGGTTTCTACTCAAACTGTCAGAAACAGACTGTACGAGGAGGGCGGTATGAGGGCCTGACGTCCACATATAGGGCCTGTGCTTACAGCCAACACCGTGCAAGACGACTGGTGTTTGCTGGGGAACACCAAAATTGGCAGATTTGCCGTTGGCGCCCTGTGCTCTTCACTGATAAAAGCAGGCTCACACTGAGCACATGTGACAGGTGTGACGAAGTCTGGAGACACCGTGGAGAACGATATGCTGCCTGCAACATCCTCCAGCATGACTGGTTTGGTGGTGGGTCAGTCATGGTGTGGGAAGGCATTTCTTTGGATGGCCGCACAGCCCTCCATGTGCCTTATGGCAGCCAGAGGTGCCCTGACTGCCATAAGGTACCGGGATGAGATCCTCAGACCCATTGTGAGACCATATGCTGGTGCAGTGGGCCCTGGGTTCCTTCGTATGCATGACAATGCTCGGCCTCATGTGGCTGAAGTGTGTCAGCAGTTCCTGCATGATGAGGGCATTGATGTTACGGACTGACCTGCCCGTTCCCCAGACCTGAATCCAACTGAGCACATCTGGGACATCATGTTTCGGTCAATAGAGAACTATGAGGAGCTCACATTTTTTGATCATCCGTTAGTCCAGTGCATACTATTAATTATTGTGGAAACAGCAAGAGTGAACTGCTTTTTACCTGCTACTTAAGTGAAATTTTTTCTAAGGATCTGGGGTCTCATTTCTAAAGCTTGCGTACGCACAAAACGGGGCCTGAAACTTGCATATGCCACTTTCTACACATGCGTACCATAAATGCTTGCTTTGAAGACAAGGGCGAATTGGCGACAGATAGTGAGATGGGGAGTTGAAGACACACTGCATCATGATTCCCTCAGATCTTTAACTACAAAACCATAGATTGACATTATCATAAACATTTAAAAACACAGTGTGATCTATGCTTGTGCTGCACAACTATACATGAGGACCTGTCAAATAAACAAAAAAGACCTTGAAGGCAGCCTCAATCCTAAACCAAAGTCCGCACAATATTTAAACGTCTTCTCACGATCACAATCCTCTCCCCAACGATCACCAGGTTGAGACGTACCGCAGTTTTATCCTTTTTTTTTAACCACAGATTAAGCAGACTAAGCATAAATGATGCCAGAGAGTGAAACAGTCACAGTGCTTTCTGTAAACATCTAAATACCGTTGTGACACCTGTGTGTAATGCTGACCCATAGAAGCAGTGGCGTTCTAAACTGTAGAATCAGGAGGAAGCGTGTTTTCAGGGATCACCAAGATCTTCTGGCCCATGATGATGACTGGACTTAGACTCCCTAAAGCATTGCTCTTGGATCTCTGTGCTGAACTGGGTCCAGTATAGGAGAGACCGACCTGTCAAAACCAAGCCATCCCTGTCCAATTACAGGTGTTAACCACTCTGGGGTTCCTGGCAACCGGCTCTTACCAGCATGAATTAGCATACAGGTATGTGTTTGAATTAATCAAAAATTAATTAACTCTCTGTCTGAAGCCAGTTTAAGGAACAACTTCTGTGAAGTTCTCCATCGGTCTGGGATAACACAGCGCAATAATGCCTGCCGTCCTGGATGGCATTGTTAACATGACCAGTCTATACATTAGATTACCCTACTCTATGGAAAAACATGAGTCCTTAAAAACAACTAACTTGTGGAATTATAACCACCCAACCCCCACCCACACACACCCCAGGCGCTGGCTCCAAACCCCATTTCAAAAAACACACAGAATGCAGAGGAGGCACACTTTAATGTGGCTCACACCCATGAGCCCTCAATAGTGGAAAGTGGCTCCTAAAACGCCAGTGGCAGTTTATAAACTTTATGCCATGTCACCGTGGCTATCAAATATCCTGTTTTCAACTTTCCACCTCAATCATCACTTTTTGTCTCTGAAAATTTGTTTTTTCCCTCTTTTCCCCTGTTAATCATGAAATAACATTGATCAGCTGGCTCATTTAAAGCTGCAGTATATAACTTTTATTAAAAAAAAAACAAAACATTTTGCTACATATTTGTTGAAACTTTCACTATGCCATGACAGAATGGTATGAGACAGATAATCTGTGAAAAAATCTGAACTCCTCTGCATTCTCCCAGTGCTCCCAGTGCTATCGAGAAACAACCAATCCAGGAGGCGGGCCTTAGCGCTGTCAATCACCATGCCTGCAGCTTTGTTCATCCCCAATTTTCTCTGCTAAGCTGCAGGTCGCAGAGGCTAGGCTCGTTAGCATGGCAACCGATGATGGCGGATAAACGGTTTTCCTGTAACAGTAAGTTGTTTCTCCACCATTAGCACATTTAGCAGCAAGTAAATGAGGGTGACTGACAGCTCTAAGACCCTCTTCCTGGCTCTAACTGGTTGTTTTAGGTTGGGAGCAGTGCATTTATAGAGGTGAAGCAGATTGATCTTTTCAGATTGTTTGTCTTATAACATACTGTCACAACGTTGTACAAACCATTTTTGTAAAAGTTACATACTGCAGCTTTAAATAAACACTGACAGTCATCAGGTGCTTTGAATTGATCATTTTTGGTCAAATATGGGCGTGTCGAGGGCAGAACCTGAGGTGAGATCTTGTGAGCAAACTTTGAAGTACAGCTGTGACTTATGAAGGAAAATGGCGTGCTGGTGTGCATATGGACGGTTTTATAAATCTGAATTTCTTTGGCGTATGCCATTTTTGTCTTGTGGGTGTATGTAAACTTATAGTATGAATCCTACGCAATCCTTTATAAATGAGACCACTGGTGATTCTTTAAACAAAAAAAACAAAACAAAAAAAACATAAATGAGACCCTAAAAAAATATGAAGGGTTTTCTTTAATTTTTAGAATGAATCAAATTCAAGAAATTGTATCAGTACCATCTGCTGGATGCGGTGAAAGCTCTTCCCATGGAAGCTAAAGGCCTGCTCAAACAGGACTTTGTCCTCCACTGTCCACTCATCAGGAAACGGAGTGAAGTTCGGTAAGTCAGCCAGAGACTTTTCAATGTTGTGCTTGTGCCAGAAGAGCATCCCCAGAGCCTGGAACGGGTAAAGGGAGAGAGGAAATTGGGTCTGACAAGTCAGAATGCTCAAGAAAAGATGATTATTACATATTGCAGTCTGTTTATCTGCATGATGTCAAGTATCAAATTATTTTGCAATGCAGCCCTTTGCCAAGAGACATTTTGTACCGACCCTGCCTGTTTCTACCCAACCAGAGGGACGTTTTGAAACAATCATGCCTCAGTTCTGTCGGGCGCCCACTTCTTGAAGGCCACTTCATGCCAGGGGAATGTTTTATGCCAATCATGCCTCAGTTTTTGTACCCACCAGGGGACATTTCGTACCGACTCTGTGTCAGTTTGTACTCACCAGGGGAAAGCTTCGTACCGATCATGTCTCAGTTTGTACCCATCCGGGGAACATTTTGTACCAACCGTGCCTCAATTTGCAACCACCAGAAGGACATTTTATACCAATCGTGCCTCAGTTTGTGTCTACCAGGTGGGTATTTTATGACACCCCTCCCTGTTTGTAACCACCACGGGGTTGTTTCTGCTTTTATAACCAACAATTCAAAGTAATTTTCTATATTCTAATTAGGGCTGAACTGATTAATCGGATTAATTGTGTTGAATCGATTACTTGCTAACTGTAGTATACAGAGTGAAAAAAAGGCCATTTGTTGAAATACCAACATACTCAGAGCAGCAATTAAGCCAAAACTGCACAAAAAAAAAAACAAAAAAAAAAAAACATACGCATTTTGTATTTAAGATTTAAAAAGATCTGTAAACATCTGTAAATATATTCTACCCAAAACTCCTCAAATAGCATAGTTTTAGCTTAATTCTGTAAAAAAAACAACAACAAACAAAAACTCCTATTAAGCACCTTCTGATATCCAATTATTAATCGGTTAATCCCAAAAAATAATCAACAGATTAACCCTACACTGTAGAAAGGTCCGAGCTTTTCACATGTTGATGTTAGAAGTACTTTTTCGCCTCAGATGCATGCTTTGCTACAAATGTTCA
Source organism: Anableps anableps (assembly GCA_014839685.1). NCBI lineage: Eukaryota > Metazoa > Chordata > Actinopteri > Cyprinodontiformes > Anablepidae > Anableps > Anableps anableps. The sequence goes on along the minus strand of CM026080.1, from coordinate 4,075,559 downwards.
AGCGTTTACTGGAATTCTGTTATTGCAACTTAGACATTACAATGTTTATTTTCTTACTTAAAAAATTAATTGAATTATTTATTTGCATATTTTTATGCATTTCTAATATTGTATAAAAAAAGGCTTAAAAGAAAAATCTACAGAACGTACCAATTTTTTTATCTGATGAATCGTCAGCGTAATCGATTGATTAATCGATAACTAAAATAATCATTAGTTGCAGCCCTGATTCTAATGATAAAGTACTGTAAGGAAATAAGGCCATATGACTTCAATAAAAAAAATTATTATTGTCATTTATAGTGATTGAGTCATTATAGTGTAAATCAGGGGTCATAATCTGTCATACTGCCCCACACAGGACCAAAATCTATGGAAACAATAATCGGTTAATTTAATTTCACCTGAGATTTAGTCATTTTACAACAATTTATCTCAATAATTCATAAGCATATTTAACAACGATGAAGAATGTATGTATAAAAAAGAAAACAGTAAGGGACAAAATGGCACACTTGGATACAAATTGGCTTAGTGGTGAATTAACTGGGTGATTTCATGCAGGTCCAAATATATCACTCAAAACAAACTCTAAATATCACTCTAAACAAAGTCAATAACAATTATATATCTGGGGCATATCTAGATCCTGTAGATGTTGATACTGTCATTTGTTAAACAGTTGTTTTGGTCTGTGAGGTACCAGGTCATTCAAAAAAGCCTGACAATAACCAACAGAATAGAATGAATAGCTCATCATAGCACTGAAACAGCACTTGTGAAAGTTACAAATGATATTCTCTTTGGCTCAGATAATGGACTTGTGTCTGTTTTGCCAGATCTCAGTGCTGCTTTTGATACAGTTCACCACAATATTCTCTTAGAAAGGCTTGAACATGCTGTAGGGACAGCACTGGGCTGGTTTAAATCTTATCTGTCAGACAGATTCCAGTTTATTCATGTGAACGATAAATCTTCTTCTCACTCTAGAGTTACTTGTGGACAGGGCTCTGTTCTTGGACCAGTTCTTTTTACTATATATATATATATATATATATATATATATATATATATATATATATATATATATATATATATATATATATATATATATGCTTCCAATTGGAAAAAAAAAAATCATCAGACAACATGGGATAAATTTCAACTGCTATGCTGATGATACTCAGCTGTACCTATCCATAAATCCTGATGACTCCAATCTGTTAGGTAGATTATAGGCATGCCATGAGGACATAAAACTTGGATGACACTAAGCTTTCTTAATTTAAATTCTGACAAGACAGAAGTTGCTGTTTTTGGACCAGGCTCTCTGGAAAAGAAACTGCTTGGTCAATAACTTGATCTGGATGGAATTGGCCTCTGATAATAAACCAAAGAACCTCTGTGTTATTTTTGACCAGGACATGTCATTTAAATACCATAATAAATATGTTTCTAGGATTTCCTTCTTTCATCTCTGGAATATTGCAAAGCTTAGAAATATCCTGTCCAGGAGTGATGCTGAAAAACTGGTCCATGCATTTATTACTTCAAGGCTGAACTACTGCAATTCTTTACTATCAGGAATCAGGCTGATCTAAACTGCTGCAGCAAGAGTTCTGATGAAAATGAAAAAGAGAGATCATATTTCTCCTGTTTTAGCTTCCCTTCATTGGCTCCCTGTTAAATCCAGAATAGAATTTAAGATTCTCCTTGTTACATATAAAGCCCTCAATAATCAGCTCCATCATCCATCAGAGATCTGATTGGTCCATGTGTTCCTAACAGAGCACTTTGCTCTCAGACTGCAGGTTCACTGCTGGTTCCTAGACTTTCTAACAGTAGAACGGGAGGCAGATCCTTTAGTTATCAGGCTCCTCTCCTGTGGAAGCAGCTCCCAGTTTTAGGCCATGAGGCAGACACCCTGTCTACTTTTAAAAGTAGGCTTAGTCTTATTTTATTTTATCTTTTATTCTTCATTCTCTTTTATTATTTATTGATTGATTGATGTATTTTCTTTGTGTGAGTCTGTTTTCTGTTATTGCCTGTCACTGCCACTTTGTTGCTGTTGCACAGAAATGTCCCCATCGTGGGACAATAAAGGATATTTCTATTCTACCTATTTGACAAAGCTTATAGTTAGACCTGCTTAGGTTATCCTGAGCTATTTCTGGAGTGAGGCTGCCATAGGCTCCAGCTACTGGAGGACAAACTGACCACTTTTCCCACTTTCTTCTTCTGCTACTCTACAATTTGCATTATTTGCTGTTATTTCAGCTGTTAACTTTTTGCTTTCTCTCAGTTATTTTTCCTCTCCATAGAAGCTACACCTCGTCTGGTGGTGTTTGGCTTTGATACGTTGCTGGAGATGGGCATCAGCTGAGGTACTGCTGCCATCAACTAATCGTTCTTCCCTTTCTATTAGCTTTTTACCTTCATGAGCAGTTCACCCGTTTCTTATTGTGTATCTGCTCTGACGTCTCAGAGTTTCAGTTGGTCTTGGCAGATGGTCGCTCACACTGAGTCAGGCTCTTTCCACTGTCGCTACATGCACGCTCAGTATGAGGGATTGCTGTAAGGTCAACAATTCAACGCAAGCGATCTTCTACTGTCATAAGTGAATGATGCAAGTCAATGACTCGATGCAATCTACTGGGTTTCCTTAGATACAAACTTTTTAAACTATGTTGTATAATTAACTGAGCTTAATGTACTGTTTGATAACTAGAATCAATTGGAATGTATGTCTGATTGAATTAAAAAGATTTTTTGTACAGTGCCTCAAAACGCCATTTGCTGTGATTCGTACTATATAAATAAAACTGAGTTGAATACATCTAATCATCATGGATGCATCAGATACACTTTAAGCATCATCTACATTATTCTCTGATGCCATCCTTTATTGGGACAAGGAAATTTTACAATAAAATAGCAAAATTAGTCTATAGCCGTACCTAAAGCTAAGTTTGCATGGAAACTAAAGATGCACTCAGGATGGCCAGAATCAGCCAGTTTTTAGCTTGATCAACGCTGGCTGGTTACAGGATGTTTGGGGAATCTTTCACAGAGCAGTGAATGCACCATACCCAACCTCTACCAATCTTGGTATAGACAGGTCAAAGCCTTATATCAACGGTGAATGGGAACCAACTGAAAGATTCTGATCGAAGCATGTCTAACGGAACAGACTCTCTGAGACAGTTCACTCAGAGAAAGTGAAAGAATCCCCACTAACTGCTTAGGGACAACGTTTAATGACAATCCTCTAAAAGCTCCACCTGGTCAAACCAAGAAGCTGATGCTACCAGAAAAAATGGGTATAAATATTTACCTGTTCCATGTTGTAGCCGTGTTTCTCTTTGGCGATGGCAATGTACTCGTCCACTGCAACGTAACACAGCATTAGTCTCGACAGCATGACAGTGAAGCCTCTGACAGGGCAATGCAATTAGCTGAGCACCCTATTGGAGTTATACAACAAGAGAAGGAAAGTAGTGCGCACAACTCCAATTTAAAAAAAAAAAAAAAAAAAAAAAAAAAAAATGGGGGAAACAGGTAAATGGGAGCCCGGTTCTAAAGAACGAAATATGTCCCTCTTTTTTTGTCCTTATTAAAACCTTTGTATATTTTTGGAGTTCTGGTTATTCCCATTTCTTGTCTCCCTATTGGAGTTAACATGAAAGCCATTGTCTGTCTTACACTGAGTCTGGTTCAAGCAGCTGCTGGGGATCCAAACCAACATCCCCAAGTTGTCTCTGAGGTGAGCTGCTTTGGCGACATCTGGGAAGAGACAAAGGGTTGCAGTGAAATCATTTTTACATGCATACACACACCCATAAATATATATAACAACAAAGGCTTCCTCTGTAGATGATAATGAGCAGGTAAAATAGGACTGTTCCTGTAGTAACAGTTGAAAGAAAAATATGTTTATGACACATTTGTGACCCTCAGAACTGGCTTGTGCAGCCCGCAGCCACAATTCAAAAACGGTACAAATTTGGCCAACGGGCACAACTGGTTGATTTATCTGAACAGTTTTTTGTGGGCTCAGTATTGGAGTTCTCCCAATAAGTGAAAGAGCTCTTTATGGAGGAAAGATTCTGACTATTATCTGTCCTTATGCACCACATAGCAGGTCAGATTACCCAGACTTCCTGGAGTCTCTGGATGGTGCTCTGGACTTCAATGCCCATGTGGGCAATGATGAATTCTGGGGGGACATGAGTTGGAAAAAAAGCTTCCCAGATCTGGGGGTTGTTGTTGTTGAATGTTTGTCAACTGATCGCCACCTGGTCATGAGATGGATTTGGTGGTGGAGCCAGACAGATCTGGGAAACCCAAACAAGGTAAGGGTGGTAAGGTAAGGTCTGGCGCTGGAACATGGTTGTGAGATCTTCTCACTCTTCCAGGAGAATTCCTTTCCTGTCCCTGGAGGGGTTGGAGACTTGAATGAGCCATGTTCAGGACTTCCAGCGCAAATGCGCCTACTATAGCATCACATTCCTGCCAAAAACCTTGAGGTGTATATTAAATAAACAGAGCACATTTAATAATCGAGAGAGCGTATAACTCTGATAACGGGCATTTCCATGAGGCAGCACAGCTAGCAGTAAAACATGTCCCATCCGCCCATTTGTTGCCAGAAAATGGCGCTCACTCTCTGCGCAAACAGATCAATCAGAAGTGTCACCACCCCCAACTGACAAATATGCCCACTAAACGCAGAGTGCAAGTGCAGTTTTCAGGTGAGAGCATACAGATGAGTGCACATGGCATGTTTTACTGCTCGCCGTGCTGATATTAATAAAAGCGTTGTTGTAATTGCTTAACATGCTCCTCTGAGTTTTTGACAGGAATGTGACGCCACAGCCTTCCAGGAGCTACGGGTTGAAGATCACTGGTCCCGCTGAGTGGCAACCAGAGCATTCCTTAGTGGACACCAGTACTGATTGAAATCAAAGAGAAGAAGGAGGTCTTTAGGGCTTGGTTGTCCTTGGAGACTCCAAGACAGCAGACAGGCACCAGACAGCCAGAAGGTCCACAACTGTTGTGGTTGCACAAGCAAAAACTCAGGAATACAAGAAATTTGAAAAAAAAAAAAAAAAAAAAAAAAAAAAAAAAAATATATATATATATATATATATATATATATATATATATATATATATATATATATATATATATATATATACACACTTTTTTTCAGAATTTTATATATATATATATATATATATATATATATATATATATATATATATATACTTTTTTTTCAGAATTTTATATATATATATATTATATATATGGAGGACTTTCAGTTGGCCTCATGGAAATTGTAGAAAAGTGCTTGATGACTCTGCAAAGACAAGCGGAGCCCATCCCTGGTTCAAGCCAATGTATAGTTGGGAGAGTTGGGTACTGATCTCGTACTAACGATGTTGTTGGGTGTTGGAAGAAGCACTTTGAGGGTCTTCTCATTTGGTTACCAATACCTCCATGATGGGGGCAGAGCTTAAGAACTTAGAAGGTCGTGAATAAATGGGAGGGGAGAGGCAGTTGAAAAGCTCCTCAGGGAAGGCTGGCGGGGGTAGGGATTAATTTACCTCAAGATATTCAAGACTATGAGTGTGGGGCTGTTGTGGTTGAGACGCCTCTTCAGTGTAGCATGGAGAACTGGGACTGGGTTTTGTGGACCTGAAGAAGGTTTTTGACCTTGTCCAGTCTCTGCCTCAAACAAAGGAGTTGAAGTATCCTGTTCCCAAGTGATAGTGGGATGGACTGAGACGGATAGATGGATTGGAACATCATCTTATGTGTTACACGTGCAAATACAAGCATATCACATAAATATTAGAAACAAAAAGGGTGCAATCTGTTTGATAAGTGTCATCACAGGTCAAAACAGTTTGTTCAAAAACATCAAAAAGTATATTTTAATAGTTTTAAACAATGAAAACATGTTATCTTGAGTTCTATCAGTAGGCTACTATGCATCACATAAAGTAATGCACGAGGTTCTAAGCAACACTAAGCAATCAATTGTGTGGTTAATTTATGGATTATATTAATTGTTTTTAGATATTTTTATTTGTCATGTATATTTTTATATTGTTAAATTTATCACAAACGAACACTTGAACATGGATAATATAAACTAGATGCTAGCTAAGCTGTGGTAAGCAACAGTAGCTAGAAAGTTCCCAAATCAAATACTGTATAGGGCCCCAAACAATCTTGGACCGCCCCTGAAAGTCGGTTCTCTGTCTAAAAACCAGTTAAACCATGTTAAACAGCTGCAGACAGCGAGAACTGGTTCGGAACCAGAGTACTTTCAACTGGAACCTGTATGACAGGAATAGAGGATGCAGTTTCGTTCACCGATTGTTCGAGGCTACCACGCCGCCGCTGGTCTATTCTACGCTACGTTCTAATTCTTACCCGGGTCAAAGTCCGGAACCACGGCCTGGTACTGCGGTCCGACCCGCATCCCTCCTCCACCTGAGCAAACAAACACACATCAGAACTTAAGCAGCTGTAAGCAGAAGGCGAACAGCAGTTGTAGTGTGACCGTGGCTACCCACCATGGTCCTCGTCGCTGCTGGAGCCTGAACTTCCTTCTTCCCAGCAGCTGATGGTGCTGGTCTCATTACCGGACAAGTTCTTCCTGCCGTTGTTCGCTGCTCCTCCGGGGTAGCCACTGCCGCTGCTGGCCGGGGCTCGGCCCCTCTTCTTCACCGGAGCCTCCGAGTTCCTCTCCAGCATCGTCGGCATCAGGAGGACAGAGCCGGTTCAGGCTAACACTTAGCCTGTTAGCTTTCCTGCCTGAACCAAAGCAGCCGAGTGGGCTGTCTGAAAGTCGAAGGAGTCCAAAAAGTTCGGGAACCAATAACCGAGACCACGAGAGATCACATACAAGCAGGCTGACCTGCAGAGAGCGGCCCAGACACAACCAGCAACAACTACCGAGAACCAGTTCCAGAAAGTGATCCAGGAGAGCAGAGCATGTGAGGCTGATCGATCTGAGAGGAGAATCTCAGAGTGGGATCTCTGCTGCCATCACAGGTCATCCTCGACAGTGCCTCCACGGATCCTCCAGCACTCACACACCGTTTTCTTCATAAAACAGTCCAAATACACATATTAATACAGTTCCAAGTCACATGAAAAAATTCAAACAGAACTTTCAAAAGGAGGAGCTGTTAGGCCAAGAAATTACCAGGAGCTTAGCTCGGAAATAATTCGATTTTCATTGAATACTTTTATAGCATATATCTATATTATACAATCACTATTATGTTATTCAAGCAATTTGGCGAATAATAATCGAGAGCGAAGCTAACTTACAACAAATCCAGACCAATTTTCGTTTTTTTTTTTGTTGTTTTTTTTTTTGTTTGTTTGTTTGTTTTTTTCAGTTTAGTTGTATTTATTTTCAGGGTTAGTAGCAAACTGTTATTTGCACTAAAATTTACACTAATAAATCTTATGGATGAAATTGTGTAACTTTAACACTTTTTATTCATATTTAGTTTATTGAAGCACTCATGTCTCAGTTTCTACTGCTCCTGCTAACAAGAGTTAAATTTGGACAATAAGAAGGTGCTTTGCGAAAATAAGTACACCCCTCTGAGGTTTTCATTTTGTAACATTACACCTACAAACTTCAGTGTGTTTTATTTATTTGACCGACCAACACAAAGTGGGATATAATTGTAAAGTGGAAGGAAAATGGTGCGTGGTTTTCAACATTTTTTTTACATATAAATATCTGAAAAGAGCAATGTACAGTTATATTCTGCCCCTCTAAATATCTGCCCGAAGGTACTAACCAAAGGGACATACCTCGCGAGGTTTGATAGAAAGCCCAAAGTGACCCTAAAATACTAGTAAGACATCACATTATTGCAGCATTTCAAAAGTTTCAGTCATTAGATTTTCTGAGAGATAATGCTTTTCAAGAAACACTTGAGAATGGAGCCCTGAATCCAGGGGGCCGAACGAGTCAGATCATTTATCTGTTGCTGTTCTAACAGTGGCTGAATCTAACAGTCTGCGTTTCCACAATGCCAACACTTAAGTATTTCAGATCATTACCTGGAGCTTGAATCAAGAATAAGCAGAATCAAGAAATCACTTAAATAGAACCTGTCTCACAACATGAAGTAGGCTAAAAGATCGCAAAATGCAATACATCCAGCCGCGATCTAAAGAAATTCAAGAGCAGATGAGAAGAAAAGCTGCTGACACTCATCATTCTGGAAAAGGTCTCAAAGCCTTTTCTGAGGCTTTGAGACTCCAGAGAGCCGCAGTGTGAGCCATTGTTCACAAGTGGAGAAAATATGGAGCAGCGAGAACCTTCCGGTGGAGTGGCCAGCCGACCAGAATTCCTCCAAAAGCACAACTCATGCAGGAGGCCAGAGGAGAACCCAGAAGCTCTGCAGGCCTCACTGCTTCTGTTAAGGTCAGAGTTCATAATTCAATAATAAGAAAGAGAGTCGACGCAAAAATGGCCTCCTTGGGAGAGTTCCGAGGAGAAAACCACTGCTGACCGTAAACAACTCAAAGACCCATCTCACGTTTACCAAAAAACAGCTTGATGATCCCAAGGACTTTTGGGAAAATATTCTATGAACTGATGAGACAAAATGGTGTGCATCATGGTACATCTGGTAATAAAACTAACAGCATTTTAGAATAAGAACATCATACCTACAGTCAAACATGGTGGTGGTAGTGTGATGATCTGGGTCTGTTTTGCTCCTTTGGGACTTGGACAGCTTGCTGTAATTGACAGAACCATAAACTCTTCTCTCCAGCAGAAAATCCTGACAGAGAATTTCTGGCCATCGGTTTGTGAGCTTAAGCTCAAGCTCACTTTGATTATGCAGGAAGAAAGTGGTCCAAAGGACACCAGCAAGTTCACATCACCCTCCAAAACAAAGGCTTAGGAGTGGTCAAGTCAAAGCCTGAAATCTTCCTGAGATGCTGTGGCTTGACTTTAAACAGGTCATTCGTGCTGGTTTGGCTGAATTAAGATTTTACTGCTCGGCTAAGTGGGCTAAAATTCCCCCAGAGTGATGGAAGAAAAATCATTGGCAGTTATCACAAACACCTGATGGCAGCTGTTTCTGCTGAGGCTGGAGCCAGTAGATATTAGCAGGAAACACTGAACAATAACTGGTGCTGAATAAACATAATAAATCGTTTCTGTGTTGAAAAGGTTTCTGTTCCTATGATCTGTGGGTGTTTGTGTTCTGGTTCTCACTTGTTTTTGGATTTGGATTTGTTTGTTATCATCAGTAAGGTTTTTTTTCATATTGGTTCATTCCTTTGTTCTGAGTTTTTCATTCTTTTGTATTCTGCTGTTTGGTTTAGACTCGTTTTTTTAGCGTTGATCCTTCTGTGTTCTTATTCAGCTCCCTCTGTGTTCATGAATTGATTATTAGTTGCCTTCCCTCTGTTTTCCATGAGCTGCTTCCTCTGTAGCTACACAGCCTTCCCCTGATTAGTGATACCTGGCTCTGAAGCTCCTCATCAGCTGTCCCAGCAGTTCGAAGCCAGTTCTGTTTCCTCCCCACCAGGTTCTTTGGTTTTGGCTCATTGATGTCAGCTCAGCATTCCCTGTTGTCCTCTGTCTGGTTCTTCCATGATGGTTCCCAGTAATGCAGTTGTTCATTCTGGGTTTTTATAAACCTTTCATTTAATACATTCTGTATCACCAACATGCAGCTACCACTGCCCTGTCTGTACTTGGGTCCAACTCCCCTACAGCAACAGCTTGTGGCATCTATAAACATCCATATAGCCTTAACTGTGTGCTGTCAGGTTTGCCTCCACTCTGGATTTTAAATCAGCTAATTTCCTCCTTTATGATGGAGTTTTTCCACCAATCTGCCATCATGCCAAACATGCCCTCTGTTCTAGTGTCCAAATAACTCAATATTAGACTCATTCGTCCAAAGTTTATTATCCCAGAAGTCCTGGTCTTTGTCTGCATGAGGGGTCTCATCCAGTACTCGAGAGCTACCATCCTGCAACCTTTAGATGCATCCACACTAAAAAAAAAAAAATAAACTTGTGGGGATAGTAAAATATATATATAATTGTTCTTTTTAATTTGTACAAAAAAATATTAAAATCACTGGACTACTAGAATTTACAAAATAAACAATACACATTATATTCATGTAGCAAAAGTCCTGTGTAAAGAAAGTAAATGTTAATATTAATTTACCAGCAATATTTAAGTGTAAACATGAAAACATCAGGAAACTTCTACCAGAAACTGTAATGATGAATGGGGGCATGCGTACACAAAGCCTGAGGCTCTGTTTTTGCTATGGCCACTCCTGGAGATGCAGGAAACCCGTGAAACAATCCCTTTATGATGGTGTGTTTTATGGAGGGGATTATCAATGGTTTTTGCCAGAGGTTTGGGGACTTTAAACAACGTGATTTTGCATATTAAAATATGTTTCTATTGAATTTAAATTATATTTTTGACAATTGTATGCAGGAGGACAACCGCAGTGATGTGTCATCTGATGTTGCTGATTTTGGTGGTCCATGGTGATGGAGAAGATGGAAGAGATCCTGTGGATGTTGCTACTGTACTGGAGGGAAAGGAGATGTTGTCAGGGTGTGGTAAAACAGCTCTTTGGAATGATTTATGCCCTCAGTCTGGCATATCCTCCGCCACTGCGCTACACTTGTCTTTCAAAAAGTTGTCCTGGAAGTGGATGGGATTAAGCTGTCTCCAGAAACGCAAGGACTGAAATTAAAGTTGCTTTCACGGTATTAAACCGTTCTAACTTTTTTACAGCTTTTGCTCCATACAATGACTGTGCAATGTTTAATTTCATCAAGGTTTAATAGTGTCATTTTTAATGTGGCAGATGCACTGTTCTCAATTTAAGACATAAGGAGCATTTTATTATTCATCTGTAAAAACATTGTCAAGAGGCTACAATCCTGTTCATTGGAAGAACTTACGTTTTCTACACTGTTCAAAGACTGCTCTATGTTCTACATTCATATTCCATTTAATATGCAGAATTTTTGTTAATTTATGTGTAAAAAAATAAATTCTAATGTATTTGGAAAGTGATTTGTCATATGTGTGTTATCTGATGAGAAACTGAGTAAGATTTACTAATCTTTAAAAAGTAAAATATCTAAATATTAATAAGTAGCTTTAAGTTACAAAATGGTAAAATATTTACTTAATATTTTTATGTAATCAATGTTTTGTTTTAAAAACATCTATTAATTTTACTTATTAGGATTAAGTACATGCAACAAGATTTAGATGAACAAAGTAAATTTTACTTAATTTATTCAAAAATCTTTAGCTTTGTGCTTGTAATTTACTAGATATATATGAATAAGGTATACTTGAATTCATGGTATCTAAATTTACTTTGAAAATTTTAGTGCTAATTGTTACAAAGATTTTTTTCAGTAAATCTTATTAGTTATTTTTTTCAGCGCAAGCTCCAACACACCTGTATCAGATGGCTGAATTTCCTCAGCATTCAGTCACAACAAGGGAAGGCCCAGGGCCACCATGCAGCCCTAAATCTGCAGAAAACATCAAAGCATCGTCAGAAAGAAGGCTTTCTTGCTGAGCGGAAAAACAGAATAATGAAAAACAGCAGTTTAGATTGTTTTAAAGATGTCTTTACAGAAATCCATTTTTAAAAAATCTATTAAGCTGCTGCAACTCAAGCAAATGTTGCTGTCAGAGTCCTGACCAACACCAGAAAAACAGAACGTGTCCCAGCAGTCCTTGAAACACTGCACCTTTTTGGAAAAGCAGAGATTTTAAAACCTTCTAATTGGTCTATAAAAATGACATATTATTGAGCCTAAACACATCTCAAAGTTAATATTAGATTTAATATGTAATATAAAAAGTTTGTCAGAGACCAGAACTAAGCAAGGGGAGGCAGCATTGAGTTTTCGAACTAAATTGTGCAGAAACTGTTATGTAATTATTTGCTACAGCTTCCCTGTGAAAGTCCAGAACTTATTTTATCAGTTTATTTACACAGTTCTTTGTTGTTTCTTTATTTGTATCACTGCACTGGCTCCCTGTTTGTCAAATAACAGTTTGTTTTACGCCTTTAATATCTGTATTTTAACATATGTTTCTGTTATGCAATGCTTTTATGAATAATAAGGTCTGCAGAGAGGATAATCATGACTGAACGTCCCTCCACCCTGGACCTGTACATGTCTAGGTTCAGGAAAAGGGCAGCTAACATCTCTGCTGACCCCACACACCCTGGACACACACTGTTTCAGCTTTCACCTTCAGGTCAGCGCTACAGACTGCTATTTGCAAAAACCAGCTGCCACAGAGACCGTTTCTAACCCCTGGCTGTCTCTCTGAACGCAAGGAACACATTACAGCCAAAGTAGCCAGCACTATCACAACCTGCCTTTCTTTTTTCTTACTCATAATAAAAAAGAAAAGAACAGTTAGCTGCAAATACATGTACATTTTGTTCCTTTATCCTTATTTTATTTCCTCTGGTGTTTATATATTTATACTCTATGTCTGTACACTGTGAATGCTTTAAACACAAGCCAAATTCCTTGTTTGTGCACACAGTCTTAGCCAATAAAGCTGATTCTCTGATGTCCAGTGAAGCACTTTGGGTTGCCTTGTGTATGAACGATATATATGATATCAATAAACTTGTGTTGCCTTACCTTAAAATTTGTAATTGCTAATTGTAATTTTTTTCTGTCATGCATTCGTTTTGGCTGAACGTCATGTTCTACTGGCCCCCATGCAACCCCTGGCTTCTTGCCGTCTTTTTTGACACTTATCTCAGGTGTTTAATGCATTTCACTGGGAAATAGGACACTCCTTTAAGTAGCTGATCTGTGATCAGGTCCTTCTGATCGCTTGAACATTCAGAAAGATCACTGAACATGCCTGTTTATGTTGTGTAAATAGTTATTAATCCTGCAGCAAATGTCAGCAAACAGTGTTTTTATGCTGGTTAAAGAAGAACAAATGCAAAACATGTGAATACATCAAACCAGACTCTGCAGAGGGCATTTCCCCTTGTGATAACACGTTTTAAGGAGGGAAATGCTGCGCTTGTTTTCCTGAAGAATCAAGCAACCCACACTGATTCTACAACTACACATTCTAACGGTTGTTGCAATGGTAAAATATGTTTATATTCAGCAAACACTTTTTTTAATTTTCATAGTTCTCATTACAGTTGTTAATGTGCCAATAAAAATATAGACCAGAAATGATAGAGCCACCCTCTGCCACTGTAGCATTTTTTATATTTAATTTACTTCCTTGTTGAGGTGTAGTCTTAAATATGAGTAAAAACCCTGATTTGGATCATTTCATTGAAAATACAACCGGCTGTTATATCCTGACATGTGTTGCTCTTTAGAAATCCATCCTTCATTACAATGAGAAACAGAAAACTAATGATAGGATGTAAAATATTCTAAACACATCATTAAAGACACAAACTGCTGGATTTAGAAGGCATTAAGAATATGTTCAATAGATATATTAATTAATTATTATTAATATTAATCAGAAATAGTAGATCTTTTTATAACATCAAATACATTAAATTAAGACCACTTTTGAGGAAAAAAAACCGTTGCATATGTCCAGCATACTCTCTGGACCGGAGGGATCTCATGTCGAGTTCTAGAAACATTTCTGCACAATGTTCAACACCTCACTGCAGCAAAGTCACAACCAAGCTCACAAGCACTTCTGCAATATGACCTAACGGCTGTACCACCAACATAACACTGCTTTTGAGATATGATAAAAACAAATTTAAAGTTACGGTCCATCCTCGTTGTTATACACCTGTATACCCGAAGCACATGACCAAGACCTCAAAGGAGAGGCTTCAGAACCACTCTGTGGATGTCCTGGAGTGGCCAAGCCAGAGTCCAGACTTGAATTTGATTGGACATCTCTGGGAAGATCTGAAAATGGCTGCACCGACGTCTCCCATTCACCCTGATGGAGCTTTAGAAATTCTGCAAAGCAGAATGGGCCAAACTGCCTGAAGATAGGTGAGCTGAGCTTGTGGCATCATATTCAAAAGACCAGAGGCTGTAATTGCTGCCAAAGGTGGATCAACAGAATATTAAGCACAGGCTGTGAAGACTTACATAAATGTGATTTCTTGGTTTTCTGTTTTTAATAAATTTGCACCAAAAAAAAAAAAAAAATCACAAAAACTTTATTTCTCATTGTCATAATGAGGCTCGGATGCCCCCTTGACCCAGTCCCATAGAAGATGACTGACTGCCACTACAGAGTCAAAGAAGGTCTTCAGGAGCGCCCCCTGCACTCCCAAAGACCTCAGCAGGTAGAGTCTGCTCTGACCCTTCCTGTAAAGTGCATCAGCGTTGTGAGTTCAGTCCAGTTTAATGTTCAGGTGAACACTCAGGTACTTAGAAGAGTCCACGATCTCTATCTGTGTGATGGAGTCCTCTGAAGTGAAGAAAAGCTGGCAGTCGTTAAAGATGATGCAGCGAACAGCAGGGGAGACTGGGCTTGGGGAGGGGCGGGGGAGGGGACTAACCTGTTGAAGAACTTGTACGACCTGAACGGTCAGTGCTTTAAGTGGAAAAAAAAATAAGTGCTGGTACTCACTTTAATGTCATAAAAATATGGGACAGAAACATATGTAATATTTTTATATACATCCGTCTATCGATCTATAGATCAATAGTTTTATTGCACAACAATGACAAAGAATAAAGTCAGTCAATCAAATCCACAAAGTCAAAATCAGATCCCATTTTTCTGTTAGTCCCTCTGTCCCTTTCTTTTTTCTTTCAGCCTGTGCGGTGCAGAGCTGTATGTCTGGGGAGCACATTGATGGGGAAGCGCTGGCTGACGTAACGCCGTTACTGACATTTTTAACGTACAATTCAACTAAGAAGCAAATGTGTTGAGAAGAAATGTAAATGAAAATCTGCAAAATGTACAAAACCTTAAGGCTTAAACTTTGTCGAAGCACCTTTTTGGTTTAATTCTAGTGTTCAGTTTTTGGGTGTATAACTAACATCACTTACAGACAGTCTGATTAATAACCTAAAGCAAAGTTTGGCTGAAAAACTGCAATTTTCTTTCAAAATGTATTTAAAAAACCAAGACATGAACTGGTCATGGAGAATCCCAAGAGGCCAGCAGAAACACTCTGAGTATATTTTGGTTCTCCAAGTGACCAGAATCTGCTGTTTGCGCCGTATGTCAAAACGAAGGAGTTGAGCTGGAGAACATAAGCCTTGTCTTCTAAAGGATAAAAGCAATCTTGTAAAAACCTTCTGAGGACGGTGTCGTGGCTGGATGAGGTTTGGCCACAGTTAGGTAAGTGTGATGCAAAAGCAACCCTGAGCATTACCCACAGTGAAACCTGGGAGTGGCAGCATTATGGCTTGGGGTTACTCGGGTTTTTGTGGATGAAATTATGAACACTTCCAAATACCTGATAGTTTTGACCCAAAACCTTCTAAATCCACTTTCAACTAAAAAGCTAAAGATGGATTTTATTTTTCAGCATCAGTATGAGTCCAAGCAACATCCACACTAATGAAAGAAGGTCTTTGTGTTTTGAAGTCCAGAACCAAACTGGACAGAAAATCTGTAGGGTCACCTGAAGAGGGCAGTGAGCAACATCCATCCACAAACTGTGTTGGCATGATTTGGAGCCCTATCATGGAGCACAGCAGGTAAACGTCGCAAAGTCAAGAAGACTGACTGCTGAAGCTGAATCAGAAAGTGCTTTAATGATGTATTAGTTAAAGTGTGTGAACACGTATGCAGGTAACAGCAGCTTTGCTATATTTTCTTCCAACAGATGTGATTATTTTTGAGTTGAATTGTATCGGATAAATATCACATACGTGAAAAAAGCTTTGAACAAAATTATGAGTCTCATTTTTTACATCTCAAAAGCCTGGCATTATAATAGGGGAATGGAGAGCCACTGACCAAGGGTCTGCAACCTGCACCACCAGAGCCTCTTGTGGCTCCTTATGCAACCCAGTGGCTCCTAATAACTTTGGCCAAAGCTGACATGGCATGAGGAATTTTTTAACAATATGAAACTAATAAAAAGGTAACATTTTAGCAGGACTTCTGTGCTTTTCAAGTATATAAATAGAAACTAAGGAATAATTTTTTGTAGTTCAGGATTATTAATTTTCATTAGGTGACAAACTGGGTTTTTTTTTTTCATCTTTTACTATAAATATGCAATGCTCTATTCAGGAAAATCTATGTATTCTCTCTTTGTGAAAGTTTAATATTTCCTCTTTGTTACAAAACCTGAACCTAGATTTAAAATTAGGATTTTTGAACCATAAAACAAATGTATATATTTAAGGTATAAAACTTATTCTATCTGGTTTCTTTTGTGGCTTATACAAATGGTATTTCGTGGAATCAGAACATGTCACTTAAATCTTATATTAAACAAGTTTCTAGGATTTCCTTCTTTCATCTCTGGAATATTGCCAAAATGATCCTGTCCAGGAGTGATGCTGAAAAACTGGTCCATGCATTTATTACTTCAAGGCTGAACTACTGCAATTCTTTACTATCAGGAATCAGGCTGATCTAAACTGCTGCAGCAAGAGTTCTGATGAAAATGAAAAAGAGAGATCATATTTCTCCTGTTTTAGCTTCCCTTCATTGGCTCCCTGTTAAATCCAGAATAGAATTTAAGATTCTCCTTGTTACATATAAAGCCCTCAATAATCAGCTCCATCATCCATCAGAGATCTGATTGGTCCATGTGTTCCTAACAGAGCACTTCGCTCTCAGACTGCAGGTTCACTGCTGGTTCCTAGACTTTCTAACAGTAGAACGGGAGGCAGATCCTTTAGTTATCAGGCTCCTCTCCTGTGGAAGCAGCTCCCAGTTTTAGGCCATGAGGCAGACACCCTGTCTGTCTACTTTTAAGACTCGGCTTAAAACTTTCCTCTCTGATAAAGCTTATAGTTAGACTGGCTTAGGTTATCCTGAGCTATATCTGTAGCTATGCTGCCATAGGCTTAGACTACTGGAGGACAAACTGATCACTTTTCCTCACTCTCTTCTTCTACTACTCTCCAACTTGCATTATTTGCTGTTATTTCAACAGTTAACTTTTTGTTTCTCTCAGTTATTTTTCCCTCCATAGAAGCTACACCAGGTCTGGCGTTCTGTTTGGCTGTGATGCCTTCCTGGAGGAGGGCTTCAGCTGAGATAATGCTGCCATCAACTAATCGTTCTCTTTCTCCTGCTATTAACTTTTTACTTTCATGAGCAGTTCATTTGCTTCTTTTTGTGCGTTCTTCTCTGTCTTCTCAAACCCCCAGTTGGTCGTGGCAGATGGCCGCTTGTACTGAACCAGGTTCTGGTTCTGCTGGAGATGTCTTCCTGTTAAAGGGGAGGTTTTCCTCTCCAATGCCGCTACATGCATGCTCGGTATGAGGGATTGCTGTAAAGTCAACAGCTCAACGCAAGAGATTTTCTGCTGTCACTATGTGCTCGTGCAGCTGGGTTTCCTTTGGTAGAAACTTTTTAAACTACTTTGAATAATTAATTGAGTTTAACGCACTGTTTGATAACTAGGATCAGTTGGAACGTAGGTACGATTGAACTGAAATTGCTTGTAAAGTGCCTTGAGACAACATTTGTTGTGAATTGGCGCTATATAAATTGAACTGAAATTGAATCAGGGCTTAAAATGGCTCCTTGGACTGTAAAGGTTGCTGACCCCAGATCTGGACTCAATGCAAATTCTCCCAAAAATAACTGAGGCAGTAAAGTTAACATGAAGATTTGTGTCAGTGTCAAAGCTTTGGGTCTAAACTTCATCCTTCCCATCTGATTGTGAACTCAGTCAAGTGTTATATAATAGTGAGGTTTGCTCAATGTGGAAGGACTGCTGCACCCAACAAGGTCACTGATCCCAGATAAGGTCTGACACACACACACACACACACATCTCTGACAGGAACACATCTTTATAATCAAAATCATTTCTCATCAATAAAAACACCAGTACACATGTTTATATCCTGTCAGCTGTAAAGTGACTCTGAGCTGACTGTATCGGGTTCTTGCTGCTGTCCCCATTACAACCCGCAGCAGTTCGAAGACCACTATGTTCTGTATGTGAGACACTTGATCGCCCCCCTCCCTCACCTGTGGTGTCCCAGACTGTACTACAAACATGCAGTGCGCACATGGAGCTGCATGAGGGAGGAGCTCTGCATAGTTTCCTGTTGGGGCGTCGAGGCTATAAAAGTGTAAAGCAGTGAGCCAGAAGTTTTGACTGAGAAACTGAACATTGTTCCTACGGTCTTCTCAGGGAGACACGTCCTCTTTTCTCCCCCGGAAGCAGACTCTGCTGCCCCGCTGCCGTGCACGGTGATGCCGTGGCTGCGGTCCTCCTCGCAGTGCCTCTCCTTGTCGCCGTGCCAGCGGGAGTGTGAGCGGACGGCGTTCTCCTTCTACTGCGCGGTGCGGGAGCAGCTCCCGGTCTGGCTGCTGGAAGAGATGCGCAGCATGGAGGTCTTCTGCTGGGATAATGGAAGCCCGAGAGCCTTCCTGCCGTCTGAAGCCCTGCTGTACGCTATCGTGCACGACCACCAGGACTATGCCCGCTACCTGCTCAACAGGTATCCCGTGGCTGCGCTCCGAGCCCCGAGCTGCAGCTTCTGCTGCTGCCCCGGCAGCGGCGCGCCGCACCTGAACGTGGCGGTGCGCTACAACCGTGTGGCCATCCTCAGCATGGTGATGGAGGCGCTGAAGGACTGCGGCGGCCTGGGGAAGCGCAGGGAATACCTGGACGGCTGCGGCGGCTGTCTTCATGCCGCAGACGCAGGAAAGACTGCGGTGCAGCTGGCGGTGGAGCTGTCACATCCCGACTGCCTGCTGCAGCTGCTGGTCCACGGCGCTCGGCCCGATGGCCTCGAGGTGGCGCTGCAGAGACTCATCTCCTGTGTGGTTTCGGAGCGACAACAAGCGCAGCGGTGCCTGGACTTCCTGCTGCTGTTTCTGTCCAAGCCGCCGCTGCTGCCGTGCCTGCGGGACGAGCCGCAGCGCTGGCGGGGCGTGCTGGGGAACAGGGTGTTCAGCTGGCTCCGCGGCCTGGCCCCCTCCCCCCTGCTGCTGCAGGCGCTCCGGTGTCTGGCCCAGTCCGGATCACACTGCATCACTTCACTGCCAGACTTCCTGCAGCCGCACAGCTGACATCTGTTATGGAAAACAACTCTGAAAGACTGCCACGACCGGACAGTTTAAATATACTGTAAATAACATGTACATATTCACGAAATGGACTACTACAGTGAAGATAAGCAGGCTTGTGAAATCGATACTGGACTGATGGATCATAAGCTTTATTTATGTGTTGGTTGAGTTGTAATCTGGCAGCTGGATGGTGCGGAATAAATGCCTGGTTTTGTTTTTGGGGTTTTTTTTTTTTTGTCAAAGTTTGATTGGCTCTTCTGGGTTGAGTATGGAGTCATATGATAAGAACACTGTTCTAAAGCTTTCATTCACTTGATTCAGAAGAAAATTCTAGTCCAATAATTCAGTCAGCTTTTCAAGGCATTTTTACACATCTGCATCCAGTTCCCTTTACTCCGATTCTCCTCAATAAACCTCCAGAAGTCACCTAATGGTAAACAGTCCAGCTGTAAGTCACTCTGACTTAAGCCAGACTGTCTCTGTCTTCAGACGTTTGCTGGAGAAACAGCATCATGAAGACCAAGGAAAACAGCAGATGAGTAGGGGAGAAATGATGGTCCAACAGCAGACCTACCAAGACAAGGATGTCCACCTAAACTCAATCATAAAAGCAGCCAGGAGGACCAGGGTTGCAGAGAACCTGGGCCGGTGGGAGAGTCTGACAGGACAACTCTGAAGTCATGCATTTTATGAAACAGTGGCAAGAAGAAAGCTGTTGCTAAAAGAAAGGCATAAGAAGTCATCTTTCAAGCACAAACAGCTTAAGACCTGAGTTAAGTTTTAACTCAGGGGGCTGAATACACACCACCCTTTGCTCTGTTACATTGAATTTAGATAAAATAAACTGAAGTTAGTGCTGTAATGTGGCAAAACATGAAACAAGGTTTGCAGACTATGAAACCCTTTGCACCGGTTCATACAAACTGCTGGTTAACAGCAGTTTGTATGAAGCAGCAGTTCATACAAATACACACCGTTTCCCTCTATGTCTCTGACACAGCAGAAGCTCATCAGTGGGCTATCAGCTTCCAGCTCCTTTACCTCTACGGTCTCGTGTGCCATAGACATCACATCAGACCTCATATTGCTTATTCAGAGAGTCTTGGGGATAAACTTAGCAGTAGGGTTAAAGGTCTTCCATCTCCTCGAGCTCTTTCTCCACAAAACAAACATATATGAAAAGGAACAAATAAACGTGTCTAATATTTTAATGAGCTCAGCCAAATATTTTTAATCACCTTTTGATCCAGATGGTGAAAACACTCATCCCTGTCCTATCAGGAAAATGACGTTGCAGGAGGAGAAAACCTACTTTGCTAGTACAGTAAGGTTTATGGAGGGTGTGTGATTTCTCTCACTACCATCTCCAAAAAGTTGGGTTTTTGTTTTGCTTTGTTGGAGATACAGCAGGTAAAAGTAGTATTGAACACATCACAATTTTTCATAGTAAACATATTTCTAAAGAGGCTATTGACATGAAATTTTCACCACATGTTGGTAACAACCCAAGTAATCCATACATAGAAAGAAACCAAAATAAGTTAAGAAATTAAGTTATGTGTAATAATGTAAAATAACAGAGGGAAAAAAAAGTATTGAACACACACAGAAAGGGAGGTGGAACAGGCATGGAAAGCCAAGACACCAGCTGAAATCTATCAGTGATCAGAAAGCCATCCTGACCCTTGTCAGTGCAAATGAATATCAGCTGGTTCAGTCTAAACTGATGGCCTATAAAAAGTGGGTCATTACCAAGGTGTCACACAAAAAACATCTCCTGATAAGTAAAAGTAAAGAACTCTCTCAAGACCTTTGAAACTTTATTGTTGCTAAACATTCTCATGGCTTTGGTTACAGAAGGATTTCTGAATGTTCCAGTAAGCACTGTTGGGGCCATAATCCAGAAGTGGAAAGAACATTATTCTGCTATAAACCAGCCACGACCAGATGCTCCTCACAAGATTTCTGACAGAGGAGTGAAAACAATGATCAGATGTGTTGTCCAAGAGCCAAGGACCACTGGTGGAGAGCTTCAGAAAGACCTGGAATTAGCAGGAACAATTGTTTCAAAGAAAACAATAAGCAATGCCCCCAACAGTCATGGCCTGTATGCATGCTCACCATGCAAGACTCCAGTTCTGAAGAAAAAGCTTGTTGAACCTCGTTTAAAGTTTGCTGCACAACATTTGGACAAACATAAACTATCCATGCAGTTATCCTTCGAATGTTAAGGAGGATGTAACGGAGCACAGAGACACAGAGCTGAACTAGCAATGAAAGCCGGTGCTGTGCTCTAAACTGGCTGGCTAATGGAAATTTTGTCCAATAAATTTGTTTACAATGGATTCATTCATTCAGTCTTAAAAGAACAGACAGTAATCATTCCCAGCCCATCACTCTTAGATTTGTAGTAATAAAAGCATGCTGTAAATACCCCAGGTGCTCTAGCTGACCCCCAACTTGTTAACATTAGCAAGCATGAAGGAAAAAGGATTAATTAAAATAATGAGACCTGAGAGATCCAGATCTGATTACTCCCAGCATCTTATTGATGGGGCGGCCGGACCCATCTCATCAAGCGTTAGCCGACCACTTTTGGAAACATTTCCTGAAATTCCCAAGGCTGGACCCACTGCCCCTCCTCTGTGGCTCTTCTCTTTTCATTATGGCCTCATTCAGGAGCTTTTTTCTGTAAGTTCTTCTGCAAAATCTGCATATAATTTCCACAACAGGCTTGTAAAAGTAACAGCTTCAAACTATGCTTCCTCGCTCTCATTTTCCATAGTAACAGAAAAGACTCACCCCATTCCACAAAAGTTTTTTTTTCCTTTTGTAACAGGATTCATTTTGTTCTAAAATCTGAGAATAGAAAATAATTAGTGTTTAATTGTGTTTGTCTTTCATAATAACACATTTTATATAGTACAAATGTTTTGCGCAGCTCAAGGCAAGTTTTATTTTGTAGCAGTGGGGACAAAAGTGGCTCTCTGGAAAAGGCTGCTGACCTCTGGATGAGACGTTTTGCCTGTCTGTACAACAAAATCTCCTTTACTGTGTCATTGTCTAGCCCACCTGCCAATCACAGTCAGCAGCAGCCAATTAAAGCCTCACCATGGTGGGGCCTTCCAGAGCAGCAACACAGAACAGAAACGGTCAGTGGAGGACAACTACGAGAGACCAATATTGACTTTTTAGTTGTGCTCAGTTGCTTAAGCTAATCAGGAGAGCTTTGTGTGTTTGTGCAGCTAAAATCTCTTAGGATGTTGCATGTATGAGTCAAAACTACTAAAGGAGGCTAATGAACCAAACGCAAGGAAGTGTAATACAGATTAAAGTGAGCAGAACTTTATTCCTTTAGATTTAAACCCCGAGCAGACTGATCGGTCCGCCACAGCCAAACAGGGACAATCAGGAACATCGGGCTTTACTAGGGATCAAAGCAATTTTCATTTCTTCAAAGAGTCAAACTTTGTTTCAACAATTCCTCAGTTTTTTTGGGTCGGGCTGACTGCAGCTCCCTAGAGTAATACTGTCCACAGGACAGCAGTGACAATGAATCAACTATAAGCTTGAATATTTTGCTCTTCTCTGTGTTACCAGCTCCTTCTCATTTACTGTTTCAGTGTTAAACCACAAAGTAAAAGTTTTGAAGTAGATTAGAGTTGTGCAGTTGGTTAAAGTAGTTAAAGAACTAAACACAGAGAAAAAACATTTGGGAGACACTGATTTGCTCCCTTAAAATTCCACCTATGCCTAAAACTAACTGATAAAAAGAAATCAAAATGTGATGACAGAATCAGTCAGGACCCGTAAGAGTAGGAAGCAAACCGAGTTGCAGGGTATATGACATGTCCTCCGTTGCTCATGAACTACAGAGAGAACCCCTTCAGGCTGTTATATACAGTGTTTGAAGGGTCTGGATTTCAGTCCTGAAATCAAACAGTCCCAGTCTATTAAACTGACAGAAAGTCCTTAACCCGTTCAGTAGCGATGCAACATATGAAGACTGACAACCGTAAGGATGGAAGTCTGTGATTCACAGGCTGAATGGCGCTCAAATCCTCGCAAACAAAAAGGCAACTTAGAACTTTGTTGTTTTTGGGAATCCATCAGACTAGGATCATAGTTTATTCTGTGGTTAAAAAAAAAAAAAAGTCTTCCCTCTGTCAAGTGAACGGCTGGGACATAAATGCAGCACCATGTGAGTGCGCCCCGCCAAGAAAGGAGGGTTAGAGACAGTTTAAAATGGACTAGGTCAGGCTCCACTAAACCAAACTCAACTGTTTAATGTCTCCTTTGAGTCTAAAACCTTAATTATTTAAGATAAATTGTAAAGCTGATTTCAAACCAGCTTGAAGTGCTGAACTGGTCTGGAATAAATATTAGCAGAGTTAAATAAGGTTAAAGTGCTTCCTGTTACAAAAATAAGATAAATTCCCTTCATTTTACACCCGTTTTTCCCACGGTGCCCTGTGCAGCAGACATTACAGGATGTGATGTCATTGTGCTCAGAGTTGGTCCAGCTGTGAAGTCACAAAGGGCTGTTCCTGTCTGGCTTAGAGAAAAGGTTATAGATGGGAGGATCAGTAACAATGACATCACAACGTCCTTCCAAGCCAATCCAGATCCGAATGACCAACACCAAACAGATGATGTCACTGGTCAGATGAGCTCCCATTCATCTTCAACGTCCTCTCCTCCAGGCATGGCGCCTGTAGGCGGGGGAGCACTGGGCATGTGTGGGAGGAGCTTTGTCAGCCGCCGGCACAGTCCTCCAATGGGAGTTACCGCCCACAACTCTTCCTCCGGGGTTACTGTGAAGACAGGAGACAGCAGCCGATGCGACGCATTAGCTTTTTTAGCTCTTGATTTTCTTTATCTTTCAGTCAGTTACAGGCAGGAATCAATTTAGGCTTCTGATCAAAGATCATCTGTTTTACAACTCATGTACCTATCCAACTAGGGATGTCCCGATCCAAACCGAGATCACACCATTTTTAAAACACACTGCATCATCTGTGCAACTTATTTTTCATGATCACCGCCTATGTTTTCCGCACAGCTTGCAAACTTGTATTATGCAATGTTTTGTTCATCAAATCTGTATGTTCTGTTTGAAATCCCAGGTTTTTAACACCGTACCAGACACAAACTTGTCTTTTTAAGCCTGTTTTAGCACCTCTACAAAATAAAGGAACTATCATTACAATTTTCTGAGAAGACTAGTCTCAAACCAAAGATTTTTAATATGTCTGATAATAACAGGTCCAAATGAACCTGCAAAATATGACTCAGGTTCATCATATATTTGGTGTTATTTCTATGTGAGGATTATTAATATGCTGCTTTGATTAGTGGTGTATTTCTGTTGTGATGCGCAGCGTAGACTAAGGCTCTTCTCAGGTAACCAAAGTTAATGAAAGATTGGAGTTACTTGTCAGAAAACATCGCTCTACACTAGGAAATAAGACAGAAAGTGAATGTAGAGTTTTTAGCAGAAAGTGAACAGCAGAGTACTTATTTAAGTTAAAAGCACAGTGGTGAGCTGTTTTTAAGGACTACTGCTTTAGTTGGGAATTATCACACTAAACACACTAAACAAATCAATAGTTTAACCAAAGAAAAAAGATATGCTCATCTGAGACTTTAATCAATGCAGCAAAAACACCAACACTATTTTCAATGCACTTTTTTTCACAATTGTTTTTGTTGATATTCTATATTCACAGTAAATATATATATATTTTCAAAAATATTTTGGTTCAAACTATTTCTCAGATGTTTTCCCTAATCATGATTATATCTAGCATTTACATACAGTATGAATTTAGTTCTGTGGTGGGTCACATTTTTAATTTTTATTTGCTGTCAGCTGTTGATAAAAATCAGAGTTACTGTTTAGCTCCAAATTCATATTTAGAAAAGTTTACATAAATCAGACTTTTTATGAGTGACTGACTTCTGGTTTCCTTTGAGGTCTGACCTGCTGATTCCATTTTTTTTCTTCCTTCTAAGTATTTTGACATAGAGACAATAAACGTTCAGTAGGTTCTTTGATAGCGATTGTAGTTTAATCTAACAAACATTTTACATAACTAAAACAAATTCTTTCATAGAACTTAGTGTGAGAAATATTTTTTTCCATATTTTTTCTGCCGATCAGAAGCAATCAATGGAAGATGGCCAGTTCTGATTTCTGGTCGACTCATTATCACGTCTGTAGAATAACTAAACTGAGTGTGTTGTCATAGTTCTTTGGGAAAATGAAATGCTCACCCCTGTGGTAAACCTTGAGTTGTTCATCGTGCTTGATGTGCCTTAGATAAGTTGTGTCACCCATGAACAGGTAACAGTGTGGTTCACACTGAAATATGTTATCAGCCAAGTTATCAACAAGTCATAGCAAAACAGAGTAAACATGCTAACATTAGTTTAGCATGGTTGGGCATAAGGAATGTGAGTTTATTTAATACTGTAGCTGTACATTTTTAATCAGGAAGAGATTTAGAAATAAATGATGAAGCTTGTTAGAATATCATAGTAGCTTTCATAACAAAGTTAATCCCTGCATATCAAGGCTGACCCAGTTGGGACAAAATATACGTCGCTGTTGAGAAAAACACTGAACAATGAGCATGCAGAACATCACTGATGAGTGAAATGGGTGTAATACAGATGAACAGCAAGGAGTTATTTTATTACTCTTTTAAACTACTTAGTGTATAACTAAATATAGCGCAGAGAAAATATATTTTTGCTCTCACAGAATTCTTCCATCTTGGTTTTTGGTCTCATCTACATGTTTCAGATCATCAAACAAACTTTGATATAATGAGTGATAACCTGAACAAACAAAATACAGTTTTAAAAGGATGATTTCACTTGGTAAGAGAAAAAGGTCACACCAACTAGGCCCTATATGAAAATATAATCTTCCCCATGTTAAATCATTCATTAACTGTGATTAACTATATTTTTTTGGATTAATTTCACTTTGAACATCCAGGCCTGATTACTACCCGATATGTGGAACCAAGAAATCACATAAACTGAGCCTGTCTGACAACAAAAAGGCTAAAACATATCAAAAAGAAACATATCATGCCCCATTCCAATGAGATACAAGAACAGTAATTTATACCGATCAGTCACAAAGCCTAAGGCTTTGGAACGCCTGAGAACCACAGTGAGAGTCTTTGTCTACAAACGGAGAAAACATGGAACTGTGGGGAACTTTCCCAGGAGTAGCCCCAAGTGCCCACTGACGTGTCAACCAGGAGGTGAGAGAAGATCACAGAACATCTGAAGCTCTACAGGCCTCTACTGCTCTGCGCTGTTGGAGGAATCCAGAGTCCCCGTGCATACATGGAAGAACATCCAAACCCAATGCAAAAAAAAACCTGGCCGGGATTCCAAACCAGGACCTCATCGCTGCAAGGCAACAGTGCTATAACATTTAGTTGTGACAAAAACGCAACAACAAAAGATATCTGTAAGGAAGAAAATGCCTTTTCACTACACTGTACATGACATTGATTTTATTAACAGACAGGGGCTTGATATTGGCTGAAGCCTGTTCTTAAATGACACAGATTGGTGTTCGGGACAGAAAAGTAGATCCAACAATAATCTAACACTCAATATGTGAAGGCTTTCAGCCAACAGACTCATAGTACTATATTTGTTTAGGGCAGGGCAATAAATCGATTTTATTGAATATTCATATTTACCGTTTATGAAGATTTAATTTTTTGGAAAATCTGAATTTTCATCCACCAATGGACTCCTTAGGCTTCTGTGGTTCAGAGTGATGTCCACCCTCCCATCTTGTTTTACAGCTTGCATTTATTTGGACTTTGAATTCAGGTCAACTCCCAGAAGGGATGACTGAAATAAAAGCAAGTTTTTGAAAATACTTTGTATTTGTCATTACAAATACAGAAAAGAAAGGGAGAAAAAAAATGGATTAAAAAAAATTAAGAGTTGGTATGAATATTTTTTTTTTATTTTTAACCCACATCGCCTATTTGTTTGTAAAGTTTAACAGATGTCTTTGTGTACTTGGATTTTGTTATCGCTTTAGGACCTTTTCTGGTTCCTGCCTTGTCAAGACCGAACACTATTTCAGGCTAAAGTGTTTAAGGTTAAAGTGTGAGCTAAGGCCAGGGTGGGGGTTGGATATTTAGTGATAATGCTTGAAATTAGCTTTGAGCTTATGGTTAGGCTACTCAAATGAATGGAAGTGAGGACAATGTTCTAAAGAAGGCAGAGATGCAAACTTGTGGAGATGTATCATGATAAAGTAGCTTCACTTGTAGAAACTTGGCATAAACTGTCTTACCAGTAAACCAGTTAGTGTTTCCAGGAATCTTCTTCCAATAATCTCCAGCAGGGTTCCGATCAGAAATGCCATAACGCCGAGCCAGTTCTCCATTTACACACCGAACCCAAACAGTCTGACAGCTGACAACCATCTGACTGACAGCCAGTCCTGCAGACACACCCACCAGAAACCAGTTGCAGACCCAGGTACAAGAAGGGACATTGGCAGCTACAGAGAGCAGTCAGAGAAAGAAGTACCTGGTACAAGGTCCCAGTCTGTCCCAACAGGCATCTCATCACTTAGCCCAGTTCTGACAAACACACTTCCCCTGTTGTCCAGAGCCCAGAGGAGACGATCATTAGGACTCGTCTGGATACTAACCAGCTGTACCCCTATTGGCTGCAAAAATGTGACAGGTCATAGATACATTATGGACGTATGTAGAACATTGTTTCATGGAGCTACTGTCTGCGTCTATCCCATCCCCGCAGTGCAACTAATTGTGGGTATTTAACCAGCAAAAAGCTAACAGAATTTAGCTCTTCGAGATGAAACTACCACAGGTCGGGTGGGTCCGGTAACAATGGAGTCTATCACAGAGCTGGAAGTGTGAAAAATACTGAAGAACACCCAAGACAGACAACTGCACCACTGGACAATCAATGTTTTGACACAAAACAGGTTTTGGTCCACTATGATTTCTGTCTTCTTTGCAGCAGTTTAAACTAAAGGACCAACAAAAGCACCATTAAAACCCAGACTCTTCTGCTGACACTTGGAACAAAGTGACACTGTCACATGGACAAAAAAAAAAAAGAAAAAAAAAAAAAAAGCATATTCAAGCCCTTACCTGTGAAGGAGGTTCAATATAGATCCAAGCTGGCATCATCATGCTCGCATTCAAAGGCTGAGTTCCAACTCTGAAGTAGACGAGTCCTCGACTGTCCACAGCCCAAACATTCTGGCTGCCACAGCTGACACTGACTAGACGAACATTTCCTGAAAGAAAAAAAGGGACACTTAGTTTTGGAGCATACAATAAGATTTTCAATTATGCAAAACTTAAATGTGCTTAAATCTATTCATATTTTATTGGAGTAGTTGTTAGAAGGTAAATGATCCATGGTTTTTAACATTTATTTAAAAGTAAAAATAGGAAAAGTGTGGTGGGCATATGTATTTACCACCCCTTTACTCTGGTGACAGCCATCAGAAGTCATTTATTTTACAAGATATACATGTAAGAGTGGATCTAAAATCAATGTTACATGTAGTGCCTGCAACTCTAAACAGAAAAAAATTAAAAGTGGCGTTTGCTTATGGACAGTAAAGCTTAAAAGGATGTTTCTAAGAGGTACTGCAAACAATGTCTATGGGTGTTGCCATGTTGAAATTCCAACTTCTTAACTAGAACGTCGTTACCTCGGGTCTAACGTCAAACCCAGCTCTGAGTTATGACTTCCCAGGTAAATCGAACGCAGTATAAATGCAGCTGTTATGTTTCTGGCCTCAGAGGTTTGTTAGAGAACACTAGTGAACAAACAGCATCATGAAGACCAAGGAACACAGCAAACAAGTTAGGGAGAAAGCTGTGGGGAAGTTTAAAGCAGGGTTAAGTTACAACATAGCTTTTATTGATCTACCTTTGGATTCCGTGCAGCTGGAAGTATATTTGCACTACCTTTTTTTTACTTTTTTTCACATTTTGGTAACATATTGTGTTTCCAAAATGTGTTTTTTAATTAATTAATTAATTTTTTTTACACAACCAGGAGCAGTTGATTAGCATCTCAAAAGTTCCAACTAACTGACAAAACATGACATTATGCTGTGAAGTGTTGTCTCTGCAGTATTAACAGTGAACTGTTAGCAGTGCGTTTTTGTCCACAGTATTTACCAGAAGAGCTTACCACTGGTATTTTGGTAACCGCTTACATCCCACCATCAGTTGTTGCCGACAATGCATGTGGTGTTATCAGTTCAGTTGTCGTTAAGCTACAGACACAACACCTCTATGCGTTTTTGGTAATATCTGGTGATTTTAAAAATGCCTCACTCTTTACTACACTTCCAAGACTTAAGCAATTTGTCAGCTGAAAACAGAATGTTGGATTTGTTTTAAGCAAATGTCAGGGATGTCCTGCATTTCCAAAGCACTACCGCCTCTTGACAAATCAGGTCAGAATCTAGCTTTTCTCTACTCAGAATACAAACCCCTTGGTCATAGACAACTTGAAATGAAAACAACTGTAAGAAGATAGTCACAGGAAGCTGAAGAAGGCCTGCCAGGTTGTTTAGAAGCTACAGCCTCTGATGCACTGTGCCAGCAACATGGGACTAACATCACTGCTGCAACTGACTATGTGACTGACTAAATAAACTTCTGAACAGACAACACCATTCCCGCCAGAACTGTGAAATGCCTTCCCAATAACAAACCCTGGATCACCAGTAACCAGAACGAACTGCTAAAAAAGAAAAAAAAAAGAGCTTCGAGGGAATTGTTGAGGAGTATACAGAAGCAACTTAAAGTCAAGATTAAAGGTAGGAGGGAAGTGTCCAGGTAAAAGCTGGAGAGCAAGCTCCAGCAGAACAATATTAAAGATGTGTGGTCAAGGATGAAGAGGATCATAGGCTTCAAGCAAAAGGAGCATCAGATAGATGGAAGGTTGGACAGAGCAAATGAATTCAACACATTTAAAAGGTTCAGTTTCGGAACAAGCTCAGGATCCTGTTCTCCTGCCGCCAGCCAAACACACATCCCTTTCCCCACAGCTTTCCTGCTACACCTCAAATGTTTTACACTTCTGCTTCTACAACTTTTACTTCAACCAAATTAGGAGATGATGATGCTTCGTCTACCACTTTTGCATGTCTGTCTCCATAAATCAGGTGAAGAGGCAGCTGGAGAGACTGAACCGGAACAAGGCTGCAGGACCAGATGGTGTCAGCCCCAGAGTCCTGAAGGCCTGTGCAGAGCAGCTCTGTGGGATTCTGCAACACCTCTTCAACCTTAGCCTGACCCAAGAGAAGGTTCCAGTGTTCAGTTCCAGTCATCAATGATTATAGAGTTGTTTCTCTGATTTCCCACATATTCAAGGTCCTGGAGAGACTCCTGTTGGCCCATCCAAGTAAGCACACAAGCACTTTTCAGGACACTCTTCAGTATGGTTACTGCCATAAAGTTGGACTTGAAGACACCATCACACATGTGACAAACCCCCTATCATCTGGACAGAGCAAGCAACACTGTCAGGATCATGTTCGATTTCTCCAGTGCATTTAACACAACTCAGCCTGATTTATTATGTCAGAAACTCCAGAAGACATGGATGGAGGCCTCAACAATCACCTGGATCAATGACGACTTGACAAACAGACCCCAGTTAGTGAGACTGAAGGGTTTTGTACCTAATCAGGTGGTCAGCAGCACGGGTGCACCACTGTTTCATAAAATGAAAAACATAACAGAGAACCCTAAGTGTCCTCTTCATGAGATTGTCAGACGACGGCAGAATGTCTTCAATCAGAGACTTCTTCAGTTCTCCAACCTCTACAGGAGTTTCTTCCTGCCCACAGTCATCACCACTTATAATGACATTGAAGGAAATTCTATAGTTTGAGCTATGAATTGAATCCAATCCATTCTCTGAAAATGGAAAGAGTATGCCACAACTGCAAACCAACTAAGACATTGCTATCCACTTAAGCCAACAGGCTGATTGAGGGGAGCATCAGTCAGAGAAGCAGCAAAGTGTCCCATGGTAACTCTGGAGGAGCTGCAGAGGTCCACAGCTAAGAAGGCAGAATATGTTGACTGGACAACTATTAGTTGGTCTGTGGCAGAAATCCTGTCTTTATGGAAAAGTTGTAAGAAAAAGCCAAAGAAAGCCACAAGAAGAGCCTTCGATTATACAGTTTGCCTAAGGCCATGTAGGGAACACAGTGAACATGTGAAAAGTAGATAGTATGAGAGTAAAATCTAACTTCTTGGCTTATGTGCAAAATGCTATCACAACAGATCATCCCCAAGATGAAATATGGTAATGACAGCATCATGCTGCCATTACCATACAGGGAAGCATTACCCTGCCATTAAAGGGAAGCATCAGCTGGTCAGAGTTGATGGGAAGACGGATGGAGCTAAATACAGAGCAATAATGCACGAAAAACTGTTAAAAGCTACAAAAGACTTGAGACTGGAGTGGAGGTTTACTTTCGAGAAAACAGACAGCCCTAAAATAGGATTTTTTAAAAAAAAATCAAAACATATTCATATGTTAGAATGGCCCAATGTAAGACCAGACCTAAATCACACGCAGATCTAAATCAGACCAGACCTAAATCCTTTGAGATTTGAAAATTGATGTCCACATATGCACTTTATCTGGTCTAACTGAACTTATCTAAATTTACAAAAAGCATGAGCAAACATTTCAGTCTGTGGATGAGTTAAGCTGGAACAGCAGCTGGAACTACAGCCAAGCAGAATGGACTGAGGGGCTGCATACAAATGCATGCCACACTTTTCAGAGTTTTATTTGCAAAACCACATGTATTATTTACCTTTCATGTCACATTTTTTTATGCACTACTTTGTATATATTTTGGCTTGTGGTTATAATATGGGGCTGCATAGTGATGCAGTCTTGCAGCAAGAAGGTCCTGGGTTCAATTCCCAATCTGGGGCCTTTCTGCTTGGAGTTTGCATGCTCTCCCTGGACTGTGGGGACTTCTTCCCCACAGTCCAAAAACATAACTGTTAGGTTAAATGGTCTCTCCACATTGTCCTTAGGTGTGTGTGTGTGTGTGTGTGTGTGTGTGTGGTTTTGTGCTGTGTGCCTCTATGTTGCCCTAGGATGGACTGGGGACCTGTCCAGAGTGTACCCTGTCTCATGCCCAATGACTGCTGGAGATAGGCCTGTGCAGCTCAGGGTCAACAAACAGCCTGTGGCTCAGGTGACAGAGTGGCTGTTGTGTAATCTGAACATTAGAAGTTGGTCAGGAGGTCTTTCATGAGCTAAGGTGTCATTGGGCAAGTTGCTGTATCTGCT
Organism: Anableps anableps; assembly: GCA_014839685.1. Lineage (NCBI taxonomy): Eukaryota > Metazoa > Chordata > Actinopteri > Cyprinodontiformes > Anablepidae > Anableps > Anableps anableps. The sequence continues at coordinate 4,042,921 of CM026080.1, read as the reverse complement.
GACAGTAGTGAATGATAGCCTAAAAGTGCTGCATGTGTGCAAAACAGTAAGCAGCGTATGAATATGATGAAAATGTAATCATAAGGTGTAGACCATGGGTGTCCAGCTCCTGTCCTCAAGGGCTGGTGTCCTGCCAGTTTCAGATGTGTCTCTGCTCCAACATAGCTCATTCAAATGGTCCAACTACCTCCTCAGCATGTCAGAGTTCTGCATCATTTCATTCAGGTGTGATCCAGGGGAAGAACTAAACCATGCAGAATAAGTCTGTGTCTCAGGCTGGGTGTCCACAACATATAGAGGGTGGACAACCCCTGAGGTCAGGCAATCATGGGATCTTTGATAACAAGAAGAGCAGAAGCACTATAAACAGATCTGACCTTTCTGCCATGCTACACTATCTCTGTGACACACACACTACCCTCTGACACAAACCTGTTACACAACCTCAGACTGTCAACGTGACGAACACACACAGCTGAGTCTGGATGTTCCAGCTTAAATCTGTTTCTACACTGTCTGAAACAATGTGTTATGTGATTGGTGCTCAGTGGTGCAGCGCTTGTACCAAATCATTCCATGATCCATGATTTATTTCTGTTATCCGACATGTGCCAAAGACACTGAGCCTCAAATTACACCAAACATCCTCCGCAGAGTGTGATCACAGAAAGTAAAACACGGCGCATAAATACAGAGTGAACATGTTTTAAATCAGTGGTGGTAGCATTCTGGAGAACTTTAAACACCACAGTGAGAAGTGTTTGTTTGAGCTGGTTAAAAGGTTTGGCTTTACCTCAGAAGGCTGAACAGAAGAAGCCATTTTTAAAGCTGGGGTCGAGATTTGGTCTGCCTGTCTCAGTTTGTGTTATCTAAGAACTGATATGGAGTGGAAGATTAAAGGTGACCCTCAGCTGTGATGCCTCTGAGGCAGCAAGTCACATAGAGATCACAGGAAGTGCAGCTCTCCATTAAAATCAATGACCCTGCTGTTTTCTTGACTCTTCCATAAAGGCCAGATTTTTAGAGTGCTCACTTAATATTTTTCCTGTCAACAGATTCTCCCACCTGGAGTATGAATCCCTACAGCTCCTCCAGAGTTATTGTAGGCCTCTTGGCTGCTTCTCTGATTAAAGCTGTCCTTGCTGTCAGTTCAGGTGGACGTCCATGTCTTGGTAGGTCTGCAGTTGCTCCATCTTCTCTCCATGTTCAGATGATGGATTGAACAGAGCTCTGGGAGATGTTCAAAGCTTGGGATGTTGTTTTAGAACCTAACCCTGGTTTAAACTGCTGCACAACCTTCTCCCTGATCTGTCTGCTGTATTCCTGGGTCTTCATGATGCTGCTTGTTCTCTACTGTTCTCTAACAAACCTCTGAGGCCAGAAACAGAAGAGCGGGTGGGTACATAAATATGCATGCCAAAAATGTCAGATTTTGAATTGTAAAAAAAAATTGAACACCATTAATCGTTTCTTACCACTTTACAGTTGTGACAGACTAATCCCATAAAATTACAATATAATACATTAAAGTTTGTGGTTCAACTGAACAAAATGTTTTAGAGGTAAAAACCAGAGCTGTACGGGGGTATGAACTGCCTGCTGTAAGGGGCGAAACTTAGAAATGATTGTGTTTAAAGATCATGTCATAACCTGACCTAGAAATGAATAAAAAAAGAGCAGTTCAGCACAAATATTTAACACCAGTGTTTGTCTGTGGAACATACCAAGCTGGCTGAGGTCCAGGAGGGTCCAGTGCAAACCGATGGGGCAAGAAGGTGACAGTGTTCGAATGCTCACTTGGCCATGAATGTCCAAACCCCACAAAGCATCACGACAGGCGGATAAGTGGGTCAGCTCCACCTGACCTCACAGACGAAAGGCAAAACATCAGAGAAGCATGTGTACAGACCATCAAAAGTCAATCAAAACCGACAGCTTTAGACGCAGAGTTAAGTCAGGTAGTTTTACCTCTGGAGGTAGTTGGACAGAGGAAGGACGAAGCTCTCCATCCCGATCCCAGACACAGAACAGATCCTTCCTGCTCTGAGCCAACCACAGGAACGTACCTGATACACAGTTAAGACAGACAACGCCTGTTGATATCCATGGAACTGAATGGTAGATCAAACAGATCAAGATGTTTGTTCTGTCCACATGTGGTACCTTCTTTATGAGGCACAGATGAAGAAGTAATGAAGGTCCATCTGGTAGCTGACACAGTTCCTCTCGGGACTACGTTCTGCCAAAATGTTCCTACAAGAACCAAATGAAAGTTGTAGACAGAAACAAACTGAAAACTGCTAAACAGCTCTGCTGAGTTTTACTGACCCACGAGATTGCCACGGGCCAGGTGCAGCTGGTTCCGTCCTGAGGCCACCCACACTCCAGTGGGATTAGCACTCACAAGGCTAGGCTGGCACTGGGAGTACTGCGACAGGAAGGCAACCACCCGCTCCACTGGGCCCCTGGTTACTGTGGCAACGCTCTGTGTAGCTTGCAGCAGGGTCTGGAAAAAACTGCCTTGATCGAAGACCACGTAGTCTGAAATGCTGATCTGGTGGAGACATGGAGCAGAGCTGTGAAACCAGAACTCCAGACCCAATTCCAGCCTGAACTTTTAAACCAAGCCTGAATCCCAAACACCTCCTTCAACAAATGATGCTCAGGCCAAATGCATTTGCTGCTCCCCTCTGGCAGTAAACTCAAACTGCTCACAAATGATCTGTGTACCTGCCACCAATGGTCATCATCGCCCTGGGGTCTGGATGGACGGATGCCGGTTCGAAACCAGAGGCTGCCGCTTACATCCAACGCCCAGGCTGTTCCAGCTCCTCCTAGAGCAATGCATATGAGCTCCAGCCCCTGAGCCTCACTGCATCAGAAACAAACAAATAACTAATAAAATGTTCAGTTTTACTTGTGTCTAGTTGCCTCGTCACTGAGCAAAAAAACAGCAACATGGTGGCTGATCTACATTCATATATAGTAGCTAAAAAACGGAATAATTAAGTGCCAGGCTACAATACCATCAGTTCCAACTGGTCAGTGGAGTCAGACATGTCAGTATTTCCACACATGTAAATATCCAACTGCAGCAACCATAAAGTTAAACTTAACACACCCCTATTTGAAATCATTTTGGACAATAATTAATCAGAACTCCTGGATTTTGTTTAGGTTTAGGGATCCACGATATATCGGCATTAACATCAGTATCAGCCAATGTTAGTCATTTATTAACATCTCGGTATCGGTCCGATAACTAGAACTGGGCTGATATTAACAACCGATATTTATTTCCATCTTACTGCTGTTTGTTTCTGAATAGGGAGGGATGGTCATGTGATATTCATTTGGTCATGTGATAGTGATACCGAACAGGACTGTGGGGTGTCTATCTGAAGCAAAGAAGCAATGTAGACAGTGTGATTGCTTTTTCACAATGTTAAAATGGTAGGGAAATATATATATATATATATATAAAATCAGTAAATATCACTTATCGACCATAACAGCAATATTAATATCAGCCCAAATTTTTGTATCGGTACATCCCGAAATTTAATTTAATATATCTGTAGCTAAAAATGTAAACATTTTATTTTAAACTGACGACAGGCAGCTGATAGACACTGAGTGCCAAAAGCACCACAACATAATATTGTAATTTTACACACAAACATTTCATCAAACCCATATTAATATGAGACTAACTTTGCAAGAGTAAATTAAAAAATATATATATATATTTTTTCAAACAAAGATTTTATTTATGAAGTTAAAACAGCTATCCAAACCATGCTGGCTCAAAGTCTGGAAAAAAAAAAATCAATTGAGATACTGTAGCGTGACCTTAAACTGGACATTCATGCTTGAAAATCCTCCTAAGTGGATGAACTAGAACAATTCTGCAAAGCAGAGTGGGCAAAAATTCCTCCACAGTAAAAGAGTGATAACTTGTCAGTTATCATAAACACTTGGTGGCAGTTGTTGCTACTATGGGAGGTAATTAAGGGGAAACACTTCTTCACATAGGCCCAGGCTGGTTCGGATTGCTTTCTCTCATTTGAAAACTGCTTCTGATATTTATCGATGTTACCTTTGTCTTATATTAAAGTTTGTCTTGATGATCTGAAACATTTAAACTGTGACAAAAAGAGTAAAAACAGAGGAAAACTGTATATGGTCAAATACTTTAATCATTCTAATGGTTCCTCTCCCATAGTGCTCTTTGAGATCATTTAAACTGTCACTGATCAAATCAACCCAAAATTTAGACAGGTTAGAGTGACTAGATCAGTGTTAACCAGTGTTGAATTCATAGATTGTTGCTGGAAAAAAACATTTAAAACTACACTGACGGTTTTAGTATTTTTATTACTGAGCTTTTTAACTAATTACATATTAAATGATCAATCTGTTTTTGAATTCTTTCATCTTTTTCTCATCCTTTCCCGATTCGTGTCTTTCCCTTTCAAATCAAATAGCCACCTTACTGACGTGTCATTTGGAGCTGACATAAGCTGCGTTTCAATTAACCTCGAAATTGTGCAAATTAAAATAACAAAAATAAATTGGCTGAATGGAAGCACGCAATTTAAAAAAAAAAAAAAAAAAAATCTCCTTTTTCGAGAAAAAGTTTTAGTGCAAGGATGAGGTAGCTTTTCAGTCGTATCCATATTGGTTTATTTCGCAAAACTGCAATGGAAACATTTTTTTCGAATCACACGAGTCACATGATCAACACTGCCACTGGCGTAAACCACGAAGATGACAGGAAGTAGTTGGAGGATCACGAGCGTGGCATGTTTTTAATGACTTCTCGCGTGAACAAGCTTATTTACGTGTGATTTTAATTTCATTTCTTATTTAATGGAAACACCGCAATTGTGAAATTGTGTTTTTTCGACACTAGCAGAAAATCGCCAGAGATTTGCGCGTCTTTGCCATGGAAACGCAGCTATAAACACAATAAAGCTGAGATGCAGTTGTGTTTAACATGTGTTCAAGTAGGGACAGTACCTGACAGTGTCATACTTCCAGCCGTCGCCCTCGCTGCAGTAGCTGTTCAGTCCTTCTCTGTAGAATAAAGCCTTGTGTTCACTTAAAGCCCAGACCACTCCTCCTCTCACACACACCTGGCTGAACACACAGGGAGACTCCACCTTGACTGAGCGAGCGCAGGGACGCTCCACGCTCAGACCTGAAACACACACAGCCTTAAATCAAGCAGCAGTAACCCATCGTTCCACGCTACCTGTGGAATCAGCCTTTCCTTCTGTCCTGACACAAAGTGAGCCGTCATCACTGGCGCTTTTTCTCTCCACCTGATATGTTTGGGGCTCTTCTAACAAAGTGTTGGAAACAATGTACAAAGACTGTGTGGAAACCAGTTATTTCAAATTAAATGCATCTCAACATATTCTGCTTACATGACATACAAACAGGTGTGTGAGAGGAAACGGTCCTGATCAAACATAGAAGCGGAGACTTGATGTTAAACTGAAACCTGAACACGACCCAGTATAATCAGCCGTCCATGCCCTCTGGAACCATCTTTACATCCCACAACAGAACAAAGAATCACATGGCTGAAATGACAGCAGTGCAGCAGCTTTAGTCATTTTGTGTCAGTCTTATGGTTTATGTTGTGGAAAATCTCCATAGATAAAAATCCTTTAAACATTAGCTCACCAACAAAGCCTGCACCCTAGTAATGTAACCATATGTCCTTCAAGTTACTTTTATTCACCAGCCCACGGACTCAGACTATGCTTTTACTTCTAAACACAATATTTAGTGTACAGAATTAACTACCCTTTGTCTTTTCCACATTTTGTAATGTTACAGCTTACAAACTTTTGTGTATTTTAGTTAAATTTTATGTGATAGAGGATCACAAAGTAGCACACAAATGAAAGACAACAAAAAAAAGAATACATGGTTTTCAGAATTTTTTTTTTTAGGAAAGAGTGCACATGTACAATTTCTGCATTTTTTTTTCTTTGCATAACGGCTTCAGCTCTCTCAATTTATATGGAGAGTGATTCTGAGCATCACTTTACAAGACCCGCCACAAATTCTCAGGTTGATTTAAGCCTGGATTTTGACTGCGCCATTATGAAACATTCATTGATGCAATTCATTCAATGAAAGCTCTGATTGTGTGTTTATGGTGGTTTTCCTGCTGGAAGGTGAGCCTCCACCCCAGTTTAAGTCTTCTGCAGCCTCCAACACAGGAGCGTCCATCTCCAGTACTCGAGCCAGGCGCCCTTCAGGTCCCAGATGTGTCCGTGCTCCAACACAGCTGATTCAAATGAGTGAATTACCCCCTCAGTGTGTCACCTAGCTCTGTTTGACCCTCCAGAAAAAACCCTTTCTTTTCCCTTACAGTCCAGAGCAGTGTGTCTTAACACTTTGTGTTGGTCTATCACATATAAATTTCAGTAAAACGCAATTACGCTCAACATTTATTTACACGCCTGGCAGATTTAGGTTGAAAGTAATCTTTTAATTTTACTAACATGTTTGTTCTGACAAGAGGTTATATTAATGTTTAGCAGCCAGCGACTCGGGAAGAGTTCTGATTTGAATCCGATGGTCTGTGGAAGGAGCAAATGATTAGGGTGATGGCACGAGGCCTCCCCACCTCAAACAGTTGGAGCTTGTCACCAAAATATCAGTGAAAAGGTGAAAAAAGTAGGTCAGCAAATGAAGATTTTCCACTGATTATTCAAGAGAGGATAAATAATTTTTGACATGCCATTTTTCTTTTAAAAATGTTTTAAAAAAAATTATTTTCATCTGACACTCCTTTTTCATTGACTTATTTTCTTTTGAGACATGTCTGTCTCATTTCCAACAGAAATAAACTTCTTAGTTGAAAGAAAACACTATTTATTGGGGTTGGATTATTGTTACAAAGAAAAAAATGTTGAACATGATAAACTGAAGCTACATTTTCCATTTTGGTGAATCTGTGAACTTTGCTAAAGCAGACAGATGGGAAGTTACCTGTTTGCAAGTAGAGATCTCCGTTGGTCCTGATGATCCAAGCAGAGTCATCACTCAAAGCCACGAAGGCTGTTTGCTCTGCAGCTTTATACCAGTGACGTTTTCCTTTAACTGACACTTTAGCACAAGCAAATGCTGCCATGGTTTTCTGCTCCACCTTCCACAGCAAATTACCTGAAGGGTTAAAGCAGTTAACATCTTAATACCACACCTCTAGCCAGTTTTTATGAATGATCCTCTGAGATTAGTCATAGGGTTGCCCCAAAGTACAAAGCTGGACATCAGGGACAGCCCACCTGAAGGGGATAACGCCACCTGGTGGACATTGTCTTCGAAGCGCTGCCATCTGAGTCCAGTTTCAGGAAGTGTGCTACAAAACAGTCCTCCTTTGAAATCCAAACACCACACATGCCTGGAACCACAGCCCATAAGTGAGACATCTGAGATTCACCAGCAAGACAGAAAAATGTTTGAACTGACTCACCTGTCAGTCACCTGGAGACTCAGTATTCCGCATCCTGGTCCAGAGTATCCCATCCAACTTTCTGCCAACTGCAAAGAAAAGAAAAGAAAAAATGTGAATTACATTCATTTGGTAAACGCTTTGATTTGCAGTGCTTACAATCAGCACCATGGGGTTTAGTATCTTGTTTACAGTGTTGTGAAAAATTAATTTCCAGCTTACAGATTTCTTCAGATTTTGCTTCAATATTTTGGATCAAACATTTTAATACAATACAAATAAAACCGTGATAAATGTGATTAACCCTTTTCTTTGGTTCAATTTCACTTCCCTACACCCAGCCCTGATTACAGCAAGACCTGTAAAATAAAAAAATAAAATAAAATAAAATAAAAAATAAAAACACTTAAACAGAATCTGAATCCTGAACAGAATTTTTCATCATAGTAGCAGGGTAAATAGTCTCAAAAAGCAACACATTATACCCTGATCTAAGGAAATTCAAGAACTTCTCTATGATCCCAGTTACATCGTGGCAACTTGGTATACTTATTTTTTATTTTATTTTATTTTTATTTTATCTTTATTTTTCCAGGAAAGAAATCTATTGATATTATTAATCTGTTTCACAAAGATGTCCTGGCAACTCTCGGCAAATTCTTCTGGAATTGCACCACTCATGGTGTCAGCATGTTGGAGAAACTCTGTTGTGTTGATTCTGATTTGTTCTTTTTGTAGATTTTTGTTCATGGTTGTTTTGGTTGGGGTATAGCATTTTTGGAAGTTTGTTGTGTCTGGTTTTGGATGCTGTGCAGCTGGAAGGATTTTTGCTCTTACTTTTTTACTTTTGAAGAGTTGCTATGATGTGTAACTGTGGCAACAACGTATTGTTTTTACAACTGTGAGCAGCTCATTAGCATCTCAAAAGGTTGAATAATAGCTGAACTTAGAAAACAAATCCCAGAGGAGTTGAAAAAGAGGCTTCACGGATGCAGAGCAGGACTAAAGAGCAGAGAGAAAAGAATGAAGTTAAAAACATCTCTTTTATCGATCATAAAGGGCAAGGATCAAATCCCGACTCCAACGTCTCTCTGCCCAGCTTTCTGACCATACGGCCAGATAAAAATTTGAAAAGGAGCAGCAAACTAATGGTGCCATCCAGGACATGTTCCTGTAGAATATTGTCTCTGCTGCCTGGAAATTGAGCTGTTAGCATGTAATGACAGTCATGAGACTGTCATACAGCAACAGTCTTCAGTCAGAGGCTTCTTCAGAAGACTGACTGCTACTGGAGATTCTTCCAGCCCACAGCATCACCATCCACAACGACTCTTTGAAGATACTTGGATGATATGAGTTACAACATTTATTTCCACTTGGTATTTAAAAAAGTATTTTGAATTGAAATAAACTGACAGGGCTGCAACTAACAGTTATTTTAGTGATCAATTATCCTATTGATTATTTTGACGATTAATTGGATAAAAAAAAAAAATTGTACATTCTGCAGCTTTTTCATTTAGGCACTAAAGTCTGTTTTATACAACATTAGAAATACAAGAAAAGATCCAAATAAACAGTTCAGTTCCTTTTTTAAATAAGAAAATGAAGATTGTATTGCCTATTGCCTAAAATGCAACAACAACTTTCTTTTAGTGAACGCTCGATCATTTGTAGAAAAGGATGCATCTGCAGCTAAAAACTTACTTCTAACATCAACATGTATAAAGCTCAACCCTTTTTGGTTGACCTAACATCAATACAGTGTAGGGCTGATCTGTTCACTATTTTTTGGATTAACCAGTTCATAATTGGATAGCAAAAAATGCTTAAGAGGAGATTTTTTTTTTCATCTTAAATGCAAAATATATACAGTTTTGTACATTACTGCTCTGACTGTGTTGATCTTTTAGTAAATGGCATGTTTTTCAGGCTGTATACCCCAGTTAACGATTAGTCGATTACTAAATTAGTTAACGATTATTTCAATAATCATTTCATCACCAGTAATCTGATTAACCATTTCAGCCCTAAATTGTAACATGATGGTTTTTTTTTTTTGTTTTTTTTTTTTATGAATAAACCTCCATGCTTAAGTTGACAAAAGGCTAAAAGTTTAGGAGGATTGGAACTTTCAAGCTTCTACAAATACTCCCTGACTATCTTAAATAGATTTAGATAAATCCATGAGACAACATATGGATAGTCATTGAACAAACACCATGTAGTAAAATCTGAATCTCAGTTATTTCCTTAATCAGTCCCTTAATTAAGCAGCACAGCTGATAGCCTGGTGGGAATCACAGAATAAACAGGGTTTCAGTTCTCCCATGCAGACAAACACCCATGTGGAACAACCCAGACATCCTGCAAAATAAAAGGGTTCTTAACTTTTCAACATGGAATAGTAAAAGGACAAATCACTTAGAGGATGTATTCAATGGGAAAGATTTCTTTTCATTTAATGTTTTAGTAGGCTCATATGGCATTAATAAAAATGCATTTAAAAAATATCATCAGGTAAAATCTATCATTCAGTCCAAATTTAATTTCAAACAACTTAACCTAATATTTCCTCGAACAATAACCAGCTTCCCTAAACATTAACTCCCAAAATTACTCTCAAAAATATATATAAAACTTTCCAAAGTAAATTTAATAATCTCACTTCCAATCAGTACATGTAACACTGATTTATATATTGGTACAAATTTTAGCTACTAAAGTCAAATTTGCTTGCCTGACCATTGCCTTCTGATGCAGTTCTTTTAGATTCTCATCTCCCTTCAGTGCTCTGTTTGGGATTCCTCCCATTGAGCTTGATTTCTCTGGTTGAATTTTAACCAGTCCAATCAGCAGACAGAAGGAGCAGTTAAAAAAAATTTGCCCAAACATCTTTAAAATGCTAATCTGAAACTTTTACAATATAAAATACTCCACACAACATACAGGACAAAGGATGTTTCCAAATGGGTTTACTACAAACTAACACGCAACTGCATGGGAAATTTACTTAGGGTGGTGGTGGTGGTGGTTTGGGGCTCAGAGGGGGATGAGGATGGCAGGGGCTTGGTAGACCAGGGGCATGACTGGGTTGGGATGGGTTTGGCGTCAGTCACCACCTTAGGCTGGGTAGCCTGGGAAGGCTTATGGGGCTGGATGTGCCTGCTGATTCCTAGCTTAGCTAGTCTGAGGGGTCCCTAGGTAGCTGGCTGGGTCCTGACAGTGTTTATAATTTGTGACAAAAAAAGCAAAACCTGAGTAAATACTTTTCACAGCACCGTTTGGACACTTTCATTTCTCACCATATAAGGCCTGGTCTTATCTTGACTGTCTTGTTCTGTGTCTTTCTCTGTTATCTTTTCTGCCTCTTTTGATGGACCGGTGTGGCCGTTTCCTCCACCAACAGTAGGAAGAGAGTGGCAGTAGATGTCTCCCTCATCATCGCTGGACATGCTGGGCTTCCTGTCCAGATTGGTCACATCACAGGAAAACATCTGGTCTGCCAGCTCAGCTGAGAGAAGTGGGTGGTCTTCCTGCTCACACAAAGAAAATCATTTGTACATCCTGCATGCTACTCATTAACAAGCTCATCATTTTATTCTAGAGGTTTACAAACCTTGGAGGGCTAGAGAGTAACATTGGGAGAGATCAAGTTGATGAATACAACTCATCATTCAGAGCCAAGTTTCAGAGTTAAAACGTTCCATTCTGTGTCTTTTTAACTGCAACCTCCACAAGGATCTCTGCTCTAACTGGTACCCAAAAAGTGCTGGACTGTGAGCAGCAAACAAAATGGTACTGGGGTCACATCACATTCTCGAACACCAGAGTCACTGTCCACACTGAACTGAGTTTAACATCAACATTTACTGATAGGGTGCCAACCAACAAGGAAGCCTCTGCTCAAGAATTGCCATGTTCAAAGACAACTCAAGAGCAAAAGTTTTACAATCAGATGAGACAAATAGTGAACAGTTTGGGTAAAATGACAGGAACTATGTTTGGACTGCACCAACTGTCAAGTATGGTGATGGTAGCATCATGCTGATGGTCTGTTTTACTAGTAGCGGTACTAATGCAACTGCACAAAGTGGTTAGAATAATGTAGACATTGTCTGACATATTATCCATAATCAGTAGAAGAATCTTTATCGGCATTAAGTGATCAAATCCCTTCTTAGGGGTAATGGTGGCGAAGGAGGTAGGAGTTTGTCCTGTAATTGGTGGGTTGCCAGCTCGAGTCCCTGCTCCATCCTGAACTGCATCACTGTAATATGCCCAAGCAAATATGAAATGGCCACCCCCCACTCTTTCCCTTCTAGAAAACACATATGCAAACATCAACAAGATGGAAAGAAAAATCGGTTATTATTATCGGCCCAGTTTTATTTTTGGGAGCAATACCAATATGTAAGAAAATGACTGACATCAGCCAATACAATGCTAATACCAATATATGTTGCATCCCTAGGCTTAACAATATCCTAAACTGACAAGAAAAAATAACTTTACACTATTATCATGATTTAAAAAAAAAAAAACTGGGAAAGCCCAGGTAATGATGTCATTTGTAAGCTTCTGCCAGGTTAAATCACAACACTGAGTTAAATGGAGTCACACTTTTGTGTGTATTTTTAGGCTACACATTAAACACTGAGCTTTCTTGTGTAACATCATGGAAAAATGTAAAGAAATCAGATGAGGTATCTGAGATGTGTGGACTTCCAGCAGTCTGGTTCCTGCTTGGGTCCAGTTTCCAGATGCCTGAAGGTGCCACGTTCATCTGTTCTACCGTTATATGAAAGTGTAAACAGCATGGGAATGTCCACCCATCATACGGTTCAGAAAGAAGATGAGTTCTGTGTCCTAGAAAAGGACGGGGTTTGGTCTGAAATGTGTGAGTCGACCACAAAACCAAAGCTAAAGACCTGTTTGACCAAAACTGGTCAGACAGTGTTATTATCCACAGTGGAATGAGTCCTGTACCAACATGGGTTGAAAGGCCACTCCAAGAGGAAGAAGCCATTACTCCAAAAGGAATATAAAAAACAGATAACATTTTGCAAATGGACAATGACCCTAAAAATGCCGCAACATTTGTTATAAACTGGCTTAGAAACAGCAAAGTCCTTGTTCTGGAGTGACCATCAAAAAGCCCTGGTCTCAGTCCCAGAGAAAATGTGTACATTGCTGAAAAGTTGTGTGGAACATGAACCACATGTAATTCTGTGGGAACATTTTCATTCCATCACTCACCAGGGGGAGTTCTACTAAAAGCAACAAACCCTGGCTCACAGTTAAACTCAGACAGCTCAGGTGTAAGAAAGAGGCTGCTTTCAGATGTGGAGACAAAAATAAATACAAAGCACCTAAATACAGATTTTGCAAAGAGGTGAGACAAAATCTGAGGCCATGGTCTTGAGTCAGAAAAGGGTAGAGTGCTTTCTCTGGGTTAGAAAAGAGGCCCTGTTCCAAGTGGAGGAGTTTAAGTATTTTGGGGTCTTTTTCCACAAATGATGGAAAATGGAGCGGGAGACTGACAGGCGAATTGGTCCTGTGTCTGCAGTGACGCGAACTCCATACCGAGCTGTCGTAGTGAAGAGAGAGCTGAGGCAAAAGGCAAAGCTCTTGATTTACCAGTTGATCATCGTTCCTATCTGGTGAGGTGTTCTGGGGATATCCCGCTAGGAACAGACCGAGAGGAAGACCCAGGACATGCTGGAGGGAATATGTTTCTCTTGGAACACCTTGGGATTCCCCCAGAGGAGCTGGCCCAAGTGGCTGGGGGAGCGGGAAGTCTGGGCCTCTCCGCTTAAGCTGCTGTCCCCGACCCCGGATAAGTGGAAGATGATTGATGGAAGATGATGGATGGATGAATGGATGGATGGATGGATGGACGAAATGTTCAGCCTCTGTCTGGAAAGGCCTCAAGGACTCAATCACCAACTGCAAGCTGGGAGCCTCCACTCTGTCAACAACCTGCATCTCACCAGCAGTCGGAATGACCTCTACCGTCACTTTGAAAGACAATGGGAGAGACCTGAAACCCCCCACTGATAAGCAACAGCTTCCCCTCTGCTGCAATACCATCCCCCCTAACACATCCCCCATTTGTCTGTTGTTTCATCATTATGCACTGAATGGTTCAAAGCCATTATTAAATGCCCCAAGTTAATAGGACATTTCTGTTGACGATGAGTGGATGTAAACTTCTGACCACCACAGTACATTAGGGATGAACCAATATGAAAAATTGGGCTGATATCGATATTCAACTCTAAGACAGCTGTTATGGCCGATAACCAATATTTATCAATATCAATATATACACAGGTGTTTAGATTCAGGTGTTTCTCAGATACAATCTTAGTTGGGTTTGAATAATTCTACTATTAGTGTTGAACAATGTAGTCCAGGTTTGACGAGTCCAGGTTTGTTAAATTTTAAACTACAGCAGATTAAATATGTTAAAAGTAGCAAAAAATTAAGTGGAATCGCCATTTTAACCATTACCCGAATGGGAAGCTTCAGTGTGAAGCCACTTTCAGCTGCGTATCACCCTATATATGCGATTCCAGGAGGTCTCTCCATTCTGTTAAATAAACAGTAAAGCAATATTTCACACAGATTGCTTTAATTTATGCATCTTTAGGAGTTGGTGGAATGTTTTGGTGATTTAAAATGCTCTATATGTCCAAAGTAGACATACAGAGCATACATATATTTTGTGACTCATAGAATGGAATCTGTGACCCGTACTGAAGAACCTGTGAAGGTGTAACAGTAGTTTTGTCTGTAAGTCATAAAGAAATAATCACAAGTTATTTTTTTCTGACACAGGTATGTGGATTTGTTTTGCACCATTTGTTTTGGATCATTTGGGGCAAAACTGTAAGTGAACGATTTGTTTAAAGTGCGACTCAAAGAATACAATTTGTGTCTTGTACTTAAGAATTTGAAGAGGTGTAACTGCTGTTTAGTATTTGTGAAATACTGAAAAAAACCCTACAATTACAAAACTCTTATATTGTTTTTCTCTCTGACTTCAACTTCTCAGGTACAAGGCACAAATACTTTTGCACCAAAAATACCTTAATACTAACGTCAGCTGATACCAATGTGAATGCCGATATATTGTGCATCCCTACTGCACATGTGTACATAAACATGAGAGCTCATACCAAATGATATTTACATAATTGGTAGAAATCTAAAAAAAAAAAAACAGTGAAAACCTACTGTCTCATCTCTGGATGCTGGCACTTTGCAGGGAAACTTGCCAACATCCTCCAGCTGCTGCTCAAGCTCTCCATCATCTTCAGCCTTCATGTAAGAGAAGGTGCATTCCAGCAGCTGATCAACATCTGGGGTCGGAGGAATACCGTCTGCGTCTGAACCATCTTTCTGAGCCCTATCTGGGTTCTGCTTGTTCTCCAGACCCGGCAGCAGCAGGGACCTTGTATTGAGAATGGAACTGAGAAGGAGAATGAGACTGTCGGAACAGCAGAAATGGAATATAAATGAGACTAGCGAAGGCTGTAGATCATCAGATACAAACCCAGACTGGTTGAAGGACTCCACTTTCTTGAAACCTTTTTCTGAGCCTGTATCTTCTGTCTCCTGAGGCTTCTGGTCATGGATCTGTTGTCGAGTGTCCTGGTTCTCAACATCCAGACCAATGAGGAAGGCGTGGTCACTGGAAGGGGTTCCACTTTCTCCATCACTACAGTTGCTGTCCTGGACTATAAACACTGAATCTGAACAGCTGCTCTCTACAAGACGGTTTCCAGTGCTGCGGTCTAAGGAGAGGTCTAAAGATCGATGGAGACAGATCAAAATGTGTTACACCTACCTGTCGGACATAGTTTTAGCTCACTTAATTAAACAAACAATAAAATGAAAAGCTTCAACATGAGAAAGAATGGCTTTTTTTGTTTGTTTTTTTCTTCCTGCTCTCAGCGGAAGCTGTTTTCCTTTTCTCCCACACCCTTCGTGTCTGCCCTGCTTCAGCTCTCTGTGTTCTGTCTTGTTCATCTTTTTTTGGAACCTCTCTTTGCATATCTTGCAGGTAGGGTTTTTGGAGACTTCTAGTATCTTGCAGTCTGCTTTCAGGATAAACTTGCTTGGAAATGGCATTTTTAAAAAAAATACATTTAGATATTTCCTTTAGTTTTTATAGCTGATTAATATTACTTACATTTCTCAATATTGTTAAACTTGACTATTAATATCCAAATATGTTGGCAAAACACACATGCTGTCGTGGAGTATATACTGTAACTTCCTTTACAACCACTGCTGACTCTAGGGCAGCTTTAATTTCTGTCTTAATTCACTTGCCTTGATGTCTTTTCTTCTTCTTCTTCTTCTTCACTCTGATGGGTTTCACCACCAGCTCCTGCTGCATCCTCTCCTGATCTATAGGGGCGCTGTAGCGCCTGGAGCTCAGTTCATAGGATGTATTAACCGGAGTCGTTACTGGAGTGGCTGAACTCAGGCTGTCCCATGTGGAGACAGAGCTGCTGCGGAAGCGAGAGCTGCTAAACAAAGTGGACGACTGGCTGGACTCCATCACCTGAGCAGACAGAAAAAAACAGTCTTCACGAAATGGAATATGATCAATGTCATATCATGAACAAAACTTATATTTTTATTCCTGTTCTCTATATTTTATAGTGATATTATGTGACAGAGAAACACAAAGAAGTGCAATAATGGACGTTTGTGAGGCAGAAGGAGAGTGATGATTTCAGCTGCCCTGAGTCAGCACCAAGTGGGCCGTCCTTAGAGACTAGATCCAAAATAATTATTCAGTTTCCAGTTGAAGAGTTAATATTCTGATTCAGAAAATAAATATATTTTCAAACTATTCTCTCATTCCTTTCATCAAATGAGCAGCTGAGACTCCCTGCTGAAGAGAATGAACCCTTCAGACAGATTTTGGAGAGATTTTAGACTGATTAAAAATAGATTTTATTTGATGAGACTGATATGATATTTGACACCTAAATATAGTTAAAGTAGTCAATCAATTGCTACAGTTACTTGTGCACCATTTTTAAAGCATTATCAACTATCCTTTCATTACACCTGTGTCTCCTACATGCAGTGGCACAGCAAGCTTTTCAAAGGGGGAGGGGAGGTGTCGACTGAGAGGGTATTGTGCCTCGGGTTGAGCATGTGCAAGAACATGGGTGAGTTGTGTGAGACTTAAACGCACACACCACAAATCTTTTTCGTTCACATAGCTATGTGCGCTCACACCAGTTTCACAGCACATTCAGGTTGGTGGCACAAATACATGGGCATAACGATCAGCAGTGTGATGCGGAAGGATCAGACTGGAATTGCAGTTGAGCAAAACTGCAGGTAAAGTGAGGGTGTTTAACCATCTCACGAGGAAAAGTGTGGGTGTTAAAACACTTGCTGTCAATTTAGGTGGACGTCCATGTCGTGGTAGGTCTGTAGTTGCTCCATCTTCTCTCCATGTTCAGATGATGGATTGAACAGAGCTCTGGGAGATATTCAGAGCTTGAGATGTTGTTTTAGAACCTAACCCTGCTTTAAAAGTCTCCACAACTTTCTCCCTGACCTCCCTGCTGTGTTCCTTGGACTTCATAATGCTGCTTGTTCTCTAATAAACCTCTGAGACCAGAAACAGAACTGCTGGATGCAGCCTTAGATGAACATACACAAATCTGGACTCCGTTTACTGATTCGGTGACTTCTGAAGGCAATTGGTTGCACTGGATTTTACTTAGGGACCTCCAAATAAAGGAGGATAAATACGGTCATGCCACCCTTTCAAGATTTTATTTGTAAAAACAAAATTAAAACCATTTATTGTTTATCTTCCACTACTCTGTGTTGGTCTGTCATATAATTTTTTTTTAAAAGTGTCTTTATTTGCTGCATCTTTAAAAGTAGTGAAAAATCCACCCCTATCACTGGAGCAGGTGGGTTAAATGAACTATGACCAGTCATCACCCAGATTTAATTGACACACCTATCAATAACTGCTATCATCATAAACAAACATAAAAAAATAAAAAAAATTGAAACAAATGACCTTTATTACATTTGCGACTCCTTCAACTACAGTGATTTTCAGCTTGATCAGCCAACCCAAAACTCTAAATGTATGCACCCCCCCCCAATCAGTAGTAGTCAAATCTCTTTTTTTCCTTTAGTCTTTTAAACCAGCACAACTAATGTCAGCAATGATATGTGCTCAGCGTGGGAGTTTTTAGTCAGTTAGAGATTAGTCATATCTGCAAGGTGTTTAAAAATAAAGTCAGAGGAAGTACAAGAGGAGGGAGCGAGTACAGGAAGCTGTCCAAGTAGATACGTCTGCTTCTCACTTTTATGCCTGATAGTTTCCAGTAAAGTAACAGCAGACATTTAAACAGGCAACCAACTGTAATCCAGCTCACTTTGTAGGTAGCTATAATTTGCACCAAGGTGACAAATGTCAACATTAGTTCAGAATTTATTACGAATATTAAGATGCAATCTGCCATATCGCTTCTTATTAATAAATAAATTAATGATTTAACAAGAAAATACATGTAATAGAGAACAACTTTTTTTGTCTTAAACATCATGTTAGGCATATCTAAAATTAATTGATGTATTCAGTTATGGGCTTATAGATGTAGTAAAGGGGGAATGAAGTAATTTTAAGTTGGTGAATACATAGAAAGTAAGGGGAGCCCACCCCTCATTCCTATTATGGTAGCATTGTTTGAAACTAGAGTTGAAAAATGTGAATAACATGCCTTTAGAGCAAATAACTGCCAGATTGTTACATAACCAGCTAATATCAGCTTGTTATACCTGTGTTAATGAAAAAAAAAGTCTAATATTCTCATCAATAACTAACTAAACGGGGTGTTTATTTTACATTTTTCTTATTTTTATAGAAGACATACTTGTTATCAATGTATTATTGCTGAAACAGAATAAGAGCTGCTTTAAATGAAGCTGTAAGATCACGTTACGCATTTCAGTTTTTGAGGCTGTAGTGTTTTTATTCAAGGTTATCATTCAGTGAGAATTTCATGCCAATTTATGCTCAGACTAAATACACCTCAGCTGAGATCTGTCCTCTTCTCAGTCCATTTGTAATGACTGATCCAACTATAAGCATTTTCTCAGAGTACTGTCTCCCTTGGATTGGCTCACACTGAGAACTAGGCCAGGTTTATTACTGGATCATCATTACTTTCATTGTGACAACGTTACCTTTAGTGGGCTGTCCTGCTCCACTGCCTCTTCAACTTCTTCCACGCCCTCCTCCTCCTCTTCATCTGTTCCTTCCTCAGAGAGCCTCTCGCTCCCCCCTGCCTCCTCTTTACCTCCATCTTCTACGATGATGGCCATTGTTCTGATTGGCTGGACTATTTCCACTGATCCGGTCGGTTGGAGAATTGTGGGTGTGGTCAGTGGTGAAGACAGATGAGCTGACAGCACTGATAATAAGGAAAGATACATAAGTTGTAGTCATTAGTTTGACCTACCATTGAGAAAGGTATTATCTGTGGCAGAATTAGAAGTGCTCACTGTTTGACGCAATTCCCTCTGGATTGCTGGAAAGGCGGATAATCTCTCTGTCTCCTTTCAGGATGAAGATTTCATTTTCACAAGACGACACAGATACAATGTCTCCACTACTTTCCAGTGCACCGATTATAACCTTTAAGCACCAAACAAAAGCACAACCTGTACTTTAGTTTTAATCCAGAGTTTTCAGCGTTTCAAAGATTGATTGTCTCTTCACTTCTCCAAGGTACAATGGTAGTCATGGTAAAATAGTTCGTTTTAATTCTAGTTTTAGACATTTCTTGTTGTAGACCTCAGTGCTGCCATGACATTTTGATGAACAAACAGGATAAGATTCTGTAACTTTCTGAATTAGTTTAACTCTTACTTGGCAGACCAGGACTAGTTTGTTTTATAAGCCAGTTATAAATCTATGCAAACAAGGGTCCCATATGGGGTTCCTCAAAGCTCTGATCTCAGCAAATTTTAATTTAATAACTACATGTTCTCCCTAGTTTAGTTTATCAAGTGTTACTACATCTAGTGTTACTACAAGTGTTATCATACTTGTGCTAATGACACAGCTTTTTGTCTCTGTGTCACCACATGATTTGTATCTAATTTCAGTCACTGTAAGAGTTTGTCCATAATATAAATGAGGGGATAGGCCAGAATTTTCTCCAGCTCAGCACTGACTTATAGCTCGATTTCAAGAGCCACATAAGGTCTGTTACTACATGAGCCTATTAGCTGTCAGAATTAAGATTCTGGCAGATCAGTTAACTGCATCTCATCAAGAATACGTCAACCCAAGTTTTGACCAACAACAAAAAATGGAATATATCCCAAAAGTCCTTTGATCTTGAATCTCCAAAAGGACAGAAACTACCAAGATGACATGATAATGATATCAAAATTCACAAAGAAAACCAAAGGTTTGTAGTCTAACTTTGTATTATGCTCACAATTCAAACCAGAAACACAAATGTCACACTAGGGTAAGCAGATATGCCTTCAGGTCCTTCTTTTTTTTTTTTCTTGTGTATGTTTCTATTAGTGGTGTCTCGATACCGATGTCGGTATCAGTATCAGGCCGATACTAGTGTCAAGTACTCGTACTCGTACTTGTAAAAGCAACCCGATACCACTTGATTTTCCTCCTGGGCTGGGCTGCGCTGCCACTCAAAGGCTAGACCACACTCCAAACCAGGTGGTGGTGGTAACATCAAGAAGTTATTTGCTGACCCTCCAAAAAAATCAGAAGGAAAGAGAAGTTAGATGGCGAGAGGAGGCAATAATGTCCGTAATTTGGAGATATTTCAAGGTAAACACGGAGAATACTAAATAAGCGGACTATCTGCTGTGCTCAGCGAAGCTGTCGAGAGGAGGGGCCAAAAACACATTTTTAATAAGAGTAATTTGATAAAGCATTTGAGGATTAAACACGACGCTGAATTTAAAGAGCAGCAGCCCAGCACCACCAACACTGCAGCAAATACTCCAGAAAGAAAAAAAAAAAAACAACAAAGTAAACAACAGTATAAAATTCTGCTATCATAGAGATGTGGTGCTAAAATTTATTGAATGTGTTACAGTTTGCATTTTAATTAAAATGTTTGCTAGTTGCATGTTGAGGAAAACTTATTATTTTACATATGTCATGCTGTATTTTTGACTTGTTAATACAGTCATAGAGAGACTGTAGGCCTATAAAGAAGAGCCACCCTGTTCTAAACAAAAGAAATGTTTTCAAATGTTATTGTGTGATGTATAAGTACCAACTTATCAGTATCTGTCCTTGTAATCAGCAAATACTTAAAACTAAAGTGCTCGTACTTGGTCTGGAAAAAACTGGCATCAGGACACCCCCAGTTTCCATTTCACTGATTTAAGCAATATGGTTACTAAATTCTACATTTTTGTTTGTTTGTGGGACCAGCAGAAAAGGTTGTTTGATTGTTTTTTAATGCTGACAAACAGAACAGTCACATTTTTGACCATGAACTCACAGAAAGACTATAATTAATGCAAATCTGGCCTACCTACTGGGTACTTTACAGTTGTTTTGCACTGAGTTTTGATCATTGGCAAACTTAGATTATATAGAAACAAAAGAATATTCAACAGATAAGTACATTACCTCATTGACACAGTCAAATACGTAGATGCTGTATTCATTCCAGCTGAGAATCCAACCCTCTCGGAAAAAACAGCTGAGCAGGCCGAGCTGTCGGTCTGCAGGACGGTACGCTCCAACTGGACCAGGACGTGGAAACAGCTCAAACTGAGGGATCTGGAATGGAGACGCAGAAAGAAAAGTAGACAGGCAGAAAAATTCTAGATATATTCTATATCCTCCTCACATTTACAACCACAAACCTCAATGCATTTCATTGGGAATGTTTGTGACAGATCAACACAAATTGGTCCTTAAGTGGAAGGAAAATAATGCATGGTTTGAAACGTTTTTACACACAAGAATATGTGTGGTACATCTATATTCAGCCTCCCTGACTCAATACTCTACACCTTTCACTGCAAATGTATTGCTTAGAGGAGAGTTCTGTGTGTACCTGTTTGTCAAAAAAAGATTTGAGTAGTCGAGTTTCCTCCACCTCTCCTCTAACGTTAGCCCTCCACAATCTGAGTCCAGGTCGGGCAGCGTACACCTGAAGGTCGCTCTGTTTACAAAGTGCCGGCAGAAAGCAAGCTCCAAACCTGCCGGTTCTGAGACAGCAGAGAAACACCGTCAGCCCCGCTACCTGTGGTGACATTTCAAGCAGTTTGTTTCATGGGTGATAGGTAGGGGTGGACCGATCGATCGGCCCTGATTTCCTGAATTTTAGGAGATCGAGGCTGATACTTGCATGTGAAACTGATCTTATCCACCGATCTGATCTACCTCTGCAAAGGTCTGAAAACATCCACTGTACCCTTTCGGTCTGCTGTGAGAGAGGGCTGACTGACAGAAATCATATCAGCCAAAATCAGAATAATCTGACTTATTAAAGATCAGTGATAAGCCAGAAAACTGCGATTGGTGCACCCCTACTGATAGGTACACATTATTCTAAAGCACATGAGCAAGGTTTGGTGTACCTCTTGCGAGGTTTGGTGCCCAGCTGCAACACTTCCTGCTTCTGTGTACAGTAAAGCACAGATCTCTGTTGCGTTGAGACGAGCAAGACCTGGTGTCTGTATTCCATCTGGACCACACCTGATGGCTCCTCTAGCAGCAGCACAGGTTTACACACCCCCTGCACACATTCATAGTCAGACAGTGTCTCATAAAAGGCGCGAACAGTCATGACTCACAATGTGTTTTACCTGGTCTAGGTCCAGAGCGGAGAACACAACCCGTCCTTTATCATCTCCAGAGAAAAGCTTCATTCCATTAGCGCTCCAGGTCAAGGATGTGATAGAGCCTTTATGAAGGCTGACAACATCGAAACGCCTGAGCTGCAACAAAACAGACAAATGAGCTGCAGTCGCATGGTAACAGGTAGACTGCAGAAAGGACAAATGTGTATAAGCCAACCTGCTTGTTGCGTCCAGGAAGTGGAGACACCAGCTGGAAGACTACAACCCGACCGGAAGCTGTTCCAGCAGCCACCAGATCATCAAAACAGCTGAGCAGTTTTACAGCCGTGATGGCGTCACATTTTCCCTGATAGACACAGAGACACACCAAGAGAACTACAGCGCTGTGCAAAAGTATCCAAACTCCTTGAAACTTTTTAGGTTTTGTCACGTTACAACAGACTTTTATACAGAGTAGTGCTTGCTCTTGAAGAGATAGGAAAAAAACATGACATGAAAATTCTGAGAATTGTAGTGACCCCCATGAATGACCAATTGCCTTCAAGAGGCACCTAATCTGTAAACAGAGTCCAGCTGTTTACTAATGTAACCTCAGCATAACTGCAACTCTTCTGTTTGTGGTCTCAGAGGTTTATTAGAGAACAAGCAGCATCATGAAGACCCAGGAACACAGCAGACAGGTGAGGAAGAAAGTTGTGGAGAAGATTAAAGCAGGTTTAGGTTCTAAAAATCATCCCAAGCTTTACATATCTCCCAGAGCTCTGTTCAATCCATCATCTGAACATGGAGAGCGGATGGACCAACTGCAGACCTACCAAGACATGGACGCCACCTGAACTGACAGCAAAGACAGCATTGATCAGAGAAGCAGCCAAGAGACCCATAGTAGCTCTGCAGGAACTGCAGAGATCCATCCATCATTTGGGAAACTGGTCGACGGTACCATTATAATTATAACTCCACAAATGTGGCTTTTGATAACGAGTGGTGAAAAAGAATAAGAAGTAGTGTTTGCAGTTTGCCACAAGCTGTGAAAGAGGCAGATCAAGCATGTTTAAAGAAGGTGCTCTGCTCAGATGATGCCAAATTTGAACAAAAAACCTTATCGACAAAAACTAACATTGCATATCACCCTGAACACACCATCCCCTTGGTGAAACACAGTGGTGGCAGCATCATACTGTGGGATGTTTTTCTTTACCAGGAACAGGGAAGTTGGTCAGAGTTGATGGGAAGATGGATGAAGCTAAATTCAGGACAATTCAGGAAGACAACCTGTTAGATGCTGCAGAACATTTTGAGACTGAGGTGGAGGTTCAACCAGAGCTACAATAGAACGGTTTATATCAAACCATATTCATGTGTTAGAATGGCCCAGTCAAAGTCCAGAACTGATATCTGCTAATCTGTGACAAGACTTTAGAAATGTTTAATCCAGTCTTACAGATCTTAAGTTATTTTGCTAAGGAAACAGGCAAAAATGACCATTTCTAGATGTAAAAAGCAGGTATTTGCAGTTTAAAAATGCTACAGTTTTATACATTTTCATTTGCGAAAACAATTGAAAACATATTTTCAAGGTACATAAAATCCCCAAAAAATAAATAAGGTTTTGTGGTTGTAACATTATAAAATGTGGAAAATTCCAATAGGCGTGAATACTTTTGCAATCTCCTGCAGAGGAATGTGGAGGAGGTTTGATCACAAAAGTTTCCAAATATGGTTTGTGACCTTTTGAAAAATGAATGAATGTGGACTGCTGAAGACAGCATAAAAGAAGCTCCCACCTCTATGCTGTACTTGTTCATATGTGCGACCCGGCGACAGTACAGGTACAGCATACCGATGCTGCTGCCCACTGCCAGGAAGTCGGAGCTGCTGTCCAGAGCCGTCAGGTAGACCAGGACAGATCTGAAGCCCCGCTGCACCTACAAACACACAGGGTGTTTACACCGCCGGTCAGAAGAAAGCTGGTGCAAAACTTAGCATTTATTGTGGATTTTGCTTAAATCACAGTGTTAATACAGTCCCCTCCAAAAGTATTGGAACAGCAAGGCAAATTCCTTTGTTTTTGTTGTACGCTGAGGATATTTGGGTTTAAGATCACTAAATGAGCATGAGACAAGAGTTCTGAATGTCAGCTTTCATTTCCTGATGTGTTAAACAACTTAGGATATATCAACATTTGTATTACACCACAGCATTTTTAGGTGAACAAAAGTAAAAGAATAATCTTAATAATCTTAAAGTGAATAACATTTAATATTTGGTGGCATAACTGTTGCTTACCTACCAAATTGTCCCTACATTCCAGCCACCTAGCTGTGGATGGAGGTAACATTGAAAAATGTGAAGGGAACCCTATTTTTGCATTAATCCATCTGTTGTACCAGAAAAAATAAATAAAGAAAGAAATAAATCGCGGCCATGCAGTGCCTCAGCACGATGGTACTACAACCATGCTTGACAGTATGTACAGTGTTCTTATATCAAAGCCCCACCCTGACTCCTCCATATAAAGATATTTCTTGTCATTGTAGCTGAATCTTTGTCTCCTCTGACTATAAAACTTGTCTCCAGAAACATTTGGCTTTTCCAAATTTCTCTCATGCTGAAAGGTGATGATTTTGCAACAGTGGTTTCTTTCTTGTTCAGCACCATAACAGCCTATGTTGATGTTAAACTTTGGACAGGGACATTGGTGTATCAATATCTATTGTATCTGTTGTTCCTGAACATCACCTTTTCAAAGAGGACAGTTTGGGTCAGATGAGTAATTCTGCTTAAAAAGCAGGTCTGTGTCAGGAAAGTAACTAATTTAGATGTGCTGTACCATTTCTTAACAGAAGAGAGGTCAAATATGTAACCAGAATTATACCAAAAGCTTGCTGATGGCTATAGAACCTGGTTAGTTTTTCTGGAACTATCAAAAGGAGATTTAAGCCAATATTCTAATATTATTGGGAGTATATGTATATATTTGAGCCTGTATGTTTGAATTTCCACTTGAGTGGATTGGAGAAAATCGAGATTAATTCAAACTTGTGACCCAACTCTTGATTTTAAGTCACTGACAGTTTGTTATATCATATTCCACCTCAGTAAACAAAGAACGGTTCAAATGTAACATTACAGGCATAAAAAGGATATGATGTTCAAACCGATAATGGGTGGATGTAAACTTCTGACTGGCACTGTAGGCCAAGGTTTTGACCTGGTTTAGCACATGCAAGTTCATTTGTACTACAGCAGGTTTTAAGTCAATACCTTGGCAGGGATAGCATTCAGCAGGTAATAAAGTGGACAGAACTCCCTCAGGATGGAAGCTGAAGCTGGCTGTGTTGTCATGATTCTCACTGGAGATGATTTAGTAGCTCCTACAAATCATTTCAGACCTAAACACAAAAAAACCCAGAAAAAACTGATGGTTATTAATGTCAGTTAGTATACAGTACTACAGTTACATATGAGTAGATGTTCCTAGAAGACAAGTCCCTTCAGAAAGGGCAGAGGGGTCTGAATAGCATGACACAAAGTTAACAGTTAAGGTTTTACATAAGGAAACTGTAGATCTTACAGACAGGAAAATAAAAACCAATAACCAAACTCTGACATGTCTCATGTATCCAGGAAGTATTCACGGCGCTTCACTTGTTCTATAGTCAATTATGTTAGAGCCTTATTCCAAAATGTATTCAATTAAATTAATAAAAAATAAAAAAAATAAAAAAGAAATGACATAAATAGCTATTCACAGCTTTTCCTTAATCTTTTGTTGATCCGCCTTTGGCAGCAATTACAGCCTCAAGTTTTCTTGAATATGATACAACAAGCTTGGCACAGCCATCTTTGTGAAGTTTTGTGCAATCCTCTCTGCTGAATGTCTAAAGCTCTATCAGCCATCTTCTGATCTCTCCAGAGATGTTTAGTGTCTGGCTTGGCCACCCCAGGACATTTACAGGGTGTCCTGAAGCCACTCCTTTCATATATTGGCTGAAGGGTCACTGTACTGCTGAAAGATGAACCGTCACCGAAAGAGTTCAATCTTTGTCTCATCAGAGCAAAGAATTTTGTTGTTGTTGTTGATCTTCGACAGAGCAACTATTAGAGTCTTGGTCTCCTCCTCTGATCAATCAGTTAAGATGACCATCCAGATCTAGGAAGAGTCTTGATGCTTTCAAACTTCTTCCATTGTTGGATGATGGAGGCCGTTGCGCTCATTGAGACCTTCACAGTAGTAGAGATGTTTCTGTATCCTTCCCCACATTTGTGCCTTGAAACAATCATGTCCTAGAGATTTAAAGACAATTCCTTTAGTACATGTTTGGTTTGTTCTCCAACATGCACTGTCAGCTGTGGGATGTTATGTAGACAGAAATAGAAATAGAAACAGCCTTTATTTTCCCACAAAGGGGAAATTCAGGTGTAACAGCAGCAACAGATATAAAGTTTCACACAAAAAGTTCTTAAAGTATAAAAAACAAACTTAGTCTTGTTTTCAAAAAACAAGCGTAACAATAACAATAATAATAATAATAATAATAATCATCATCATCATCATCATCATCATCATCTACTGTACAACACTGTAGCAGAAAATACTGTGCAGTAATTAGAAATAGGCATATCAGACTCACGATCCTATGGCTGTGCAACTGAGTCAGATCACTTTTTCCAAGAATGTGCATGTGTATTGAACATTGAAAATAGATACAGACTGTTTACAATACAGCACAGTTTATCAGTGCAGAAAAACAGATGTGCAATAACAGCGGAAATGTTATTTAAAAATGAGTAAGAACAGAGTAGATGATTGTGCAAATGCCAACAGGGATGTAAACACTTATTGATTGTGTTGGGAGCACTGATGGTTATAAAGTCTAACAGCTGCTGGGAGGAAGGATCTCCTATAACGCTCCTTAGTGCACTTAGGATGCAGCAGTCTGTCACTAAAGGAGCTCTCCAGCTCAGCAACAGCTTCATGCATGGAGTGGGAGACTTGGTACGTCAGTGATGTTATTTTAGCAAGAGTCCTTCTATCTCCTACCACCTGTACAGGGTTGAGGGGGCATCCTAGCACAGAGCTGGCCTTCCTGATGAGCTGATCTAACCGCTTCTTCTCGGCTGCAGATAAGCTGCTGCTCCAACATACAGTCCCATAGAAGATGGCTGACTGCCACTACAGAGTCAAAGAAGGTCTTCAGGAGTGCCCCCTGCACTCTAAAACATCTCAGCCTCCTCAGCAGGTAGAGTCTGCTCTGACCCTTCCTGTAAAGCGCATCAGTGTTATGAGTCCAGTCCAGTTTATTGTTCAGGTGAACACCCAGGTCCACTCCATGGATGTTCACAGGTGTCAGTGAGGTGAGTCTCTGCCTGCAGAAGTCCACCTCCTTGGTTTTAGCAGCATTGATCAGGAGGTGGTTCCACTGGCACCAGTCCACAAAGTCCTGAGTCCACTGTCTGTACTCTTAGTCATCCCCACATGTGATGAGGCCAACTATGGCAGAGTCACCAGAGAACTTTTGCAGATGGCAGCGTGGGGAATTGATGGAGAAGTCTGTAGTGTAGAGGGTGAAGAGGAACAATGCCATCACAGTTCCCTGAGGGACCCCACACTGCACACCAGGCTGTCAGAGACACAGCCCTGTGTCCTCACATACTGTGGGTGACCAATGAGGTAGTCCAGTATCTACTGGGATATGTGGTAGTCCACTCCTGATAGCTCCAGCTTGTCCCTCAGTAGTCCTGGCTGGACGGTGTTGAAAGCACAGGAGAAATCAAAAAATATGATCCTCTCAGTGCTTCCAGGTTTCTCCAGGTGGGTCAGAGCTCGGTGCAGGAGGTAGATGATGGCATCATCCACCCCGATGCCAGGCTAATAGGAAAACTGCAGCAGATCCAATGAAGATGTCGCTAGGGGG
Source organism: Anableps anableps (assembly GCA_014839685.1). Taxonomy (NCBI): domain Eukaryota; kingdom Metazoa; phylum Chordata; class Actinopteri; order Cyprinodontiformes; family Anablepidae; genus Anableps; species Anableps anableps. The sequence goes on along the minus strand of CM026080.1, from coordinate 4,014,658 downwards.
TATGGTTGAGGACCAGCCTCTCGAGGGTCTTCATCAGATGTGACGTCAGGGCTACCGGCCTGCAGCTGCTGAGGTCCTTTGGATGTTTGGTCTTTGTTATGGGTACCACACAGGAGGTCTTCCACAGTTGTGGTACTTTCCTCAGCTTCAGGCTCGGGTTAAACATGTATCCTACACAGTTGATCTGTGCAGTGCCTCAGGAGCCTGGAGCTGATGCCATCTGGACCTGCAGCCTTTCACACCTTGATCTTTTGCAGCTTGTTCCTCACCTGATGTGTTAAAAGGGACAACATGGAGGTGGGAGAGGGAGACTGTGGGACAGTTTCTTCTAAAGTGAAGGAGGTGGATGATGGCTGAGAGCTGTGAGGTGTGAAGTCCTGAGAAGAGAAGCTGGCAGTCATTACAGAAGAGGAGAGTAACAGCAGGGGGATTGGGCTGGGGAAGGAGTGGGTGACTGGTCAAACCAGTTAAAGAACTGGTTCAAGTTGTTAACCCACCCTAAGTCTCCTCCTTGTTTCCTGATCTAAAGGCTTTCTTCTTCTCCTTTATGTATTTATAAAGGAGAAGAAATCAAGGGGAGACAGAGGTGTTTAACTGTATGCCTCCTTGGTGTTGACGTAGAGTAGATCCAGTGTATTGGTATTTCTGGTGTGGCAGATGACATACTGGGTGAAGGTTGGTAGAGTGGAGGACAGCGAGGCATGATTAAAGTCCCCGAAGATCAGAAAGAGGACCTGTGGGTGCTGTGATTGGTGCTGTGCTGTGGTGGTAGTATGAAGGACATTGCAGGCTGCAGCAGCGTTAGCAGACGGCGGGACATCCACAGTTATCACGATAATGTGTGAAAACTCCCTTGGAATATAATAAGGCTTCATACTAACAGTCCTTACTGCAGAGCATTTCTTGGATGGTTAAATATCCAGAGTTACACCATCTATCATTCACCAACACAGCCAGACCTCTTCCTCTTTTCTTACCGCTCTCCTTCGTTCTGTCAGCACGGAGTAAACGAAAGATGTCCATGTTTATATCAGAGTCCAGAGTTAGTGCGGTTAGCCACGTCTCAGTTAGGCAGATTAGGCAGATTAGCCGCCAGCTTCTCCACTTTGTTGGGAAAAGAGCTCACATTTCCCATGATAATGGACGGAATGATGGGTCTATACTCTCTTCCCTGGTTGCGATGCCCGATGCCCACATGTCTCCCGTGTATTGGGTTGCTCAGTGGGAGGCAGTACAGTGGAGCTACCGAAGGCAAGCAGCTGATCCCTGGTGTAAACAATAGACACATGCCACTCACACCTTCTCTGAACAACAAAGAAGTAAAAAACAACAGTTAAAAACAGAGCTGTCCAGACAAAAGTAAGCTCCATTGTGGAAAAAAAAACAGTAGTGAACAGAGAAACACAAAAACACATAAAAACATATTTTTTAAAAAATGAGAAAAACCAAGGAGTTAGCGGAGAGCTGCTGAGACTGGCTGCCAGTTCACATGACGCCAGAAGGAGACAGATGTGTGCCTTTCCAAATCTCATTTAATCAACTGAATTCTAAGCTGTAGAAACATCTCAAGGATGATCGGAGGAAAAAGCATGTACCTGAGCTCAATTTTGAGCTTAATGGCAAAACTGTAAATACCTATATTAATATGATTTCCTAATTTTTTAAAGTTTTAATATAGTTGCAAAAAATTTTTACTTTTTTTAACGTTGTCATTATGGGGTGTTGTCTGTAGAAAAATGAATTTAATCCACTTTGGAATAAGGCTAGAACATAACTAAATGTGGTAAAGTGAGGTGCTGTGAATACTTTCCAGATCCAGTGTAAATTAGAAAGAGGCTGGTCTGTCAGATGTATAGTGTTATGCACAAATGCACTCAAATATGCACAATGAGGAGCTGCAATACTATTTTGAATTAACTCTAAATTGTGCAGTTGTTAGCACTCCTAAGTGCTTCAGTTGAAGCCAACTGGGCTTCTTCTTTCATTTCCAGTTGCCTTCTACTGAAGCACTTAGGATTGTCATGTCCTTAATGACTTTATACCAGCTAGCTGTTAGCACTGTTGCCTTGCAGCATACACTCCTAGGTTCAAACTCAGGCTTTTCTGTGTCGACTGTGGCTTACAGGGTAGTAGTGGTGTGCGATACTGGGAATTTTGGTATTGAGCCAATACCAAACAAATACAAGGCTAGTATCGCCAATATCAATACCGATACTTTTAAAAAAAATTAATTATTGTTGAATAATTTGGTCATTCAGCTTCTGTTAGTTGCTATGATAAAACACTGGACAAAGATTTTATGCAAATACAAGTGTTTTTTATTAACTACAATGGAAAACAATGTGCCAGTATAGAAATAACATGATTACCTTCTACAACACACAAGTGCTTATTAGGATAATTGAATCTGTAACTGTAATCTGCATATAACCTAAATATGCAGGTTATATGTATTCCTAAATAGGAATACTTTTTTTCTTTCAATGGTTAATATTCATATTTCAGGTTTAAGGTATATACCTTCACATAAGTGTATATTTTGGAGTTCTAGTAAGATTTTTTTTTAGCTGCCTGGATAGAGAATAATAAAACTGCACTTATGGAGGAATTAAACAGATTGTATTTGAAAGGGGAATAAAGAAAACAGATGTTTTGAATGCAAACATTACAAAGATATGAAATCCTGCTCTCAAACTGAAAATGTAAGCTCTTAATATTTGACATTTTAAGTCCTGCATATGTGTTGGCATGAACTCTGAGAGAAAATTTGAGTAATTTGCTGGACATTTGGAAGAGAAACTGTAAACAAAGCATCGATCTTATCACACTGGTATCGATCTGATACCGATACTTTCCTTGGCATCGATAAAACTGATATTTAGATCAATGCACCCAGCCCTACTGGGTAGAGTAGTTGTCTTTCAATCGGGTTTGATTCCCATTTCCCCCTGTCACATTTCAGTGTTCCCCTGGGCATGGCACATAGCCCCTATTTGCCTACCGATCTGCATATCGGTGTATAAATGTTTGTGAGTGTGAATGGGTGAATGTGGCTCTAGTGTAAAGCACTTTTAGAGGTCAGTATAACTGGAAAAGTCCATTTACCATTCATGCATGGATTTGCCCAAGCCAATCATGCATACATGGGTTTTCTTTGAGTACTCTGACTTTTTCACAGTCCAATAACTTTAATGTTTGGGTTAACTGGCCACTCTAAATTGCCTTTAGGTCTGAGTGTGTGTTCTGTTTGAATCTGTGTCGCACTGTGGACAGACTAGCAACCTGGTCCAAGGTTTCTCCTGTGTCTCGCCCAATGACTCCTGAATCCCTACAACCATGCACGGAGAATCAGGTAGAGAAAATGGATGGATGGACAGAGCTGCACAGTATATTGATCAGTAATTGTCATCCCAACATTAAAATATTTAAAACTTCAATGACAGAGCGCTGTTTTGGTCCAACATTTGATAGGTAGATGTATTTTAGGTACTATTCATTTTACAAGCCAATAATTTATTTGACTAGTTGGATAACATTTATAGTATGCTTTTTTTAAATCATACTGAGCACTTAAAGTGCTTTACGCTTTTGCTGATTCACAAAGGCACACAAATTCATACACTAATTCTTAGATTGGTAGGCAATTTGGTATTAAATTAGAGCACACTGACATATGTAGCAGAGGACAAAACTAGAATCAAACCCATTACTGTCTGACTCCAAGACAGCAACTCTTTCCACGGAGCCTCAGTCGCCCTAGCTTGAGACCAGATCTCTATTTCAGTGAACGACACAGCAAAGCGCTTGAACAGTGGTTCAGAAAAGAAGAAAAATAGTGAGAAAAATTAAGTTAATAACAGTGTTCCTTAGTTACATCACGCCTGTTTCTAATACTGTCCATCCCTACGCTGAGTTTAACAAAGCCAAATTTTTAAACAACAACCAAGAAGTGAGCACCTCGCTCTCTGGTATCCAACAGAGTTCTTTCAGCGTGAAACTGAGGCAGGTGAGATCCAATTGTTTGTTGGGTGTGCTCTGTGCAGTGAGATTTCTTCCTAATCTAAGACATTATTTTACTCCTTCCTTAAAATTTTAAGATAAAATTTGAATGCCCTGGAATTAACCATTAAAACTACAAATGTATTTTGAGTTAAGTCCGCTAACCAGCTTCTGTATGCACCAACCGTTTGTCTCCTTAAGGTTGTTTTTTTTTTGCCACAGGAAGTGTGGCTGGTCCTGTGCTTACTGTGTTTGTCTGTGTCTCTCTCCACACCTCTTAACTCCCAGCACATCAAGGCCGAGTTCTCCTCGAGGTTTCCTTCCATTAAAGGGTGACATTGCTCTCTATTGCCCTCTCTCCATCTCCACCACCTCTGCCTGCTGCATCAATTCTGTTTGAGCTACTAAAACTATCTTATCTATCTACTAAATGATGACTTGAAAGGGGTGAATATTTATGCAATTACTTATTTTATGTTTCATATTTTTATTTGATTATCGTTATTTTGTAGAAATCAGTCTTCACTTTGAAATTAAAGGGTTGGGCTTTTGTGTAATTTTTTGAGAAAAAATATCCATCTTCTGTTGATCCTGATTGATTTGTAAAAGCGATAAAAAGGGTCAAACATATAAGGGGGTGAACACTTTTTATTGGAACTGTATCCAGACCCATACAGATTTGAGCAAAGATAAAATTGGAACCAGAGCATTGTGCCATGTTGACTCCTATGACAAACTGAAGCCTTTTGAATATGAATAAATGCACTGATTGGTGGGGTTTCTGAATGTTAAAAGTTTGACGTTCTAACAAGAAAACAAAAAAATTGATGAAATTCTACGGTACTAAAATAAAAGGTCTAAAAATATCTTTTTTACACTTTCACAATAAATGATCATGTTCATGATATACAATATAAATATTTTATGTCACATTTACACTTATCCAGACTTAAATTTCCAGTGTTCTCAGTTCTTACCAGACGATTTTTAAGTATAAATTCAAAAGTTAATCATTCTGACCTTGTAACAGATATTTCTACAGTGGTCAAGTTGAAACCTGCAGAGACTGTTAGGAAGCAAGGAAAGTGGGTAAGTAGATGGATGGAGCGATGGTTGTATGGATGGGCAGATACAACTTTTAGAAAATGTAACAGGATAGAGAATAAAGTTTAAAATACAGCTATTTTGCTATAGTCTATTTTGGAAGATTATTAAATTAATTTCATGTGAATTACAGAGGCCATAGGAACCCTATTATCAGCACTAGGTTCTGGTTTCCTTACAAGAGTAATGGTGTTATCTATTTACACTCTGAAGTTGGAATTTTCAGATTAATGTATGAAAAGCCAACTAAACTATCCCAGAATTTGTAACTGCTTGAAAAGTGAAGAGTTCCTTACCAACGTCACCTAAAAATCCAATATGGCTGCCACATTATATGTAGATAACAACAGTAATAATCATTTGCACTTCTGATAGGTTGTATCTTTAAATTTCATGAAATCAGTCACGTGACACTGCTCAGCCTTTGCTAGCTAAAATGTTATGGGCCGAGGAAGAAACAGCCACTGGCTTGTAAAATGATGATCTAATTCCAATACTTCCCAGACTGGCAGTTGAACCAAAGCTAACCGTTCGTTATTGTCTTCCGAGTCCTGAGTTCTGTTTTCCGAGGCAAACGGAATGCAGCATAACACAGGGGGCGTTAACGACCAGCCTGATGAAAATAAAACCCAGAAATGTGCATCCTTAGTTAAATGTAAACAGCGATCACTCCGGCACACCCTGAACCAATCAAACCCATTTACTGGAAAGTAATACTACATCAGTATGTTGTGTATTACAGACTAAATATTGAAGTGTTTACATGTGCAACGGGGTGAACTGTGGGACTGTCCTTGCGGCGCCCTGGCAGGGTGATGTTAGCTCTAAACGCTATAGATAATATGACTTTTCACATTAAATAAAAAACAAAGTGACGCAACAAGACATTCAAAATACCAAACATGGTGCTGCTCATTGAGCTGCTAACCCGAACTAGCTAGCATCATCTGAAGCAGCTACTCCAGCAAACAGAGCTGAACAATGACAGCAGGAGGACAAAGAGCGTGGTACCTACTGGGACCTCAGCCTGGCGATGGATGGACCCAGATGTTGATCCTAGTAATTCTGCTTCGACTTTATTTCAAAGTGCGGACAGGTGCCATCGCCCAGCATTTACAAGAGCTATCTGAACTGGACTGTCAAACTACGCCTCCTACAGGCCACATGCGAAAACATCTGTGTCTCCGCTTTCTACCCTTTTCCTAGACTCCATCTTTAAAATTCTCAAACATCTTATTTGAAAAACGGTCTGCTCTTACATGTATATATATATTTTTTTTTGCTTTTCTTGCCACTGTACTGATAGTATTTAAAAAAAAAATAAAATAAAATAAAAATAAATGACGTCGTTCGGGATGGCTAATTGGAAAACCAGGAAGCTGGATTCATCCTTCCATTTAAAATCTTTTGCATTAATTCTCTGGGCTCCAGCATACCATATATGTTACTCTGTCACTCGATCCCTCTGGATATTCTTCCTCAGTACATCCACGAACCTTCTCCGTGGTGTTCCTCTTGTTTTCAGCTCTTGTTATTGAAAATCGTTATCAGTCAGTCTCCTCAGGGATGCAAACTTCTGAAAACACAGACTAACTCCACTCTCTCTTCTTCATTCAACTCCTTAAAATAATTCAAAACATGAATAAACAAATAAAAATGTACTTACTAGTGAAAGTTATTGATACTGTGTTTTAAATCTAAAATGTTAATTTGAGTTAGTATTTTTTTCTTTTTTACAAAAAACTTCTTTTCAGAATCAGAGTGACAGTATTGATAAGATTTAGGGTCCTTTCCTGAAATACAAGTCACATGAACAGTCTACAAGTGAAGGAAATTCAAAACAACTGCCAGCATGTCCACCTCTGTCTGTTCACCCTGAAAAACTGCAAGATGCCAAAAGAAGTCTTCAAAAATCCTAAAATGTCACCCTGGAACGTACAGCAGGCGATTACGGCTACTAATACTTCAATCAGGAAGAGACTGCACAAGTTTAATTTCCATTAGAGATATGCAAGGAGGAAACCTTTGCTCTCTAAGAAAAACATGAAGGTCAGACTGAGGTTTGCCAGAGGGAATGCAGACAAAGACCCGGACTTCTGGAATACAGTTTTTCAGACAGATGAGTCGAAAACAGAATTATTTGAACACCAGAAAAGAGGACACACATTGGATCAACCAATTACAACATCCAGGAAAAGAACCTCGCACCAACTGTGAAGCATGGAGGTGGAAGTCTCATGGCTCGGTGATGCTTTGCTGCAGCCACACCTGCCCAGCTTACCATCAGAGAATCAACCATTAATTATACTGTGTATCAGAAGGAACTTGAGGAAAATGTGAGACCAGCAATAAAAATAAAAAGAACTGAAAGAAGCAGAACTGGACCCTGCAACATATTATTGTTAGAAATAATTGAACAAATAAAATAAATGTATAGCAGCATTTCCTCCCTTTTCCTGCTGGAAAACATAAATAATAAATGTGTAGCTTCCTTCGAGTTAGTGTTTATTTTCATTTATACACCAACGTTCAATAACTTTTTCTTCTTGTTACTGTTTTATTAATGAGTCTTTTTTTCTATATCATTTACTTATTCTTATTTTAAGTTTTTATGAAGTGGAAAAGATAAGATGTTTTTATTTATTCCCAAGTGTAAAAATCTCAGGGTTCTCTCAGGTTCAGACACTTCAGGAGTAATCTCTGAACTTCCACATGGACAAAAATTATTATTATTTTTTTTTTTTTTGTCCTGATTTCCAACCAGCAGATACCAGCATGAATGACAGCTTTGAAAACAATCTCCCTCCCTGCAGTGCCACTCTTTAAACTGAAACCACCTTGACAACCATGGTATGTACTGTGGTAGTACTATGTAAAGCATTAATGTGCACTGGATAAAGTTATACCTGACAGTCTCTTTAAAATTAGGATAAACAAAGAAAAAAAATATGTAACCTTCTGAGTTTAATTAATCTTAATTAATCTTTGATGGCACTTAAGCACTCAAATAGGAATAGTTTGGGTGATAACAGAATCAGAATCAATTTTAATGGCCAAGATTTGACTTTCTTTCTTTTTTTTAAGTGTCCTGTCCGGCAGTGTGGCACTCAGAATTGTCGTCTGAATGTCAAGATAAGGCCCAACAGATTTGCTTTATTAAAATTTGCTTTGGGTTTGTTTTTAAATGTAATGGACACAAAGACAAAAAAAGGAAAGGAAATACAGAAAGATGGAGAAAAGGTTTAAAGAAAGAAGGAGATGTAAGATGAGAGAAAAAAGCATAAAGATAAAACTTGTCAACATCCTTGAAGTCGGCCTCTAAACCTGTGGAAAGAGAAAAAAACAGAACAAAACAGAGAATCCACAACAACAATAAACAACATATGCATATATAATTATAACAGTTATAACTTCAATGTAAAGTGTGTATATATATATATCTATTATGAATGTATGTCATGCCAAAATTAAGACTGAACCTGAAACTGAATCCGTTCCGTTGGTGGTTCCGGTCCGGGTAATGCGCGCTACCGCTGCCGCGGAGGCTTAAGCTAGGCTAGTTCAAAACTCCTCCCGCTAATACTTACCTTCCAGCGATTTCACCGCTTCCCTCAATGTTGCCATTCATTCGAGCGGGGAGTTTTATCTACCAGCGCACGCTGGCTTTATAAATAACTTTTTATTCAGTGATATCTTCTGGAGATACGGTAAACAGCATCAAGGCCCCCAGTCAAAGCTAACTGTTAACCCCAAAGCTAAAATGGCGGACAACGAGGGTGACAGTGGAGCTATTGGAACAATAACAGTGGCGGAGCCCCCGGGGACAGAGGCTCAGCCCGCCGTTCATCCAGGCACCCAGCCTGTGGAACCTTTATCAGTCCAATCTGCCGTCCAGATCTTACAGCCCGAGGAGAAAGTATCGACTTTTCTCGTCACCCAGTGCGATCAGCCTGGGGAGAGTTCAGAACCCGGGTCCTGTGCGGATGGAAGTCAGTCCCTGAGTGGAGCAGAAAGCTGCCAGGTGGAGCAGCGCATGGTGGTGGGCGCAGAGTTTACCGACCTGGCTAACACCACCATCATCTACGTGCAGCCAGACGGCACCCTGGTGGAGGGCTCGGGGCTGACGGTTGAGGAGCAGCAAGCGGTGCTGCAGCAGCTCACCAAGCAGCAGATCGTGCAAGTCTCCGACACCGAGGCCGTCCAGTTGCTCCAGCAGAGCCAGTTGGTCAAACCGGCCCCGGTCCAAAAAACGGCTCTGGATCCGACTCAGTTGCAGCAGGTCATTAACCAGGTCACCAAGTCCCAGAATCAGATCCAGGTGCCCCAGGAGAACCTGCAGCATGTCAAGGGTCAGCAGAGTGTGACCCCACAGAAGCAGGTCCAAGTTTCTCCACAGAATCTAAAGGTCACCCCTCAGAATAATGCCTCCACTCAGCTGAAAAGTGTGGCTCAACAAGTCGCTTTGCAGTCCAACACTTTAATCCAGGTGAGTTAGATATTAAGACCTCATTCATCTAGGTTAGGGTTCTGCAGCCTGCAGGTGCCTCCTCAGTCCGACTGCAGCAGCCCCCACTAATCTGGCAATTCTGATATTTTTTAAGAACAGTAAAACATAAAAGAGGAAAATATGCAGCAGGTTGTTTGATTGGGGGAATAGGTACCAATCCAACAGAAAAGAGAGACGTTACAAGATTATCCCAGTTTCTACACTGAAGTATGTGGTGTTGCTTTTTTGTTTTTTTTAATGAAACTCAGAAAGTGCTTCGTGCATGCATCAGTAAATATGGCCTGGCCTATTAAACCTAAGAATTTTCATTGTTTTCAGTATAAACATTTGATGTGTTTTTTTATCTGTAACCAAAAAAATGCTAATGAAATGGGTTTTAGTTTGCTTAGTTTACAAAAAACAAAAAGGATGCAGTGTATCTTTAAGTGATGCACCATTCAGGCATTTTTTGGAAAAGAGCTCTGTAGCAAATAAAAGAAAAAAAATATGCTGCAGATTGCTTGGTTGATCAGTTTTGAAACCAAAAGAAAATGACAGACTTTTATTTTAACTTTTATTTGTTATAAACTCAAAGTGCCTGAAAGTCCATCTTAATGGCTGATGAGAATTTTTGGATGTTTCAGCGTTTGAGCTGCTGATCACGCCTCATTTTGCCCAATTATGGCTGAGGGACTGGTGCATCTCTGCATGTTTTGCAGCTGTTTATATGGCTGGTAGTTGTGAAGCTTTCTGATCCTGGCTCAGGATCTGTCAGCCTGTTTGGCTCCATTTGTGTTGTTTTCCGTTCAGCCGTTCGAGTCTAAGTGGGGTGCACAACAGTGATCAAGTCGTTAAGAAACTACACTTAAGTTGTTTCAATACAAAAAGATCAGACATCACCCCAAAGCAACTTTTACATAAAATGTTGCTGTTGAGATGGAAATATTGAATTAACTGGGGACTGGTTACTGAGTTGGTCATTTATTGGAACTCACATTGTTATTGCAACATTCACCGATATTATCACATGTGTTTCTGATATGCAGCTCTACTATCAACACAACAAAGACTGGAACCCAAAAGGGTCACTGACAGCAAAGCCAACAGTACAGAATCAGTTTCTCCACACCTGCTCAATACGCCGAAAAGGTGTCGAACTAGAAACCTTGGTAGCAAACCAAAACATTTTATGTTTCCACTGTACGGTAAAATTCCATAACGGAGCCGATCAGTCGGTGAGCAGCAGAGATGCACTGATCACAGATTTTGTGGGCCAATCCCTGTTGCTGATTTTGCTCTGACCTGCAAATGTAGATAATTCCAATTCCTCTTCAAAAACTATACATGACAAAACAATGCTTTTTAGTGTTTTCATAAAATGCTGAAAATTAATCTGTCTCAGTAAGATGTTTGTACTAAAATGACTTTCTGAGCAACACAGCTGTCTCTCTCCAACTGAGCTCGAACAAAAGCTGTGAAATTCTCCAGGTAATGGAGCAGAGGTGTGTACACCAAAAGCCAACTAACACATCTCTTTCTGGCCTTCACAGGACACATCAAAGCTCACCAACTCAAAATCTAGACGGACACCATGTCCCAAAACAGAACGTTTTTACCCAGTAGGTTTAGGGCGACTGAAACACTTCTGATTTGAATCTTTGAATTCTGACTTTTTTCTCAAAATTCTTACTTTTTAAAATTCTCTTTATTTGTTGAAGTTAGAACTTTCTTCCTCAAAATGTAGATTTTTTTTTTTCTTTAAAATTCAGACTTTTCCTCCAATTTTGCCTTTAATCTCAAAATTTGGATTTTTTTTTTTTTTCCCCTTACTTTTCTTCTCAGAACTTTTTTCTTTAAAAATTTGACTTTACTTTCAGAATTCTGACTTTTGCAGAAAAGTCATAATTCTTTTTTTTTAGTGGCCCTAACCCTCACATTTTTGTCAAAAGATCCATTGTAAATAAATCCGGTTACCCCTCTGACCACCGGTCTGCTATACGTTAGTTTTTAAACGATTTATTGTAACTATTCAGGAGAAACAAGTAGGCTTTCTCTTCTGAACAATTGTTAAATTATTTCTATGATTATTGTGTGTGTTGAGATAAAGCATTTCACAGCTCTGCTCTGAAACACGACTTCACTATTAAAAAAGACAGGACTACATGATGACAGAGTTGACCATTTAGACTGTAATTAACATCTTTTACTAGCGATTAGCGCAGATAGCATTGCCCTAGCAGTCCCTGTGTGTTCCCTGCGGAGTAAATTGACCTGAACTGCGTCTCGGGACAGACAGACTTGGACTCTTTGCTCGAATAGGTTTGATCTTTCTGGTATTTTCTGCTGTCTAACTCCCAGATGTGGCAGCCTGAATGAAAAACCAGCAGGTCTTTTTAGAAGCTTCTTATAGCATTTGGGCTTCCTCTGACTTCATTAGTAAACACCTCATTGATCTTTTAAATAACTGAGTCTTTCTCACTCATTAACAGCTTCCAGCAAAAAGTCAGTGATTGTGGAAAAAAAATAAAAAACTTTTAGTTACTGAGATCCGTCAGACCTGGTCGAGCATAAAATCGTCCCTCGACGATCATCAGACGATTTTTCAGCCAGTCTCTAGTTTTCAGTCTAATGAAGAGGTTGTTCTACCCCTCAGTAACTCGACACGGGTCTGAGCCATTTTTGCCCTCAGTCCTGCTAAATAAACTCTTGGAGCCGAATGTTACTTGACTTTTTGAAAAAAACATAACTTATCATTTTTGACAGATATCTAATGAAGGACTCTAGGTGTCATTAATTCCCAAAAATATGATTTTTATTTCTATTTTTACCTTTTGAAATAAAGAAAAACATAAAACTTTTGCAAAAAGAGGATGGATAAATTTTCTTCTGTTGGTATTTGTGGAAAATTATGAAAAAAAAAAAACATAGTTTCCAACCTAATGACAGGTGAAATAGATCTAAAAATGCATTACTGGAACTTTTAATGTCGGTCTGTTGTGGAGATTTAATTCAATTATTCCATAAAAACAACAGGAAAAGACTTATTGTATCTGCATTTTAAAAATTAGTTCTTTTCTTGTAGCCAAAGTTATTAGGAGCCATTGTAGAGGGTCCACAGGGCTGCTGCGGAGCCCCAGGCTAAACTAGACTGCTTATATTTCTTTTAAGATCTGAGGGGTTTTTTTTGTTTTTTTTTTTAAATGAGATCTTAATTAGCAACTTGTTTTTCTGTCTTTTCAGTCAGAACCAACGAGGATCCAGATCCAAGTCCCTCCGAAACAGGACGGGAATTCTGGTGTGACCCTCCAGCAGAAGGCTGTCGCTATCAGTCACCCGCAGGTGAAGCTTTCTGCCAGCGCTGGTTTGAGCAACGCGCAGATCATCCACCTTCAGCCTGTGGTTGGTCAGCAGGGTCAGCAGATCCTCCTCCAGCAGAACCCAGGGGAACCACAGATCCAGCTGGTGCTGCAGAACACTACTCCTGTGGTCGGGTCTCTGCTCCCCTTGGTCCACAAGGTGACAGGCCCGGCAACCATAGCAACCGCTTCCTCCAGTATTGGTCAGAAACCTCCCACACCTACGATCAGAGTGGCGACAACGTCCACAGTTAAAGATCCTCGAACTCCCAGTAGCAGGCCCGCCCCAGTTCCCGTCACTAAGACCATCAGCATTCCTCTGATCAAGACGCAGCACAACGGCACGGAACCAGCCGCTGGGAAGGTTCTGGTTAAAACCACCCCAGGCATCCCTGCAGCGCCGCGTCAGCCCACCACCCTCGCCGTCGCCCCCAGACTCTCCACGGTGACCACACCCTCTGTCGTCAGGGAAAGAGACAGAGAAAAAGAGGAGAAGAAGAAAGCGAAGAAAAGAGAGAAGAAAGCCCTGAAGGTCCAAACCCGATCCGGTCGGGTGTCCAGGCCACCGAAGTACAAAGCCAAAGACTACAAGTTCATAAAGACGGAGGACCTGGCGGAGAGCCACCAGTCTGACTCCGATGATTACTCTGACATGAGCGTGGAGGAGGAGGAAAACGTCAAAAGGGACGGGCCCGGCTCCAGCAGCCCCTCGTCTCTTAGCTACAGCCTCAAGTCGCGTTGTCATCGCTGCCAGACCTGCGATAAAGCCTACATCGGCCCTGGCGGCCTGAACCGACACTATAAGCTGAACCCGACCCACGGAGAGCCCGACCCGGCCGGCGCCACGTCCGCCAGCGCACCAGAACCCCACCTGAGCAGCGGTGACCAGAAAGTAGAGGAGGCTGTCACTGAGGAGGAGGGGGAGGAGGAAGATGAGGAGGAGGAAGAGGAGGACAAACCTGCTGCCATGACAACAAACAGTGTGAGACACCTTTGTACCTGTCGGAGCTGAGATCTAAGAGAGAGAGTCATCTTGGGCATCAGATGTTATGACTTGGTGGATAATTGGATTCAGTCATTTAAGGACAGATTCTGTCTCCTGGTTTACGCTGTAAGTTACGCAGGTTATTAGAATCCGGGCTGCAGGTCGTCTTTCCGCTGGTTTTATCTGGCTGCTTCCTCTCGTTAGAACTCAGAACCAAGCTGTCAGCACAACCAAATAGTAACCTGGAGGAGAGCGCTGCTGGGTTTGCTCTGCGCCAGGTGCATGAAAGCAAAACAAAATGAAGCTTGGTGGAACTTTAAGAATTACTGAACGATCTTCACTACCAAATTTAAGTCGATTCATCTGACTGAGCTTTCTTCTTAGTTATGGTTCTGTGTTTTATTTAGACTGACTTAGGGCTGAAACCATTAATCTGATTAATTGGGATTACCGTAATCCATTATTGAAATAAGTGGTAACTAATTTAGTAATCGAATAATCATTAACTGGAGTATACAGACTCTAAAATAGGCCATTTACTGAAAGAACCCCACCCTCAGAGCTGTAGTAAAGCCAAAACTGTACAAAAAATCTATACATTTTGCATTTAAGATTAAAAATAACCTGTTCTACCCAGAACTCAAGTGGCTTCACATTGTTCAAATTATGTAAAATAATAAAATAAATCTCCTATTAAGCACCTATGGCTAACTAATTATTAATCAGTTAATCAAAAAATAGCCCTACACTGTGCTGAGAAGTTCAGCAGAAAGGGCTGAGATGCTCTCATGTTGATGATAGAAGGGTTTTTTACTGCAGATGCATCCTTTGCTACAAATGATCAAGTGTTCACTAAAGTAAGTCTATGTTACTGCAAGAAAATGTTTATTTTCTTATTTGAAAAAGTTATTGAAGTGTTTATCTGGATTTTGAATGTATTTATAATATTGTATAAAATAAGCTTAAGTGGTTAAATGAAAAATTTGCAAAATGTGCCAATTTTCAAAATCCGGTTAATCAAATAATCATCAAAATAATGGATTACTAAAATAAGTGTTAGCTGCAGCTCTAGTCTCAGCATTAAGAACCTCAAAAGGAATTTTTAAAAATGTTTTCTCCATCATTAAATGACCGTTAAGGAAAATAAATTCTGCTATTTTTTATTTTTTCAAACCCTGTTGGTGTTTCAGAGAGAGAGGCTGTTCCACACCACCCTGTAAGTTCTACCCCTAGATGGAGTTCAGGGTCCGTCGACCTGCTTTAGGAGGAGACACAGGAATGGAGTCAGTTTAACCTTCTGAAGGTTCTAACTAAGGATGCACCGACTGCCGTTTCCTGACCAGTCACCACGCTTTAAGAGCCTGACTTCCCGATTATGATTTTGGCCGACACAGATCTCTTTTTATAAGTGACGCTGTGATATAGCTGCTACTTTGGCAACAGTGGGGTGACTGTTGTTGATCGCACACGTGCAGGTGTGACCAGGTGGGCGGGTCTATGGCAGAGCGAAAGGGGACAGTGGCTGATGTTCAGACCTTTGCAGAGGTAGATGAGATCGGTTTCACATGTAGGTATGAGCCCAACGCCAAGCACCCAAAATGAAGCAAGTCAGGGCCGATTTATCGGTGCACCCGATAAATCATGAATTAATTCCGAGTCATTTCAAAAGCTTACTGAGTTCTGAACTAGCTGAATAAGATCATTGACTTTAGGTAACACACTGACATGTATTTACAGCTATAAATAAACAGTTTATGTGCACGTTTTGACAGTCTTAGGCACACAGTGAATTTCAATGGTAAATGTTTGGGTAGTTACTGGTGTCAGTGTTTGCTCTGCTATGCTTTTAAAAAGGTAACTCTGTTTGTGTTCAGGGAGACAACGGCCTGGCAGCAGCTGAAGGACTCACCGGCCTCCATCACCGAGGCCCAGGGCGTCCCAGAGGCAGAGGGAGAGGCAGAGGCAGAGGCAGAGGAAGAGGAAGAGGCAGGGGGCGAGGTCGATCACTTGGACCTCCTCCTAAGGTTAGTTTACTTTAAACTAAGGATCATAATAAGCCTTGCTGATGAGCCACCTGGTGTTGAAGGGACAACTTGTGGGTCAACCTTTGGCAACTTTCATCTCTGAGTTCTTGCTTCGCCTGCACCCGTCCACACCCCCGCACCTCGGCGCTTAATTCAAAGTCACAAACAGTAGTGGTTACAATATGGATTGTCAGTCGTCACAAATTCTTTTCAACAAGGTGAGGAGATGTGGATGTGCCATTTACACGGAATGAATGTCGTAATGGGTTTTGGCTTTTACTTTGTTCCCATCTTTCTTTTTCAGGGTGGAAATAAGATACCAAAGCAACTTCAATGAATGTTAAAAATAAAAACTAGGTTTGAACACAAGTTTGAATTTATTGTGGATTTTAATTGTACATACAGGCTGAAATATACTCATCCAGCCCCAGTAATATTTATTTTGATGGCTTTGTAACCATCTGCAGGTTCCTGGCACCATTCTGGCTGGACATTCTGGTCCCTCTTCTTTTTAACACTGGTGGAGTTTATTTAAATTGGTTGGCCTCCTGGCCCAGACTATGCGTAAAAGTATATTCCATAAATGTTAAATAGGACTAATGTCAGCATTCTGGGATGGCCATTCAGCTGCATTTCAGCCAGTTTTGATCTGTGTTTGGGTCTGAAACTGTTTCATATAACATTTCCATCATAAACCCACATAGACGAGTGGCCTCTGAGGGAATGATGAAGTCAGACAGAAAACTACTGCAGCTAGCTGCTAAAGGTGGTTCTACAAGTTTAAAAGACTTGGTCGTACTTTGTTTTTACACACAGCTTTTCTGTTTTAGCTTGGTTTAATAAATGACTGTCGGATCTGTTGTGTGTGTTTTTGTCCATTTAGAACCTGGTAACGCTTTGTTAACCTGATTGGTTGATTCTCTCAGGTGACCGTTGGTCTCGTAGGTAGACCTGGTCGTCGTGGGCGACCCCCGAAGCTCTGTGTCATCCCAGTAACAGCGAAGCAGCAGGCAGAGAGGAGACAGCACAGGCTGCAGGAGGTAAGAAGCAGGACTCGAGGTCATGAAGCTCGGTTCTTCTGCGGGGACGTGATGTAACTGAGCCACTCACACAAATATCTGACATGTAATGAGTGTTTCTGTGACTGCCTTGTGTTGCTTCCAGCTTGTGGAGCAGTGTGAAGATGAAGAACTGATGGACGTCGTTCTTCCTCGTTTGACCAAAATGTTAAGTCTGTGGGAGCTGCTGCTGGCAAAGGTGCATAAAAACACATACACAATACACAAGCATATATATTAGAAATGACTACACAGATATAAATCAACAGTAAATACAGCAGAAAAGACTTTAATGTTCGGTTATTAGGTAGTCACTACTGCATTTAAATGCATCTTTTGGCGACCTCAGTCCTTAATTAAGGATTAATTAATCCTCTCAATCCTTAAATAATTAAGGATTGAGAACCACACAATTTCACAGTTTTTGCTATGCTTGATTATAATACAGCAGGATCCCCCAACCATCCCCTATATTGATAGTTTTTTTGTATTAAATTTCAATCAAGGTGGCATTAAAAAGGGGTCTTAAATTAGACTTGCTGAAACATGCAGATACCCTGTTCTGAGTCTGGTAGGGGACTTGGATATCTGAAAAGAATCTGATATCAGCCGTCCCACTATATGGACAATAGTCTACAGATGGAGGAAATTAGGAACAACTGCCAACAACCTCCAAGCACCTTTATCCTGAAAGCAGGCTGCAAAATGCTAAAAGAAGTCTCCCAAAACCCTAAAATCTCATCATGGGACCTACAGCAGGTTCGTGCTACTGTTGATGTGAAAGTGCATTGACTGTACAATCACAAAGCTCTCTAAGAAAGACATGGAGGTCAGACTTAGGTTTGCCAGAGAGAACGCAGACAAAGATCTGGACTTCTGGATTGATGTTCTTTAAACAGATTCTAATTATAATTCTGGACAGAGGGCATGTAATTACAACATTCCAGAAAAATAACCTTGTACCAGCTGTGAAGCATGAAGGTGGATGTGTCATGGTTTGGGGCTGCTGACTTGGTCAGCTCACCATTATAGAATCCACCATGAATTCCACCGTGTATCAGAGGGAGCTTGAGGGAAATGTGAGATTCTCTTTAAAAAAAACTGAAAGCTGTAGCAGAACTTGGACCCTGCAACATGACAGTGACCCAAAACATACCAGTAAATCCACCAAGAATTGCCCGAGAATTCAGAAATGGAAAGCTCTGGGCCTAGTCAAAGCCCAGATCTTGATCTGACTGGGATGAAACCCCTTAAACATGTCACAGCTGAAAGTGAGGAGTGGGACAAACTTTCTTCAGACTGATGTCAGAGACGGTAGATGAGGACAAGAAGCTGCTTCAGCTGAAGGGGATGACTCTAGATCTAGAATGGAACAGCCTTTATTGTCCCACAAAGGCGACAGTAAAAAGGAACACCTTTTTAATAAGAAGAAACCTCCAAGAAAATCAAGCTTAGAGGGAGCCACTGGGATACTGGAAGGAATGTAATACCTTCCCTACTTAGTTCTTTTATCTCTCAGTCCTAACAAGGTTCATATCAGGTTCAGATCTGCTCTTTGTATTCATATCTGAAGACAGTAGAAGGTAGGCAGGCCAGGTCACCTCTCAGGTTATCTAAAGGTCATTTCTTACGTTTGGCATCCTCCTTCTCTTTCAGCTCGACTGCAAGGGGTCGCCTTGTAGTTGCTTCCCAGACATTTACCGTGAGTTTGAGTCTCTGCATGCTCACGTTAGACAGACTGCACAGGACTACATCGTAAGTCCTCAAGGTGGAACCATGCCCGTGGAGGTCAGGAACATTGAGGTGAGACCACATGTTGTCTCTCTATGCGCTGAAGACTGGATCCGTTCAGCAGCAGATCATGTGACAGGTTCTCTGTTCTGCCCTGGACTCCCATTTCAGGTTGCGAGGTCTCTCGGGATCCTGGATGAGGTGAACAAGATGAAGGTGCTTCCTGGAGCATCTCCTGTCTCTAGTGTGAACAACAAGAACGTCCGGTACATGGGGGTAAGCGTGCTGTCAGGAAGGGTCTGAGTTAAAATGCACCCGTCAGGTTCCATGTTTCATGCTAGAAAAACATTGTGTGTTGTGAAAAAAACATAGGTCATGCTTTTAGTTTTTTGCAGAACTTGCAGGTTTTCAGGGAGCTTGTTCCACAGCTGATGGGCAGAGAAACTAAATTATGCCTCACCTTGTTTCGTTCTGGAGAAACTGAGTAACCCAATGAGTCCACATGGTTCACCGGACCAACAGCTCAGATCAGGCTTAAAACCAGTCGGTGCTGTAGAGACCACCGACAAGATTTTAATTTCTATCATTTTACAAACAGGAAGTAAACGGTGCAGTGATTTAAGGGGTGGTGTGCTGTGATCTATTTTGCAGGTGTTGGTCAGGATTCTGGCAACAGCATTTTGGATGAGCTGCAGATGCTTGATAGATTATGAGAATTTTTTTATTCACAAATTTTTCTGTGTTCTGTATGAATAGAAAATCTTTTTTTGTGTTAATGTTTCTAACATGGCAGTGGGCTGATCTATACATTTCAACTGGTTGTTAAGATGGATGTCATAGTCCATGATAATTCTGTTCAGTTTATTTATATAGCACCAATTCACAACAAATGTCATCTCATCATTAAATGTTATCAACTTCAGTAGATTCCAGTTGGTCCTCGTTATCAAACAGCTATGTCTTTTGTTGAGAGCTGATTACAAACCTTGCATTTTTGGGTTCAGAAACAATGACTCTGGTGTTTTCTGCATTAAGATAGAAGAAATTCAGACTAATAGATGTTTTGGACACACTGGCTCAGTGACGATAATAGGCTATGGTCAAGTAGCAACCCACAAATACAAAGTTGTATGTCATTAGCATATATACTGTAAGAGATGTTGCAGTATTTGTAATTAGAGCGAGAGGGAATCATGTAGATGTTCAATAAAAGTGGCCTGAGAATTGATTTAGTTACATATGAGAATTGATTTAGTTGCAGATCTTATTTGGTAGACATATGTATCAGTTTAGATAACCCCACCCTCTTTTCCGCTCCCTCTTGATTCTATGGTCTGCTGTGTCAAATGCAGCACATTCGAGTAAAACCAAGGAAGGCATTTGGGATGACAGATCTCATTCGATACCCTTACCAGTGCAGTCTCAGTGTTGTGGTGTGGTCAAAAAACCTGAATTAACATTAGAGAAATTTTTTTGTATCAAAAAAGGCTATAGTTGTTGATATAAAGTCTTTTCAATGAGATTTGCCAAAAGTGTTTAGTTAGTTTTTTGTAAACTAGATCAAGGCAACAAGTGAAGGATTTCAGATCACAAACCATTTTCATCAAAGATAAATAATTCAGTGGTTCAAAATAGGGGTGCACAGATAAATCGGCCCTGATTTCCTTAACTTTGGTGAGATCTGTGATACTTGCATGTGAAACTGATCTTCTCTACCTCTGCAAAGATCGGAAAATCAGCCACTGTCCCCTTTTCCTCTGTAATGAGAGAGGGCTGAGAAATGGCGTAATGGCGTTTCAGTTTAATTTAATCAAGCTTTTTTTTTTTTATTATTATTTATTCAGAACTCCAAGATGTTGCCGCCATCAAAAAGATTTAAGATGGAAAACAGCATTGCAGATCACCAGAACGGCACAGAGGCGCCAAGAACAGGTACTTACACAAACATCTCAAATTAGTCATTTACATTGTTGATGAGAATATTATAATATATTAGCAACAGTAGGATATTAGTGGACTGATGTGTGCATGGCTTTATCATTTGTTACCATTTGTTGACAGTGTTTTTGTGCTGAGTTGTTTACTTTAGTATTAGCCTGATGTTAGCATGTTTCCTCCCTGTTTTGATACAACTTGTTGATAAATCAGCTTTTACAAATCTTTCAAAATCTTTTCAAATCTTACTGATTCATAAACATAGCTCTGTGCTTTGAATGTTAAAAAATGTGATTAAACAGCAGCTTTTCAGCTTTTCTCTCCCATATCTGAGCACAGAGCAGACCAGGTCAATGACAGCGACAGATAGGAAGCCACAGCAGTCAGTGCAGTCTCTCTCTCTCTGTGAATGTCATTGTAAAGGATGGAAAACAATTGGATTGTTATTAAAAGCCCAAATTTATTAGATCAGCAAAATAATGTGCAGGGCCTATAGTAACGTTTTCAAGCAGTGAACATGAAAGCAGTCGCACAGCTGCCTTGGGTTGCAACAGACCAACCACAGATGTTGTTGAGTTGAGCTTCATCAGAGACTTTAAAAATCCCTCGATCAGGTCACATTCCAATCCCAATCATTTTTCAGCCCAGTTAGGAAGCTCTGGGCGTGTGTGAGTCATTAGGTTAGAGGTGAGGAGCTATGAAAAACTTAAAACCATAAAAACATGAACTATTCAGCTCTCAGGGGATGTAGCTATTTGAACTGGCATACATGAGTTCATGTGATTGTCATGCCTGTCACTTTTCTTTCCAAGGTGCTGTTCCAGCAACCTCAGCCACTCAAGCAGCTTCTCTTCTGAAATCCTGCTCGGTTTCTGTGTCTCCCCTGGAGATTTCAGATGGATCCAAAGTGCTGACCACCTCTGCTGAACCTACCTCCAGGTGAGCTGACTCCACCTCAGTGTATGTGTGGGCTGTTCAGACCACATTCGTAACGTTAGTCCTTAATGATCACATCACAGGTGGACAGCTATATGCTTGTCTGGGCACATGTGGCCTTAAAATTAGGGATGCATCAATAAATTGGCCCTGATTTCCTTAATTTTGGGAGATCGGCCGATTCTAATACTGATCTTATCCACTGATCTTATCTGCCTCCACAATTGTCTGAAAATCAGGCACTGTCCCCATTTTGCTGTGGCTAAGAGAGGATTGACTGACAACCCCCACCCCCACCAGGTCACATTTGTACTTGCACATTTAACAACAGTCACTCCACAGTTTCCAACTTAGTGACTTTTTTGCCAATTTAGCAACTTTTCAGACAAAAAAATTGGTTTCAGCCAAAATTGGGAGGTCTGGATTTTTAAAGATCGGTGATCAGACAGAAAAGTGCAATTGGTGCACCCCTACTTAAAATGCACTGGATAGTCAGTCTTAGCATATGTTAAACAGTGGGCTGGGCAACAAGCAGGACTATGTCCTACATATTGAAGATACACTGAGGTGTGAACGTTTTATGTTGCAGGTGCAATGGTAAAAGCTATTTGTACCCTGATTGGCCCTGACTGATGACCAGCTGGAGCCTATAAAATCTGTGTGTTAACATTAAATGTAAGAGCCTCCAGGTGATGCTGAGAACAACGCTCTTTGCTGTGGACCAGCTGCAGCCTTGCCAAGACATGGACGTCCACCTAAACTGACAGGCTGAGCATTTACCAGAGAAGAAGCCAAGAGGCTTGTGGTAACTCTGGAGAAGCTGCAGAGATTCACTGCTCAGGTGGAAATCTGGACAACTATTAGTGGTGCACTCCACAAATCTGGCATTGATGGAAGAATCCAGATGAACCAAAAAAGGCTCCCACACTCCAATGTTGGCTCTTTTATTGCACCATGATGTGGCACCAAGGTAACATTTCTAGTAGGGATGCAAATTATCGATTAATGGGTTAATCTAAAGTTGATTGATCTTACCGATCGACTACTGATTAATTGATCAGCTGCAGTTTTATTAAAAACCTGAATTTTCTCTTATATTAAGAGTTGACAGTCTTTCCATAACATGAAGGGCTAAATTTGTTATAATAAACTGAATTTAAAAAAAGAAGCACATCATTATATTTTAACAATTTTTTTTTGTGTCACGCTGTGGGAATGCTTTTCTTCAGCAGAAACAGGGAAGCTGGTAAAGGCTGATGAGAAGCTGGATGGAGCTAAATTACTCTCTGAATAAACAGAAAATTGTGGTTTTCTCACATTACTAAACTTAGACATTTATAAAATATAACAAAACAGGAATCTATTAGGTTGCTAAATAGAAAAATAAAAGATGAAAAGAATAAAATATTTGAAATACTTAATCCCCATGAACAGAGAGATGTTCATACAGTGAGGAGGACCGCAGACTTTACTTGCCACTCCGTGTCAAAGAAGTGGACAGAAACTGTGCTGTCAGGGCAGTCGACAATCAGTGGTGAGAGCGACACTTTGTGCCGTTAGTCGTGCTTCCTTCTTGTTGTAGCGGCCCTCTGAATGGGTGCTTATGAATGTTAAAACTTGGCTCCATGAAGTGCATAAGCTCTCGACAGCCCTCAAAATCAACCGGGCTTATTGGCATTATGTCTTTTTCCATCATGTTACTATTTTACTTTGTTATTCCCTCCACTTTTCTGTCATCACATCTTCACCTTTGTAGCACATAAACAATTTTTGGTTGAGAAGTTGACACTGCTCCTGCATAAAGTATAGCTAAATGAGCGCTATTAAGGAGCTTTTTGAGTTTTTATGTTTCAAAACAGAACTGCATAAAGTGATTTGGAACCGTTTCACTATCCTGTTTTGGGATGCCTCCGCCGTGACTATTTCTGTATCAACTAGCTCCACCTAAGGATGACCAGTGTCACCATATTCTGGATTGTGGCCACACTACAACACTGAAAGAAGGTCTAAGAAGACGTTATTAGGTAATAAACTGGAACTAACTTTAATCTAATAACCAATAATCAACAATTAATTGTAAACCGATTAATTGTAAATCCCTCATTTCTACCACTAGATACTTCATCACAAAAACAATGTACAGTGTCACCTTATATCAGCTGTAGGGGTTGTTGGACCATATCAGAAGAACTAGAATACACTGAAGCTATTGCAGAAAATAAACTACAAAAATGATACTACTACTGTGTGAGCCTTTTTTGTTCATTTGGATGCTTTTCACTCACGTTTTGGCTGAGCACCTGCTGCCTTTGTGGATGGGCCTGCTTGTATCTGCTTTTTATGGAAGAGCTGCAAGAAGAAAACTAGAAAAAGTACCTCTACACAGTCCACCATGAAACATGGTGGTGGCAGCATCATGCTGTGGGAATGCTTTTCTTCAGCAGAAACAGGGAAGCTGGTAAAGGCTGATGAGAAGATGGATGGAGCTAAATCCAGGACAATCTGGGAAGAAAAGCAGTTAGAGGCTGCAGCAGACCTGAGACCGGGGTGGAGGTTCGCCTTCCAGCAGGACATCCTCCCTAAACATCCAGCCTGAGCTGGTTCAGATCAAAACTTATTCATGTATCAAAATGACCCAGTCAAAGTCCCAGATGTGTGTCTTGAAAATTGATATTCACAAATTCTCTTCATCCAGTCTGACTGAGCCTGAGCAAATATGCAAAGAAGAATGGACCTAATTCCAGCCTGTAGATGTTCAAAGTTAGAGGACATGTACCTGCAGCTGGAACCACAGCCAGAGGTGGTTCTACACAGGGCTGACTCACAGGGGATAACTACAAATGGATGCCACACTTTGATTAAATGGAATAAAACGCTTTTCCTTCCATTTAACAGTTCAGCACCACTTTGTGTTGCGCTATCACATAAAACCCCAATGAAATACGTTATAAATGTGCCGATGTGGAAAGGTTCTGGGGTTAGACATTTTTAGCTGAGATGATTCTAATGAAAGGCCACATGTAACGCTTTCATTCTAAGCTACTGAATAGAGACGAGACCCTTACTGTTCTCCCACTGTGACAGAGAACAGGTTGGTCAGATGGTGGTGCTTTTATACATATCTTAGCCATAAAGTAACACAAGTTGCCATGGTAGCTCTGCACAGTAATAACATCAGTTAGCGTGAGTCTGATACTTTAACCAACGGATCTGATTTCTCGTCCAGACCTCTGGAGCTGTTATGCTGAGCTGATAAAGTCTGAATCTGTTTTGTCATAATCTTCTAGCTCTCCTACCACCACCTCTACTAAACCAACTCCCAGCCTGGTTCCACCTCCTGCCAGCCTCATGGAGGAGCAGAAGGAGGAGCTGGAACACCCGGACCAGGACGTAAACATCACCGACGCCACAGTCCAGATGACGCAACCAGACAGTGCTCTCAGTTCAAGTGCTAATAGTACCACAGACACAAAGACATCTGAGTCCAGCTCAAGCCAGCCCGCAGCTTCTGCTGAGCTCCAGCAGTGTGACTCCTCCAAGCCTGACCCTGGGACGAAAGAGCCCAAAGAGCTGCAAGCAGGCCAGGAGATTTACATCCAGACTGAGGGGCTGACGGTCCAGCTGGCAGAGCCGGGGTCAGATGGGATCGTCATCGTCAACGGACCAGATGGAACCACAATGCACATTCAGACCCCAGAAGGGGTTCCGCTGGAAGCCGTCCAGGCCCTGCTAGGCATCGAGGCTTCAGATGGAGACAGACCTTCTCAGCAGACCCAAGACTGAGCCAAACTTAATCAGAACATCACTAAAACGGTGGTGTGAGCGGGGGCTTTGGATCAGCACCAGCCAGGCCTGTGTACACATAGACGGGTCAGTCTGTTTAAAGGCAAGTCCACAAACACCAGACTGTGTGTAAGGCAGAAGTCGGGGAGTGATGGACGGGTGAAAACACAGTGCCTCCCTTTAAACCAAGCTGAAAATAAGCAGTATTTGATGGACAGCCTCCTAAAGGAGGTCTATGAATGTCAGTTTCAGAACAACACATGGGGATGATGGTCCAAGTCCCCAACAAAATGTCAAGGTCTTCATCTTGCTGTGTTCAAAGAGCCAAGGTGAAGCTGCTGATCTTCAGGTCATATATATATCTATATGTCTATAGATATGTATATGTGTGTGTGTTATCAACACATTTCATTTCTTCTACTTTTATGTTGGTGCAGCTGCTGCACCCCTCCACTATATGTTCAGGAAAGATGGAAAGGTTCATTTCCTTTGTTTTGTCCTCTAACTCTGTTGCTGTCTGCAGTTCGGCTTGTTTGCTTTTATTTTTCTGTTTCTGAAATAAATTATTTTTCAGAAAAAAAACGGCATAGGGCCAAATTTTTACTGAGTTAACTGCCCACAGTTTACCTCTACAGGTTTAGGTCTTAAATGATAATGAGAATTCGTTTCCTCTCACTTTGTAAGTCTCTAATAATACTGTAATAACCTTGCAGTATTTCCATAAGCTGTGCAGAAAAACATCTGAGTCCCCCACAAATTCCAATTTTCCCATAGAACCAGAAACTGCTTGGTTCTCTTCTCATCCATGTGGCTTTTTTCCTTCAAAACACCAGAAACAAATATATCACAGGTGTTTGTAAAAACATCTGGTGTATTTGGGATGTACAGTTAAATCCCAAATTATTCACATCTCTGGCAGGTTTACATTTTAAATATTCTCTGTTTCTGACAGGAAATGAGATGGGCAGCTCTTAAAGCATGATAAAACAATGCGGAAGAAGGAGTATTCATTTGGGGGAAAAAACTAAAGGATTGATTTGTTTTTATTTACATAATATTAAAATGTCGTAATTTTTTTTAATGCCCTCGATAATCATAACCCATCAATCAATAAGCCTTCTTCTGGTATTTTGATGGTTTATCTTTGATGAGCTCCTAGTCTTTGAAGTTGGAAGGCCTCCTTGCCATCACCCTAATCTTTAGCTCCCTCCACAGATTCTCAGTCAGATTCCTGTCCGGACTGGGCTGCTCTAAAACATTAATGTTCAGAAGAAACGTGTTTGTAAAATTAAAAGCTTCTTTTAAGCCTAAGACTGCCAGGGGTGTGAATCATGGTTGGCTTAACTGGACATATTTTTTTTGTAAATAGCAGCAGTTGTAACACAAAGTTTCTTCGGAGTCGGTTAAAGTGTTGCACTGGACATCACCATGGCAACCCCCACTCAGAAGATGTACATTGAATAATCAGCAGCTCCTCTTCCCTGTTGTTTACATGAACTCTGAGAAAACTAAAAGTCAGCCCAGGAAACGATAGGGGAAGCAGTGGGATCTAAACGTGTCACTACAAGTAAGGAAATTTATGTTTGGTCGATTATTTCTTTGTACCAATGGTTATTGGCAATAAATCTTATACCCTTGAAAGCCTGTTTATTTCCTTTTAAATGGAACCATATTAGGAAGGGAAATGCATTAATGGGTTGAGTACATGGGTTTCACCTGAGGAAAACTTGCCAGATTGTCCCTGCCGATGCCAAACGGCTTATTCTGCTGTTGACTTGTTTGGTGCTTTGTTTGGTTTGGATGATTTGAAGATCAACAATCGGGGGCCTCGGTAGAGCATGTGAGAACCCCACACATCTGCAACATCTTGCACCAGCTTGGTCACACTCTGCTGTGTGATGGCATCCCATTCCTCAACCAGCATGTGACAGGAGGAGCACGCTCAAGCTGATCGGACTGCTGGGGTTGAGGGCAGGACCACATGAAGCTTATTCCATCCTTGGCTCTTCCAGCTTTTGCAGTTGGTCCCTGACGTACCCCAACCACCGACATCCTGGAGGATGAGGTTCGCTTCCAGACTCTGGAGAAATGGGAATGCTACCAGCTGCAGAATCTCATCTTGATATCTCTCTGCATTGAGTTTGTCTCCAGTGAGGATTTTTTCCAGTAAGGAAGAGGCTCTTCCCACACCATCACACTGCCTCCACTAAAGAAGGTTTAGCATTGCCAGAGAGGATTTCACAACCACGTGCTAACCTCTGCAGTCAGCCAACAAATGCATTTCCTGACAAATGTGTTGAGGTTTAAGAGGAGAATTAAACATGCTTTTAGTGGTGTACAATTTTGCTATGATTTTTTACAACAAAGAAAAGAAATCAACCAGAGTAATTTCTTTGCTTTTTTTGTGCCAAGTTGAGGAAATGCTGTCTTCCTAAGAGGAATAATCAGAAAGTGACGGTGCTGATTTCTGATGTGGTATTAACTCTCTGGTTTTTGTGTAAATCTAAACAAATGTTCAAATCAATAATCACCTGTGATTATTCTACTCGTAAAGGTCTGCTTGTATGATAGGTGCATTTAGCTCTGCTGCAATGATGACGTCAGCTGTTTTTTTAAAGACATTTCAATATTTGTACAGTTCTTTCCTCTCAGTGTTTGCATATTTAGACTCCCTCATTCTAAACTAGAAGGTGATTTGTTGAATGTCTATATGTAGATAAAAACAGTGAACAAAGTTTAAGACTTGCAATATTTTATTACTTTTTATAAAGCATCACGCAACGTCTTTGGAAGTACAGTGAGCTGCAGAGGGATCAGTGCAGGGAGGAGGTATGTGGATGTTCCAGCTGCAGAAAGTATTCAGTTCATGTTACCTTCTTACAATAAAGCAATGTGTCAAACTTACCTTCAGTTTGGTGATTTAGTCAAAAGATAGGATCGCATCGTCTGCATTGAAAAGCATCTGTCAGCTGACTGCTGACATGCTTTTCATCACTTTAGTGAGGGTTGAGGGTTTTTCATGAATAGCAGGTTTTCTGTAATCCACAAAATAATACAAACAGGCTCTAATACACTATATTGCCAACACACACACATAAACTCCCATCCTTAATCTAAAGGGTCCCTTATGATGTTGTCCACTCTTTGCAGCTACAGTAATCTCGGGTCTAGCTATTGACTCTGCATGAAGTTGGTGACCTCTGTGGACCTCAGCATCTGCTGACCCCGCCTGTGGTTTTACTTGGCCTACCACTTCATGACTGAGTTTCTGTCCTTCCCAATCACTTCCACCTTGTTATTATACCACTGATAGCTCAGTGTGGAATATTTAGTGGTAAGAAAATTACACGCATAATGCAAATGATTCAAACAAACTCGACTCTTGATTCTTCCAAAGAAGATTTGGAAGTACAGGCATGACGAAGCAATTACTAAAGAGGAATAAAGTTTGTTGTCCATACCATGAAGATATGGGGAAGAGTGGATGGAGAGGAGGATGTTCTGGCACAGGAGGATAGCTGCAAGAGTGGAAGAGAAGGTTTACAGGAGGGTGGACAGACAAAAAACGGTGGGTGAAGATGGTTACAGCCTATTGGATCACTGTACTCCCAAAGCAAGAGCTGTAACTGCATTCTCAGATCTTGTTCATGTCCATGAACACGGTGTTCATGGACTGGATCTCGGGAATCTCTTTGAGATGTACCTGTATCTGCATCACCAGTGATGGGAGGATGGAGCAGGAGAAGGACAGATGGATTAGGGCTTTGGCATAACTCCATTCTGTTGTCGTGTTGAAAGAGCTGAGCCAAAATGCAAAGCTCCTAAATTACCAGTCTGTCTGCATTTCAACACTCACCTGTGGTCATGTGATACGGTTCATGACTTGTAGAACGAGCTCCTGGATTTAACTGGCTGAACTCAACTTGTTCTGTTGTGTGGCAGGTGTCGGCCTCAGGGAAGGGGTAAGAAGCTCTATCATCTGGAGGAGCTTGAGCGCATCAAAAGAGGCCAGCAGAGGTAGATCACGCATTTGATCAGGATTCCTTCTGGCGACTTCCCTTTGGAGCTTTCCAGACACATTCCACTGAGACCCCAGAGAAAACCCAAAACTCAGTGGAATTCTTCCCTGGGAATGCTTTTCTCAGGCCTAGAGAGTGTTGCTGGGCAAGGGACTGTATAGGTTCCCTTCCAGGACCTGTTACCAAAGCAACCCTATCTCTGGGATGTGTGGATGGATGTTTGTTCACTCACTAGATTGAGCCTAAATGAATAGCAATAAAAATCTGTATATCAGAGGGACATCTGAGGTTGAGATGTTTGGAGACTAAGTTAGAGAGGCAAGGACTGAGATGCTTTGCACATGAGCAGTGGAGGGACAGTGGATAAATTCGATGAAGAATGTTGAATATGAAGCTGCCTATTCTTTCTACTTACAGAAGCTACTTTTGGCTTGCAGTTCTGTTTAGCTGTGACACCTTCCTGGGGGGGGGGGGGGGGGGCTATCGACAGAGCTGTTGCTGTCAGTCTCTCCTGGATGAAGTAACTGAAGGAGCTATTGTTGCCAATGACTGAACAGTATGTACTTTTTCCAGTAAAGGGGTGTTTTTCCATTCCACTGTCACCACATGCATGATCGGTATAAGGAATTACAGCTAATTCAGTGACTTGATGCTCTTGGCTGGATTCTCTTAGACCACAAACTATTTTACCAGTTGGAATAATCAACTGAATTTGATTGGATTGTTTTATAAATTGGAATGCATGTACCTGAATTTGAATCTGACCATATGATTGGATCTCTCTCTCTCTCTCTCTCTCTCTCTCTCTCTCTCTCTCTCTCTCTCTCTCTCTCTCTCTCTCTCTCTATATATATATATATATATATATATATATATATATATATATATATATTTATTATAAGATGTGTCTGTAAAGTGACTTGAGATAACATGTGCTGTGAGTCTGGGCTGTGGAGGTGAAGTGAATTCTCCTGAACTGAAGAGGGAAATGTAGAAGGATGGAGTGACATGAGGATGTTGGGAATAAGGTGGGATGGCAGATGATTTGCAGGGTTCCTGTGCAATCTTGATCACAAACTGTGATTTAAAACATTTAAATATAGAACAAATCAGTTCATATCTTCTGTCTAATACATTTTAACTGTTCTAAGTTTGTTGAGAAGCCGAAAAAGTAGTGAAATAGCCCTTTACCACACTGCCAAATTAGAAGCCAGCTGCAGCAGTGCTGTTTAATGATTTGTGAAAAAGAAACATAATTAAGCTCAACTAAGTGAGTGTTTTGTACTGAATTATGTCATAAAAATAAAGTGAACACCCAACACTACTTTAGATGGATTTATAAAAACATCCTACTGTACAGTTTCCTAATTAGTTAATTGCATTAGGTAAGAAAAACAAAAAATATTATGAAACAAAGCTGAAATTACAAAGTTAAAAACCTTTGTTTCATTGCAGCAATTTAACAGTTCCATTTACATATTCACAAAAACAAACAGGTTTCAGGTATTCAAGCAAACCAATTCAATTAACTAGCTCGTGTCAGTCACCAGCAAGGCCAGTCCACTGACCCTGATGCTGATCACAGTAATCGATGGCCAGTCTCCAGCAGCAGCGCCTCCAGCGCCAACCTGGTCTGGGCAGGGACGAACGGCTGGTGAAGCCAACAGGACAGATACACCATGTGCAGATCAGAGGCGGTGGTGTGGGCAAGTTTCTGCAGAATCACCTGCTTCAGCTTCAGCTCCTGACTGAAGGCAGCCAACAGGACCTGAGAGGACTCCTCTGAAACCACAGACAGTCAAACAGGAAGAGCGAGGATTTAACAAACCATGTGGGCTCTCATTCATGCAGGTCACAGTGATATGAAACGCAGACGGACATCTTTTCTTTGTTCCCAGAGAATGTTCACATTTCAGCTGTGTGCTGATCCACAGTGAGTTGGTATTATCTCGTCCACAGCTCCACTGCTGCCTGGACTCCGTTTCTCTGCACGTCGCCCTTTTAAAACACTTGCAAAACATGTTGACGCTTAAGGTACCCTGTTCCCGGTGTTATGTGCTTCCACACGTCAGGAACCTTTCCAAAGTTCCTCTGACTACTGAAGGACAGGACAGCACGGAACTTAGAAACCAAAACCTTAAAGTACTTAAAGACCTAATCAAATTTAGAGTCAGAAAATGAAACTTTAAAAAACCACAATTATTCTTTCTACTAGTTTTCAAAGCAAACAAAAAAAAAATATATAAATCATGGTTCCTAAACAGCCTGGAAAATTATGGAAAATGATTTCAGCATTTTCCAGATCTGGATAAGAATGGAAAAGTGTTTGTATCCTATTGTTGAAATGCTGTGACCCCCCTTCCATGACCCTTTTCCTTCCTCATGTCTTTCCATCCTTATTTCCTTCTGTAATTTCTTCCTTCCTGGTGCCTTTCTGTTTTCTGTCCTTTATTCCTTTTCTTTCTTGCATCCTTCTTTTCTCCCTGGTGTTCTTCCATCCTTCTTTGTAAACTTCTTTCCCTGTTTCTTTTTATTCTGTCCTTCCTTCTTTTCTTTCCGTTCATGCTTTTCTTTCTCATCCCTTTCGTTTGTCCAGGATCCATATTTTATTTCCGTCCAGTGTAGAAATATTTGAGAATTTTGCAAAGTGTAAAATTGAACATAAAAGATGTGCAAGTACCCGCTAATATTGACATATTTAACCAGCATGAACACGCATCGGCATGTTATAGGAGAGGTGAAACATCATAGTAACTGTGTAGAATAACTTTTATAGTAAGTGTTTGAAAGTAACCCAGAGCTGCTGGAAGACATGTTTGTAGAAAGTGTTAAAAAGGGGAGTATCTTAATGGAAGAGATCTTAGCAGAAGCTGTTAGCTAAAGACTATTGCTTTAAATAGAGGTTGATCAGACCCACTCTAAGGTTTGTTCCCGTCAAGCTTTGAAAATTAGGAATCAAACTGCTGTTTTTCGAAAAACAAATCGCATCAAGTCAAAGTTGAGACCAAAAGCCAAAGGATCCTAAATCCTGGCTTCAGGTAGACTAACCGAAGTCTTTGGTCCTCCAACTGTGGCAGAGAGGCAACGTTCTTCCTTCAGGACCAAACTGAAACTCCTCTAGATCCTGGACTCCTCGCTGTATGGTCGTCAGGTGCTCCATCTTTGTCACTATGACAACCTGAACAAACGAAAATCACATAAATAACTTTAAAAATAAACTTGTGTTGGAAGGGATCTAGACTCACATGTAGACACTGACATGTTAAAGGCACTTAACACTAAAATGCTGACCTTATTAATGTTAGGTAGTCTTAATGGCCAGAGTTTTTATTCATCTTCTGACAGCAAGAAACCATTTGCGGGTTTATTAAATGTCGCTGCTTTAAGGAGGCTCTTTTTCATAGAAAGTCCAAAAATCTTAAAATTCACTTTGCTTGCAGATGTAGTCACACCCATCTCCTGCTGGTGTTACGTAAGCTCTGCACCGGTGGCAACAAGATTCAGCGGCGATTCAGAATCTTACGGGACTCTCTTGGACATTTTCAAGCTTCTTTTCCACAGCTGGAAAACTTTTGGCTAATCGGTCCACAGAATATTTTCCCCCCAACGTCTTCGGAGGATAAGATGATGTGTTTGGGAAAATGTGCGGCATGGTTCTGGTCTTGGAACTCTCCCATGGAGGCCATTTTTTACCCAGTCTCTCCTTTTTGTTGAATCATGAACTCTGACCCTAACAAAGCCAGTGAGGCCTGCAGGGCTTTAGATGTTCTGGGATCTTCTCTGACCTCCTGTATAAGTCGTCGATGAGCTTTTGGAATGATTGTGGCAGATCGGCCACAGCTTCATGTTTTCTTTGTAGGTAATTGTTCTCAAGGTGGTTCACTGGAGTCCCGCAGCTTTAGAATGGCTTTCAAATCCTTTCTGAATTATTAGATGCCAGTGACTTTGTTTCTAATTTGTTCGTGAGTTTCTTTAAAATGGAGCCCACTTCATGTGGTCACACAGGTTCCAGTTAAGTGGTGTTTTGACTCTACAGGTCAGGCAGTAGTTAGGCAAATTCACATTAATGTTTGTCTGGTAAAACGGAACCAAAAGTGCGCTTAATTACGGTTAAGTCATGATTTAACACGTGGGTGAATTACTTTTTCACAGCTCCAGGGTGGTTTGGACAGATTATTTCCCAGAAAAAAGTGAAATCATCATTTGAAAACTGCTTTTTGAATTTAATTGTGTTATTTTTGTCTGATATTAATGTTTATTTGATGATCTGAAACAAAGTGGAAAAGCAAAAACAGAAGAAATCTGTAGGGGGGGAATACTTTTTCACAGCACTCTACATTTTATTCCTATGAAAAACTGTCGTATAAGACCTGATCTAGAGTTCGTGCTCGATAGCTCAGTTGATAGCTCATATGATCAGCTCTTGTCAAATGAAGCATCACCATTTGGTCAACAACAGCCTGCAGTTTGGAGCATTCTTCTTGCAGTTCTGCTGCTGCAGCTGCCTGCTGCTGCACAGCTGAAGGAAATGTCTGAGATGCTGAAGCTGAAGGGAAGTCCTCCAAAGGCTGATGATGTTTCTGAGAACTGAGGAAGAAAACACTTTGATTAGATAAATAACAGAGTCAAGTCACATGGAAGTGCAACTGAGATGCAGATGGAAAAGTCAGTTGGGCTGCGAGGAGTTAGTTAGGAACTAACTAGGAATTAGGAGTTAGGAATTCTGTTGTGCAGAAAGTAAATGGCAACCATTCCTATTCATAACACCCAGATTGAGTTTATACGAAGTGAAACCTGATTCACTCTGTAAATTATAGGTTCTCAGGGGCAGAGAGAGGCTTCTGCTCTGGGAGGTTGTGTGGCAAAATTCCAAACATCTCCTCAGAACTGGACAGCTGTTTTTATTCACCTAGCCTGTTAGAAGCTGATTTTTAAAGAACTCTCTCATCTTTAAGGTGGGCTAATTCAGCAAGGCCTTGTGTTTGTTCCAGAAAGTTCCGGAGAGCCACTGATAAGTATTTTAGGAATGCAAAAGTATCCATACCCTTAAATCTTAATGATGTAAAACCATGACGGTTTATTAGCATCAAAAGTGAAGCTGAGCTGTTTGAGAAAACTGCTGGGGACTGAGAGTGACAAGTTCCCTAGAGAGCCAATATGCTTCATAGGCTGCTTGCAAAAGCACATCTGAAATGCAAGGACAAGAATACCCTGCATTGGATCACCAAAACAAACACAGCAGCACCAGGAAGCACCAAAAAGTGCGACTGCAGACTCTCTGGAATCCTTCTTGGTGAGCTTTGAGATTAACCTTGGAACGCCGAGCCTGGGACCAACCTGGCCCAATTATAATACACTCCCCAAAAAGTTCAAAACCAGACATCCTTTTGCTTCTGCTTCACAGTTATGAACTAGTTGATGTTGGCCCTATTACACAACAGACCAATACAATACCTTCTGATCCCATATATATGTTGATCCCACTGGTTGTGGATGATTTCTCTACTAGAATGTTATATAGTAATCATATAATTAGATTCTTTTCAGATTAAAATATGTTTTAATTTGTAAAACAAAAAGAATTCAGTAAATAAAAATGAAAAACAAAGGAAACATTTCATGGGGCTCTATATAAAACTGATTCTGTACTTTGCTGTTCTTTCCATTTAGCAAACACATCAGTTTTATTTTCCTAGTTTTCCTTTACAACAAACCTGTTATTTTAGGGAAGCTGTACTTCATCTATTGAATTAAAACACAGTTTTTGAGTTTAGATGAACAATCTGAGGCTCCCGGTTGTACTTAATGCAGGTTGACAGAATTTGGTATAGTGGTGAAAATCTTTACTGTAAAAGTTCTGCTCTACTTTTCTTTGAAGACTTCGTTTTGGTGCAAAAGCTCTTAGCAGACACAGACTACATTTTAGATGGAAGAGTTTCTGGGTCCACTCTGGGCTGGAACGAGAGGTGCCACTGTAAGCGGTAGAGATTGTTCTGAACAGAGTTTGGGGCAAGAATGTCTCCTTTTCTAGTCAAATTTGCAGATTGCTGTGTTTATTATAGTGCTATGGTTGAGGTGTAGATCACTTAGATTCATGAGGCTATAACAGCACATCTTACAAAAGGCTGTTATTGGCATTTAGTACATTATTAAAGTCAAGTTACTGTAAGTTTATTAAGAAGACATCAAACTACGGGAAGGTAAAGAACTGAGTCAACTCACTTCCTCATGTTTACAATGTTTGTTGCAAACTGGAATCCGTCGGTATTCAGCTTGTCCCACTTCACCATCAGGTTGTGCCAGTCGGCTGCATTGTCTTTGATCTTTCGAGCACTTCCTGTGACTGCAGAGAACTTTGTGCTGGACGAGGACATTGTAACGCCAGCGAGGGCACCTGGGAACACATTCACACACAAATTAACACAAACTGGCTCAGTGGAGACAAACAGTCCATACTTACCTGTTCTTACGCAAAAATATAAGCCAAGCTGAACACCACATAGCTAGTGGTTTTACACATGATACCAGTGTTTTGGAATGGTAGAATTGTAGAAGCAACTCTTTCAGCATAGCAGATTAGAGTTGTACCAACTGTCAGAAAATCTTGAATGAATCTTTAGCAGATTCCCAACAGAAGGACATAAGTTAGTCCTCAACGGGAGTGTCAAATGTGTAAAGAACAGCCAGAATTCTAACTTGCTTCAGTATATTGTTTATCTGTAACTATTTTCCAACAGGTTGATGTTGCTGAGTTGGGATGAATCACCCAGTTCGGATCAGTAATGGAGCCAAGCCATCCTTCCTGACTTAAATCTATGGAAATCCACTGTACTGGCTGAGTGGAACTGCTATGGACTACACAGCCAGTACTTACCATTTCCTTTGTAGCTGTAGTTGCTGTGGGCCTCTTGGCAGCATCCCTCATCAGTTTCCATCATTCTGGAAGGACTTTAGCTTCTTTGTAGTGCCACTGTTGCACCACAGTCTCTCCACCTGACGATGGCTGCCTTCACTGACCGCAGTGCTGGTATTATTGGACCTCAGCATATCATTCAACACTGTTGACTACGGTATATTGCTGAAGCATCTGGAGAGCTGGGTGGAACTTTCTGGTACAGTACTTGACTTCTACTGGTTCGAGTCTTAGCTAAAGAACAGGGACTTGTTTTTGTCAATACTTAACTTTTCATCAAAGTTCAAAAAAAAAAATCACATGTGAGGTACCCCAAGGCTCCACCAAGATGGAGCCTTAGGGTACCTCATGATTTTGGGGTGTCTTAACCATTATTAATTTTAGTCTGTATTCTAACTTTTCTTTATTTTCCTTTATTATGCCACTGCAATGTAATGTTTTTTTTGTTTGCTTCTTGTTTTATGCTTTTATCATGGAAAGCACTTTGAATTGTCTTCTTGCTAAAATATGCTATACAGCTGAACTGTGTTCCCTGGTACATCCAGTACCATGGAAACTAGCGTCTATCCTTCTCATGACTGATACAATCTGACAATAGGATCCTTCTGATGCTGTGGACGCTCTCAGTGTACCACAGCATTTTTGGGAGATGTGACTGGTGTTAGGAAAAACTGACAAGGACAGCAGAACTTTAATAAGAAACACTTTAAATGATAACAGGTGTGTACTCACTTCTGTTTAAGTTTAATGCCTTTAAGTTTCATCCCTCTCTCTCTGCTACACTGCCAACAGTTTGTGAGCTGTTCTACCAGAGAAAACAAGACATTGGATTTGTTTTACACAAATGTCAAGGATTCAGATATTTCCAAAGCAAGACCTCCTCTGGGTAAATCAGATCACAACCTTGTTTTTCTCTGCTCAGAATATAAACCCCATGTCCAGAGACTACCTGTAACAACAAGGATTGTGAGGAAATGGTAACAGGAAGCCAAAGAAGCCCTACTGGGTTGTTTTGATGCTACCGATTGGATTTCTCTTTGCAAGCCACATGGAGAGGACATTAATGCCATGACTGTGTGTGTGACCGACTAAGTAAACTTCTGTGTGGACAACACCATCCCCACCAGAACAGTGAGGTGCTTCCCTAATAATAAACCCTGGATCATCAGTGAGCTAAAGGAACAATGTAAAACGGACCACTACAGGAGATCTTTCATGCCCACAGCCATCACAATCTATAATTACTCCTTAATTAAATGAGTTACATCAACATTTAACTTCCCTTTGAGATAAATAAAGTATTTTTGCATTGAATTGAACTGAACTGAATGAGCTGGATCAGCCACATCCCCAATTATACCACACAGTGCACACCTATTCAGCCGCACTACTTTATTTCTTTACCCCCCCCCAAAAAAAAAAAAAAAAAAAAAAAATATATATATATATATATATATATATATATATATATATATATATATATATATATATATATATATATCAATTTGGTTTTTATTTGTGTTGTTGGGGTTATAGGTGTCAAGAAATCAATCAAGAAAGTTTGGACGTTTTTTCACTTGGTTTTGTTCTAAGACCCACCTCCTGGATGTGATTAATTGTTTTTAGATAGCACTGGGAGAAGGCAGGGGAGCTCGATTTTTTCACAGATTATCTGTATCATACCATTCTGTTACGACATAGTGAAAGTTTCAACAAATATGATTTATTTTTTATTTATTTTTTTTTATTTTTATAAAAGTTACATACTGCAGCTTTAAGTTGCTTTATTATGAGACTGCCAAACTTTTAGGTCACTTAAGATGAAAAATGGGTTTACTTCTTCATTATAAACTGTTTGTTAACTAACTGTAAACTCTAAATCCCTGTAATCCCGTTAAAAATGCAGCTCCTTTGGTTCACTGGAGCGGGTTCACGAAACGACATCTCCCTTCCCAATATGGCGGACGCATTGACGTGAAGATACAGCACGGGCCCAGTGTGTAGCTAATTTTTGTCTGTTCTAAAATCCATGTTATATTTGTTGACCATTAGTTTATTCCAATCTATTTCATTTAAGGACCGCATAATGAAACAATTATTTAAATATACTTTTTTTTTTAAAATGGAACTGAATGTTACCTTCTGTGTACCACGCCTGCTTTATAACATAGCAGTCCATAAACTGTTGCCCAGACGACCACATTCAGGCTGCATCTGTCTGCAAATAATTCCTCCAATTTGTATCTTTAGAAGAAACTACTTACATGAACACGTTTAGCCCGTTAGTCACTGACTTGCCACAGTTTCTTCTTCTTCTTCTTTTCCATCTTCTTCGTCTTGTTTTGTCTCAGATGGGCCGTGAGCGCCCCTACCGATCAGCAACTATAGACATGCAGGTATACATTCAATACTCTACATCCACGTTTTTATTTAAAGATGTACGAAAAAGAGTCAAAACAACTCAGTTAATCAAATTTGTAATTCCACCAAAAATCAGGCTGAAGCATTTTAAAATATCAATTTAAATTATTAATGAAATGTATTATGATATGACGCATCACAGGGCAACACAGAGACACACAACCAGAGGTGGGTAGAGTACCCAAATTTGTTCTTACCTAAGGGTAGCACTGGTTCAACATAATTTTACTCGAGTTAAAGTAAAAAAAAAAAAAAAGTAGCCGTTCAAGAAATTACCCAAGGAAGAGGAAAAAAGTATCTGATTAAAAGGCTGCTAATTACAAATTAACAAATTCAGACAGAAGAAACACTTTTCCAAATCACAATTTTTCAATATGAAACTTATGAAGCTAATACTTGCAGTAGGTATGTATATATTATATATACATTTTGTAAATTAATCTATTTCCTCAAAATTCTACACAAAGTTACCTCATTATGACAATGTGGAAAAAACAGTTTTGAGTGTTTTGCAAAATTATTATAAACAGGAAAAAAAGATATCACATTTATGTAAGTATTCACAGTTTTTGCTTAATACTTTGTTGATCCACTTTTGGCAGCAATTACAGTTTCAAGTCTTTTTGAATATGAATCCACAAGCATAGCTCATATCTTCTTCACCACTCATCTTCAGGCAGTTTGGCCCATTCTTCTCTGCAGAACTTCTAAAGCTCCCTCAGGGTGGATGGGAGACGTCGGTGCAGCCATTTTCAGATCTTCCCAGAGATGTCCATTCAAATTCAAGTCTGGACTCTGGCTTGGCCACTCCAGGACATCCACAGAGTGGTTCAGAAGCCTCTCCTTTGAGGTCTTGGTCATGTGCTTTGGGTCGTTGTCCTGCTGAAAAATGAACTGTGGCCCCAGCCTGAGGTCAAGATGCTCTGGAGCAGGTTTTCATCCTGGATGTCTCTGGACATTGCTGCATTTATCTTTCCGTCTATCCTGACTAGTCTGCCAGTTCCTGCTGCTGCAAAACATCCCCATAGCATGATGCTGCCACTGCCATGCTTCATTGTAGGAATGGTATTGGCCTGGTGATGAGCAGTGCCTGGTTTCCCCTGTTGGGAATCAAAATTTGCATCAATGTTTGGCTTATTTAATTATTATTAATAATTATGATTAATAATTTATTATTAATGAAATTATTAATACAGTTAAAGTTTCTTTAGTTGAATCCGGGCACCAATTCCAGTATCTCTGGAATCATAAGTAAAACTTCTCAGTCACTCATGAAGGAATGAATTCAAACTACCAGCAGAAGAAACTCTTCATACAACAAAGAATGATCACTGACACACTTATTTCCAATTAAGTCTGAGAATTTATTGACAAAATAGCCCAACTTTACAGCTGAAATATCATGTATATAACCTCTTCTCTAACTACCGACAAGCGATCTAGCTACTGATGGAAAAGACAAAAGGAATATATACCGAATGAAAAATGGAGGATCAAAGCAAACTAATGAACGAACTATGATAAAATGAAATGGAATACTGGAAAACAACTTCAAAACTAATTAACTAATTAAAACAAGACCAAAAAAGAAAGAAGATTAGCATAACTCACAGATGCAACTAAATATAGTCTCACAAATCAGCGTGGACCCCTGCAGTTAGGGGGATGAAACAAAAAGGTTTTGGTTGAGAAGGGCTAATGTCAGGTCTAGGGGCACTGTCCAGATTCAGGACAGCTCTTATATGTCCAGCTCTGGGTTTTATAGTGGGGGTCAGTTTCTTAAAAGTGACGTCTCCAGTGCAGTGGGTGCTGGGGAATGCAGTCCCATTAGTTCATTTGAATAAAATGGATGCCGAACACTTCCAAGCATGCCTCCATGCCTCTTTGTATCATCAGACCACACAATTTTGTTTTTCATGGTCTAAGTCCCTCAGGTGCCTTTTGGCAAACTGCAGACGAGCTGTTATGTGCCTTTCATTAAGGAGTGGCTGGACACTCTATCATACAGGCCTGACTGATGGATTACTGCAGAGATGGTTGTCTTTGTGGAAGCTTCCTGTGTTGGTGTACTTTGAACACTTTCAATCTCAACATAACTTTATTGTCAACATTTCTACTTTATGGTTGATATGTTTTTCCAACCTCCCCAACTCCCATGTTATTTAAACTCCCACAGTCCAAAAACATGACTGTTAGATTAATCGAACACTTCAAATTGTCTTTAGGTAATTTTCTGGCTATTGTTACAACACTAACCTCCTATGCTGAAGAGCGTGTTTCTACAATTGTACCCTTCCAATACAGATGCATCATTGATGTGTAAAACTAATAGCTCTGTGGTGTTCAGCTTGGCTTGTGTTTATATATAACCACTGGTAATTCAATTCAACTCAGTTCATGTTTATAGGGCCAATTCAAAACACAAGTCATCTCAGGGCACCTTACAAAAAAAGTCAATTCAGTTCAGTCACAATTGATCCTAGTTATCAAACAAGTCAAGTTCAGTTTAATATTCAAATTGTTTTTTAAAAAAAACCCAGCAGATTGCAGAGTCATTGACTTGCAGTATTCACTCCCCCTGGATGAGCATGTAGCGACAGGGGACAGTCAGTTGCATTGTGTCGTTGACTTTACAGCAATCCCTCTGAACCACTGAAAGAGAATCAGAATCCAGCAGAATCAGAACCTGGCTCAGAGTGAAGTGCCATGTGCCACGATCGACTGGAGGTTTGAGGAGACAGAGCATGCACACAAAAAACAGGAAACGCATAAGCACTGATCTAGGAGTACTCTCTATTTTTAAGAAAGGTGAAAAGTTAATGGCAGTAGTGTCTTTGTTAGTGGATTCATCTAGGAGAGATACACAGCTAAACAGATCAGCTCTGAGCCAGTTTTATACAATGAAAGAGAGCACATAGTTAGTCAAAGTAAAAGCTCAGCCAATAGCTATGCTTAGGAGAGTCAAGGTAAACACTGAAAGACAGGGTGAAGTTTATTATCTGTAGAAGGAGAACATTAAGTTCTTGGCAGCGGTTGCTGAGCCAATGGCCACCTTCAGGAGGGTGTCACAGCCCAACAGAATGGCAGGGCAGATGTAGCTTCAATGAAGAGAAAAAACAAAGAGAACATGAATCTTTAAGCATATAAGCAGCAAAAATATCAACAAACTAACAAAAAAAAAAATCTACTTCATTTATTTTTTATTTCACATAAACTAGTGGAGAAACTCGATGTAATATTGTAAAGTTAATCTCATCAATTTTGGGACAAATGGAGCCCCATATAGGTGCAGGCAGATTTTCAGCTCCTATTTACCACAGTTCTTCCAGCAGAACAGACAGCAGGAGTTAAAGAACACTGCTTCAAAGGTACTTATAAGCTACTTAGTGGCATGTCTTTTGAAATGTTGACCCAGTTCTGTCCCGCTTGAGATATTATAAACCGTCGGCAGACCTCAGCGGAGTGACGTCTGCTGATTTACGCAGATTCTTCGCTCACTGACGCAAGCAGGAAGTTGGGAGAAAGACAGAGCAACCAAAGACAAGCGATCTTCAGCTCGCAGGACTGAGTGAAACAAGTATCCAGGATTAGTGCTGTAGTTTATCGATCAGACTCGGTGTCGGGTTGTCCGAAGGCCCCTTATGCCGCCTGATTTCTCCGTGGGTCCTGATAATGACGTCGGCTCCTCAGCTTCCCAACGAACTATGGCTGCAGGTGTTCAGCTTCCTGTCCTGGAAGGACAAGCTGAGTATGCGGTGCACATGTTCACACTTTAAGCAGCTGATGGATGAATCTCGGCCTCTGTGGCGGGGTTTTAGCGTGGTGCTGAAGGATCTGTCCCGGTACAACCGTGCCTTCTGGCGGAGTCTCGCTCGGAGGCAGCTGGACAGCGTCTCCCTGCGGGGAGGGAAGAAGAGGGACCTGAAGCTCCTCGCTGTCTGGCTCCCTCTGCTCCAGGCTCTGCGGCTGGACCACTGGAAAGGGAACGACGTCCAGGAGCTGAAACGGTTCCGCCATGTACACCGGCTGACTCTCACTGCTTGTTCAGAACCGCTGGTGAACCTGCAGTTCCTCCTTCCTCTGGGTTCCCAGCTGACAGCGCTCAGCCTGTGTAATGTGCAGCTCGCCTGTCCTCCCCCTCAGCTGCTGGCCAGCCTCTCCCAGCTGACTCGCCTCAGGTCTCTGGTCCTGCACCATGATGGCTGTCTGATGATCCCAACACTCAGAGGTGTTATCTCTCAGCTGGTTAACCTCAACTTTCTTTCCTGGACCATGATAAACTACAAAAGGCTGACTCGGGATTTTTTCTGCTCTGCTACCGGCCCAGGTAAACAAACAAATGTGTACCTTGAGATTAGAGGTGGGCGGATTTTGATCCAAAATATGGATAATATCGATACTAAGTCGGTATCAGTATTGGATCGATACTAGCTTGATAAGCTCCATACTTTAGTTTCTGACTGAAGTTTTATTTTTGTGTTGTAGTTTCTCAACACTACCATAAAAAACATTTTTGCTTTGAT
Organism: Anableps anableps; assembly: GCA_014839685.1. Taxonomy (NCBI): domain Eukaryota; kingdom Metazoa; phylum Chordata; class Actinopteri; order Cyprinodontiformes; family Anablepidae; genus Anableps; species Anableps anableps. The sequence goes on along the minus strand of CM026080.1, from coordinate 3,971,385 downwards.
ATGCTCTTAAATGATAACATTTTACACTTTATTTATTTAGAAAACAATGCTCACAAATTATTGTTTTTCTACTGTTTCTGTTTATCATGTATATATATTAAAATATTTTGTAGACACCTTTGAACTGTAAATTCTGTCCTAGGTTGAAAGGAAAAACCACAAACATGCCTAAAGGTCAGAAGTTTGATTATATATCATACTTAGAAAATAAGTATCAGTATTGATATCAGTGAAACTGGCCCTGTATTTACTTGGTATTGGATCAATGCCAAAATATGCAGTATCACACACACCCCTACTTAAGACTGGAACTGGTATTTTCTCAGAAGGACATGCAGTGATGAGAATTTTTCCATGTCATTCAGACTTTTAGTGACACACTTATCACCACCTATGAAAATGTCTACCTGCATTTTCATCATTTGAGGAGAAGTAGACCTAATGATAAGAGCAGTCATTAGATCATGCAGTTGTACAGTTAAAAAAAAATCTAGTCTCTCAGTCAAGTTGATATAGAAAAATGTATTGATACATAGAAGTGGCACTTAGTTATTCCATCCTTATAGAGTCACTCTGTAGTTGCCCTGGCTGTGTGTTTGGAGTCATTGTCATGCTAGAAGATCCAGGCATGACCCATCATCAGTGCTTACTGATGGAAGGAGGTTGTTGCCCAAAACTTCATGATACATGACTGCATCCATCATCTCCTTGACACAGTGCAGTCCTCCTGTCCCCTTTGCAGAAAAGCAATCACAAAGTATAATGCTTCCATCCCCGTACTTCACGGTTGGGATGATGTTCTTGGGATTGTACTAATCCTTCTTCTTCCTCCAAACACGGTTAGTGGAGTTTCTACCAGAAAGTTCTATTTTGGTCTCATCTGACCTCATGACCTTCTTCCATGCCTCTTTTGGATCATCCAGATGGTGACTGGTAAACATCAGATGGGTCTGGACATGTGCTGGCTTGAACAGGGGGTCTTGTGTGTGTGCTGCAGGATTTTAATTCATGAAGGCGTAGTGTGTTGCTATGGCAGCCTTTGAGACTGTGGTCCCAGCTCTCTTCATGTCATTGACCAGGTCCTCCGTTGTAGTTCTGGGCTGATGTCTCACCTTTCTTGTGATAACTGATACTTCATCAGGCAAGATCTTGCATAAAGTCCAAGTCTGAGAAGGACTGACGGTCATCTTGAGTTTCTTCCATTCTCTAATGGCTGCATCAAGAGCTGTTGCCTTCTCACCAAGCTGTTTGCCTATGGTCCTGTAGCCCATCCCACCCTTGTACAAGTCTACAATGTTGTCCCTGGTGTCCTTAGACAGCAATTTAGTCTTGCCTATGGTGGAAAGGTTGGAGTCTGATCGGTTGGCGAGACTGTAATGAGTTCAGACAGGTGCAGTTAGTACAGGAGGATAGGTTCCCAAATAACTTCACATGAAGAGTCAGGTCTCCCAGGCATAAGGGCCTGTGGCTATAAATTATGGCTGGTGTCATATAGAGAGATGGTCATGAAAGACAAAACAAAAGTTCATCTGCCCTTACAAGACACACTCCAGGTCTTCTGGTCTACAGCCCATGCATGGCCAGGTGGTCTAACAAAAACTATTTATTCAGCTCAACTCAAAAAATGACAGCAGGACACAGTGCATCTGAAACTATGGAAACATAAAAATCAAATTAATTACTGGACACGTCGAGGAGTTCGTCCCGTAATCAGTGGGTCCCCGCTCTGTCCGTCTCTGTCATTGTGTCCTTGGGCAAGACACTCCACCCGCCTTGCCTGCTGCTGATGGTCAGAGGGTGCGGTGCATAGCATCCTCACTTCTGTCAGACTGGCAAGCTACAATCCAGAAACTTGCCACCATTAATGCATGAATAGCTGAATGACTGAATGCAGTGCAAAGTGCTTTGTGGTCCTCTGGACTTGATAAAGTGCTACACAAATACAGGCCATTTACCATAACAGTTATAATGCAATTGATAAAAGAAATACAAGCACCTCACTAAATCCTTGTGTGAATAAATACAAAATATTAAAAAGAGTTACCTGCATTCGGTTTGAGGAACCACCAATGGTTACACAATATTATTTAAACTATAAAAAGAGAACAGACAGACTTTCAGGGCAATGCAAGCTGGGAAATTCACCACATTCTAGAAAGATATGCAAGTTTTCTTCCGATCGTTTTTTTCCTTGTCATCTGTGTTACACTATGCAAAAGGTGGCATCCAGAGCGTATGACCAAGGGACTATTACTGCTTTTAAGAAACAAATAAAGCAAATCAGCAAGAATAAAATGCAAAACATTTCCAATACTGTGCAAAAGTTCTTGACATGTCTCTTCTAAACAGCAAGACACTAAAACAGTTCTGATGAATAGTTCTTCAGATTATATGATTGTGTGATGAAGTTTTGTCTATTTTTATTTAGTATCTCCAGCAGATGAAAAGGCCCTGAGAGTCATGTCTTTAAAGCAGTGGTCTCAAATTGCATTCCTCAAGGGCCAGAGTCCTGCAACTTTTAGACATCTCTCTGCTTCAGCGCACCTGGCTCCAATATTAGCTCATTAGCAGAGCTCTATGGAGCTTGACTGCATGCTAGTGAGACAGTTTCACCATGTCATTCAAGTGTGTAGGACAAGGGACACATCTAAAAGTTGCAGGACTCTGGGCCTTGAGGAACGCAGTTTGAGACCACTGCTTTAAAAAGAGGGAAAAATCCAACAAGGACCTAACACATAATCCTTTAGTTATCATGTTATGTTTCCAGGTAACAGTCCTCTGGAGCTTAAATATCATGCTCTGTTTGCTAAACTGTCATATTTGGTATTTTTAAAGAAGGTTTGATTATCACTGATTTCCAATTCAATTAGAAAAACTTTATTCATCCCAAAGGGAAAGTAAAGGTTGTCGTAACTCAGATAATGCAAGTGTCTTTTAAGAATCATTGTGGATGGTGATGCTGTGGGCAGGAAGCATCTCCAGTAGAAGTCAGTCTTAAAATGAATCTAAACTAGACTGTTGTTATATGACAGCCTCGTGACTGTCATGACATGCTAACAGCTCAGTTTTTGTACAGCAGAGACAATATTTCACAGCAACATGTCCTGGATGACACCATCACTTGTTGACTAGCACTGCTAATCCACCTCATTTGCTTTTGCCGCTCCTCTATAAATCTCTGTCTGGCCATATGGTTAGAAAGGTGGGAGTTGGGGATATGACCCTGGCCCATTATGATCGAACTTTTTATCAACTTTTGTGCCTCAAGAATTCTTTGGTCAGAGTTAAACTTAAAACAAACCACAAAATCAGTCCTCTTAAAAATGGTCTGTTGTGGACTGAGAGAGAGAAACTGCAGTCCAAGTTCAGCTAGAAACTTTGACAACCAGAAGAACTGGTGATCAGACAACCTTTGGAAGGTTCTCACCACTCCATGTTTTCTCCAGTTTTTGGATAACGGTTCTCCAGAGTCCCAAAGCCTCGGGAATGGCTTTGTAACCCGTTTAATACAGATAGATGTCAATGAATTTATTTCTTGGATTTCTTCAGATCAGGGAATGATATGATGCCTACTTCATGTTGCCAGACATCAGTTAGGTACATAAGTGACTGTAACATACCTTACAGTAATTAGGCCCGAGTGTTGCTTCTCCTTTTTATGAAAGAAAATGTAGTTATGTACTAATAATTCAAGAAGAGGTGGATTAGTTTTTAACACAGGTTCCCTTCATAAATGAAATCATCATTTAAAAAAAATTTATTTTTACTCAGCTTAGCATTTCCGATATTAAAATTTGTGTGATGATCTGAAATTTTTAAGAGAGACAAAAAGTAAAAACATCAGAAATCTGTAGAGGGGTGATTGCACCGTAAATCCATTAAATAGCCGTGTAACAACTGTTGTACTACTGTTTTCTTGATCAGACAGTAGTTCATAGCTTTTAAAGCCCAGCTTTAGTCTAGTAGTCTAGTCTAATGAGGTATTCAGAGCTACCATTATTTAAGTTATTCTATCCGGTCTGAACTCCCTTCTTCTGATTGTTTGGAAAAGTCATCAGCTCGGTCCAAGCAAATATTACTGGAAGTTCTGACCTGGAAACGTCAGAGGGACAGTTTTCCATCTGTCTGAAAGAATCAGGTTTTTTTTTTTTTTTTTTTGGAGATACTTTTTAGCTGAAGAAAACTGTGTTTAGTTATTAAAAACAAACTGTTTTTTGAGACTGTGAAATTTGGCAGGAGTTCAGACTTCTGTTAAAATGAAGGATAATATCCACCCTATGCTTGTTTTTATGGATTCTAACATTTGATCCAGTTGATTTTCTGTTGCTGAGGGTTTTCCCATATGTAGCTTTTCAGTTTCTGGATTCTTCCTTTACTGAACTTTCATTTAAAGCTGCAGTATGTAACTTTTACAAAAATATGTTTGTTTTTTTTTTACATATTTGTTAAAACTGTCACCATGTTGTGACAGTATGTTATGAGCCAGATAATCTGTGAAAAGATCAATTTCCTTCACCTCCTCGCTGAGCCTCTTTTGCTGTCTAAATAAATGCACCGCTCCCGACCTAAAACAACCAATCAGAGCCAGGAGGAGGGTCTGAGCGCTGTAAGTCACCCTCATTTACTCGCTGCTAAATGTTCTTACGGCGGAGAAACGACTTACTGTTATAGGAAAGCCGCATATCCGTTGTCATCAGTGGCCATGCTAACTCGCTTCGCCTCTGCGCCACAGACATGGTGATTGACAGGACTAAGACCCGCCTCCTGGCTCTGATTGGTTGTTTCTAGATAGCACTGGGAAAAGGCAGACCAGTTCGATTTTTTTTTTTTTTTTTTTTTTTCACAGATTATCTGTCTCATACCATACTATCTATACCAAAGTTACTATAGAGACAGTTTCAACAAATATGTAGAAAAATATATTTTTATAACAGTTACATACTTCAGCTTTAATGACACTGAAGAAACTGTATAAACATTCCAAATAAGATGTCAGCATCCTCATTCTTATAATTAAGTCAACGTGTGCGGTCTGTGGCGTTTTGCTTGCAGTTGGTGGCGCCTCTCTGCAGCTGTCTGAGCTGCAGTTGCTGAATTATGATGCTGCAGTGACACAAGAAGTTCTGCAACCTTTGGGCAATCTCCGTAGCCTGTCAATCTTCCACCTTTACTCCGTACCTGGACCCACCTGTCACCTGCAGACATGGCTGACATCACTGCAACAACTCTGCAGCCTGAGTGTGCATGGTAACTATTACCTCTTAAAAAAATCTTTAAAAATAACCAATATCAGTTAAAAAAAAGTCATTATCACTGGAAATTCTGGTTAAGTAGATTTATTAAGTAAGTAATAAAGAGGTGGGGGGAGTAATAAGAAACTGTTTTTTGACATTTGGCACAATATATGTAGTAGATACAGCAAACATGTGGAAGAAGGCTCTCTGGTCAGATCAAACCAAAACTGATGTTCTTGGCCTAAATCCAAAATGACATGTGTGAAGTAAAACTAACAATACATATCATCCTGAGCACACAATCACTTTGTTGACACATAGCAGTGGCAGCATCATGCTGTGAGGATGCTGGTCAAACCTAATAAGAAAATGAATTGAGGTAAATACCAGGTAAATACCAGGTAAATACCGTACTGCAGACCAGCCTGTTGGAGACACAGCCCTGTGTCCTCACATACTGTGGGTGGCCAGTGAGGTAATCCACTATCCACTGGGACATGTGGTGGTCCACTCCTGAAAGCTCCAGCTTATCATTCAGTAGTCCTGGCTGGATAGTGTTGAAAGCACTGGAGAAATCAAAGAACACAATTCTCACAGTGCTTCCAGGTTTCTCCAGGTGGGTCAGAGCTCGGTGCAGGAGGCAGGAAGTAGATGAGGGCATCGTCTACCCCGATGCCAGGCTGGTAGGAAAACTGCAGCAGAGCCGATGAAGACATCACCAGGGGCCGTAGTTGGTTGAGGACCAGCCTCTCGAGGGTCTTCATCAGATATGACATCAGGGCTACTGGCCTGCAGCTGCTGAGGTCCTTTGGATGTTTGGTCTCTGATATGGGTACCACACAGGAGGTCTTCCACAGTTGTGGTACTTCCCCCAGCTTCAGGATCAGGTTGAACATTTATCCCTTGATACCACACAGTGGATCTGCGCAGCATCTCAGGAGCCTGGAGCTGATGCCATCTGGACCTGCAGCCTTTCGCACCTTGATCTTTAGCAGCTCGTTCCTTACCTGAAATGTTGAAAGGGACAAGATGGAGGTGGGAGAGGGAGACTGTGGGATAGTTTCCTCTAAAGTGAAGGAAGTGGATGATGGCTGAGTCCTGAGAGGAGAAGCTAGCAGTCTCTCCATGAGGAGCACAGAGCTCTTCCCACACAGTGGAGCTGAAACAGTCCCTCAGAGCGTTTTCAGTATCTTGAGTCGATTTCTTCATTGTGCATGTCGCACCTGGTTCTCTGTGTACCTGTGTACACAGGATGGAGATGAACCAGGTTGTGATCAGAGCCCCCCAGGGGAGGGAGAGGTGGTAAACTGTATGTCACCTTGGTGTTGACATAAAGTAGATCCAGTGTTTTGTCATCTGTGGTGTGGCAGGGGACATATTGGGGTAGATTGGTAGAGTGGAGGACAGGGAGACATGATTAAATTGCATGGAGATCAGAAAGAGGGCCTGTGGGTGCTGTGTTTGGAGTCTGCTGGTTGTAGTGTGGAGGACATTGCAGGCTGCAGCAGCGTTAGCAGAGAGCGGGACATACATAGTTATTACAATAACGTGAAAACACCTGAGGAAAATAGTGAGGCCTCATGCTAACTGCTAACAGTTCAATGTCCTTACTGCAGAGCATCTCTTGGATGGTTAAATGTCCAGAGTTACACCATCTATCGTTCACAAACACAGCCAGGCCCCCTCCTCTTTGGGATGCATCCCTGCTCCAACACACCTGAATCAGATGGCTCAATTCCCTCATCAACATGTCACTCGGCTCTGCAGAGGCCTGGCAATGAGCCATTCATTTGATTCAGATGTGTTCAGTGGCGGAGCCAGAAAATTTTCATTGGGGTGGCCAGGCTGGGACCATTGCTTACTCAGGGGTGGCCAACAACTGATCGGCGCCAGAGACACTTTGGAGCACAACATCTCTATTTTCTAAATAATTCACTACAGTAAGAAAACATTTTCAAGAAGGGAATAAAAATTCATCTATATTTATAAATAAAAATTGTCCAAGCATATATCACTGCTGCCACCAACTATTTTGGAGAGGAAGTGCTTGCTCTGGAGGTGTGCTCTGCCTTTCTCCCCATGCAAGCAACCAGTCACTTGGCAGTTGTGGCTACAGGAAGGAGGCAGGAATGGCCATCCCCTGGCTCCATGCCTGGGTGTATTGGAGAAGGGATGCATTTTAAAGTTGCAGGATAGTAGCTCTTGAGGACTGGGCTTGGACACCCTTGGTTTAGATCAAATCAGATTCATGTGATAGAATGAAGCCAAAGTAAAGACCTAAATCCAATTGAGAATCTGTGATGAGAATTTATGTTTGCAGATGGCCTCCACCCAATCTGACTGAGCTTGGGCTATTTTTCAAAGAAAAACAAACATAATTCTCAGCCTTTCGATTCACGTAGCTGGTAGAGACATGCGCACGGAGCTATGGTGGCAGTGAAAGGTGGTTCTACCAAGTCAAAAGCAGGAGGGCAGAATACAGACACAGTTTTCTTTGTAAAGAATATAAAAAATGATGACTGATTTGTCTTTACAATTGTGCACTACTTTGTGTTGGTCTGTCACACAAAACCCTGTAAAAATACATTACAGTTTGCGTTGGAAATGTGAGAACCTGGAACAGAAAATAACATGACGTCCAACCGTGTTCAAGATTTAAATCAGAAAACCAGCTGTTGTGCATTGAGACCTTGTAGAAACATGTTCACAAACAGATGTTGTGCAGTAATATGTGAGAATGTTTTACAGAAACAGTGTCAGAAGTGCTAATAAATGGTCTATTATTGCAGTTTCTTGTTACACATGTAGCAGCCATGTTGGATTTTCAGGTTTGGCATTGGTATAAAACCTCTAACTTCAACCAAGCAGTTGTGAGATCTCATGCAGCATAGATGTGGTAAACCTCAGCAGGCCCCACCTGTGGCAATGTTAACAAACTTCAATTTATGCATCTGTTATGAATATAACAGCAGGCATGGCGATGGCGCAGGGGTAAAAGGCGCAACCCATATGCATATCCTTTAGTCCTCAATGCGGCTGTCACAGGTTCAAGTCCTGGCCTGTTGATCTTTACAGCATGTCTTTCCCCTCTCTCACAACCTGCTTTCTGTCCAACATTATGGCTATCATACTGTGGGACTCCATTCATTCTCTCTGTAAACAGGAGGCCATCCCTTGGTGGTGTATGCTGACTTCCTTCCATCCTCCCTTCTCAGCCTGACTCTTTGTGTGGACCTTCAGCCTGAAGACCTGCATGTGGTCTCATTCAGAGCTCCAAACCTGCAACACCTTCATTTGGAGCCATGGAGCTCTTCCTCCAACCTAGTCAGACTGATCCCACAGCTATTTCCTTGCTTGAAGACACTTGCAATCAGGTGAGACACTCAAACACGAGCCTCATATGTAACTTTGGTAAAATGGTTCCTATAGTAACCTGCAGTTTCTCACCTTTGTCTCAGACATCATCACGTCTCTGATGAAGACTTCCTGGGTCTCCATCAGCTTCAGCATCTAAACACTCTGGAAGTTCTGGATTCATTTTACAGACCAGATCCAAAAGATCCGAGTTGGGTTGTCTACAAGCCAAGTCCTCGTCTGCTGCAGCTGATCTCTGACCTGCAAAAACTGACCAGTCACAAAGTCAGGGTTATCACCAGTTCACACACAGATCTTCTCCCCTGTGGCTGTATCTGACTGTAGACCAAAGTCAGCTGCTTCACCAAAGAAACTCTGTATCTATTTCCATAGAAACAAACTAGGGCCAGGTGCAGTCCTACTTCTCATTCTTGGTATTCTGACTTCACTGTAATGTGTACGGGTTCTCAGGGCTCTGATGTTATGCCTTCGTCCTGTGTGGTCCTCTCCAGTACTGAGTGGGTTTGAAGTTGTTACCCAACCCCTGAGATTACACTTTACATGTTGTGAAGGACATGCTGTTCATTCCTTAGTGTAGAGTTCAGTGAAAACGTATTTGTGTCCTTACAGATTTATTCAATTCTCGCTTTGTTGTCGCACTAAAATGTGCACATCATCAAACAAATTTTTAACATGAAACAAAGATAGCCTTTGGTGACCTGTCCAAGGTATACCCTGCCTCTCGCCCAATGACAGTTAAATCCCCACCCACACACACACACACAACCTTCCAAAGACCAGCGGGTGTAGACAATGGATGGAACAGGTTTTTAATCATTATTTCATTTATTAAGGGAAAAAGCTATCCTCCTAAACCTAACATTTTTTCCAGGCTTGGTGGCAGCAGCTGCTAATAAGCATTTGAGAACATGAACAGGTTATGCATCTGCATTTCTTTTTTTTCCTGCATTTTAATTAGATCCAAGTCCAGACTTTGAGTAGACCACTCCTAAACCTTCATTTTGCTTTTGCTGTTTTTGAGCCGTTTAGAGGTGGGCTTGGGCTTGCTGGTGTGATTTAGATCATTGTCCTGCTGTTTAACCCAGTCTGCTGGAGCAACAAACTGATGGTCAGGCAAATGTGACACGGATCTGTGGGGTCCTTATTATTGTATTGTATATCTATTTTGTAACTTGTCAAGGGACTGCAGATGTGAATTAAGTTATACTATAATCTGGTACAGCTCATCAAATGGTTACATTTATGTTTGGGCTGTACACTGTCCCTTTTTTAAAATATAGTATCGTTATTATTATAAACCTTATTTAAATGATCATTGCTCTGCAGTGGGTTTTTGGCCTTGGAACATTCTCAGGGATGCCATTTTGACCAGTCTTTTGCTTATTGTTGAAAACCCTCTAGAGTGGGTGAGTAAAATAATTTTGCAAAGCAGAGTGAGTCCAGATTCCTCCACAGTGATGTAAGACTCATGCCAGTTATCAGAAACACTTGATGGCAGCTGTTGGTACATAGGGAAGTACAACTAGTTCTTTGGCTTAGGGGGGAAATTACCTTTTCTCAGAGGGTGAGGTTGGTTGGATAGTTTTTGTTCCCTTAATAAATGTAATCATCACACGGAAACTGCTTCTTGTATTTACTCAGGTTATCTTTGATATTAACATTTCACCTGAAACAAAAAGAAACCGTGATGAAAATCAGAGCAGCTTTATTTATTACCCTGTTGTCTTACTTTGACAGCTGGGGAAACCTCTCACCATGTTGCCTTGACCCTAACTTCTCGCCTCCTCTTCCGTCAGTGGTCCAGCTGCTTCTTACTGTCTGCATTTTGCTCAAGTTAGCTGCTGCTGTAACATTATGTCATCTTAGTGTTTACTGTGATAGTCCTAATGGGACTAGAAGAGTGCACTACATTTACACCTTTGAGCAGACTTTCTAAAGGGTGTGGGCCAGGTGTCTTCAACGTTTTTCAGCCTGGACTCAGTACTATATTAAACATACATACCTCACTACTGTTAACAAAGGGATAGTTTGCATAAAATGCTAAACATTTGACATAATGAACTAAGTTTTGCTCACTGTGTGCATGTCTAACTGAAATACATTGTTTCATGCCTCCTATCAATTTTTTATTCATGTTGGATTCACATTGTGTATTAAAGATATAATGTTGAAAAAACCCCACACAAAACGTCTAATCAGAAATCGAACAACCCTCTGCAGTACCTCCTTGACCGCCTCGTTGAAGACCTCTGGTGTAGGCCATGAGTTTCCAGCTTAAATTTCAAATGGACTGAATTTATACACCAGCAGGTGTTAAGTGCCTTGCCCAGCTACAATCAGACCCACAGCTTTTCCCGTTGCAAGATGTCACTACCCATTGCTCACAGTCAGATGATGGAGACGATGACAGTAAAGTCCTCTTGCAGACAGTTCTAGTGGTTGTATTTATTATACAATGTGCATTTAACTAAAGAACCCTGCTAGTGCATGACGTTTCACATTACATTGAACTTTTTCATGTTTTGAGTGAAGCACCTTTATATGCTGAGTGAACTGTATTAGTAACCGGTCTCTGTCTTTGACAGCAACATCTATTTTTGTTAAGAAGTTTGACTTTTGTTCTGTACTTTTTTTTTTTTTTTTTTTTTTTTTTTTTTAGGGGTGCACCGATTGGAGAATTCTGGCCGATCACCGATCTAAGTTGGCAATGGTGGGGTAACTATTGTTAACCGCAGACGTGAGCTAGTGGGCGGGTCTGTTAGCCAGCCCTCTCTCAAGGCAGCTCAAAAGGGGACAGTGGCTGATTTTCAGACCTTTACAGATGGATATGATCAGTTTTGTCATGTAAGTACTGGCCGATCTCCTAAAATTAAGGAGATCAGGGTGAGCTTCACCATTGCACCCCTACTTTTTTTTTTTTTTTTTTTGCTCCTGCTGAAAACCTTTCCAGGAACAACCACCATTACTGGATAGGTTACTTTGAAATGTAACTGGTTACAATTTCCAGTTACCCCATTTAAAATCTAACACTATTTTCAAAAGTAAATAAAATACTAATGTATCAAAGTACATTGTTACTTTTTAAGTACGTTGATCTATCATAGGTGGGTGGCTCAATAAATTCAACTGGGATCTAAGGGTCTTTCAGAGGAGACAAAGCTTATTGATCTGTTCTCATATCAGAGCCATTCAAATAACTTGCCTGTTTTTTGCCTGTTTATTTTAAAGGAGCCAGTTTGGGATATCTCGTTTTATTTGGGAAATAATCACTGGGAACACACTATTTGTTCTTCCAGACATGAATGTTATATTTTTCTGGAAAATATTAGTTTGTTTGATTGTCATCAGTCAAGTACATCAAGACACTACTGTCATTTTTTTTTTTTCTTTTTCAGTGTAACTTAATCAGCAGCTTTATATTGCCTAAATCTTGGGGGGGAATAAAAGTTTTATAAACGTTTCTCTCGTGTAGTTCTGGTTATTTCTCAGATGACGCTCATTTTGAGTCTTATTGTTACACATACCTCACACTGCAGAACTTTGTCTTCCCCTGACAATATTTGGTCCTGGTTCTATTTAAATCTTCCCAGTGAAGGACCCCTTGATTAAATTTGGACCTTTTAACGATTGTAGCCTCTCCTTCCCCATTTTAAACTGTTAGTTGGCCCTGAGAAAAGACATTCTTCAGTTAATTTTTTTGTTACTGATATTTGGTTAGAAGACAATATACTGTTGTTGCATGAAACATATTTTTGTTCCCAACATCCATCACCGTACAGTGGTTGGGATACTGCTTATAAAGCTACGTAGATGCATCCTACTGTGTTGCATTCAGTTGCACTTTGAAATCTGACATTTATTCTGCAAGTACCACCCTAGATTAAAAAAAAAAAAAAAAAAAAAAAAACACGGGTAAATTAAAAAAAATTGTAGAACATGCCGCTTCAATTTTTCAGTTACATGTAATGTCAAATGCAATAATTTTTTAAAAATCATGTTTTCTATAACATTTATTTCATACTTTATTACCCAACACTGTCACAGACTGAAGAGCAGACCCACCTCACGGACACGTGAACATCCAGGGAGTGGACATTGAGAATGTGGTCTCTTGGGTGTTCACCTGAACAATAAACTGGACTGAACTCACTACACTGATGTGCTTTACAGGAAGGGTCTCTACCTGCTGAGGTCTTCAAAAGACCTCAGCAGGTAGAGTCTGCTCTCTGTAATGGCATCAGCCATCTTCTATGGCTGTTGAGTATGTTGGAGCAGCAGCTTCTCTACAGCTGGGAGGAAGCGGTTAGATCAGCTCACCAGGAAGGCCAGCTCTGTGCCAGGATGCCCCCTCAATCCAGCGCAGGTGGTGGGAGAAAGGACTCCAGCTAAAATAACATCACTGACGGACGTCTCCCACCCCATGCATGAAGCTGTTGCTGAGCTGAAGAGCTCCTGCAGTGACAGACTGCTGCATCCTAGGTGCACTCAGGAGCGTTATAGGAGATCCTTCCTCCCAGCAGCTGTTAGACTCTGTAACCATCATTGCTTCCCAAAAAAAACTCAGGAAGTCCAATAAATTTGTGGGGTTTTTTTTTTTTTTTGGTCTTGTTACAGCAATCTGCTCTGTGATCTGATTCAATGTTTTCATATTATTAAATAGTTAAAATCTGTTGAATTCCATCTTATCAGATTAAAGAGCAGAGACATCAGGTTTGACATCTCTGAAAACTATCGAGGACAAATACAGAATACCGTTTTATTTCAAAATAAAAAAGTAAAATATTTACAGGCTGAAATAAATTGATAACACATTTGTTTATGAAATTTCTTTCACCTTCCATGAACAATTCCCCAAATGGTTTTGTTTTCATGTTAACTACATGGTAGTCTTTCCTTTCTGAGGGGACGTGACAAAGGGACAGAAGCTGCTTCACAAAGACATCGTAAAGCGGGGGGAATCAGATCGGACTCCCCCGTTCCCTACAGGGTAGGGCTGGACTTGTGTGGTACTGAGACAGTTTTACACTCAACCCATGCCCATAGATAACACCTCTCATGTCCAACAACACAGCTGTGCTTCCTCACTCTGAGGTCCTCCTTGAGCACATTGTGCTGAGATTCACTTCCAATTCAGTGGTGGATGGAAGAATAAGTAGTTCTGTTGAGGAATCATTCACTCTGACTGCTCGCTCTCTTTCTGCTTCTTTTTCTTCTTTTTCGGCTTCTCAACGACCTGTAAAACACGGTTCACACAGTAAGTTCTCCGTGGAGTGTCCTCACAATTACATCCACAAACTGAAAGGAGATTCACTCCAACTGACCGGTGTGTCAGGCTCCTCCTCTGTTTTTTCAGCCTCTGCTTCCTCCATTTTGGCTTTTTTCTCCTTTTTCTTCTTCTTCTTCTCTTTCTTTACCTCCTCTGCAGACGGTGTGCTGGGCTGGGCTGTTTCACTGTCGCTCTCTGCTGCCTCCCTCTTTCTCTGCAAGTCAAAAGGGACCGGAGCTGATCAAGCCTATTTGGGTCACCAGCCAATTTCTTGGTGCATTCAACTTCATGTACAGATTTCTGCCTCAAATATGGCAAGATATTTAACATTTAATAGCGCAAAAGGATCTTTAAACCAAATATCCATAAATCAATTTGCCCAAGTGAAAGAACATCGCTTATCCAGAATGGCTTCCAAACCAAAAAGTCATTCTGACTTGTGTAACAGTTGTCAAATTCTCCTTTTAGCTGTAATCAGGTTTGAGCTTCATCTATCCGGTTACATTCTGTCCATCCAGAATAACCACCGAGTAGCTATAATTGAATTTTTACTAGGATGAACTCATTTGGAATATTTGTAATTCAGTCAATCCAGTTGGAAATTCACGCAAAATCAACAGATTTCTGCATTTTTTTTTTTTTGCACCAGTGCATAATTGTGAGCTTATTACAATTTTTCCACAAAAAAGGTCAAAAATATTGGGTTTAAGTGACTGCTAACTCCCACCTGCAGGTGGCATATTTATTTCTTCTCCACTGCTGCCCTCAGCCTTATTTGATGTCAAGTTATAGTCTGATCAGAGTGGCGAGGAACACAGTCACATTTACTGTCACATTTAAGCCAAAGATTTTTAAATGCTGCAATTTTTAAAACCTATGTAATTTATGGAACCACATTAAAGTCCTGGCCCTACATCACACACATTTCATGTAACGCTCCTGTTTTCAGGGCCAGGACTCACCTTGGTGGAAGCATGAACAACTAGTGCTTGGCAAACTCCAGCATCAGTTAAGAACTGGAACCAGTTAGGAATCAGAACCCTCCTTAAGTTTGTAACTGAATAACATAGCTGTATGAGTGACTGGCAGTAAGATTTTACCTTAGCTGAAGCGTCACTTGAGGCCACCACACTGGAGACGCTGCCAAAGAAATCAACAGCTTTAGGTTCGACACATTTCAGGGGCTATTACAGCTGCTTACTGAGCACCAGGAGTGTGTTCTCTGGTGAGCTGAACCCTCAGCTGGTGGCTGAGGGCCGAGGCTCAAAGCAGAGAGTTAATGTAGCAGAGCGACTCCCTGAAAGAGCACGTCAGCTCAGAGAGGGATAACTCTCTGCGGGTGACCGGGGTCACCGGGCGCTCCGGGGTACCTGTAGTCAACGTATTGGTCCTTCCAGTCCTGTGGGGTGCTGCCGTTGGGTTTCCCATGTTTATCCAGGAGGCCCTTCTGAATCATCATCTTCTTCTGGCTCGCCTGATTCAAAACAGGAAAATATATTAGATCAGAAAAGATTAGAGAGTTGAGCATGGCCAATAACATTTCGGTAAGTTACTTTAACTTATATTTTATAATGATTGAAGAACAGATTTAAAGGAAAAAAAAAAAAATTCAAAGTTTATGATGTAGAAAATTATTGGGTTCAACTTTAGCATTTTGAAAAACACTATCAGACAACTGAGCTCGCTTCCTCGAAACGAGATGACCAGAAGCTTGAGCCGTACCTTTGGCCCCAGTCCCCACTTCCGAGGATACGTGTCACGCTCCATGATCACCCTCTTTATTTTCGCCACGACGCCGTGATCGCACGTAGAAATCACAGCTGTGGTCATCAGAGCCACCGCTGCAGAGAAGAAGAAAGGCTTGAGTCTCGTTTGCGGCGTAGCCTCCAATCAGACGCCAGCTCAACGGGGAGCGGCCATCAGACAAGGGTGATAGATAGCAGGTCATCACTGCCCGGAAGCTGCTGCAGCTATTAGGCTCATCATGTGGCCTCAACACATCAGAACACAGAGGAACCTGCTCGTACCTGTGCAGATGGCCTCGCCCTTGGTCGTTATGACGACAATATCCTGGCTGACCTCGATGCCGTCTTCGTACCGGAGGACACCAGGCAGCATGATCTTGGCTCCGTAGCAGATGGCGTTGACCTGCAGGCAGGCCCGGGTGGAAACGGTTAGAACCCCTGGAACCACCTGGACACGAAGCAGTTCTCCATGGAGGAAGACTCACCGCGCTGTCCTTCATCACCAGCCGCTTGTGCGACACCAGCAGCTTTTCCAGAGGGAAGATGACTCTCCTGAGGTACGTCTCGTCTTTGTTGTGATCAAACTGCCACTGAGCATCTAGAACATCGTGCATTGTCACCAGGTTGTCCTGAAAGCACAGAGTCACACTGGAAATGAGTCGTGTTAGCAGCGCTGAGCCTCAACAGTCAGGACGCTCTGGCTGCTGTGTCTCTGCTGCCTTTTGTTCTTCCAAAGTCTAATTAACAACTCGGCACTGAACAGCAGAGCTGGACTCAACGCTTTGGACCTCTGAGGAGAAGCGGAACTCCTCCTTACCTTCTCTCCCAGGACTCCGGAGCGAACTCGGCGCAGCTCCTGCATCTGTCCTCCGACACCCAGCAGCAGCCCCAGGTGGACGCACAGAGTCCGGATGTAGGTTCCTGCCTCACAGCTGACCCAGAAGATGCCTGGAAGAAAAGAAAGAAAACAAGAACGATTTAAACGGAGAAAAGAGTGTGTGCATAAAGATGGCCGCCACTGCAGTCCATCTGTACAGCTTTCAGTTCGCCTACGTCTCTGGATGAAGCCCGGCTGGATTTGTTCTGACTAAAGGCGGCCTACGGGGACTTGAAACTGGATGACTGCATTATCTTTTTAAAAGCACCCAGATGTAGATTCAAGGTGTACAGAAACAGCCTAACATCGGGATGACGTGTGTTGCATGGTTTTGATCAGTGTGGTGCACCTTTGGTGGATTCTGCACACTAAATAATGGGCTGGATAACGGTAAGCTTTTAGAAAACATTGTGGAATTCATATTTGCATGTAATATTTCGATTTAAAAAAAAAAAAAAAAACAGCCATAACACTGTTAACATTACTATTTCTACTAAGTGTTATCTTGTCTACTGTTTTGCCAAACAGGACGAGACAGTTTTAAATGAAATATTTTTATAAATGTGGGATGAATGATTGATTAGGACTGATGATTGATTAGGTGTGCTGGACTAGGGACTTATCTTGGCTTTATCTAAACCTTGCGAAATAAAAAGGAATAAAGGGGTATGAGCCGCTTCCTCACCGAGCCTCCTCTCTCGGTCGTACTCTATCAGCTTGCTCTCATAGATTGTCCGGACTCTCAGCTGACGTTTTACTGCAGCAATCAGCGGCGGACGCTGGAATAACGCTCCAGTCAGTGTCTCCAAGGCCTGCGGACAACCGGTCAGCAGGGATTAGACAGTCTTATCCAATCGGTTCATATCACAGTACATTTGTATGCAAACTAAATCTAAGTACAACATACGATGGAGAGGTTGATCAAACTGGTGGCTTACCCGAGCCAGAACATGTTCACTCTCGATTGCGTTGTGCAGCCGAACGATTCCCACATACTCCTTACCTGCAGATCAGAGCAGAGATTAAGCCGTGACACTTCAGTGTTTCCACCTTCGATCTGACCACATGCAGTTTAACATGGAGACTGATCTTGATGATACAGCCATTTCATGTGGCTCATAATGTCCTCATACAGATGAGTTGAGCAAACCAATGTGTGTAGAAACAGCTTTCCACAACAATGTTTCACCCCAAGGCAGCGATTCCTTCTAAAGCCTTTAGGATTTGTGTTTAAGGGGGGAAATCCTCCTAGTTGCTGTCAACACAGCGGCTCATCTGCAGAAACTGCAGCCACTCCTCATTACTGAAGTGAGCTTCAAGGTCATTAATATGTGGTGCCTTTAACAAATGTGGGATGAACGGAGCCGGAAGCCGACCCTAAGACCGTTTAATCAGATCTGCCGACGCAGAACAGGTTTGTAAAGGTCTGGTGCAGGCCGCTGGCGCCTTTTCACTGTATGGTCACAGAGGGTGTCTGATCATGGATGGGTGACAAAGCGAACCTACCAGCACTCTGCTGGGACTTCACCAGTCGTGTGGCTCGGTCTATGCAGACGATCAAGCAGCCAGTGACCTTGGGGTCGAGCGTTCCACTGTGACCGGTCTTCTCGACCCGCAGGATCCTCCGGATCCACGCCACCACCTCATGAGACGACGGGTTGGCCGGTTTGTCCAGGTTAATGAAGCCTGACCTGGTGGGAACAGATGCACCGTCGTCAGAATCCCGTCTGGCCCAGTACTGGGGGAAGCTTAGCTCGACGCTACAGTACCTGACATAGTCTGTGATATTCCTCTTCAGAGGGTTGCTGCCACACGGTATGGGAGTGTAATGAGCTGTTCGAATGTTCAGTTTATGAAAATTCTGTCGGAAGAATATCAGACATCTTTACCATTTATGAAGCAAGCTAATTCACAGATAGATTGTTAAACATTTTGTTCAGAAAACAGCTACGCCTCTCTGTCAAACATTTACAGTTCAGTGTTTTCTGCAAGCCTGCAAAACTGAATTACTCATATTCAACAAGCACCAAAGTTCTGCAGTGTTGACACTACCACAAGGTGGCAGTAATTCACCAAGCTGTTTCAACAACAGCATTTAACTTTACAAAAGAAGCTCCATTTTCACCCCAGCCTCGTCAAAACCATCTCAGCTCTGACTAAAAACTCCTCAGAAAATAATTCAGACACCAGGTTAAGATAACGGCTACATTTAGACAACTAAAAATCACAAAAAGCTTTATGAACAAATTAACCATTTAAGTGTGATCAGAACAGGAAGTCGTCTTGGCCGCGGCCCCATCGAGTCACACCCCGTGAGGTTTCTGGTCGTAATCCGGCAGAACGCCAAGAAAACTCCAGTACCCCAGTGGGGAGGCCCCGCCCCAGAACGGAAGCAAAGGCAACGACTTGAACAGGGCAACAGCACTCAGCGAATGGATAAACTGGTTCATCATCTCACACGATTCTGCAAAGTAAAAAAAAAAAAAAAAAAAAAAAAGAAATAAAAGCCCAATCAGGACAGGTAAAGCCAGGGGCCTGACCTTTAATAAGAGGGGCCACTGTGATGTCTCTAGGGAGGGAGCGGTTGACTCTGGCTGGATGAAGAAGTCTCCAATCTGTTGGATCTCCTGGGAAACAGAACCAGACTGTTCAGCAACATTCAGGGGAAGGACTCAGAAAATCTGAAGCTTCAAGTCAAGTTTTTCACAAACCCCAACGGATTCTTCGCTGACTTTCTTTGACTTCTTCTTCTTCTTTGCTGAAGCTAAAAACAAACGGAAAAACTGGTTAGATAAAAGAAACAGCCACTGTCTTCCTGTATTTCTCCACATTCACTGACAGCTTATGATCTTTACTGGTCTTGCACGGTATGTTTTATTCCTATAAACAGGGGAAATGACTGATCTGAAAGCACATCCAACTCCACAGAGTTCTGAAATAAAAACTTGCACCAAAATAGAACGTAACTGAGCTCAAGCCCCCTTTAAAGCATGCAACGTTCCAGTCTCCAGAATGTCCAGTCTCCACTTTGGTTCCATTTTACTTCAAACATGTTGGGAGCCCTCCTGAATTTGCAGGACTTTTCTTGGTCTCAGTGTGGAATTACCCAGGTGTTCTTTCAAGACCTTAAAGAAAGGTCTGTTCTGCAGAGTCTCGTATTCTAGTGTCCCAAGATCATAAATGATTTTATTTACAGACCTATCAAACAAGGCTGGGTTAATACTGGCATCCCGCTATATGCAATTATGATATGGATGAACTTTTTGACAAAGTTCTACGTGAAAAGTATGATTTTCACCCTGGTCAAAGCTGGGCTCAATCTAAGGTAAAAAATCTGGACCAAACCTAGCATATTCGGTCATAACTCGACAACATGGAGGCTCAGCTACAGCCATTCAAAGAATCCAAGTTCTTATTGCATCTCAAAGTTTCTGCAAGCTAGATCGAGTTAAAATCCCGACGAAAACCTGTGACCTACACTAACTTCGGATTCTTCTTCGTGAGTTCCAAGCAAGGGCCCACGTGGTGTTTCCCTACAGCACGTGTTGCAAGCACGTGGTGGCTAACCCTGCCAGCTAACAGGCCACCGAACATATAAGCCCACATCGAAAGGGTTGCTAGATCTATACGTTCTTTACACATCCCTGGGTGTTCCCCAGAAACACAGCAGACATGCTCGGTTTCAGCTTCGTTCGCCATTTAAAAGCTGATCTGCGGTTTGTATTTACGGGCCAATAATCGGAAGAGATCAAACCACAGTAAAAGCATAACTTTACTTTCAAAGTAAAAATAATGCAATCAACAGATTTGATTCCTTTTTACAGTTAAGAGCCTGCTTGATCAAAATATGATTCTCACCACGTGTTTCCTGCTTCACGCATTAACAGTTCACGCGCCTAAATCATGATCAGTAAAAACTCGCTATTCATTCACAGTACCCTGAGCTAAATGTGGAGAGCTTTGGATGAGGTTTATTTTGCAGAATGGATGCAAAAAGCAAGTATTATTCTAAGCTGCACCTCAGACCAAATTCCCAAACTTGCTTTCCTCGCTGCAATAAAAGCAGCCAAACTACAAACAGAGACGGTTTACCAGCACTAAATCTCCAGATTAAGGAGCGGCATTTAAAGAACAACCGGGAATTCAGCCGGGAAAAGAACTAAAAACTGACCCTGGGCCACAAAATGTGCCGCAAACTAACCTTCTGGGTCCGCCATCTTCTTCGAGAAGAATGAACGTTCACCGAGCGGCGAATAGAGAGCTGCTGGTTCTTCCTCTGCGACCTGCAGCAGCGTAAGTTCTGCTAGGTATACTGCTGCCCCCTGCAGGCAAAGAATGAGTCATGATCTCCAATACCCGGATGTGCTTCAATAAAGCCTCACTATTTCAGTAATTCTGTTCAAAAAATGAAATCGTGTATTATATAAGCATTTATTTTTGGTTCATTCTGGTGATTATGGCGTAAAGCTGATGATTGTTTTCCAGAAACTTCAAATATTTTATAAGACCATTTAAAAAGGATCTTTAATACATAAATGTTATGTGAAATAGAACAATCATGCATCATTACCTTTTCTTTCTAAAAGTTTAGAGAAAGTGATTTCCTTCCAACTTCAGGAGCATCTACAGCTACACGGGATCACTAATATGCGACACAGCACAGAAACAGCATTTCTTAGACTCTTTAGGGGTCTGCTTCTAATTGTATGCTCAGGAGATTCTGCTGTTTTATTCTTGCTGGATTTAACTGCTGCTTTTGACCAGGTGGACCATGATGCTTTATTATCACGTCTGGACCAGTCTCTCAGTGGTGTTCCTCCTCTGAGGCCCCTTTGAACCACACGGTTCCTCAAGGCTCTATCTCAGGACTTCTACTTTTTTCATTGTATATGCTTCCTTTAGGGTCAGTCTTTAGGAAATATGATCTGTTTTTCATTGTTTTGCAGATGTTCTGCACATGTATTTCCTGTTTAGAGCAAGTGAAAGGAAGTCATTCAGTAGAGAATCTGGTAAACTGTTTAAATGACATTAAAACTTGGATGGGGATGACCTTCTTAGATTTGAATGAAAGTAAGACAGAAGTGATTGCTTTTGAAAAAACTGACTTGCTTTTGGAATGCAGCAGTGCTATTGGTCCTTTGAGTTCTTTTAACTGTACTGCTATCAGAAATGTAGAAGCATTTTTATGATAAAGTTTTAAATTTAATAAACAGGTTAGTGCAGTATTCCAGTCTAACTTTTATTATTTGAGGTTAAATAGCAAAATCAAGCATTATTTGCTTTACAGTGGCCTTGAAAGAGTGATACATGCTCCTATTACTGCTAGACTTGACTCCTGCTCCTCTCTTTACAACTCTGGACAACTCTCCTCTACGTCGCCTGCAACTGAAGTGCACACATCAACCCCCTATTGTTCTCCCTGCACTGGTTGCCTGTATGTTTTAGGATTGCTTTTCAGATTTTGATTTTTAATTTTTTTTAACCTGTCAGGCACCTTATTATTTAATAGAGCTTTTAAACAGGCATGTTCCCAGAGGAAGTTTAAGGTCGGACCTCCAGCTGCTTCTGGATGTTCCGTGGACTCGTCTTGTGACCGAGGATGTAAAACTTCTTCTGTTGTTGCTACCAAACTAAGGAACAACCCTCCCTTTAGATCCCTTTGAAAGGCTTATCTTTTTACTTGGCTTTTTATTCTAGCTGCATAGAAATCACACTTTGGTCACTCTGGGTGTGTAAAGTGCTCTATAAAGATTGATTGATTGATTGATTGATCTCTCTCTTTCTTTCTTTCTTTCTTTCTTTCTTTCTTTCTTTCTTTCTTTCTTTCTTTCTTTCTTTCTTTCAGTTTCCTCTTTAATGCTCTAAGAATATAATAAACCATCTCAGGCAAGCCTTGTTTACATCATCATATGTTTTTCAAATTAAACCCCAAATTTTTCATACCCTTTGCAAATTTAGATTTAAAGTAATTGTTTAATTTAACCAAGAAGATTCTTCTGACAGGAATAAATATTCTTGTTTTGCAGTGCTCAGGACTCTCTTCTAGCTGTTCTATGTCCCTCTGCTTAGAATCATCTGGTTTCACTGTTTTCTTTGCTCATCCTCAGTATTTAAGCGTCTCAGTTTCCTTTGTCCAGTGGTGGTTTCTTCTGTTGTACTCACCTTGGTTCCATTTCCTGTTCTCCTCATGACATCATTGTAAGCCTCTTTTGTTTTCATTATTAAACCCCTTAATTACATCTACCTACTTTCTATCCACATGCATTTGAGTCCACCTGCAATCTACTCCTTGCAACAGACAAATTTAATTAAATGTTAATAAAACAGATAAATAGACCTTTTATCTGCCCCTCTTATAGAACTTGACTGCACAGAGGATTTCTTAACCAGGCTTTTAAAATGAGGACACAGAGAACCCATCCAGCAGCCTTTATTATTTTTCAGAGGAGCCCAGAGAATTCCTAGAAATAGTCTGGTATTCTATACTCTGGTCAGGACCACTGAGTTGAATCCAGCATGACCTACATGACATTCTTTTTGATATGATTTATTATTTTTTCTGTTTGTTCGATTGAAATCCTATTTAAATGATTTCCTTTGTGTTTGTCGCACAATGAGTTTAGGCTCTTTTCTCTTTTAAAGTTCTCTATTTGAACAGATCAAGATTAGTATTTACTTAAATATTTACAAATTAAAAACAATTGTCTTTATATTACTTTTACTTGGATGTTTTCTGAACAGAAAATTATATACATCTATATATCAATACCTATATCTTATATATATATATCTGTATCTTTTATATATATATATATATATATATATATATATATATATATATATATATATATATATATATATATATATATATATATATATATATATATATATATATAACAACAACAATAAATAACAACAGAGCAGACCCACCAAGGCTGGAGACCCAACAGTACTGGAAAGGCATATGGGAAAGGGAGGCGACCCACAACAGCAATGCACAGTGGCTAATCTCTCTACGAGATGACCACAGCAACCTCCCTGAGCAAGCCCCAGTAACTATCACAGTGGCAGATGTCCAAGAAAGAGTCTCAGGTATGAAAAACTGGACAGCACCAGGTCCTGACATGATCCATGCCTACTGGCTAAAGAAACTCACTGCCCTCCATGAGCGACTGGCAGCTCAAATGAACCAGCTGCTACAAAGTGGGACTCACCCTGAATGGTTAACTGAAGGGCCCACAATCCTGATCCAGAAGGATCCCTCAAAGGGTTCGGTCCCATCCAACTATCGGCCAATAACCTGTCTCTCTACAACATGGAAGCTCATGTCAGGCATCATAGCAGCTAAGATAAGTGGGCACATGGATAAATACATGAGTACAGCACAGAAGGGCATCGGCATAAATACCAGAGGAGCCAAACACCAACTCCTGGTAGACCAAACAGTCGCCCGAGACTGCAAAACCCGACACACCAACCTGTGCACGGCTTGGATTGATTACAAGAAAGCCTATGACTCAATGCCACACACTTGGATCATTGAATGCTTAGAGATGTACAACATCAACAGGACTCTAAGAGCCTTCATTGCAGCCTCGATGGAGATGTGGAAAACCACCCTTGAAGCCAACTACAAGCCAATTGCACAAGTGTCCATCAAATGTGGCATATACCAAGGAGACGCTCTGTCCCCACTGCTGTTCTGCATAGGTCTGAACCCCCTCAGCCAAGTCATCAACAAGACTGGCTACGGATACCGACTCAAGAACGGAGCCACCATCAGTCACCTCCTCTACATGGATGACATCAAGCTGTACGCTAAGAGCAAACGAGACATCGACTCACTGATCCACACCACCAGGATCTACAGCACTGACATTGGGATGTCATTCGGACTAGAGAAGTGTGGTCGGATGGTTACACAGAGAGGGAAGGTCATCCACACAGAAGGGGTCTCACTCCCAGAGGGAACAATAGCAGACATTGAGGACAGTTACAAGTACCTGGGAATACCACAAGCAAATGGCAGCCTCGATGAGGTCACAAGGAAAGGAGCCACAGCCAAATACCTCCAATGAGTAAGGCAAGTCCTGAGAAGCCAGCTCAATGGCAAGAACAAGATCCGTGCGATAAACAGCTATGCCTTGCCAGTAATCAGATACCCTGCAGGAATAATAAGCTGGCCAAAGGAAGAGATAAAGATCATGGATGTTAAAACTTGGAAACTACTAACCATGCATGGAGGGTTCCACCCTAAATCCAGCATCCTGAGACTATACGCGAGCCGTAAGGACGGAGGCAGAGGACTAGCGAGTGTGAGAGCCACTGTCCAGGATGAAACATCCAAGATCCATAAATACATCAAGGTCAAAGCCTCAGCCGACGATGTGCTCAGCCAATGTCTCAAACAATGGGGACCAGAGGATGAGGTGCTGGAGGAACCATCATGGGAGGATAAGCCCCTACATGGGATGTACCATCGACAAATAACTGAAGTGGCTGATATCAGGAAATCCTACCAATGGCTGGAAAAAGCTGGACCCAAGGACAGCACAGAGGCACTCATCCTGGCTGCACAGGAACAGGCCCTAAACACCAGAGCGATAGAGGCTCAGATCTACCACACCAGACAAGATCCAAGGTATAGATTGTGCAAGGAGGCCCCTGAGACAGTCCAACACATAACAGCAGGGTGCAAGATGCTGGCAGGGAAAGCGTACATGGAACGTCATAACCAAGTGGCGGGCATAGTGTACAGAAACATCTGTGCAGGATATGGACTGGAAGCCCCGAGATCAAAGTGGGGCACACCCCCAAAGGTGGTGGAGAATGACCGAGCTAAGATCCTGTGGGACTTCCAGATCCAGACAGACAAAATGGTAATGGCGAACCAACCGGACATCGTGGTGGTGGATAAACAACAGAGGAAAGCCGTTGTGGTGGATGTAGCAATACCAAGCGATTGCAACATCAGGAAAAAGGAACACGAGAAACTGGAGAAATACCAGGGCCTCAGAGAGGAACTGGAGAAGGCCTGGAAGGTGAAGACCACAGTGGTGCCTGTGGTCATCGGGGCCCTCGGGGCAGTCACCCCCAAGCTGGAGCAGTGGCTAAAACAGATCCCAGGAACAACGTCAGACATCTCAGTCCAGAAATGCGCAGTTCTCGGCACAGCCAAGATACTACGCAGAACCCTCAAGCTCCCAGGCCTCTGGTAGAGGACCCGAGCTCAGAGGCTGAGAAAGACCACCCGTGGAGGGTGAGAATATATATATATATAATTTTTGTCATCAATAACTTGCTGTGGTTTTAAAATAATCTCCTGTCTTACTGTTGACACTGAAGTTCAGTGTATCTTCTTGCAGAATCAATCAAAATCAGGTTCAAGAGTGAATCTGATTTTATTGATTCCTTTATGATTATTTGCGTCTGTGTGGCCGCAGAATAAGTCAAGAGGAGTTTAGAAAAGACATTCTGTAACATCAGTAAACAGCACAGCACTTCCAACATAATCACCTAACCTCTAAGAGGCAGGAACTAGTATCCCAACAGGCTGGAGGTGATCAACTGCAGTCAGTTTGCTGTGTATTAGCGGACAGATTCTGCTTTTCACAGCTGCTTAATAAGTTGATCGGAGCTAAATAAAGCCATTTATCATTTACTGCTGATATGCAAGGTCTACTGTCCTTCAGCTAGGACATCTAAAAATGAGTTGCAAGTTTTCAGGTTTCTTTAATCCAAGTTTTTTAATAAAGTAATTTCTAGCTTAGTTTTTTTTTTTTAAAAATTCTTTTTTTTTTTTTATTATCATTATTTTTAAGTTAAGCAAGTTTTTAAGCAAGTTGTCAGTTTGAGCAGAAGGAGCTTGAGGATTGTTGTATATTGCACACTTACCCGTCAGACTTCCCAGACTGCTGAACAGCAACAGTTAACTATGTAAGGTCTTTGCCGATGTCGTTCCTCATTGCATAAATGTTGTCATATTGTCAATGTATAAATATTGAACACATCAACATTTTCTCAGTTTAAATGTTTCAAATAGGGCCATTGATATAAAATCGAGAGATGGCAATAACTAAAGTAAGAAGTAAGAAATTAAAGCAAAATAGTCCCCAAACAAAGCTGTCTGAAAAACTGCAAAAATATCAGTCACATGAAGAAATGGATGTCCAAGAAAGTGGCTGAAATTGGCCAGTATTTAGAAAACATTGCTGTTGCAAATTCTATTCAACCTCTGTTCCCCAGCGTGGGACAATAAAGGATATTTCTATTCTATTCTATTCTATTTTAAACATTTTCCTCATCTCCTAATCAGGGTGGCTGCTGTATAGAACCGGGAACATGTGTTCTGATGGTCACCTCTGGTTACAGTAAACATAGGATTCCTTTTTTTTTTTTTGCTCTGACTTTTTCAGCTTCTTCACTTTCAGTCTTTCTTTACCCCACAATGGGACATTTGCTGGACTGCTTACTCTTGCAAACCTTCCAGCTGCCATAAAGTGAAACAAATCTGCTGTGGTTTTATTATGCATTAAAAAACGCCAAACTCTGTGACTCTGAACCTGCAGAGAAAGCAGTTACAGAGGCATCAGCCATGAGCTCCTGCAGTCAGACAGAAACCAAAACATGTGAACAACGCTGTTGCTGTGTAATTTATATCAATAAATGTTGCTTGCAGCAGTCAGGTCAGCAGCAATTCTCCAGCCTTGTCTCCTTTGTGCTTTGTGTAGGCGGCAGTGAAAGACACAGTAACTATGGTTACAAGGATAGCTGGGCTGGCCATCAGAAATTTTCTTAGCTTTTTATTTAAAATCAAAAATTCTCTTTGGTAAAAACTTTGAGAAAAGGTATCGTTAGGACTTGTTTTTGTAAACTTCAATCATGCACAGCTCATGTGAGAATTATAATCAAACTAAATGACATTAACTTTTTTGATTTCTCTCTAAAACACATTGGTTGACTATGTGGTTTTATTTAGTGCAATAAGAAGTGAACAGAACTGAACCAGTAGACATGCTGCAGGATGGAATCAAGTCACAGCAGGAGGTGGCTTTATACAGGAAATCAATCAGCCAGCTTGGTTCCAAACATAACTTATCATTGAGCATGTATGGAAAAGAACAGGAAACATTCTACTGTTGAATTATATGCGCACATAAGGTAGATTTGCTTTTGTTTTATTTCTGTCTAAAATCTAAAAACTCTTCCTGTTATGTTCATGAAAGGAGAAGTAATGAGGATTGATTCTGGTCTGAACAATACACATAAACACTGACAAAGAGGGAAATCTGTGTCTGAAGGTGCTGAGGGGGATAAGGGAAGCACTGCAGAGTGTGTGTGTTTCTCTGTGTGTGTGTGATGTGAGGTGTTGAAGGGCACTCTCAAGGATTTTTCAGTGTTTCCTGTAACACAGCTATGATTTATTCCTCGTCCCCCCGAGCTGACAGCCTGTGTGTGCATGTGTGTGTGTGTTTGCAGATTCAGTTTTTCCTTTCTTCAACTGCAGTGAAAAAAAGAGAAGAAAAGCAGAGCAGAGCTGCAGTTGTCTCTGTGTTTACTAGGATCGATGTATTTCTTCACCTTTTAAATGAAATGGGGAAATAACATCCTGAGTCACAAACAGCCAGCAGCTCTTTTGCATTTACTCCCACCAAGATTTGCTCAACTCATTTGGCAACAATAAGAAAATGAGAAAAATGAACCTACTCCGTGTTCTGTCCAATGTTAACCAGTTTTACACAGGTTCTTTAAAAACAGTCTGCAGTGGATGGTGCCCATATCAGATTCTCATTATTAGTTCTTTGTGTTTGGATAAAGGATGACGTCACGTGAAAGCATGTAGGAGGCAGGACAAAAAGACCCCGTTGCACTCATGTACTTAGCTCCTTATTTGGTATTACCCTCACCTCTTGTTGATCAAGCTTTTGTAGAGGTAAAGTTTTATAGTGCTTTGCAAAAGTATTCACATCCCTCGAACTTCTTCACATTTTTTCATGTTACAATCACACATTTCAGTGTATTTTACTGGGATTGCATGTTGACTAATGCAAACTAGGCTAAATTGTGACATGGAAGGAAAGTTTTTAATTTTGCGTTTTACAAATAAAAATTAGAAATGTGGGGTTACATTTAGCTCCCCTGAGTAAATGCATTTTAGAGCCACTTTTTGCTTTATTTACAGCTGGAAGTCTTATTGGGTTTGTGTCTAAATCCTTTCCACATCCACAGACTGAAAGTCTTGCAAATTATTTTTTATTAAAACAACTGAAGCTTGGTCAGATTGGATGGAGAGCATCTATCTATCATCTATCTATCTGTTTTCACATCCTGCCACAGATTCTCAGTTGGATTTGGATCTGGACTTTGACTGGGCCATTCGAACGCATAAGCGTTCTTTAATCTAAACCATTTCAGTGTTGTTCTGGTTGCATGTTTAGAGTTTTTGTCTAACAACAACTTCACCTCAGTTTCAGGTCTTTTTTAGCCTCTAACAGCTGTTCAGCCAGGATTGTAGCTCCATTCTGACCAGCTTCCTTGTTCCTGTTGAAGAGATGCATCACCATAACATGATCTGCTAGCACCATGTTTCACAGTGTGATTTTCCTTTCCAGGCTGATGTGCAGTGCTTGGTTTTGGCCACAAGTAGTGTTTTGCACGTAGGCCATAAATTTTTAACTTTGGTCTTATTTGACCAGAGCACCTTCTCTCACTGGGTTTGAAAGACAAATATGCTGTTAGGCGAAACAATGGGAAAAAAAATAAGCAGGTGAAATCAAACTAGGGGGATAAAGAGACAAGTAATCAGAGAGACAACAGAATTAAACAAATAAGACAAAAACAAAAGTTAAAATCTAAAGACAAGATATAAGACCGCACAAAGGTAAAATAGCAGAGTTCCTGCATAAAACACTGGAGAGATTATCTTAAATCAAACAGCAAGCAACAGCTACAAGCAAAGTCTTTCTCAATAAATGTAGATATTTGAGTCTGTTGAAAGTTCCAATCAGTTCTCTGCTCTCACCTTATTTGAATCACCTATTTCCTGTCTGATTCAAGCCAATCACGTTTATTATCTAGCCAACCCACACATATAAACCACGCCCATTTTTGAGGTCACCGGAGCTGGTTCCAGATGCTTTAGCAGGGCGACAGTTCCAGTGAGAGAAGAACCCAACTGCAGCCATCACTGTCAGACTCCTCTGTTCTGAGGCTGGACCCCTTTCTGGCCTTTTTGCTCAACATAATTACTGAATCATTTGATGTCAGATGGTAACCACTAATCTTCATGCTCTCAACATGCTTATGCCTGCTTTTTGCCTTTCCATGCTCAACTGTTCTGAGTCATCCAACTGTTCTGCATACATGGGAATCATCTTGTTATAAATGGACTGTAAAGTTGAGTGGATGATGATCAGGAGGTGGCTCTGGCCGTTAAGTCAACCTTTGGATTTTTTTCTCTTCTGAGAACATCTCAGTGTAGATCTTAGACCCTCAAGGAATACACTGTTCCAGATGCTGTTATTCTTGTCTGGCATGTTGTGAATTCTCCGTACTCTGCAAAAGTAAATACACGTTTCTAAAACATTGTAGAAAGTATTTTTCTAATGGCTGTCTGATGTAGATGTGCTTCAAAATTGTGACGTGCACTTTTGAGAGCTGAGTCAGTGCAGTAAAGTGATAAAGAGAGCTGATGAAGAAGTGGCATGAAGAGCCAGAGAAACGGACGTAATGACTGATCTCTGACCAGCCAAAACACAACAGCATAGAACTGCTCTCAATTCAAAACATGTTTGATTCACTTGTTAAAAAAGTTGCTATTCTGTCATTTTTATTCACTGGAACATTCTCTAATTTTCCTGCAAGACTGTTTTCCAGATAGTAATCCAGTTCTGAAATCCAGAAGAGCAGCCAAACGTCCAACAGCCTTCTAGCATCAGTGTAAACTCCCTGGGCAGACAGTATCTATTGCTGACAAGCTTTTCCAGTTGAAGGAAACTGGGCTGAGAGACTGGTCCCGAGAAGATGAGACCCAAAATGGAGTACCTCCCTGACTTGACCTCCAGGTCTTCCTCTGTTGGGATCTCTCTTAGGAATCATCCTAAACTTCCCCTCAGATTCCAGTCGTGTACAGTGGGGGAAATAAGTATTTGATACGCCACAGATCTTTCAAGTTTCACCACTTTCAAAGAATGGTGAGGTATGTAATGTTCACCAGAGGTACACCTGAACTGTGAGAGACAGAACAAAAAAAAACAAAACAAAAAAATCAGAAAAAAATCACATTGTATGATATCTAAATATATTAATTTGCATTTTATTGCTTGCAATAAGTATTTGATACAATAAAAAAATAAAACTTAATATTTGGCACAAAAATCTTTGTTTACTATTCCAGAGGTCAGACGTTTCTCAGTTCTCGACCAGGTTTGCACACACTGCAGCAGGGATTTTGGCCCACTGTTCCGTACAGATCTTCTCCAGAACTTTCAGGTTTTTGGGCTGTTGCTGGGCAACACAGAGTTTCAGCTCCTGCTAAAGATTTTCTATTGGGTTCAGGTCAGCACTCTTCCTATGGAAGCAAACAAATTGTTTACAATTTTATTCCCACAGCCTTTAATCCACCTCTTCCTTCCGAACAAAATGTGATCTGTGGTAGAGTGGGATGAGCTGAACTCTTATTGAACTGTACGAACATCTGCATCATGAATTGTGGTCTCAGTAATTATAGGTATCAGTCATCTCTTGGAAAATGCAGCAAGACAGAAAGTATTTAAAAAGCCTCAGTATTTCCTGCAACTGGAGTGTGAAACACTGAAATCATCATATGAAATCAGATTTAATCAAAAAGTATAGAAAAGACACAAACGTTGGGTTATTGTTCGGGTCTGCTACTGGTGGAGTGAAGAGGGAACTACCTCAGTATATACTGGTCTCTCAGCTGCACAGAAACTCAGAGGAGATCAGAAAGTGCCACACAAACACACACACACACACACACACACACACACACACACACACACATGTAAAATCCATTTAATAAAGGGTCAAGCACCATTACTGGCATACATGTACATTAAATACACACATATTGGTAACAGTCATCAATTTCTCCAGCTGTGACATACAGAAGAGCAGATCTGGTACAGCAGAGCCATGACGTTGGTGGAGAAACATGAGTACAATCAAGTTTAGCTACGAACCAAAGGTTTCTTGCAGGTGCAACATTTAAATACAAATGATTTCAACACCAGAAAAAATATCAGCAAAGAAAACATTAAACAGAAAGGCAGCAAGTGACATCAGTAAAAGCAATCCTGGCTTTATTTTTTCAAAGGCATGTAAACCCTAATGATTATTCTAAATCCAGTTCAGGGCCAGTCCAAGGTTGTATGAGGCCTGAAACAAAACTCGATTTGGGGGCCCACTTCCTGTTAAGCCTAACATCTACTGTCAAAAATATTTTTTGCACTTGCAAGTTGTTTTAGATCTTAATAAATATATAAATTTTAAACAATTTTGAATCTTTTAATATACCTATTCTGAAATATTAGGTCAAATTTAATTGCATACTTATTTTCAATAAACAAATTAGAATTTTGGAGAACTATGGCTGTAGTAAAATTCAGGCATTATTTAAAAGGTCTTTCTGGTGAATTGGGGGCCCCAACAAGCAGCTTAGTTTGCTTATGGCTCTGATCTAGTTTTGCCATCATCCCACTGTCTATGTAAAAAAAAAAAAAAAAAAAAAAAAAAATGGTAGTTGGATTCAGTTCAGTTTATTTACTGTATATAATGCCATTTCACAAACACTGTCCCAAACTAGAGCTGTACTAAAGGCAAAAACAGCTGTTGCCTTACTCATAAGAGTAAGAACTGAGTTCAGCCATCACAGAAACTGAACACTTTCCCAAGACATTCACATCATTTACCATTTTAGATTTCTGTTGTATTCAATGCACATGCAGTAAAAACAAAGGTGGAACAAATGTCCATCTGGTCTTTACATTTAATGGCTTTCAGTCAACGCAGAGTTTTTGTACAGCAAATATATTAGGTATAAATAGCTTTAAAAATATGTTAAAACAGCTGCAAAAAATACATTTACAGAAATGTGAGCTAAACAGAAATGCTCAGTAAATAAAGAATAGAAAACATAGCTATAAGCAAACATGTTAACACCATGTCTTGTCCACTGATGGCTTATTTCAAAGTGCAGTATATTTTAAAAAAAATTGCTTTTACAAAACTGGACCTCAGACAATGAGCCAAATGTAGCTAATACATGAGTAGAAAGCAACAATTTTTAGTGAATAAAATAAAACGAACCTTTAAGAAATTCCTTTACTCCCAAACAAGCACAAGAATCTTCAGGAAGAGTTTGTAACACTGAACAGAATGTTTCAGATTTTATCACTAAGATTCAAGACAAGAAAACCAGAAACAGAAGAAAATGAATGGCGCTCGTATCTCCTGAGGCCAAAATTGACCTCAATCTTGAACTATTTACATTCAAGATAATAGTTTCATTATGCCAGCTTCCTGTTCACCACTGACACAGCAAACACCTGCAGGTATCTGACTTGAAAGAAAATAAGAGCTGCACCGTGGAAATGAAATGGTGAGTCCAGTCCCTTGCAGTACTCCTCTAATGCTATGCATCATCTTAGAAACACAACCACCAAGTCTGCCACGTACTAGCACCGAGTCAGCAATCCAGGGGCTTTCTCAACCTCTGGCAAAAATCTGGAATCATTTTTGGAGGATTTTATTCCAGCTTTTATTTTGTAGGGGTTAAAAAAAAAAAAAAAAAAAAAA
Organism: Anableps anableps; assembly: GCA_014839685.1. Classification (NCBI taxonomy): domain Eukaryota; kingdom Metazoa; phylum Chordata; class Actinopteri; order Cyprinodontiformes; family Anablepidae; genus Anableps; species Anableps anableps. The sequence goes on along the minus strand of CM026080.1, from coordinate 3,938,073 downwards.
AATCAGATTAGTTTTAATCACAAAATATTTCATTTCAAAGTTGATATGGTACCTCTGTAAAACACATCTAAAGAAGGTCACATTGTTGTACTTAATGGCACATCTTATTGGAGGAAGAAAATATGGAATCCATCCATCCAACATGCCTGATCATTCTAGGAGTGGGTGGGGGTGAATTGTGGCAGCTGTTGGACTGGTCACCAGACCAACACAGCGCAAACAAGACAAAGACACAGGACAAACGAAGATCAGCATGTCCTGAGCAGCAAACCTTCCAAACAGTCCAGCATTATCTCCTTAGCCAGTGATTCATCCCTGAATCCCACTTCCATCCAATCATCTGTAGTCCATAACTGGTACTTTGTTTTGTTCTGCTTAACTCCTAACTTGGTTCTGGACACAAGCTCCATTTCATGTATGTGATTTCTTGCAGATTGCTCAGAAACATTAACTCATGTTCTGCCCTTTAGTCTTTCATTTCTTTAGCTGATATTTTCCATTTCCAAGGCAAACATTTGGAGCTCTCCTTCCTGATGCTTCAGTGTCTTCCTTGGTCTTTCTGGATGTTTTCTTCTTACAACCTGGACATTCCGCTTGAACTTAAAGAAGTTTTAAAATTCTTTTTATTTTTCAGCTCACAGCTCTGCTGTTCGGAACATTTTGGAAGCATTTTTTACCTTAACACTGAATGATCTGACTTTTTTCTCTTCTACTTGTCCGAAAAATATACATTAGGTGTAATGCAGTCTGGTCTCAATTCTGATTTCTTTCCCTTTTTTGCTACAAAGTAAAAATACTGATTGAACATCCTCCAAGAGCAGTTACTCCAGATTTTTCATCATGGTTTGTAAAGGAATTTATCATGATTTTACAGCTTTTCTTCCATGGCAGGACTTCGCTGTGGGAGATCAGAAAGCAACAGCAGCAGAACACTTCAAGCAGATCCAGTCAAAGCAGAGGACATCTTTAGATATGTGGTGAGAGATCCCTTGTCAGGGAATAATCATCTACCAATACTATCATCTGAACACTATCATCTGTTCATAAGGTAATTTTCTTACATATTTCTACTTGCTCTCACTATCAGAAAATCTATCCACTGTTAGGATTCAAATATTTTTTCTTGGCAATCCAGGTTCTCCACATACAACAAGCAACTGTGGCTCAGTGGCTAATGTGATGTTGATGTGCCCCTGGGCAAGGCACTTAACCTCAAGTTGCCTCCTGATCTGCATACTGGTGTATGGTTGTGTGCATGGGTGAATGGAGCTCTAGTAAAAGGCCCTTTGATTGGTCACTATGATTAAAGAACCACTACATAAATTCAATTTGTTTACCATGTACTGTACCTATCTGTGTCGTGGCTACTGTTGTCTGTCATAGCCTGTTCTGTTATCCTGGACGTTTTTGATTGCCACATTTGTAGTCCAGAGCCCCTCACAGGTTAAACAGGCCCAGTGTAAGGAGGACAGAATCCAGTAGCTTTGTTCTGAAGATGACTAATTACTGAAGGGTGTGACTGAAACAAACAAATATTCACCATTTTTACAAACAACTCATTCCAAACCATATTAACCTTCAAAACCAAGTTCTTCTCCAGTCATAACATTTGACCCAGATTGGAAAAAAACTGATTTCAGACATTTTGCGTTATCCGAAACATACCTGAATACAAAAGTCAAAACCAGATATTTACACTGTATAAAACAACATCACTGTTTGACATTAAATCACACTAAGCATTTCAGGTTTGGTTGGATTAAAACAAATATTTCTATCTGCTAAATGTCAGAATAATGGCAAATTCTTAACTTCATACTCAGAGGTTTACATAGACTACAATTACTATATTTTTAAACAAGCCACAAAAGCTTAGAAGATGATATGACTGTGAGTTTCTGTTGAATTAAGTTAAATGCAGGCACACATATGGATGTATTTTAAGGCAACACCTCTAACATACTGCTTGACTTAGATCATGGAAAAATGTGAAAACAGAAATCAGCCAAACATCAGGAAGAGAATTTTAGACCAGATGCCTGGAGGTTCCATCCTCATCTGTTCAAACAATTATATGCAAGAATGAACAGCATGGGAATGTCCAACTATCATCCCCTTCAGGAACAAGACAGGTATCCCAGAGATGAACTTTTTTGTTTGTGCATTGCAAGAATCAACCCCAGAAGAAACACTGAAGATCTTGTGAAGCTGCTGCTGAAGCTTGTCGTGCTGCAGCGAGTGTCATTATCCACACTGAAACAAGTCCTGTACCAACATGGACTGAAAGGCCCTTCAGAGAGGAAGAAGCCATTACTCCAAAAGTAACAAAAAAAAAAAAAAAAAAAAAAAAATAACTGATAAAGACCTTCATTTTTGGAGACATGTGCTGTGGTCTGATGAAACTAAAACTGAACTGTTTGGCCATAATGACCATTTTTACATTTGGAGGAAAAATGGGGACGCTTATACACTTAATATCACCATCGGAAATGTGAAGTACAGGGTTAGCAGCATCATGTTGTGGGGCTTTTTACTGTAGGAGGAAAACTGGCGCACTTCATAAAATAGATGGCGTCATGAGGAAAGAACATTACTTGGAAATATTTAAGGTACGTCTCAGGGCAGCAAAGCCCTTAAAGCTTAGGCACAAATGGGTCTTCCAAATGGATAATAACACAAAGCATCCTGTCAAATTAGTTACAAAGTGGCTTAAAGGTCTTCGCTCAGCTACTTTTTTCACCACAAAATAAACTTAAATAGGAACTAATAAAGTAAACATATTTCTAAAAATCTGATGAGTACATTAAAAACACATTCTTTAATGACTTTTTAAACTAGATGATAAAATCACACAAAAAATCATGTTACAGGAGAACAAAACCTACTTTGCAAGAACAGTGACATGTATGTAGTGACTTATTCATTAGCATCAACTAAAGAAAGAAAAAAAAAAACATGTTTTTTTTAAACACGAACCAATCCGTTTGGGTAAATACCTGGTTTCAACTGTATTTGAGTAGCTAAACTGCAATTCTAAATATTGCTTTTTTAAAAATCTCCTGACTTCAGCGGGAAATTCTGTTACCATCTCGTGTAATACTGTAAATTTAGAAACATATCTTTCATATGTTTAAATGTTTGCCGGTTAGGATTTTTATTAAGAAAGGAGAAGAAGTCCAGAAAGAAGGTTTTGTCAGAACAGTTTTTCTTTTCAGGAGACAACCTTCACAAAGACGGAGGATTGGTTTGGATTCCTACATTAGTCTTGATGTGATATAAATGTCAGTTGTAGAAACTACGCTTTCCGAAGCTTGGCAGGTGGTGTACCTTCTCGCTCCTGTCCTACCATGATTTTTCAACCACTTGGTTTGTTTCAGGTGCAACAGAAGTAACTTTTGGTTTTGGTTCAGTCTGGGAGAGATCATACTGTGGTCATGAGTTTGAGTGAACCCGACCTGAACCTGAGGATCTTCCTCTTCAGGTTGTAAGACGCCTTAATCTTAACGAAGTTCGTAGTTTGAGCTGGATCTATTGCCAGTTTCCCTACTGTGACTCGAGTTGTTCTCAGCTGCCCCCTACGCCTGCCTGTCCCACCACCATCACCCCCAGGTCCACCTCCTACACTCTCCTCAGTGTCAGTGGTGGTGGTGTTCTCCTCCACATATTCCTCCTCACTAGATTCACTGTCCCCAAAGCGGTTTGTGGTGTAGTTGGACCTGTCATCCTCGCTGGTGTCCACAATGGTGGAGTGAAAGAGTGAGACACACTCAGCTGAATATTCTGAGTCACTTCCTGCAGGATTGGAGTATGGGCTACTCTGCTGCCCCCCAGAGGTGGGGTATGTTTTGGCTGCAGAGTTTCTAAGTACCTTTTTTCTCTGTTGCCACTGGGCATGCTTGTTCGCACTGTGGTATGGTACCTCCATGATGGCACGCAGGGGCCGGTAATCATTCCGTTTGTACTTCGGCTTGGCAACAACAATGACCTGTTCGCGTCCATGGTGATGATGAGAATGGTAGTTTCCATGTTGATGCTGCTTTAATACTCCTGACCTCACGCTGATTTGTGTTGACCTTGCATGCTTGTCTGGAACTCCAGTTATCAGAGTAGATGCAGGGATGTTTTTCATGCCTGATGAAGTACCTTTGTTAGAGACCTTGACATGGTTGGAGGTTCCATCTTCTACTTGAAGAACCCTGTCTGAGCTAGAGTTATGGTAGATTTCATCACCTCTTTTCTCTGAAGGCACCTCCTTACATTCAGAAGCCAACATTGTGGTTGTCCTATTGGTGCTCTTCACTTTGGTAATCTTAACATTCCTGCTGTTGCCTTTACGGTGTTTACCATTATGCTGCTTAGCCAGGTTGCCATTACCCACATGACTTCTTCTTACTATTCTTACTCCTTCATTCAGATTCCGAGCAAAGGGCTCTGAATTGGAGTGTACCAGCTCTGAGTTATCATCATCTGATGGGCCACTCTGCAGAGGCTTGGAGATCTCCTTGGAAGCAGCAGTCTGTGTTTTAGCAGTTAGAACTGATTTGAGGATCTGCTCTTGGTCAGTGGGGCAACATGGCTGACTTGTCCCCTTGTCTGAGGAATTAAGTTTTGGACTCCTCTGAGCTGTATTGTCTTTGGGAAGAGTTGGGACAGAAGCACCTGAGAGAGAAAGAGACCCTTTGCATGTCTTGCTAAGTCTCTTTGTGCTGCTGTTCTTGACCCTACTTGTGACAGAACAATTGTTCAGGAGGTTATGACTAGCAGGAGCATTGGAGTCACCATTGTTGATCTTAGGGCTGATTTGCATGATGTCAGTATCATCAGGGAAAACTCTCTGAGTACTCTTCTCTTCATTTTTGCTTTCTACAGAACATTGTCTCTGAGAAGATGAGATGGCAACGGCTTCTGCTGAGGTTTCTCCAGCAGGGAACAAAGATTTTATTTCAGACCCTTTCAGAGTTCCTACACCAGAACAGGGACCAGATACTTGTCTCAAACAGAGACTGGGCTGACGCACGATGCTCTTTAGAGGGTCTGTGCTGATGCTCGTCCTGGGTCTGTTGGCCCTGATAGGCTGAGCCCTCCGCTGCAACAGACCAAAGATGTACTTCTCTAGGTGCTTACTGGATTGAGTTTGGAAAATGGACCCTTGAGGTCTAAGAGACCCTGAAACAGAACTGGGTAAGGGGGAGGTTTCTGTTTTGAGACATGCACCACCAGCTTCATCTCTGCACTGACCTCCATCACCAGAAATCTGCAGAAATCCAGAGCCTTGAACGGCCGCAGTGTGTGATGGGCTTCGGTGGTAGTATAAGTCACTCACATTTCTGGAAAAAAGACTGCAGAAATTCTTAGACGGGGAGTCAGTGGGAACCAGTGATGTAGCCTCCAGAGAAGCCTGGTGAGGAGCTGAGAGTGAGCGGCGAACAACGCTAGAGGAACCCAAGTCATCACAGAGTCCTCCAACCAGTATGTCATACTCCAAACAGCTGGCCAGCTCCTCTGAAAATACAACACATTTGATTTTATTCTTCCAGAACACGAATAAAGCAGGATCATCCACAGCTGCAAGTTATCCACCGTCACAGCTTGACATGCATCATGGTGAAGGTCAACACATTCACCAACTGTTGACTATTGAACACAGTGTCAAACACAGACAGTCTAAATTATTGTGAGTTTATTTCATGCTGCTAAATTGCTGAGTGCCAACAGCTTGCAGGAAGTAGGTTCTAATGGTCTGCTGAGTGAGGTTTTGACTCTGTTTGGTTAGGCTGCAGATTGAACACTCAGGCATTAGTAAGTGGAAAATTCCTTTCAGTGGAGACAGAGTGCTGGGAATATTAACCCTGTGTGTGCACTTCATTCTCTTCATGCATGTCAGAGTTTAGGAGGATATCCATGTTACTCTGAAAGTACTTCTCTCATTACTGATGTACAATTTATTTCAAAAAGTAAAGACTGTTTTTAGATAAATGCACTATTATTGAATGATACAAAAATGTGAAATCAATTTATGAACACTTCTGATATAGTAATTTGCTTCTTACTCAGTAGTTTTCCTGCACTTTAAAAAACAGTATTTGCAGTGTTAACCATCCTCCCTGCAAGTTATTCTCTGTAACATTACAGCATGTAATATAAATACGTTTCTCAACCTGACTATTCATTCTGCACAAAGCAGTTGTGGCAACACTAGTAGTTCTACATAGGTGTTCATGCTCTTAAGTCTTCTGTATCTGATTTTCTCTTGAATTAATTTACTGAATGAGCACTTCAGTGACAGACTGATGCATCCAAAGTGCACAAAGGAGCACTATAGAAGATCCTTCCTCCCAGCAACTGTTACCATCACTGCTCCCAACAAACTCAATAAGTGTTTACATCCATGATGATATTTGCAGTTTTACTAATTTCAAATAACATTTCTGCTGGTATTTAAACATCTATTTGCACAGTTTTAGTTTCATTTTAATAGTCTGTTTTTAATGCACAAATATACATGCAAATTTTGTGAAATTTTTAAATATTATTCTACTCAGTTGCACATTCCTTTGGATCAGAGTATGTTATTTTTGATAATTACACATGTTATATTGTCATTTTGCCTTTACTGTACAGTATATTATTCTTAATTTTGTTTTTTTATATATTTTTAATGCTTTTATCTTTGTGTGAATCTACATGCCTTGATGTCCTGTTATTCAACTCTGTTCTATTCTTTTGGGTTAAATTCTCAAGATCACAGAAATTCTTCTACATAAATAAGTGTCTAATGCAAATATGATGGCAGTATGAACATGAATGAACTGCTATGACATTTTGAGACTAAAGATAAGATCAGAGAATGCAGCAGACGTCAGCGTTGTGTTTAGCCCCACTCACAACAGCTGCTAGCTTGTCTGTACAGTTCAAACCTTTCTACTCAGACCAGAACTCTGCTTTAAGAAAATCAAACCTGTGCTTTTAATTTCGAACAGAAAGCTTAAAGTGGCGCAGTAGCCTGACAAGAAAACAATGTTAAAAGAGCCAGAATCCCTTAAAAGCACAGCTGTTTAAACAACAGGTATCCATGGTCTGAGTTCCAGCTGAGAGCATGATATCCTCCTAAACTCTTCCTACTCCATGTTATGGAGACACATCATCTGAATCTTGTTTTCCACGTATAGGCTGAGAAGAGTTCAGAAGGAGGTTAACATTCACTAAACAGCAGGGAAGAATCCACAGACAAAAACCTGAAAATAATGTAGATGTATGTATGTGTTCCAGCTGAACTCTTTCATCACATCAGGACCTTGTATGTACTGCATCACCTGTGAGGTTCTAAATTTGATATTTTGTCAGATTAGAACAACAAAGTTCAGAGTATTTTCTGGGAATTTCATGCATAATCCCCCACTTCCAGGTGTGTGTGTGTGTGTGTGTGTGTGTGTGTGTGTGTTTGTGTGGTTAGGGTGGGGAGAGGGTGTACTCAGGTATTCAGCTGACTGAAAACATCTTGCTGACTATGACATCCTGTTGAAAACGTTTAAACTGAGTCAAGGAGCCGGAAGTACCTGTGGACAGGAAGTATCCTTCGGCCTCAGCTGTTGAACAGAAGCACTCGCTGAAGACTGAGTGAGACGAGTTGGAGAGTGAGCCAGAGGCCCCGTCACTCAGCTCATAGAATCCTGGTGGAGAGAAGAGGTAATAAACTACTGTAACTGACAGAAAGATGCAGCATTGATCCTGTCATCATCAGTCATATAATGCAGAGAGATTTTCTAGTATTTCAGCTGTTGATAGTTAAGCTCTAACTTCAACCTTTAAACTTCTGCTGGTTAAATTCTATATTCAAGTCTGAGATATAACTGCACCCTGGGCCAGACTTTAGAAAGGGCTTACAGGGGCAGTAGCCTTTTTGAAGGGGGAGGGCATAAAGATTTTTTTTTATTATTTATTTTTTAAATGAATGCATGTTTTGTAAATATTGTATACTATAAAAAAAAAACTCACTGCCCCAAATCACATAAGCTGTACTAATATTTTGGGATTTTTCTAAATATAAACACTACTCAAATATTTGAAAATTATGAAATTATAGTACATCTTTTTAGGAATAAAGTGGAGTCATTGTCCAGGAGAGGCATTAATTCATATCCCCTGATGTATAGATCTACCTAGAAATGTACAGTGAGTTGCATTAGGGGCCCACATCCTTCTAAATCTGGCCCTGACTGCACCACATATTTACATTCAGGGTATAATAATAACAACTTTATGTGTCTTTTTATACACTGTATGTAAACATCTGGTTCCAGCTGAATTTATCTGAATCTTTCTATTAACCAAATTAACTAAAAACTTCACAAGCCCTCTTAAGTCTCTTTTTTTATCTCTGAGTTTTGAGTTATCATCTTAGATTAAGAAACATTTAATCTCAGAATGACAGAATGATTTTCTCCCTCCAAAAATTAACAGAAATTATTCATAATTTATTTTTTTTATTTTTTCTTCTCTTTTTTTTGTTTTCTTTATTCTTTTTCATTATTTTCTCTTTTTCTTCTTTCTGTTTTCTTTTTCTCTATCTTCTCTTTTCTCTTTTGTCATCCTCATTTTCATTTCTCCATGCCATTTCTGCATTGCCTTCTTTTTCAACACGTTATGGTTCAAATTAAAATGGCTGAACATTTCTCACTGCGCAAAAATTACTGTTCTGGTTGGATGGAGCCTTAGCACCTCACAAGTCATCTGCCCAAGATGCATGCAGCACAAACAACATGGTGACATCCGTGTGACAATAATTTATTTAAATTCATAAAAAGTAAACAGCCTACAGTATCTTTACTGTGTTGTTTTTACATCTGAAATAAATGTTCCTCAAATAAAATTCATTTAACAGAATCAAGATACTGTTAAATTGTTATAAGCAGTAAATCTCTGAACTGAAACCGATAAGTCTTTGGTGGCTTCATTAGGTGTTAACAAGTAAAGCTGGTCCCAGAGGCTGAAGCTAAAGGCTTATAAGAGAGGGTGAAAGACCAAAGCGGGCCTCTGTCTCCAAAACAAAATCAGTCTCAAAAACAACTGAGTAGTTTATGTCAATGCGATGTTATGAACTTTTAAACCTTCGTCATGTTCACGTTATCCACAGGGACCTCCAAAATCAGGAAATCAAGGTTGGAGGCAGTGCATCATCAACGATCTTCCTGAGTGAAACACACACTGATAACAGAACACATAAAACATTTCTTGTCATGATACCTGTCTGATACAAAAGCAAAGCTTTGTAAAATTATCACAGTGATGCAAGTGAACAATATTTTATAGATTTTACAGACTTCTCTATCAAGCAGTTGCTCCAACGGGGGAACAATCTCACTCACAGCCTATGTATTTCACACAGGAAGAGCATTACTGGCACACTGTCAACTGCATGTAAGATAATAACTTCTTTAACCTTCGGCACTACCTGACTTCAAAAATCATGAATCATCCCTTTAAAAGCTGGCTAACAGTGGTAGTTAAACAATCTTTCCAACCCCCCTCTATATAAGTCAAGTAGGTTTGTAAAATTGCTCCTTTGGGGATTGGTTTAACATTGTTATTTGAAGTGAACTTGTGTTCACTGGTGTTGAAACCTACAGCATTAAGAAACTCAAAGTTACTTAGGACTCACAATAAAATGTCTCTGGTAAACAGTACACACACACACACACACACACACACACACACACACACACACACACACACACACACACACACACACACAAGCCCCAAGGGCCCCCCAAAGGGCCACCTCTACCACACACACAGGAGGGCCCCAGCCCCGAAAAGCCAATCAGAATACAGCCCCACAGTGCGAGCCCAGCACACTGCCCCCAACCCAGGCACCCCTGCTGCATCCTGCCCCCCACCACACAGTGTGCCGCAACAGCAAGGCAACAGCCCTGCATGACATCACCCCAGCCTCGTATGCAAATGCAACCGAGCAGACGCCACCGTGCCACGCAACCACACCGAACCCCCCCAACCCAGCACCAGAAGAGGATCATCTCTCCACCAAGCATCCCTGGCAGGAGGCCCGCACCCAGGGCCAACAGCAGCCATATGAACGAACCCTCGTCACCATCCTTGCAACGTCAGCCCAGGGACAACCATCACCAAGCCCAGCCCCATCACCGCCACCGAACCAACCAAAACCTCAGTGGCAACCCCTCCACAGCACACTCTGCAACCCTTCACGGCACCCCCAACCAGCAGGGCCGACGTCAGTAAAAATCAGATGAACTGACTTTGTCTCCAAGGTGACACCATCTAAATGGGCCAATAAGCAAACTGTCGAGAAGGTGGAATTTCATATTTCAGACACTTTGATATGTCCTCATGTATCCAGTTCCAGAACCTCTGAACAGGTGGACAGAACCAAAATGTGTGGATATAATTGTCCAGTTTATTGCCTGTGCACTGTGAGTAAGTGCTAGAAGATGCAAAACCCATCCTGAACATCCGTTGACCTGTATAGTGTACTCTGTGAAGGATTTTGCATTGTATCAATTGTAAATTAGGGTTTCTGATCATTTTAAAAGTTCTTAAACATATCTGGGACCAGAGGTTTTGGTCAAAATTGACTGACAAATCCATCTCCCATTTCACAATGGGAAGGGATTTCAATTCATGTATATGAGACAGTGTCTTGTAAATTTTTGATAGTAATTTGGGAGGGTTAAGATTAAGGAACTCTAATACCCTTGATGGTGTTTCAAACCTAGTTTTATTGAGCTTAAATTTATTTTTAATTATAGATTTAATTTGTTGATATTCTAAAAATTTAGTCTTGTCAATCCCATATTGTATTATTAATCTGTTAAATGGGATAAAGTCTACCTCTTCATATAGGTGTTCCAGGTATTTGATTCCTTTACACCAACAACCTGGGATGTTTATCATATTTTTTTATTGTAGGATATCAGGGTTGTTCCAGATGGGTGTACTCGCAAGATCATCCTCAATTTTCTTTAAAAGCGGGATGTGGTTTGGATTTATTAAATCTGCCAATCTAGGAGAAACATTGATACCAAAATATGTAATATTCCCAGACTGCAGATGTGTAGTAAGGGAATCGTTGAAAGAACAATTAATTGGAAGAACTGCAGATTTTAGCCAGTTTATAGAATAACCTTAAACTCTTGAGAAGGAGTTTATCAACCCAATAACCTGAGAGAGGGAGGTTTGTGAATGCTGGAGGAAAAGTCATACATCATCAGCATAAAGACTGATTTTATGTTCTGTGTTCTTGCATTTTATACTCTTAATATCTGTAGTTTGCCTGATCACTGTGGCTAGAGGGTCGATGAAAATAGCAGACAGTGAGGGGGAAAGTGGGCATCCCTGCCTGGTGCCCCTCTGAAGACAAAAGCTGGAAGATGTTTGGTTATTTGTCCTGATACATGCTGTTGGGGAACGGTATATTTTTAACCAGTTTATAAATTGGTTTACAAAACCAAATTTATGCAAAGTTGCAAATAAGAATTTCCAGTTAACTCTGTCAAAAGCTTTTTCAGCATCAGAGACAGTATTGCAGTTTCAATGTTTTTACTGTAAGAATAATCCATTAAATTAAATAATCTGTATGAATTTGTTGATGAATGCCTCCCTTTTATAAAACCAGTTTGGTCCAGATGTATTATGAGAGGAGTTACCTTCTCTAATCTTTTTGAGAGGGCTTTATAAATTATTTTAAGCTCAACACTGATAAGTGATATGGGACAATAACTGGTAGGGAATACAGGGTCCTTGCCTGGTTTTAACAGGAGACTAATGTTGGCAGAATTCATATTTTTGGGAAGTCTACCATTTTCCTCTGTTTCCTGCAGCATTCTGTGAAATGTTGGTGCCAGGATATTCAGAATTCTTAGTGGAACTCTGCTAGAAATCCATCTGGACCTGGAGCCTTGTTACTGGGCATGCTTTGGAGGGCTTCCTAGAGTTCAGCTGATGTCAGTGGTGAATCCAGCCTCATTGCATGACTACCTGATAATTTAGGAAGTGATACTTTATCCAGAAATTAATCAATATCCTTATCTGACTGGTTTATCTGGGGTGAGTATAAGTCTTTGTAAAAATCTCTGAAAATGCTGTTTATTGTTTCAGGATCATAAACTGTATTCCCAGTCGGGTCCTTAACACCACATATAGATGGTTTTTCCTTATTTATTTTGAGCTGGCTAGCTGGAAAGCTACCCAATTTGTTACCATGTTCAAAGTTTTCTATTTGAAGTCTTTGTAGTAAGAATTGAGTTGTTTTTTTTTTTGTTGATAATTTTATTTAATTCTAGTTTTGCTTTACGTATTTTGTCCAGCATTTCCTCGTCTTGGGAGGCTTCTAACAATTTAATTACTTCTTCTAATTCCTGACTATGTTTATTTTCTTTTTTCTTCTTATGTGACGACAATGAGATTATTTTACCTCTCATCACTGCTTTCCCTGCCTCCCAGAGAACAGAAGCTGATGTCCCAGGCAGGTCATTATACTCCAAATATGAGGCCCACTCTTCTTTGAAATATCTCCAGTTTATACTTTTTGGGATTTCTTTTCTGTTTACTAGAGTTAAAGAGACAGGAGCGTGATCACTGACAGCTATAGGATGTATCTCAGTGTCTGAAATGTCAACCAACAACGAACTGCTGACTTAAAAATAATCCAGACGAGAGTATGAGTGATGAACGTGAGAATAAAGTTTACTCTCTACAGTTCGGGTGAAGAGATCGTCATGCATTGCAAAGTCCATCATCATTCATTTACTGTTTTACTGTATTTATAGATTGCTGACTGCGCTGAGTTCCTGCTGTACTATGCCCATCTACTTCTTCATTTAGACCAAAGCTGAGGTCACCTCCAAGTAGAAGTGAGCAATCCGAGTGATCAGACAGTGCAGAACAAAAAAATCATGAAAGATTTTTAATTATTCATAATTTCAACATTGGAGTTGATGACAAAAGCAAAACATCTCCTCCTTCATAATTCTTCAGCATGCCATTACCATCAGAGCTGCCTTATTGGAAATAGTGAGTTTAATTCACTTTTTGAAGGCAGCAAAACAAACATGAACCCTACTGGGTTTTTGCCCTGTTCATTACTGAAATCCACATGGTTTTGTATTGCAATGATGAAAGTCTTGAAGGTTTTCTGAGGTCCTACCTGAGCTTGGTCGGCTGTCTGTCTCCAGTTGGTCATGTGACAACTCAGGTTCCAATCGCAGCTCATTGATCTGTTGGTCCAGCTCATGTAACTCACTGATGACACCAGCATCCCTTCTCAGGCAGCTCTGTGACACAAACAAAGTTCACTTTCTTTAATCTTTTCTTTTTAAGCAACCATAAACAGACACCAAGTTTGATGGAGCATATTCAGACCATTTCCATGTCCAAACTCTAGAAAAAGTGTAAAAGACACCCCCCCCCCACCAAAAACAACAACAAAAACAACAACAACAACAACAACAACGACAAAACAAGCACACCGAAGACGGCTGATTTCACATTGAACTCGGGCCCTTTTTTCCTTGAGTTGCGCTTTCTAACAAGCAAACATAATCCGATACATTTTTTGAAATAAACTGGATTTAAAGATGTCTAGCCTGACCGTAGGTATGAGCATGTGTGTGGCAGCCTGTCCTGTGCGTCTGAGCTGCTCTGTGATGGACTGGGCAACCCCGTCCCCTCCCCAAAGAAAAGGCAAGTATAGAAAAAGGATGAATGGGTGGATGGAGGAGTTATATTTCTGAGATGCATTTCCTTTTCCACCCCCCCAAAAAAAACATAATCAAAGAGGAAACAAATCATGAATTTAATGAGTCCCAGCTTTCTACCAATATTTAAATGCAGAATGCGTTTGTAGCTCTAGAGAGTGTGAACCACAAAAAACATAAAAGCACATTCTTTCACGTTTCCCTCTGTAAGGTGGTCCGGGCCTTAAAACTTGTCTTGAATCTTTGCCAATCTGCTCATTTTTGGCAAAACTAACCTGATCTGTGCAGGTTGTGCAAAAATATTTGAGAGTTTGTAAAACCAGGTTAAAAATGAAAATCTGTATAAAAAGCAATCTTATTGATTTACCTTGTATTGTTTGAGTTGTAAAGTTTCTTTCAGCATATTCATTCCATATTTGAAGGTGGATTACAATGCACATTTGTTCAAATGTTGGACACGTTTTGGACTTTAATGAGGTTAATCGCTTTCTATTTGGACCCCAATCAGGACATAGATGAGTAAAAGGTTGGCTAGATACATATGCCACAGTTAAATACTGTAGGTACAGACTTAACAAATTTCATCTGTGAACTTCTTTCCGTTGGAAAGTAAACATTGTTTTTAATTGGCTCTGTTGCATTCCTGAGTAGTTTATTCTGGCAAAAATGTAAAGACAAAGCCTGGCGATAACGTCCTGCTAAATCTGCCCTACATTCTGCAATGAGACTTGTCGACGCACACAGACTCAGACACACAGTCTGGACCAGCCCTGCCCCTGTGGGATGGAAAACATGTGGGCTATGCAGCTCTGCTTGCAGGTCATGTGCCAAATTCCTACAACTGAGCTGCTGCAGAGAAACTGAAGCACACAGCTGCTGGTTGATCACCGACCCACCATCATTAATAGCACCAGGTCTCCATGGAAATCACCTTAAATCTGGATGATTATTTGTGTGTGACAGTATGTGTCCACTTATGATACTCTGAGGTACCCAGCTGGAGTTAAAGGTTCAGGTTATGAATACATTAAGTTGGTGAGAGTCATCCTACTCAGCCAAAGCAACACTGAAGAACGAGTCAGCTGACACACATCTCAGGCTCCACCCACTATCACAGCACCTGATTCAATATCCTGTGTGAACCTGGCAGACTGACCTGGTTCAGTCAACTGACGAATAAATGAAAAACGTAGAGACTACTGTTGGGATCGTCAGTAGATTATTCATTTCAGCACACTGCTGCTTCTGTAGAACATACACAAGAGAGCAACTTGCACTGAGTGGAATGCAGAGCTCATAATTCAACCGGGCTAACTCTACTCTTACAATTTAAAACGTCTGCTTTGAGAAAGACCTATCTGCAGCACACAGCGGGCTGAGATGGATCTCTCCCACTTACTAGAGCAGCACTACAGACTCAGACTGTCTCTGAAGGGTTTTTCTGAAGTTACCAGAGTTTCCAAGTGACAGAGGAGAACATCCACTTGTAAAACCTGTCTACCCTCCAACCAGGACTGCTTATGCGCCTAAAACTTTTCCCTTGGTTGAACCTGCTCACACAGAAGGGGGAAAAGAATGAAGCTACAAAAAAAAAACAAAACACTGGTTTCTTGGGTCACAAATCATTTAGAGCATGTTTCATCTATGAAACCCAGAACTTTCATTTATTCAGGCCATTTTTTACGCGTTTCCACTGTGGGATCCAAAACAGGGCCATAAAGCCCGAGCGATAACTCCTCCCACGCATCATTTGTTTTGTTGTCGGAGATGGACCCAAATGGACAGAAGAGGACGAAGAGGACGGCACACTCGTGTTGACGGTAAAGATTTACTTTCATATAAAGGAAGGAGACATAGAATCAACTGCAAACTGGTGTGGTGACATGGGAGGAGATGGACAATGGAAGAATCTGACAAGGAGATTACAAACTGACTGGCTTTTAGCTGCTGGGAGGTGTTTAAATGACAAGAGAACCAGGAGAGACTAATCAGTGGAATTTAATGCAGCTGAGTGAGAACCACAAAAGAACAGGAGAGAAAAAAACCTACACGTTCCTTCCGTGTCCTGTAGATGGACACAAACCAAAAACTAACGAGGTCTAAACAGGTACACAAAGAACAGAACACAAGGAGGAAAAGAATCGCAAAAAGCGTAGACCAGTATGGAAGGTTGAGAGTAACAAAAAGGAAACAAGCTACAAAGATTCAAATACACCAAGGGACAAAACACCAAGTTCCTCAGATCATTCCACCCACTGAAGTACTGAGTGGGAGAGAAAGGCTCCCATCATATATTTCATAGCACTAAAACTTCAACCCTTGAACTAGCCTGGTTCCTGGAAATGGTCCCTGTACTGAAAACACACCTCTGTAGTCCGATTGTTCAGTCAGGAACAGTTTGAGGCCAGCGCCACGCTCTTTGACTCCAGGACTGCTCCGAAATATCTCCCCTGCTTACATCAGAACGGACCTCAGTGTTGGCCTTTATTAACAGAGTGAAGGGAACAGGTATTTGTTTGACCCTGAACTTGTGACTTCCAGGATGTGTCTGAGAACTTGGACAGTCGTTTGAGACACACCAGCATCTAGAATTAAATCCACGCAGCAAACTTCCCTCACACTGTTTTCTGCAGGTTTATGGATTCACCAGATATAAGATTCTGGTGCTTTAGACACTGAAGTTTTTTGGCGTCAACAAGAACTTTTAAGCTGCATTTTGTTGCAACCAATACCCCAGGGACAGTGACACCGACCAAGTACAAACTTTACTTTGCTTTACATTCAGTTTATTTTTGCTAATTTCCATTGATCTTGCTTTTCTGTAAACAACCCAAGAGAGCTCTACAAGTTTTAGATCAGTACAGGGAATCCTGATCCCTCACTGAACCTTTCCTACGGAAACCGAGAGCAGTCATACTCATATGTTTATTTTCCCGATGGTTAACTCGAGATAACGAGTTATTTAAGTCGTTATAACGACATAACGAATACAGTTTTCTTGAGATGATTACGTCGTTAGCACGAAATAACGATGGCCGTTTTCTCAACATAACGAGTTAATTTCCCAATGGTTTAATCATGACGTGGTGTCATTATGGTTTACCTATCACTTATTCACAGAATTACACATGCATGCCATGATTTACACTTGCAAGTCCTCTGCCGCTGGTGTGGCATGCATTTGAATGATGGAATCAGGTTTAACACACACCAATCATCTCGTGATCTCGAGAAAAAGTTTGTTTTCTCAAAAACAAAGTTCGGGAAAACAGACTTTGTTTTCTCGAAATTAAGTCATCTCAAGAAAACCCATCAGAAAAAAGTTTGTGTGACACGTCCGCTGTCGGCTTCCATACTTTCCACTTTCAGTCCCAGTACAAAACCAAACGATGTTTTTAATTCGGATTTTATGTGATAGAGAAACACAAAGTGTTGCTGAGTTGTGAAGTAGAAAGAAAAAGGATCGCTGGTATTTAATAGCTGTTAAAAATAAAAAATTCTAATTTGTGGTGTGCATTTTACTCAGCCTCCTTTACTCTGATACCCCTACATAAAATCTAGAGCAAACTATTGCCTTAAGAAATCTCCTAATCAGTAGTCAGACTTCATTTGTGGGTAATTTTGTCTCAATCTAAATAGAGCTGTTCTCTTTGTGGCCTCAGAAGTTTAGACATTAGAGAACAAGCAGCATCATGAAGACCCAGGAACACAGCAGGGAGGTCAGGGAGAAGGTTGTGGAGACGTTTAAAGCAGGGTTAGGTTTTAAAACAACATCCCAAGCTCTGAATACCTCCCAGAGCTCTGTTCAATCCATCATCTGAACATGGAGAGCAACAAGAAAGCTTAGTCATGCAGTCCACACATTTTAACTTACTGAAAGACTGGCAGGAAGAAAGCCATGTTGAAAGAAAGCTATAAGAAGTCCTGTTTGCAGTTTGCTACAAGCCATGTAGCAGCAAACATGGAAGAAGGGGCTTCTTCCTGTACCTTCACTGCCTACATGCAAAGCCCTGAATGCATCGTCCCCATTATGAAACACAGTGGTGGCAGCATCATGCTGTGGGGATCCTTTAGTAGGGACAGGGAAGCTGGTCAGAGTGGATAAGAAGATGGATGGAGCTAAATCCAGGACAATTCTGGAAGAAAATCTGTAAGAGGCTGCAGAAGACCTGAGACTGGGGAGGTGGTTCACCTTCCAGCACGACAGCAATCCGAAACATACAGTCAGAGCTGGTTTAGATCAAAGCATAATCATTTGTTAAAATGGCCCAGACCTACATCTACTTAGTAAATTTGTGGAATGACTTGAAAATTTCTCTTTACAGATGCTCTCCATCCAATCTGACTAAGTTTAAACTATTTTGCAAAGAATAATGTAGACATTTAAAGCTGCAAGAGACATAAGTTTCAGCTATAACCGGGAAAAAAAACGAGGTACATTAATTCAGAAGGACTGAACTTAAGTGCACATCACACTTTTCAGATTTTTATTTGTAAACAAAATTTAGAATTTCCTTCTACCCATAATTCTGAACTACTTTGTGTTGATCTATGACATAAAGGCTGAATGAAATATGTGGAAATTTGTGGTTGTACTGCCAAAATACACACAAATTTAAGGGGTATGAATAGTGCAAGACACTATACTTTTTTCACCAGTTTTCAGTAGTAATATTCTGATTCCAACATTAAATTGTAAAAGATGTGTTTGTGTTTGTTTCAGACAGAACAGCGAAAAATATGAAGATATACTTATATCGCTGTATTGTCCTGGCAGATGAAAACAGCATGTGTGTAGTTGCTGAGCTGTGCTTTGACGACAGGACACACCGTGGACATCACAAGGGACAGACTTTGTAACTGGGAAAGAAAATGGCAACAAGTCTGCATGATTTTGCTGTGCTGTTGCACTCGTGACTCCAGCAGGACTCATACAGCAACAGCAACATGTTACCTACGCAGCCCACTGAGAGGAAAAGCAGTGCCTGCATGTCAGAGAAGATGAGTTGTGGCTGGTTGTCGTTTCATTCAAGTCAGATAACGCAGAACAAGATTTGTTCAGTACCTAGTAATCCTGCATAAACAGTAGAAAGAAACATTCACATTTTCTGAAGTATTTTGTATTAATGGGATGTATGCTGCTGTGAAAGGCTGCTGTTATCACTGAACGTTGATTTTGCCCAAACTTCAAGGAATAGTTCAGGACTTTTGAACACAAGTTCAAAGGTAAGAAGCAGTTAGAATAGAATAGAATAGAATAGAATAGAATAGAATAGAATAGAATAGAAATACCCTTTACTGTCCCACATTGGGGAAATTCAGGTCTAACAGCAGCAAAATGACAGGACCTCAAGGCATGTAGATTCACACAAAGGCAAAAGTATCAAAATATATTAAAAAAAAAAACAAGCAAAATTAAGAATAACACTCTGTACAGTAAGGGCAGAACTACAACATAATATACTGTACAGTTATCAAAAATAGTATATTCCAATCCAAAGGATTGTGCGATTGAGTAGGAGCTTTTTTTTTTAACGTACAAAATGTGCATGTGTATTAGTGCATTAAAACAACAGACTATTTACAATAAATTAAAATAAAACTGTGCAAATAAGCAAAAGCATGTATGTCAACACTTACTGAGTTTGTTGGGAGCAGAGATGGTTATAGACTTTAAAATCTTTTTGTATGAAACTTTATATCTGTTGCTGCTGTTACACCTGAATTTCCCCTTTGTGGGACAATAAAGGCTGTTTCTATTCTAGAGTCCATCAGCTGTTGGGAGGAAGGATCTATGAAAACACTCCTTTGTGCACTAAGGATGCAGCAGTTTGTCACTGAAGGAGCTCTCCAGCTCAGCAACAGCTTCATGCCTGGGGTGGGAGACAATATCTTATCTGAATCAGATAACTCTTCTCTTTTTTAAAATTTAGTATAAATCCAGATTAGCTGGTTCCTGAGTCTGATGCTAAGAGCTTGTCAGAAAGGGGCTTTGACCAAAGTGGACTTCCATCATCTCAAAACAACTCAAGTCTTGGAAATGTCACAGCGGTTTATGTGAACACTAAAGGTAGGGGATAAAAAACATGTTTCAGTTCTATAAGGATGCAGACATGAACAATTCTAAATGAATGTACAAATGCCAAACGCGATATCTAACTATTGATTGCTGATTTAATTTTGAGGAACACAAAAAGTGGAACTGGAAGCGAGTAGGTGCATCACCCGGACAGTTTTACACATAATGGTCATAAAAAGATGGCTCAACCAGCAGTGCAGTAAAGGGAAAATCAACTGGACAAGAGTCCCACAATATGCACCATAGACCTCCAACATTGTGTATTCTACACCCTTCATCCCAATATACATGCACTATACAAAACAAGGGGCACAAAAACCAACAAGCGTATTTGGTCTCAAACTCTTCATGATTTTTAACAGCCATAATCTGCCCCAGATTCCAGTATAGAAGGCAGGAAAGACTTGCCTGACGAACAAACTGATCTTTCCTGAAAGAAGGAGTTAGTAAGACATATGAGATACCAGACGTTCTTTAACAACTCTTGTCTTGTTAGATTCGGAGATATTCGGTCCTGAAAACAACAAACAGCTGCTATGGAGAGACACACACAGCTGACATGCTTGGAAAGACAAACCGAGTCATCAGTGGAAAGAACTGAGACACTGATGGCAGAAACATGTACAACTGTATGGCAGAGACTAGTCCAGGAATTAAAAAGTAGACAAGATAAAGTTTTAAACCTTTAAAGGATTCTAATCAGGGAAGTCTCTCTCTGACTTTCTAGCAAAACTATCAAGCTCCAACACTGCAGTCTTGTCATGCTGTTGTGTTGGCGACCTGTCCAGGGTGACAGCTGGAGATAGGCACCACCTCCCCACGACCCTGCAAGGATAAGCGGGTGAAGACAATGGATGGATCGATTTAGTTTTATAGGTACCTGGTGTCTCAAGGTTTTCAAGGTACATCTCTCTGCTCTCATGCTTCATTGCCTTTTTTTAAGTCTCAAAGTTAGAATTTGACATCAGAGAAAAGGCCTCCATCAAAGCTTTTGCCATCTAAACAAACAGCAAATGAGTCTTTATTTGGTTTTATTTGGTTGGCAAACATTTTTGATATTAAATCTGCTGGTGTCAAGTACTTATTATTTCAAGGACATACCAGTTTATCAAACCAAAGTTCTACATTTTGCCAAGTGCATGTTTTTTCCAGGTTGCATATTTTAGATGTCATGACACATTGCCAAATGAAACACCACTCCAAAGTGGAATGATTGGCTAATCATTTTAAGCGGCTCATCTATGACACCAGATCAGAGGTTGGGATTTTTAGAGTCAACTGCATCGTCTGACAGGATGTCAACCTCTGCTTGGTTACAATGACCATGAGTTTCCAACAACACTGGTATCAGTTATATCAGGAGTGTTTTCCTCCTCCCCAGTTTCTTTTCTGCTGTTATCCACTTTCATGAACTAGATGCGAAAAATGCAGTTGTCTAAATATTTTTTGCTTTTATTTCCTAAGTGGTTGTACTTCTATACAATGAAGAGCACACACATGTAATAAAATACCTCAAGGCCAACATGCTAACTTCTGCAGTTGAGGAGGTAATTAGCAAAACAGAATGTTGCGTACTTCTGCATGTCTCTGTCTTTGGTTCTTCTGCCAAATGCTTGGGACACAGCCTTCATTATATAGATAGAGCACAGCTGCAACACCGTGAAGTTGGAAATAACTTCCGTGTTTCCTGACACTGTCAGTGACTCTGGTAAGATAGACAAAAATATCCTCCTTGTTAAATGATAAAAGTGTGCAGTTAATAAGAGCCCAACTGTAATCAGTCTAAACCTGTTGAATGGGACAGCTTCCTCTTAAAATTTCCCAAGCCAGTGTGAAATGGATGGAATGGAATAGTTGTTGGAGATTAGTTCTGTGACTTGTAAAGGAGGCTAATCATTACCCATACCTGGTAAAGCTAAAGCATAATATCAGGCTATTTTGTCTTGATCATGGATTTTCTGGTTGTACAGTAAACTGATCTATTTGTAAGAGCTTGAAATAACCTGTTAATGATGTTTGACTGGTTGTTTCTTTAAATTTTGGGGGCAAAATGAATTCAAGTATCATGTCTTTGTAATAATACGTAGTATACAATTGTGCACTGATTTGGAGTCTTTTGGTTTGCAATGGAGATTAGGGGTTCCAATATTCATAAAATATGAATATTGATATTGTGCTATTAGAATAACTGAGTTACAGAAGAAGTGTTTTGTTGTTTCAGTTCTTTATTCTAGTTGTGTTGAGACATTTGGATAGATATTCCTGAGAAGCACAGAGATTGGCCATCCTTACTGTATAAAGAGAATAAAGTAAAAGAGTCAATTTGTGTTAAATAACAATTCAACTGTTTATTGGAACAAGTACTCATCTGTTCCTGGTTTGTTTCCTCAGCAGGGTAGGACAGCTAAAGGTACACACCTGCTCCAGGTGCTGCTTAAAAGCTCATGGAACAATAACAATTAGATTAAGAAGGGTAATGCTTTGAAGAGTTCTGTTAAATTTGATTTATTATTTTGATTGTCCTTCGAACTTGTTCAGTTGTAATGATTTGTATTTATATGAATATTTATTGGCACCATTTACCATTTTATTTTATTTTATTAGGTTTGTGTAAATATGTTTGGTTTCTTGTTTTCTGATGACCCTCTTTCATGGATCCTTCCTGTAAATCACTTTGGGTGTGAAAGGCAGCTAGTTGTTCTCAGAGTGTAATGGTGTAGGTGTACACATAACCTGCAAAAAAAAAATAAAAAATCTCAGACTTCATTATCATGCCTCTCTGTTGAGCCTCCGCTGGTAAAAACTGACAAAGCCTTATAAACTGAAAGCTATTAAAGAAAAATTATACATTTTGATTTTTTTTTTTTTAAATGCTAAAAAAAAAATGGAAAAAGACATAAAATGAGGTAGAAATGAGCGTGCCTCATCTGTTCAGTCTAGCAAAACAATTTAACGTTGATTTTGTGTCAGTTGGTCACATGACATGGAAGCTATCGAAGAAAAAAAATTACAATTTTTCATTTTAAAAATTGCTAAAATATTTTAAATGGTTTAAGATGGGATAAAAATGAGTGAGCATCATCGATATAATCTAGTAGCATGATTTGTCATTAGTTTCGTCTCAGGTCACAAGACAAGACATTTATTTATTTTTGTTTCTCAAGAGTGTTTGGTTCGGAAATTTATCAATGGTCCCGAAGTTAAACGTGTGTGCGTGTGAGAGGAGGGAGCGGCTGAGAGCGGCTGGCCGAAATCTGAGTGCCTGAATCGGATCAACCGCGAGCAAGGCGCCGCTGACCACGCGGAGCGCGAGCATCCAACATCCAAGCTGGAGCTAACTTCCCCGCGGTTCTGCACAGCTCTGTCCTGATGGGGCTCAGCGGCTCATGGGGACCTACCAGCTGCTTCCTCAGCACCAGGATGTTCTCCTCACAGCTCAGCTGAGCATCGCTCCGAACCTCCTTCACCTCCTCCTCCTTCAGTGCGCTCAGGACCAGCAGCTGCTGCCGATGCCTCAGGTACTCCAGCTCTCCGAGCACCGACACGATGAGCTCCAGCCGCTCCTGGACGGAGCGCAGCCGTTCCCCATCCGATGGCGCTCTGTGCCGGACACACCGGCCGTCTGCGTCCCGCCGAGAGGCTGCAAACAACGGCATCTCCACCGGCTGTAGCTCCGTCTGCTCGCTGCAGCATCGGTGGTGTGTGGGAACACCCACTGACACTCACCTAGCTGGCTGAACCCGATGCATAAACCCGATCAGAAACAGCCCAAGTTGTTAACAAAAATGCGGGATGATCCAAGTGGATCCCTTTATACCCGTGGACCGGAGGTGGGAAGAACCGGGGAAACCACAGGGGGGAAGCATAACATCCTCCCCGCAGAGGTTCCTCCAGCAGCTCTACACACACTAACGTCTGACGTCTGATGGAAGCCACCAAACCCCGCCCCTTCACACTCTGACACGCCCATACGGTTGACGTCACCAGCACGTCAAGCTGTTTTTCTCTCAAGACCATCAAAATAAAACAAAATGATGTATTTTTTCGCTGAATAAAAGTGTATCATCTGCCTCTATGGCCTCCATATGCCTCTGCTTTCTGAAGTCTAACTACTAAAATGCAAATTTTCCTTGTAAAAAAAAAAAAACTCTAATCATGATTATTCATCTAAGAGTTTAAGGTAAGTTAAAAACAAATGTGTAAAAAGAAAAAAAAGCTGCAGGTCTGACTGTGTGCACACACCCTTTGTTGAAGCACCTTTGGATTCTTTTCCAGCTTTCAGCCTTCTCTGATACGAGTCTGTCAGCATCCAACATGACCTTTCAACATGTGTCCATTCCACCTTGCAACAGTTCCTCATTAACAGGTTGTGAGGACATCTCTTGTCCACAGCCATCTTCAGGTGACCCGAAAGATCTTATGTCAAATTTAGTTCTGGACCTTGGCCATTCCAACCCTTTTTTTCCCCCCTCTCATGAAGTCATTCTGTTATTGGTTTTGGTGAATACTTGCCCCATTGTGAAGCTGAAAAATAAAATCCTCTTCATCTTCAGTATTCTTGCAGACACAGGACGGTTTTGGGTTAAAACTGACTAGTATTTGGAACTATTCATAACTTCATCCACATAGACAAAAACTTCAGCTCTACCTGAAGAAAAGTAACCCCAGATCATAATACTGCCATCACCATATGGTGTTCTTTCTGTGATGCCCATGTGGAATTATGGCCCAGAAGTTCAAGTTAGGTTTCATCAGACATTCTCCAGCAGAGAGGGGAAGGTTTTAGTTAGGTCTGGATGTTTTCTTTGAAAGAGAAGAATTCTGTTTAACAACCCTACTCCTTAGTCCAGACATGCAGAGACTACATGAGGCTATTGTCACATGTAGAACAACCCCAGTCCTTGTTCAAGCCTCCTGCAGCTTCTTTAGTGTTGCTTTCAGCCTCTTGGTAGCATCCTTGACTAGTTTTAGTCTTATCCTTCTGTCAGTTTTGGAGAATGAGAACTGTTGTTCCAGATTTTTTTCAGTCATTGGAGGCTGCCTTTCTTGTGACGTGTTGTGGTGTTGTTTGCACCCTTCTGCTGACGGATACATTTGTACAGTGAGACAAACCAGGGGTTTAGCTAAAGGATCTATTCGGGGAAATGAAAGGAAAACTCTTTTGCGACAGCTGAAGTTTATTTTAGATTAACAAGGTTTGCTATAATTGATGGCAGCTATGAACGCAAACAGAATCAATGCTGAAACAGAATCAAAAGATGGATTATGAAAGTAATTCACAAGTTATAAAAAAAATTACATTATAAAACAGTTGTACAACTGGACTTGAAACAGCAACATAAATGGTGTCTTATCCATTGATACTGCATAGATGGTGGAAGGATGTGTTTGAATCTTGTTTCATTTTTACTCAGAAGTTGACATTTCAATAACTGCACAGTATTTTTTCTTTTGCTATAAATTTGCCCTTACTACTGTGGCTTTTTCTTATTGTTTATTCTTTATTGTTTTTATATATTTTTTACCTTTGATGTTGACCAATAGGAGAGGCGTGGACTTTGAATTCCTGCCCAACAGGCCCCCCTCTCCTTCCCCCCTCTGTCACTTTACCTCTTACAAAGAGTCAAAAGGAAAAACAAAAGAGAACATAAGGAAAATAATAATAATAATAATTATATATATATATATATATATATATATATATATATATATATATATATATATATATATATATATATATATATATATATATATTTCTAAATAACTGGACAAAGGAGAAAAAAAGAAGGGAGAAAATGCACAGAGAATCTTTCTGATAAACAATAACAATTACAAAATAAATATAGAATATGGAAAAAAATAGAAACAACTAAAAATAAAATGTGACAGTAAATAAAAAAAAATAAATACAGAATATGAAAAAGTTGGAAAAAAAATACGAAACACAAAAGGAAACTAATAAAACAGTAAGACTGGAAACAAAAGGGAAAATTAAATAACAGTGATAATGTTAAATTAATACTGTTGAAAATAATAAATATTATTTTATGTTCTTATTTTTTGGATGCAATATTTGGCACATTATCAAGCCATTTATTTATTTCTATATATACTGCCAGTTTTGTCAGGATCTGTCCTCCATATTTGAATAAGTTAAGAAAGGGGAAACATGGAGAATTAATAGTGACCAAGGTCTTATCCCTGAGGTTTACCACAACTACAAGGGGAGATGATAAAGGTTTGGGTGGTCGAGGGCAACGACTTCAGAGCAGGGTCTACTACACCAATCCATTGCTCATAACAATGAAAGAGGATACAGTGATTGACATCACTATAGGGTGCAACTAAGTCTAAAAGAACTAAATTTAAGTTAACTCTCACTTTAACAAGCAAAGTATAATGTGCTATAAGTGTGGAATAGTTCAAAACAGTTTTCCTTCTTCTGAAATAGCAACAGTGCAGTGATTACTTTCTCCACATTTGGTACAAAGAGCAGTTTGGATATGGATCTGTGGCTACATAAAGTAGCTGTTATGCTCCAAAACCAACAAACCAATCCTAAAAATCTCTGCTTTTCATAATCCGTATATTTGCTGATGATCAATTAATCTATGGGATAAAGTAATAACACCTGGCTGCTAAAATGGGAGCTGCTATAGTAAGCTTGGTTTTCCACCCACAGTTTCAGAGATCGAGCTCAACGTGTTAGAAAAAAACCCTGACAGCATAGAACTTCAGCTAGCTTCTAAGACTTGCTTTCTGCACTTGTGTACAGTCAGGTCTGATTCATGCATATGGTTTGTTTCACTGAACATGTGCAGAGCTTTGTATGTTTGTCCTCAGGCCTGAGATCAGTTCATCCTCTGCTGCTTCATTAAAGCAGCAGTTTAATCCCTGTTTCTGAGAACATCGATCTCTGCACAGACACACAGGACCTCAGGGAACCAATCAACCGCGTGATCAATAACTCTTTTTTCCCTCTGTTTTCTTGGATTAAAGGATTTCTCCTCAGCCTAATCAGGATGAGGTCTCTCTATGTCACCTAATGCTTAACGTCATTCACTCCCTGCTCATCAGCTTCCTGTCCAAACCCTCGTATTTTAATTGTGGACGTGGTTTTGTTGTGAGGGTTTTTCTCCTTTAGGGATTTTGGATATCCATGAAACATTATCATCATCATGTTGGTGATCCATAGATTTATAGATTGTTTTATCAACATGCAGCAGCTTTTAAAATGACTCCTTTGACACAATCTGTGGATAAAGCTGAGATCTTCTCTCTGGGACAATCCAAGCTTTAGATTTGATTCACTTGGAGACCAAATGCCAGCTGTTGCTCTCTGTGCAGAAGTTCTTTCAACTAAAACAGCATCTTACTTCATGCCCTCTTTGTAAATAAGTGAAAGACAACAACATGTGCAGTAGAAGTCAAATTTGTCATTTTAATCTGAATGAACATGAGGAAATTTAAAGGAACAGTCAAACAGCTAACCACTGAAACTTAGAAAGACAGTTAAAATAGGGAAATCAGCATCAGAAGACATCGCTGGTGGAGGAGTCTGTGTCTGCATTCACTGACTCCCCGATCTCCTCGTTGTCCTCCTCGTTTCTCTCCTCCTGGGGTCTACAGGTGGGCAGAACAAGCGTCTTCCTGGCTCCTCCCTGCGGATTTTCTTTGTCCAGTTGTCCAATGTCTGAGAAGAAGAAAATGATCTTTACTGACTATAAACTGAGCAATTCCACTGGAAGTGCAGGGTTGTCCTACACAACCTGGTAGTCTTAAAGCCATTATGTTAATTAATTAAAAAGGTACCCTCATGGTTACCTTATCAGTTTTGTGTTTTGACATGTATTTAACATATATATTTATTCTTTTATTGTGTTTATGCAAATAAAAGTTGGTTTGATTGTGTATTTCAGGGCTAATCTTCAGTTTTTCTTCAGTCTTTTAGGAACATTTAAACTAAATACAACAATCTGGGTCTACAACATTTCTTGTTATTGACTCCCCATTTAAAAATATTTTTTTCCACATTAGCACTGCTATTTGATTTCATGTTTTAGTGCTTTACACTAGGAGAAGATATTTTAAATGCACTGAAAATCTACTGATTTGAATATATGATTTTTTTTAATTTATTTTTTTTAAAATCTTGTCTTTGGTGACTTTTAATGCCTTTGCAAACAAAAATTTAAAAATCTGATTAATCAAAATTATTATCACCAATATTCTAGGGACGACTGTGGAACCTTTGATGGTGCAAAGAAGGATTTTGCATAAAATCAAGAAAATTATGGACAACCCTGACCATCCTCTTCATGAGACTGTCATTGGAAAACAGAGTCTCTTCAGTCAGAGGCTTCTTCAGACTAGTTGTAAAATGGACTGCTACAGGAGATCTTTCCTGCCCACAGCCATCACCATCTATAATAACTCCTTGATTAAATGAGTTACATCAACATTTAATTTCCCTTTGGGATAAATAAAGTATGTTTGAATTTGAAATTAATGTTGCTGCCGGTTTTAACACCGTTATTCCATCTATCAGTCTGGATAGATGGAAATGAAGCTCTGGGACGCCAGAGAACCACAATGAGAAGCATCATCCAAGAATGGAGAAAACATGGAACCGTGGTGAACCTTCCTAGGAGAGGCTGGCCAACCACAATTACTCCAAGAGCTCATTGACAAGTTCATGATTCAACACTAAGAAAGAGACTGTGGGGAAAGTGGAACTTTTTGGAAGGTGCATGTTTTGTTACATCTGGTATCAGACAGTATTTCAGAAAAAGAACATCATACCTCCAGTCTAACACTGTGGTGGTAATGGGATAGTTTGAGGCTGCTTTGCTACTTTATTGATGGAACCATGAATTCTGCTCTCCAGAACAAAACCCTGAGGATGTCTGGCCAGCAGTTTAGGAATTTAAGAATTCCTTTAGAATAAGCTCATTTGGGTTCTGCAGCAGAACCCATCAGCAAGTCCACATCTGAATGACTCAAAAGGAACTAAATAGAACGGGGTTTTTTAAGTTAAAGTATTGACTCAAATCTGATCAAGATGCAGTAATAGGACTTCAAACAGGCCAATCATGTTGCAAACTCATTCTTCCAAGGAATTTTGGAGAAGAGTTTACTGGGAAGCTATTAACAAGGTGCTGTATGGCATCAGGATTCTGAAGGACAAGCTGGGTGGGCTCTATATGTGGGGGCAGGGAACGCACGGATTGGGTTGGAAGCAGTAGCTTGAACCAGGAAAATGAAGGTGAGCCTTTCACATGCTCTATAGCTGAAGGAAAACTGAGTTGGGCTGTGAAAGGATACAGTGTGCAGACAGTAAAGCTAAAACCTCTGAAACACAGAGCTCAGTGTGCATCAGTGCAGCACTGCACAGCCACAGAGGCAGAACCACACACTTCCACACGGGTAACATCCACGTCTTTAAAATAAGACCTGATGAGAGAGCTGAACTGTTACGTAGAATGAGACATTAGAAGGACGACACATGCTGTTTACTTTCCAGCAGATTTCACAGACAGCAGCTCAACAAAGAAAAATCTATTAATTCATTTATTTGAGTCTTCTTCCGCGCACTCTCGGAGTCTCCATGGCAACATAGCAACAGTGAAGCCCTGCAATAGTTGGACTTCTTTTTTATGAAGAACATATTAAAAAGCCAAAGAAACACTGGCTGCCTTTTACCAGGTTCTTATTAGTCTTAGTATTTAGACAAGCAGAACCATTCATAGGTTGCATAGACACGTTTCTGTGCTTAGCAGCATGAAGTACAAACACAGGGTTACAATAACCTGAACAAACCTGCGCAGAGAACACACACACACACACACACACACACACACACACACACACACACACACACACACACTCACACACACACAGAGCGAGCTTTCTGACTGCCTAAACAACAATGCTGGTAGAAAAAGGCAGAAGTGCTGAGCTGGTAGGCGTGAGATCAGACGTGCTTCCATGATGAGCAGAGAGACTGAAGATGAAGCAACAACACAATAAAGAAGGTGTTTTTCTCACAGCTAGTTTGTCTTTCATTCTTATTTTCCTGCAGAAAACCTAGATTTATTTGGAGTCTGTTGCTGATATGCAACGTTTTGATATGCTTCAGAAACAACTAAACACTAATTCTACCCTTTCTCCCTACAAAACAAAGGAAGCAGAATGTGCTCTCCCTAACACTAATTACTGCTCTCTGTAACAGAGAGGGTATATACAGGGTCTCACATTTTCCTCAAGCTCCCTCTGATAAACAGTAAAATTCACTGTGGATTCTGGAGGAAGCAAAGCAACCTCAAACCATGAGACTTCCACCTCCATGCTTCACAGCATGTTCCTGGAATGCTGTTTATTTAATTTATGGCAAACATGTCCTCTGCTCTAACATCCAGATCATTTATTTTAAGACCGAGTCTGCTGTAGGTACTGTAATGTCCATGATGACATTTAAGGCTTTTTGGAGACTTCTTTTAGCATCTTGCAGTCTGCTTGTAGGGTGAACTTGATTGGACAGTCCGACCTGGACGTGTTGGCAGTTATTTTGAATGTTCCTCACTTCTGTTGTCCATGCAGTGGAAGGGCTGATTTCAGATTGTTTTGAGACCTCTTTAAATCCCTTACCAGACTCCAAACTGCTCCAATCTTCTCTCTGAATGCCGCAGACAGATCTTTGGATCTCATCTTGGTGTTTAATCTTACTTCAATAGTCAGGAGCATCAAACTAAATGTCTGAGGTTTAAACAGGGCTCATCATGTTCACCTGTTATACTATATCTGTGAAATTTCTGTCACTTTAAGTGGTAATAAGTGCAGAGGTGTCCTAATTTATACCTCATCAGAAGTTGCCTTTTTAAAATTATGTTTTACAGAAAAATGTAAAAGATTTTTTTCTTCACTTTTAATTATATACTCATATTACTTTAATTTTATTAGTAAAATTCAGTAAATCGGTAAAAATGAATATTAAATATCCATATGTTCAGATATGTTAGTAAAACAGGTTGTTTTACTGACATATCAGGTTGTTGTCAAGTCTCCTCTTTTTTTCCATTTTATAGATGTTATATGACAGAAACAAGCCTCATGTGATGGCCTTGTACCAAACATCTGATAGTTGGGCTTCCAATCTCAACACCTTCCTGTTTCTCCAGACTGAAGCTTTTCTGCTGGAAGTAACACTCTCACTCATAAGCAGCTCTATGATCCCACTTAGCAGAAGAATATCATGCATTTCATCCCCACTATGGCCTAAACAGCCCAGACATACCACACAGACATTTTCACCTGCAGGTTGACTGATCTGTCCACAGGTGAAGGTTTGATCCTGTCGATCCGGATTTCTGCTCTGGTTCGGAGGTTTTGCTTGCCCATAGTCTCTCACCTCCCCCACGCTCACCTCGTCCTCCATCTCCTCCCTTCCCCAGGAGCCCTACAACATAGCAGGTCAAAGGTTACAGAGTGTGTCTGTTTAACACCCTTCACTTACCTCCTGTTCACAGTAATAAAATGTACCATAATCACTAAAACACTGAGCTGTCCATCAACTTAAACTAGAAGTATATAAATCAATTTAGTACCAAAAAATGGGAGCTGTATATTTTTTCTCTTAATTTTCACTTTTTAGTAGCTAGCAACATGTAAAAATAAATTAAAAAAAAAAAAAAAAAAAAAGATTTTCCTTTCATTTTTGTAATATCAAAAAAAATAAATAAATAATTTTTTTGTCATTGAACCAACATACAATATGCTGTAGTACAACAAAATTCCTCTACTGGTGCATAGAGAAATTATCAAAAACTGTTGAAAAAAAATAAAAAGGGTACTTTCTATATTGTACATAGCTCACTTCAAAGAATCGATGCACTGATCAGCTGATCTGGTGTAAAAACGATCTCCTCGCGTGTTAATGCGTGACCTCAGCACGCCATATCTGAGCAGCAGCTCAGACACCCGGTGTCCTGCGTGGCTGACTCAGGTTGAGCATCCTGAAGATCCTCAGAAAGTAGAGACGTTATCGGGCCTTCTTCACAGTCACCAAGGTGTTAAGGGCTCCATCAGAGGTCTGCATCCATGTGCACACCCAGGAGCTGGTCAACGTACCTCCTCCTGAAGTCAACCATCACCTCTTTGGTCTTAGACGTGTTAAAGACTAAGTTGTCATCAACAGACCTCCAGCCTGGTGACCTCGTCTCTGTTTGATGTTTTATCACCACCAGACGCCAAGGTGGTGTCGTCAGCAAACCTGAAGACTGCATTGTTGGGTGGCTGCTGACAGTCACAGTGGTAGAGCAGGGATGGGCAACTCCAGTCCTCGAGAGCTGGTGTCCGGCAACTTTTAGATGCGTCTCTGCTTTAAATACATTACTGGACCTGACACTGAGATTATTCAGGCATGTCTGACTAAGGACACAACTAAAAGTTCCAGGACACCGGCCCTCGGGGACTGGAGCTGCTCATCCCTGGTGTGGAGTGTACAGTAGGGGGGCTAAGTATAAAACTCTGTGGAGAACAGTTGAGGCTGAGGACTGAGGACCCTGAACCTGGTCAGAAAGAAAGCCTCTGATCCAGCAGCAGGTGGTGGGAGGCAGACCAATGTTCAGAAGCTTTGCTGTCAATCTGTCTGGGAACCAGGAGAGCCCTGATGTTTCAGGTGGGATATGGTGGTGTGGAGTGCTGTGGAAATGGTGTCGTCTTCAGTTCATCTGGGTTACAGAAAGCCTCTGAATGTCTCTGGGTTTACAGCAGTTTTATGAAGAAGCTTAAATGCTGCAGTCTTACTCTGTCTCAGGCCCACTTCTATATTCATTTACAGTAACAGTGTAACATTCAACTGGGGCAAAACAGTCTTTTTGGGCAATTTTGATTTAAAAAAAAAAAAAAAAAAAAAAAAATAGTCCTTTATTAGTCCCACAGTGGGGAAATTCACTTGTTACAGCAGCTCAGTAATTAATAACAAAAAACCTTCCTGTTATTGTCTTACTGCTGAAACCGAAACCTCAACAACTTATGGACGCTAGAGGTAAACAGTAAACTTCAACAGAGAAAAAGGCCATGTTGTTCAGTGAGAGTCTGGAGTAGGAAGTGGTCCCACAGTCCAGGCATTGACTACTTACCATGTCTTCCACCTCATGTAGGGAGCTGGAGAAGCTACAGACACCCTCCTCCTCTGAAACATGAACAGATACATATGAATTCAAAATAAAAAAAAAAAAAAAATTAAAAAAAAATACTTTATTTATCCCAAAGGGAAATTAAATTACAATTAAATTAAATTGTAATTTAAATTTAATACAATTAAATTACAGCAGCAGGCAAACAGCTACACTCAAAAGATCCCAACTCGCTTCACCATACTGGCTTTATGGAACAAACAACAAAAAGCATAGAAAATATTACTACCAAGCCACCTCGTAATATGCAACTGCAAAATAATTTAAAAAACTCAGTCACACTCCCTTCTAGTCTCTTCCTGCGCTCTCTTCCATGCTGTCACCCCTGTCAGAACCTGACTTGCGCTCTTCCTTCCAAGCAGCTTATGGTTGGCATTGATATTACGTGCATTGTTATATTTTCATTGGTAAATTGCTTTAAGTAAAATCATCTACCAAATGCAGAAACATAAACTAAAAATAAAGAATAGAACAAAACAAAATCAAAACCGTTCTGGAAGAAAAGAAGAAAACTTGGTGTAACTCAAGAAAATGAGAAAGCAGCATATTTCCACCATCAGTGATGGTACGGGGACACGTCGGGTCAAAGAGCAGAGCAGCTGCCACTCATTACCTTCACAGGATATGTAGAGGAGCACACTTCAATTTTAGACACATCTCTCTGGAACAGATTTTTTCTAATGATTTTTGTTCTATCATCGTTTTTATGAGAATGTGTTTTTGCAATGAAAACAGGGTTCTCTTAAGAAAAAAACTGGACTCTCAGTCTGCCTCAGTCTTTTCCACTGGAAATTAAAACATTCAGCAACAAGACCCTTCTTTGCCACACTGACCTGTTTTTCAGAAGAAAAAAGCAGATTGATGATGATTATTGTTTATTTCATTACATTTATCCCCGATGAGCTTTCTTTCTGAATTATGAACTGATAAAGTAATTCTGACAAGTTTATTTACTTGTTAGGCAAGGCTTCAAATATCAAAGGGAAAAATTGTGAATTTCTTTCCGAAATAAAAATCTTTAGAACTGGTTCGTCCTTTAGTGTTTTTGCAAAGTATGGCAACATGCCTTCATCCTCTCATCATGGGCCACATTAACTCTCAGTTTTTAATGGTTTATTGAACTGTCCTTTTTCAGAGTGGACTGATGATACAACAACCAACTTCACTTTCATTTCACACAGGAACAAATATATACTTGCAGCCCCCCCCCCTTTATGATATTTTGTGAAATAGCCCCCATCAGGCCTGTTGTAGCCTTCAACAAGCCTCTGGGATAATATTGGCTGGATATTTGAGCCCTGTTCTGATGAGAAGAGACTCTGCTTGTTGGTAGCACAGCAGACAGTTTCTTGGTGTCCAACTGTGGACAGTGACACCAGTATCCCAGCAGCTTCCAGTTTATGATCAGCTGGAGCTTTGGTGGTTTCTGGGTTGTTCTAGAACATTTGAACCCATTTCCGTTCATCAGAGTGGTCAAATATCCAGCCAGAATGATGCCTGAAGCTTGTTGATGGCTAATAGAAAGGGTGAAAATTTGCTGTCTGTTTTTCCAAGAAGGGAAGATACACCTGGTTTGTGAGGTGAAGTTCTGGAAGCAAGTTGCAGAAAAAGTAAAAGTGATGCTGCTGATCATACCTGTCAGAGGGGCCAGCTGGTTGACACTGATGAGCAACTCTCCCTCTGAGATGTGTTTCAGTGCAGCTTCAGTCTCTGCTGTTACTGTGCTGCTGCTGGTACTGCTGCTGCTGGAGCTACTGGTTTCTAAAGGGCTGGGAGGTAGAGCAGGACTGGGTTCTGCCAGAGAAGGCTGGGACTGAGCAGGAGCGGGGCTGCAGACAGGAGGTTCCTCCTCTGCTGCAGACATCACCCTGATGGAGAGGAGCAGTTAGTGTTTAATGAGCCATGTGATCTGAAACACTTCCATCCTGACTTGTGTTTGCGTACAGAGGGTGTTTCTGAGAATCCAGATGTTCCTCTGATCTTTGCTCATCCAGTGGAAGTTCAGGGTTCCCACATATGGCTGGGGGCGGGACTTCATGAGCAGCAGAGGGGATTTCTTCAGGAAGATCGGGTTCCGGTGTGGCAGCTGGCGTAGCGACAGGTTCTGGGATCACAGGGGGAGGAAAATTCATTAATACAGTGTTGTAATCAAATTTTAGCCAGACCAGAATCCTGGTATAATGCAAGTATAAACAGATCATATAGAAATATAAAGGCTGTCATCAGGGTTTGATCAGACTGTATTGGATAATAAAGAAATCTTAAAGGGATGATAACAACTGTGTGATCATCTTACACACAAAACTGTAAACAGATTATGAGAGGAGAGCAGAAAGCCTATAAACCTCGGCTGTAAACTATGCAAAAACCATAATCAGACTAGATTGTAATCAGGTTTTAAAATGACTTTTATTTATTTAATTTTGACTCAAATCAGATTATAATTTAAGACACAGCAGAGGTCAAGATTTGATAAATCACCCACCCCCATAAAACACGGAGAAATGCGTCTGCCCCTGTTGAAGATGTAAAAAGCCTTAAAACAAATTCTAAAGATCAAGAAAATCCAGCCTTTAATTTGAGCACATTAACTCATGGGGGGGAAGGGCTGTTAAAAGATATATTTATTTGTAGCAAAATCACCAGCAGAAAAGTTATTGTTATCCTTTACAAACTCTTTGTCCATTAGATGTCAGTAATTATTTGGTAGTGATGCCAGAAAAATGAAGCGTTTTCTCTCCAAACATCACAAACATAAATGTGTGCAGTCTGCTAGTTTACTGGGACCCTGAGAGTTTAAATGAAACAGTCACACTGATAGGGCAATAAAGGTCACTATTGGGCCCACTGTTTTCACTAATGAGGCCATCAGGTCACTTGAGTCTCTGGCCCTAACTTCTAGTCAATTCCCGGCTAATGTCGTTGACAGTGACGATCCCCACAAGTTCCCAACAATGTAAACATGTGTGCTGTTTAGGCCAAATGCCTCAAGGTGTGAGTTTCTGTGAAACTGTCTGGGGAGACGAATCAAGGCTGCTCTGTAGGCGTTAGAAATATGAAACCTGAGGCCATCTCCTCTGTTCCACGTTGTTTATTTAATATTTCAAATAGATGGCCTCCTTCACTCCCCTCTCAAGCTATCTGTCAAACCTTGTTAGAGTGCAGGGTATCATGAACTTTTTGAAATACCAGGACGTTTAGGGAAAATCAGGTGGCCTCTGGAAGGGGAAAATGGGTTGTCATTCGGTGAGCTGTCAGAATAAAGATCCAAGAGATCCAAGAGATGAGGCCAAATCAACAGTGGGGGCTAAATTAACCTTCTTCAATGGGCACCTCAGTCTCCAGATCTAAACTCTGAGAAAACCTGAGCTAGAGAGAAGAAAGCATCAGAAAGCAGCCAGAGCTCCATCACCTCTATACCCTCGAGATAACGTGCAAATAAGAATGGTCGAAGATCGTTCTCTCCGTTTGCTACAACAGACTACAGACAGCAGTTGTCCTGCTGGTATAAGAGGGTCAAAACGTTCGCAGCTAGGGTACTATTAATTGTTTCACAGCTAATTTTCTTAAAAAGAGTACATTCTTAATGTGAGTTTTTTCTCCTCTGAATAAATTCACTGAAATTAAAGATGGGATCTTTCAGTGTAAGTTTATGCAGCAGCAAAAAAAGTTGAATGGTTTTAAGGTTTTTTTTTTCCCTCATTTTCAGCAGGGGAATCCACCAGTCTATCTGTTTGTGTTTCTAAGCTTTTGCCAACTACACTTGGTGCTATCTTGGTACTCTACACTTAAAGTACAAGTTCAAAACTACTGTTAAAGTCTGCTGCTGGTAGACCTGGTGCTGTGATTGGCTGAGAAGAGTCCTGGGGAACTGGGCTGGATGGTTTAGATGGAGGTGGAGTGGCTGCTGGTGTGGTCTCTCTGCTGAGCTGCGGCTCACTGGGCTGAGGTGTTGGGACTGGTGTAGGGACCAGTGAAGCCAGTTTTTCCTGGTGCAAAATTGTAAAACATAGAAGTGAAACAAAAGCTTACATTGTGTCAGGAAGCTGAGGAGTTTTTAGTACCTCCTTATATTCAGTGTGTTCTGACTGTGGTACTTCCAGTCCTGGTTCTGGAGCTGTATCCATGGCAGTCATCTGGGACAGCATCTGGGCCACAGTTTCAGTCAGAACCTCGTTAACCAGCTGCCTAATCAATGCTGAGTCCACAGACATGTTGGAGTCTACAAAAAGCTGCAGACCTCCATCTCCTGCTGCTTCCACTGCAAACACAAGGCAGGTGGTTGGTGAGACAAGCAATTCATCAGAAGTTGGGAAAGAAACAGCACAAAAGGAGTCTGCCAAACTTACCAATATCTGAGGTAAGGCTCCGCTCCTCGAGCTCCGACTGGTCAGTGGAGTCATCCTGGGCGGGATCAGACAGGGGAGGGCGATACACATCAGCAATCATCCTGGCCATCAGCTGCTGCTCGACCCTAAACACAACCAACAGGAGCAGAATTAGACAAGGAGCAGCACCAGCAGCACCTGTATTAGAAAATGCAGACTCGGTCTCACCACTCCACCAGCCGGTTCTCCAGGATGTCCTGCGGCCGGCTGTGGGCCACCACAGGAGTCACATTTTCAGCACAGCGGGTAGGAGGGGCTTCAGGTGGAAAGGCTGGACTGTGGTACTGCACTGGAGCTGGGGACGGGCCTCCTTCTAACACCACGGCCTCTTCTCCCACATCACTTTTCTCTTCCTGAAGAGTAATTGGTGCAGAGCAGAGGAATAACTTTCTCACAGTGATTAAAATGGAAAAAAGTTGCGCTGAGTCAGGAGCAGATATCCAGTTTTACAATCTTGACACTGATGATCAGCAAAGAAACTTTCTCCATATTATTTTTTCTTGAAATGTCTCAGAAAGCCAACGCTTTCCTTGTTCACCTTCCAATCATTTCTAATAATTTCAGAAAAATCTGCTAAGAGCTTGCTGGACAACATGCTGGACTTCTTACAACTTTCAGTCCCATCCGACTGTTTTCACGAAAACAATTTCTGTCCAGGAATATGCAAAAAAAAAATTGTACATCAGAACAAATTTTATTCATGGTGCAATACTGGAGAAGAAACTGCTGCCATGGTGAATTAATGTATCGTCAACCTACTGATGGTGGCTTTTCAATGCAGTAGTGAATGCTCTGATCACAAGAGTTTATTGAACATAACAATAGCACCCCAAACAGGCCTACCCAGACTTTTAACTAGGTATACACCATGTGCTCCTGTGTGCTAATCTGGCTGAGTCCAACAGGAGGAGCTGTTGATTCACTAAAATGTCAGGAAGAGAAGCTGGTTAACCTGGTGGACATCAGCGACAGAAAGAAAGTTATTTCCAGGGAAGATGTTTTCTTCATCCTCTTCATCTTTTTGGGGCTCTGCTGCTATGATCTTGATGAGGGATGATGGAGGAGATGGAGGCTTTTCTGTAACCAGCTGCTGCATCTGTCAACATGAAAACACCAGCGTGAGCCCTCAGACATTTTTTCCATTAGAAATAATCTAGAAATAGTCAAGCTAAAGAATTTCTCAAGCAGGATTAAAAAAAATGTAGGTACTAAGGAATTATTAATGTATGTTCTGTGGTTGTTGTGGTAATACTGATAAATACTACGAATACACTGTAAAAGCAAAACAACACAAATAACTGAGGATTTTCAAAAATATCTTCAGAGCTTCAAGCTTTATTGGAAAATATAAGAAATCCCCAACACTGCCTACCATCTAGAAGAAACAGCAATAAACCACTACTTAAAGAGAGGCATGA
This sequence comes from Anableps anableps, assembly GCA_014839685.1. Classification (NCBI taxonomy): domain Eukaryota; kingdom Metazoa; phylum Chordata; class Actinopteri; order Cyprinodontiformes; family Anablepidae; genus Anableps; species Anableps anableps. The sequence continues at coordinate 3,899,262 of CM026080.1, read as the reverse complement.
CAGACATGCGGGGTGTGCAGATTTTAATAGTCAAATATCAGTTTAGGAATGGCAGGATGGCTGTTTGAAGGCTCAGACACAATCAGTTAACACCATGCAGGCTGCTTCTACAAACAGCTGTAATAGAATGGGTTGTTTTCAGGGACTGAGAGGATGCCACCTGTGCAATAAGTCCGGTTGTGAACTTTCCTCCCTACTAAATATTCCACAGTCAGCTGTTATAGTAAAGTATAAGTGACTGGGAATGACAACAACTGAGAACATACAGTGGTAGTCATGTAAAATCACAGAGCGGGGTCAGCTGAAGTCACAAACCGTCAGCAAAGTCAATCTACAGACGTGCAAACTTCATACGGCCTTTAGATTAGACCAAGAACAATGCTTAGAGAGCTTTATGGAAAGGGTCTCCATGGTCAGGCGGTTGCATCCAAGCCTTTACATCACCAAGAGCAATGCAAAGCACCAGATGGCACAATGTAGTGCATGGCACCACTGGACCGTAGAGCAGTGGAGATGTGTTCTGTGAAGAATCATCCCTCTCTGTCTGGGAATCCAATGGACAGATTGTGGTTTGATAGCTGTCAAGAGAACAGTACTTACCTGACCGCAGGGTGTCAAGCACAATGTTTGGTGCAAAGGGGGTTATGGCAGAGACCATATGGAGGACTAAAACATTTTGGATAATTTTATGCTCCCAACTGTATGTGAACAATTTGGGGGTGGTCCATTCCTGCTCCATTATGACTGCGCGCCTGTGCACACCCTTCCATGAAAGCATGAATGAGTTGAGTTTCATGTGGAAGACCTTGACTGGTCTGCAGCCTATGACTAAAAAACGTTGGCCTTGCCAAAGTCTGGACTTAAATCTAATTCAGATCCTGTAGTATCACCTAAAGAAGGGCGTTCCTACTCGAAAACCCTCCAACATGGCTGAATTAAAACATTTCTGTAAAGGAGAGTGGGCCAGAATTCCCCATCCCCTAATCTTCAGGTCCCTCCACAGATTCTCTTTCAGATTCAAGTCAGGACTGGTTGGGCCGCTCAACAACGATAAAACTACCTCCATGTCGGTAACATTAAAACCTAAATCTTACAGGGGTCCTAATAAATTGGGGGTTACCTGCACCTCATTGTTATGACCAGTAACAAGATGTTTAAGAAATGTTTCTGTTGTTATTAAACTGCCAAACAGACTGAAGAGGACAGTTTTCAGCTTGTTGCAGTCATACATTATCAGCTGCCTCCACATCCATTTTGGACTCTTGAACCAGAACTCAACACATCACCCTGATGTGATATGTGAAAATGCACACCCCGTCCCGGCATGCTACGTGTCTGGTTGTCATCTTCAAGGGTTTTTTTTTTCTGTTTCCTATCTTTATGCATTTTATTTTGTGTATATTACATGAATTATTTGACAATATAATAACCACATTTAAAAAAAAAAAACAACTGACATTTAGTTAATGGGAATTATGACGATAAAAACATTCAGCAAAGAGGGAGAATCTCTGCTCTTGGACAACATTCAGTCAGTTGTTATTTTCTAAAGGAGGCAGATAAAACCCTCTGCCATTACACTTTAGCCTTTAAAACCTTTGCTTGGGAATATAAGCAATGACTTTAAATCTACAACCCTTCAGCCTGCACTGAAGTAAACCTTTGAAGCTGGGTAAATTTATGTTGCATACAGAAGCCAACATGAGCTGTATGAGCAGACTTGTGATGCAGTTCACCTGTTGATTGTTGGCTCCATCATTCACATTCACCTCACTCGTTGACAGAGGAGCAGGAAGTACTGATGCTCTTTCCTGAACACGCTCACACCTGGAGGAGGAGTCCATCCTGGGTAGACCTGCAAAAGCAAACATACATGATGTTATTCATTTTAGACAAACAGAGTTAGACCCGTATTATTTTCATTATTATTTCTTTCAATTTATTACTTATCATCAACCTTAGGATTATGAAAGATAAACGTTTCTTTTATAAAATGACTGCAGGAGAAATCAAATTTCATACCCATCCAAATGGCTGGATGTCTCAGCTAATTCAACCCAAAGTGTATTTTTTTCTGGTGTTTCTCCTCAGAGCTTCACTGGAGCTTCATCTCAGACTGCCTAGTCCTCAGTTAGTATGTTAAATGTCTGCAAACCCCAATGAACCAATGCAACACAGAAACCTATTGAGCGTATTGCTGTTAACAGTGGTTCTACAACCTGAGGATCATAAGGTCTACTCAGTTTTTCATGCTTTGCTTCTTGAATTTAGCTTCATCTTTGATTTGTAAATAATGAGTTTGGTTGTGTGTTCTTGGTACGCTTAAGGTTGGATTTCATTCATTTTACAACCTATCAAAGACAACAGATGTTTATGGTGTAACAGCATTCAAAAACACTCTACAGTTCTGGTAATCCTTGCATCATTACTACTTTAAATAATGCAGTGGAAGCTTTTGTTTACGCACTACAGGGGGAAGGGAAGGGTCTACTGTCCCTTAAAGCTAGTTACCACATTACATGACGGAAAGGTCAAAGTTTCGAGAGACAAAAGAACTTGCTAGCACCATGTTAATAATAATGCATCTTAAGATAAATAGTTTTTGAAAAGTCAGTTTAACCCCTTAAAGGTTTCAACATCAGCTCTCCTGTTCACTGGAATCTTTTACACACCAGTCTTTTCTTCCCAATAGGACAGACCTGCTGAGATGCCTGTTTGTGTTGTACCGTCTACATGTTTTTATGTCTGTCTCTGTAGCTATCAAGCCACTATCAGAGTATGAGACTAATGCAGTGGAAATTCTTGCCAAAGGAGGACACAGATCAGTGTGATCCACTCTTCCTAAACCTCAAACATACGATTTAAAAATGATGATCAAAAACGGCACCCTTTCCTCAGCTAATAACTGCTACTGAGAACAGAAGACGTCTCCTGAAAGGGCAGATCTGAAGAGATGGAAAACACTGATGTGACTCACATTTAAGAGGTTGTGGTCGACTCCATATATAAGAACAACTATTATTGCACTTTTTCAAAAACACAGGGTTCCTACATATTTTTCATGACCATTCTGCCAGAGTTAGTCCTTTTTACATTTTAATGATGAATAGTAAATATCAATTTACTACGGTTATTTCTACCAAAGACAGGGTTTAAATACAAAACTCGGCTGGCTGGATGTCCCTCATCTTAAGGTACTTGGCTGGACAGACAGATAAGACGGATGGACAGCAAATATGAGTAGTAACTGTGTTCAGAGTGTAGATGCTTATTAGTTTACTGACGCAGTGGGATTGCTCTGGCTGCAGTGGAGCGCTCTGCGCGGTTCACTGTAGGTCGAGCAGAATTGTGGAAGGATGGGTGGGAGGAGCGAAGGATGTGGGATTGGGAAAGTTGTCCCTCTGACAAACTGAGGACCGGAGTGAAACTGGTCTGAGTCTTACAGGACTTCAGCCTAACACCTGACAGGAGACACAGATCGCAAGCCAATCAGAAAAAAAGAACAGCCTCCACAGCTAAATGTAAGATTCATCTCCTGACCTCTGATGCTTTCCACCAGTCGGGGGCGCTGCTTCCTACTGAGAGGTGATACAGGAGAGCTAAAACGAGGGTATGGGCTCTTCTTCAGGGTTCGTCTGAGACCTTCATAAGGGAGTCTGCCATACAGACGAGTCAGATAAAGTTCTCCATCCATGTCGTTCTGCTGGCTGCCCATCAGGTTACCTGAGACTCCAACAGGCTCTGCCTCCTGCAGTCACACACAAATCAATGATAAAGTAATCACCTGCACTTCACTGACAGAAAAATCCAGTCACTGTCAGCAGAATCAGGAATGACCATTCTGTGTCCAGCAGTCTGGCCTCCGCTTCCTCTTCCCATCACTGGCTTATTGCTCGTTTCTTTAGGCATGCTCGTTGCTTTCCCTCTACCTGGAGCCCTCGGTCGTGGCTTTGTTGCATTTGCTGCTCTGCACTGAATGGCATCTGCTGGAGGCATCTTACTCTGAGGAGGGTGAGGATAATCCTGAGTCTGAAGAGAAAAGACATCTTAGAAAACTTTATTAGGATCTTATGTTTGACCAACATAAATTACTGCATAATTGTAAAGCAGAAGGAAAATTATCAATGGTTTTCAAAATGTTTTACAAAGACAAATCTGAAAAGTGTGGCATGCATTTGGATTCAATGAATCTAATACCCTAAAACAAAATGGTGGTCTTCTTTTCACCTTACAGTTATGTGCCATTTGTGTTTTTCTATCATATAAACTCTCAATAAAATACATTGAAGTTTGTGGATCCAAAGTGAAAAAAATGCACAAAAATTGAAGTGCTGTGAGGCTCTGCAAAACAAAAAAATTAAAAAAGGGGAAAAATAGAAACACAACCGAGGTGTAAATTATGCAGATCAGGACTGATCCTTGATTTCCAGATGTTTTGGGACAAGCTTGGTTCTTACCTGAACGTCTCTGGTTAAAGCGTTGATCCAGGCATCCACCGTCTTCTTTATCCGCACCTCTTCAGTTAGGTCTCTGCAGAGGACAAAACCAACTTTAAAGTGTTCCTTTCAAGCATGTTAAGCAAGCAAGTTACATGTTAAGTTAATAAAAATACTTGACCTAGCTTTATTATCTGCTTAATAAGGATTGGTCATAATCATATTGTTTCTTGGCATCTCCAAAAAAAAAAAGATAATAGGAATTTTGACTTATTGTGATAACAATGAAAAAATTGACAAAACAGTCAATATGGGTACTTTTACAATTTAAATTATTGTTTTTCACAGCAAATTCAACGAGAAGAATAAATAAATATAAATATATATTTATAGCCAATTTTCTCATTATAGTAATAAATTCTGAAATGTGTCATGACAAATTATCAGGCTCATTTCATCCACCCCAACTAGTTAATCAACAAAACTACTTTCACATTGCTGTCAGTCTTTAAGGTCTGCAGTGTATAGGTGTAAAATCAGTAATTCAGTGCAACATGCTGAATATTAACTGATGGGGAGCCAGTGCTGTCTTCTTAGGATAGAGTGAGGTTGCTTGTCCTGTTTTGTCTCCTGTATCGCACCAGCATGGAGTGATGACCGGTCCATGATGTACTCTCAGCCATTGTCACCTGAAGTTAGGCACTGGCGACCAGCCCCCCTCCCAGATTACCCTACTGGGAATGTGTATGTGCTCACATTTACCACCAAGATGCTATTAGCATTAGCCATGTAAACATGCATCACCTGTTAGCAGCCAAGGCTTCCAGCTGGCAGTGTAGCATTTCTCCGGTCTTGGCCTTCAGCAGAGCTTCCAGGTTGTTCTCCAGAACTTTCTTCCGTCTCCGAGCCTGACGGAGAACCTGACCTGCCTCTTCCAGCAGAGAGGAACCGCCAGGCTTCCTTCGGAGCAGTGAAGAATGGGACTGATAGGAATGGGCTTGAAGCCTCTGACTAGATTGACCCTGGACTTCCTGGAAGAGGCTGTGATGAGTTAATAAGGGCCCAGCTTGGGATGGTGTATAAATTGGCCTCAGACTCTGAGAAAGGGGTTGATTACATTTGGACTGCAGGTGTCGACCCATGTTCTCATGTGACTCCTTGTGCTGGATGTGGGAAGCCTGAAACTGGGGGTGAGTGTTTTGGGACTCAGTTTGTTGAAGTTTGCTTGGATGGCCCTGGCTTTGATCAGAGTTTGACAGGTAGAACTGGTTTTCATGGGACTGAAACTGGGCTTCCTTTGGCTTGGATTTGCTCTGTTGGGGTTCAGGCTGGTTTTGTTGGATCTGGAGGCAGTCTGGAGCAGGCAAGGTGTAGTCTGGAGTACCTTCTTTCTGCTAAGTGAAAGAAAGCAGTTCATACACTTCTAAAATCAGCTAATTCTAAAAGATTTAATTAATTCTGAACATAATTTTACAGTTTATTTTACATCATCTGAAAACTGGCACTGTCGGCTTTCTACCCGTTTCTACAATGCTTCAACTGGAGTTATATTGACTACTCACGGTCAGCAGCATCTTTATCTCCATCTTCAGACCCTCCATCTGCTTTAGCATATCGCTGGCTCTCCTTACCGCTTCCTGAGTGTCATTTGCTAAAGACTGAAGATGAATACTTTCAGCCACAGGATCAGTTGGAGGGTCCTGGAGATACAGGTTGTCCCTGAAGCAAAGAAATGACCCACAGAAACAGAAATAAAAGAACCTGCTACACACAGCAACTCTATATTGCACATTAAAAGACATTAAAAGAGCCCATTCAGTCAAACCTTCAATGTTCATGTCTATACAGAATTTATTTATCTAAAAAACAAACACATGACAGAGCATTTTAACTGAATCTATAAACTGCAGCACAGATTAATGAAAAAAACAGTTTTCTTAAAGAGACCCAAGAAATCCATTAGAAAGTTGATTTAGATGTTGCCAGTTCAATACAATTTCTTCCAAAGAAATGTAACAAGGCAAAAAGGCCCAATTCATATCCAGCAGGCAGATTCAACATGTTATCATCAAAATATTAAGTGCAATACCACAATCCCAAAGGACTGCTTGGATGCAATAATTTGTATGCTGTAATGTTTCAAGAGCCATGACTTCACACTCTGCATGTAAAGCACATACAGCGGGTAAGATAAGTTTTTAATACGTCAACATTTTTCTAGGTTTAAATACTTGCAGGTTAAAATAGGGTGAATGGCAACAATCCAAATAATCCCCCCATTCTCAGAAATCAAAGCACAAATCAAGATGTGGGTAAAAATTGAAATGACACAAGAATAAGTATTGAACACACTCACAGAAATTATATTAAATAATTTAGAGAAAAGCCTTTAGTGGTAATGACAACTGCAAGACATCTCCTGTGTGGAAAAACTAGTCACATGTATTGCTCAGGTGGGATTTTTCTTCCACACTAACTGTTTTCAAATTTGGAAGCTACTGGGGATCCTGATCCACTCTGAGTTTTCTGTAGATTTTCAATTAGATACAAGTCAGGTGACTAACTGAGCCGTTCTAGAAATTTTGCTTTGTTTCTCTGAAACCAAGTGAGAATTTCCTTGGCTGTGTGGGAAATTCACACAGCCAATTGGAAATCTACACTCGTTTCATCTTTAGATTTTTTTAAAAATCAAGAATGTCTTGACACATTTCTGAATTCATCTGTCCTTCAATCATATGAAGTCTGTCATGTTGTAAGACAGCCCACACCATGATGTTCCCACCTCTAAACTTCAGTGTTGGTATGGTGTCTTTGGGTGATTACAATTCTTCCTCTTACAATAAGCTGCAACATCCTTTTTCTTCAGCAGTGGAGTGTGGTTGAGCGCATTACTTATTTTAATTATGGGAAAAACTGTTCCTGCTATTTCCAAGTCTTTCTGGTGGTCTCTGCAAGTGCTCCTTGACTCTTGGACGACTCTTATTATTCTTTTTACTTCTGTCAAAAATCTTACAAGGGTCACCTGGTTTTGGCTGGTTTATGGTGAAAAGATGTTCTTTCCACTTCCACATTATGGCTTCAATATTTAGACTAACATTGACGTGTACAATATTTATTTTACCCGCTGTTTTGGTCAGTAGTTAGTACGCTGATGCCCCTTGAATGTCACACCAGATATTGTAAGAACAGAAAGAAAGATGGGAAAAAAAATGCATTTACTATTTATTTATTTATTTATTTATTTAGTGCCCGATTGATTAAACAGACTTCATTTACAGTCTAAATTATCAAGCTACCATTTTTCTGCTGCCAAATATCAGTGTTTAAATATTGGCATGACGCGATGACTTCAAGCATGAAATACTTGCTAAAAAGATATGATACTCAAGTCAACTAGATTTCTTGTAGTCCATAGAAATGTCTCTTTGGGATTTTGAGGTTACAACTTGGTTTTAGCGACAGGGTTTATGCTGTATTTGTTAATAAGGTCAGACAGATGTCACAATGACAGCAGGGTGTGGTGTTTGTGTCAGAAAGGTTATGATTTTGGTCTCAGCTCCTGGGTTAAGAGATGGCATCTTCTACATCTACAGTATTTCACATAAGATTCAAACTGCAGTTGGGTGACATAATAATAATAATAATAATAATAATAATAATAATAATAATAATAATAATAATAATAATGCATTTTATTTGAGGGCGCCTTTCAAAAACCCAAGGTCACCTCACAAAAACAGACAGACAAAAAACAACAAATAATAAACAGTCAGCAACAATTATATGAAGCAAGTCAGTAAACAAGATGCAACAGTTAATCCATGTTAAAGTGAATATGCCAGTTTGAACAGGTGTGTTTTCAGCTGTGATTTAAAAGAGGAAAGAGAGTCTATGTTCCTAACATGGGCGGAGTGTTCCATTTTATAAGACTTAGGTAAGCACCGCACAAGCTTCTCAACAAAATGCTAAGCTAGAGCATTTATATTTCTCTATTAGCAAACCTCTCTCTGCAGTTTCAGTCTAAATGCTGACAGTGTTAGGTATTTATGTGTGATATTTTAAAGTTAGAGTCTGAGAATAAATTGTGTGAATGTAGTGTGCACAGACGTGAACAGTTGTCTATTTGCAGCTGTAAGATGAGTGGGGATAAAATGGCTGCCACTCCAACCTCCTGCTCTGTCATAAAGCTGCTCAGAATGATCTCAAACAGCTGTTGAAGACAGTCTGCCCCTGCTGTTGCTAAGCAACACAACTGGTGGAGGACAGCAGCCGCTGTTCACAAAGGGAAAGCCATTTATTTACTGATGTCTCGTGCTGCCTCCCTCTGCTCTGGTTTGCATTAAGCTTCCTAAGACTGATTTGAAGAAGGTTCACAAGAAGGTGTTTAGGCGAGACAGAGCTGAAACATTAAAAAGATGAGCATATGTAGTATAACTGATTGAAATAGGGAAAAACATAGCTTCATCAAAACTAGAACAAGGATGTGTAACCGTTTGGTTCTTCAGGCAACAAGACCTGCAGATTTCCAGTGCTATTTATGACAAAGGAAACCTTGCTTTGTAAAAAAAAAATTACATATAATTATTACATCCAAATATGACATTATCACCAGGACAGCTTAACATTCTAGAAAGTTCCTGCTTCTTTCCTGTCTAAAACACTGCAACTCCTGTTTCCTAAGGTGTTATAACGATATTTAACCTTGTGAGTTATCACGTGTCATTGACAATCAGATTACATTTTGGTTCTTGTTAATTATTTCAAAACCTTGTTCAGACATGCTTGATGCGAGTCTTGCGACTAGGCTGATGGGAACGTTGCTCCATGTGGTGAAGATCCCTGCATGAAGGGCATTTAGATCAGGGGAACAGATTCTGAAAGAAGTCCTTTATCAGACAGGCCTTGTGAACTGCAGTGTTTTCCTGTTTAAAGACCAAGTCATCAGACAAGAACTCTGGGTCACAAGGATGCCTGCTGCAACATCTTTACATAGCTGGCTACGGTTCAACACCCCTGCACAACCGGAAGCTCCATTGCTCCACTGAAGCAAAAAGCTCGTAGATCACTGTGCTGCGTGGAAAACGTCGCCAGTGGGAATTCCTTGTTTTTGCAAAGTCCAAAGGGAAAGTTTGTAGCGTGGTGGGGTACCTGGTCTTGGACATCATTGTTTTTTCTTTAAGTCCTTCTCTCACACACTGCAAAAACACAAAATCTTACCAAGTATTTTTGTTCCAGTTTCTAGTGTAAATATCTTAAATACACATAAAATAAGACCAGATTAACTTACAAAGTACTTTTCAGCACAATATGATATTGTTTTAAGTAAATAATTCCTTAATATTGATGAAAAAGTACTAGTTAAGTGAAATAATCTGTCTAGTGGGACAAGATATATTTCCTACATTATAAGCCAAAATGTCTTGTTCCACTGGCAGATTACTTCACTTATAACTTTTTCATCAATATTAACGAATTACTGACTTAAAACAAGCTCCTATATCTGGTGAAAATGTACTTGTAAGTTAGCTTTGTTTTATTTTAAGTGTATTAAGATATTAGCACTAGAAACTAGACCAAATATACTTGGTAAGATTTTGTGTTTTTGCAGTGCAGAAGCCATCATATGGTTATTGGGATGCAGGCAGTATTAGGAAGGGCCTTCATTTGGGGTCTAGGATGAATTTGTAATGTTACAGAAAGCCCGTTTCATCCTCTAGCTCAGCACAAATTACAATTTTTGGGTCTATCATTTGACTTTGTTGTCTCATAACCCTCAAGATCTTTTAAGAAGTGTATAATGGCTGACCTATTGCATCCAACCTTGGCAGTGATGGAGCACTGCAAAAGGCCTGCAATCTTAAAAAACACAAGGCCTTCTTGCATTTGCCATTGGGGGTGAGGCGTGTGTGAATATCTGAAAGAAAACAGCATGAAAGCCCAGATTGTTGCTCAGATTTGAACTGAAGATCAGCTGATGAACAGCTTGTTTGAGAATAAATGTCTGTTTTTTGGCCACATTTGCGTTGCCTGATGGGTTTTTTTCGTTTGTTTGTTTTTTTTTTTGTTTGTTTTTTGTTTTTTTTTTGTGGGAAGGGGGGGTTGGTTTGAAATGTGTAATATATGATCCTCCTTTTGCTTGCTCTGAATAGTGTGTGAGTAGAAGTGGGGAAAAAGGGAGCAAAGTATGTAACATGTACATTGATGGGAGCGATGCTGGTGAAGGACAAAAGGTGAATCTCAGAATTGCCTAATTTGTCAGTTATAAACATCCAGAGGAATGTGTTCACATTGTAAGGGGGAGGGGACACAGCTGAGTCTCTAGTTGAAGGAATGTATGTGTGTGTGTGTGGGGGGGGGGTAAATGGAGCTAGCACTTAGAAAAAAAAGACGGGTCTGTGGGGATGAGGCAGCAGCTGTTTCAGTAGCTTTACTGGCACCGCTGACCACCAGCTACACGTTTTATGCATCACTGTTTTAAGTGTGATAAATCAGTTCCGCTCAGATTATACACAACACATTCTCTGCCTCCCTGTTTCCGCAGCACATGCCTGAATAAATTACGTTTGCAGTCAGGAAGTTGTAACCATGGCAACCACATCTTCCTCCACAGCAACAGAGGAGGAGGGGTGAAAACTGCAGGGATGTACAGTCAGGAAAAGAGACAGATTAGAGTAACTAAAACTGTATCCTAAAGCTCTGTCTCCACTTCCACCTTACTGCTTCAATATGCACATCGCACATGAAGAAGGAACTTTAATATCAACAATCCCATTTCCAGCAGTAATTATTGAACTTCAACATGTCACTCAAAGTTTCCATCGTATGTTAAAACAATGTAGTCCCATTCACTAAAGTAAAGAGGCTTACAGAGTGAACATGTTCAACTGATGTCAGGCTAACAGGACGTAAGCAGGTCTCAAAGAGGCTAAATATAAATCCAGACAGAAAGAAAGTGCAGCATGGAGACTTCGTGCCACAGAAGCGCTGAGCCAGCAAACTGAAAACCATCACATCAGACACCTCATCAACCAGTCACATGGCAGAAGAAATGAAGCCAGATTCTGAGATTATGTGTTCTGTTACACAAGGCAATTACTTGGTACATCGCTGCCACAGTCCAGAGGAGCCCGGATGTTTGATTTGATTCTTCAGAAAACTGCAACAGGATCAGTAACACTGGACTCCAGCATAGTAGAAATCCTGTAAGAATAACAGCAGCAGTCCTGGCTGTGCTGCTTCCAGCTGCATTGCGGATCTTTCTTTCTGAGCAACAATTCAGCTGAACTGTGTGTAGCAAGTGATAGTTAAGGTGCCTTTGTCTCAGTGCTTCAGCTCATAGCCTGCATGCTAATGTGCATGCACACCAAGTTGTCTGTGAAATGCTTTAATATTCCTGGGGAAGAACCCTTCCAGAGCTTAATTTGTATGGATGCCTCAGTTCAGCGTGTTGCAGGAACGTGCTGTAAAGAAACAAATGATTTTTTTTTTTTTTTTTTTTTTTTACATTACCTTAAATATCTTAACAACACAAGCAAAGTAATTATTGTTGAATGTGGATTTAACAAAGACTGTTGCATAGTTTTTCTGCAGCTTTAAACTCTCATTTTAAACAAATGATTGTTATACAACAGTGACCTTTTTGCACGATTAAATCCCTCCTAAATAAAACCTCAAACTCTTAAAACCCTGGTTCTTCAAATGTGGTGGGTGTACCCATGGTGGTTCTTGGGCACTCTTCGTGGTACTCAGGAAATGTTAGTGTCAACAGTTTGAGAATTTATTAACCTTCTGATCTTATTACTTGGGGTCAGAAGGCTCCACTGGACTAATAATTACTGCTGCCAGTAATGACCAAACCAATTATTAGGTTGAGGCGGCAATTTCTCCATGTTAGCATAAAATCATCATGTGAAAATGCATGTTGTATTTACACAGGTTATCTTAGACTGATAGTATTTTTTTTTCCCGTCAGAAACATTGAAGTGTGACAAGAAAAGCAAAACCAGACAGCTATCAGTGAGGGGGCAAATACTTTTTCCATGGCACTTTCAATTCCTTCTCACCATCTCTGTGTTTTTTCTTAGTGGGGGGGGTTCAAATCAACCCACTGATGTTACGCCTCTTCACCACTAACCAAGGTAGTGACAGCTCTATATCAGTCAAACTGTGTAAGGATTAGCCAGTGTTGCAGCTCAGCAGTGGGACTGAGGAAGGATCTGCTCTCAGTGCAAAAGGCTCGGTGGTAGATTTAAGACAAAAACCCATTGGGGGCCACTGCGTTGTGTCATGCACATCATTTCTAGCCATTAACACACACTTTGGGGAAAAGGAAGAATGGATTCTGTAGTGGCTGATATCTGCTCAAAGAACAGACGAAACATACACACCCTTAACTGCACTATCCAGACATAGTTACAACAGGCTTTTTTAGATTGGAAAACACATTAAATCAAAGTCTCGGTCATGTTTTTTTATCTTTATAGTTTTACCTGGAGAGCTTAGCGTTTCCTGAGGAGGTGTTGATCATAAAAGCTGGATGTTAGAGAAGCTAAACACCTGACATTATGGCAAGACTAATCCTACTTAAAACTCTATTCTTTTCCTATTATGCCGGTGCCAACAACATGTATCCTACCAAGGTTAAGAAGGTTCTGGTTTCAAAAGGGCTTAAATTTTCCACCGATACGATTACTGTCCTTTTAATGAGATCCCAGAGAAAGTTCTGAATATGAAATTTTTTCCAGCTATATGAAGAATAAAAGTAAAACAGCACAGCCTTCTAATCTTATTAGATGAATGATCAGTACAGCAGACTAAGCACAATGAAATGCCCAAGGAATTCCAATGCTTCATAGGAATATTACAGTCAACAGAAAGAGCTTGACTGGGATAACATCGTGGGTTTGCATGAGGCCTGCTGATTGTATTGTGCAGTGACACACTTCTGGTCAGTCAGCACAGTGTTGTAAAACCTTTCCATTTATGTAGCACCTCAGTAAAAACTCTTAAGTGTTACAAGTTACAAGACAAAAACGATTTAAAAACTCAGAGTCTCTTCAGTCTCTGAATTGTGTAACATCAAAAAGAAAAGCTGCATTTCAATCAAAAGTTTACTCCAATGGAATTTATTAGAACTCACTCAGCCCCAAGGCACATTACAATATCAAATGTGTTAGTTTTACCATATGTATGCATCACGACAAAAAAGGGCATAACAAAAAAGACACAGTCCGTAACACAGAACAGATTCCCAAATGTACAAAACTGTTTAAGGGCAAACTGAAAACATACTAAAATGACTAAACTGTTGGAGTAAAAAGTTAACTTAAATCTTTAAATTCATAGACAGCACCTCATGAAATGATGAAATCTGTCTCACTCTCCAAAAACACAAGCACCTTCTTCTTTTTTTTTTAAATTTTACTTTGTTAGATGAGTTTGTATGAAACATTAGGATATGGAACATTTACGTTTAACTGTGTCTCTGCTACAGCCTCAGCTCTGGGGGGAGTCCTGGATGTGAGCTGCTCCTGCAGCAACAAACAGGTTTTCATTCGGATGTGTCATCTGGAGAAAAGGAAGACTGACTGTACAGCAACCCTCTGCTAAGTTTCCATCACAGATAAATCCGCCCAAAACCTGTCATTTATAAACGATCCAAACTTTTTATTTCCCTATAAAGACAGTATTTTGATGAAGTACACATTTATTTCTTTTTTATTAAGCTATAATTCTGTGATAACCCCTTTCCATATTCATTACTGAAAAACTTTTACTTTAAAACAGGGTTTTGGATAAAAGTTTAAGTAAAACTTACATTTGTTCAAATATTTACACACGCAGTCTTTAAAAATGACCTGGTTCTTTACTTCATTGATTTTGAAATTAATCAACATATTGTGTTGGTTTTCATTCAAATTCATGACAATACTTGTTCTGTATGCTAATACATCTCTGCTCTTTAAGATCAAAATCTGGTGAATAGACTGTATGAATAATGTACAGTTTAACATGAACTAACTCACTTTAGAAAATCAGCAGAAGGGATTTCAAATATTCTCTCAACTTCCTTTTTTACAATAATACTAAGGATGGACTGTAGTCATTTACATTTTGCTTTAATTGGAGCTGTTTTAATCCTTACATAATATAAATTAAAAATGTTTTCCATAAGTCTTTCAAGTTAAAACTGTGACTAGTAAAATTAATGTCATGAAGAAATATCTTCATGAAGAGCTTCAAGGATTTTAAGGTGCATTTCAGATATAAAATCTGGAACTTTCTTTCCACTATATAGTCCAAAACAGGGTTATTGACAGCAGTAACCCCTCCCACTGTATTTGTAGCTCCTCCCATTTGACATAACTCCTCCCACTGTAGCGGTGTCAGCCCAACTCTTGCTCTGCATAGAGTGGGAGAGGGTGTCCTCCACCAGGGATTTAAAACTTATGATCTTAGCAATAAAGCTATAATCATTTTTTTCACAGCAACTACGCTTTAAACCTTATGTAGAGTCACAAAAATACACGGAAACCTCAAAGGGATTTCACCAACGTAGACATCGGTGTCCCATCACGTATGAGGTAAGACAAGAAGATGAACAGCCACGTTTGGGATTAAATCCTGGTGTTCTAGTCATACTCTTTTAATCATTTCACATTTTTTACACTGTGAACATTATCACAACCTCTTCAAAGTCAGGTGAAGTTTGTATCATTTACAGATATTTAACAAATGAAGCCTGAGAGATGTGGCTCAAAGGAGCAGAAACCACACATATAAGCAGCGACAACCAGTTTCTTAAAAAATCTGTTACTGATCCACAGGTGTTGTGGTTGTTTTTATTTGTGCTCCATAACACAAACGGCTTAGAACCCAAAATATTCCTCTGAATGAAGAGTTCACTTTCCCCATAGATGGCAGTAAATGGAGGTGGATGATGTACGATCTTTTTCAATTAACGTTAACAAAAAGTAGGAGCTTTAGAATATTTTAAATTAATTTGACTGAATTATATTATTGAAATAGGTAACCAATTCAAAATGCTCAGCAGTCTTCCTCCACAATGCTTCACCCAAAAGTATTACATCATTACCAGGGTCTTTTCTGAAGTAAACTTTTGCCCTGATCATTTGTTTTTGTCGTGGTAAATGCTGTGGAAATTCAGGGGAGGGGATAACCGCCCCAGAAAAATGTCCCTGTAGTGGAGCTGCGCCTTTAAGTACCACCCATCTTTACATTTTGTTAGGGCTCCAGCAGAGACAGGAACAGACACCAACACATCATCACCCACTAAGTTTGGAGCAGCTCTGTCTTTTTCAAGACAAGACAAGAGTATTAGAGCGTTTTGGATCCATAAAAATGCTGCAGGATAACAGCAGCACCAACTGGAGAGAAATACTAATATAATATGAAACAGGAAGTCAACTGTCTTCACTACCAAACTTCACCTTTGTTTTTTATACTGTCATCTAAACATCCAAGCACTCTTTATATACTTTATTAACATGTATACAAAGTAGTGGAGGAAGCGTTTATAGGTCCTTCACTGCAATAATAGTACTAACACCACATTTTAAACAGGAAATCTGTTGAATATATCTAAAGTGTTAAAAGGTAAAGCACCAACAGACAGATGTCCTGCAAATGTTCTATTAGACATGATAAAAGAATTATTACAACTTCATTCATTGGTACGTAGTATTTTATCCACTGTTTAGGTGCTTCCTTAAAGAAAGCAAAGAATAATTGTTTAAATTTAAAACAAACCTGATGAATATTATTTCATTTCAACAGATTTGGTAAAACAAAATTTGACATAAATAACACATTGACACACAGATTTCATTCAGACAACAAACCAACCTACAAAGTTATTTTAATCATGATAGCAAACTAATTATGTCATCTACTAAAACTGTCAGAGATGCAGCTGTATTAAGCAACTAAAAATGCTTTGATCTAAAAATTAGGAGCAAACTGTTTTTTTTTTTTTTTTTTTTTTTTTTTTTTGTTTTTTTGTTTGTTTGTTTTTACATCTTCTTCCAATCATGTAGAAAAGGGTTTTTTTTGAGGCTCAGCAGCAGATCCACTGTGTGGTCATGATATGTTACTTTTATTCTCTCTCAGTAAGGTTGACATTAAGGGTCCGCTTTTAATCTCCTCACGGGTCCCTCTCCTTCTTAACCTTCACGTCTCCAGCCAGGATGGTCGCTATTTCCCCCTGCATGAAAGCCCAGGGCACGTTGGAACCCAACAAGGGACATTTGTCCCCGCTGGGGCAGTACACCTCCCCAGAAGCCCCCTGGGCCTTGATGCTCTCTCTGGAGCACGGGAAGCAAAACTTGTGGTTGGGGACGGAGGGACATTGGACAAAATGCGTGTCCTCTAAGCGTTCGTGGCAGATAGTGCAGCACAGAGGTCCGCTGTTGGCCATCGGTGAATCGGGCACGCTCTGAGACGGCAGCTGGTCCATGGCACCGGCGGACTGCGACGCTGCGGACAGCCCGCTTTCTCCGGTGCGCGAGGAGAGGCGCCTCTGGCCGGACACGGAGGGGGGAGACACTGGGCTGCTGCTATTGTGTCTCGAAGAGGAAGTGGTGGAGTGAACCGAGTCTCTGTCTTTGTTGGGTGAGTACGCGTTCCCGAGCGTGTCTGCCACTGACAAAAGCGCAGCCATCGGGGACTGCCTGTTCTGAGGTGCCGCAGCATCTGGAGGTGTGGTGCGGCCGGAGGGGACGCCGGGGTGTCCAGGGGTCAGCGGGGGTGGTGGCCCACCAAATGAGCCCGCAGCCATTGAGAGTTTGAGAGCTTCCGCTTGGCTGTTGATCCACTGCTGCCTTTGCTGCTCATCCGTCAACTTCAGACTGCTCTCAGCTGAGTCCGGCTCCGGGGAGGCTTTCCTCTTCCTCGCCCCGGCCCTGGTGGAGCTGCTCCCGCTGCCAGAAGCCGAAGCTCGGCCTGGAAGAACGAGTGATGTTGGCAGCAGCGGGCAGCTGCCGTCGATGTAAGGCTGGGGTAGCATATCCTCCCCCACAGCCTCTTTAAAAAACCGCAAAGACTCCGGTAGTAAGTCCCCGAGTAGACGCCAGTCCCCGGATCCGTGCTTCTTCTCGTACTCCAGATACTTAAACCCAGAAGACAGACCTCTGCCAAAGTCCTTCATGCAGTCCTGGTACATCTGCTTGGCGACCCCCGAGGCGCTGGAGAACACGTTCCCGGAGCCACATGGGTACTCAATAAAGATCTTAAGCTCGTAGTCCATTCCGGTTTTGGACACAGCGTCGAAAGCGAAGACCCTGCCGACCAGACCGTGGTCCTTCTTGAAGCGGACATCAAACGGTGTGCACCCGGAGAGGAGGACCAGCGTTTCCCGCACTGTTTTCGGCTTACTCGCCCAATCTTCTTGTCGGTTCCGTAGGCTCTCGCTTAGCTCAGTCAGAGCCTCCGCGTTCCGCTGCTTCTCTTTCATTTCCCGCTCCTGGTCTGTGCTCGACACGGAGGCGGGTCGCTTCCCACCCAGCTCGGAGTGTCCCACCTGGCCGGGCAGAGAGACGACCACCATGGAGCTCGTCGGGGGTCTGCCTGCCAAGCTATGCGTAGTCGGTCCGTTCATTCCGGTCTGAGGCATGAGGTTCGGAGGTACGGTCATCTGGGCTGGTGCTGACACGAGCCCACCGTTGCTTTTGCTCCGGGAGTTCGGGCTTTGCCGGTTCAGCTCAGGTGGGCCGTCGTCTGCTTTAAAGCCGTTGAGCCCTCCGAATCCATTGGGCGGCCTGCTGCTGCAGCTGTGCACTGAGTAGTCAAACCGAGCCCGGCTATCCGCTACCTGGGTGTATCGGTCCAAACTGGGCTGAGACTTCCCTTGTCCATCCGCCTGGTAGTGGTTCAGCTGTCCCAGAGCTTCCTTCCCACTCAGTAAAGCCGCCTGGCTCTTCGCTGCAGCGGACTGCTGCTGCGCGGGCAGTGCGCCCGCAGAGGACCGGCTGTCCTGGAAGCCCTGGGCCCGCTTCAGGTGACGGGCCGTCTCGATGACGAACTCGATCCGATCCGCACCCTCGTAGTTGACGCAGCCCCGACACACGGGCTCGGTGAAGTCCCATATCATAGCCCAGGGCATGCGGGGCAGGTCGCACAAATAGCACGACTGTCTGCGGGATGAGGAGACCTGCGGGGAGGACATCTTCCCTCTGTGGGTCTCCCTCCCTGCCTCCTCCTCTGAGCTGCTGACACCCGCCGCTGCTCCGCAAAAACCTAAAAAGAATGAATGAGGAGGCCAGACTGCGGCGTGTTATTGTTCCTCCCTTGTGATGCTGCAGCAGAGAAGGTGGGGGTGTTGTGCGTTTCCTCCCGCATCCTCTCAGGGAGGCTTAGGAATTTGCTTTCCAACACCCCGCCCCTCTGCATCCTCCCAGCCATGCCACCTGGAACACTGAGGGATTCCTCTGTGCAATCAGGGTAACATTGCTTGTCCCTTTACTGTCATTATTTCCCGACTGCAGAGGAAGAAGCAGCTACAGTTTGTAGGATGGTGACAAAACAAACACAACAAAAGAAGATGGCGAGAAAAAAAAAAGCTGGGCATGTTTGTTAAAAAACTGCAATGTAAAAAAGAGACCCAATATATAGCTACAAAAGGTTAGTTGAGTGGAAGAGCTCTGAAGTTGTAATATTTAAATTTTAGCTGAAGATAAATTACAGACCTTCTAACTCAGAGTTATCAACCGATCAGTTCAGCATCAATATTAAATCAATCAATGTTTTAAACTAACAGCACTTTAAAGTTGGTGGTGGTTTGAACAGGGATGCTGCAGATGTGTCAGTGTTGCTAGGCAGTTTTACTGCACTTCATTTGCGAACTGCAAACACACAAAACCCTTTATGTAGAATTGCACTGATCAGGTTTCTCCTTGCCAATACCAGTTTCTAGTTTTCTTTGTGGTCCTAAGCAGGGTTCATACTGTGTGATTATCAGCCCTCTTACACAAAATCTTTAATTAACTGTCATGAATTGTAAAAAAAAAAAAAAAAAAAAAAAAAAAAAAAAAAAAAAAAAAAAAAAACAACCCCAAAACAAAAAACACAACATCAAAAACACTGGCTATTTTGACCGTGCAGTGTGAGTGCTGCTGAGACAGAGGCCTAATTCAAGTCCTCTTTTGCTCAAACATGGTCGCTTCAATACCAGTCTTTTCCTCCCTATTTTCAGTTTTGCTCTACAAATAAGTGTATTACCACCCGATACTTGCTGTCCATCCACTGATGCTCTGATATCTTTGCCTGATGTGACGCAGTTCGGCATCTTTCATCCTGCAGTCTGACTGGAGTTACTATCGTAATTTTTGGGGCTGCACCGATTGCAGTTTTCCAGCTGATCACAGATCTTTAAAAAGCCTGACCTGCCAATTCCAATTTTGGACAGTAGTGATTTTTTTTTTTTTTTTTTTTTACTGACACTGTCGCCAAAGTCTACAATAACAGAAAGAAAGTCACTAGATTTGTCACTAGTTGGTTTTTGGAAGAAAAAAAAAAAGTCGCAAGAGAGGGCTGAAAAGTCACTAAATATAGTGAAAAAGTCGGTAAGTTGGCAACAGTGGGGTGACTATTGTGAACCACTCATGTGCAGATGTGACCTGGTGGGTGGGCCTGTCAGCCAGCCCTCTCTCACAGCAGAGCAAAAAGGGACAATGGCTGATTTTCAGACCTTTGCGGAGGTAGGCTTCAAATGCAAGTATGGGCTGATCGCCGATCACCCAAAATTAAGAAAATTGGGGTCGGTGGATTGGCCAGCCGATCAATTGGTGCACCCCTAATAATTTTATCATATTTAGCTCACACAGTGTGATGTTAAAGTCTTTTACAATTTCTGAAATCACAATATGTGCTCAGCTTTACTTGCCAATTTAAACAGGACTATAACATGTAAGAGAAAACATGTGCTGCAGGTTATTACACGTAGTAGTTTTAAATGCACCAAAAATGAAGGAATTACAAAATCATTCTTGTTGATGCATTAAAGCATACGCACCAACCTTTAATAGGAAACAGAATTCAGATTTGCCCGTTTTTGGCCCGTCAATCACCAATCAGATCCAATCAAAAGACCAATTACGATCTCTGCATCTACCAATTGAGAATCAGTATTCCAGCTGTAAAATAATGCATAACCTAACCAAAAATATAAAATCACCACAGGGAGATGTACAAACAAAAATGTCAGCAAGCTATTTTGGAATCACTGTTTTATTAAAAAAAAAATACTTTCATCTTTTGTCAGCGTACCAGATTGTGATCTAATGCTATGCTGATGCAATCTGAGGACATCACCTACAACAAGGTAGTGTTCCCTCTCTGCCAGTTCTTCACACACACACACACACACACACACACACACACACACACACACACACTACTACAGGCATCCCTCTGATGGGTACCCTCCGTGTTGCCCTAGAAACACGTCTGCTGGCCACAAAGAAAGGGGGAGGAATCTGCTGAATATCATGAGCTGAAGCCTTGTTCACCCCAACTCTCACACCCTACACATAAATATGCAAATCAACTAACACACACAGACACGCATGTACAAGCAGAAATGGGTTCAGTTAAGACATTCTGATGCTTTGAATGCAGATACTCTCCCCTAAATCTACATCCTTGTTTGGTCAAACACAAAGCCTGAAATGCACAGGTTTACATGCATGACTATTAATAATTCTTTTTGTAACACCTAAATATGCACCTTTTCATTTAATAACAGATGATTCTGGTTTTTGTATCATGTGTCAAAGACATAAAAGTGTCTTTTTTGAATTTGTCGGAGAAGCTGCTTACATGTTTTGATTGAGGACAACTCTAAGAATGAACTGTGTCAAATGCAAATATTCCTTGTCATATTTCATTAATACACACTGGGGGTTGAAAATTAATTCAGCACCAACAGTAGAACTGAACTAGAAAATTTCTGAAGAAATTTAAAAGGGGCCTGCCAAAGTGTGCATGTCGGTGGGAGCCGAAAGAGGCGTTTCGATGCAAAAGATGATCAACAATGCAAAAGTGATCTACAAGGAAGTTTGGAGGATGGGGAATATCACTGACATGTTGAGTAACCGTGACTTAGTCCACTCAGTATGCAAACTGTAGTGTATGAGCTGAAATTAGCCAAAATGCTAATGCTAGCTTAAATGATGTCAGTAGCATGTGGGGTATCACTAGCATGTGGACTTACATTGACTTACTTCATTCAGTATGCTAAACGTAGGTAATATATCAAAAAAGGCTAAAATGCTTATTTTACCTATAAGGCTATCGTTAGCATGAACGGTATCATGAGCATGAAGAGCAACTAGCACCTTGACACTACCAGTAGGATCTAGATTATCTCTATAATGCTCACTCACATGGACTTATTCCATTTAATGTGCAAATATGGGTGTATGAGGTAAAATTAGCTAAAATGCTAATGCTAGCTTAAATGCTATCAGCAGCATGTGGGGTGTCACTGGCATGTTGACTTACATTGACTTACTTCATTCAGCATGCTAAACGTAGCTAATACATCAGTAATGAGTTGCAATGCTTATTTTAGCTGTAAGGCCAATGTTAGCATGAGGGCTATTACTAGCATGTGGAGCAACTAACATATTGACACTACCAGTCGGATCTAGGTTATCACTATAATGCTGATTAACATGGTTTTATTCCATTTAATATGGGTGCATAAGCTAAAATGAGCTAAAATGCTAATGCTAGCTAAAATGCTATCAGTAACATGTGGAGTGTCACTATCCTGTAGACTAACATAGACTCACTCCATTTAGTATGTTAAACCTAATTATTTCAAAATAAGGCTAAAATGCTCATTTTAAATATATGCTAATGTTAGCATGATGGCTATCACTAGCATGTAGAGCTGCTAGCATGTTGACCCTACCAGTAGAATGTGCGTTATCACAGTTATGTTGACAATAATGGACTTACTTCATTTAGTAAGTAAATATCATGCTTTTATATTAAACTAAGCTAACTTGCTAATATTAGCTTAAATGCTACCATTAGTCTGTGGGCTATGACTAGCATGTTGTTCAACTAGCTTCTTGACACTACCATAAGAATGAGGGCTATCACACGCATGGATCCTTCGTCCTAATCCAACATCTCAATGTACTCTTTTCTCAGCTTTAAACATAGTGTAGGTAAGGAAGTATGACGCTTTTATTTTGAAATTGTCAGTGAGCATCATTTTAAAAGCTGTAACACTGCTTGAGTCAAACCTGTCATATTTAGCACAAAGCTGCAGTTACCTGCTGTGTAAAACATGAAGGCTTTTATTTTGTAGGGTATATTGAGCTCTTATTTTGAAAGTCCACTGTGGTTGTAAGTTTAGGCTGGTCAGGTCTCATCACTGAAGTCAACCAAGTCCCTTAGCAGAGCGGCCATGTTGCTTCTAGGCACCTTCTGCTCCCCAGCTGGAGCCCTCATAGACCAAAGCTGTGGCTGCCCCACTAAGTGTGTTGTTGCTATGGTAACTAATGTCCCTCTGCCAACTGACACTGTCAGCGACGCTCACTTTGGTCCAGAGAAAGTTCTAGATGTCTGAGGCAGGCAGCCTGACTGAGAAAACTTTTCTGAACAGCTCCTTCCCGTTCGGGAACCATAAGAGCTATCGGAAAAATTCTCGAAGCATGAGCGAGGGTCGTCTTTCGTCTTCGTTGGTCCCGCGACTCACATCTGTACCTCATTCATAGTGAAAGCAGGGACGAGCGAAATAACATTGTGGGAAAGGTGGTGAGATCATGAAAATGGCAGGAAAATGAATGGCCAAGCGTCCCCCTTATCCTCCGACGACACTTTACTCTGAAGCACTTTGAAAGAAAACTGTCAGGCTGAGAGAAAATTCCAAAAACATTTCTTGAAAGCCAACGAGCGGTTCGATATCATGATCGTAAATCATGTCATTTGAGCAATATTTGTAGGCGTGACGGCGAGTTGAAAAATAATCTGGGCTCTGAAATCCCCTTGCTCCCACACGTATCGGCAGTTAATTGCAGTTACACTATAAAATCATGATTTTTCGTAAAACTTTGGGTCGCTTAGAGGCGTGTTGTGGAAAAACCGCCAGAGTTATCAACATATCGTCTTTACTTCTGAACACAGCACGGACGTGTCTACAAACCAAGTGTTGAATGGCGTTTGGTTTCATGGTAAATCCTCAAAAATAATGTTTTTTTTAGGAGGTCTTCAGGACCTCGCTCCATTGACTTTGTATGGGGTAATTTTTCGCTAATTACGTCGCCATGATAACTCGAAACTAAAAGTTGAGCAATAGCACACATCTCGAGAACGAGCCGGGATTTTTGATATATATATTGTGGGGGTGCACGCTATGGTTTGGGCCGCATTAGCGGAGAAAGCGGTTTCGAGTTGGAGAGTAATAGGTGCCTCCATGCATTGCATAGGAGAGAAGTGCATTGCATTGCACTGCTCTCCTATGCATTGCTATGGCAGGCCCCAATTAGAATTTTAGAATTGTAGGATCATATTACAGACTCACATGTCTGTCTAACGATACTAACTAAACTTCAAATGTTTTAAGAATTTGCCAGCTGCTCTACCAGAGAAAACAAAATGTTGGATTTATTTTATGGAAATGTAAAGGAGGCATATGCAGCCATTGCAAGAACTCCAAGCAAATCAGATCGTAATCTTGTTTTTCGCTGCTCAGTGCATAAACCTCTTGTTCAAAGACAATCTGTGATGCAAAGAAGTGCAACAAGATGATCAAAGGAAGCTGAAGAAGCTTAGACCTGTTCTTGTACCAGAGGTATAGGAACAAGACATCCTGCTTTGTTCCAGTTCCAAAGAAAGGAAGCAAAGCAGCACATATCAGGACCCCTTGCAGGTTACTTATCACCGTGGAGTTGGAGTTGACGCCATCATACACCTGTTTCAACAAACCCACTGTCACCTGGACAAAGCAGGCAGCACCGTGAGGATCATGTTCTCTGATTTCTCCAGTGCATTTAACACAATTCAGCCTGATCTGCTTCGGCTGAAACTCCAGAAGACTCAGGAGGAGGCCTCAACAATCGCCTGGATCAGTGACTACCTGACAAACAGACCACAGTTTGTGAGACTGAAGGACTGTGTGTCTAGCCAGAAGGGGTTGCACGACTTCATATTTTTTAAAGTTGACTTCAACATGATAAAAGTTGAGTCGATGTGGACTAGTCGCTGTGACGTCATAGAAATGCAGGAGAAAATGCTTAACATTAACTTCCAGGCTTTCAGTCATATTCACAGCAAATAAAAGACCGCTTGGACAGATGTCTATCATGCAGAATTAGAAGAAGAAAAATCAGAACATTATCCCGGACTTCTTCAGCAGCAGCGGCGCAGACCGGTCATCTTCTGTCCCTGTGGTCCAGAAAGTTGCACAAAACCAAGTCTGACTTTTTTTTTTTTTTTCTTTCGAACACCAGCTGGTACTGATGATCGGGTATTTTCTTATCTTGGTTAGCTGCACATATTGCAGTCGAATTATTACATTGACAACAATTGCGCAAGTTGGAACATCATAAGCTAAGCTTATTATGAACGGATCACCTTTGATTCCAGTTAAATTCAGCGCACCTGCTGCTCCTCTGCCCCGACGCGCAGCAGGATCCTCCGGTGACTCCGGCAGCGGCTCTCTGAGTTTGCGGGATTAACGACATGCTGGCGACGGCGGAGATAGACTGTCAGATCCTCAGAGTGCAGCTTGAACTATGTTTCTGGATGTTGTCAGACTGTGTTTTATATGAGAGTAAAACTGCCAGGTAAGAAACTTCAACAGGCAGGGTGACGCTGATCAGTTGGATGGATGAAAGACAGCCCGATCATGCTGCACATTATCCCAGTAGCCTACTAACCAGGTGGTCAGCAGCACAGGAGCACCACAGGGCACTGTACTCTCACCATTCCTTTTGACTGTTCACCCCAGACTTCCAGTACAAAACAGACTCCTGTCATCTACAGAAATACTCAAATGACTCTGCAGTGGTTGGGTGGATCAGAGATGGATAGAAGCTGAGTACAGAGAGCTGGTTGACCGCTTTGTGGCATGGAGTGAAAACAATCTGATCTTAAATGTTTGCAGCAGGATGCTGCATATCTTCTATAAGTTTGATGTGGACAGTACAATCTCTTCTGCCATCATCTGTTGGGGTAGCAGCATTAAGGTGAAAAAATTATAAAAGTTCATCAAGATGATAAAGAAGGCTGGCTTTGGTCTGGGGACTGCTCTGAACCTTGGGAACCGACTGTGCAAAGAAGAAAGCCCCATAAAATGAAAAACATAAGAGAGCCCTGAGCATGGTCTTCATGAAACTGTTACACAACAACAGAGAGTCTTCAGTCAGAGGCTTCTTCTGCTGTAATAAAGACCACAACAGGACTACTACTATAATGTCTTGGATAATATACAGGTTACAGCAACATATAATTTCCCTTTAAAAGTAAATAAGTATTTTTGAGTCAAACTGAATTTACCTTTGAGTAGAGATGAGCCATATGGGGTTTAACGCTTGTCACAATATTTTGTGATGTTTATTGCGATAACAATAAAATAGACAAAAAACCATAACATCTTTACAGTGAATTTGGTAATATATCTATCACCGCATACAAATAAAGCCCCAAAGCAGAAATATAATTCTAAAAAAAAAAAAAAAAAACCCAAAACATTTGCATTATCATACAGATTACTTCACTTACATTAATTGATCCAACTGTGCTGTTAATCAGCACACAATAACTGCATTCAACTATGTGTTAAAATGTGTATTTATAAGTGTTGATTTCAACCATACTGTTTGTTTTGGGGGTTTCCAAACATTGTCAATTAGATATTTTGCTATCACAATAAATCAGAATTATTATCACAAATAATTTTTTGTAGATAATGATAAACAGCACCATAATTGCCCATCCCAACCCTATAGTGAGCAAAAAGGCAGTCACAGAGACAGAAGATGTATTCTATGTATGTAAGTGAAAACCAGCAGTGAGGAGCTCTCTGATCTATAGAAGGACTTGAAGCAGAGGATAATGGAAGGCAGGGATGATCCTTAACACTTTAGCAATCCAAATGTATCAAGAATATGGATTTTCATTTAGTATGACATCTATAACAGTATCAGAACAACCAATGAACCTGACATGGGTGTCTGAAATACTTGAGGCACCAGAAGCAAACCCATGCAGCCACATAGAAAACAAATACCTCATAAACAAAGGTGCCAGGTAAGACTAGCAAAACATCAGGGCTGTCAGGTGCCAACCACCACACCACAATGCAGATTAGAGTCAACAAATCAACCAAAGTGGTTCTTTCATAATAAATATCCAAACATGGCTGCCTTCACTGAATCTGGCTGGTTTCTAACTGCAGGAAGCTGAATTTTACAGGAAAAAGGCCAGTTTTGTCTTGAGATGAGCTACAACAAGATAACCTATGTATGCTCATCCAATTTTACCTGGCTTGCTCTGGCCTGGAGTCATCGTGGCATGTTTCTATGGCAACTGCATCCGTCGGCACAACAGCGGGGGCAATAGCAGGCTCTCCGGATCCTGATGAGCTTGGCTTCTGGTCCTTGACTTTGGCTGGTGAAAGACAGAAGGCGACATTTTTGTAAATGACTGTAAATACAGAAGAGATTCTTGCTGTTCTATCATTTTTTTTCTTCACAATCCAGATTCAGGATTCTGTCATTTTTGTGACAGAACAATGCAGAAATGTGTGGATATACAGCAAACAAAAGGGTTGTTATTCAAGTTCAAATGCTGGCGAGAGAAATCATCAATTTTTCCAATAAAAAACAATGTTTACTGTATTTTGAGGTGGAACAAAATGGTGAGCTCACTTCATTACAGTATAGTCATATCACCAGAACACACAAAGCTCCTGATGAATCCATTTGAAGTCACTTTCAATCTATGTTTTGCCCATTACAGATTTATTCTGTTTTTGCTTTTTTGTCACACTTTAATATTTCAGATCATAATTTAATAACAGACAAACATAAACTGAGGAAATACAGAAAGCACAAGCTATCCATCCCAACCTGACCCTATGTCAAAAATGATTTCCCTCTAAATATTGAGGGAATTAAAACAATTCTCTACAGAATTGTTTTAATTCAGCCACCCTGGAGGGTTTTTGGGCATTAAGAACCTGTTAGAAGGCCCCTCAAGCAACATAGTCGGACTTTGACTAGGCCACTCCAAAACCTTTTTTTGAGTCTTTCAGAGGTACTTGCTGGCTGGTTGGATCATTGTCCCAGTTGTGTTTGAGCTTAAGGTCAAACACAACTGGCAGCACATTCTTCATCAGGATTTTCTGCTAGAGATCAAAATTTGATGTTCCATTAATTAAAGTAAGTCAGGTTTTCAAACTGCAACACAGCCAAACCATCACACTACCACCACCACACCTAACAGCCAGTATCCAATTTCACTGAGATGCTATGTTAGTTTGACACCACAACTAATAGGACTCACACCTTCCAAAAAAGAATATTCTGCAGAATATTTTCCAAGAAGTCAAATGGGATCAAGATGGATCTTAGCAAATGTAAGACGAACATTTTGTGTTCTTTTTTGCACAGCATTGGTTTAGCAAGGGAACGCTCATCTCTCTGTTTTCTCAATTTAAAAGTAATGGTTCTCACCATTGTTCTCTGGAGTCCCAGAGCCTTAGAAATGGCTTTGAAAGCCTTTGTAACAGTTATTCTGGTGTGTTCTGGAGATTATGTCATATCTGGGAACCAGTTCCCCAAGTTCACTAGGAGCCGGTTCAGACCAGAAAGCCTAAAAAACACACTATTTAAATCTTCTCCAGATTTCCAGACTCCCTTTTTAGAAGCTATTTCTATATCCCCTAACAAGTACCCCACTTTTTTATCAAACTGACACAAACACCTCAAAGTGACAAAAAACTGAGTGTAAGTTTGACCTATTTCCACTCACCTTTTCTTATTCTCATCATTAAAATCAGAAACAGCAATTAACCTAGCTGTAGTGGATAAATATGATTGGAACAAAGTTTTTAGTTGTGACTGTGTGTGTTTACTGCCTGCTGAAAAATTCATGGCTGAGCTGACTGACCTTTGGAGTCTGAAGTTATAGAATCATGACCCGTCACTATCTTGATAGCTGACTCCAGCAGCTGGCTCTGATTGGACAAGAGGAGAACCAATAATCAGTTAGAGGGTAGAGGGTAGAGGGAGGATCTGACCCAGTGAGGGAGTTTACCTGCAGCTGCAGCTGCTGGCTTTGCAGTGCCTCCAGGTGATGCAGTGTGTGTTGACTCAGGCTCCGTCCCAGGCTGTCATCCTCCCTTATATCAAAGCAGGCAGACAGGCCACAGAATTGTCACAGGCAGTTTGCTTCAGACACAGTTAAAATGCAGCAGCTTGTTCACAACCACTTAAAGGTAACACAAAACAATCCATTATGATCCAGAAGACCAGAATTTATCCCTTAACATTTGTAGTGATTCATGACCTTTACCTATACAATCATTTTTCAAATACAAATGTCAAAACCTGAAATAAAAATACTTCTTCATTTTTTTCAGGCTACAAATGAAAATATCATTTTTATGTTAAAGCTACATTACAGCCCTCTACAGGCAAAACAGGTTACTACATGTTAAACAATTTCATCCTTGGTGATTTTTGTACTTTATGTTGCTGGAAGCTGCAGAGTCTAAGCTACAGTATTTATCAGTATACATACAGTGCATAGTAGAAGTATTTGTCCCCTTTAACTTTTCACATTTTGTTGAGTTGAAACCTTAAATTTCAATGTATTTTATTGGGATTGCAGGAGCAACTGCAGACCTACCAAGACATGGACGTCCACCTAAACCTAAGCTGGTCAGAGTAGCTGTCTTCCCTTAAAACCATCATTTTCCTTCTACTTCATCATTATTCACTACTTTGTGTTGGTTTAATTGCAAAAAAAAAAAATCCCAACGAAACTCATTGAAATCCGTGGTAGTAATGTGACAAAACATTAAAAAGTTAAACGGTTGTAAATAGTTTTTTTTACAAGGCCCCGTTCAAGCAAAACATCTACAAAGGGTTTGTGTACCTGTTGGTATGCAGCAGCTTCTGGATGCCTTCAGACAACTGAGACATTCGAGCTTCTAAGTCCGACTGGGCCTGGACACAGAAACACACAAAGAAGCACAAGAACAAGTTG
This sequence comes from Anableps anableps, assembly GCA_014839685.1. Taxonomy (NCBI): domain Eukaryota; kingdom Metazoa; phylum Chordata; class Actinopteri; order Cyprinodontiformes; family Anablepidae; genus Anableps; species Anableps anableps. The sequence goes on along the minus strand of CM026080.1, from coordinate 3,869,581 downwards.
AAACACTTGTCCTTCAGCCAGTCAGAATTAATGACGGAGATGGAGAATTGTCATGAAAAACGACAAAGCCTCTTTCAGTTCTGAGGTTTAACATATCACATCATGTGATCATCTGGTCCTCTCCAGGTTGTAGAATAAGGTAAATTATAACTTCAGATGAACAACACATGACACATAAGGCTGGGTCTTTATTGGTTTAACAAAACTACTACTAATAAACTGCATGTAAAAAGCCCCATGGGATGTGAAGACTTCAACATTTTTCATTGTATTTTCTGGTATTTATTACAATGATCATAAAAGGAGCAATAAAAGATACTGCAATTCAACACAGTTTTGGTTCTATCACTGCACAGTCTAGTGCCTCACAAACACCATGTGCTTATGTGCCAAACGGCAGTTCAGATTATCCACCATTTTTGGAGTCCTTGGAGGGCGTGCTGGAGAGTGCCCCTCCTGGGGACTCCCTTGTTCTGCTGGGGGACATCAACGCTCACATGGGCCATGAATCATCATGGCCCATGTGAATCACTGGCCATGAATGTAAGACCTGGAGGGGTGTGGTTGGGAGGAATGGCCCTCCCGGTCTGAACCCAAGTGGTGTTTTGTTATTGGACTTCTGTGCTCATCATGGATTGTCCATAACGAAAACCATGTTCAAGGGTGTCCATATGTGCTGTTTGCACCAGGACGCCCTAGGCTGCAGTTCAGATGATTGACTTTGTTGTCTGATCTGAGGCTGCATGTCTTGGACACTCAGATGAAGAGGGGGTGGAGATTTCTACAGACCACTGCCTGTTGATGAGTTGGCTCCAATGGTGAGGGAGGACGCTGGTCAGACCTGGCAGACCCAAACATACTCTGAGGGTCTGCTGGGAACGCCTGGCAGTCTCCCATGAGACGGCGCTTCAACTCCCACCTCCGGGAGAGCTTCGAACACGTTCCGGGGGAGGTGGGGGACACTGAGTCTGAGTGGGCCATGTTCTGCGCCTCCATTGCCAAGGTGACTTAAGGTTGTCAGTGCCTATCGTGGCCCCAACCCTTGAACCCGCTGCAGCGGATGGGCTTCAGCAGTCCAAGCAGCATGCGGCTCAGGTGGTTACTGAGGGAAAAAAACTCAGGTATGGGAGGAGTTTGGAGAGGCCATGGAAAACAACTTCGGTATGACTTTGTGGTGATTCTGGTCTACCATCCACCGTCTCAGGGGGGTGGGGGGAAGCAGTGCACCACCAACACTGTTTATAGTGGGGATGGCTGGCTGGAATTTCATTACTAATTCAGCAATCTATTTACCAAGCTGAACTGACTTCTGTTCAGTTCTGGTAGCACTGTTCTGTTTGAAATTTCAGAGGAGGGAAAATGTTGGTAATGGTGACTAACAATGATGAGTCAAACATTTATTTGTTTGGTGTCTGTTTAGAAGTTTTAACTCCAAGAGCCAGTGTGGCACAGTGTCCCTATTGGGAAGTCCTTTTTGTCAACTTGAGTTAGTTAACATTAACTATATTTTATCATAATCGCCATTAGGGGTGCGCCGATTGCACTTTTCCGGCCGATCACAGATCCTTAAAATGTCTGACCTGCCGATTCTGATTTTGGCTGCTACTGATTTTTGTTCTGAAAAGTCAGTAAACATTGCGACAGTAAGTTGGCAAAAGTAGGGTTAATGTTAAATGAACACATGCAGATGTGAGCTGGTGGCCGAGTCTGTCAGTCAGCCCTCTCTCACAGCAGAGCAAAAAGGAACAGTGGCTGATTTCCAGACCTTTGTGGAGGTAGATAAGATCAGTGGAAGATCGGTTTATTATTTAAGTATCGGTCGATTGCCAATCTCCCAAAATGAAGGAAATCGGGGCTGATTTATTGGCTGGCCAATTCATTGGTGCATCCCCAATCACCATCAATTTCAATGTGTGCAAAATCTCAAAGACAAAGGATTACTTATATAATTTGAGACACCAAGCATTCAAACTCTGCTCACCAATAATATATTTGGTCAGATGGATGGATTTTCAGTGTATTTAATGCATATACCTGATAGAGACCTTTGTAACCAACCAGAGAAAGAAGACTGGGAGAAATCTGGGATGATCAAAATCATTATAGTCATCAGTAATAAACAGTAATATCGCAGTTTCATCTTTCCTTAATATCATGTAGCCCAGCTAACTACCTTGATGAGAGGAGCAGTTGCAGCCACAGCTGCAGCTGCAGCGGCTGCTGCAGTTTTGCTGATGTCTCCCAGGCCACCAGATGATGCCTCTGTGTGAACACCTGACACACCCGCTGCATCGTCACCGCTCATATCAGGAGTGTTCTGCTGGTTTGATGTGTTTGGAGTCGGCCTTGGATTCAGCAGCTGTACTTTGACCTCTTTCTTGTGGTGGGTACTGTGACAGCTGAGCAGAGGGACAGATGGAAGATAAAATTTGGCATCACCAGCTTTACATCATAAAAATGACCAAACTGTGATGTTAGGCTGTCACTAGAATGCATGCATCATGTCACCAAGTAAAGACACTCACAAACAAAGCAAAAGTGATGTCCAAGACACCCAAGGTCTACAGTCGCAAAAGGTTTTTCTGATAGAGCTCAATATGTAAACAGAAGTTCTCCATGATTTGTCTTCTTACCGTTGTCTCAGAGCTCCCAGCACAACTCCCCGCCCTCCAACCTTGAAGCATGACGTCTGAAGCTCCTGACCTAAAGAAGATGATGAAAACAGGGGTCAATAACACAAATAAATAAAATGTCACTATTTTCTCAGAGACATTTCTTGTAGCTACTTGACCAGTGTCTTTACAACAGTCCAAAGGTCTTTTGAAAACCGTGTCCATTAAAAGGGGCAGTATTATGCGTTTTCAAGGCACATGGAATCATTTTACAGCACTATCAAGTAATTATGTTACCTTCAGTGGTTACAAAAATGCTGTATATGACCTAAAAGAAATTTGACTTCATAATTTAAAGCCTTGAAATTGGGCCTCTGTCTCTTTAAGAAAGTCTTGCTCCTTCCGAAACTTCGCCTCCAGGATGTCATTACAACAGCTAACCCTTTAACAACGTCTTTACCAGCGTTTCACTGAGAAGTAGCTCATATAATGAGCTCAGCAGATGTGCAGTTCCACCAGGTGTTCGCTAATTGCTGCTTTCTAGTCTGAAGGGGCTGAGTGGGAAAGTCGTGGGGGAGGGGTGTTCTGTGAGGTGGAAGCTCGCAAGCTTAGAAACTGCAGCTCTGAGGAGGAGCTGCCCCTCGGTCTCCACCAAAGCATTTTGAACAGCTGAATGGTTGCCTCGAGAGATTAAAGGATTTCTCAAACATGCATGAAAGAATCAAGGCAACACTCCAGGTATGTTTTTAATGAGGGAAAAACATTATTACATGATGTAAAGCTAAAAAAAAAAAAAGTCAATTTTACATAATATTGCCCCTTTAAGTAATGTGTGTAGCACAAGGCTTCTTTTGAAAGCCTCCATATATTTTGAAGCTTTTAAAATTCCAATAAAATAGAATTATGTCAAATGGGACATTCTCTTTTCATCATTTACAAATACGTGAAAAGTATTTACCCCTTACTGATTTATTTTATTCTTGCTATACTGTCATTCTTTGTCTGTTCCAGATCAAACATTTTTATATCAAGTAGAACCTAAGAAAAATACAAAAAGCAGTTTTCAAATGTTGATTAAGTCAGTAACATAAACCTTAGCAATCCCAAACGTTCCGGTTCTATGTGAAAAAGTACTGGTAATTACCCCCTAGTCCAACCTAATTAAGGTCATGCCACATAATCTTAAAACATTCATTTCAGGTTTTTTGAGCCATTCAGAGGTGGGCTTGCTGGTGTCCTTTCCTTTCGATCATTATCCTGCTACATAACCTGCTGTAAGAGTGGTGGAGCTTAAGGTCATAAACGGATTCTCCTTTAAGATTTTCTGCAACAGAGGAGAATTTATGGTCCCATCATTTATAGCAAGTCTTCCACGACCGACAGGAGCACACCAGACTCAAAGCATCGTACCACCACCACCATGTTTGACTGTACATATGTGGTTTTTATGAAATACTGCTTGTTTTTGACCATGTGTAACAAGACACATGCCTTACAGAAAGGTCCCTTTCTGTGTCATCAGTCCACAGATAATATTTTCCCAAAAGTCTTGAGGATCATCAAGATGTTTTTTGGTAAATGTGAGACAGGCCTTCGTGTTCTTTTTGCTCAGCAGTGATTCTGTCCTTGGAACTCTCCCATGGAGGCCATGTTGCCCAGTCTCTCTTTTTTATTGTTGAATCATGAGCTCTGACCTTTACTGAAACAACTGAAGCTTCTGGGTTCTTTAAGGTTCTTCTGTGACCTCCTGGACGATCAGTACTGTTCCATGTTATCGCCATTTGCAGATGATAGTATTAGGAAAACATTCTATGTGCAGTAATATTGGTCAATCTTGTGCAAATGATATGACTTGTGAGTATCTTTGTCTTTTTTACATTATGTTCAAAGCAAACTTAGACCCCAGATGATGAGTATTCTATCTAGCTACTTGAAAAAAAGTAATTATTTTCATCTCAGCAAGGTTATATAGAAAAAGTTGCTCCTGGCTGGTGTCAGCTGTTGTAGCAACAACAGTTTACAGTTTACAACAACTGTTTACTTTCTAAAACTTTTTATGCTCCATTAAACATTTTCCAGGAACAGAGTAAGTAAGTAAATTTTATGTATACAGCCCGTTTCACAGATAACATCACAAAGTGCTTCACAATATGGTATAAAATAGGGTTAAAAGCGTAATAAAAATGACAAAATAATAATAAAAATCTTCAAAATTTAAAAAGAATTCTTGAGAAGCTAAGAGATGTAGGTTTACAGTTGCAAGGCTAAAACTACAATAAAAGCAAGAAAAAGAAGCTCCACAGGAGCTTTAGACTTAGACAAAAGGTTCAGCCACAGAAAGTGAATGCTCAATACAGATATAAGAAAAAACACTCCAGCACAGATCCTGATATGTTTCAAGACTGGGCTTTTTTCAAGAGAGGGAGTATTTTAGAATTTCTAAAATAAGCAGGAACTTGACCAGAAACCAGCAAAGCATTGATTATTTGGAGCACAATGGGACCAATAGACTAAAAACCATCTTTAAACAAAGATGACAATGCCAAGAGAGCAGGCGGAGACATTCATTGAATTTACTAGTTTGATTCATTTTGGTAAAGTAACCAGTGCAAATCTATCTAACATAATGGGCGGGGAGGAAACTGAAGGGGAAACGGATAGATTTTACATTACTGACTTTATCAACAAAAAAAAAAAAAAAAAAAAAAAAGAGGAAAAGTTTTCACTGTCATCATCTGAACTGGAACTGTGGGTGAAGTAGGAGAGACAACACTGCTAATGCTGTTAACAGCAAAAGAAATGTTCACATCTCATGGTCTAATCTTTTTTGATCTCTGAAACAAGTTTATTTTACTGGTAAACGCTAAAAATCTTCCTTGTTTTACCTGTATACAAAAGACATGCAAAATATGTTGTCTAACAGGAAAAAGTTAGGACACCCTACCCCATAATATCTGGTGTTAACTGAACAAACTTCAGTGCTTCTTGTATCATTCTCCCTTTCAGCTGTGACATCTTTGACTAGGCCCAGGCAGACTTTCCATTTTATCATTGCCAGTCAATCCTGAGTGGATTTGCTGGTATGTTTTGGGTCCTTGACATGTTGTAGTAACCCTACTTCACTCCTCATTTACGCACCAAACCACCTGTTCCTGGCCTTTAGCTGGATTTTCCTGAATGTAACACCTGCCAACACGCTGTAAGTTCACGTGTCGTAAAAGTGGGGTTTTAATGCATTCTAGGATCAGACTTGATCGAGTGAGAAGTGTCAAAATCCAGCCACCAATTTTGTTTACACCTCGGGTTGCCATGGTGATCGGTTTGGGAGGTTCGAAGAATACAGATCCTTAGGTTTACGTACCAGTTTATAACATTCTCGAAACAGAGCTACACTGGTTCCTTTTCTGTTGGTTTCTTACCGGTTTGGGAATCCTTTGCTGCCCGCGCTGGCTCAACAACCCCCGGGTTGTGTCTGGGATGCTGTGGCCTCTGCTTTTCCTTGGCCCGATGGGAATGGACGCGGAGAGGGTCCCGCAGCTTCTGGACTGTTATTTGAACGGGTTGGGGTATCTCAGCAATGCTAGTGGAGCGGATTAAAATGTCCCCGGTGTCCGAACAGCAGGACGACCGACCCGGACTGAGAGCGGCTGGGTTAGAGGAAGCCGGAGACAACATGCAGGCAGCAGCTCATGCACTGAAGCTTCAATGAATTGGTTTTAGAGTTAAAGCGAGCTTGGTTAGTCTCAGCGAACACATTTCAAATTTCCCGCTTGGGGAATTTCAACTTGGAGAAGAAGCTGGACGGAAACAAACCAGAGCACGGAAGCTAAATTCAGAGGCACACCGAACACGAAGAGGTTTGACCAAAAACAGCTGAAGTGTAAAATAACAGAACAGAATCAGGAGGGAGTACATCTGTTGCTGTCAGGGGAACTCTACTTTTAACTTCCGCCTTTTGCCCACCTCTTCTTTGTCTACTGAGTTTCCAGCAGTCTGCATACTACCAGGTACTACACTGCCCCTAATGGACACAATTGTTGCTACATTCCTCTCCAGACTGACTTGTGGTCTATACTGCCACCTACTGGAAGAGTGTCCAACATCATGTCATTGCCCCAATTTCTAACCCTCAGCTCCCTTTCTACATCTGGCACTTTTCCTTACTGCTAACATCGTTTCTTTCCTTTAAATATATTCAGTTTATACGATATTTAGAGGCTCCTTTCCTTTGCTTGAGAGAACAACTTTGTCACATGTTATATTCTTGGAGAGAGGAAAATAAATATTCAGAAATTCTAGCCAAAACATTTGTTGCAATCTAAAAACATGAAACTTTAGATTCCACTGAGTAAGGCTGAATGCAAACTACTCATTAACATTATGTTCAAAACATTTGGCAGGAATATGTGGAAATAAGTGATACAAGAAGACAATTGTAACGACGTCAGAACATTGTGGGACATTTAGGAAAAACAGAAAGAAAGAGAGAACAAATTTTATACGGCTCACAAAAGGGCATATACCTGAATCTGTTTAGCATGATTTCATGGTTTGAAATCTATATGAAGAAGACGGGTTGGAGCTCTTAGAAATACTGAGCAGATTACATTTGAACAATACCAAGGAACATCTTTTTTTTTTTTTTTTTTTTTTTTTTTTTTTTTTTTTTTTTTTTTTTTTTTTTTTTTTTTTTTTAGAATTAATATAAATGAAATAAAAAGCACAGTTATGTTTTTTGCTCGCAGCTGTTTCCTGTTCACCCTCCACTCCATCCAATAGGTGGCGGTAATGCACATTATAGTTGAACAGCCATTCGCCACAAAACACAAGAAGAAGATGGTTTCCTCATGGTTTGCTGTCAGTGTTGTAACCTTGTTGTAGCTCAGTGAGTGTGAGGCCTACAGCTGGAACAGCGTGTTTTGGTTAGAATGAAGGTGTTTAAAGCTCAATAGAGAATCTGCGGCTGTGTTTGTCTTTCCGTCCTTCAGAGCTTCAGCATCAAACACGGAGAGCCATCCCAATTACCAGCGTGGGCCCAGCACGGACACACACACACACACGCAGGTAACCGTCATTAACACGGACCGGTAGTCATGGCAGTAAACCCAGAATGTCCCTGAGGAAAAATAGAAATATCATGACAAAAAAAAAAAAAAAACCCTAAGCGGTAATAAAATCTTATATAAAATATATTTAGATTTTGATTTACAGTCGTGAAGAAATGAGGGAGCCTGTGTTATTCTACCATATTTTGGATATATGGATATTTAATATAGATTTTAATACTGAAAAAAAAAATGGGGGAAAAAAAAAAAAAAAAAAAAAACTGAGGAAAATGCCATTTCTGGGGAGAAATAAAATTAGAGCATCTCCTCTTTTCTTCCCTCTTAAAATGGCTAAATTCATACATGATGGGGCACGTGATGAGAACATTGTGACTCAACATTTGGAAGGTTTGTCCTGTTTAAACCTCATACATTTATAGTGGACTGGCAGATGGAACAAGAACCATTTTCAAGTAAAGTCTTTTCTTTTGAGCAGTGTTCTGAAGACCAAACCCTTCCTTCATATCACCAGACAAAGTTGAGCTTTATAGGAAAGTACAATGTCAGTTGTTCAGCATGACTCATCATTTCTAAGCAGGACTGCTTTACAACAACAGTGTCTTCAGTCAGAGGCTTCAACACAATCGCTGTAATACAGACTGCAACAGGAGGTCCTTCCTGCCCACAGCCATCAGCCTCTACAATAACTTTCTGAAGAAAGCTGTGTAATATGACTTACAGCTCCATTTAATTTTCCTCTGGGATTAATAAAGTATTTTTGAGTTGAATCGACTGCTGTAGTGTGTTACAGCATACATCTCTGTACCTTTGGAGTTCATTCCCTCTGAACACAGAGATGACACAATGCTGAAAGACTGTCTCTGGATCAGATGTGAAACGGAGCTTAATGTTTGTCAGTCATTAATTCGCTAGCAATAACAATAAAACCAAGATGTTTGCATAAAATGGTGTGTATGATTGTAGCTCACCTGTAAAGACACTGTGGTAGTCATCAAGAGGTTCTGAGTTTAAACCTGGTTAACTCTGCTCTATTTACTTACGCTTGACAGTCTCGACCAAAACGTGTACAAACAACAGAAAAACATCCAGTTTTAGATCAAATGTATCCCAATTAGTCTAGATGTCTGTGAACCATTTAGACACTGTTTTGGTGTATTTTTCCCAGGGATGCACCGATAAATCAGACTGTATATGAGAGACTGATCTTCTCCACCGTTCTTATCTACCTCTGCAAAGGGCTGAAAATCAGCTGCTGTCCCATTTTGCTCTGCCAGAGAGAGGACTGACTGACTGAGACCCGCCCACCAGGTCACATCTGCACGTGTGCAGTCAACAATAGTCATCCCACTGTTGCCAATTTAGAGACTTTGTCGCTATATTTAGCGACTTTTCAGCCAAAATCGGAATCGGCAGGTCAGGCTTTTTAAAGATTGGTGATCGGTCGGAAAACTGCAATCAGTGCACCCCTAGATTTTACCTAAACCTGCTCGCTGGGATCGGTTAATGTTGAGCGCTACAAAAAACCAAGGTTTTATTCACTGGACAACACTTGTGTGACAAAATGATCTTTATCGAAATGATCGGAATATTGTCTGTCAGATAGCTGATGTTCATGTAGAATAGAGATATTTAGAATATTTGTGATGAGTGTGATCTGTTCAGCTGATTCAGGATCAGTGGGAAAGATAACCTCAGGTTCAATAAATCCTGAGAGTTCATAAAAGACAAAAATATGCTGCCTATGCCAAAGCAAACAAACGGTGATTCAAGCTGGACTATTTTATGACCATGCTATGATAAAAATAACAAAAAATGTAGAATATTAATTGGAAATTGAAAATGTCACTTACTATGCCTTATGACATTTAATGGTTTATACTATAATCACTTTATTTAAACACCAAGTTGTTGATATTGATCATTTCTTTTTAAAAGGCGCTATCTCTTTGAAAGAAATCATGTTCAACATGTTAACTGTCAGAATGTTTTTTGCCATTCTTAAAACACTGGTTATGATTCCTGTCTGAGGATATATGCGTGATATTCAGGGCGATCCTCCTGGGAGCAGTAGTGTTGCTGTGTGGGAATGTACAGGAGAGTTGCTGAATAAGGCTGGTGTGACTGTTGTCATGTTTTTATGTTTTTCCAGAGTGTGAACTATGGCTGTCCAAGTGACCGAGTCTGACCAGATCAAACAGGTAAGTTTCTGTAGTTGTCTTCATCGCCTCGCCGTAGAGCAGACAGTCCTCGCCTGTCCCAGGGAGAGGACTGAGACGCCAGAGTTTGGAAACCCCTCTTACAGAGGGATGTTTTTAGAAAAAAGAAACTAAAGGAAATCAGATGTTTGCCACCACAAACAGCCGTGTCTGAGTAAGATGATCATTTCTCTGTTTTCTCTGTTGTTGCCATGGTGCCATCATCAATCAGCAGGTTTACTGCTTGATATCAGCAGTACTGACATCACATTGATGGTTATAAGGCTTTATTGAAGGTAGACAGGAATGTAGAAAAAAACTGTTTAACACTGAGTCACAAAGGACGTCTTTATGTTGATTTATACTTATAGTATATGTATATTTATAGCATATGCACAAACATGTCAACATAACAGTATACATTAAAGTTCTTAGCCTATCACACACACCCCTTCGGAAAAGCAGCACGTCTATAACTGCAGAGCAACTCTTCGCACTCTGAGAACATTTGGAGAAAATACATCCAGATTTTCAATCTTTCCTTTTTTTAGAGGTTGGGAAGATGATAGTTTGTTTCTGACTGGTGTATTTTCTGCTTGACTTTTAGTTCAAAGAATTTTTGGGGACTTACAACAAAGTAACAGAGAACTGCTTCATGGACTGTGTCAAAGATTTCACCACAAGAGATGTGAAGCCTGAGGAGGTAAAGAAAAAAACCAGACATTTTCCTCTTGACTTTTTTTTTTCCAGAGAAAGGATTAAACTCCTTTTTTAGGGGTTTAATGCTAATTTTTAATGCACTGCTCAGTTTTAGGAATGGCAGATATGGAAGTTAAAGTTTATCATTATATATTGTGGCACTTGTGGCAATAAGAGACAATGCAAATGATTTCAGTTCCAGTTTTTCTATACTTTCTGGTACAGGACCCTCCTATTTAATATCTACATCCTCCCACTAGCTCAGATAAGTAACAATAATTATAATAATACAAGTAATAATACAGTTACCATAACTATGCAGATGATAGACAGCTCTACATTACAATGTCACCAGGTGACTGTCCTTGCCTTACCTCAGGTTGTTCCCATCACCAAGTTACCCCTGTTTCATGGCATGTGTTGTCATAGCAACCATTCTTACATCCATTTAATATCCTAAAAAACAAAAGGGGAAAAAACCTTGTCACTCATTGTAATGAGTACTTTTATGAATTATGGAGATAATTTCATATCAACAAAGTCATATCAATGTTCAAATCTCCCATGTAGTTGAATTTTAAATAATTAATAATCATAATATTCAATATATTATACCTGGTTCTTAATCACCCCCAAATCTAAACCTAAGTAACCCTTAGCAACTGCGGTTAGGTGTTAACTGGAGACCAAGAACCACAGTTCCTTACTGTAAGCTGTGATATGGTTATAGAAAAGGACTTTAAGTTGTTGACTGTCAAAGTGTCAGAGTATTTCCTTCCTGCCAGAGGAAACTGCCAGGTATGAAATGGCACATCGTCTCCTGGCTGAGGACTTTATTTTGTACCTGAATGTTGAAGTGGAGGATTATCAGATCCTTGTGTCTCTTGGAAGGGGAAAATCCTTAAGAGCTGTTGCTTAGTGGCCTCATGAGGGCAACAGTGAGCCTGTTGAAATGACTGAAACAACTGGGCAGAATATTTGAACTGTTCCTCCCCAACCCAGGGTAACCTCCTTTTTACGTGTCTAAATCGTTCCTATTTTGTCTTCCAGTCAAGCTGCTCTGAGTCCTGCCTGCAGAAGTACCTAAAGATGACTCAGCGGATCTCCATGCGCTTCCAGGAGTATCACATTCAGCAGAACGAAGCTCTTGCTGCTAAGGCAGGACTGCTGGGACAGCCTCGCTGAACTGAACTGGCCTCAAACTGAACGTAAGCATGGTCAAACTGGTTCTGGTCCAGCAGAAAGTAAGAACTGAAGATGCTTCTGATGATGATGATGATGGGTGTAAAACAGTCAAAGCTTGGACACCTCACAGAGGAACCTGTGCATCAAGGCTCGCGATCAGTTTCTGAGGTTCAGCAGGACGCAAAGTAAAATCCTGGTTCTGTCTTATCTTCCTGGGGAGAACACAGTGTGTATACTGGAACTGATGGAGGGGTGGGGGGGTGTAGCTGGTGACCAGATGCTTTGATGTTTGTCTGGAAATAATAAAATCAAAGATTTTACATTGTTGGTCTGTTCGTGAAATGTTTTAGTGTTGACTTTAACAGGGTTCTTTGACTGTCGAGAAGAATGTGGAATTTGATTTCAGTATTTTCTGGGTCTGTATGGAAAAAGAAAATAAGAGCATGGAAAAATATTTGTATTCCTTATGCTACACTTCTCTCTTTCCTTTCCTGTATACTTCCTCCCCATCTTTTCTTTATTCCTTGTGTTCTTCTTTCTCCCTCTTTCTTTCCTTTTACCTCAAGTTCTTCCATCCTTCCACTTCTTTTTTCCTTCTATTTTTCCTTTCTTCAGCCCTGCCTTGTTACCTTTGTGTTTTTCCTTCCTTCCATGTGGCTTTCCTTCTTTCCTCTCTTGTGCACTTCCTTCAAGTATTTCTTCTATTCTCCCTTCCTTCCTTCCTTTCTTGTTTCAATCCTTCTTTCCCTCCTTCCTTGTATTCTCTGTGTCTTTGCTTAGTTATTATGTCTCCTTCCCTTATATCCTGGCTTCCTTTACTTCCTTTTTTCATTTTGCCAATACTTTATCTCCTTGTGCTGTACCCTTCCTTCGATCCTTGTCTTCTACCTCCACTCATTTCTCCTGTTTCCTTTCTTTTCCTCCCAGAAGTTATAAACAGTCAATATCTTACCTGAACTAGATGGCGCTCTTGGTCTTGATTGGGATATTTTATCTTTTATAGTCTTTCAACTACTTTTACTTGTGATAAACTGAATTTCATATTTCATACTACTGGATGTCATAGTAACACCAGTGGTCTTATTTCCTAATAAGGGACTGAATGTGTGATGGAGAGTGCAGTTGTGCTTGTTGCTTTCTTTGAGGCATTGGTAGCAGTGGTCCAAAATAATGTGTAAAAATAATTATTTGAATGAATAATTCAACTAGACACTCAAAGATGTCTAGTTCTGCTGTTGGAGCTTTCAGTTATTACTTCTCACCTTCCTGTCCAAATATTGTCACATCTAGTTTCAAAAAGACCAAAGAGGGTAAACTGAAGGTACTGAACAGCTAGTAGTTTAATGCATTTAGGCTACAGGATGTGAATATGACTGGACACTCACTATTCAATTGAATTCAGTCAATCAGGAAAAGGAAATGAATAAGTTTACATTATGGCCAGTATTACTATTGCTCACAAGAATGTATATAGTCCTGGTAGAATGGTGGGCTTTTGTATGCATGATAACGGAAGCTGCAGAAGTTTCCAACAAGCATTGTTTTTTTGTTTGGATGACACGAGAATCTCCTGTATTTTCCATATGTCTAAGCTATGGACACTCAGACCTGACTAAATTATTCTAAAACATGGTGGGGAAACGTGTGATGCTCTGATAAAACTAGGAACACTTTTCTTATTTCACCATTACTTGCTGTTCTCACCACTCCAGGAACTGTAGCATCCCAGTCACTAAGTAAATATACCCAGTGTGGGCATTAAGTGGAGCCACAGTCCATTCAACTGGCCAAAAATGGTAAAGATATGCTGCTTGAGGTCCAGTGTGACGTTACCACTGTCTGTGAGTAATCTAATCTGAGGAACTGAGTTTGGGTTTTCATTAGCGGCAAGCTAGAATCACCAAAATTACCAGATGTAAATGTTTATAATCCAGGAATATTAAATTTAAATGTTTACTTTTCAGTGATATTCTTTATTATTTTTTTTTTTATTTTTTTTTTTACATCAGATGGGTCCGAAAGACCCATCTCTGAAAACTTAGTATGTGACCATATCAGTTGGAGGATCTTAAGTTGTTTTGTTTTGTTTTTTTACTTCCTTTCTTTGAATTCGTCTTCACCAGTTGGAGATGGCTTTTAGTCATCATCAATTTACTTATGTTGAAACAACACAACTCACACCAGTTATTAGCGCTCTGAAAATGATCTTGCAGAAGGAAAATACCATTTTATACCTGTGAGCTTAATCTGCACATGTACCAAACAGAGAGAGGATGTATATGCAAGTCGGGCTTCTGTGTTATGGAGTAAAACAATTGTTGAACACAATAAATTCGGGCTGAATGGGTGTGAAGAGGCAATCGGTGTCCAAACAAAAATGTGAAAGACTAAAGTGTGAGGAACTTGTTTATTGTCATAGGAAAGCCTGGCCTGCAAACCCGCTTTTTAAATAATACGTCATTCCTAAACGTCTTTAGCGTCCTTAGGGAAAATGACACCAGGACCTTTGTTCAGGACCAGGATCAACATTCACTCGGAGTCAACATGCCCCCCTGGCTGATACTGTTTCAATTTCGTCTGACGTCAAAGTTCCGCTCTGAGCGCCACGGCGCCTGCCTCACCACCAATCAGGGCTCGAATGCCGACGGCTAACCGCCGTTCTTCACGGTGATCTTACTGTGCTGACTACTGGTACCATTCATACACAACATCCAGACTAGAACCCGATGGGGTCGTTTAAGAAGTGTATACCCTTAATGTTAGCAGCCATTATTCAGCGGGTCAGTGACGCGACGTTAGGATCAGACGGTCTTTAAAGGTCGTCTGAAGAAATTCCTAAATCTGTTTGGAGAGTTTTGCTATGGGCTGTTCTTTGTTTTGTTTTGTTTTTGCTATGTGTCCTTAATGAAGTGAACAAACTAATGTCACACGCAAGCCTAGTGAAAGACCAGGTAATGCCGATTATCTTTGTATGAAGTATAGTGCGCAGATCTCCAGCACGTAGATGGGATGGGTTTCCTACGATGTTGGTACAAACAAGGAAGACCGCGCCACCAATAATAACCCGCCAATACTGGAACGGAAATTATTTGTCCAATTAGCGTTTTCCTATTCTGCATTATTTTTGCGTTTTCATTTAAACCCGCCTGTGATTGGATAGTCCTCCAGCAGTTGTCGTCATTTCCCTTGTGGCGCCGCGTTCGTATCCACCAATAACGGTCTCACATGCGGTACATCCTATGGAAATGGGAGAAATGTTTCACCAATTAGATCTCTCAATTATGACTACTGCTGTCACTGCAGCCAATCACATATCAGGAAACACAGCTCGGGGCTCAACAGCTTGTTGTTCGTGTATCGCTTTTGCAGCCCGAGCAAGAGAGGAAGCAACGGCGTATGTGAATGTAAGTAATAAAGCTTTACGGTGTAAACCTGAATAACAGTTTACTTTGAACGCTAAATTAGTTCATATAAGGCCTTCGGAGGAGCGAGTTTATGTCAGTAGAGAGGTCAGCTGCCTATTACAGAACGGGGCTGGCTGTGAAGTGAATGGCAGTGAAGCAATGTGAAGCTCCTGTGCCTTTGTGGAAGAGCCGCTTATTAAATAAATAACTTCCCAGCAGTTTTCGTTCCGGCCGTTGTCATAGATTGTCTGTTCAGCGGTATAAAACTTGGTGTGTATTTAGGAACCAAACGGGGTCTCGTGTGCTCTTGTGTGGGGGCTGCCCTTCTTCAGATCCAGTTTAAATCGCCGTGATGACAAACTGGCTAGTTGAATCGGCTGATAGCCAGCTAGCTAAAATGTCGCTCAGCGCAGGAGGACGGGGGGCGAAGCCCGCTCGGCTCTCCTGCTGCTGAGACTTTGTTTGGGTTGGGGCTCGGCTCTTTAGCAGGACTTTTACACCCGGCAGCAGTTCACCAGGCAGCTTTGGTAGAGGCGGACGTGATAAAGATAGCCGAGCTAACTGACATGGCGAGCTGTGATGGCGACGTGACTCAGAGGCGCTGGGAGCGAAGCGGGAAGTGAAAAGCCTTCTCAATGGCCGCGCTGCAGTCACCCTGCGCCCTCACCGAGCCGTCCACGGAGCCCAGCAGCCCGCTCAGATCGTCTCTTCACGTTCGGTTAAAGTAAACGTTTCTGGACAAGTTTTGGGAAGTGATCTGGGTAAAGTGGGGGCGGGGGCAGTTTTGAGAAAGCAAAGAATGCCTGAGCTAACACAAGTGCGTGGCTAGTTGGCTAGCTTAAAATGTTCTTTCGGGACAGAGTATTCTCCATGGCAGCCCCAGCTTTAATAATCTTGTTGTTCTGTCTTCCAGTGACCTGAAATCCTTCGAGCTGGAATCCCTGGACTAGCCGGAGAGATGAAGGTGAGTGCCTGCCCTGCGCCATGAACTCTTGTCAGTCTTAGCTCCAATTCCAATGAGAGATCCTGCTGGAACCAGCTACTGGCCTGCACACCGGCGTTTATCCAGTTTAAACACTCCAGTCCTGGCTCAGATTTTTTTTTATGATCAGCAGCTGCAGTGATGGCCCCCTCTGTTATCATCTCTACTTCATTAGATTTTATTAACATTCAGTGGTGAAAGTTCTGACTTTTCATCTTTACACATGAGTCTCCTCTAAGTTGCCAAAAAAACAAAACAAAAAAAAAAAACCAAAACAAAAAGATGGCTATGAATAACCTGATAGAAAAAGGCTTCCTCAAAGGTGAAATTGTCTGAGGAAGATGTAAATATAAATATTTGTTGTTAAAGTGTGAGGAAGTATTGAACAACTCTTTCTTCTGAGTCAGGTTTGACCAGTTGTAGACATAATAAACTGATGGAAACCACACAGCCATCGGATCTAGCCAGGGTTTACATTGTTTACGCCACTTTGGTGGACATTTAAAGTAAAAATAAAACCAAAGAAGCAACTACACACCTTACAACAGAGGTCCATTCTCCTGGCAAGGGGAAGTGACTACATTTGTATGTACAGCTAGGGTCTGCTCTGTGAACCTCCTCTTAACAAGACATTTATCCACTTGTGCTGTTTGCATGATTTGCAGTCTGACTTGGGCACTTCTGCTTTACATCCCCACACCCAGCTGACATGGCTGCACCTATCTGAAACTTTCATTACATCCATAAAACAGATAACCGCTGAAGCTTCTCCTTCATCTTAAAGCAACAGCTTTCCCGGGACTCATTCGGCTCAGGGCCATCTCAGCTGCAGCTGCTTCTTCAAGATCTTGTGACAGAAAACAAGTCACATAGGTTTCAAAAAGGCGAGAAAAAAAAAAAAAAAAAAAAAGAGTGATCAAAGGTTACCTATTGCAAGCAGACCTGGCATCTTTGGAGTCAAGTCAATGTATTCTAACTCAGCACATTGTGTCAAAAGGTGACAGAATCGTCGAAAGACGATGTGTTTAAAAATAACCAGTGTGGTTAAGATAATCATACTTCAAGTAGTACACACAAAGTATAATTATGTACAATGGTCTGATAGTGGGCCGCTGGAACCCTTTTTCAGACTTTGCTAAAGTTCCTCTTATTAGTAGACATCAGAGAAACTAAGCCTGATAGACAGCAGAAAAAGTTTGCTGTCTGTTTTTTTTTTTTTTTTTTTATCAGCCCCACCCCCAGCAAGCTGTGCTGGTTCAGTTTTCTCTGCTTTGTTTTCTTTGTTTCTTTTTTTTATCATGGCTTGTTTTCATGGAGATATCTCATAAATGTACGGTAGGCCATACTCATTATTTTATTGAAGTCCAAGTGTTTTGGATTTGACATATTAACGTAATATTTAGCCCGTCGGACAGAGTGTCATGACAGCAGGTGTTCACACCAGAAACATATGACACTGTCCAAAATGCTAAAAGTCGCACAGTGATGAAAGCACTGAGGAGAAAGAGAGGAAAGAAGCAAATAAGCATTTATCACACCCATGATATTGCTATCACAAGATTTTGTAACATCGCACAGCCCTAATTTTCACTTCTTATACCTGTGTCGTGTGGCCTGCACTGTCAGACAGCTGTCAGCGCAGGGGAGAGCTGAGCAGAGAGCAGCTGAAACACTTTTCAATAAATTGGATGATGTGCAAAGCACAGCGTTGAATTTATAGAAAAATTTTTTTTTTTTTTTTTTTTTTTTTTTTTTTTTTTTTTTTTTTTTTTTGTAAGTTTTATCTCCAGATTAAAGCACAGAGGAGATCAGGTCTTTGCAGTCATTGCGCCGGAATTGTGGAACAAATTGCCCTCTTACATCAGGACTTCTACATCAGTAGACACTTTTAAAACCCATCAGAAACCCATTTCTGTTCCTTAGCTTTTAAACCAGACCTGCCACATTATTTGTGTTGTTTTTACTTAAACTTTTTATTATTTTATGTTTCTCGTCTTAATTTTCATTTAACCTTTGTCTTATGTTACTTTAGCTGGACAGCATTTGGTCAGCTACTGTTTGTTTTTAAACATGCCCTAGAAATAAATTTGACTTTGCACACAATGAACTGGAAAGCTACTTAAAAATGTTAAAAGCTGAATTATCAGCAAGTTATATGAAACTGGAGAGAACACGTGTCAAAGTGAGCTTCGGACTTCAGTAATTCACTAAGTTCGAAGACATCTTCAGCAAGAGCAAGACTGGAGTTTATTCAAGTATCAGAATGGGACTTGGTTTGGAAGATGCCTGCTCTTAAGACAGAACCACAGAACACGTTTAAACTACAGTGAAGATGGGGTAAACAGACTTCACAGGTCATGAGGTTAGAAAGAGATTTCTGATAATATTTTTTCACTTTGTACTTGTACTTACATAGCGCTTTATCAAGTCCAGACGACCCCAAAGCGCTTCACACTACATTCAGTCATTCACCCATTCACACACTGATGGTGGGAAGCTACTGGATAGTAGCTACAGCTGCCCTGGGGCAGACTGACAGAGGCGAGGCTGCCATGCACCGGGCCCTCTGACCACCACCAGCAGGCAAGGTGGGTGGAGTGTATTGCCCAAAGACACAACGACAGAGACAGACAGAGCAGGTTCTCGAACCGGCAACCCACAGATTACGGGATGAACTCCTACCACCTTTGATGTAGAAAGAACTGATACAAAATAAGTCAAACTTTACCCTCGAATAAATTAATCTTATCTTGCAATAATGCTAACTATAACATAACTACATTTTTTTTCCACCCTTGTTTAAAAAACTGTCCTCTCCTTTCATAACAATGTCCCCACTGCTTTTACAACTTGGCAATGAAATTTCTATGAACTCTTGTCATTAAAGGAAGTGAAAGTCCATGCAACAGGCAAGATATAGTATGGGCATGCAGAATTTGCATGCATGGTGCTTGAAAATGTAATATCTTACCAAATATTGCATCCACATAGTCTATTGCAGTTCACATTGATACTGCAATGAGGATGATCTAAGGTGCAGCTCAGTTTAGGTTTTTAAAAAAAAAAAAAAAAGCTTAAAAAAAAAAACAACAAATTAGTTGTTGATGGGTTAAAAGCAGCAACATGAGTCTTTATGTTATAAGGATCATGTGAAAACAAAATGACTGGTGATAGAATACGTGTAAAACCACTGATTGGACCCAGGAACTGCTGCACTGCATGGCCGACACATTTGCGTGCATGCTAATTAGTTTGTGTGTTTCAGGCAGCAGACGAGCCTGCCTACCTGACAGTGGGGACAGATGTCAGTGCCAAGTACAGAGGAGCCTTCTGTGAAGCCAAAATCAAGACTGTTAAACGCATGGTCAAGGTCAAGGTAAGCGCTGGAGCTGTAGGAGAAACTGGCACCTGGCACGCACCTCCTCATAAACCCGCAAAGATTCTAAAGTGCCATACCCTGCTCTGCTCTGGGCTGTGTGAGATCCAGCTGAGGACTCTGTACTTTCAACCAACCCTGCCTCATGTCTGGGCTCAGAACTTTATTTTTTTTTCTGTTTCTCTTTCCTATATGCTGAGGACTTTTTGTTGTGAAACATTCCAATAGTCAATAGAAAAGTAAACTTTTCCATTGTGATGCAGGTGTTCTTTAGTTTCATCTGCAGACATTAGTGGGAACGGCCATATGAAATCTGTTTCTTTTCATTTGATTATTTCACTTTTTTTTTTTTTTTTTTCTAATTATTTTTTTACTGAGTAGAAATAATCTTTATTGTCCCTCAGTGGGGAAATTCAGGTGTAGCAGCAGCAAAGTGACAGCAGGGAAATTGAAGCATGTAGATTTACACAAAAATAAGAACAGTAAAGTAGAACTAAGAACAACATGCTGTACAGTAAGGGCAAATTTAAAGAATCAGAAAAACGGTGCCGTTATTAACAAAAGCATGGTCGGATTTTGTTATTTTCCAAGGCTGGTTCCAATATCAAATCATTTAGGGTGTATTCACACCTAACACATTTGATCTACTTTAAACAAACCAGAGTTAGTTTTGGTCTGGACCATTTGTGCAGGTGTGAATACACTGAAGCGAAACCGGACCGAGACCCCCTTTTTGAGGTGTTCTCGTTCCACTTCCAAACGAACTGGTGCGGTTGGTTCGCTTCTGCTGTGAATACAGACCAGTTTCGATCTGGACCGACTGCAGAAAATGTTCGTCTTTTTGGACTTGATGGGCCGCTGTTGCTGGGCATCGTGGTTAAAAATGAGCCTTTCAGTGTCGCCAACGCTACTACTGCATGTATTGATTGTGCTGAAATCGTACTTGGTCTGCTGTTTTCTGCCAGCATGTTGTGGGTCAGGGCACGCAGAGCATCTCCTCTCATTCAGTTTACACCAGCATTTGCTGGCGCAGTTTTAAAATTAAAAATATCCCATCACGAAACCAGTGTTTTAAGAGCTGCTCTTGACATACAAAATGGTATCGCAGTTTTAATAAGAGCACAAATGTGCACAACAGAAATGCAGCAAGCAGGACTTCCAAAGTTTGGTTTCCCCTGCCCTGTCATTACTGTCCAATGGGAGCAATGATGGTCACCCACGTGGGGTTGTTTACAAACTATGGTCCACTTGCAAAAAAGCACAATGTGTTAGCAAACCGCACTAAACGAAAAATCAAGTCCGCTGTTGGTCCGGACCAAAAAAGCCGACCAGACGACTTTCCTGGTGTGAATACACCCTAAAATCCAGAATGGAAAAACGTTTGAGTTTCCAGACTTTATGTCTTGTTCATTGGCTAAAAATGGAAACATCAGAATTTCTTGGAAATACAAAGTTAATCACATTTGTCTTTGGTTTGGTGCCACACAGTGTCAGATTTGGTCCAACTCGTTGCTAACAGATAAAACATGCACTCATTCAAAAAATCAGAAATGACAGTTTGTGCTTTTTACTTCCTTGAGCTTTTTACTTCTGGCATTTAGATTGGACCCAAAGTTCTTCAACCAAATTTAGTTTCACACTGAAATACTACTTTTATTTTTATTCTTGTGGAGAGAAGATGTAATCACAAACTGTAAATTAAAAATGTTTATTTAATCTAGAATAAGGTAGTCCAGAATTGTTTGGGTTATAGATTATAACTGGTATTTTTTTCAGATGGAAAAAATTGTGAAATGACCCTTTACCACACTGGTGAACCAGAAGTCAGCTGTAGCTGTGGTGTTTAGCGACCATGAACGGGTAATAAAACCCAACTTGGCAAATGTTTTCTACTCATCCATGTATTAAATCATTAAGAACTGATGGGAAATCTAGAAAATCTGGTCTGGAACACTATAGAATGTTTAAATAGAAATATCACAAAACCCTATGTTTTTTTTTTTGTTTGTTTTTTGTTTTTTCCCCCCCCCCCAAGTGATTGGTTCCAATTTTGTACTGGTGCTTATATTGTTCTGATTTAAGAGCAGCAGAGCTCTACATTGTAGGTATTGACTAGTTATCTAAGGACCTTTTCAGCCCTCAGAGGATTTCTGTGGACATGAGGGCCTGAGGGTCAGACAGGCCTGTGACCAGTCGCTTGGCCAGATGTGCTTTAATTCAGCAGTTTATGTTGTTAACGACAGAACAGCTGCATAACACTGGGACCTGGCTGTGTATGAGGAGTGATGATGCTGAGAAATGGTTTCGCTTTTGAGCTGATGACATCATGTGATGTCACATTTTCTCTTGGCTGTCTGACCAATCCACCGCCAGTTACAGTGATGAAATGCAGCTCACAATAGCGTCTTTGATTAGAATCACCAATCAGATGTCTAAAGCTGTGGTTCTGGGGAGAAACTACTGGAACAGCAATGAAGTGAGGACTTTTGGCCTTAAATTCAGTTTGTGTTGCACTAAAAGAATGAGTTTGTTTTTATCTGTAAGGAATTTGATACATCACAAAATGATCAAGTTGTGTTGTATCAAGCTAGAGCCAAACCACCAGACTGTGGTGGACTGGTTTGTCTCAGTTGTTTACCTTATCATAGCTCTATAGTTACAGTCCAGCCACAGCTGCTTGGGTTGTGTTAAAACCAGTTCTTAGCTGGTTCAACAGGTTGAATTCTCCCAAGTTAGAAA
Source organism: Anableps anableps (assembly GCA_014839685.1). Taxonomy (NCBI): domain Eukaryota; kingdom Metazoa; phylum Chordata; class Actinopteri; order Cyprinodontiformes; family Anablepidae; genus Anableps; species Anableps anableps. Next base: position 3,847,323 of record CM026080.1, on the reverse strand, counting down.
GCCACCAATGACGGAATCACTTGAAAGTCTGTGAAGGCTACAGAGATCAGAATTTGTTCCCAAATGCTTTGAAACTAATATTATCTTTTATAGTAATAAGCCACATAGCAATTATGTTAAACGCAGTTTTAAATACTACTTATTTCTGATTTAGTGCTGAGATTATGAATTCAGCTCTTTGTAGTGTGTTGATCAGTGTTTACAGACAGTTTTAAAGCACTGCCTGGCAAGAAAATGGAAGAACCCTTTAGTTATTGGTAAAAGCATGTTCATTTACACAATATGTATATGAAAAAAGCTGCTCATACAAATGAATACTGCAGGGCAAAAAATAGAGCATTTCTTTTTTTACTATAAACATGTCCCAATCTCATCCCTGCCAGATTAACACACTTCTGAACATGCAGATGAAAGAAGGCAATAGTGATATGGATATTAATTTATGAATTATGTATTTGTAATGGCACATTTTAATAGTCCGCTAATGATTTGGAGCTGTTGCCTATTTTCGAGTTTCATCTTTTTAGGGTTGTCTGTTTGTTTGGGATTAAAACATGCAGTGAATAGAATTAATTTGAAGTGGATATTGCAGAAATTTTTGTATTCAGACCATTCCAATTTTTCCAAATTTCTTAAAGATTCTATGTAACCTTTACAAAAAATGTTTTTTGCATATTTGTTAACTGTCATCAAGTCGTGATAGTTTGGTATGAGACAGATAATCTGTGAAAAGATGGAGGTCTTAGCGCTGTCACTCAACCTGGTGTACGCGCTGCTAAATGTGCTAATGGTGAAGAAATAACTTACCGTTCCAAGAAAACTGTTTATCCGCCATCATTGGTAGCCATGCTAACTAGCCTTAGTATTGTCAGGCTATGATTGACAGCATTAAGACCCTCCTCCTGGCTCTGATTGGTTGTTTCTGACTGAGTGGTGTATTTTTGCAATTAGAAGTGGGAGCACTGGGAGAAGGCAGAGGAGCTTGGGTTTTTTTTTTTGTTTTTTTTTTCCCCCACAGATTATCTCTTATACTGTCATGACATTATAATTTTAACAAATATGTAAAAACATATTTTTCACAAAAGTTACATTCTGCAGCTTTAAACTGGTTCCATGTTTGACACTGGCTCTAAACCAGCATGAAAACAATTTCTGTGGAAATGTAATAATGATCACACTTCCTGGACTTATGGGATAACATTTAGGCTGAAAATAGGCAGAGATTCGCTTGTTTGGTTTGTCATCTTATTTGTAGAAGAAGAAACTCATCATCAGCAGGGATAAGTTAAACCATCAAACAGTCTCACGTTTGTTCACTAAAATGAAATAAGAGAAATCCACAAATTCTTCTCATTTGTTCTTTTTTTTTTTTTTTTAGTTCAAAAAAATGTATTCTGTGAACTGGCTGGAATAAAGACACTGGAAATTTTCAAAGAAATTCCAGGATCTTTTGTCCTATGAACCTTGATCACTTTCTACTTTCTGGCCAAGTGAAGGAAAGAGAAAGATGTTGACCTCCATTCATCTCTGTCCCCAGGTGACTCTGAAAGGTGAAAGCACCTCCCAGGTAGTGCAGGATGACCAGGTCAAAGGGCCTCTGAGGGTAAGCTGCTCCAATGCGTCTCATGATCAGACTTTTATTTATTTTTTATATATATATATATATATATATATATATATATATATATATATATATATATATATATATATATATATATTATCCCTTCATTTAACCACGTTTTCACAGCTGCATACATCACATGAATATTTTCTGATCAGGCAAAGGGGAAAAAGATGACAATGCAATAGGCAAATGATTCGCTTAGCCTCATAAAGGTATTCCTATCACTTGAACCTTTTCACGTTATATTATAAACACAAACTTCAATGTTTTCTGGTATTGTGTGATAGACTAACACAAAGTAGCCCATAAATATAAAGGAAGAAAATACATGGTTTTACACATGAGAATTTGAAAATTGTGGTGTATTCACTTTTCTTTGATACCTATAAATAAAATCCAGAAGGTGCTTCAGAAGTCACCTGGTCAGTCGTCCAGCTGTGTGAGAGTTGAGGTTCGTATAAATCCTGCTGTTCTGACAGTCGTGGAAGGGAACCTGTGGGAGGCTACAGAACACCTTCCAACAGGAGAATCAAGCTAAACATGCAGGCTCTAGATTAGCAAAGCTGGTAAAGACATCCCCCAAAACCCGCAGCTGTAATTGCAGCAAAATGTGGTTCTCCATAGTATTGACTCAATATTCTAAATACCATTTTCTTTCACTTCATAATTATGCCCAACTCTCTGTTGGTCTATCTCATAAAATCCCAATAACTCAAAGAGAGTTTGAAACTTGTGGTTGAGACTGATACTCAGATTATTCAAGAAATTAAGATCTACTATGTGTGTTCTTCAGGTGGGCTCCACTGTGGAGGTGAAGACCAATGAGGGTTTGAGCAGTGAGGCCGTCATCAGTAAGCTGACAGATGCCAGCCTCTACACTGTAGGTGAGTGTTGACTAGATATCTAAAGACCCTTCCAGCCCTCAGAGGATTCTGACAGCATGGTGGCCTGAGGCCTGTGACCAGTAGCTTGACCACATGTCACTGGTCACTGCTTAAATGTAACAGTTTGTTCCAACCAAAGGTAAACTACTATTAATAGACCATAAATTTACATAGTAAACCCATAGATTGAGGCTGTTTTCAAGACTTCCCACAGTCTAAAGGCAGCAGTCTTAACACCTGGAAGAGGAGCAGGATCAGTTGGTAGTGTGTGTGTTTTTTGTTGTTTTTTTTTTGTTGTTTTTTTTGTCTGAAAAGTCATTAAAGTCACTAAGTTGGCAACAGTGGGGTGACTATTGTTAAATGCGCATGTGCAGTTGTGACCTGGTGGGTGGGCCTGTCAGTCAGTCTCTCTCATGGCAGAGCAAAAAGGGACAGTGGCTGATTTTCAGCCCTTTGCAGAGGTCGAGAAGATCGGTGGAGAAGTATGTATCAGCCGGTTGCCGATCTCTCAAAATTAAGGAAATCAGGGCGCATTTATCTGTTCACCCCTAGTGAGAGGGCATTATTTTATTAACGACAGAACAGCTGCATAACACTGGGACCTGGCTGTGTATGAGGAGTGATGATGCTGAGAAATGGTTTCGCTTTTGATCTGATGACATCATGTGATGTCACATTTTCTCTTGGCTGTCTGACCAGTCCACCGCCAGTTACAGTGATGAAACGCAGCTCACAATAGCATCTTTAATCATCAATCAGATGTCTAAAGCTGTGGTTCTGGGGAGAAACTGCTGGAGCAGCAATGAAGTGAGAACTCAGAAAGCCAGCACAGTGAAAAATGCAAAATATTTTTTTGATCATTTTTATTGTTTTTATCACTCCCGTTATTGTTGCAGTTCAAGCTTGGGCAGTATATTAGTTTTCCTCAGGCCACCGTTATTCTTTCAACCCTGTGTCTATTATTTGTTATAGAAATTTTGTTTATTGAAGCATAAGCATTGTAGTAGAATGTAGGCCTTTTTAATATGTAAATATTTTTCACACATACACCAGTTTTATTCTCTGGTCGAGAGTGGTTCATCATCAGCAACAGCGTGACTCGGGTTAATTTTGCACGACTTTCTTTTTAGGTCTAAATTAAAATAGCCTTGTTCTATATTTTTCCAAATATTTTGCTCTAAGAATATTTTTGTTAATCTGTATAATAGATAGCTTTAGAGTTGTGTGAGGGTGTTGTGTGGGGTTTTTTTTTTTTTTTTTTTTTTTTTTTTTTTTTTTTTTTAAGGCTTTTCGTTTTGTATGTTAATGTAAGATATTAATTTGGTGACTTGCTTATAAACAAGAAATCTTCTCTTCCTTTCTTTGAAATACTTTTTTTTAAACAATCATGTCAAACTGATTTGCTTACGAAAGCAGTAAAAGCCTAAGTGAAATAACATGTCGGGTTTGGACCTCTAGTTAGAGTTATTACTCGGTTGGATCGGGCTCGAACACAATGCCTATGGACTCGGGTTGGATTTTTTTAGGCTCAAACGAAACTCTAGTAGCAGCATCAGAGCTAGAGACTTAAAAAGGCTCAACAACCAGACAGAGAAGGCTGGTTCTGTTCTGGGGACGACTGTGGAGATGATGGTGCAAAGAAAGATTTTACATAAAATCAAGGAAATTATGGAAAACCCTCAGCATCCTCTTCATGAGACTGTCATACAAGAGTGTCTTCAGTCAGAGGCTTCTTCTGAACCGTTGTAATACAGACTGCTACAGGAGATCCTTCCTGCTCACAGCCATCAGAATCTACTACAATTCTTCAAAGAACCTTGGATAATATGAGTTACAACATTTAAATTCCCTTTGGGATCATTAAAGTAGTTTTGAATTTGAATACAAGAACAGCCATGTTCGTCTAAAACTGTCCTCTTGGCACTTTAGCGATTGCTAAAAATGATTTGGTCTTTTCTAGCTTCTGAAATGATTTCAGTCTAACCTGAAATGTAAAAACAAACGCAACATATTCCACAAATTTACTGCTTATTAAACACAGATGAAGCCAACATGGAAAAGCTGTGTGTAAAAATTACACCCCATGATTCAAGAGCTTGTAGAAGCACCCTGAGCTGCAGTTAGTCTCAGTCGTTGCTTTCAGTCCGATTGTGTGTGTCTGTCTTATCCTCCTTTCCAGTGCTGCTTTAGTTCTTTGAGGTTTGCAGACATTTTTTTTTTTATCTGCACAGTTCTGTTAAGAGCTTGATGTACCTATCCGCTTGGACTTCAGACAAGCACATGCTCGTAGTCATAGTATTTATAGCTCAGCTAAAAAAATAATACTCACCAGAATACAGAATATTGATGCAGTTTTTGTAACCTTGTTGTTCCTTGGAGATAAATGATCTACTGTCAGAAAATGACAGATCTCTCCCCTTCTTAACAGAGGTTTGGTTGTTTCTTTTCTCCTCATGATCTGACCGTTGTTTGTGACTCAGAACGTTAATGCCCTTGGTAGGGAAATCCTCGCTGTCCTCCTTGGGGGAAAAAAATATGGGCTGCATGTGGGGGGTTCTGCAGAGACCCCCTAGTGGGTGAAGTGTGGTAGCTGGGTACAGGTCAAGAAAATAATCTCCCAGAGGGGTTGCAGTTTAACAGACTAGGAGGATATTAATTAGATTTAAGGCGTGCTTAATTTTTCTCATGACTGTACATCCTTATCACTTTCAACATCAAACCTTTTTCTCACTTCAAAATGCTAACTCAGTTTCATGCTGAGTTAGTGTCAATCTTTGGTTTTTGTTTCAAATAAAAAATGGCAAAACTTTGGTTCAGACTCCAGGTTCCTGCTACTGGACATCACTTCAGATCTGATCCTGGATGCTTTCAGTAGAAGATGGCTTCTGAGAGGTTACACCTATAATGTGCTGACTGCTCTGTCTGTTTCAGTCTTTGATGATGGCGATGAGAAAACTCTTCGTCGAACATCCCTGTGTCTGAAGGGAGAGAGACATTTTGCAGAGAGTGAGGTGAGTTTTACATGACTGTAAGCTTCTTTTAGAAAAAGGAAAAAAAGGTTCAAATTATTGAAATGTTATAAAATTCTTCCACACAGACGCTGGACCAGCTGCCATTGACAAACCCAGAGCATTTTGGCACCCCAGTCATCGGAAAAAAATCGAACCGAGGCGGAAGACGCTCATCCCAGGCTGTGTGAGTTTTTGGTCTTAGGCCCTGTTTATACGGCAACGATCCACTGAATTCAGCATTTTTTTTTTATTTTATTTTTTTCACGTTTCTGTTGACATGTTTACATACTAACGTTCTAATTACAATCGCTGTTTACATGGCAACAGTAGAGACGTGAAAATTTTATAATTATATCACCATGCCACAAGCTAGTGCTACGTTCTTTGAAAACTCTGCCTAAAAGCCGCCACAACTAATAAACGTTGGAGATGGCAGAGAACAAAGTGTTTCTGTGGACAGATGACGAGGTTCAACTGCTGCTTAAGGTGACTTTGAATTATAAAACCACCAAATTTCAAGCCACTTGCCATTGTTGATCATTTTTTCTTCTGTGGTTTTTAAAATTGTAGGCAGCCATTTTGTTGTGTGGGTGTGCATCTTCTGATATCTGTCATGCTGCGCATGAGCCAGGGATTCCCTGTAAGAAAAAAAAAAAATCTCGTTTTTCTGTTTACACAACAACGGAGACCGAGACGTTTTGGAACCATTGCTCTCTGAAACCCGTTCTCAAATTGTGCCGTTGTCAGAAAACAGTCGCCGTTGTCATGTAAATGAACAGTGCAAACGCAATAAAGCCTTTCCATTTTCACCAGAAAACGTTGTGTAAACAGGGCCTTAGTTGCTTTGAGTAGTCGGATGTAAACAAGCATGGTGTCAACAGCCACAACAAGATCGAGATGTGAATGAAATGCCTCACATCCTTGTAGCTGCTGTTCATCTTATCAAGTTTCCCCAGGAAAGGTTCCGTAGAATGAGCTCTGAACTGATTATGTATGCTTGTGATGTTTAACTTTACAAAAGCACCAAGAAAGATGTCTTGTAGATTTGTAAAAGTACTTTTCATGTCAGAAAACTGCTACAGCTGTGATTGATTGGGTGGGGGTCATTTTATCATTGACAGGATAACTGCTCACACTGTGACTGGATATGGGGAAGGAGTGATGATGCTGAGAAATGGTTTCGCTTTATTTGCTGATGATATGTGATGTCACAGTTTCTCTTGGCTGTCTGACCAATCCGCTGCCAGTTACAGTGATGACGTTATTTACTATGGCCACCCCGAAAACCTGCTTCAGATAACTGAGCGCTTGATTTTTGTTTTTAGTTTTTTTGGCAGGAACTCAGACAATATTCAGAACAAAAACACTCACATTCAAGGGTTAGACAAACCATCAGTTCCATAGCTTAGTTCAGTTTATTTATATAGCACCAATTCTGGGTCAACATCTTCTTACAGCAGTGTACCAAAAAAAAGAGGTCAAAATAAAATCCAGCTGCTGCTTGTCTGATTCTATAAAATCACTGCAGTCTATCAGATTGATTCAGTTCCGGTTCACTGATTTAAACGGTGCCAATTCACAGCAAATGCAGTCTCCAGACACTTGCAGGTTTTAAAGATTCAATATTATGGCTTACAGATTATGAACCCCAAATTTAATGTATTAGTAAATTTGAATATTTTGAAAAAACACTTAAATCTGTAAACCATAATCATCAATTTACCTGAAATAAAAGCTTGATATATTTTGACTTTTTGAAATGAATGACTGTTTAAACAGACTGTTATCTGTTTACACTTGTTTTCATATGATACATTAACCTGAGCAAAAATATAGAAAAGCAATCCATTTAATTTAGTAGTGGTTTTTAGGTGATCGTTGTAAAACATATTACTACTGTTTTAACACTGTGTTTTTTATATGGTTACAAAAAGACAACGCCCTTCGTTTCACTGCAAGAACAAGGGTCAAATCAGACAAAGGGGGTAGAAATCTTCTCCACTAAAATGACCCTGGTAAGGAGCGAGAACATCTTGGCTGTACGCTGAACCCCAGTCAGGAGTTTGTTATGGAACTACTAAAGTTAAACTCCAGTTTATAGTGACTGTCCAGTTTAAATTATGCAATAGGAGTAAGTGTCATTTTTGTTTACAAACGCAACATTCAAACTAAAGCTGCACAATATATCAGAAAAACATCTCAATGCAGTATCAGTATTTAATGATAATATTACAAAAGACCGGTAAGCAATCATTTTTAGCTGACATGTTCCAGGTGTCAGGAATTTATGCAGTCCATGCAAATGTAATGTTTAACTTGTTAGATGAAGTCTTACTGCAGTAGATTCTATTCAGTGCAAAAATACTTTATTCATCCCATCCAAGTGTCTTCAAAGAGTCATTGTGGATGGTGATGCTGTGGGCAGGAAGAATCTCCAGTAGCAGTCAGTCTTGCAACGAATCTGAAGAGGCTGACTGAAGACTGTTACTTTGAGCAGTTAGCATGTCATGGCAGTCATGAAAATGTCATTGTCATCCAGGACATGTTGCTGTGGAGTATCTGCTGCACGAAAACTGTCAGTTGTTGGCAGGGGCAGCTAATCGACCTCATTTGCTTTTGTCGCTCCCCTTTAAATCTCTGTCTGGCCATATGGTCAGGAAACCAGGCAGAGAGATGGAGTCGGGGATATGACCCTTGCCCTTTAAGATTGATGAAGGAGATGGTTTGAACTTCCTCCTTTCCTCTCTGCTCTTTGGTCCTGCTCTTCATCCTTGAAGCCTCTTTTTCAACTCCTCTGGGATTTGGGATTGTTGCTCAGGTGATTTTTTTTTTTTTTTTTTTCCTTTCAGAAGCTAATCAGCTGCTCCCAGTTGTAAAAACAATACATTGTTGCCATGGTTACACACACAACAGCTGTCTGGAAGTTGAAAAGTAAGAGCAAAAATCCCTCCAGCTGCACAGCATCCAAAACCAAAGGGAATAATTGTCCTAACATGCAATCCCTCAACCAAAAAACAAAAACAAACAAACAAACAAAAAAAAAAAAGTTTATAAAAAAAAAAAACAAAAAAACAAACAAAAAAAAAAAAAAACGTAACAGAGCTACTCTAACATTGCTGACACTTCTTTAATTTGGTTTGGAGAAGATTGATTGACACAGTGAATCTGATCTACTGGTGATCCTCTTTTTAATTCTGTGTTAAGCTTAATGGGTCGGTCTGTTTAGAAAAAAAAAAAAAAAAATCTCACACAGTGGTGTGAGAAACACTTATTTTTAAAAGCTGATGTTCTGTTATCACCTGCAACATTTGCAATCTGGGCTTCAGTTCCTGTTTGCTGTAAACTGAGGTTCAATTTTCTCGTATGTATTTCAGAGCTGATGAGGAGAACGACACTTCGTCCAGTGAAGAAGAGGAGGATGACAAGAAGAGGCTGACTGATGGGCTGCTGGGGCAGATCTGCAGCATAGAGAACACAGAGGAGTCCACTGATTGGTTCATGGCTCTGGTAAACACACACAAAAACAGTTTTTGTACAAACAGCAGTTGACCAAATTTGTGATGTCTTCTGTGAAACAGTGTGTTTTAAAATTTCTGAGTGCGACAATAAAGACTTCTATAGGAGCTAATTGATGCCCACAACATCTTCTAGAAGAACTTGCTGTGCCTGACTGGGAATGGCAGCTTGTTTTTGTTATATTTCTGAATCCTGCTACATGTGCAGCTAACTCGAGGAAATTAAGCAGCAGTGTTGCTTCTGCAGGTGGTGTCTCCCAGCTGCAGTGATGAACTGGTGGTGAAGAAGGATCAGTGTCTGGTCAGGTCGTTCTATGATGGCAAATTGTGAGTTTACTTTTAATCTTTTTTTCTTTTTTTTAAATGTATACAAAAATCTGTTCCTGCTCATTACATATGATAAGCAGTAAATGGCCTGTACTTATATAGCGCTTTATGAAGTCCAGAGGACCCCAAAGCGCTTCTCATTACAGTCCGTCATTCACACACATATTCACACACTGATGAGCAATACTGCTTGAATTTTTTTTTTAAATGTCCCGTTAAAACCACAAAAAAGACAATGTACTTTAAAGGGACAGACCAGCACAAAGTTTCTTGGAAAATTTCTCTGATCAAAATTCTCTCTTCTGTTTTAATCCTGCAGTTACACTGTGGGGAGGAGGCATGCACACCTTGTTAACTCCGTCAGCATTACCAAGCCTGATTTTTCCAACAGGAAAGGTGAGATGCTCTTCGTTCTCCTTTTCCTCATCCTCGCCTGCTTATTTCAACCCCCTGTCCTTTTTTCTGCCATAGCTCCCTCACACTTTGCTTTATTTGCGTCACATCCTGCAGGTTTTGAAGGAGCCCAGATGTTTCTGAGGAGCAGAGAGGTTCCAGAAGCGTGGAAGATGGATATGAGTCAGATTTTAGACTCTTCCTCTAGTGAAGATGACAAAGATGACAAGGAAAGTGAGGCAGATGAGGAGGAGGAAGACAATGAGGAGGAAAAGAGAAAGAAACACATAAAGGATGAGGTAGGTTTTTCATGTTTCATAGGAGACAAATAGGCAACAGAACATTGTTCTGCTATAATCCTATAAAGCAGTGGCGTCCAACGTCGGTCCTCAAGGGCCGGGATCCTGCATGTTTTAGCGCTCTCCCTGGTTCCACACACCTGGATCGAATGATTGCTCGTTAGCAGGCCTCTGCAGAACACCGACATGCTGAGGAGGTGGTTACTACCACCAGGGCGAGAACTAAAACATGCAGGGTGCCGGCCCTCCAGGACCCACTTCGGACACCACTGCTATAGAGGGCATAGAATATTGTTTTCTGATTAAATATATTTCTAATGGGGGGGGGGGTATTGCCATGAAATCCCTCTGTAATGAATGTCATCAGTATGTTTTAGAATGAGGTTGTGAGGGTGTTGAGAGCTTATTGCTTTGTGTCCATCATGAGATGCTTCACTTTGGAAATTAGTTTTTCTATAGGTCTTCATTAAAGACTTAAACCAGCTGATACAGATTTGCACTGAAAATGATAGATTTCAGTTAGTTTCTTGCTTCTGTATGGATTGTTGCAACTTCCTTTCTTCATGTTTTCAATATTTATTCATTGTATTTAGTGGTGGGCAATTCTATCACGATATTTTGTGATATTTATCATGATAAGTGACGATAAGAAGCTAATCTTTGCAATCTTTTTGTTTAGAATACTGGACTTAATGATGTTGATTTCTTTTTGTTTTAGATTACGCTGGCTGTTACTGAGATCTGGTGTGAATTTAGACCTTTTGTAATTAAATTACATGAGAAAACCATTGTCATATTTCATATATATTTTCCTGGCTTTAAATGATACAATCAACTACAGGTCTATGTAGTTAAGTTATTAATAATCGTTATAGCCCAGGTAGTGCTTGATAACAAAAAAAGTGAACGTCTATCTAATTACTTGCCTCCCTTTCTCATGTTCTCTGTGTGTTTAGCCAGAGGAGGAGGCAGACCCTGAGGAGAAAGAGAACTTCCTCCAGCAGCTCTACAAATTCATGGAGGACAGGGGTAAAACTGAACTTGTATGGTTTCATTTAAGAAAAGCCATAAAGCCACCTAAGTACATGGAAAAAAAAAAAAAACAGTAATAATGTGATACATCAGTGGTTTCTCTGGCATTTTAAATGAAAGTCAATAGAAATGAACTCCTAAATGACTGATTTATCATTGTCCTTGTGATTAACATGTTTTGATTGAAACAAAAAGATCTCAATCATCTCTGATGATGATCTGCATTTTACTGACACTCTAAGGCTGACTTGTATCAGTTTGTTTTAACAAGAATGATTCCTGATAACCATAAGGAGTAATGTTTGATGCACCTCTCTCTCTCTCTCTCTCTCACTCAGGCACTCCCATCAACAAGCCCCCAGTGTTGGGTTATAAAGACCTGAACCTCTTTAAGCTCTTCAGGCTGGTCTATCATTTGGGAGGCTGTCGCAAGGTGAGGTCAATGTAGAGCATCAGACTGATTAGAGTACTGGGCCATGTGAGTGATGATACTGAGAGAAGTTTCGCATGTTGGACTGAGGTCCTGATGATCCTCTTGGCTGTCTGACAGAACCCAACAAAATTCTTCAAATAAAGGAGTCCTACGGCAGCGCACTGACGCTTTGCTTTTCTGTCTGTTTCAGATCGAGTCTGGTACAGTCTGGAAGCAGGTCTACATGGATCTGGGGATCCCTGTGCTCAACTCTGCTGCATCCTACAATGTCAAGACGGCGTACAAAAAGTAAGCTCTACCATGGTCAGGCTGTGTGGCGCTATATGTGCCCCTGATGTTTCATCTGCAGTAACTGATTTAAATTTCAACCTTTTGTACACAAACATTGTGTAGGCTGTATGTTTGAGCTAACACCAGAAAGCTAAGATTCATGGGATAGGCTTTTTATGAGATCTTCTCAGGTCTGAGCACAGTGAACAAAAACAGTGTCAACAACCGAAATGAAATCATTCTTTTTAGGATTGCTGGGCGATATGGCTGAAAAATGTATCACCATATGGGCATTTCATATCAGTCGATCTATAATTATTGATTAGGCTTTTGTTTTAAATATCTGAAATACATGTTGTGACCTTTCCTGTTTTATCCACAATCTCCTCTCGTACCGTTGTACTCATTTTCTCCTTTCACTCCACGTTATTATGCACAAATTACTCAACAGGTTGTTGCTAGCTAACCAATGAGTGAGTGAGTTAGTTGACGCCACCCACTTTGATTAGCTGGCCTACATCCCCCAGAATGCTGTGCGGTTCTGAATTGGAGTTCAGTAAAATCATTGGACATACTTTCTGTTGATACTGATCTTGCGTCTATCGTGATATTTATTGTTGATTTGTTGCCCAGGCCTATGACTGAGTATTGCGATTGCTAATTATGGCTAGTAGTAATAGTTGAATGGTAAACTTTATAGTACTAACAGAGATGTACTGATCAGATATTTTGTGGCCAATTTCTGATCACCAATTTTGTAAAAATCTTAACCACTAATGCCGTTTTATTCTATTCTGATTTCCCTTAAAGCTCGAGTAGGTAACTTTTATAAAAAAATTTTTTTTGCATATTTATTAAAACTTCCACTATGTGCTGACAATATAATATGAGACAGATAATCTGTGCCTGCAGGAGCGTGATTGATGGTGCTTAGACCCTCCCTCCTGGCTCTGATTGGTTGTTTCTGACCATGAGTGGTGTATTTCTGCAAAAGGCAGCTGGACCACAGGGAGGCGGTAGAGGAGCTCGGTGTTTTTTTTTGTTTGTTTGTTTGTTTTGTTTTTTTGTTTATTTGTTTTTGTTTTTTTTACTCCCTTATCTGTCTCATACTGTCAGGACATAGTGACCGTTTAACAAATATGAAAAAAAACAACCATAATTTTATAAAAGTTACCTACTGCAGTTTTAATGGCAAATGACTTTGCTTTGTTGTTTTTTGTTTTTAGTACTAAATATTTTCAGGTTTCATAAGTTTGTATTTATTATGAAGAGAATGCTGGCTAAAGCCTGGATGACCATTTATCACTGATCTGTGCCGTCAGGTATCTGTCTGGGTTTGAGGAATACTGCTGCTCCGCTGGTATCACCTTTAGAACCATCCACCACAATAACCCCCCTCCCAATCATAAAAAGGCTAAAGCTGAGCTTAAGGAGCCCTTCGCAATTCCAGTGAAGGTTGAGTCTGTTGATGACAAGAGGGAGGAGGCAGATTCGGAGAGCGAGAGCGAAAAGGAGGTGAAGGAGAGACAGTCGTCACCAAGGGTGAGAACTTTTTCTCTCTTTACATCAAGGATCAGATTCATTCTGTCAGCTTGTTTTTCAGCTCAGGATTTAAGTTTGGTTTATCACACCAGCTTGATGTTTGAAAAGTGAATCTGTTTTAGAGTATCATCTGAAACCTGCCTGATTGGTGTGACTGTAGGGGAGGAGGAGAGGTGTGGGGAGTCGGGGAAAACTGCCCCCCAAGCCAGAAAACACTGGACGGGGAGGAGCAGAGAACAGTGAGGAGCAGCAAAGAGAGGTGAGGAGGCGCAGCAACAGAAGATTGGATGACTCTGAGAAAGGCTCCGATGAGGAGGAAGAGGACGACGATGAGGAGGAGGAAGAAGGGGAGGAGGAGAGAAGAGGACATGGGTAAGATTTTTTTAAATAATTTTATTCATGACAACGTTCAGTGTAACCTTGTAGCTGTCGTTCACAACAAATATCATCTCAAGGCACTTAAGTAGACAAACAGGTATGTTTTGTACCCTGAACTATATAATCAACTTAATCAAGTAAAATACCATCATATAGAAAGATTAAAATCTAGATTCATACACCCCAGTTCCTTCATAGCAGTGATACAGATACAGTGAGAGCAAATTTCCACTGTCAGTTAGTTAGAAATGCTGTTCAAAAAAACGCAGCTGATGGCATCAAACCCAAACAGAGCGAACATGAAGTTAATCGGTCCCTCCAGGAAGCTGCGATGGTGCGATCGCAACTGTTAACGCAAATTCACTCTTCATTCGCAATTTTTGCATAGACTTGCAATTTTCACCAGTCAGTCTCAACTTTTCCATAAATCTGACCAACGTCTTCTTCCATGTCCACTTTCAACGAGTTTTCCACGGCATCCGGGGGAATTTCATTGATTGAATAAAATGTCGGGATTTTAAGTGGGCTGGAATGTGACAGCCTTTCTTTCATTGGACGTCTTCCCAGAGCCGCTGCCGAGTGGGGGGGCTCGGAGCGTACGGTAGCGAAGTGTGAAGTGGGGCGGGTGGAGTGGAGATGCATGCCGATAGACGGAACACAGCACTCCAGCATTACACCTGATGTTTACAAAGCGCAAGTGTAGCTTTACGAACGAACCGCAAAGTAAATTTCCTTCAGATCATACCGGTCGCAACAAATGGGTGGCAGAGTGGGGGGGGGGAGTGCCTCTCTTCCCGCCACTCACACACCATCCTGCCCCCCAACTCAACCCCACCCCTCACTCACCTTCTCTTTCCTTAAATAAAAGTAACTTCTTATGTACACAATTCATCAGTTACAATAACTTTTTAGGGTGCTATTTCAAGAAGCAAATTTATCTTTTTTGTAAGATTATGTTATGGTAAAAATAAAGCTTAAAAAAATTTCGCAACTTTGACTGCAACTTTTTGAAAAATTTGCCGCAAAATCAGTTATTTTAGACAGCAACAGTCACAAAAAAATATATATATATTGCAACATCCTGGAGAGACTGATTGTCAGGAACAACAGCAAAAATGGAAAGTAGTAGGAGAAAGTAGCAGAGTGAGGCAAAGTATGTCCTCCTGCATCCTGGGCCTATAGCAGCATAACTACAGAGATGGCTCAGGAGCTGCTCTAGCTATAGGCTTGATCAAAAAGGAAAATTTTAAGCCTCGTCTTAAAAGTAGACGGGCTCCTCTCCTGTGGAAGCAACTCCCAGTCTCAGTCCGTGAGGCGGACACCCTGAGAGGAACCTCCAGTAAAGCTGTAGTCTGAGAGCAAACAGCAAAAGGTTCAGCATGACGTCAGCAGATCTCACAGTCCACTCCACATCGAGCTGGGTGTTCTCCTCAGGTCGGGGTTGCCAGATCAACCCTGCTGGTTACCTTGAAGCTGTAAAGATAAGTTGTTCATGGAGAAAATTCATAACAGGTGTGTTTTTGACTCCTGCAGTATGTTGAGGAACAACGTCTGACCCATTTTATTCTGACAGAACCGTTCTCGTGAAGGAGGCTTGTGCCTCTGGCAGACATGCCAATAGCCTCCTTTCTCTTAGATCTTTTTTTTCTTTTTTTTTTTTTTTTTTTTTACTAACAATATTTGTTTTAGATCAGCACAAGGAAATTATTAAAGAATGTCCTTGTAATTTTCCATTTCCAAAACAAAACACCTGCACATTTATGCAAATGAGCCTTCAGGTAAGTGTGCTCACCATGAGTAGATTAACCAGAAACACGACTCCTGAACAAAACTCCCATTTTTTTTTCCTGGATTATTCTGAGAATTCGTTTAGAGAAATTAAACATGCTACTGTCTATGAATATGATTGAAATAATGAATCTGAATGTGATGCCCAGCATGCAACTGACATTTGTTGGTTTTTTTTTTTTCCTTTGTTTGTTTTTTTTTTTCCTTTAGAAGTGAAGATGAAGAGGATGGAGACTCTTTGGCGGGAACCAAGGTCAGGGTGAAATACGGCAGAGGAAAGACCCAGAAAATCTATGAGGCACACATCAAGAAGACAGACGTGGACAACGGAGAACAGTTCTACTTGGTTCACTACTATGGCTGGAACGTTAGGTCAGTGCGAGGAGCTTCTCCAGCTTTGTTTGGTTTGAACTGCTACGGCTCATTGATGATGCTGCTTTTAGAAGTGTGTGACATTAAGTGCTGGGGTTAGTGACGCGGGAGCAGACACAAAGCTGATTAAAACCAAGCGAGGTGTGTAAGTTTGGGACTAAGTGTGCGTGTCATTCACCACAGGTACGATGAATGGGTGAAGGCTGACCGCATCATCTGGCCTGCAGAGAAAGGAACCAAGAAGAGACAGAGGAAAAAAGTCAAGGTAAGACCTGTAAAGAAAACAACCCCAAACATCTAAAAATAAAGGTGAACATTTTCAGAATGAGCTGGGAGTTGGCATGAGCCAGAGATGAAAAAACTGCTCATATTTTCAGTTAACTGTGTGACTGGATGTGGACAGATGATTTATAAAACCCTCTGCACCAAACTTGGCTTTCACTCTGTCAAATGCTGTGAAGCCATTAGTCATCAAAGACCTTTCTATAGAGCTGTGTAGATCACAGTATTCCCATCAGATTTCTGCTTTAAAATCATTTTTAATTGAGCTTCTTTAATATAAAAAATGGCTTAAAAAAAAAACAAACAAAAAAAACAGAATTTTGAATATTGATGAGCCAGAAACATCAAAATGAACAGAAATAAATACTCAGCATAATGCTGAGTATAAACTGAAGTATTTAAATACGTGACCTTGTCAGTGATGCTTTAAGCTGGTGACATGCACCTCTGTGCCACCATGCAGCTGCCAATCAGCTTTACTGCCACCTTGTGGTTGATCAGTGCACCAGATGAGCAGGTTTACACGATAAATGGATAAACTCTGTTCCACCATTTTCTTCTGACAGAACAAAGACAAGGAAGAACCAGAGAAGGAGAGAGAAAAAGATGAAGAGAAGCCAGCATCCGTAGCGCCTCTTAAGCCAACAGGCTTAAAGCGCGGTCGGCCTCAGATCAGGACCACGCCCACTAGCTCCTCAGGGCGGAGTGTCTCCAAAACCCCCAGCAGTGAGGGCCAGTCCAATGGCAAGAGCAGCCGGACCGACGCCACGCCCAGCCTGGCCAACGGGAACGGTAGGAGGCGAGGATTGTCCCGTGAAGCTAGTAGAGTTGTGCTGCAACTAAAGACTGATGAGTGGTGTTTCTTTGTGCAGACACACCCCGCAGGAGAACCAGGAGGACCTCTGGCATGTATGAGTCAGATCAGGCGTCTAACGGTAAGAAGGGCACCACTCTGCTTCCTGCTGCAGAATAATCCAACCTTGTTACAATCGCTGCTGTCTGTCCCTGCAGAGGACTCTGGGAACTCCTCTGACGACAGCGAAGCAGGCGATGCACTTGAGAAAACTGACAAACCGTCGCCATGGCGAGGGAGATCTGAACCTCAAGCCTGCGAGCCAGACGAGGAGCCGGCACATCCTGAGGAGGGGGAGGAAGAGACGAGGGAGGTGTCTGTAACTGAACCTGCTGATGAAGGCGACTCGGTGGCCGCAGGAGCGGCTGCCCTGCTGCCGGCTGTCGCCGCACCTCCGTGTCCCAGCATGCCTCAGGAGAAAGCAGACGAGGCGCCGAACCAATCAGAGAAGAAACAGCAGGGGGAGGAGCCCGGGGTGGAGCCGGTTCAGCTGGAGAAGGAGAGTCACGCGTGTCCAGTGACAAGAACGTTACCTGTCCAAGAGGAGAGCAAGATGTCCCCTGGACAGGACGCGCTGTTGGACACGTCCCTCAGCAGGATGTCCCCCCCGCCTGAGAGACAGCAGCCAGCGTCCTCCTCACCGAGCACAGCAGAGGATGCGAGCCGTGCTGTTCCCCTCTTGTCCCCCAGGGGTAAAGGTCGCAGGGCCAATCTTAGGGAGGTGGGCTCTGAGACTCCTCCCACAATCCCTCACTGCAATGCTAGCCCCGCCCCCAACCTCCCCCCCAGCCCCCTCCAGGCAACGCTGCTGTCAACTCCTCCTCGTGGCATCATGAAGAGGCAAGAAGAGCCCATGGTGGTCCTTCACTGCCTCCCCTCCCAGCACCTCCCCACCAAGCCCCCCTCCGTTAACTCGGACACGGACTCCGCCACGGAGGAGGAGGAGGAGGAGAGAAGCAGCACGCCGCTGAAACGCAAGGCCACAGATCAGAGAACGGCGGAGAAGAAGCTCTGCACTGACGGGAGGCAGGAAGACCCCCCCTCGTCCCAGGCCTCCTCTGCCGTGATCAAACCCCCCCCTTCGTCGCAGCCGCCAGAGCGGGGCAGTGATGGGGGAGGCAAACCGCAGGACTCCTCCTGTCCTGGGGAGGAGAAGCAGAACTCTGTGGCAGAGGAGAAGCCGACGTGTGCGCCTCATGAGGACGCAGCGGTGCATGCTGGGACAGCTCTCCTTGTTACGGGGGCCCCAGGTCCCACCCCCGCCGAGGAGCTGGAGCCACAGATTGGCCCTGAAGCACTTGTATGCCATGAGGTTGACCTGGATGACCCCGATGAGAAGGACAAGCCCCTTTCCTCCTCAGAGCACCTCCTCCTCGTGATGCGAGAGCAGAAACAGGCCCCTCCCATTCTGCCCCTCGCCGTCCACTCGACCCACACCCCCCACCTCCCCCAGCCTCAGGTCAGGCCCTTCCTGATAACTGCCACGCCCACCGCCTGCCCCGAGGAGCTGCACCCTGCCAAGGACTGCGCTGAGGAGGAGCGAGGCTCAGCCAGGGGGGAGCAGGGGGGAGACTCCAGTCCGGGGTTTGAGGGAAGCACCTCCTCCTCCTCCTCCCTCCTGTTCCTGCAGGAAGCCAAGGAGAGAGGTAAGGACAGCGCAGCGTCACTGACCTCTGCAGCTGGATTCTTTTGGTTTGTGTTGTGACACTTGTGACCTTTGACCTCCCAGGTCAGAAGAGGGTAAATGACGTCAATTCCAGCCCAACTGCCAAGAAACACAAACGGAACCAGAAACGGACTCTGGCCCCAGCCAAGGCCGACAAGAACGGAGCAGGTAGCGCGGCGTCGACTCTGGCTTCCCACTCCTGGGGCCCGGCTCCAGGGTTGCACGTCTGTCCCATCCGCTGAGAGGAAGAGTCCACACGACTGTGTGTGTGTGTGTGCTTGTCTCGCTGTCCTGTTCAGGACCATTTCTGGCATACTCACTCACCTTCTGAAGACCAAAGCCCGTCCTGATACGGTGGACGTCTTCTCTAGGGTCAGAGGTTATGTTAGAGACAGGGTGTGAATTAGGTTTTGGTTATGAATATACTAGTAATGTTTAGGCATAGATGAATGGAAGTCAATACAATATCCTAACATGGGTAGAAATACAAATGTGTGTGTGTGTGTGTGTGATAGAGAGAGACAGCTGTCACCAGCGTCTGTTTAGGCTGGTCAAGCAGAAATTCAACCAGTTCTGTTCATTTTCTGATTCTTGGTGCATCTTTCCTTCTTTCGTCTCTCGTTTTGGAAGCTTAATTTCGTTTTTGCTCCCGATCATCTTCCCAGGGCACAGCAGCGACAGCGAGGATCAGGCCCGTCTCTCGTCGTTGTCCAAATCCCAGAAATCTCGTTGTCCTGGTCTGTCGTCTCCGTCTGCACACAGTAAAGAAAAACACAGCTCCCCCTCCCCCCAGCGATCCTACAAGTGGACCCTGCAGCTTGGTAAACACACACACACACACACACACACACACACACACTCTGTTTTCAGTTAGCTGTGGTCAACAAGCGGGCCTTCTGCCTGTGTTGACGGCCAGTATGAGGCGATGAGAACAAGTCAGGGGCGATCTCCTGAGTCTGACTGCAGCCAGCTGTTGTTCCTGAGCTAAGCGCTCCGCTCCTTGTTCCTCAGACGAGTTGGACAGCATGTCGAGCACAGAGAGGATCTCCTTCCTGCAGGAGAAGCTGCAGGAGATTAGGAAGTACTACATGAGCCTCAAGTCAGAGGTGGCCTCCATCGACAGACGCAGGAAGAGACTAAAAAAGAAGGAGAGAGAAGGTGGGAACAGCAGAGCATCACTGGTAGAGCTCAGCTTGTTTTCATCCTGATGACTCAGACTAAGCTGTGCCGATCTCTGTCCTCAGTGTCCAACACGACAGCGTCCACGTCCTCAGGCTCCTCAGACACGGGTATGAGTCCGTCCTCAGCCTCGCCCGCTCAGAACACCGTGGCAGTGGAGTGCAGGTGATGACACGCCCACATGGACCCGCATCCCTTCGCCCCACAGACTCTCCCCACTTCAGCCAGCTCCGAGGACTCTGCAGGGAGCCGTCCGCTTCTCTGCGCAGTGAGTGGCTGCGATGTGGGACCGGTGCAGTTAGAGGGGAGCCCTGCCTGCCTTCTCACCCGTGGAGGAGGGGGCCGCACAAGGAGGGGCCACCCACTCACCCGAGGACTGACTTTCAGTTTGAGGAGCCGGCCTTTTGTTGCACTGGTGCAGAACCTCCCTCCCTCCCCGTGTCCTGCAGGGTGCCAGCGCTTCTGTCCCCATTTCAGATCAGCCGCACCAGTCCTCCTTGCTTTCAGGGTTCGGGTAAACGGAAACGGTGACCGGCCGCCATTTTTAATGTTCACTGAAAAGCGGAGATGAGGAAGAAGATGGGCTTCCAGTTTCAGTTTTATCCTCTATTGAATCAAAGCTTTTATTTTAATAAGACAGTGAGAAAAAAATAGTTGAACTTTTTAGTTCTTATGTAAATTAAATGTAATATTCTGAAGCTCCTTTGGTATTTATTGGCTTTGTGGAGAGAATTTCTTATATTCAGGGTTTTTTCCTCTTTCTTTAGATAAACTTTGGACAAAACTTCTTAACAAGTCAGAATTTAAGTTGAAACTCTTATACATTTCTTTTGAAAAGCCTTTTATGCATTTCTGAGGTACAATTAGAGGATCAGCTCAAAATTTCAAGCGATGTCAATTAGTTCCAACAATAAACACAGAATGCATAAAATGAGAACTTCGTACCGACTCTGATTCGCTTCTTCCTGATTCCGAGCCTGTCTCTGGACCCCAGCTTGGCACTGACGTCCCCTTCCTCACCTTTCTTCTGTTCTGTTCTGTTCTGTTCTGTTCTGTTCTGCATCCGGTTCAGACAGACGGCTGCTATCAGCTCCTCAACATTTGCTTGTTTTGTACATAAAATGTTAAAGAAAAGAATAAAACCACACCTGTATTTGAGAACTACATTTTACACACCCCAAAAGAATAATTTCTAATATTTTCTAAGAGACTGTTTGTACTGTAGTTATTGTTTACTCCTTGGTTGTTTGTTTTTTGTTTTCGGTTCTTATGTGTTTTGCTGGCGGAGATTTGAGAGCAAAAATGTAAATACAGAAACACACAATCCATGCTACAAGTGTGTGCGCGTGTGTGTGCAACAAGCAGCGCTCTCTGTTTCTAATAAAGTTTTTAACCAGGTTTTTGTGCTGCTGCATCATCTCATTTTCCTAATAAGTTCTGAAATCCGTGAAGGCGTTTCACCCTTGCACCCTGACGAGGTGTCACAGAGTAGCTGTGTGAAAATACACGGCGTTATTTAATCCTTGTCCCGCAGTAGAAGCCATGTTTTCACCTCATCCATCTTTAAATGGCAACACTGCAAAAACCGCTGAGATCTTCTAGAAGATATGCGGCATCTTGCTGCAAACACAGAATGACCTTAGCTTCCTCATGAAATGGTCTGTTGTCCAGATGAACACCGAGGGATTTGTGTTCCTCAACCACCTCCACTTCTTCTCCCATGACGGAAACAGGGTTTGAGCTGACCCTGTTTCTCCTGAAATCTACAATCATCTCCTTTGTTTTGTTCACATTCAAGATGAGATGATTGTTTCCACACCTGGAAGTTTGTTCCAGATTAGTGGAGCATAAAAACTGAAGGCTGCTCCTCCATGTTTGGTTCTGGGGATGCAGAGCAGACCAGAACCAGAAGACCTGAGTGGTCTGGAAGGTTGATACAACAACAACAGGTCATTAATGTATTTTGGTGCTAAGCCGTTCAGTGATTTATAAACTAACGGAAGTATTTTAAAGTCTATTCTCTGCGCTCCAGGGAGCCAGTGGAAGGACTCTAGAACTGGGGTGATGTGTTTTATCTTCCTGGTCTTAGTGAGAACACGAGCAGCAGCGTTCTGGATCAGCTGTCTTTTTTTTTTTTTTTTTTTTTTTTTTTTTTTTTTTTTTTTTTTTTTTTTTTTTTTTTTAGGCAGACCTGTTAAGACACTGTTGCAATAATCGATGTGATTATAGATAAATGCGTTGAGTTTCTCTAGATCTTGAGACATCAGTCCTTTGATCCTAGAAATGTTCTTCATGTGATAGAAGGCTGGTGTGTCAGAGATGGACAAGAAGTGCAGTCATCTGAGTGTTTCTGTAGAGGACACGACTGTTTGGTCTGAGGTGTACAGAGTGAAAAGGAAGGGTGAGAATACTGTGGAGCTTCTGTGCTGCTGACCACCCACTTAGACACAAACTGTGGTCTGTTTGTGCGGTAGTTATTGATCCAGGCAATCCACCTGTCTTCTGGAGTTTTTGTGTGCTTGTTTGCTTCTTCAGGTGGACCAACAGGAGTCTCTCCAGGACCTTAATGATGTGGGATGTCAGGGCAACAGGTCCAATTAGTCTCCAACAGTCGTTTGAGATTAACGGATGAGCTTTCGTTCATCTCTGGTATCTGGAACCTTCCTCTGGGTCAGGCTAAGGTTGAAGAGGTGTTGCAGAATCCCACAGAGCTGCTCTGCACAGGCCTCAGGACTGTGGGGCTGACACCATCTGGACCTGCAGCCTTGTTCCGGTTCAGTTTCTCCAGCTGCCTCTTCACCTGACTTCTAGAGACAGACAAGTGGGAGGGAGAGGGAGCATCTCCTGATTTGGTTGAAGCAGAACAGTCCATGACTGAGGTGGAAGATAGAACATCTGAGGTGTGACAGGGTCAATGGAGGGTGGGATGTCTGTTTGGCTGGGGGCAGGAGCTCAATTTCAACAGGTTGAAACAGGTTCAGTTCAGGTTCCTGAACTGAACCTGTTGAACAATGTGTTCAGTTCATTTGCTCCGTCCAGACTTCCATCCATCTGATCCTCCGTTTGCTTGAAGCCTGTGATCTTCAAACCTGACCACACATCTCTGATATTGGTCCTCTGCAGTTTTCTCTCCATTCAGTCCCCTTCCCAAGGTAGCCCAGCCTCCAGCAGCTGTTCCCTGAAACTCAGTGAACTTCGTGACCTGGGATCCTGGCCTCCGTGAAGATGAACTCAGGCCTGTGCTGTTCAGGCAGAGGCGTGATGGCTGCATCAATGAAGGTATTTGGGTAATGTGGGCATGTTAAAGTACTGATCTGAAGTGTGAAGCACTTCTGAGACTACCACCGCCAAAAGCTCTTCTGGTGACAACAGTGAGTGATGCACAGTGTGCAACGATATACTTTCGGTTCAGTGAATCTATTTTCATCAGAGAACATCATAGACCCAATGGTTTCTCACCCAGTGCAGTGCCTCAATAGAAATCTTTTTATTCTTATATGTGAATAGTTAAAAAATGCAGGTAAATCCAGTGTTCATTTATCAGTGGCAAGAATTATAACTATTAGTACATCTAAAAAAAAAAAAAAAAAAAAAAAAAAAAAAAAGTGAATATTGTGTAAAAGTGCGATATTTCTTACCAGTCATTTCAGAAAGTGAAAGTAATTTTAGAGATTCTTTGAACTCAAAACTATGTCAAGCTTTTATTTATTTTTTTTTGCAATTTTAATGAAAACTCCAAAATTAATCGTTTCAGGAAATGATATCACATTAGACCGATGAAAAACAGATGATTTCAGCACAAATGCCAACCTTCTGAAAAGTCTGTACATTTCTATTCCCTCGGTACTTAGTTGGGGCTCCTTTTGCATAAGCTACTGCTTCAACGCACCGTGGTGTAGAGATCAACCTGTGGGTTAATGGAAGCCCAGGTTGCTGTGATAGCAGCCTTCAGGTCATCTACCTCGTTGGGTCTGGTGTTTTATCTTCCTCCTGACGACAGCCCAGACGTTCAGGTCAGGTTTCTGGCCAGTCAAGAACAGCAACACTGTGGCCATTGAAGCAGCTTTTGGTACCTTTGGCAGTGTGGGCAGGTGCCAAGTCCTGCTGGGAAATGAAATCAGCATCTCCATCCAACTTATCAACAGAAGGAAGCATGAATGTCCTGGTAGACAGCTGCAGTGACTGTGGACTTTAGAAAACCCAGTGGACCAGAACCATCTCTGACTGTGGGAACTTCATTCTGGACTTCAAGCAATGTGGATTCTGCTCCTCTCCACTCTTCCACCAGACCCTGGAACCTTGATTTCCAAATGAAATGCAGAGTTTACTTTCATCTGAAAACAGGACTCTGGACCACTGAGCAACGGTTCAGTTCCCTTTCTCCTTGGCCTAGGTAAGACGCCTCTGACGTCTCCGGTTCAGGACTGGCTTGACACGGGCAATACGTTTGTAGCCCATGTCTAGTATTCATCCGTGTGTGGTGGCTCTTCTGGGATGGCTTTCACTTGACGATCCTCTCAAGGCTGCGGTTTTTCCTGTTGTACCTTTTCCGACCACACTTCTTCCTTCCACTCAACTTTCTGTTAATTTGTTTGGATACAGGACTATGAACAACCAGATTTTTCAGCAATGGCCTTTTGTGGCTTACCCTGCTTGTGAGGGGTGTCCGTGATGGTCCCCTGCTGACTGGACTGAGACTTTTTAGAGACTCAGGAAACTTTTGCAGGTCTTTTGAGTTAATCTGCTAATTAAGGTGTGACACCACTATTGAAAAAAAAAAAAAAAAAAAAAATTCCACAGCATTCTAATTTGAGCTAGTGAATTTTGTTTTCATTTGGTGTAAGTCATAATCATCAAAACAAGAAAAAGGCTTGAAATAAACCAGTTTCCCTTTTTGGGATGACTGGCAATATATATTGCACTTTTACACGTTCTAATGTTTTGAGATGTACCAGCATATTACATACAGCAGGAACGCATCAGTTTTGCTTCTTGTCTTGACTCTTCAGATTAAGGAGGTGGGGGGGTCAGAACAATGACCAGGAAGTTGCTTAGATTTCTCCAGCTGCTTCGTAACAAACTAAACACGACTCTTTAGATGCTGAATGAATGCAGAAGAGAATCCAGGTCCTCTCTGCTCTGTGGTGCCTGCGATGTACCCATGATTCCACTTTCTACTGTTTCAAATAACACCATGAGAAACAAACAGACCGTTTAGTTTTATTTATTTAAGCTCAAAATGAAGAATGCAAAAACCACAGACATGAAAGCTCATAAACAATATAAAAATAGCTCAGATGTGTGAGTTGTTGGATGTGATGAAGAGGAACAGGGCCAGCGCTGCTTTCACATGTTGTCTTCATCAGAGTCATCCTCCTCCTCTAGGGAATCCTGAAACAGAAAACATGTCAGTGTTCAGTCCAGGTTCTGCAGGAGCGTTTCCCACAAACATCTCGAGCAGGGCTCTTCAGATCCAGGCCTCGAGGAAAACGTTTAGCTTCAACACGCCGAGTCCAGAGTCAGGACTCTGGAGAACCCGACTGCATTCGATCCAGGGACACGTAACGGTTGCAGGACACCGGCGCCCGAGGCCTGGACTTGAGGACCCCTGATCTAGAGGGGTCTCTCCCTGAAGGACTGGAGGAAAGATCTGACCCCAACAGGGAGG
Organism: Anableps anableps; assembly: GCA_014839685.1. Classification (NCBI taxonomy): domain Eukaryota; kingdom Metazoa; phylum Chordata; class Actinopteri; order Cyprinodontiformes; family Anablepidae; genus Anableps; species Anableps anableps. The sequence continues at coordinate 3,821,807 of CM026080.1, read as the reverse complement.
TGACGTTCCCAGCACTGATCGTCTGCAATCTTCCAGATTAAAATGAACCAGGGTCAACCCGTCTGAAATGCTCCTTTTAATCTGACCGACTCCCCTTTAAAAAGGATTTAAACATCTCGACCTGTCAAAGTTCGCTCCGTTGGAAACAGTCACTGATCAGATTCTGCTCTGGGCCTGGACTGAACCGGGTCAACAATAAAGTCCTTGCTGGAGCCACCTGTGAGCTCTGGGGAACTGAGCGAGTGCCGCTTCAGGTAAACGCAGAGATTCAGAGAAGAACTGAAGGCTTTGATGAGCCTTCAGCCAGACTTGGTCCGTTTCACGCAACACAGACTTTTCTTCTAACTGGGAAACTTAGTTACTTGTTAAAACTTGTTGAAACTTAGTTAGTTGTCCCTGGGTCCAGTGAGACAACCCTTCGGCTTATTCTCGTCAATGTCGCCGGCCTGTCTGCCTTTCCTGAGAAAACACTGAGTTTTCCTCGTAAACATTTTTGGAGCACCGAGAACCTCCGAGCTGTCTCGGTCTCAGCAGAGACCCAGGGAGTCGTCCCAAACACAAACACGGGCCTGGAGGGGTCAGAGGTCAGAGAGTATCCCAGAGACGGTCACGGCACAAGCAGGGAATCATTCTGCTGATCTGTACCCGGGTAAGAAGTTCTCACGTGAACAACAGGAGACCTTCTCACACACAGTCTGAAGAACCGCTGGAGCTGAATCAGGGAGATTCATTCATCATTTCAGACGCAGTCTTTTAGTCTCATTAGCAGGAGATGTGGTCTTCACTTGTTTCATATTCATATTCCCCAATCAGGAAATACTTGGAAATAAATATCAATTAAAAATACATTTTATTAGTCGCTCATGGTGATTTTCTCAGTCTTAAGCTGATGTATGTATTTATGATAAATGTATAATATGACCAGAATGGCTCAATGAGAAAAATGAAGTGACCTCAGACTGATAAACAGATGATTAATTTCACAGTGTTTGTAATTCATAATATTCTCTTTCATAGCACCTCACCTTTGCATATTTCTCTGCTTCCTCTTTGATGTCTTTGGGAACCAATTCATGTCGTCCATTCGTTACTGAAGAACAGGGGAAAAAACAGAGTCAGATGCGTTACCATGGTAATGTTTTAATGCTGTCCCTGATGTGCAACAGCCTGCTGTCATCCATTCAGGCAAAGGCAGGTTCATGTATTTAGGTAGAGCTGGCTCAGACATTGGTTGGGGAGTTTTAATGGAACAAGCATTTCTCGTCCCCAGATGCACCAATCAGGTACCCAGTATCGTCGTTTCAGCAATCCTCTGAGGTCTGACCTGTAGATTTGGATTTTTTTTTTCCTGTTTGAAAGGCTGTTTTCAGACAGAAAACAGCAGAGACTGCACTCGCAGCACAGCTAGAGCCAAAAGGAGGAGAGAAGAGCGTGGAGCAGGCTACACAAAGGCACACACGCGTTCACAGGGGCTTCAGCTGCTGGCAAAAGCATCCATCATGATACAGAGGACAACAATGCCACAGCAGACTGAGTGGAAGGAAATACGGGTGTATTATTAACAGTTTTTGTAAGATAAAAACGCATGCATCATTCTGATTGAATTTTCAAACATTTTCTTTTAGAATGTTAGACGTGTCCTTTAAAAATCACGTTTTTCTTTCAATAGATGTAATCTTGATAGGAAGAGCTGGATAGTGACAACTAGCTACAGCTGCGCTGAAGTTAAGTTTAAGACAGTCCGAGGTTACAGATGTATTTAGTTTTTGTTTTTATGTCAATCATATATATATATATATATATATATATATATATATATATATATATATATATATATATATATATATATATATATATATATATATATATATATATATTGGATGACAGGTCAGAGCTGATCAAGGAACCAGCTGGCTGTCTGACTGGTGCATCACTCCACTGAAATGGTGGAACCAGTGAAATCTGATTGGCTCCTACCTTCTCCAACCCAGCTGAGCTCCAGCTCAAACGCTTTATCCTTGACCTCGTCATGGACGATGTAGATGCTGATGAAGGGAAAGAGGAACAGAGTTGAAACTAAGAAGTAAGTGAGCCACCATTTCGCTCATCACTGCTTCTGGACTTGATGCGAGATCCGTTTCCAGCTAAATAAAACTCTTTAGCAGGGATGATTCCTGAAGTTCACCAGCGGTTTCTGGCTTCTACTCACATTTTGGCGACTTCTTTAACCAGTTCTCTGCACGTCATTTCTTTCATCTGAAGGATGATTATAAAAAAAAAAACAAACACAAAACACACACCGTTTCATCACAAAGAATCCAGAGCTGACAGTGTGTTGACAGAAGACGGCCCCAGACCTGTCCTACAAAGCAGATCAGTCGTTTATCCAGATCTTCAGCAGAGCACTGATGGCCTGTTGAGCAGCAGCTCCTGCAGGAAACCACAGCTATGTTCCAGCTGCAGCAGCTGTTCCAGCGGGGCTTCAAGCAGCCACTGACTGGTCAGCTCTGTCCAGAGTTGGGAGAACCAGGCTGCCTCACCGAGCTGGTAGGCTGCCTCGTCGTGCTGAGCCTGCTTCGTAGGACAGGTCTGGGGCCGAGGCTGTCACGTCAGGTGTGTTTACACGAGATCAAACGTTCAGAGCAGCTTTTCCATGAGCTTCCATTTCACTGGGACTTTTGAAGCGTCTCACCTGCAGCTTTTCAATCTCTGTCTTGGCAGCTTGTTTTGCTTTTCCAATGGCACATCCCCAGTAACCCTGAACAAACACACACACACACACACACACACACACACACACAGTATGGTTAGTCCTGCTGCTTTTACCTGCGCTCACTCACTACTGTAGAGCGGACGGACTCACGTATGAGATGCCAGACGGGTCGACCATGTAGAGCTGTGCCCCGTCATCTTTGTCGTATGAGCCCAGGATGAAACTGAGAGGCAACATAAACAACACGGCGCTGTTAGCGACCAGGTCATCGCGTGAGGAGATGAAGCAACGAGCATCACCTCACTCTCAGATGACGCCTTCACTCTGAACCTGTGAACAGGCACCAATCTATTCATGCACTGCTGCGATCACAGCGTTCAGGATGATCGGCGCCTCTTCTGCTTCACACACCAATGACCAACATCTTCACTCACACAGATGGGACATATTCAGGGAGCTTAATGAATAGAAATATCCTGATGGCAGAGGTTATGACTCATTTTTTCATCTCACCATCGCAGCCCCACATCAACAAGAATCTGACTGCCAGCTGTGCATCTTAACCACACACCTGCAATTTCCAAAATCCTACAGGACTTGAACATGTCACACTGTCATGAAATCTTAATGACAGTGTGACACTGCACGGTGGAAGAGTTTGCTCATTCATTTTGCACAACTTGTTGCAGAGACATTAATGAACGGAGCAAGTTCTGGGTAGAACTCTGCTTCTTACTGGGCTCAGATGCAGAAAGGAGAGAGTGGAGGAGGAGAAGAAGGGAAAGAGACGCGCATGAAAGCAGGAATCAGATGTCAGACGCAGCAGTCACGCAGCGTTCGCCTTCGCCGAACGAGCCACAACACAACAAGTTGGACTCACCTGCAGCCGAACGGCCTCACGGCGCTGTACAGGGTGTAAGCGTGGACGTACATGGCCACTCTGTCCGACAGGTGCTGCAACGACAGCAGACGTTGGTCCAGTTCTTAAACCTGCAGGCACTGCAGGGTACCGACAAAACAAACGGTACCTTCAGAGGAATGTCGTGTCCGTAGTTTGATCTAAAGTTTGAAGCTTCTTCTCTGGCGACCTCAGCCAGGGAGCGAGCATCAGCGAGGAGGCCAGCCACCGCCTGGAGCAGCAGTGACAGAACAAAAACACCTCTACGTTATAAATCCACGGTACATTTCAGGCAAGAACCATGCTGCTTTGCTATCTTTACAGTTACAACACGTATTTCCTTAACTATGGGAATCAATCCCAGTGTTTGTGGAACTGAATTATGGATGCCTAAATGTAAGAAAACCTTTTTATGCAAATCTGTAAACAACTGTGCGCAGAGCAAGCAGCAGCAGCTGTGAACGCGGCCGGCTCTAGTCCGATCCAGTCCCAAACGGAGCCGGGTCTGTAGGAAAACAGATCTCCGCCACGTCGCTTCACGGGATCGGCTTCAGAACAGTGTTCATTCACATGAACCCAAACTAATACGCCGTCTGTTGTTGTGGCGGCTAAAGACATTGTGAAGATGCTGCTGAAGCAGGTGAGTGTCATTAACCACAGTAAACGTCTCCTGAAAAGCCACTCAGCAAGGAGGAAGCCATTATTCCAAAAGAAACATAAAAAGCCAGATTGCAGTTTTCAAATGCACACAGAGACTAGAGCTTCGTTTTTAGAGACGTGTCCTGTGCCTGGGCACAGCTGGGTCTTCCAGGTGGACAATGACCCCAGCATCCAGCCAGAGTGGTTACAAAGCAGCTTAAGGACAGTAGACTCAATGCTTTATGGTGCATCAATATGCCCTGATCACAGCCCCATACAAAATTTGTGGGCACATCTGAAAATCTGTGTGTGAGAGACATAATACCCCCTTTCACATCAAAGTCATGCAATAGAACAATTTTTTACATCTCAAGGCTGGTGAAGCACAAAATCTTTTTTTTCCTAGCCACAAGCCTTCTGTGCAAATATATGTATTTTTCAACTGTAACTATGGGACAGAAAGATTAGCAACAGCTGGTACTTTACAGTGACAGAGGACTTTTTAAGGTAGATAGCTCAAGACAATTGTAGAAAAAAGGTCTTCTTATAACAATAACAGTTTATCAGATTATGTTGATTCTGACTGTATGCTCTGATTTCTGCTTTGACTGTTGCCACACAGTAGTCATAAATCAACACTCAGCTATACTCATTCAGTCACACCGCCACACGAATTCCACTAACTTGCATCTCTCCCCACACTCGTGTAGCATTTGCCGTGGAGGTTAGCGAACGCTCTACATTACCATGCCCACGTGTCTGTCGATGTTGAAGATGCGTTTGTTTGAGCCCTCCTCATAAAGTTTGGACAGAACAAGCTTCTCCACCCCAAACACAATACCATCCTTACAGCGGATCCCGATGGCCGTGCTGCAAACAAAACACACCACACATTCACAGCTTACAGGATGTTGCTACTCATGGGAACTAACAAATCATCATCTCAGCCTCCAAGTAGAATCAGACTCCCCATGGATGAGTTATTACTGTCTCAATCATGATGCCTTTCACTAGGATAGATGAACAAAAATAAAACAACGAAAAAACTGGAGACTGACCTGCTGTTCTCGACAGCCTTCATGGCGTACTCCACCTGAAACACACGGCCATCTGGAGAGAAGGTGGAGGCCGAAAGGTCGTACTGCAGCCCACACGCAAAAAAAGGTTTACATTAGTGTCTTTTCTAAACAGTAAAAATAAGAAATATTAACTTCTGTGAAGGACAAGTAATTTTTTTGTCCAAATACTGCAACTGTACAAAAAAAAACAAACTTTTACATTTATAAAAAGGAAGACAAAGGAAAAAAAAGGATAAAATGACAATAAGACAACCTGAATACTTTTGAAAGTCATTTTAAATGTTTCTATATACAGATCCATCTGAACAGGTTAGATCTATTAAGTTATTCTATTTTAGTAATTCAATCCAAAAACTGGGACTCCCAGGAATGCATTAGAAAGAGTGATGGACGTGCCTTTATCTCTGTTAATTCTGATGAATTTAGCTTACAGCTAATGAAGAGCCAAAATTCTGTTTCACCGCCCCCAAAATTGTACAGTTAAAAAAAAAAAAGTATGCAGAAATGTTGGCCTAATGAAGAGTACATCCATGTGCTGCACTATATCTGCACTCATTACTCAGTCGAGGCTTCTTCTGAAAGAATTACTGAATGTGATCAAGCTGTGGTTCTGCTGAGGTGTAAAAGCAGCCCACGTTGCTTTGATAGCACTTCAGCTCATCTGTATTGTTGGCTCTGGTGTCTCTGCTTCCTCGATTGCTGACCAATCAAACACAGTGGTGATTAGAGCAGCTTCCAGTACCTTTGGCGGTGTGGACCGGTACCAGGTCCAGCTGGAAAGTCAAACCAGCATCTCCATAAAACCCGTCAGTAGAGGGAAGCATGGAGTCCTCAAGCCATTCCTGCTGGATGGCTGTGTTGACTTGTGACTTGACAACAACAGTGGACCAACAAACACCAGCACCCCAAATCATTACTGAGCGTGGAAACTTCCCACTGCACCTCAAGCAGCTTGGATCTTGTGCTGCTCCAGAATCTGGGACCTTGATTTCTGAGTCATGCAAACTTTACCTTCAGTTGAAAAGAGGACTTAAGACCATTGCTGATGTCACTGGTTCATGAGTGGCTTAACACATGAAATGTGACACTACACAAGTAAACTGTGATTTCGATGACATTTTGAGATGCATCTGAACATGTCATGTCAGTATGTGTATTCAAAAGTTAAATTTCTGTTTAAATGTCAACAATGGGAACTAAAGTTTTAGTTAATCTCTAAATACCATCACTGATACAGTTGTATTTGATATAAATTGCTGATACACATTTTGCTAAGACCAAAAACAAACTGATGATTAAAAATCCACTGAGAAATAGCAACTGCATATGCTGGATTTTACCCGAGTGACGGAGATTGGGTTAATAAGTGAGACCCCGAATGAAGCAAAAGTGATTGAACAGAGGATAAAAATTTTAGAGTGTGTTCTTTAGTGACCGATATTCAACTGACACAACCGCCAATTTAAATTTGATTTCTTACACACAAACTCTGGCTGGTAGCGCAGCTAGCTGCTAGCATTAGTAAAGTTACATCTCAAGATCATCAGATTTGACGTAAGCTTATTTAAAGAGACACATAATTCCACTGAGTTTTTGCGCTTCATTGCAGCTTCGACAAGCAGTAAAAGAAAGACATTTAAAATTAAACAATAGGGGATTTTACTTTCACTTTAGCCTGTGCTAATAGGCCTGGCTGTGACTCAGCAGGCTAACATGGCTAACATGTTGCTATCAGGCAAATGCTTTTTAGAAATCAAATATTAAAAAAAAAAAATAGTTAGAAAACAACCAACAGAGAGAATGTCATATTTACTTAAAAGAACACAGAGTAATATAGACTGTAAACACTCACCCCGGTTCCAATGGAGCTCATTTTTGACACGAACTATGACTTCTGCACACCTCTCCACCACTCAACAGGCTTTTCCGGAGAAAAACTCTTGTTTCCGGTAGTGACCTTCACAATAAAAGCGCGACACTTTGAGCAAAAATACTTCAAACAATAGTGTCTTGCAACAGTTAGATATTGATGCAGTGAAAGTATACACAACAAAATAAATTTTTAAATAACCCTACTCAGTTGCACATTTCGTTTCATCCGAGCATACTATTCTTAATAACTATACAGGATTATTTTTCTTATGCTACAACATAAGAAAAAGAATCCTATGCAGTCTCTTATTATTTTTTCTGATTTTATATTTTTACCTTAGTTTGAATATACATGCTTTTATTTATCTGTAACTTGCTGCTGTTACACCTGAATTTCCCCTCTGTGGGACAATATTCTTTTAAGCCAGTGGTCTGAACTCCAGTCCTCAAGGGCCGCTGTCCTGCAACTTTAAGACGTCTCTTTGCTTCAGCTCACCTTGGCTCCAATATTAGCTCATTAGCAGAGTTCTGTAGAGCTCGACTTCATGCTAGTGAGGCAGTTTCTCCATGTAACTCATGTGTGTTGGACAAGGGACACATCTAAGAAATGCAGGATTCTGGCCCTCGAGGTTTGAGACCACTGTTCGACCACTGTTGTATTGGTGGCAACACAATTCTGCAGCGCCCTCTGCAGGACGAGGCAATGCTGTTTTTTTTCTGGACATGGCTACTGAACCTGATAGTTCTTCATGATCCAGAAAACCGTTCTTTGAACTGCAACATGCTCAGCTGTAGCTTCCTGCATGTATGGCCATGTTGATGCTATGAAACGATGGCTGTACGCTTTTTTGAGGGAGGTGGGATCCAATTGCTAACACATGAAGGCAACAATATCAGGAACATCCGCCTCTCTTATATAGAAACTAGTCTAATTAGATTGATGAGTAAATTCAGATTAACTCTTTTGCAGCTTCACCTGCACCAATGTGCTATAAAGAAATTAAGTTAGCTGATCATTTGAGGTAGGGCATTTAAGGTTTTTGATGTTTTTTAAAACAAGAAAGCTCTGTGTGAAGAAATCATCTGCTTGGGATCAGTTTACCTATTCATTTTACAAAAGAACTGAAGCCATAATGTTCAGAAACAGCATTCATATCACTGTTGACTTCTGGCATTTATCCATGTATCCCCAGTGGATGAGCTAGTCTAGCTTTGCAAACCTCTTGACCATGTTTTGTGGGTAAAAAATAATTTTGAACCAATGTTGGTACACATACGTATTTCATCACAAACTAGACATGTGAATATTTTAAAAATTTCACTTCCAATCAGATGGGTATTATATGGCATTAGAAAATCATATAAACAAAGCACTTGTAAGAAAAGTGTCCATAAAGTTTTATTGAATCTCAGGATGACCAGGGTGGATTACAGACCTGCTGAAGATTAAACAATTAAAATGTTATGGATTTCAAAATCATTCATTTAAATCTTTTCAGTTTCATCACACCTCCATTTTTAATCGTTCATTTTTAATCGGTAATGGAAGCTTTGGTCACATAAGAGTGAAAAAACATTCATATACAGTAAAGTTGAAGAAAAAAAAACAAAAAAAACATTTACTGTGAAGTTTTCTCTTTTGCAAAATAAAGTTAAACTGAATGACTGACATTAAGGCAAAAAGACTGAAGCTCCACCATCGACTGGAATGGAAAACAAACTGAAGCAACAGACAATTAGCATTCATTGGTTAATACAAACAAGTACAAGTTAATTTTTATAGATTTTTTTTCCTTTTTAAATGACACTTAAACTAGAACAGGAACCACCTGTGCTGCACACACCAGCAGTAACACATTAAAATAGCTCCCAGACATACGAGCATCACCAAAATAACAGAGGAGGAAGCTGTGGACGGTGACATGATGGCCAACAAGTAAACCTCTTGTCTGTAAAATAATACAAGAAAACCTCTCAGGTATAAAGTAGTTTTGTCTCTTTGTTGATTTGGTTCCCAGTAATTTAGTATTTGGACAAACTGTCCCAGCGTCGGTCAGTTATGTAACACGCATTTATCAACTGAGATTTGTGTAGTCAGTAAGGAGAAAAATCTGGGATTAAGTGTAAGGAAAATGAGTGAGAAGCTAAAAATGGTTAAGATTCGTGTTCCAGTGATGATGTTTACTATATTTGTTGATATGTTTTCTCATACATTTTTGTTTTAATTCCTTTAAGAACAAAATACTTTCATGTGCCATCTTTAGACGCTGGAGACCGCTGGGTTAACGAGTAAGTTGATGGTTACCAGACAAACTGGAAGCATTTAGTACAGACCAACATGCTGCTTTCAGTATCAACTTCTGAGAGACATTCATATCTTTATATACTGACTCAGGTTGTTTTATAGTGTGGATTAATTATAGAAACACATCAGCAAATCATATTCCTCATCTCAATGCATTTATCTGTAGATTATATGCTGAATTTATTTCATTTAGACTATTAAAAGAGTTCTTGGAACAGTGCTTAAACTCAGCACGACTACTAATAAACGTCCAACTACAGCTGAGAGAGCTGTACTAGAGCTCAGATGGACCAGATTTTTTTTCTGGGTAATAATGTCAAAGATTGTCAAATGATGGATATTCAGGAGAAATAAACAGAAGCTCTAAACTGTTTTACGGTTCTGCTAGACTAGAACAAAAGCACACAAAGTGTAGCAGGGCTTGCATTCGGCCAAGAGGACCAGTGCCGTTGTTGAAGTTCTGATGATGAACCAGAAGGACAAGCATGGGTGGCTTTAGAGAGAGAGGAAGAGTGAGGAGACTGGTGAAGACTGTGTTTGGTTACTGATGAAGAAAACAGACTTCGTGTCATTTTCAACCCCCAGCTGTCTCTCTGGTCCACATTTCTCAGTGTTTTGTCCATTCCTACAGGCTCCGTCCTAACAGTGGACGTGTCCAGCTGGCTGCAGGCAGGATCGGACGGTTAAGTGTTGCCTTTCAGGACGCCCACACAGCTCTGCAGTAGCTGGAGGTTTCCCTACAGGAGAGGGGGGAATATCGGTCAGAGATGCATGCAGACAAGTAGCCCATGAGTTTAAAATGCATGGGAAAAAACTCAGTTCATTTGGAGACCCATTTCTTTCAAAATCAAATAATTATTGTTAATAAATGAATAAATATTCCATGAAATAAAGAAATTTCCCCATGAAATAAAACAAAAGAATTATTAAAAAAAAAACTGTTTACCTTTTTAGGGTTTTTTAAATTTACTTCAAGATTTATTTATTTCATTGTTTATTCATTTCATAGTGGTGTTTTATTTTGTGACACTTATTTTGTAAAGCTACTTTAGCTATTTCATGGACTTATTTTTTAGCTCCATTTTTATTGGAGGCTCTTTTATTTCATGTTCTTCTAATCAAATGAGGGGGCAGAGTTTTCTCTGTGGAGCAGCTCTGGTCAGAAAGTAGCTAGCTGAGAAATAGCAAACTTCAGAGCATCTGCCTGAGGGTGGAACATGCGAGGCTGCGAGCTGTAAGGGCTGAACTGATGTACCGGTGTCACGCCAAGGTAGTTTTCCCTGACAGAGTTTGTGTCCACTGCGTTGCCATGACAGGACTTGCTTTCCCCTGTAAGCGGGGGAGTTGAGTTATACTCATGTGCTCTTGTTTTGAAACGCATGGTTCTTCAAGGGTAGTCATCGCCTCGATTGGGTTGTGTTGATTTGAGAGGCTTGTGAAGAGCTTTTGATTAAACGGAGACAAGTTCTCTTAGTACATCAAAGATATTCCACCTCTTTCATTGTCCTGGGACGTCAGTTCAAGGCCTTATGGCTCGCATGTTTCACCCCCAGACAGATATGCTGAAGTTCGGGGTCTCTTAGTGGCAGCCCCACTCCTCAGAGAAAACTACACCCCCTCATTTGAATAGAAGAACATGAAATAAAAGAGCCTGAAATAAAAACGGAACTAAAAAAATAAAAGTCCACAAAATAGGTAAAGTAGCTTCACAAAATAAAAGTGTCACAAAATAAAACACCACTATGAAATGAGCAAATAAATAAATACATCTTCAAATAAATAAATAAATCTTGAAATAAAAAAAATAAATAAGGTAAAAATTTATTTTTTAAATGTTTTATTTTATGGGGACATTTATTTATTTATAATGTATAAATAAGAGTATTTATTTATTTAATTTTGAATTAAACGGCTTGCCATAAGTTCAGTTTATGGTGACATTGGGTAATGATGAAGGAAGGAAATATAAACATGCCCAAACCTGACCATAAAACTTTTCTCTACAAAACATTGTGTTTTTCTCTTGAGGAACCCAAAACAGGGTAAATAATTACCCCAACTCTAACCCACGGATCAAAACTGTTTATGGAATGTATAAAGCAAGCTAAACCTGAGCTTTTAGAATCTCCTCCCCAAACTCTACTGAAAACTGACCCCAGAGTGACATCAGTACCTTGGCATGTTTGAGCTCCAGCTCTGCCAGCTCCACCAGGTTCTTCCTGAATGCTGCCACTCTTCTCGTCTTGAAATCTATGAGCTCTATGTTCATAAGGAGATGCATCATTAGAGTTTTGAACATATACCTTGTCTGAAGGAAGTGATTTCCACATCCTGAACTGAGCAAAACAAAACTTTGTTGAATCCAACAATGAAAATGTAAGTTTTTTTTTGTTGTTTTTTTTTTGTTTTGTTTTTTTTTTTTTTATAGTTTAAACAGTTCTACAGCAAAAAATATATTATAACGGATGCAAATTCAGATTTTTACTACATGGGCAACAAACTGAAAAACAATCCCTTTTTACTAATGTTCAAGCCGAACAGAGACATAATCCATTATCACACAACTTAGTCTACATGCCAGCAAATAGCAGAGCAAAATGGAGGACCAATAAGAACTACCATATAATGTCTGGAGGAGCATTCAGTGATAACAAAAGGCAAGACAAAAATGGAAGGAAAATGCTATAACCTGATCATACCCTCCTACCCTACCTGTATAGTCCATTACACGTTCTTGTACAGTCCCACAGTTTTACGACTGCACTGACAGGGATAATAATACTTCCAGTCAGAGAGTGGTGTCAACACACAGCAAATAAGGAAAATGACCAGAACAAAAACACACACACACAAGGTGTTTGTGTGTTTATTCAGTATTGTTGATATCAGCAATAACAACTAGTTTCTTTGCCCATACTAGTTCAATATTTTGCTGCATTAGTTAAAAAAAACAACAACCTTGTACTAGTAAGATTTCTTGCTCTCTCATAGCACTTTAACTAGCAGCATAGCAGTGCCAACTACTTGGCCTTTTGACACACTAATCAATGCCTGAAATAATCACAATAGACAAACACTGTCATCCAAGTTAGTTAGCAGTTATGTAAAACCGCAATATGTGAACCAGCTCACACAAATTATGCTCACCAGTTTACCAGTGACCCTTAAATCCTTGCACTATTTGACTAGTGTGATTTAGAAAGTTAACAACCTTAACTGATTAAAATTGTGGTAGTGAATGAAGTTCTTTCCATACATTCTTGAAAAATACCAATATTTCCACAGTCTGAACAGACAACTAAAACACTCCTTTTCCATTTTCCCCTACCGCAGACATGTTGGCATGTTCCACCATTATTTTTTTTATGGCAACTGTATAGGTATGTAGCTGTCATAAAATCAATATCCCAATACCAGGGTTTTGGGAGTGCAATTTAGTTAGGGGCTTCAATAGCTCATAATCATCAAAAGCAGCCCAAACCATTAATTCACGCTATAACAAAGTGACTGACCTTGCTTGGCAGACTCAGAGATCTTCTCAAACTTGTGGCAGCAAAGCTGCTGGTTCGTCTCTGCCTGCAAAACATCTCTGTTTTTAGCTCGCGCTTTATCCAGAGCTTTATTAGCGTTTTCATAGTCCACCAGACCCCGGCTTCTCCGGTACAATAGGTCCTGTCCAGAGTGACACATGAAAATCAATATTTTCATTCAACCAGCTCATTATTGTTCACTTATCTGTCAGTATGTGTCCAGACCTTGGCAGCCTGTGACTCCCTCAGGTAATATTTGAGCAGGTCAGCCAGCTTCAGGTCTTCATCTGCTGCAACTCGAGCTTCAATTTTCTTTAACACAAAAACCAAGACAGAAACAATCATTGTACACGGGAACAAAAAGCTTTCAGCCAAAGGTCCAGTTCACAGCAGTGTTTATTACGTATTCTGGGCGTAATTATTCGTGGACACCTCTAAGTAATCAGGCTGTAGCTAACCGAACACGCCACCCAGCTCTTGGTGCAATCTGTGTTCATCATAAGTGGTCTCCCAGTCTGTGCTGTGAAACCTCTGCAGATGATCCAGAATGAACTGGTCTTCAAATCACCCGAAAAGAGCACATGCCAGCCCTCTGTTCTTTAAGCTCCACTGGCTACCATTAGCTGATGTTAGCATATAAAGTGCTCCATGGAATGGCTCCAATTTACTTGAATGCTTTTGCAAAGGCTGATGTTACAACTTTGTTCCTCTGGAAACCCAGACTATATTCATGAGTTGTTCCATGATGGCAGGCACTACTAGAACACTACTACTACAGAGTTCAGAGAGCATCTCCTAACTTAGCACCTACCCAGTACTTCACTACCCCCTCGACAGCACTCTCTCTTTCTGCACTTCCCTCTATCCCTGCACTCCATTTCTACACTGTCCTCCCTGACAGAACCTGACTGGTGGTCTTCCTTCTAAGTAGCTTATTGTTGGCATCAATATTAAGCGCTCTGTTATATCCTCAACTGTAAGCCACTTTGGATAAAAGCATCTGCTAAATGCAGAAAGGTATATGAATATGTATTTGAAAACCAGACAATAAAAACAATATTCTACTGGAAACTGTTTGAATGAAATGTTTTCCCTGTCCATCCAGGGCAGGTTCACAACTGTATTTCTGATTGTTCAACTGCAATCAGGCCTACAAGTAGACAAGTAAACAGGATCAAAGAAAAGACATGAAGACACACTTACTCTAGTTTTCTCAAACAGCTCTGATACCTTCAGGAAAAACCTTAAAGAAAGAAAAACAGAGGGATATTAGGCCGTTTACATTTTGATAGCTTCACATTTGTGAAGGTACATCAGGATATGAGCTCATCGTGAAATTAGAAAATTAATCTTCCATTTTCCATCCAAATGCCCCCATTTTTCTCTAGTAACAGAAAATGTTGGACAATCATGTTTGTGTCCATGATTTCATTAAAACAGCTCAAGATAAAGGAATAAAATGCAGCTTTAAGTTCTAAGTGTAAAACTGGACAAATGGCTGTGCTGTTGGGTTATGCTTAACTGCAAGAGGGTGTTTCATCAAAAACATTTATTTTAAGGCCCAATTAAAAGCATGTAAAATTATTATATTTCTTTGGCATATTGTAAACTGAATAAAAAGCTCTAGAAGATAATGGAACTGGATTTTTGGTTCCTTTTTCATAAGTAGTTTTGTCCATACTTGCAGAGGTCTGTGGAGTCCTGTGTTCCTAATGTGTACAGAGATGAGGCGATTCTGTTCATGTCATCAGCAGCATCTAAATAGGCAGAGGTACTCATCAGACAGTATTCACAGCACAAACAGACAAAGAAGGAAGAGGGGAAAAAAGACAGCATTTCAATCTGCTTTCTCTGGCAGGAAAATATCAACAATAAAAAGCAAATATATAATGGGAGGGCTTTGCCACCATAGAGCTTCCAGTTTCTGATAAAGGTCTCATTTATTGTTTGATCCTCCCTCTGTCTTATTCTGTGTCTTTTGTGAAGGATTGCAGAGCATGGAGACAATTTAACCACACAAATAATATTTATGTCAACATTCCTTTAAAATAGTTGCCACAGTATAACTACCGTAGTGTTAGCTTAGCCCAGGGTTTTCAGTGCTAGGGACAGGGTTTGTCTTAGTGGAGACGCAAAGAACTGGTGCGGACTACTTTGGTGGAAAAGGCCCAAGAAAGAGAACTGCATCAGTAAGTCAGTGAAGAAGAAACCCATTTCAAGGAGTCAGCAGATCCCAGGTGAGCCAAAATGGTAATATGTTATTGTGAATCACTCCTCTCGGAAACTTCTAAATGAATAATTTCACATGCTTCAAGCTTACTTTTATGTGAGCGGATCATTCTGTCACATTTGGCCGAAGCATCTTTGACTCTGTTGTGATATTCTAATAGAAACGTCTTTTCATGCTCAAAGAAATCATCCACATCCTGAAAGACAAATAGGAGACAACGCACTTCAATAAAAACACAAACATGACAGCATGGAAGATGGCGAGGAAGTGTGAGCTCTGCTTTGTGAGCTTTTACCTTGACTCCAGCAACTAGAACACCATCAGCCGACTTCACAACGTTCTTAAAGAAATCCTCCAGTTTCTCCTTCTTGTTCTTTCCTCGTACACTCAGCTGTCAGAGACAACACAACAGTGATCACACACACTGCATAGGCACGGATTTCCTCAGCTATTGATGATTTGTCCCATTACTGCTTATAAATCAACACTGAACTATTAACATCTGTTAGGATTCAGGGTATTCACTGTACAAATGGCTCCTCCTTATAAGAGTACACTCTGAAGCCAACGAAGGGGTACAGCTTTGTTGTCAGTGTAAAAAGGGGGGCACTAAGTAAGAATAATGGAAAGTGCCACTTTAGAGGAGGGTCTTTATTCACCTTGTTCTTTCTCGGCTTCATACCTATTAACGTGTTCTGGAGAAAACTGAAGGTCTGGGGACAGGTTCAGATTTTTCAGCATGCTAGTATTGTTTTAATGATAATATGTTGCTTTAAAGAAAGAAAAATATACTATATTGTGAGGAAGTAGATAATTAAAGTGTAGGTTCATGCTAGTTTATGCTAACAGAGTATTTTTTCCAACTATAGTGTTTGTAAGTTACAATGTTACCATTAAATAAAATGTGAGATTAATGCACCCAGAAGGAAATTTTACACCAACTTATTTTTAAACCTAGAAAATCAAATAGAAATTATCAAGCTTTTCACTGATATTTTTTAGAGATGCACTGATAAATTAGCTAGTGACTGGAAGCTTATAATTAGAGTGGCTTAGGTTATCCTGATTTATATCTGTAGTTATGCTGCTGGAGGACAAACTGACCACTTCTCCTCACTGCTACATTCTCCTACTACGCTCCAATTTTTCATTGCTGTCATTTCAGCTTTTAATTGTATGCTTTCTCTCAGTTTGTTTCTCTTCATAGAAGTTACATCTAGCCTATTCTTTTTCTATGATGAAACACTTGGGTCTTTCCTTCTCTGTTTAATCCTGTTAAACAACATACCGCAATATGAAAAAGTCTCAGTTTCAAAACCACTAAAATTTTCCTCCAAACTGTTCGTGTGCTGGTATAAGCTTTTTTTTTTTTTTTTTTTTTTTTTTTGATCTGGTCAGAGACAAAGTGGAGGTCAAATCCCATTGGTCGTGTGCAGTTGTAGTATTACAACTCCTCCCCCCGTGCATCCCTGCACAGCTACTATTAGCTCCACAAGTTCTATGATGGCTGAAGGAGGAGAGTCCCCAGAAAAAAAAAAAAAAAGCTTCCAAAAACAGTTAAAGTTGACTATGACAATAGAGTTTTTGGTGATTTGCTAATTTAAATTAAATTCAGGTCTCTCCTAATTGTTCTTTTAGAACAGCGGTGGATCAACAGGTCATGTTAAAGGGTGAAGATCAGACCACAATTGAGCAAACATTTAAGAAGCAAATCGCCTATGCATTCACATCAAAGCAAGCATAATACCGTGAAACCATGATATTTTCACCTAAGGTTATCATTCCATCATAATGTCATACAGACCCACGCCTAGTGGTGGCAGATGGCCATTCACACTCAGTCAGGTTTGGACTGGAGGTATGGAGGTTTGTTCCTGTTAAAGCAGTTTTGCTTTTCACTGCCACTACATGCATGCCCAGTATAAGGGATTGCCATAAAGTTACCGACTCAATGTTATCGTCTCTCCAGGAGGAATAAATGTTGAACGTCTGTGACTTGATACAATCTGCTGGGTTTCCTTAAATAGAAAACTTTTTCAAAAAAAATTGAATGATAAACTGAACTTGACTGCACTGTTTGATAACTAGGATCAATTTGGAATCTGACTTTGAATCCGTCCATAGAATGGACTGATACGACTATTTTTGGAGACAGGTCAGCTGTTCAGTTAGGCTACCATCACACAGTGCTGGAGTTGCCAGGTGCGGGTCATTTAGCTCTGCTGCCACTTCTCACTACTGCAGTTTTGCTCAATTTATACCTGATGTTTTTTGGTTTCAGATAGGTGTTCTGCAGAGAACATCAATTCATGCATGGATCGGGGACATTTTGTCTAATTGGCAAAGTAACACACACACATCTAGTCTACACACAAACTTCAAAAGTAACAATGTTTTCTTTAGTCAGACGGCTTCAGTTTCCTTTTAGAAATACTTCTGAGCTTTAAATGTGCCAAACATTAGGAAGACCATCAGGGCAAAAGCAACACTATGGAGGTTCTTCACAGTATTTTTGACTTGCATGAGTGAGAGTGTAACATTGCTGTATGATGAAACTTAAGAGGCAGGTGCTACCACTGTGGTAATCCACCTGCATTTAGGCAGACAAAGGGGTCCTGCAGAGGACAGTGAGACAGGCTGAAAAGTTCTCAGCAGAGCTCCTCACTCTGTCCAGGATTGGTTTCAGTGCTGCAACAGGAACAGAGCTCAGAACATTGACAGACTCCTCACAGCCTCCCCATGATCAGTACAGCAAGTTAAAAAAATTGTAAAGAATTTAAAGTATCGCTGAGGTGATTATAAACCTTCTTACAAAAGCTTATTGATGAGTAATTCTGATTCAACAATCATTAGGTTCATCTGTGCCCGACACTCACATCCTGGTTGTACTCCAAGAAGACGTGGAAATTGAGGTCCTTCCTGAGGATGGGATGAGCAGCCACACGACAAAGGAAGACCTCATGCATGGCAACAGTCTTCTTAAAGATGGCCAGGTACTCTCTGAATGAAAACACGCCACTGTCAATGAGCTCTTTAACACATGTGATTATGCCCTGCAGAGAAGGCGTTTGACTTACGCCTCCAGCTCCTGTTTCATCTTAGTAAACTCCTCCTTAGTCATGGAACCTTCTCCTTCCCCCAGTTTCTGCAGCTTCTCTCTGGATGCATCAAAGTCAGGTCTGGGAGGGGCTGGGGGGATCTAACAAACACAAGGAACTGAGACTGATAAATAGTTCTATTTATTACACCCAGTTAAACTGGATGTTCTTTAGTATTAGTGAATTTTTCTCAGTTTAATCAAAGTTGCTGTTAATATGTAAATTATTTCCATTGTTGAGGTAATCTAGAAGTATTCTTCTGTGAAAGAAATCAATGAAAACATTTTACTGATGATGATGATGATGATAATAATAATAATAATAATAATAATAATAAGTAAGTCACAAAAAGATGACTACAAAGATGGAAAAAAAAAAAAAAAAAAAAAAAAAAAAAAAAAAAATCCCAACATTTTGTAAAAGTAGCCCAGCCAATCACTGGTCAGCACCTGTCCGATACTAACTCAGGAATCACTGGAAGGCCAACAGCACATGAACAAAGATCAAATCTCTCACCTGGGGCATAGCATGTTCCAGTTTCAGTGCTGTTGTTCTGCTAATCACTCAGTACATAAACAGAGAACTAGAACTAGGGGTGTACTGACTGCACTTTTCTGGCCAATCACTGATCACCTAACCCTATGTAAAGTGCCAAACTGACTAGAACCTTGTAGAACATAAACTCTCCAGAAGCAGAACAATGTAAGTATGTAATCTTTCAGAAGCTGTGAAACTGCTCGGTAATTTTTGCAGAATGCTAAAGCTGACCTATCCTCATTGGATGGTGACTGTAACTTGACCAACTGTACTCAACGGACTCTTTCCCTCCGGGTAAAGAACAATAAATTCACTTCTTAATCAAAGTCAGCATTTCAGTGTGAAGTTCTTACGATGTATCCTGCATAGTCTTCATTTTCGACGAATGAGTCATGCAGCCAGATAAACTCTTCATGTTGTCGAACCACAGAGAACTCATTCTGTTTAAAGTTGGGGAGCGTACTCTGTGGAAACATGGAACATATGACTTAACATCCTGACACAACCGCGGAACCACACCAGGGAAGCAAAAAACAGAGTGAATAACCTGAAGTGTGACTCACCTTGGTGTGGACGGTAAACTTCACCTTGTCCCTTTCACTAAGAGCATCAGAAATGTCCACCTGTAGTGTCGCGTCCATCTCCAGATCCACATTTACTGCTCGTGGCTGCAGGATAACACAAAGAATACATCCCATAACCCACCACTTTTATAGATCAACACAAACTGAAGGCTGAGAGGCATGAAGTTCTTTCATACCCATCATGCCCACCTGCCATCTTTTACTGCTGATGTCTTTGGTGAAAATATGAGGAAAAATAATAAAAGTAGGGAATTTCAATTGCAGATAAGCTAATAACCATTTCATCAGGACGAAAGAAAAGATCGACTACAAACTTTCATTTGAGTGGTTCACAAAAATACTTCCCTTCATCATTTCACCTTGAAAAACATCTGGATAAAACTATAAATTGTCAGATTTTGTCACCATTTCTTATTTCCCATTCTTCCACTAATATCTAATGGCACCCCCACAGAGTTATACATAATACTGGGGTCCTTAACTTCTATTACAAAGACAATTTTTTTTCCCCTATTTGAGACAAAAAAGATCAAACTTATCCCCCATTATTTGAATGACTGAATCTTTATGACCATCTGCTTGGATTACAGAACCATCAAAAGCAGTGTGGGAAACTTGATCTAAAGTCTTGTTGAACTGGTGAGCGGAAATCCCAAAGACATGGACAACGAGATCTGTCAATGGTCTGTCTCTACATTAAAAATCTATACCAAGAACATGAACATTGCATCATAGGTCATGTTATGACCAAAGGGTTGAGAAGCAGCCGTTTGATTCTTTAAAGCAAAATTTGGGTGCAGTGACTTCACAAACTAACCTGAAGTTTCAAATTTTGACAGCACTGGTTTGTTTTTCCAAGACTTGCATCAAAAGACTATAAAACTAAAGATATCCAGTAACAGGTCAGGAAAGGTCTGTTCTACAAGATGGAACAGGGAAAAGAGATGTACCCTCACAACGTTCACACCAGCAGATCTCAATCATTGGATTTTTCACATATATACCCAAGATGCCAAGTGTGAGTTATCCATAGCAACCATGGGTACAGTTAAGCCAAAATTAAACCACACCACAAATTTAGACTTAAAGTAATCTGTTCATTTTAACTACATGTGTCTTCTGACTGAAAGTAACGACATGACTGAAATTAAGTCTGTTCACATCAGCGGGTCTGCAGCCGCTGTTCATGATCCAATCAGTTGGTTGGTGATTACACAACTGGTTGCGCCATCCCATCAGAAACAGCTA
The DNA here is from genome assembly GCA_014839685.1 of Anableps anableps. Taxonomy (NCBI): domain Eukaryota; kingdom Metazoa; phylum Chordata; class Actinopteri; order Cyprinodontiformes; family Anablepidae; genus Anableps; species Anableps anableps. The sequence goes on along the minus strand of CM026080.1, from coordinate 3,801,074 downwards.
TTTTATTGGTGGCTGGATATAACAGTTTTGAGAATTCTTGTTGATAACTAAGTAGACCGACCAAAAATATCATTGATTTTTTTGTTCTCTCCCTGTTGGTTTTAAGGCTTTGTTATGATAAAACAGTGTTTAGTTTACCTAAAGATAAGTAGAAACTTTTAAATCAACCAAACAAAAATGTCTTCAACCACATATTAGCGTTGTTACAATAATCAATACTTAGATATAATCCATGCTACAAAAAATTAATTATTCAAAAATACTAATTTGTGTCAAAAACTTTATAAAAACTGTTAAGAGCTTTTATCCTAATTTCAGGATTTAAGTGGCTGCAGTGAAAATGAAAATTCTAAATTAAACTCTAAAACTAATTTAATTAAAAATAAATTCTAGGGCAATAATTACTCTTGTGCTTCAGTTTTTAGATGCTCTTGCTGTCTAAATATTTAGCATACGTGTAGGATCTGATCATGTAAAAGTTCTTTTACTGCTTTTTCAGATTAAATCCTTTGTTTTGACATCCAGCTGTTTTGGAAATTTTGATAACATATCAACTAGATGCAAAAACTTCACAATAGAGCAGTAGTTCCCAAAGCTGGGGTCAGGACCCCACTTGGGGTCACACATAGGTGTGGGGTCTTGAGATCCTTTAAGGATTATACCCTAAATACCAAATATAGCCGTGAGAAAGCATATGCATTTTATAAATGTTGTAAAAGATAAGAAACAGGACTTGAACAAATAAAAGCAACACACTATCAATATATTGACTGTTGATGCTGATTGTGTTGTCATTGTACCACTTTTTAACTGACTCGGTAGAAATGCTTGTGTGCTCCACTAAGAATCGGGTTCACGAGCCTCTTGAATTTTTATTTTGTGGGTCAGAAATGGGAAAGTTTGGGAATCCCTGCTGGAGGGAATTCTCAGATACAATAGCACATAACACTGACAACCTATTAGGGTCTTCTTTTAAGTAAAAAGACAAAAGAAACACTAAGAGGAGAGGTGTGTCAAGTCATGTGACAGCCCGATTGTGAACAGGACTGCACAAACCGATAATGTCAATTACAAATAAAGAACTGAACACCACAGCGAATTGTTAGCCGTCTCTTTAGCTGTGTTAGCATGTAAAGCTAGAGGCCCATTATCCCCTATGTCTTTATTTTGACTCTCGGCAGTGGTAACCAGTCTAACCACAACTAACAGACGGTAAACCAGTTAGCATGAAGCTAACGTTAGCCTAGATGGCTAGCCAGGCTAAAGATGTATTAAATTAAAACTCTGTGGTTAAGCTGAGTTGAACAAGAACAACCACCGTAACAAAGTGGCATTAAGGCATATATAGCAGGGCAGGTGAACAGATTCACTGGTAAAAAGACAGACAGGCAGAAGGAGGGCACTCACTCCCCGGTCCTCCTCGGAGAGGAAGTCGGGTCCGTCGTCCAGCCCTTCCTGCTGCAGAGGCACAAACAAACACACAGTTAATTTAACTGCAGCCCGAGCTGAAAATAATTACTGCAAGTGTATATCACGGTGCGGGTCACCACCAAGCTGGGGGGGGAAAAAACTACTCAAAAACAAGAGAGAGGGCGAGGGAAAAAAGAAACCCACCATCATGGCTGCGAACGGCTGGTGACAGGAAGTGGACAGAGTTGCCAAATCTCGTGAGAAGAAAAGAAATCATGGAAACGTTCGAAAACGTAGGAGTTGGTTATTTTTTCAAGAGGAACAGTAACCTCCTAAACACCAAAAGACACTAAAGCCTTTATGTTTTGTTTTTTTTTTTTTTTTAAATCTAATTATTTTAAGACTATTAGCAGTGGCTGTTGAAGGAGTGTGGAGATTGCCCTCACGACTTTATCAAGGAATGCCATCTGTTATCTATTTTGTTTCAACCAACTCTGTTGTAAAATATTAACACAGAGCTGGGTTTACGTTTTGTTTTCTTTTTTCTTTTTTTATCACTTTATCGGGTTCCCAACTTTGGACAGCATGGGGTAATTCTTATTTCTGACATATCAGTAAAAACATAAAATCACTTGAGGGACTCAAGTTTTTCCCATTTTTCTCACTTTTTCATTCTGCCAAGATAAATCTCACACTAACCAAGAAAAGTCTGCAAAAAAAGTATCCTGTCCTAACTAACACTGCTGTTTGGAATTTTGTTAAAATTGTGGTTGTTGGACAGTTCCCTCATAGCTTCTGATCACTGCAGATTATAACAATCTTTGGGCAACATATTATTGACCAAAGCGTATCTACTTATTTCCAGATAATATCACTTTATTTATACTAACCCCCTCACCTCCATCTCACTCTAAGATTTAGCCTGATGTTTAACTTGCATTATGCTGTCAAAACAGTGTCTCCTGTTGAGGAGAGGCAACATATTGAGGCAAGTAATCATCAGAGATGAAGCCAAAATGAGACCATCTCTCACTGCACTCTCACCGAGACTGGGACATTTCAGGTACAGTTTGTCTTTTGTTTTGTTTTTTGGCCATAATTGTTTTTAAAATCATTACAACTCTTGGTGCAAAATATGTGATCAGTATTAATAAAGGACCTTCAGTCAGTTTTTCTTTTCTCCTCTCCTGTGTCAGATAGATCCCTGCCCTGGTGACGGGCCAGCAAACCATCCAGGTAACAAACAAAACAAGTGTTTTTGCCTAAACATCAGATGCAAAAGTTAAAACTTGACTTGCCTCAATTTTGTCTAAACGAGCCAAACAATGTCATGTCCTTCCCCCCTATGTCTTCTATGGTTGCCACCAGCCACCAGGAGAATGTTTAAAATGCAGCTCTTTAGACTAAATAAAAAAAAATAATAATAATAAATAAATAAATCAAATGTAGATACATGTAGTTATGTTTGCTATAACTGACGAATTCTATTTGACTCATGTCTTTTTTTTTTGCAGTAGACAAGTTACCTCTGTCTATTAAACATTTCATTTAAATACATAAGACCAAATGAGCTGGGTAACATTACAATTCATGCTACTAAAAATACCTTTAATAAAGTTCTGTTCAGTAAAAGTGGGGCATGTAGATTAAAGTGTATTTTCTATTTCAGTGCGTGTAAAAAGTATGATGATCAGAGTATTTTAATATGTAAATAATCAGCAGACATCTTATCAGTTTTCAGGGCTTGTAGTTAATCTCATTCATCTTAAAGCTGCAGTGTGTAACTTTGCACCTCCCGACCTAAAACAATCAATCAGAACCAGGAGAAAGGTCTTAGCCCTGTCAATCAACTTCATTTCCTCGCTGCTAAATGTGCTTATGGCAGAGAAACAACTTAACATTACAGGAAAACAGTTTATCCGTTGTCATCGGTGCTTGCCTGAGTATACACAACAGTCCCTGTGAGCTGCAGCACAGCAGAAAGCGGGGGGGGGGGGGCAGCACCACAGACATGGTGATTGACAGCACTAAGACCCAACTCCTGGCTCTGATTGGTTGTTTCCAGATAGGACTGGGAGCACTGGGAGAAGGCAGAGGAGCTCGATTCTTTTCACAGATTGTCTGCCTCGTACCATTCTGTCACGACATAGTGACAGTTTCAACAAATATGTAGAAAAATACTTTTTTTTTTTTTTTTTTTTTTTTTTTTTTTATAAAAGTCACATACTGCAGTTTAACTCTAAGAATAATTTCTGTCATACTTCACACTGGCTACATGCAGAAGTATAAATTATTCTTCTCATATGTTGTGCTGTTGGCTACATTTTGAAGCTACATGGAGGTTTGTACACATGTACACTGTAGGATATAGGAGAACTTCACTACTTTGTTATTAGAAAGTAGTTGTAGTCTATTTAGTAATAAAAGTAGTTACATAAGTTTCTCAGGCATCTCTTATTCTTTTTTCAGAGTGTACATACACTTGTGTTTCACTCAATAAGTGCATTGTACTATAAAGATTTTATAACTTTTTCTGGGTCTCGTTGATTTAAGCTGTAGAACAGTGATTGGTTACTTAGGTTTATGAAGATAACTCGTTTCGTGTGACCTACCTGGTAGATTTGTCAGGGTATTAAACATAAGGTTATATGGTGCAGGTGATATCCTTTAATGCTGGAGAAAGAGAATGAGAATGATAGTGTTTACTTAAGTCTTTGACAAAAGACAGTCTTAGTCAAGTCTCTGGTCTTTGAAATAGTCTATTTTTAAGTTTATTTATAAATGTGAAAGGGTTTGAAATAGTTATTTATTTCAATGTGGAATTGCTATACTTTGTTCTGTTGTTGCCAATTTGATTGTTAGAAAACCCAACATGTGTCAAAAGCTATTGTGTGGCCCTCTAGATTCTAGAGGGACCACTGCCCTGCATATTTTAGGTGTTTCCCTTCTGCCACAAACCTGACTTGAATAAGTGGGTGATTAACAGGCTTCTGCAGCATTTGATGGCTGCAGAGGAGGTCATGCAATCATTTGAATCAGGTGTTCTGGAACAAACACACATCTAAAATATGCAGGGCAGTGGTCCCTGAGGACCTGAATTGAGAAACAGTGTTTTAGAGAATATAACACCCATTACACACAATTTATTACGGCTCACAAATTAAAAGTACTTAAGAAAATAACTGGAGAACTTTATTAGAATCTAATTAAATTAAATGGTAATTTCACACATTATGTTAAGGAGAAGTGGGAGAAAGAGCCGGAGAGTAATATTAGATCTGAGGGGTGGGAAACCATAACTGAAATGCAACATATCACTGCAAACTGACAAATGTGGAGAGACTTCTCTGGAAAAAATTGTATTAGAATACTTTCTAACTCCAAAAGTTTTGTGGTGTCAAATTTTTTTTAGGTTATTTTTGATGTGTAGCATTTTCATAACAACTGAAGGAACATGCAAACTCCATGCAGACAGACCCCAGCTGAGACTCAGACCAAGGAACTTACTGTCACAAGGCAACAGTGCTGAGAACTGTGCCACCATGGAGACAAAAATATCTTTTTTTGTCTCTTGGTGATTTAGTCTTTTATCTTTTTGAGTGAGATTATTTTGGCAGTTTTAATTGTTTATTTTTGCTCTTTTATATTAATTTATTGTTTGTGTCCTGTAAAGAAACTGCAAACTTTCAATTTTTTTGAGAGTTAAATATATATTTTTTAAAGAAATTAATGAAACAAAATAAAACATACTCACACTCACATCTAAGGGCAACTTATAGTGGTCAACTAACCTACCAGTCACGCTTTTGAACTGGAGGAAGGCAGAGCACCCGGAGACAGCCCACACATGCAAACTCCATGTAGAAAGACCCCAAATGAGATTCAGACCAGTGGTACAGTGATAAGAACTGTACCACCATGGAGCCCAAAATAGCTTTTTTTTGTATCTTGGTGCTTTAGTTTTTTTCTATGCTTTTCTTTTTTTGCTTTTTTTTTTTTTAGGGGGAGGGGGTTGTTCGTTGGATGCTGGCAGTTTGGGAGATTGTTTTTGTTGTCTTCCTTTGGGGGGGAGAGGATTGTTTTTATGTTGTTTTTTTTGTTTGTTTGTTTAAGTTTTGTTTTTATTTTGTAACTTGGCTTGTTTCCCAAGTCTTTGCACAGTTTGATCCTTCCATATACCTCTCGTAAATATACATAAACCCATTTAAGTAAAGGTCTTCTGCACTGTCCTTGTGTGTGATTGTTACTTGGTCATCATGAACCTTAAACACGAGTTCTCCTCTCTTCAGTTATGTGTAAATGTGGTTAGGCTGTGAACTTTGGATTTGGCGGCAAATGACTGAGGACAAACAGTACACCTGAGCTCCAATTTGACATGGAATGTCAATCGTTGCACGAGGAATCACAGGTGTCTGATGTCTCCCTGATTGGTGGAGCGCTGGAGATGCAGGGTTATCATATCAGTTTGGTTAAGAAAAATTTTCTTTTAATGTTGGAGAGGCAGATGTTACATTGCTTCTCATCTCAGTCTTCAAGAACAAAATGGTGAAGAAGAGAAGCTGTTGTGTCATTTGGTTTTGCATCTGAAAGGTAAACTATGGGACCTAGCTCTGACAAGATCGCTGAAGACACTTTACATTGTTCACAAGTGATAATGTTGTTCAGCATGCAAGCTGTGTTAATACCGCATGGGTTTAACTAGCGCAAAATAGCCTAAAAAAACCCTGCTATTTGGCTCTGCTGTGCCAAACCTGGTGATAGCACACTTTCACTTATTTCCATCAGAACTTGGTAGATTTCTTCTGGGTAAAAATATTTTCCAGGTTGGTGTACTGCAGTTAGGAGAAGGCTTGCACACAATAGTGTTTGTGACAAAGCTCCAAAAACCCCTTCAGGTTCCTGAGACACGAACCTTCTGGTAATACTCAGGTTCAAAATACTCTGCATTGTGGCATTCATCCAACAGTTATTGAACGAGCTGGAAAACTTGCAAAAGTACATGTTGGGATCAAGATTAGAATTTGTTTGACTTCTGTTGTCTTCTGCTCTGTAGAAATAATCTGTGTCATCCTGTAATTTATCTACAAAACAGGCACTAAGTTCCTCCTCTGTGATGGTTATACACTGAAGAGGGTCTTGATAGGTTTCATGACTGATTTGTTCATCCTTGCTGTCAGTTTCGCCCTCAGACAATTTCTTTCTGAACATGATCTGGGTTGACTAAAAGACTTGTATCTCCAGAATTATTAATATCCATGATATTTTCTGTCTTTCTGACATTGCTTTTATTGCCTATAGGTACCTAGTTCATTCTCTGTGATGGTTTTGTTTGTTTGAGAGTTGGAATAGGTTAAGGCTTTTATGTCCTCTCCAAATCTTGTCATTGTTGGTGTATTTAATTTGTTGTTAGAGTTGCAAAACACCTGGTCAGTGGTCACTTTAAGCCCAACACTAAACTCATCCTGTCCTTTTGTTTACTCCTCGTAGATGTAGATAAACCCATTATGGCAAATGTCAGCTGCACAGTCTATGTTTGAAATTGTTACCTGGTCATCCTTAGCCTTGATGCCAGTTGTCCACACATTAGATATGTGTAAAAGTGGTCAATCTGAGAAGTCATGGTTTGGTGGCAAATGACTGAGGACAAACCATAGAACTGGGATCCAGTTCTTGTAGGAATGTCAATGGTTAGACTAGGAATCACAGGATGTCTTAAATCCCCCTGACTCACTGACCATGGCAGATGCAGGGCTACCACATCAGTGTGGTTGAGGTAGTACTTTCTCTTTAAGTTGGAGTAGCAGACCTCACAATGTTCTGGATAGGTCTCAGAAACCCAATGGTTAAGAAGAGAAGTGGTAATGTCGTATGGTAGCGTAAATGGTAGGCAGACGATGGGACCAAGTTCCCAGATGTCATATGAAGCTTCTAGACATCCTTCACAAGCAACAGTTGTGTACACCACGCAAACTATGTTAATGCCACATGGGTTAAACCAGTTTAAAATAACAAAAAGTTTGCCAGGTTGTCTTGTTGTACAGAGCCTTCTGACTGTGTACTTTTACTTATTTCCATCTGAACTTGGTAGATTTCTTTTGGGGAAAAACATGTTCCTGGAAGGAGCACGGCTCCACAGTAAAAGGCTTGCACACAGTGGAGTTCCTGACAAAGCTCCTAAAACCTCTTCAGGCACAAATTTTCTGGTAATATTGAGTTTCAAAATACTCTACATTGTGGCACTCATCCAATACTGAAGGAGTTGGAAAACTTGCTAAAGTATATGGTTGGATCAAGATTAGAATTCGTTTGACTTCTGTTGTCTTCTGCTCTGTAGAAATAGTCTGTGTTATCTTGTAATTTATCTACAAAACAGGCACTAACTTCTTCCTCTGTGATTGTAACATATGGAAGAGGATCTTGATAGGTTTCATGACTGATTTGTTCATCCTCGCTGAATGTTGGTCCACTCCTCTTTGATGGCTGTGCGAAGTTGATGGATATTGGCAGGAACTGGAACACGTGTCCTATACGCTGATCCAGAGCATCCCAAACATGCTCAATGGCTGACATGTCCGATGAGAATGCTGGCCATGCAAGAACTGGAATGTTTTCAGCTTCCAGGAATTGTGTACAGATCCTTGCAACATAAGGTGATGGTCATGGAGGAATGGCACAACAATGGGCCTCAGGATCTCATCACGGTATCTCTGTGTATTCAAAATGCTATCATAAAATGCACCTGTGTTCAATATCCATGACATACGCCTGCCCATAGTATGCTATGACCCCTGCCACCACCATGGGCCACTCGATCCACAATGTTGACATCAGCAAACCATTCACCCATGTTGGATGTGTTGGATGTGGAGGTCCTGGGCTGGTGAGGTTCCACATGGTCTGGGATTGTGAGGCCAGTTGGATATACTGCAAAATTCTCTGAAACACTATTGGAGATGGCTGATGGTAGAGGAATGAACATTCAATTCACGGGCAACAGCTCTGGTCGACATCCCTGCAGTCAGCATTCCAATTGCACGCTCCCTCAAATTTGTGACATCTGTGGCATTGTGCTGTGTGATAAAACAGGATATTTCAGAGTGGCCTTTTATTGTGTCCAGCCTAGGGCACACCTGTGCAATAATCATCCTGTCTAATCAGCATCTTGATATGCCACACCTGTAAGGTGGGATAGATTATCTCTGCAAAGGAGGAGTACTCACTGTCACAGATTTGAACAGATTTGTAAGCAATGTTTGAGAGAAATGGTTATTTTGTGTATATAGAAAATGTTTTAGTTCTTTGAGTTCAGGTCATGAAAAATGGGAGCAAAAACAAAAGTGTTGTGTTTATATTTTTGTTCAGTGTAATTATGAAAAATACTTCAGTCCAGAGGAATGTGCAACTGTTGGTTGCAAAATGGAAAAATGGAAATGTACAAAATGTGCATGTCTCTTTTGAGCATTAAAAGACAGACTATTCACAATTAGGGACAATAGAAAAAACTGCAACAGTAAAGTTATTGATTAGGTTATTGATAGTTATTAGGTTATAGTAAGGTTATTGATTTTGTTGAGCACAATGATGGTTATCGAGTCTAACAGCTGCTGGGAGGAAGGATCTCCTATAACGCTCCTGAGTGCACCTAGGATGAAGCAGTCTGTCACTGAAGGAGCTCTCCAGCTCAGCAACAGCTTCATGCATTGGGTGGGAGACTTTGTCCATCAGTGATATTATTTTAGCCAGAGTCCTTCTATCTCCTACCACCTGCACTGGATTGAGGGGGTATCCTCACACAGAGCTGGCCTTCCTGATGAGCTGATCTAACCGCTTCTTCTCAGCTGCAGATAAGCTGCTGCTCCAACATACAGTCCCATAGAAGATGGTTGATGCCACTACAGAGTCAAACAAGGTCTTCAGGAGCACCTCCTGTACTCCAAAAGACCTCAGCCTCCTCAGCAGGTAGAGTCTGCTCTCTTCCTTTAAAGTCCTCTCTTCTCAATGTCCGCTCCCTGGATGTTCACCGTGGTCAGTGAGGTGGATCTGCGCCTGCAGAAGTCCACCACCAGCTCCTTGGTTTTAGCAGCATTGATCAGGAGGTAGTTTTGCTGGCACCAGTCTACAAAGTCTTGAATCTACTGTCTGTACTATGAGTCGTCCTCACCTTTGATGAGGCCAACTATGGCAGAGTCGTCAAAGAACTTCTGAAGATGGGGGCGTAGGGAGTTGATGGAGAAGTCTGCAGTGTAGAGGGTGAAGAGGACCAAAAATATGTTGCACTGAAATGGGATTGGTGGATAAATGGCTCACTAAAGTTTACAGATGATGCATGGAAGAATCTTAAACCGGGAGAAATATACTTTAAATCTAGAAATTTTATACATGTAAATCAAATCAAATGCCTGCTATTAATGCAATAAAACATCCACTGGCTAAAAAGTAATTAATACTCTGAGTAGTTTTTCAGAAGAGTACTTTGTACTTTTACTTAAGTATTTTTTTAACACAAAAACTTTTACTTGTAACTGAGTAAAAATTTAAGTAATGTAACTACTCTTTCCACCTTTGACTGCTTATGTATTGAATCATTCACGTTCATTAAAGGATTGAGGATATTTTGACGTTTCTGTATTTGAAATACAGGAACGCTTTTACTGGGATTTACTTAGCTTTCCTGTTTTCTTTGTATTTACTCTGCACCTTCTCTGTACCAGGCCACTTCAACAATAAATCAAATGCTTTATCCTTCTCACTTTTTTCCAACAGTACCAAATATTTTACATTGTTATAAAGTATTTTACAACATATCAAAATTTCTCAATTTGCCAAGTATGTATATTCTATGTGGTGCACTATAATTTGGTTTGGAAATGATACAAGATTCCACAAATACAGCCACTAGTAATTAGACAAGAACAGACTAAAACTCTGCATGTCGTTTTCACCAATTATGCCGAAATGTACATATATGGCATTGTAAATTTTAAAATCGGGTCAAATTTACCCACAGACAAAAAGAGAGTTGCACCTCTCCCGACCTAAAACAACCAATGAAAGCCAGGAGGAAAGTCTTAGTGCTGTCAGTCATCCTGGTGTATGAAAACTGTTTATCTGCCGTCACCGGTAGCCATGCTAACTAGCCTTAGCATTAGTGGGAGGCTATGCTGTGACAATCCAGCTGTAACCTAACAGAGAGCAAGGGGGAGTGTGTGCGTGGCACAAACACACGAGGGTGATTGACAGCGCTAAGACCCTCCTCCTGGCTCTGATTGGTTGTTTCTGACTGGGCGGTGTATTTCTGCAGTTAGTACTGGGAGCACTGGGAGAAGGTAGAGGAGCTTGATTTTTTCACAGATTACCTGTCTTATACTGTCATGACATAATGATAATTTTAACAAATTTATAAAAACATATTTTTTCACAAGTTATATTCTGCAGCTTTAATTGAAGGATAACATGTTTGCATTTAATAAAAAAAGTTTACTGAAGCAGATACATTTTGTGAAATTTCAGAAAAATTTATCAGAATTTCTGCTCTAACCAAAGTTGTTCTTAAACTCAGAAAAACTATCTTCATTCAAAAAATTTGCTTATTTTCTCATCTACACAAATGACTCTTTAAATTTTGCACTTGCATCAAAGTTTTCACAGAACTCCTGAGGCTTTATGGTCATAATTTCTTACATTTCAAAAAGGGAACTGATATGTCGATTTTTTTTCAATGTTAGTCAAATGGTGAGATCCTAAAAAGCCATTTATTTATATTATGTTGAGAGAATTTAAATAAAATTGATTCTCTAAATATATTCCTTCTTTCATGAATCTCTTTTGTTTTATTGTCATCTTTTCAGCCCTTCATCCCATTTTAAAAGAAACTATTCATTTGGCCTGCCAAGTATATTTGACAACACACTCACCTGTTCTCTACTGAGCATGTCATTAATGTAATCTTTACTATTTAACACTTTCTGTAGAGAAAAAGGTTTTAACTCGATTTGTTTAAAATATCACAGAGCCTCATCCTAAACATTTTTGGGATTCTCATCTTCAGTCCTTTTAAGCAATTAATAACTTCATACATAAAATGGTATTAATTTTAGAAAAATTATATCCTTGTTTAATGAGCTTAGCTTATATATTACATGTATTTTCAGAAAAAAAAAAAGAAGTTAATCATGCAAATCCACGAAGAAGTTCCCAGAGAGGGTTCCTCCTGTTTCCCATTACAGCCAGTCCAAACTGTTGCTCAGGTAAGTGTCTCTGTTCCTCATCCTGACCCTGATGATGATGATGCTCAGAGGAAACGGCCACCTCATGTGTTGTTGGATGAACAGTGATCAGCTGTAACTTGCAATTAGGCTTTACTGAGCAGCAGAGTTTTCTGATATAGGCGATGTGGGCAGCTGTCCAAGACAGCATGGGCTCCCGGCAGCTGTGGCCATAAGGTGCCCACTTGTACACCTGCCCCCCAGAAATGTCTGTGCACGCCATCACACACACTCATACCTATGGCAATTTAGAGACCAATTACCCTAACAGGGATGGTTTTGGACTATGGGAGGAAGTGGAAGTACCCAGAGAGAACCCAAAAATGCACAGGGAAAACATGCAAACTCCATGCAGAAAGATCCAAGGCTGGAATTTGAACCAACGACCTTCTAGCTGCAAGACCACAGCGCTACAGACTGCACCACCATGCAGCCAAAGTTGTGTCAATCATAACAGATTAATAAAAATAAACCAGCCCTGTAATCATGATGCTACAGGAAAGGTGCTAGTTTTTTTGTTTGGTTTTTTTTTTTTTTTTTGCTTGCTTAAAAATTAAAAGCACAGAAAATTTAAATACAACAAAATATTTTCATAAATTTAATCTGCAATTGGTAATGGGAAAAAAAAAAAAATAAAGACCAGGAGACATTTTGTCTGCCACAGGCTTTTATTGCAAAGTGGCTTCCTGTGATCTCAGAAACAATGTTTCACTTTAAGGCTCCAGATGATGATGATGATGTTGTTGTTGTTGTAGGGGTCATCTCTCACTGCTGGGGAGGGGAGGGGAGTGGCGGGTGGGCTTAAACCTGCTTCCTGTAGTGCTTTCTTTACAAAACAAAAGTGCACTCCAACTCTGGTGTGACGGTTACATTCAAAATGAAATAAGGCGACAAGCAAACAGCTAATGATGGTCAGTCATACAAGAATGAAAACTGAGGTAAACAAATCTTCACTTGGAAAAACAAAAAAAAGGAATTTAACATCAGGAACTTCAGTTTCAACCTGTAGTGTTTAAACAAAAAGTGCTGGACAATAATCTTATGCATAGTCTAACGCAATGTGTCAGCCTGGTTGAATGAAATGGAGAGGAAACAAAAGATTACAATAATAAATATTCATGTAAAAAGCTTCATGAGTGCAACCCGTGTACAGCAGGAGGCAGTGCTTTGTGGCGCTCTCGTCCCACAACAGTGGCTGCTTCCATCATATCAACTTTTTGGCAAAACTCTGGCTGTGTGAGAGGGAGAGAAAGAAAACGTTCCTGGGGTCTGGTAGTGTTGTTTTGTTTCCGCCATGTGAGCAAAGGTCACATAACAAACTGGGAGGTGTTTGCATATCATTATGTTAATGAGATCTCCTTCATGTTTAGGAAAAAAGAAAGCAATAAGAACCAAGACAAAAATAAAACAAAGAAGCCTAAAGACGCTAACACCTTCAGGACATGGATATAGACAGAGCAAGCTTCTGGGTGAAGTGACGGTGTTCAGGTGGGGTTGGTTGCTTCGGTCCTGATGGCACGGCGGTTGGCTTGACTCCGCTCGGCTCGCCGCTGCAGCATCACAGCGGCTTGCCCTCCAGAGACACCACCACGTTCCCGCCCAGCTTCTCAGCCAGCGTCCGGCGGTCCTGAATGTCATCCAGGCCGTTCACCTGCCACTCGTGCTTGATACCTGAGAAGACATTCCCAGAGTTTATGCGGGTGTGGAAGACCACGCCCGAGAATTCACGCAGACTCATACTAAATCCACACACGCACAAGAGCTGGGCAGGTCTGACCAATCGCACCACTCTTTGTCTAACTGAACATTCATGCATGAGCCTAAAAACCCCTGACAAAAGCAATGCCAGGACTGGACTAACAGGAAGCTGTCTCGATCGTTCCTCCGGTTCAACAAAAGCTCTCACACAGATTAAGAAAACAAGACCGTATGTAACTCGGATACTTTAACACCCTAAGATGAAGCTTCTTTGTCACAAGCTGGGCCTTTATGGCTCTTCTTTCATGTGTGCTGACTGGTTTTCTCTTAGAGAAACATTCCAGTGGCTGTAAAAGGCCAAACACCCTGGCTAAAATTCTAGCCTTTTATGATAAATCATTTCCTTACCTGATCAACCTTTAATTATATTCTGGATTATACTACTGGTTTTTAAAGTTCTACACAGTTTGGCACCACTTTATCTCCAGGTTCTCCTTCTTCCCAGAGGACTAAGATCAAATAACCAAGAACTCCAACAAGTTCCATGACCAAGATTAAAGAGTAAAGGTGAGCGAGCATTTGCCACTGCTGCTCTAAACCTCTGGAATAATTTGCCCACCAACATTCGTTCTGTTCGTTCCTTGGATCAATTTAAGGGACTTCCTCAGACCTTTTTTTTTTTATTCCATTGCTTTTTAAGAAGAACTCATATTGCAATTTGTTTTGATCTATTATTTGATTATTAGTGATCACATTTATTGATTTAAGTTATCTTTTAATTACATGCGTTTGATGACTTTGTGCAGCACTTTGGTGCAGCTACACAGTTTGGAAAATGTTATACAAATAAACTTGACATTGACATTAATGTTACATATCCTGTAATATTTATATGAACAACATATTGTTAGAATTGAAAATGGAAAGTACAAAAAAGTGGCAATAACGTGGTTACACAAGTGTGCACACTTATGTAACCTCGTGTCTTATTGAGCTCCCGCTCGCCATCAGTTACAAACTGATGAACCTGAAGTAAAGTTCAGCTGTCCAGGTAGAACTTCCTTTCCTTGCGCTGAAGGTATAGGTCACAGGGGAAAGGGACAAAAAACCCATACTGCATTATTGAAGACGTGGGACATTAGAGACAATACCAAGACTGGACAAATTCTCCATGACTGATAAAGAGACCAGATGGGAAGCGGTCAGGGAGGCTGATGGCAACACTGCAGGCATTTCTGGTTTGTACTGGTTGTGTTCTACATGTCACAACAGTTTCCTCTTATATTCATGTCTACGTATTAGGGTTGAAAGTCTAAAAAGATTCGGACCCGGCTATAATCTTTCAAAAGCTTGTAAAAGAATGGATTATGGGTAGTTTATTACAGGGTGTGTAGAATTTTGGAGCGCTATATTATATTTGAAATACCTAAAGGATTAGGTGAAATATAATGTGGCCAAGTTATTGTTTTGGCTCAGCCATTCCTTTAATAAACATTAAACACATCGTACACACAAACTCATTGATGGAAAGTATTAGCCAACCACAGACACCCCTGTTTTCAAGCCAAACCTCAAAAATTACAAGTACAATGACAAAGAGAGTGGTAGAGAATATTGTAACGCAAGTATTGATTTTAATTCACAAACACAATACAACAGGCCTGCTCAAGAAGCAGAAATGTATTTAGGACTTTTCACAGCCTACAATTAAGAGAATGTATACGACCTGGAGACCATTTATGGTTCTGCAGAAACTAACAGGACCGAGTGTGCTGGCTGCACCAAGTCCTCACCTGTAAACTTCTTTTTGATGGCATCTTTAGAGCTTGCGTAGATCATCTTGCTCTTCAGCGGAGCGCTCTCTGGGGCCCTGAGGAACAAAAAACCTGCAGGTCAGCCTTTCGGTTGAGAACGCTTCCTTTAATTTACTGAAATGAATCAGTTGTTAAAGCTGTTATCTACTGATTCAATGATCACACTCAGAAGCATGAAAGCAGAGGACTGCCTCGCAGTGCATTTATGACAAGCTGTGCTGCGTTTAGGAAGAAGACCCCCACTGGATCAGTGTTAGAGTGGAGATGGGAGCAGTACTGCAAAGCTGCTCATGCTTTAAAAAGTCCTATACAAGTGTAGAGCGCTGATCCCGATCTAGTCTGGCTTCCTCCTTCACAAAGGTTAGTCCTCTTTAGGGCCGTCTGCAGGCCGATCATCGATCTTTCTGAAGCCTGACCTGCCAATTCCGATTCTGGCCGTTACTGATTTTTTTTTTTTTTTTTTTTTTTTTTTTTTTTTTTTTGCCTGAAAAGTTGCTAAATGTAGTGACAGTTCAAAGCTGCTAAGCTGGCAACAGTGGGGTGACTGTTGTTAACCACAGATGTGCAGACGTGACCTGGGGGGGGGGGGGGTCTGTCAGTCGGCCTCTCTCAGCAGAGCAAAAGAGGACAGTGGCTCATTTTCAGACCTTTGTGGAGGTAGAGAAGGTCGGTTTCACATCCAAGTCTCAGCCGTTGTCCCAAAATTAAGGAAACCGGGCTGATTTCTCAGTGCACCCCCAGTAATTTTTTTCATTATTACATTTACAACCAGTATATTTCAGGCGTTTTGTGTGCATTGGAGGCAGTCCGAGAATCCTAACCAGGAGTTATCTTAAAGGCCGTTTCTTCAGAAATCATACCTAAATACTTGTTAGTGATGGCAAGTGATTTCTGCATCTCCATCTCACTTTATGCTGAATTTTTATTGTAACATTTATTAAAAATGATTACATCAAACTTGAAAAACACAGAATGAACACTCAGCTGCTACCACTTTGATAAAAGGAAGGCCTGCACAGGCCCAAGCACCCAACTCAGACAGCAGGCATCTTTAGTGGTGATATGCAGGGGTTTATATTTATGGTTTTATTAGCAGATTCAGGCGTTAGTCTGCCATCAGTGGGGAATTCTGATAAGTAATTATGAGAATGTGCTGGAGAGGAATTGTCACAGCTGGAGACATAAATATAACACAGGTCAGAAAAAGTAAAAGCAGTACAGTATAATTTTAGACTGACAAAGCCTGAACTAACGTCTGAAAAATGTTAAAAATGTATTGCTGCTCCAAGAGAAATCTAAATATTGACTGTAATTAAGCATTTTGAGACAGTGAGCAGAAAAAGCATTCCCTTCTTAGCAGGGGAAAACATTAAGTCTGAAAGTAGCCTGACCCAATCAGGATTTAAAAAACAACAACAAAAAAAAACAAAAAACACTATTTGAAAATGTACTGCTCTGAAAACAAGCCATTAAAAGACATTATTGTGTGATCAAGTTCTGCTGCCTTTAACGGAAGCTGACCATCAAAAATAAACAAAAAAAAAAACCCAGAACACCACCAATAACATCTGAATCATTAGGCACAGCTATCCAATAACAGCTTCTAAGTGGACCTGTCTCTGCTGCCACTGAGTTTAAACAAGCATGGATTTCCTCTGGGCAGCACACACCTACATTTCATACTACACATCGACCTTTCTAAAAATATTGGCATCAGTCACCCTCTAGGTTGTACCAGCAGAAGTGAGCAATGCATGGCCGATGAGAACAAATCTACAACCATGCAGAAGAAGAGGAATTTGCTGCAGCTGAAGCTCCAGTTTCTTGCAGAAATTCCTGGTGGCCGTGCAAATGAGCCAATCAGAGCGCCAGACATGCAGTTCAGGTATCGCTTTACTGAGAATCAATTGGACAGAATGTAATCCAGGCCAGGCCACGGATTACATTCCTTTGAAAGCACTGCAGAGCTGCAGAGAGTGGAAGCATGGAAGCTGGGTTGCCTTTTTGCTTGGTGTTTTCTTCCAGCATGTGAGCTCCATCTCAGGAACACGGCCAGTCTGCATTTTAGCTGCAGCAGCATGATCCAACAATCGTCTTATACACAGAAAAACTATTACATGCTGTTTCTAAATATATTCATAGTAGGTTTTCTCTAAAGGCTTTATGAAAATCTGAACCCTCACTTCAGAATACCTCCCTGGAAACACTGATGATGATTTCAGCCAGTCAGCAGTCCAGTTTGGGAAATAACATCATTAATTCCCAAACTGGACTGTTATCCCAGTTTGAAACCAGTCCCATCTCATATTTCCCATCTATGCTCAGACTGATGTGCCAGCCAGATGACCCCATCACCCCACAACTAATACTATACCAGAAAATGAAGACCAGGTCCTCCTTCTTTGACTCCTTGGTTTCGTAGGTGGCATCGTACAGGGCATATCTACAGTCATTGGGGGGGAGGAGCTTGACAAAGCAGCCGTAGGGGTCTTCCACAGTTTCGCCGATGTCTCCCACAAGGATCTGCTTCCCCTCTTCCACAATGATCTTCTTTCTGTCCTCGCTGAGACAGAACAGCACTGCCTTCTTCCTCTTCCTCACCTCTTCCTGAGTAGAAGACTTCCTCACCTTCATGTCGTTGAAAACCCTGATGACTTCATCATTCACTGTCACACCTGATGCCTGCATGGGGAGAGGCAGCGCACATTCAGACATCATTCCCAACAAGTCCATGGCTCTGCTGTGGGCAATTTTTGATTCAGCTAGTCAGAGTTTTCACACTGACACTTTCACTAGCTCTGAAGAACTAAATCATCTTGTGATTCCTGAGTTCTCTCAAATTGCCTCTAGTATGGTACAGAAAGAAACCAAGACTAAGACGCTGAAAATTAGAGATGCACTAAGAAATATGCTGAAGTCTGGAATTAGAAGACTTGCAGACTGATTTTCAGCCAACCATAAACCACCAGTTGGAAACTCCAACATCTAATTGGTAGAGGCACCAAATTGAGAGCTTCCCAGTAATACCTGCAAAGCTTTTCGGTGTGGAAGCCACTACTTTGAGAATAAGAATAAATCAAGCTATTTTTACTATTAGTGAGGTGTTTAAAAATTAAGTCAGGGAGGTAAAACTGTATTTTCTATGACAAGTTGAGATATCAGTAATTCATTAAGGCAGTGAGAGAGCTAATGCCTGAATAACGACATACATTTACAGACTGCAACAGGCTAAGCACCCAGACCAAGAAGCTGAAATAAGATGAAACTCCATTGGTTGAAAGGCTGCACAACTGTAACGCAACGACAAGGACAAACACTGAGACACAGTGCGGAGGTGTTGTAAGATGTCCCAATACCAGGACAGCAGGCAACGGTACTAAAGGGTTCGGTATTGGTTGACAAGCAATAAGATGATCCTAACCCAGATAGCTTGTCTTGGCCAACAGTAACAATCTGGATGTGTGGGGGGTGTTCCTAAACCCACTAGTTTTACCGTAGGACCAAAGCCACATTCATATCTCACACATATGGCTAAGATACACAGCTCAATCTACAGCCATGTACACAGAGCTACTTATATCAAGTGTTGGTAATACTGTGGCAACAAGGCAGCTTCTGTGTGTGCTGACAGACTCCAAGACTTTGGAGCATGCTTTGAAGAAAAAGACACAGGACTGACGCCATCTGAAGCAGTTACTGCTTCAGTCCTCTGTTCAAACAAATCAATACCGCTTTGAAATGCAAAACTTTGCTGCATGTGCTCCAGCAGGTCTGTTGGTGTATTAACGGATGTTATGGCACCGAAAATTATTTCTCGGTAGATATGTGCAAAATATAAAACTGTGGAAAAAAACTGTTCTTAATAAAATGCTTTTGCTCCTCATCCCATTTTATCATAAACTATTCTTGATCTATTTATTATTCTGTGTAGTCTAGATTTCTGGTCCATCACCGTCTACAATAACTCTTAAATAAATAAATGAGTTACATCAACATTTCATTTCCTTTTGAGATGAATAGAGTATTATTGAACTGAAGTGGCTGTGTCCAACTACGTTATAGTGATGGCAAAATTGTGCCAAAAAAAAAAAAAAAAAAAGTTGTGCAGCGTGTTGCGAGCTTAAAGGTTGCATAAAAGATGGTAGCTCTCAATGACTAAAGCTGTGTGGAGCTGTTAAAGTTTGAAACATCCAGCAGCAGCTCACTGTTTTATGCTCAGCCATGAATGTTCAGGTGAGTCATTGCAAGGAAGGGAGGGGCTGAGTGTGTGTGTTATTGCAGAGCTGCTGTCCAAAGAAGGGCAAAATCACGGGGAGACAAGTTTATATTGCTTTTGACGCAAATCGGTATTTTTGAATAATTAATATTTGCAGTATCAATTACATCTAAATATCAAGTACAACCATATTAGTTTATTTGGGATTTTTTTTTTTTTTGGATTTTAGAAAATGTTAATGTTGGCTTGCATGGTAGGAATATCCTACCAAACAAAGCATCTTAATTTAACAGTAATATTTTAGGTAGTTTTAGTATATAAAGTGTTATCAGCATAATAAAAAACATATTAACCAATGTGCTTAGCACAGTTACCTGCTAAATGGAGTAAATTGATCTTAGCCAACATGCTAAGATTAGCATTTTAGCTAACATTAACATTTCACCTTTGTGTTACACTGACTATAGCAGTAGGAATAAGTTAATGTTATTCAACCAGCTAGTGTTAACATGCTATTATTAGTATCTTAGCTCATTTATAGCTACTAAGCTTGTAAGATACTAATGTTTGCCAACCTACTATTATAAGACCAACATGCTAGTGTTAGCATTTTAGCCAACACCAGCATTTCAGCTAATTCTTGTAAAATAGCTCTTGGTACAGTAGGTGGTGCATGCTAACATTAGCCAACATGCTGATCTAAATGCTTAACCAGCATTATATTAGCTGATTTTGACATAACTTTTAATTGGCATGCTAGGTGGAATAAATTATTGGTAACCAACTAGCATGCTGGCTAACCAATACCATGTTATCCATCAACATTTTTGCTAATTACAGCATATACCCCATTTTAGGTGTTCAAGATAAGGTTCAGCCCCAGACTCCCTTGACAGCTCAGATTTTTTTGGCAGATCAGCTGACAGCGGAGCATCCTCAAACATACTTGAGCTGACAGTTTAACACTTGTGCTGAAGTTCAGCTTTTTTAAATATATTTTATCAAGACAGTTCAACTGTCAATAAATCCATAAAGTAATGAAAAAGCATGTCGTTATTTATAGTTATAAAAAAAAAAAAAAAAAAAAAAAAAAAGAAATCACAAGTAAATCTGTGACATAGGTCACGGCTTACAAAAAAGTAGTGACTAGAAATCACCCACAAAATCTTTGGTCGGTACACCTGCAGTTTGAAGATATTCACAGTTCAATGGAGTTATAGTCTTTAAGGTGAGCACTGTATAACCTTTAATCAGATAAAATTGATTCCTGACATAATCTTTAAACCATTTATGCCTGAAGGTGTGGCTGACTTAGGTCAGTGCAATTAACCAGAAAAGATAAGGCGAGAAGAGAGGAACAGGTTTTCTAGGAGAGATGTACAGACTTGAATTAATGCCTTTATTTAAATTTTTATGTGAAACTTGAACATTAAACTGTCACTGTTGTGTAAAAGTTTCCACATCACTTAACCTTTCCAGCACCGCGTGAGCCGGTAGCCCGCTACAGCAGCTCTGATTTGATTAAGAGTATTTTCCTTTAAAATCTTCTTTAGACATGCTGTATCTTCTTTTTCTGTTGCTCTCTTTTTTCATATTGCTTGTTCACACAATGGAACTGACTTGTTTTGTGGACAAATTTGTTTTTAAGTTTGTTTTTTAAGTCTTTCGTGTTTGGAGAAGGCGTGAGTGGACATGAGATCATTAACACCAAAGTAAAGCTGCTAGCTCTCGGTAGCTCAGCTGTTCTGTTCAGAGGACTCCATCCCACAGCCCCCCCTCCCCCATCTCGTCCCTTTCATCTTTTCAGGTGAGGAACGAGCTGCTAAAGATCAAGGTGCGAAAGGCTGCAGGTCCAGATGGCATCAGCTCCAGGCTCCTGAGATGCTGCGCAGATCAACTGTGTGGGATACATGCTCAACTTGAGCCCAAAGCTGGGGAAAGTACAACAACTATGGAAGACCTCCTGTGTGGTACCAGTACCAAAGACTAAACATCCAAAGGACCTCAGCAGCTGCAGGCCAGTAGCCCTGATGTCACATCTGATGAAGACCCTCAAGAGGCTGGTCCTCAACCATCTACGGCCCCTGGTGATGTCTTCATTGGATGTGCTGCAGTTCGCCTACCAACCTGGCATCGGGGTAGACGACGCCATCATCTGCCTCCTGCACTGAGCTCTGACCCACCTGCAGAAACCTGGACGCTCTGTGAGGATCATGTTCTTTGATTCCTCCTGTGATTTTAACACCATCCAGCCAGGATGGAGCTGTCAGGAGTGGACCACCACATATCCCAGTGGATACTGGACTATCTCACTGGCTGCCCACAACATGTGAGGAGACAGGGCTGTGTCTCCGACAAGCGAGTCTGCACACTGGCAACTGTACTGGCAGTCAGCCATCTTCTATGGGACTGTATGTTGGAGCAGCAGCTTATCTACAGCTGAGAGGAAGCGGTTAGACCAGCTCATCAGGAAGGCCAGCTCTGTGCTGGGATGCCCCCTCGACCCTGTACAGGTGGTGGGAGATAGAAGGACTCTTGCTAAAACAACATCATTGACGTACCAAGTCTCCCACCCCATGCATGAAGCTGTTGCTGAGCTGGAGAGCTCCTTTAGTGACAGACTGCTGCATCCTAAGTGCACTAAGGAGCATTATAGGAGATCCTTCCTCCCAGCAGCTGTTGGACTCTATGGCCATCATTGCTCCCTACAAAATCAATAAGTGTTTACATCCATGGTAGTATCTGTACAACTTTGCTGTTGCACCATTTTTTATTGTCACTAATTGTGAATAGTCTGTATTTTTAAAGCTCAAGGAGACATGCACAACTTGTACATTTTATGATTAACCAACTCAGTTGCACATTCCTCTGGACTGGAGTATTTTTTTTGTTATATAACTACACAGTATTTGTGTTGAAATTTAGCCTTACTGTACAGTATTTTTTATTCTTTTTTTTATTTTTATTTAAACATATTTTATATTCTTTGTGTGAGTCTGTTTTTCTGTTATCGCCCGTCACTGTCACTTTTTTGCTGTTGCACAGAAATTTCCACATCGTGAGACAAGGATATTTACATTCTAACCTGCAGCGTTTAAGTATACCATCTAAACATTAATGTAAACCTAACAACTAGGTCTCCAACTTGTCAATTTAAACAAATGATTCAGTAGTCTGACATCCTGCCCCCAAGAAAATGGGGAGGAAAATGTGTGTCAGAAAAACTGGCTTAGATTAAAATACTGTATAACAATAAACCTTGTTATTAAAGTGCCCCACCCTCCTCCTCCTTACATAGTGTGACTAACTGAAACCAACTTAAAAACTGGAGGATAACAGATTAGCTGACAGCACGTAAACGCATTAACCGTGGCTTAATCCCAGTCGTTGCTGTATCCATTAAATTACCCTCCTTGATTAAATGTTCCGTTCCTGCTCTGGGGGAGTGAAGCAGAGCGCTTCCCGAAGGCCTCCACGCAGACTGCACAGTCACTGTCTGACTCAGCCTGGCAGAGAGTCGGCCTCACAGCCATGGTTCGATCAGTTCGGCGGGCCCGGATCAGCCCGGGACAGCTGGGTGCGGGTTGGTCGGCCGAGCAGCACCACAGCAGATAAGATGGCCGCCCGAAGCTCCACGCCACGGCCACAGGGCAGGGCCGGCCCAGATTGTTACAATTGGTACCGAGTTCGACGCCAAAAGCTTTGAATTAATGTGAAATGTATGTAATTCCATTAGGAACAGAAGGGAGAATCTCGGTGCCAGAACCGTTTCTTGGCGACGTATACACCGATTAGAGGCTGAATTTTGCGGACTAACAGGAGCGGCAGCCATGCTAGCTAACAACACGCTACCCACCAACTCGCTTCATCGTCTGCAGGAGACCCGCAGGATTGATGCGGCGACCGGGCTTATTTCACAAACCTTTGTTCCATCAGGAGGAAATTAGCTAAACAGTTCTTACCATTTTATTCCGGGATTTGTCCGCACTGCGTCGGTATCAGACTGAGGTTTCTCGGGGTGAATGGTAGCAGGGAATGTAGCCGACCGACCGGAGAAGGAAGAGGAGGAGGAAGGAGCAGGGATCTGAAAGGCGGGGCTACAACTGAACTGCTCCTTTCTTCTTGGACTTTAATTCTTTTTTAACATCGAAACTTCCTCATATGGAGAAACTGGTTTAATACGCTATTAATGGACATACAAGCGACCATACAAACGGATTCACTTCCAAAAGTATGGAATTCCGTCTCCTGGTCTGGGAATTTGGGATCCTTTAGCCACTTAAATTAGAAATCCACTAAAAAGGCACTTTGCGTGCGCACACACGTTGTACACGGAAGTCATGGCTGGTTACCGGTATCAAGATAAACCGATGTGTCAAAAGTTATTTCAGAAATACATTCCAAAGCTTTACGGTCCGGTTGACAAGGAAGGTGCCAGAGTCACCGGAGTTTTCGTCAGTTTTAATAAGCAAACGCCAACAAAGCCACCTCTGCTGGCCATCCAACCAAAAAAAAAAAAAGCACTAATCGGGCTTTTCTTGGCCGACACCAGTGTCCAGGTGTCACTTAGGTCCCACCTGCTCATTGTGATTTTGACCAATTTCAATTTTTTTTATTTTATTACAAAGGTCATGAAATCTAAAAGAGAAAAAAAATTGTGCTGCCGCATCCTAGATATAGGTAGAAATTTTAACCCCAACAAAATAAATAAATAAAGGAGTTACAAGGTTATCCCTATTATGCATCTAAATCTTTAACCTTATGGAAGTTTAATTAAATAGTGGGGAAAATCATTGTTTTCCTGCCATAAATAACGCCAACTGGATCAAGTTATACGTTTTTTGCTTAAAAAAAAAAAAAAAAAAAAAAAAAAAGGGTATCATTCTGCTGCAATCTCATGTCCACTGACACACATGGCAATAAGAACTTTTTTTTTGGTCCATTCTAGGGGCTAAAATGATTTAAATCTAGCTTCAAGTGAACAAAACCACACAGCAAACCAACTGCTTAATCTCATTTCCAAATCATCATTATACTAAGACGTGAAGAATTTAGGGGAATACCTCATAACAATGGTCTGTGAAATGCAGTTTACTTGCTAGGTTGTTTTTGAGAAATCCTGGTTAGGACTCTTGCACACCTTTTGAACTCTGTACACAAACTTCCTGAGACTGGGATAAAGGTTTTGTGATAGCTTCTCCAAAACATTAACCTTGTTCTTTCTTGTTGTCATTATCTGTTTAAAAGACCCATTTGTGTCCAAGATTTAATTTCCTGCCTTAGAACTTGTGATACTGCTTCAATATTTCCACATAATGTTCTTTCCTCATGATGCCATCTATTTTCTGAGAATGACCGCTCTCTCCTGCACCAAGAGACCCCCAAAACATGATACTGCCACTCTCATACTTCTTCCCCCCCCCCCCCCTCCAAATATAACAATGGTCATTTGGGTAAGAATTTTAGGTTACTTTTCATCAGACCACAACAGACATCTCCAAAAATTAAGTTTTTTTGTCCCTGAGTGCATTTGCAAGCAAGCTTTTGTGTTGCTCTAGGAATAACATCTTTGCCAAGTGGACTTTCAGCCCATGTCAGTACAAAACTCCTTTCACTGTGGATGACACTCATAAAGCTTCAGAAGTATCTTCTCAGGGTCTTTTACTTTTCCTGGATTGAGTCACACACTTCACAACAAAACATTGTCTTCTGAACACAGAATCCGTCTCCCTCCTGAACCGTATGGTGGCTGGATAATTGTTTCAACAGATAAATGAAGAGCTCAAGTCTCTGGAAGTTTCTTGAGTCAAGATAACTGATGTTATTTTAGCAGCATAACGAACATTTTTTTTTTTTTTGCCTTAATTTTTAAATACGTAAAATTAGATCATACCATAGATTTTGTTTTAAATGTGTAATACTTTGAAAATGTGGTATTTTTAGTTAAGGCCATCATACTACAAGAGTCTCATACCAGCACACACAAAGAAAGCCCAACAAAAACACGTAAAACAGTGAGGGTGCAGGAGTAGCCGATTCAGTAAAAACTCACTTTATTTTTACATTAGAACATCAGAAGTTGAGGGCAACTAGCAGTCATAAATAAGGACAGAGAAATGAATGCTTCAACTAAATTACAGAGCAGTGGGTGAGATGGCTGCAGCAGCTCCAGTGTAGTGTCTACAGCTGACAATCATCCAGCAAACACCACGATCAGCATCAGGGAGTGGGAATGTAGCAGAACAGTGTACAAAAACATCAAAGGAAATGGTGCAGTAGTAAAAAAAACCAAAACAAAACAAAACAAAAAACACTAAAACTACAAGCCCGCTGCAGCAACTAGAGGTCTTTAAAGAACAAGTCACCATTTTAGAACAATCTTGCTTTCTTTGTCAATAGGAGACATCTAACTTTACCCTCAACTTTTATTTTAAAAAGGAATGTGAATAACAAAATTCAAATATGTGAACAGACTTGTTCAAACAGAGCTGCTTTTCTTCCAGCTTTTAATATTTGCCTGTAACGTCAGCTTCCTGTTGTCTTTCAACCTTGATAAGTAGCAGCAGCAGTTCCTGTAAAAAGCTTGTGACTGCAGAGTGGCATGGGTGTCCAATCATATCCTGTCATTATCTACAGTGTTACAACAAAGAATGCAAGTTATACGGAGACTTCAGTCTGCTAGACATCCCAGTTCCATGTGAAATTCTGAGCCAGTAACAGACCACCGATCCCCGAGGGGCGGGGTCAGTTGTCAGGAGGTTAGTTTAGGTGGTCTAAACACATGCCCAACCCTTTTAGTATAACAGAAGTTTTCCTCAGATATTAAAGCTACTCCTTTATTCAAGTGAGTGTTCTAAAAAGTGAATTGTGGTTTACTCACATTAAACATCAGTAGTTGCTTATGGTTCACATAACTATTTATTTTAAATGTTTAGTATATTTCACTATTTTTACATCAAGCTTTGCAGTCTGAATGTTTTTCCCCCACTATATTAGTCTAACATCCAAATTAAAATGTCTCAGGAAAACTAAAACAGAGTTTATTTATTAATTACTAGTTTTCTATTTAGGATCTGATCTTTAAAACATTTGAACAGGCGTCTCAATAATGTATGGCTTTCACTGTAATTTCCTTTATGTACACTTGAAAATGCTACATTGCTGCCAAAAAAAAAAAAAAAAAAAAAAAAAAAAAAAAAAAAAATGTGATTAAAGTATGAAAAAAAACCCAACTTTTTTTTTTTTTTTACACTGCAAACTGGTCTGTATATTTATACAGTAGTTTGCAATAGCTGCACTTCTGAGCATCATTATCACACTCAGAGCATCAAGTTCAATCAGCTTGGACACAGGCTGAGGAAACCAAGATAATATATGATCATGGTTCTGTATGCTGGGGGAGAGGAACACAAATGACAAAAGAAATACTCACTGTTCAGAATTTGTTTTTGAATGTGAAATATTGCCACAACCACTTTTTTAATGGTTGTGAGAATGTCTACTCATTTTTAGTTTAACAGTGGCTATTCACCGAAGTATCAAAGAATGTTTTAAATGCAAACAATCCCATCTCTCATACACAATTAGGCCAGTTCACACCTATGTACATTTGATCATTTTGATTATGGCAGCACAGACTTCTATATATTTGGACATTGAGCACCAGTGCCATAACAAGAGTGAAAATCTGCTGTTTGATACAAAGAAGTTTCATTTAAAACTAAGATTTTGTCCCTGAGCAAACATAAAAAAAGCCTAATCTGAGTTTTACCTGTCAGTGCAACTGTTCCTCAGTGGTTTTTGCTCTTCAAATGTGTAAATTAGCAGGGACTCTACTGACTCTACTGTCCTACAGCACCATATCTGTGTTCAACGCATCTGTTGACACAGTTTGAAAGAAATTCCCTGCAGACCTAACAGCCACAGGAAGGACCCCACAGCTTTTCCACTAAGTTATCAACTCACAGCAGATGCAACAGAAGTAACACTCTCTATGTGACCACTAGAGCATGGCTGAGCCAATGTAACCGGGATAAAGTCTAAGATAACGCCACCTTTGTGGAACATTTACTCAACTTGAAATTTTCACTATTTTGAAAGCCTTCTTTAATTTTTCACTCTTACAGCCTGCTGGCTGCATCCACCAATTATTAATGGCCAAAGGTCACCAAAGAATAGCTTTAAAAGAACATCAATACTTTGTGTGAGTCAGAAGGCAAGGCATCAGGAGCCTTCCAGGCCCAGGAGCCAGCAGCCGGACAGACGGGGGTGAGGTCACTGTCGGGAGCGCTTGGCAGGTGGAGCAGAGCAACGTTCTCTGAGGCCAAGTCGGTTGAGCTCTGAGTGGAAAAACTGCTGCAGACGGACTCCGGCCTTGGCCTCGTTAGTCTGACGAGGATTATACTGGAGACAGTTGGAGAACATCAACTCCACATCTGAGATGTACTCGCCTGCAGACACCCAGAGGGATAAGGCTCATCGTTCATGTGACATCAGAACTCATTCAAACTCATTAAAGAGAATTTACATTCAAGCAACATAGAGCGCTCGATTAACCTGTCCTAGCAATTGTTTTGGGCAGTGGGTGGGTTTTTCTCTGGAGAACCCAGAGAAAAACCCACCCGTTTTACAGGGAGAACATAGAAACACCATCCAAAATGAGCCAAGACTGGGGATCGAACCCAAGATGCTCTTGCTGCAAGGCATCGTGACACTGTGCAACATTTCTCACCACTGTGAAAGAAATCCCAATTGTGATTTACTGTGATAACGATCAAATCTAACAGTAACAGTACGATTTGGACAGATTTTTTAATTTTTATCTTACGGCTGGTTCCAGTAGTAACATTCATCGCTGTACGATCTGTTGAGATAAAAGGATTTTAAAATGTTTTGTTATCCTCACTGTGATAAAAGTGAAAATACCACCAAATATCCAGAGGAAATTTTATGTTCATGTTGTCCACCCCTGGTCCTCATGGAACACTGACCCAAAAACAACGAAACTGGCTTTGGAATGGATAATCAAGGCTAACGTTAACAGTGCATTCTCTTTGTACATGTAAGTCGGATTTTCCTAGTTCCCAGTTGGAAACAGGGCAAAAGGGCTAGCTGGAGTGGGAATTCCAGCTAGGATAGTTGGAGCCTGCCGAGCAGCCAGGAGCTTAGTGTCCAACATGGCTGTATGTACACCATTTTTAATGAAGATAGCCAATAGAAACCATTTATTAGCGCTTCTACGCGTTTCCAATCTCACGCACACAGAGTGCTGTTTTAACTTGTTAAACTAGTGTGTCAGGGTGACTATAGCCTCTGTGTTTATAGCATTTTCAAATGCTGCAGCCTCACCCTTTC
Organism: Anableps anableps; assembly: GCA_014839685.1. Taxonomy (NCBI): domain Eukaryota; kingdom Metazoa; phylum Chordata; class Actinopteri; order Cyprinodontiformes; family Anablepidae; genus Anableps; species Anableps anableps. Next base: position 3,772,317 of record CM026080.1, on the reverse strand, counting down.
CTCAGCGCACTTCATTTACAGTAACAGCATGCGTGATTCATGTAATGCTGGACAGGATTAACAGATGTCTGATTTTGAATAGAATCGAAATATCTTTTATTGTCCCACAGTGGGGACATTTTGCACATATTAGTTGTTGCTGAGTCTGTTTATTAATGATTTAGGAGCATCACCGACTGATTTTTGACCAAATAGCCAGGAGAATCTCACATGTAGGGCTTATTTACATTTATTTGCATATGTAAATGTTGACCTCTCCTCTTGGCACAAACCCAGCATGTGGTCTCAAGGCTCCTATGGTACTAGGAGTTGCTTGAATGCTACAGACAGCTGTGTTTGTAGTTCAGCTGATTTTTCTCAGTACCAGCGATGTTTACATTTGGCTTGTTATTTTTATCTTCACTTCGGAGATGATTGTAGATTTCAGGAGAAACAGGGTCAGATCAAACCCTATTTCCATCATGGGAGACGAAGTGGAGGTGGTTGAGGAATATAAATACCTCGGTGTTCATCTGGACAGCAGACTGGACTGGAGACTCAACAGTGAAGCGTCTACAAGAAGGGACAGAGCAGACTGGACTTCTTGAGGAAGCTAAGATCCTTCAAGGCTTGCAGCAAGATGTTGCATGTCTTCTATAAGTCTGTTGTTCAGAGCGTCATCTCCTCTGCCATCATCTGTTGGGGCAGCAGCATCAGAGCCAGGGACCTAAAAAGGCTCAACGACCTGATAAAGAAGGCTGGTTCTGTTCTGTTCTCTGGAGATGATGATGCAAAGAAAGATTTTGCATAAAATCAAGAAAATTATGGGCAACCCTGAACATCCTCTTCATGAGACTGTCACTGGAAAACAGAGTCTCTTCAGTCAGAGGCTTCTTCAGACTGGTTGTAAAATGGACCGCTACAGGTCCACAGCCATCACCATCTATAATGACTAAATGAGTTACATCAACATTTAATTTCCCTTTGGGATCAATTAAGGTATTTTTGAATTGAAGTGAATTTTGAGTTGAGTAACTGAGTTCAGTGTAGACTAGAGCAAGGTAAGTAACTTCTTGGTGTTGAAAAAAGCTGACATTAAGTTTGGTCCACCTTTCTGCATCATCACTATAGCTGAATGAGAAACACTGACGTTTCCAAACATGTTTTCAGTGGCAGCTGGGAGTCTTCATCTTTGTTTGGTGCCAGTCTTTTAAACAAAGAATTCAAATAATGCCCCAAATTAATCAAACATTCTTGGACACAAGTGTATGTAAACTTCTGACCCGAAGAATACGAGGGAAAAAGATTGTCCACGAGTTTAGAAAAGCTTCACTGTGACACATTATAGCTCATCATTGAGCTCCTCTGCATCCTTCATACATCCATGCCCAGAATTAGCTTTGATCCACCACATGGTGCAGTGATATTTAGGTTTTCCATTGCATCTAGTACTGGAACTTTTTCTAGCATTACTTTAACTGAGGTTTCAATCACAGCCTGTAGCAGTGAACAGCATCTTGAGCAGAGCACACACAGTATGAACTTATTTCCAGATTCAGTGCTGTTTAAAACAGAATCTCTTCTTTCTGTTTACAGCTTGCATATTAACTATGAGATACAGTGCAATGAAAAAGCTTTTACCTCTTAAGATTTCCTGGTTTTTTTTGCCCAGCTTAAACGTTTAAGATTATGCACCAAATTTTAATATCAGAAAAAGATAACCTGAGTAAAAACAAAAAGCAGTTTTCAGATGATGATTTCCAAATTTTTGAAAAACTGAGTATTTCACCAGCCACACCCAGGCCTGATACTGACCAACCAGCACAATCAAGACTTGACTTAAACAGAACCTGTCTGAGAGCATGAAGTAGGCTGAAATGTCTCAAAAAGCAACACATCCTCCCTTGATCTAAATAAATCTAAAAGGTATCCATCAGTCTGGAAAGGGTTACAGAGCTTAGGGAACAAAGAGAAACACTAAGGCTATTTTCACGTTTACAAAAACATCTAAATTGTTCCCAAGAATTCTGGGAAAATATTCTGTGGACTGAAAAGACAGAAGTGGACCTCTTTGGAAGGTGTGCGTCCCGTTACAGAACAAGAACATCATACCCACAGTCAAACACAGTGGAGGTAGTGTGATGGCCTGGAGCAGATTCACAGCTTCAGAACGTGGATGACTTGCTGTAATTGATGGAAACATCAATTACTTCTGCTCTCTCGCAGAAAAACCTTAAGCTGCAAACTCCCAGAAGAACAAATCCAAAACGCACCAGTAAGCCCACATTTAAATGGCTCACAGAAACCAAAATGAGGGTTTTGGTGCAGCCTAGTCAGTCTGGACTGAAATCTGACTGGTATGAGCTTAAACAAGTCATTTACACTGGAAAATCCTCCAATGTGGAAGAACTAAAATAATTCTGCAAAGCGGAGTGGGCCAAAAGTCATCCACAGTGATGTAAAAAAAACTCATTACCAGCATTTGATGGCAAGTGTTGCTGCCACAGGAGAAACAACCAGTTTTTAGGTTTTGGGAGGAATTACTCTGTCACATAGGGCCAGTTTGGTTTGGACAGATTTCCCCCCTTTAATAAACTGACTCATTTGAAAACTGCTTTTTGTATTTACTCAGATTATCTATTCCTGATACTAAAATTTGGTTGATAATCTTAAACATTAAAGGGGGACAGCAAAGCAAATGGGGGAAATGCTCATTGCACTGTACATAATAAACCCCAAGTCAAAAAAGGCGCAGTTATTCCGATTACTTCCTGAAGACATTCATACCTAGCTAAATTTTTAAGAACAACTTAGTTACTGTACTTAAATTGCTACCATCTAGTTAGTTGTCTGTGACATGGGAAGTAGTCTGGTGTTAACACAACTTCACATGTGCTCTGATAAACAGCTGGTCCCACTGACTTTGACAAGCAGTGGAAAAATTAAGACAAGCACCATGCAAAGTGAAACCAAATATTAGCACAGAATGGAAAACTGCCATTAGACGATTCTGTGCTTAGCTGCATCTAATTCTACCGATTGACAAAATTTAGACGGCATAGCATACCCTTTGGTTTATCTGAGTAAGACTGTCAATGAAACAAACACCACTGTCATTGTGTATGTACAGCTGTGACATCACCTTGGTTTTTATCATGAACAAATTAGCTTGATTTTAGTCGTCATAGTGAAAGGTTGCAAACAGATGTAATGATTTTCTGAAAGAAAAATGAACAAAAGGATCTACAAACTTTACACTGTTCTAAACCAACAGAAATTGTTAGACTCAGAGCTCAGTTCTGGAGTGACTGCAAGCCAAGAAAAATCAAGGTTCAATGATCCAAAGTCTTCTTTCTCACCTGCTGTCTGATATTCACAGTTGTTGACCTTCTCTCTGATGGTGCTCAGAGCGATTGGCTTCGTAATGATATCATAGTAGTCTGGAACCTGCACACAAACACGGAGGAAACTTAGAAACACGCCAGCTCTACATGGGCTGAAAGCTAAGCTTAAGTCAGAAGCAGCCTGAGACTCCTGTTTTTTGGTTCCATAGCATAAATTGCAGCAGTGCTGCTCAACACCAAACAGGGCTTCACAACTGTTCAGAGGACCCAGCTCTGGAGTAAATGTGACACTGGCCTTGGGTGTTCAAGCTTTGGCTCCTGGGTAGGGCTGGGCAATGAACTGAAAGTTAACCGGCATCGAAATTTATGATGATGACCGACATCATTTTGTCCATGTCTGTATTTCTGGTGTTTTTTTTTTTAAAAAAAAAAAAAAAAAAAAAAAAAAAAAAAGGAAAAGTTGTTTTTATCTTTTTTGGATGTATAGGTAGGCTATGCTCATGTCCCTTAAGAGGGTGTTGTCACATGACTCCACCCCACCTAGTCTGTAACAGGAAGTGAAAGAGTGAGGTTGAGAAGATGGAGGAAATTTCAAATGCTGAAGCACCAGCGGCGGTACAGCTGGTCTAGACAAGACTGAATGGCTGCAGCCTGGACACCTTCCATGTCACTGCACTGGCCTCACGGAGCTCACCTGGTGAACTTAAGCCACGACCCAAGCGGATGATATGTGGAGGGGGCGGGGGAGGGGCTTAAGTTCACCAGACGAGCGCCACGAGATGAGTGCTATGACACGGGAGGTCTCAAGGCTGCAGAGCCATACCCGTCTCGTCTCAGTCGAGGAGCAGCTATATCGTTTGGCAACATTTTGGGTTCAGCAAGGACGCTGGATGTTAAGTTATTTTATACTTCTAAACTTGTTCAGTTGAGCTTCTTTGTTCAATAACTCTTAACTAAAAGTACATTTTCCTCATTTATTTGCAGACGCTGTAGTTTTAAAGTACATTTAAGTGGCAATAAAAATAATTATGGCCCAGGGGAATCATGCCATCAATATAACTGAATTATTTATGCTGGCCTATCACATCATTTATTTTCGGGGGTGCGCACACACATTATGTTATCAAGGTGAGCTTCTCAATTTGGACAGATTGCCAGTCCATCGCAGAGTGCTCAATTTATGATATTGCTTTTAGGCCATATTGCCCAGCGTTACTCCTTGGGCTCCAACAGGCATAATCTGAAGAAGCTACAGGAAGCCCATATAGAGAGGAATGTCAGGAACTGGTACCATACAAGCTGGGGAGTGTTGCTGGGCTTTAGGGAAATGGAATGTCTCCTCAATGGCACATAAAGAGCAAGCCTGGGGTGTGAGGTCGAGCAGAACCAGCTAGAAATAGCTGGACTCACCTCAACGCCCAGCCTGGACTCTCGGACCTAATTCCCGGACAGCGGCTGGACTCCCTCCTAACTCAGGAGTTGCCCAGGGAGAGAGCTGGGAGGGTTTGGGGATACTCACAAGTCTGCAGCTAAATGCCTCAATATCTGAGTTTTTCCCAGCCAGTGAGGGGGTCACCTCTCACCTTCAGGTTGCAAGAGGGAGGGTTCGGGTTGTTGTCTCTGCTTATCCAGTGAAGAGCACTTGAGAATGACCAGTAATATTTCCAATATTTTCCAAACAGATTATTTGTCACTCTTCAACTTAACATTATCATTTATTCCCATTTTCTAAGATAAGCTCAAGATAAAAAGAAGATAAAAATCCTTTATTGTCAAGTTTTGTGTACCTGAGTCTTGGACACCAGCTTCATGAAGGGCCAGCTGTCTTCGTGTCTGACCAGCTCAACTGTCAGCTGCTCACAAGCTGACAGCTCGTGGACACCCTGATTCCTCCCAGAGGAGCGTCGACTGGAGGAAGACGAAGATGTTGCTGGGAGAACAGGGAAGACAGTTTTTGATGGTTTGGGAGGTGCAGCTTCTGTGGGAGGAAACAGGGACACAAAATTTCATCAACAGACTCTAGTTACTGGTACCGTTCCTCTTCACCCTCTACATGCAGACTTCTCCATCAACTCCCCACACTGCCATCTGCAAAAGTTCTCAGAGTACAGACTCAGGACTTTGTGGACTTGTGCCAGCAGAACCACCTCCTGATCAATGCTGCTAAAACCAAGGAGCTGGTGGTGGATTTCTGCACTGACCCCAGTGAACATCCAGGGAGTGGATATTGTACCTGGGACCTGGACTCATAAGTACCTGGGTGTTCACCTGAACGATAAACTGGACTGGACTCATAACACTGATGCGCTTTACAGGAAGGGTCAGAGCAGACTCTACCACATGTCTGTAAAAACCTCTCAGTGTCAGACACCTGTGTGTGTGTGTGTACTTAGCTCAAAAATGTATTTTTAAGTGACAGACATTTCTGTGTGACATCCAGGGTTCCTGCACATTTTTCGTGACAAAGTTTTATACTTCTTCAGTTGCTGATTTTCTGAGTTCTTAGTAATTTCATATTTATTAAAGTCTGAACATAAGAGTATATTGCAAATTTATGGCAGATATTTCTATAATGCTAAGGCTTTAAGTCAGTCAGGATTGATTACTGCATGGATAAGAGGGTGTATTTAACATTTAGACTTGTGGGTTCCAAGCTTTTTTCTCTGCAGAACTACTCGTTCACCACTGCAAAAAGCTGCAACTCCCAGCTACTGATTCATGTGTGTCACTGTAAACCAGCACACATATGTGCACATTTATGTATGCGTGCATGTGAACTGAGCAAAAAGAAAACCTCAAGTTATAATTTCTTTACTGGTGAAACAGTCTAGATATTTCTCCATTTCTATATGACTTAATTTTGTTTTATTGTGTTGCGCTGCAATGGACCGGCAACCTGTCCAGGGTGGACCCCGCCCTTCGCCTGTTGACTGCTGGAGATAGGCACCAGCCCCACCCCCACCCCGCGACCCTGCAAGGATAAGAGGTTTTAGATAATGGATGGATGAATTTTTATTTCAGAAGACAGCAGCTGTCACAGGCTTATTTTTATTGTGCCAATGAGCTGAATTTTCTGATATGCATGTAAGGCTGAATGGGAGTCGATCTGTCCAAAGCAGAGCGTCTTCCTGCTTGTCCAACGATCTAAAACCTCGGTCTCTCCAGGCTCCTGCTAATGTCTCTCTTACTCTGAATCACCCTGAAAATAGGCCAGTTCATTCCAGTTTATTTAGTTCAAGACATTTTATGAATAAATGTGACCAGCAGTTATGATAATATAACTATATTAATATTGTAATTCTATAAATACATGTGGCAAAAAGAAGTTATTTGCATAAAATGGTCATGTGATGCTTTTAAAGTCCATCTCGTCATCTAAAGTTTTATCTAATTTGTATATCTGCTGAACAGTGTCTTTGGTAAGTAATGATTTAGACAATGGGATGAAGACTGAAGTCTACCTATAAATTTTTTTCAAAGTGAAAGAAAGCAAAAAAAAAAAAAAAAAAAAAAAAAAAAAAAAAAAAAAAAAAATTAACTAAGTAAATAATTCCTAATAATAATTCCAGACTTTCTGGAAATCCAGAATACCTCTTCCTTGATCCTGGGAAGGGTTTGAAAGCTGTAGACTGATGAGAAGCAAGTGGTAAACCAATAACCACAACATCCTCTGCAAACTGTACGGCACTGAGCATTCTAGACTTGATTAAAGTACTAAAAAGGCAACAATAAAACTGGCTTAAGATTAACTTGTGTTTTATGTTTAAAGTGACTTCAGTAATACTAATAATAACTAAACCAGTTATTTTTTTAATTTTATTTACAAAGAACAAAAAATGCTAAAAATAATCAGTTATTTTAATTTTGACAGATTAAAAAAAAAAAAAAAAAAAAAAAAGACTTCTTTATGCCATGTACTCATGACAACAGTTTCTTTAAAAAAAAACAAAAATCTGCTTCAGCTTCAGTTTGAGTCCAAACTAAAACTGTAGGTAATTTTACAAAAATATTTCTTTTCACTAAATTTGTACATTAGAAAATATGGACGAAACTCTGACAGAATTGACATGTTTTTTAAGGAAATGTCTGTAATCTGCAGAATAAGATCAGTTCCTCCCATTCTGTTCTATACAGAGCAACACTTGAAGTCTAAATACGCTGATATCAGTGGGGTAGACAGTCAGGCTGTCAGCTCCTGGTGCCAGTCTGCTGCCAACACTCATGCAGCTCATAGTTTGCCAGGTGTTGCTTTAAAAAAGATCTACCCTAACAAACATGATGGGTGGTGCTTCTTAAGTTTCCCACACAATGACTTCATCTTTACAGTAAACAATGAGAAAAAAAAAGGTAGGTGTGACCAACAGCAAACAGAAACAGGGGAGGGAGGGGGAGCACTGCTCTGGTCTGGTCTGGTCCATACAGCTGGACAAAACCCCAGTCAGCAAAACTGTACTCATGGTATGACTTCATATTTTGGCAGCTTCAATCCTCAACTTTCCTGGCAGACCTTGATAATGGAAACCGAGCCATGCCTACTGCCTGCTGGTGTTAACATGTGGTGAGGTAATTTGTTCTTCTACCTGCTGAGAGCCTTTTGTTGACCTCTCTCTGACCAGGTGAGGTTTTCACGTTGCTCTTTGGGCAAAGGATCTCATTACTCAGACGGGTGCTGCCACGATGTCCTGAGCGAGACGATGCTTTATCGTTCGTCGTCATGTTTGCCTTGGATGTAGATGCAGAAGCTTTCTTCCCTGAGGTTCTATGTTTGGGGACAGATGTTAACCGTGTGAAAATGGATGTAAACAAGGATCAGGATTTTAACAAAAAAACCAGAACAAAATGAAAAAACGCACTTGGAAGCTGAAGAATTTTTCCCTGATGAAGTTGTGCTGCTCTTGGGCGGAGCTTGTTGACCTTTGGGAGTGGCTTGTTGGGTTTTGGCTTTGGGGGGTGCAGCCTGGCTCTTTTTGGCACTGCAGAGAGGATAAAAGTGTTACTTTGGGTTGATTGACCTCAAGATGGAACAAACAGAGACAGTTTCATCCTTACCTCACAGCTACATCCTCTTCTTCTTCTTCCTCCTCTTCATCATCTTCCTCCTCCTCCTCAGACTCTTCTTCCTCTTCAGACTCCTCCTCTTCCTCATTCTCTTCATCTTCTTCCTCTTCCTCCTCCTCCTCATCTATAGAGGACCGCTGTCGGGACGGAATGCGGTTGGATCTCTGTTTGGGTCGACAGTCTGGACAGAACCAGGTTCCCTCTGGAACATGCTGAAGGAGAGTCGGGTAATTTCCCCTCATAAGTTAATAAATATCTTTGCTGCTGTGAAAGGACAGCGACCTTTAATAAATGTAGCTTGCCTTAAGACGGGGCCTCAGACAGTGGGTGTGGTGTCCTCGGTCACAGCCATCACACAGCAGCATACTGTCTGCGTCTCCTTTGCGTCTGCAGATGCGACAGCGGGCATTGAGGATTGATCGGGACCAGAGGATGCTTCGTTCCAGACTGGACAGGTGAACAAACACCTGAATAGAAACAACATAAAATACAGCAATGTGTCCTGGAAACAATCTGGATGTTGAGACATTCTCAACCATGACATCTAGTTACAGAAACTGACCTGAGACGAGCTTGAACAGGACTGTAGTGACTCCCTCCATCGGTCCAACACCGTCTTAATGACCCGACCGCCATCACTGCTTCCATCTAACAAAGAAAGAAGAGGGAATCACACTGGCTCCTGTGATGCTGACATCCAGTCAAAATAAAAAAGGAAGAAATAAAACTTTTGAACATTTTCTGATATTTAATTACCGCATTTTCTGGACTATAAGACTCTCTAGAGTACAAGTCGGACATTTTAAAAAATCCATCATGAAGAGGGGGGAAAAAAACATACAAGTTGCTCTGGACTATAAGTCTCAGGATTAACCAAACTATGGAAAAAAACTGCGACTGATAGTCCAGCAAATACAGTAAATGTTTCTTCTTTTCCACCAATTACAGGCACACCTTTAAAAAAATAAATAAATAAAAAATATATATATATCATATACTGTGAACAAGTCCAATATTTTCTGTCATTCATTTCAGAAAATCAAACTCATATTTTATAGATTCTTTACACATAAAGTGAAATATTTCAAACCTTTATTTCTTGTAATTTTGATGATTATAGCTTACAGATAATGAAGACCCAAAACTCAATATCTCAGAAAATTTAAATTTGTGAAAAAGTTCAACATTGGAAACTCATGGTGTCACACCCTAATTAACAGATTAACTCAAAACACCTGCAAAAGTTTCCTGAGTCTCTAAAAAGTCTCAGTCCAGTCAGCAGGGAACCATCATGGGAAGACTGCTGACTGGACAGATGTCCAGAAGACAGTCACGGACACCCCCCACCCAAGCCACAAAAGGTCGTTGCTAAAGAAGCTGGTTGTTCTGAGTGCTGTATACAAGCATATTCATAGAAAGTTGAGTGGAAGGAAAAAGTGTGGTAGGAAAAGGTGCAGGGATTGAGAGGATTGTCAAGTAATATCCACGGATGCTCCAATCAGGTTTTATGCTGCTGATCACATGGATTGGCTGTTAATTTTTTAATTTGGTTAGAAATGTTACTGACACAGGGAGGAGGCAGAGGAACTAATTTTTTCACAGATTGTCTCATGTTATACTGTCACAACATAATGACAGTTATATAAAAAAACAAGACATAGTTTTATAAAAGTTACATAATGCAGTTTGAAGTTCAATGTGAAAGTAGAAGAATACACTGTCTGTGGAGCTCCAAATGTTACGTCCCAGTAGCATGTAGCGGGGGTCCAACAGCGAGAGCAGTGGGCTGAAACCAGTGTCTTCCACACCTGAGAGAGGCTGGTCATCTAGCCCCATGAATTAAATTACTTTTCAGGTTATTTGCTTTGCATTCTGACTGTCACGCTCATATGGGCGAGCGCTGGCAGTTGTGGCCTACTTTAACTGCTGTCTGACTGCTCCAGGTGTCTTGTTTTATTCTCACCAGTGAGCTTAGATAGCTCACCAGACTCCGTCAAGTGCTTGTTTTCTAAATGTCATATTAAATTCATAGTGTTGATGCATTTTGACGTGCATACTCAATTTTTCTGTTGCATGTGTTCCAAGACGCATCACATCAGTCACACAGGCAGTGCAAATGTTCCACACAACAGACATGTTTGCTCAGGATTTGCTGCCCTTTCCTTCACGAAAGGGGGAGAGACACCGCACACAGGGCCTTTGCTGGCTGCGAAGTATGAGGTACAGGTGATCAGGTTTTGAGATCACCTGTACCACCAATCACATACTTCTTCATGGAAATTGGCCGATAACGATCGGTGGCCGGTCGATCAGAACACCACTAGCAAAATCCATTCAAGAATTTGTGGGAGCTTCACAAGGAGTGGACTGAGTCTGGAGTCAGAGCATCAAGAGCCTCCACACACAGATGGATCTTATATATGGACTACAAAATATCACATTCTTCATGTCGAACCAGAGAATTCACCAGAAGCGCCTTACCTGGGGGCTTAAGAGTAAAAGAACCAGACTGCTGCAGTGGCTCAAAGTCCTGTTTTCAGATGAAAGTAAAGTTTGCATTTCATTTGAAAATTAAGGTCTCAGAGACTGGAGGAAATATGAAGAGGAGCAGAATCCATGTTGCTTAAACTCTAGTGTAAAGTTTCCAGAGCTATGTCATCTGCTGGTTCTGGTCCACTGGATTTTCTGAAGTCCACAGTCACTGCAGCTGTCTACCAGGACATTCATGCTTCCTTCTGCTGACAAGCTGCATGGAGATGCTAATTTCATTTTGCAGCAGGACTTGGTACCTGCCCACACTGCCAAAGGTACCAAAAGCTGCTTTGCTGACCATGGTGTTGCTGTTCTTGACTGGTCAGCAAACTGACCTGAACCCCATAGAAAACCTATGGAGTATCGTCAAGAGGAAGATGATGAGAAACACCAGAACCAACAATGCAGATGACCTGAAGGCTGCAATCAAACCACCTCAGCAGAGCCACAGGCTGATCTCCTGTAAGCCACGCTGCACAAATGCAGTCATTCATACAAAAGGAGCCCCAACCAAGTTGGGAAAACGATAAACATACTTTTCAGAAGCCTGACATTTCTGTTTAGAATATCCTTTAATTATATGAAGTCCTACCATCAGATGCTTGGTCGTCATCTTTCTTCTTATTTTTCTTAATTTTCTGGTCCTTTTTTGAGTCTTCTTCACCTGTACAGTTATAAGTTTGTCATCAACAAATAGTGAAAACAACGTAACACATTCAGATGATCACAACATTTGTTACAATTAGAGATGCACAGAGAAATCAGCAGGTTATTGGAATCGGCTGATTTCAAACTTGATCAGCCAAATCGTTGACTGATCAGTTGGTCACTAAAAATCCAATCCCATAATCTGCCGTATCGGTTTTCAACAGAGAGAAAAATCACTGCATTAATATTTGGTCAATTCAGTTTTTTATTCAACCAGAAAGTAGAAATACTTTTTTTGAACATTGCAGATCAAAACTTTCCAAGACAAATCAAAAGCAGCTAAAATCTGCATCTATAGGTCATAGATAAAAAAAAAAAAAAAAAAAAAAAAAAAAAAAACTGATTGGAAATCAGCCATAAAATATCTGATCAGTGTGTGTCCAGTTAGAGCATATGACCACTAGATGAGGCATTTCAAGGTACGCAGACTCACCCAGTGGAGGTTTGAGGAAGCGTCTCTCAATGCCTTGCTCAATATGGCCAAGGGCCTGAGCCAGAATTCGAACCGAGCTGCTGATCAACTGAGGGGTCTCACTGCCGCTGGTCCCGCCGATAACTGAAGCTTTAGATTTTAGCTCCTGCAGCCTGACACAAACACAAACCTCCTACCATGTCAACTGAATTAATTCAATCAATCACTTAAGCATGCAACTTGCCATGCCTAATTCACAGACTACCTGTCGTTGCATCTATCTCTGGCTTTTAACTGGGCAGAGTCCACCTCCATAGGCTCCACCTGTCCATTCATCAGGGTGTTCTCTTTGCTATCAGATCCAAGAAGCTCGTAGTTTCCTGCTTCCAGTGCAGAGCGCCAACCCTGCCTGTCCATCACCTAACAACAGCAAAATGAGACAGCTGAGTGCGGCTTCTCTCACAAGCTACATGTCATTAGTCATTAGTCACTGTAAACAGCTGAACCTACTTTCAGAGTTCCCAGGGATCCCTGGTGTATGCGGTCCTCCAGGTCCAGCAGCAGGTCTCTTAATCTAACCTCCATCAGGGACTCAGCTGATGCAGAGCAAGCTGAGAGCTCCCCTTCATCTGGGTATACAGAAAAAACCATTATTGTGGAAGAGATAATGGTCCTGATTTTTGGAGCTGGCATCATTGTATGTGGACAGAAACGTGCGACTCATTTGTTACCCGTCTGTGTTGTTAGGAGCCTGTATTTGTTCCGGTGACAGTTCTGTAGCAGCTGTTGGAGCTTGTCTCTATCCTGCACCAGTGCCTCCCTCAGGCCGCTTTCTCTGTGACCTCGAGGATTTAAAGCTTCAATCAGCTGATCCACCTCCTCTATTGAGCTGTAAAAGGACCACTGGTTGGGGCGGTTCACTGGTACTCCATGTGCATTGAGGCTGGAACCAGCACTGTCAGATTATGAAAGCAAAAAACGTTTAATTATAATTAGGAAGCTGTTTGATGGCTTAAAGCTTTCAGTGATCTTTGATGAACACCCACTTTTCTGCAGGTGGTTCAGTCTCAACTTTTGTATCCTCTACATTAGTTCCAGTGTCTTCATAAGGTTTTGGGCATGGCTTCAGCATGTCCTCCGTCAGGCCAAAGAAGTCCTCTTCCACAAACAAAGCGGAGGCTGAGGGGATGAGCCAGTATCTACGGTATAGCCGGTCTTTACCCAAAGGAAGCAGGCAGGTGCAGGCTGCTGCCTTTTGAATTCGCCCCAGCAACTCTTGAACCTGCCAGGAACATATAAATCCAATAAGTACATTATACACACTGACCGCCTCCATCACGTCACTGTGCCACCTTCATCATTTCTTCTTAAAAAAGGTGAATATGTGACCTTCTCCTGCTCTTTCTCCAGCTCCTCTGGGCTCAGGTTGGAAGTAAGGCCGGAGGGTTTGGAATCGGAATGTGTTTGCCATTCTTCATTTTGGCTTCCTTTATCTGGAGAACACAGAATAAACTTTTCAGCTTGAAGTGAAGTCAAATTTATTTGTATAGCACATTTCAGAAGCAAGGCAGTTCAAAGTGCTTCACACATAAAAAACATCAATCAAGTATACAGCAAATCATCCAAAATCATTGAGCAAATATCAATGCATCAAAATCATTAGGATCATCAAGCAAATATAGTTCAATGTTCGACTTACTACTGAGGAAAGGCAGCTTTAAAATAGGTGGGTTTTCAGCTTTGATTTAAAGGAACTCAGTGTTTCGGCTGTTTTGCAGTTTTCTGAAAGTTTGTTCCAGATTTGTGGTGCATAAAAACTGAAGGCTGCTTCTCCATGTTTGGTTCTGGGGATGCAGAGTAGACTAGAACCAGAGGACCGGAGTGGTCAGGAAGGTTGATACAATGACAACAGGTCTTTAATGTATTTTGGTGCTAAGCCATTCAGTGATTTATAAACCAACAGAAGTATTTTAAAGTCTCTGAGCTACAGGGAGCCAATGTAAGGACTTTAGAACTGGGGTGATGTGTTTTATCTTCCTGGTTTTAGTGAGAACATGAGCAGCAGCGTTTTGGATCAGCTGCAGCTGTCTGATTGGCTTTTTAGGCAGACCTGTTAAGACACTGTTGCAGTAATCAATGCGACTAAAGATAGATGCATGGAAGAGTTTATCTAGATCTTGTTGAGACATTAGTCCTTTGATCCTGGAAATGTTCTTCAGGTGATAGAAGGCCAACTTTGTAATTGTCTCTATGTGTCTCTGAAGGTTCTGGTATGAGTCCATCACTACACCCAGATTTCGGGCCTGATCAGTAGTTTCTAGCTGTAATAAATGAAGCTGCTCGCTGACTCTAGATTGTTCCTCTTTGGATCCAAAGATTATAACTTCAGTTTTATTTCTGTTCAGCTGGAGAAAGTTTTGGCACCTGTTCAGTGCTTGGATAGGTTCGGAGTCACCTGGTGACATTGTGATTTAGAGCTGTGTATCATCTGCGTAGTTGTGGTAACCGATCTTATTACTTGTTATAATCTGAGCTAGTGGAAGAATCTAGGTATTGAATAGGAGGGGTCCCAAGATTGAACCCTGGGGTACTCCACATGTGACTTCTGTCCAGTCTGATGAGAAGTTGCCTACTGACACAAAGAAATCCCAGTTCTTTAGGTAGGATTCGAACCAACTGAGTACTGTACCAGAGAGTCCAACCCAACTCTCCAGTCGCTTCAGTACTTTAATTATAATAATTGCTGTCCTCTGCTTGCTTGAGCTGAAAACCTCTAATAATTAGTGCAATATTTTCATTTAAATCGATTTGCTGGAGATCCGATTTTACCTGTTTTCAAGGTGCTGGATGGAACATTCTCTTTAAGGTTCTTATCATGTTGTTTTCCCTCAGTCTCAGCAGATGTCTCACTATGGACAGATGAAACACAGAACTTTAGAATAGCACTGAAATCCACTCTTTACAGCTTTAATGCTTGTCTCCTGAAGTGATTTAATCCCAAATCGTAACAGCAGTGAAATGCTGCCAAAAGAATGGATTACCATTCCCAGAGCGAAATTTCAGTGTTTACTTTCAAAAAATTATCAGGAAGGGGAAAAGAATGTCACAATGCAAACACATCCAGTTTGACAAACAAAAACTCCAAACAGGCAGAAAATACACATACCAAAAGAGAAGGGAATCCTGAAGTAAATTTTATACAAAAATAAGACATGAAACAGCTATATGATTGTTGCTTACAAAAGCAATAGGCAATGCAGCTGTCAATGTTACATAAGCCATGCTTTCATTCTGGGTGAAGACTTCCTTCCATACCCATTAGTTTGGAGTCTTTCCTTCACCTCCTCCATCATTCGCTTCTTTTTCTCCCTCAGTCTCAGCTCTTGCTCCCTCAGTTTTTCTTCTTTTCGAATACGAGCCCTAAACATAAAAATGTGAATCACATCAGGTGGAAACTTAAAACAGTCAGGTCAGAAAAAAACACATCAATGTAACTTAAAAAACAAAGCACTTTTAAAAAAAAAAAAAAAAGTTAAACCCAGAGTCAAACATTTTGATTTTGGACATTATTCCTCTTGTTGACATCGACTCGGTCAGAAAGCAGACAACGATTAGCACCGCTAACCTGTTGTTGTTGTTGCTAACAACAACAACAAGGTTAACTTATTTCATACTAGAGACAGTGATATGCTGTGAATGTGGAGGTTTGCCTGGAACCCAGATTTACCTGTCTCAGGTTCAGACTTGTCTCAGGCCAGGTGCCCCAGAAGTTTCTTCCTGCCCTTCTTCATAACAATTCTTTTAAAGAATCTATGGATTTACCAATCAGGACTGTTCTGTATTTTTTAGTTTATTTTATTAACAACTCCTCTATGTTTCAGAAGAGCCTTGGAATAAATGTCTCCAGTCATTATAGTTAACGTTATACCAAAGTGATAGTGGTGCTAGTTTGCAGTGAGAGTTTTTAAAGAAAATTTACTGGAAACTTATTTCATGATGTATCATTTATGATAACACTGCCGAGTGTTTATCGCACATGTCAAACTCAAGGCCCGGGGCCCAAATCCAGCCCGCTGTAGCTTTTTATGTAGCCCTCTAGACTCCTGAGGGACAACTAAATAGAACCTTTAAGATAACAGTTGTCTACTCAAATATTCTTTTCTCTATCGAATCAGAGCAGTTTTTGTTTTTTTTTACCTGTATTCTGCCAAATTACAATCAACCAGTTCCTCCAGTTTTCATGGAAATTCACTCAAATTCAACAGATACCCGCATTTTTCGCACTTATGCATATTTGTAAGTTTATTGCCAATTTTTCACAAAGTCAAAATGTTGGGTTTAAGTGATGCTAACTCCCACCTGCAGTTGGCAGTATTTCTTACTTCTACTACAATGTTGTCTCAGCCTTACTTGAGTTCAAGTTATGGTCAGTGATTGATATGGTAACAAAATGTCATATTTACTGTCATACAAGTGCAAATATCGCAAAATTCCTTGCAATAATTTCTAAATTAGCACCACAAAATCTGTGATTTTAATTGCAAAAAATCAAAAACAATTGTGAAATCCTGGAGGGACTGATCAATGTGAAAAGATGTTCAGTGTTATTTAATTTTAGGAAGAACTTACTGAATACAGAGACAGCTATTTAATAATATTTTAGCAGTTTGTTAATAGGTTTTATCAATACATTCTGGCACAACCGGCCCTTGAGAACATGCATGATGTTGATATGGACCAAAATGAAAATGAGTTTGACACCCCTGGTTTATTACATCTGCAGCCTGACAAGTTTTATAACTCTGCATTAAGTTTCAGTTTCTGTTCATTGTTCGTCAGGTTCTATAAAAGAGCACAAGAACTGGAAGACGAGACCCGTTTGTGAAAGGTCGTTTTATTAAAAGGTAAATGATCAGATATTTTAAACTGCATTATACAGTTAGTCTGGTTTGACGTGGTGCATTGAATAAAACCAAGTTGCATCAAATGGTAATGTGTTTACTTGGGCTGCACCGACTAATCGAAATAATCAATTACTGAAATAATCGTTAATTTAGTATAATAGTAGTATATAATGATTTAGTAAAAGATTAATCGTTTAGGCAATAAAATGTTTATGTTCCTATTTAAGAAAAAGGAATTTATTTGTTTATTTTCCTCTTAAATGTATTTCTAATATTGTATAAAAAAGCCTAAGAAAAATAGAGACTGACTGGTGAATCACATCATGTTGTATTGTTTCCCCCCACCCCCATCAACGATTCTGAAATAAATTGAATCGTTGACAGCTCATCGAGATACACAGCATATCAGCCACAGAGAACAGATGCACAACCAGAGTGAGTGAGCCCAACCTTAGAGCGGTCTCCTCCCTCTTTCGGCGATGTTGTTCCGCTCTGATCTCTCGCAGCTCTTGTCTGGCTGCCTTCTGTTCATCCACACAGTCCTCAATCAGATCTCTGCTAGAAGCCAAAGTCAACAGCTTCCCCACCAGAGCCTGAAGGATCTTTAGTTTTTCCCCTACCAAAAAAAAAAAAAAAAAAAATAATCCATTAAATTCACTTTATATCTGAACCATCACTATAAACTGTAGGGTGGACTGATTACTACAGGGAACATCAAGTGATGACCAGTTTATAAGGGATTTAATAACGCCATTAAGAAAAACTGACTTAAGGCACATTTAATATGGACATATATATTACAGCAGGAAAGAAAAGCAACTCTATTACTATCGGTGCTAATTTGCAACAAAAGCCAGACTTTAAGAGGGTAAGACTTTTCTTTCAGAGTCTGTCTCTACTGTAGAGTCTATCTGGATTTCAGAGCAGTTACACCTTTCATCATTACTGATCTTGTTCAGAGAAGTCTCATCTTTACTGTCTAAAGACTTAAAACTAGCAACTTGTTGCTCAGTTACTGACCTGGTGTAAGGTCATAGACTGGAGTGCAGGACAACTTCTTCAGCAGTGCTGGATCAGACAATCGCAGTTCCACGCATGGGTCATCCATGACTGTGAAACCACCTTGTTTTTGGTAGCGGAACTTAGCATTGCTATGGTTACAATCGGCACCAGAGGCTAAGATGTAGAGGCGTAGGATTTCTGACAGTGTGCAACTGTCCAGGTCCAGCTGTTTGAGCCCTGAGCCCTGATGCAGCTGAGGCCAGGCTGCAGCCAATGAGGCGACAGCAGTCAGAGCTGACTGAGTCGGATCCGAATCATCGTCCAGAGCCTCCCACAGGTCTGCAGGTAGGAAACATAGAAACATTAGGTATACTGGCAGCATCAAACCACATACCCAATCCATGGACACCTGTGCAAGGACCTGGCAGCTTTATGGTTCTTAATTTCAAACAAAACACGAGAAAGCGTGGCATCAACAACAGGTCCTAATCTAGGAATTATCCTGGACAGTATCGACATCTCTGTAGCTCCAAATCAAACCCCCACAAAGTACTGCTGCCTAATTCATATGTGTCCAACCTTCAGCCTGATCTTTGGCCACCTCCTCTTGCTCCTCATCCAGAGCTTGAAAGATGGCCGTCAGGAAGAAGAAAAGTAGCTCACACAAAGGACCTTCTGGGTCAGTACCAACCAGAGCCTCTTCCAGAACCTCTGTGGAAGGACAACATCTGTTTAAACAGACCAAATTATCTGGCAATAAACTTTTTTATCAGAACCAGACAAACATTTACAGCGTGGAGCAGAACTATATTTCATGAAATTCTTTTTATATAATGCAAAACACTAAAAGCCACATCGGGGAACTCAAAATCTAGGCAGTATGACACATACCAACAGTAAAATAAGTGCAGCCTCTATGGTTTTTATGTATTAAGACATTAAACATTATGTTTGAGAGACTAAAAAACAAAAATGAATCAGTCAAAAATGGATAAATCTGCACCTGTAGGCTTGAATTCAAGAAGCATTTCTACGGCAACATTTACGAAGAAACGTTCTCACCCAGAGTAATGCCCTCGGGGAACTCATCTTTCAGGTCAAAAGCCTCACCAAAAGCTCGCAGAAACTCGAGAACCATCAGAGCTTCTCCAAAAAGCTCTGAAGGAAGACGAGTTCTCACTGGCATTGGACTGGGTAATTCCTTTGAGAAAAAAACCAGATATTTTACATTTGCATGTCGGGAATTAAGGAAATGAAAACCATCCTTTAATGTCCATGTCTCTTACTCACAGGTAAGGGGTGGGGTTACATTTTTATTTACAATTTTAAGTATGTTCAGCTGAATCTGGGTGACATTTTGGACTCTCAGAAACATGTACAGCTTATAAAAAGTGACTCTGAAAACATCTGAATGATATATCAATTGCAGTATCAGTGTGTGCAATATTCATATCACAAAGACTGTACAGTACAGTACAAAAAGTTGCATTTTGCATATTAATGTAGTATTTAGCCAATTGGACAGAGTCTCACCGCAGCAGATGTTCACATCAGACATAAATGACATCACCCAAAAAGCTCAAGGTCACAGAGTGATGGAAGCACAGATGAGAAAGAGAGGACAGAAGAAAGTACGGTAGGCACCTGATATCGTCAAGATTTTCTAATATCATGCAGCCCTGCTGTTAAGATAAATCACAAATCCTCTTTTCGCTGTAACCTAGAAACAGAATTATGGTCATTTCTGAATAGAATGGATTTTAACATCATTATTTTGAAACGTCAGAGCTGCTAAAGAAGAGTTACACCATACACAACTGTATGACTAATAAATTATTATTTTCCTGCTATCCTACTATACTATAAATATTGATATTTAAATTAGATTTCTATTACTGAAGTGGAAGAACAACCATACCATTGAAATCTCCCTTTTTAAGAAACTTGTTGTTTTTTTTGTCTTTGACTGGCTGGCACATCTAAATTCAATAAAATTGTTATATGAGAATGTAGACCAAGCTCTTTTGGTCCAAACCTCCACAATGAAGCTGCTGTCTTCACTGACCTTTAAGTCCTCACACTCCATATCTTCTCTGGGTTTGTTCCACAGCTTCAGTCGCTGGGCATATTTCTTCTTCTCTTCCTTCAACTTTTCTCGTTCCTGTCAATCAGTTGGTAAAGTTGCAAATCAAAGATTTTCTCCCAAACTGTAAAACCAGCCTTTCATGTTTACAGTTTCTTACCCTCTCTTTCTCCAGTTTCCTGCGCTCCCTCTCTTCCCTCTTCCTCTGCTTCTCCTCCTCGAACCTTTGTCGCTGCTCCTCCCTCAGCTTGTCCTTACCCTCTCGCTCCTTCTTTTTGGCCTCCTGTGCCTCCTCCCTCTCCTTCTTCAGCCGCGCCTTCTCATAACCTGCAGTAGCCATCTCCTCCCGCTTCTGCAGCAGCTTAAGCTTCTCCTCCAGCACATTTATTGACGACGCCTGGAAATCAATCAATAAAGCTAAGTTATGATATTTCTTTAATAGAATGGAAATACTGTACTTTACCATTTCAGTTTGAACAAATGATAAAACATCCTCCTTAAGCCTCTTTTCTGATGACTGACAGTTTTGATAACCTCAAGCTTTTTGTTTTGGACTTTGGAAAATTCTTGCCAACAATCTGAAGAGTAACACAGTTGTGGCCCTCTTATACAAGCCTTTTGGTTATGTGGGCACAAAGTTCCTTATTGTTAGCCATTCGTCACTATGTACTACAGTCATATTCAATAAATTAGAATATGCTTTCTGATGAGGCTCATTTGTCAGATTAAAATTACCTTTTGAAAATAACCTTTCGGCTGGTATTAAGTATACTTTTCATTAAACCCACATTTCTGTATAATAAAATGTTTTTTTATTGGTCTGATGTAATATTCTAATTTTAAATGTCATGACTTCTTAACTGTAAGTGGAAAACCATTATAATTAACAGAAATAAAGGCTAGAAAACACCAGTCTGTGTGGAATTAATTTATATAATGTGTTTCACTTACTGATAAAGTTCTTGAAATAAATGGATTTTCAATAATATTCTAATGTATTGAATGGGTCTGTATGTTGGTCTTTCACTGGATAAAATCCAACCTTAATCTTAGCCATAAAAATATTTGACGAGAGTGAAGTCAAGCTGTGGTAATGGGTGAATAATATAACTGGTAATTAAAAGAATTTATGACTTAACAGAACATTAGAAGGGTTTCTGCAGGTTTCAACAACTCAAATTTAAGACTTTTAAAGACCTTTATGAATGGAATTTAAGACCTATATCTCCACAGAAATGTATGAACGTCGTCTAGCTAACTGGCGATAAATTTGCACTTACCCATGATACACACCAAAAAGCTAGTTAGCTAGCTAGCAAGAGTATGTTAGCAGTGAGTTACTGGTAGCTTCAACCACCTCGAGTCAGAATGCAATGAAGATGTCTGAATGCCACTCAAACTTTTTCCAGCCTTATTAAGCAGTAATAACTGCTTAATTAGAAAGAATTGACAAGAAAAAAATGACAGACATATTAGGCTTTTTCTTGCCAACATGAGTTTCAGAGTTCTTTGAGGTCTCAGCTGCAGGTTCTATGATAGAGGTTGCAGTTTGGAATCCAGCAGAAAATAAATAATGAATGGCTAGAACCATCTATTCATAAAAACATGCGTCTCTAGGTCAGGTGGCGACAGTAGTACGTGAGAGACAAATCTGACCCCCATAAACAACAGTGTGCGCTTAAATAAGTGGTTAAACAAGACTTCAGCTATTCTTAATATTATTAGAAATGAACATTACAAAAGAGAACGAAGTCTCCATCTGATGAAAGAAAATGAACCTGCTGGCTCTCAGCACCCTGTGTTGTGCACATACCTGTCCAGGGGAGCCATTAGAATGGAGGCTGAAGGGGAAAATGGGGGGATCATCAGGGAAGAACTGAGAGAACGTCTGTTCAGACAGCCTGTACTTCTTCACTGTAGAAGGCTACCAAACAAATCAACATAACTGGTGTGAGTTAGTAATTCAGCATAAACATGCAGCAAGAACCTACAGCAACGTCCTGCAAAACAGGTCACAGTACTGGAGCTCCTACCTTAAGAATAATGCATCCTTTCTGAGGCTCACAATGCTGCTTGAAGAGGAGTTTCAGTCTTTCTCTGGATAGAGAAGTTTTCTTTCGACTGAGGAAAAAAAAAGAGAAAAGATTAACGACTAGTTTAGAATCAAAACTCATGAAGATGTATCAGGTTTGAGAATTGTGAGGAAAAAAAACTCCCACAAATTAGTGTGAAAACGATTCGATCAAACTGTGCTCCACCAAATTAACCAGGTCAACCATGGTAAGTCTAAATGGAAGCATGGATGTTTTTCAGCAAGACAAAACAGCAACCAAACTACTTGTTACTGTCCACGATCATAGCATTTTATCCCACTAATAAGTTTTACAAAACCTGGGGATCAGAAGTTAATCACAACATTCTATCCAGTGAATTTCTACATTTGTTGTATTATTCTAACAATGTTCTCACAATTACCAAACAACTGTAAATGAGTGTTGTAAACATCTTCAGTTAGTTTTAAAACTACATTTTTTTTTTCATTTTAAAATTATGAGATTAGATTCTTACCTGATTTGAGTGGCTTTAACTGTAAAAGGTTCGCTGTTTTCATCCTTGATCATCCTCACTCTGTAATTAAATGCTGATGGACTCAGGGGCTTCTTTCCACTAACAAACACAAACACAGTTTACAGGAAAGGGAGATTTCTTGTGTCTACACAACCTGCATTGTTCAAATGGCATTTTCTGCCTGCTGTGCTATTTGGACAGGATGTGAATATGTAGTATATCTTGCACATACATCACCTACTTTACATATTGGCTAAAAAAACATTGCTGTGTGGAAAAGTTAGATATGATGAGATGTTATTTCAATGGCAAAAATGGTAAAAGGACTGAACTTATATAGCGTCAGTTATACTGATCACTCAAAGAGCTTTATAACAAGAGCCACCTACTCACAAACACACACTTATTCATAGAGCGATACACAGATCGGTAGGCAGCTTGAGGTTGAGTGCCTTGCCCAGAGGCACACTGACAGGTGACAGGAGAATGCTGAAATCAAACCCACAACCCCATTTAATAAGACTTTTTTCCCCACATTTCATACATTTGTCTGTCTTAATGCATATTTACTAATAAAATTAAATCAGAGATTACTAAGAGTTACTCAGTAACTGATTAGTCTTTTCCCAAAAACGTTTCTACTAGGGATGCACGATATATTGGCACCAACACTGGCAAACGTTGTCCCTCTTCTGCTATTAACTACTCCCATATCAGCTCTTCTGTTTCTTTTTTGCGTCTCTGCTCCGTCTTCTCAAACCTCCAGTCAGTCATGGCACATGGCCACTCGTACTGAGCCAGGTTCTGCTTCTACTGGACCTTCTTCCTGTTAAAGGAGAGGTTTTCCTCTCCACTGTCGCTACATGCATGCTCTGTATGAGGGATTGCTGTAAAGTCAACGACACAACTCAAGCGATTGTCTAATGTCGCTACATGCTCGTCCAGGAGGAGTGAATGCTGCAAGTCAATGACTTGATACAATCTGTTGGGTTTAATTAGATAGAAATCTTTAATTTGAATAAAGAACTGAACTTGAAGCACTGTTTGATAACCAGGACCAGCTGGATGTATGGATGAGTGAATTGAAATGAATCGTTTTTAAAGTGCCTCGGGAGGACATTTGTTGTGAACTGTTACTATATAAATAAGATGAACTGAATTAATTGATACTCGTATCAGTATTCAAACGTGGGAATTTGTATATCTTAGAAGCAGGAAATCTCTACATCTCTACTACACAACAGAAATAAAGACCAGAAGAGGGATACAGAAAGCACATCATACTCAAACACAACTCCATTTCATCTTTCAGCTGACAAACCTGAGCTCTTATAACATTGGAACCAAGCCCAACCTCCTTTTTAAACTGGCAAAGCTGAAATGCGTGCTACAAGGGTCTACTGCAAATGTGGATCAAATCAGCTAACCATGTCCTATCTATACATACCCCAAATAATCAGAGTTAAATTTTCATATTAATCACATAGGCCAAGAAATTGTTCTGAGCTCTAATGAATGTGCTTTGTTAGAGTGGTTTGTGAGCTACTAACCCGTTGAGCTGTGATGTGGGACTCTGGAAGACGTCACTGTCATCGTCGCTGTCGCTAATCACAATGGTGTCGCTGTCTGCTGCTTTACTTTGGCTGTTAGTAGGTGGTGCTCCGTTAGCACTAGCGTAAAGTGATAGTACCTGCACAATCTCGCACACACGCCTGAAACACACATTATTTACTCTTATGAAAGCTGATAATAGTCTTCTAGCTTGAAACAAGTATCACTTAAGTTTATTGCACCTACAGGCTCTTTTACAATTTTACTAAAAGTCAAAAGGGCTCCTCCAAGCTGGTTTTGAAGGGTAAACTGAACATTCAACAAACACTTCATACATATGATGATGGAGTATAGCTACTGAGTTTGAAGATTGATAACAGCCTGACATGTAGGGTTGCTATGATTAATTGACTTAATCGATTATTGAAATAATTGTCAACTGAAGTACAGACTAAAAAAGGCCATTTGCTGAAAAACCCCCCAACACACCCAGAGCAGTAATTAAGCCAAAACTGTACAAAATATATAAACATCTTGCATTTAAGATAAAAAAAAAAACAAACAAACAAACAAACAAAAAAAAAAACAAAACAACTTTGTAAACATGTTCTACCCAAAACTCAAGTGGCAGTTTTAGTTTCTATATTATTGCATTTTAGGCAATAAAATGTTTATTTTCTTTTGTTTTAAAAAAGGAAGTTGATTATTTGTTTATTTGCCTCTTTTAATGTACTTCTAATATTATATAAAAAAAAATCTAAGAGGTTAAATTAAAAATCTGCAGAATGTGCCAATTTTTTTTAAAAATCCAATTACTTGATTAATCATCAGAATAATCGATTGCTAAATCGTCAGGTGCAGCCATACTGACATGAAATATCACTTTACAAATTTTTCAATCATTAGCTTCTCCTGTAAATTCAGAAGGACAGTAAGCAAGCATAAACTAATGCTAGGTAAAAAGGACCAACAGGAACAGAGTTTAGAATCAGAGCTGCTCTTACTGGAGTCAAATCAAAAGTAGACAAGAACATTGCCTCTAGCTATTGTAGTTATCCATGATGGTGACTGCTGGAGCCTGAAGATGACAAAACTAGGTTACTCATCTGTACCTAGTTCCATTGCGTCCGCTCACATCCACTATTTCTCCTGGGAAGAAACGATCTTTGACGAAGCCGTAAATGTCCTCACAGAGCTCTGACAGCCTGCAGTGGCGGCTCAAAGCAGCAAGGTGGAGCATTGGCACCACGAGGGCCTGAGGGAAGCTCTCCAGACTCTGCTTCGCCCGTCGCTCGCTCTCTACAGCCTCCAGGTAAGTGAGGCCTGCTCGCCCCGTAAGTGCACAGCTCCATACTAAACTGTTACAAAGGATGGTCCTCTCAAAGAACTCACTGTTAAAGGAAAAAAAACAAACATCTGGTTCACAAAAATTTCAAGCAACATGTTGCAATTTTTCAATAGACAAATATCACACAGAGTAATGAAAGAACCAATTCAAACAGACTAATGTTCTATGTTCATGATTTATTTATTTCAAAATTTATGTATTTAGTTCACTGTTTATTCATTTCATAACGGTGTTTTATTTTGTGATACTTTCATTTTGTAAAGCTACTTTACCTATTTCGTGGACTTATTTTTTAGCTTAATTTTTATTTCAGGCTCTTATTTCATGTTCTTCTATTCAATTGAGGGGGTGGAGTTTTCTCTGTGGAGTGGGGCTGCCACTAAGAGACCCCGAACTTCAGCGCATCTGCTTGAGGGTGGAACATGCGAGGCAGCGAGCTGTAAGAGCTGAACTGATGTACCGGTGTCACGCCAAGGTAGTTTTCCCTGACAGAGTTTGTGCTCCCTGCGTCGCCATGTCCGGCTTTGCTTTCCCCTGTAAGCGGGGGAGTTGAGTTATACTCATGTGCTCTTGTTTTGAAACGCATGGTTCTTCAAGGGTAGTCATCGCCTCGATTGGGTTGTGTTGATTTGAGAGGCTTGTGAAGAGCTTTTGATTAAACGGAGACAAGTTCTCTTAGTACATCAAAGATATTCCACCTCTTTCATTGTCCTGGGACGTCAGTTCAAGCCCTTATGGCTCGCATGTTTCACCCTCAGGCAGATACGCTGAAGTTCGGGGTCTCTTAGTGGCAGCCCCACTCCTCAGAGAAAACTACACCCCCTCATTTGAATAGAAGAACATGAAATAAAAACGGAGCTAAAAAATAAAAGTCCACAAAATAGGTAAAGTCGCTTTACAAAATAAGTCTCACAAAATAAAACACCACTATGAAATGAATAAACACTTTAATAAATAATAAATCTCGAAATAAATAATAAATACATACATATATATACATAAACCTTGAAAAAAATTAAATGAAATAAATCTTAAAATAAATAAAAAATAAACAAGGTAAAAATTTCTTATAAAATATTGATTTTATTTTATTTCATGGGGACATTTATTTCATTGAATATTTATTTATAATGTATTAATAACAGTATTTATTTATTTAATTTTGAATGAAACAGTTTTCCATAATGTTCAGAATCTTGGTGAGCGGACAATCTAGTCAAGGATGGGTGAAACAAATCCCAATTGTTGAATGTAACTTATAACTGAAAAACATATTGTGCATCCAGAAAGTATTCACGGCGTTTCATCTTTTCCATTTTTGTTGTTACAGTCTCATTCTCAATCGTATTAATCTCTTTGCTCAAAATTCTAAAACACAAATACCTCATAATGACAATGAGAAATAAAGTTTTTATGATTTTTTGTGTGCAAATTTATTAAAAACAGAAAACCAAGAAATCACATTTTTGTAAGTCTTCACAGCCTGTGCTTAATACTCTGTTGATCCACCCTTGGCAACAATTACACCCTCTGGTCTTTTGAATATGATACCACAAGCTCAGCTCACCTATCTTTGGGCAGTTTGGCCCATTGTTCTCTGCAGAACTTCTAAAGCTCCCTCAGGGTGGATGGGAGACGTCGGTGCAGCCATTTTCAGATCTTCCCAGAGATGTCCATTCAAATTCAACCTTCAAAGCAGCAGAACTCTCTGCCCCAAGACAATCCGGTCTCAGAAGTCTACGGACAATTCCTCTGATTTCATGCTTGGTGTTTGACCTCTGACCTGCACTGTCAACTGTGGGACCTTATATAGACAGCTGTGTACCTTTCTAAATCAAGTCCAATCAGCTGCATTTACCACAGGTAGACTCCATGTAAGCTGTAGAAACATTTCAAGGTTGACCAGTGGAAACAGCTTAAATGTGAGCTTCATTGGCAAAGCTGTGGATACTTATGTAAATGTGATGTCTTTGGCTTTCTGTATTAAAAAAAAAACCCCAAAAACAAACAACAACAAAAAAAAAAAACAACAAAAAAAAAAAAACACCTATGGAACCTTTGTTCCCACATTTTTACAATGGGATATTTGTGTGTAGAATTTTAAAGAAAGATTAATTTAATACAATTTGGGATAAGGCTGTAACATAATAAAATGTGGCAAAAGTGAAGTGCTTCGAATAATTTCTGGATGCACTGTACTAATAAGGTATTTATACAGAACACTGAAAAACTACATGTGCATCTGGAAATCTTATCAGCTTCAATGATAAATCTTTTCCTGATTAAGACAGAACAGAGGCCCAAGAACGAGATGGTAAACAATCTGCAACAACTTGTAAAGTGTTGCCTATCTAGTTCTTGGGCCTTGTTTATGTCAGCTGAGCTCTGATGAACTCAGCTGATTTTATTTCCTGAAAAACCAAGTCCTGTCCTTGGCATCAATTTTCTACATTGAATACCAAGAAATGTAAGTAAATATTGGTTCTTCTGGAACAGTTAAAGACTGTATGTCAATTTGGTTGCTGAATGGCTTTAAAAAATAATAATCAAGGGATTTTGACTTTGGCATCTCTGTAGATTATGTCCCATTTTTAATATATATTTATTCCAAGAAACGAGCAAGACTAGATCTTGCAGAAATAAATCGTGTGCATTTTCAAAGATGAGTATGACTTGTAATTGTGCAATACTTCATGAGTTTCTCTTTTTTTTAAGGAAGCCATATAATACAGTGGTATTAAACATCTTAGGATCTGTGGCACCTCATTGAACACTTGGACATTTTTGACAGTACTGCCACATAAGTTTCAGTTTCTTATGGTATCATGTAGAAACAAAATGATTTTTATCCACTGCCTGCCTGCTGTAATGATAAAAACTGGTTATGTATTCAGATATTGAAGCTTTGAAGTTTGTAGCTGAAGAAATTAACAGAAAGGTCCCTAGAAATTGAACCTTCCACCAGGAAAATTTCTCATAAAACCTTTACTCAACATCCAATATGGCTGCCTTGTGTCAGTCACAGTTAGAAAGCGTTTATTTGCACTTCTGACAAAGTTGATTCTCATCAAATCTTTTCCACAAATGGTACTATATAACCCTACTGAATGCACATGAGCCACTGTGTTTGAAAGAACATGTATAAGACTATATTGTTATTAACTTGTATTGATAGTGACAGTTAGCCTGGTCACTGAACACAATAATTAGGAAATCCCACTAGTTTCTGTATTTCATCACTAAATTAGGTTTGATCTCACTCCCAGATTCAAGTTCCGACTTCAGAAGTTAATGGATCACCACATAAACAGTAGAAGGTTTCATATTTATAGGTTTTTATCCGTATAATAACCCTTTGTGTCCCAGATGATGTTTATAAGTGGACTGTCTTTGTGGGCTAAACTCTCCGAGCTAAGCTCTGATAGCTACCAAGCTAACAGTCACTCGAGCTAGCCAACCGTACACCTGTCCAACTCCTACAGCCCTCTCTGAGCTTTTATTACCTGCTTTAACCTGCTTCCTACTGTTCTTGGGGTACTTGCACCTTGATAAAAACAAAAAACAAAAACAAAAGAACCCCCCTATATATTATTTTTTATTTTAATTTATAAAAAAGTTAGCTTCTATGTTTTGAGTGGAAGTTTTTCTGCCAGTCATAGAACATACCAAACTTACTTTAAGGGGTTTTCAGACTTGAGGCAGCTACTTACTCATAGGTCCTGAAGATTTCATGAGTGATTTTACAGAGAAACACTTCTTCCTCCGGTCGCAGATCAGCCGGAGGTTTCTGTCGGGTGAAAGGCTTTCTGTGGAGTAGCGGCATCTCTTCACTCCGCTTCCACTCTGAAAGAAAGAGGAGCGAAACCGGGTCACTCGTCGTTACCGAATAAAACACGAAAACTCAAGTGAAACGCCTCGACTAAAAGCCCAGAGCTGAAGCAGAGCCCCGGTTAGAATGTGGCAGAAGCTCGACAAACAGCAGGAATGAGGAGGAGATGGTGAGCGGGTCTTTTGTTACACGCGCCGATAATCCAGCCCGCATGGAAGTGCTCCTCTTCATTATCTCCCAGCCCACAAGCTAAACTCTGAGCTAGTCCAACACAAAGCTCACAACTTCAGTCCTCCCACACTCGGTACGCTAAAACAGACAGAGAAACCGATAGAAATGGCCGGTCTTTACCAAGTTGTGAAACGATGAAGCGATAACAGACGGTCCGAAATGAGGAGGAAGAAGTCCGGGCTAAGCCGTCTCACTCACTGGCTGCTTGTTGACGAAGTTTTCATCCACTTCACGGACCCACGGTCAGCTGGGAAATTTCAGTGCTTCCCCTACGCTTGTTTCTTGATAGTAAAAAAAAAAAAAAAAAAAAAAAGGAAAATGTCGGTAACCGCGCAACAACAGGATGCATTTTTTGAGAAGTTGAGAATATCGTGTTCTGTAGATCTTTTAAATGTAATAAATATATGTTTAAAATGCATATTAAATCATCTCTGCCAAAAATCTACAAAGATAAAAAAAGGTTTGCGCACTTTTGTTGGTTGGTTATCTTCTTTAGATGGTTAAAATTCAGACCTTTTGACAAAGTAATAGACAGATGAAGAAAAAAAAAAATAAATAAAGAAACTGAATCCCGCCGATAATAGACGAAGTCGACTCAAAATAAAATGAAGCCATGAGCAGAGTTTAACCCACCAGGTACCACTCCACTGACCTTTATTTGTCCATGTTTGATCATTTTTCTTCTGCATTTAAAGTGATTTGTCTTGAAGTTTGCTAGTGAGCTGTGAGTTTCTTAAATTGAGTGTACAACAGAGCTCTTTGGTTGATAAAAAAAAAAAAAAAAAAAAAAAATAAAAAATGCAACAGGACGCATTTTCAAACGAATAGTACTTCAGATAAAAATATATATTTTTTTAAATCTCAAAGTAACTATAAAGCTGAGCTTACCACAAGATGAAAATGATTAGAAGGCAAAGTCCTTCATTTCCTCCCTTTAAAAAAAATTCAATAGAAAATTCAAATATTTTTGGGCCTCTGCATTTTTGCTATTGCAAGTTTTGTATAGCCTTAACTTCTTTAGTTAATTTGAAAACGAAAATGTATAGAGAGGAACATTTGATAACTTTCTTAAAGTATTTCCAGAATGTGAAGCCAGGGGTTATTTAAAAAAAAAAAAAAAAAGGCCTTTCACTGATATAACAACAACAACAAATGCATGAAATGTGACCCGTGAAAACATTAGAGCTTTGGGTAGTGTCGTGACCAAAAGAACGAGATCATGGATACAAGCCGCAGAAATGAGTGTGTGGGCTCTCCCGAGGGACAGGGGGAGAAGCTTGGTCATCCGGGAGGGACTCAGAGTAGAGCCTTGGGCTTCCCCAGGAGGACCTGGCGCAAGCGGCTGGGGAGAGGGAAATCTGGGCCTCTCTGCTTAGGCTGCTGCCCCCGCGACAATAATGGAAGAATAGATGGATGGAAAACATTAAATTAGCATTCAATCATGACTCCATTAACATAACATTCAAACTATTAAAAGATTTTTCTTTGTTCAACTGTGTGTTCTCTCTCACTAAGTTCTCTTGGGCCCCCAGATCAGCAGAGGGCTGTAAGCAGCCACAAAAAGGGGCTAACACCTTGAGCTAGTCCTATTCATAACTTGGCAAAGAAAAAAAAATCTGAATCAAAGTCAATATAATTGTAAAAGATGTATTGGACAGCTGCATTGATTATCTGATGAATGCATGTTTTACATAAAATGTTACTTCTTTTCAGTGCTAGCATTAAGGGAACTAACAGTAAGCCTGAAAAAAATCCTTTAAAAAAATCAAATTAGGAAATTATTCATTATTATTCATTCAGTTTCTGGATTTTTCTAACAATTGTTAAAGGTGCAGTTCAAGTTTCACAATATATATTAGTAATACCATCTTATGATCTGAAGTTTTTACATGTCTTAGTTTTATTCTATGATTAAGTTTTTGATAATGTGATAACTATTTTATATCTCCTTGCCAAATATGCATCCAACTGAACTGTATAAGTAATTTATAAGTTGTTTATATATTTTTTAAATATTATATATTTTTTGCTTTTGATTCATTAGTAATTCTTGTTTAATGTCAATTGTCCAAATGATCTTTTGGTGAGACGAAGGGATAAACATGAAAAATAAAACTAGACGTGTGTTCAGTACTGTAGAATCACTTGGACAGGAAAATAAGTGGGATGATGCTAAAAACAACAATGATCAATGTTTTTGCAAATGGTAACAATAGGAAATAAATTGCAGAGCACAGATTATGAGGCAATGTTTGGCCTCCTACTTATTACTTTCCAAGACTCCTCATGGTCTTTATAAGCATTGTCATATGTGTTAAAACTCAACAGAAGTGGAGAATAATTAAGAACAAGTTATAGGAACTCTTAGTTATTTGGTTGCTGATAAAGCTATATTCAAAACAACAGCAGTGGTGCAACATCAGCAACCAGATGAATCACTATTTTTGTAGAAATTATGCTTCTACATCCCACACAATTTACCAGTATGTGAGGTACAGCAATAGAAAACCAAGAGCAAAGACATTAATTGAAAGGAGCGTCTTCAAAACAATGAGTGTGGAGGTCAGTTGGTGAGGTCATTCTTTCTATGAAAAAACAGGTATCAGTTAGATGTCCCTTATTGAAGGATAAAGGCAGAAAATGATGTTGGTTAGAATGCATTTCTCTTTGAAAATCTGCATTAAATGGTGCAGAAAATGTTCAACTTTTATTAAAAGCTGATTGGAGAGGGAAGACATTTAAAAAAGAGCCGAAAACGACACACAGTTAAGATAACCTCAAATGTTTTGAAACAGAAACCAAAACCAGAAAGCTATGAGAGGATAAATAGGGAAACTACAATTCCAGTGGATTGAAGAATAGCCAGACTGACAAAGCAACAGTCATCTATCAGCAAAAGAGTGATGATGAAGGAAGTCTAGTTACCACTGAGTACTGTAACCATTCGAAGACCACCATTGGAGGCCAAGCCAGCAAACAAAAACTCAAAGTCCTATTGTTTAAAAGAAAAAAAGACGCAAGCCACAGTTTGCCAAAGAACACAGTGACTCTAAAGAGAAATAGAGCCAGGCCTTTGGACTGATCAAAACAACACTGTTCATTTTCTTTCTCATAATTAAGAAAATATTGGATTCGATCACAGCAAGTCGCATGCATTTATAGGCTGGTGTCTGAACTTTTTCCATTTTCTGATGTAAAAACATTGTGTTATTAGCTGTATTAAAAACCTAGCTGGACTAATCCTGATTAGTCCTAGGTGGACTAATCAGTTTTGAAGTTCATTTACATATTATGCTATTTAGTCAAGTGCCAAGGCTAAAAAATAGCAAAGTACTGTAACCTGGTGCCACACTGAACACTGTGAAGCATGGTGCCTTTGGCATCATCCTATGGGGATGTTTGTCATAGATTGGAGTAGTTTGAATTTATCAACATACTTAACTGAATGAGCCCAAACACACCAGTGAGTAGCGGGATCTTGGTTTGAGACCAACAAAATAAATGCTATAGAGGAGTCAGCCCAATCCCCAGACCTTAATCCAAATCAAAGCCTGTGATCTGACATAGTTTCTTTGGTGGCCAAAAAGTTAAATTTTAGTTTCATCTGACCAAAGTACCTTCCTCCATACATGCCTT
Source organism: Anableps anableps (assembly GCA_014839685.1). Classification (NCBI taxonomy): domain Eukaryota; kingdom Metazoa; phylum Chordata; class Actinopteri; order Cyprinodontiformes; family Anablepidae; genus Anableps; species Anableps anableps. The sequence goes on along the minus strand of CM026080.1, from coordinate 3,739,132 downwards.
TTGGCAAACTCAAAACCAAAAGCCCTTTTGGTTTTGTCTGTATATAAAGGCTTTTTTTCTGCCCACTCTTCCATAAAGCCCAGCTCGTTGAAGTGTACGGCTTACTGCCGCCATCAGTGTGCGAATGAACATAGTGTGAAGCACTTTGGGGTCTTCTGGACTTGATAAAGCACTATACAAGTACAGGCCAATTACCATTTTACCATTTATTGTGGTCATATGGACAGATAGTCTCTTCATGGGAACTTTCAGCTCCTTCAGGGTTACCTCTGGTCTCTCTGCTGCTTCTTTGAATAATTGAATAATGGATTTGATGGTGCTCCGGGGGATCATCAGAGATTCAGATATTCTTTTATAACCCAACCCTGATTTGTACCTCTGAAGAACTTTGTCCCTGACTTGTTTGGAGATCTCTTTGGTCTTTATGGTGTTTGGTTAGTGGTGGTGTTGCAGCCTCTGAAGCCTTTCAGAAAATGTGTAAATATATTGACAGATCATGTGCCTCTTAGATTGCACACAGGTGGACTTCATTTAACTAAGTTACTAAGTTACTGCTAGGTAATTGGTTGCACCAGAACTTTTTAGAGGCTTCATAGCAAAAAGGGTGAATACAAATGCACATGCTAATTTTCAGGGGGGGGGGGGTTTATTAAAAAAAAAATTTATATATATTTTTTATTATCATTTCACCAATTTAAAATATTTTGTGCAGATGCATCATATACAATTTAGATTTAAAAAAACATTTAAATACAGGTTATAATGTAACAAAACACAAAAAATGTCAAGGGGGGGGTGAATGTTTTTGCAAGGCACTGTACCTGTTCACAGGTGCCACACGTGGGAGTGTTATGTTTTCCTTGACATTTTAACTTTGAATATTATGGTGTTCAAGTTTTCACAATCCAATGCTATGTATGGGAATACACACACTAAACAAAAGTATTGTTTTTAACATAACTATATAGGCCCACCCCCTCTTCCCTCATCACTAACATCTGACCAGATGAGGAAAGAACTGAGGTGGATGAAGACCAGGAAAGCTATAGGACCTGCCAGCATCATCCCCAGATTGCTCCAGGACTGGGCTGGTCAGCTTTGTAAAGTGGTCACACACGTGGTCACTTGAGCCTCTGTCCTGTGGAAGACCTTCTGTGGGGGTTCCAGTATCCAAGACTTCACATGCTAAGGAGCCAAACCATTATAGACCAGTAACTTTGACCTCTCACTCATTGTAAACACAAAGAGACTGATTTTATCTCTCTGCTGAGTACAGAGATGGATCCTGCTGCTGTTTTTGTACTATACCAAACTTTGTAAAGACCAAACATCCAGATGGACAACACAGTCATTTAACTGTTGTACCGGGTGCTCGCTGAAAAACAAGATGTTCTGTAATTATGGGTCCCCTCCCCCCATTTTCAAGTGTTTTCAAACACTTGCCAGAGTTGCCAGAGTAAATGGGTTTTTGTCAAAACAGGACAAGAAACCTGAACAGGCCAGATTACTGTAACAGCATCTGTACTTATCTTTGTAAAAAAAAAAATAAACAGGCAGCTGGAGCTCCATCCAGCAAGGAGTGAATGAGGGAGAGGTGGTTAAATACTGGGAGCTAGAATGCTGGAACAATGGAATGGTACTAATTAGAAAACAAGGTGCAGCTGTGTGGGGAGAGCAAAAGGCAGGCTGAGGGCAAGAGAGAGAAATGGCACAGAGGAGCAAGGAAAAGTAACACTAACAGGGGAGCTGGGAAAACATTAACTAACAGAAAAACTAAGCACAAGAAATAAACACAATCTAACTAAAGTAACCAAGAAAGGACTGATCTATAGTAAAACAGAAAGTAGGCTGATCTAATCAAAATAAGAATAAGGCAAAACACAGATAACAAATGAACTACAAACCCACATTTCTTAAATCACTGTATTGACTCTGTTTGTAAAAGGAAGACTAAGTGTTACCAGGACCAGAGCTAAACAACCAGAACCAGAACTAAACAACAGGAGGAAGCAGAGCTCTGGAACAAACTCTCTGGAAAACACAGAGATGCAGAAACTGTTGCTCCTTTAAATCTGGAGTGAAAACTTTACTGTTTATTGCAACTTTTCATCAGATATCTTAACATCAAACTGTTTGGCCAATCACTAATGATTGATTGAAGCATGAGATTTAAGTTTATATTGCATTTTTATATCTCATGCAGTGCTTTATAAAGCAGAAAGGTTTTTGTTATTTTCAGTTTGTTCATTATATTTTGATTAAAGCACTTTGGATTGACTGGTTTACAAATGGAGAGGAAGGTATCTGGTTTGGGGACCTTAAGATCTCTTCTTTGCTTTTCGCAGATGATGTGGTTCCTGTTGGATTCTTTGGGCCCCTGGCCTTCACCATGTACTGGTGCTGAATGTGAAGCAGCCTTGATGAAAGTCAGCTCCTCCAAGGCTGAGGTCATGGTTCTTGATCAGAAAAGGTGGACTACTCCCTCTGAGTTGGGGGTCAGTTGCTGTCTCAATTTTTCATTTCAGATAGAGACTATGGTCATGATATACAGAACATGACAGAAAAAAAATTTCGGATAAAAGCGGATAAAATTAGCTTCTCTCCTCACCCTTTCAAGAAAGCATGAGAAGCTCTGACATTTTGAATGAACAGAAAGTAGACCTGCTCCTTGTCTGCACTGAAAGGACTCAGTAGAGGTGTTTGGGCCCCCAGGGTGACTCTCTCTAGAGGTGTTCCTGGCACAGGAACGGCATGCCATTGGGAAGAGATCCCTTGTGGAGACCAAGAACTCACTGGACGGACTATTTGTCTAGTCTGGCCTGGGAATGCCTTGGGATCCCCGGAATGAGGATGTCATTGAAGAGAGGGATGTCTGGGTTTCTCTCCTGGACCTGTTGCCCCTCGACCCAATCTCAGATAAACGGAAGATGGACGGAATGAACGGATGGTAGGTTGGATATTGTCTAATTACCAAATCCTCATGGTGACCTGTTGTCTAGTTTGTTGGAATCCTTTTCTCCAGCTGCTTTTTGAGACTCACAACAGGTTCTGGGTGGGTTTAAAATCTGGGGAGTTTTCTGAGCTTCAAAATGAAATGTTCCAACCTTTCAACCACTCGATCACTTTAACTTAGTGACACAGCGCTCCATCATGCTGGAAAATGCATAGATCATTACATTAAAAATGCTGGATGGTTGATCCCACTTTTTAAAGTCAGACACAAATGGCTTTAATGCCATTCTGTAAAAAAAAAAAAAAAAAAAAAAGCAAACTTCATGCAGCAACAAGCTGCACAAAAGCCAAGGTTGCATGATGCAGCTAGCCTAGAAGATACCATCCTTATCTCAGGTCTAATTAATTAAAAGTTTTCAAATAAAACGATTCCAAGCATAGATGATTCAACTTTGTTCAATGCCTCATCTCTTTATCTCTCACTCTCTGTCTGTTTGTGGCATTTCTGATTGTTTCTATGGTAGAGGCACTGACAAATAAACAGTCAATGCAGATGCAATGCTGTGAAAAAGTATTCCAATCCTTTTAACTTTTTCAGCTTTTGTCTTATTACAATCGCAGTCCCTAAATACATTTTTTTTCGGGGGGGGGGGGGGGGGGGGGGGGGGTCATTTGATAAACCATTGCAAAGTAGAACAAAATGCGTCTTGGAAGGAAAACGAAACAAGGTTTACAACATGTTTAAAAAACTGCAAAGTGTGGTGTGTACTCAGCTCCTTTACTTTCATAACCCTGGCAAAATGCCAGTGTTAATTGCCTAAGTATGAATAAAGCTCATCTTTGTGTAAATGCACCTGTTAGAGAACATTACAGCAGACAGGTCTGGGAGAAAGAGATGAAGAATAAAGAAAAGAACCAAAATAAAAAAAAAAAAATAAACTCAAAAATGAAACGGAGCATAAAGAACTACATGCTGCCTCTGTTTGTTTAGTTCTGGTTCTGGAAACAGGATGATTTAGTAACAGACCATGTGGGTGTTAAAATTTAGGTCCAAGTCCATAAGAAGGCCTGGTTTCTAATGTTCTGTAGTTGTTAACGTCATTAAGTCTAGTTGAGCTTTGACTTCTAACGTTTCCTGTTTGCTGTTTGTGGACAACCTCAATGAGAGGCATCAAGATTAGGCTTCTTTAAAAGAGGATTGATTACTAATATAAAGACTGAGGGAAAGAACAATTCCTAACTGCAGTATTTCACATGCTACACAACTTAAAACATAAAAGATTTCATTAGGGAGACAAAAATCAACCCCTGCTTACAAGATTGCAAAACAGAAACTCAGAAAGAAAACAGTAAAATAAAAAAGATAATGATTAAATGATTCTCAAATGTAAATAAAGCTGTAAAGTAAGAGACACATTCAAAGCATGATAAACAGTTTGATTTATTATTAACACCAATGTGCAATAATCTATTCTATGCCTCTGGTTCTGCATATTTTCGACCAGTTTGGAAACCCTGTTGAATGTTAGGGTTGGAGCAGGTAAAGAACTTCTGACTTGTGAAGCTCACATTCTCACTTGAGTTGATCTTGGACCTTGGAAAATCTGAATTTCAAGTACAAGTGAACACTTACATAATGCAGATGCAGACCAGTGTAATTTTCCACATTTTAAACCACTTCCAGGAAGATCTGGAACCATCTGGTTCAGAGAGCTTCACAAGTTCCTGACAGGTGGAAGAGTGTGCTTGGATGATTGAGAAGAGCTGTTTCATTCTGCAGTCACCTGATCCACTACAGGTGAATTTGTCTCCAGTCACTGGACTTTGTTTAGGTGGATCTGTTTGTAGTCATATGTTCCATTCCAAGGAGCTCTGTTTGGAGTCACATGACTCTACACGGCAATTTCGGAGCGAAGTCATCTGACCTCATCCTGATGGACCTGCCAGCATCAGATGACCCTGTACAGATGAATCTGTCTGAGCTCCTCTGGGTCTGTACCTCTGCCCAGGTAGACACTGCAGTCTACAGGAAGCTCCTCTACCCAGCCTGGTTGTAGTGGCATCTGAAGGATATGAACGATAATATATTTGGAAATAGGCTGCAATAAATAGAAGTTCATGAAAAATAATGTACAATTGCATATTCTAATTTCATTTCTACTACTTCCTATTATTCATACAACTTTTTACCCAAATAAAATACTTAAAGCTGCAGTATGTAACTTTTATAAAAAAAAAATAAAATAAAATAAAATAAAAAAAAAATTGTTCTATAGATTTGGTGAAACTGTCACTATGCCCTGACAGAATGGTATGAGACAGATAATCTGTTAAAAAAAGAAAAAAAAATGGAGCTCCCCTGCCTTCTCCCAGTGCCATCAAGAACCAATGAATCAGAGCCAGGAGGCGGGTCTTAGCGCTGTCAATCACTGTCTGAGTGGCGCTGCTCCCCCCACTCCATCCCCCCTGCTCTCTGCTGCGCTGCAGCTGGCAGAGACTGTTGTGAATACTAAGGCCAGCGAGCATGACCACCGATGACGAAGGATAAACGGTTTAACTGTAACGGTAAATTATTTTTAGCACACTGAGCAGCGAGTAAATAAAGTTGACTGACAGCTCGAAGACACTCTTCCTGGCTCTGATTGGTTGTTTTTGGTTAGAACGATTCGGGAGTGGTGCGTTTCCTCACACGGCAAAAGTAGCTCAGGGAGGAGGTAGAGGAGATCGATGTTTTCATAGATTTTCTGTCTCATAACATACTGTCACGACATAGTGACAGTTTTAACAAATATGTAAAAAAACATATATATTTTTTTTTTTTATCAAAGTTACAAACTGCAGCTTTAACCACAAGGAAAAATAACGTTTTATGAGCTAGTTAGAAACATGGGTACAGAATGGGTTACAGGTATGAAAAGGAAATAGGAAGGGACTGAACCCACAGCAGTTAGCCTGTGGGTTCAAAACAGGGAGAGGAGCTGGAAAATTGTCGAAATGACGCAGAACCTTTCAAACACACTCAGGCCAAATAAATGTCACTAGCTGGTGTTTATAAATCTGCTTAGAAGCAGGAAATCCATCTTCACTTAGAAATACTGGTCAGGATCATAAAGGGCTTCCACAAACAACGCATGTTATGTAAACAAACTGTTTAAAAATGACGATAAATTAAGACATCTGTTCACAGGAATAAGAAACATCTGCGAGATAAACATACTGACGTGACTACAGGGTGCTTCTCTGGCTGTGGAAATCTAAACCATTTATTTGCTGCGTTTCACATAGCTAGTTAAGATTCTACTCTAAAACCAGCTCTGATCGAGAACCGAACCAATAGAAAAACTAACATATAGCTGTTCTCAAAGGCTGACTATGAATATGACCTGAGGTTGACTTATGTTAGCTAAGAAATGAAACATTTGCTGGTGTTTTCCAGGTACCTGCAGCGCATCCAGACTGTCTTGCAAACTGGGAACAGTAACCAGCAGAGATCCCCTTTTTCTGAAAGCCTGCATAATGAACTTCCATGCTCTGAACACACAGATAGACAAACATTCCTTTAGAGTATGGGCATTAGAGTTGGTTTTTGCTGGATATTTCCTGTAGATTCTCAGAAGGACTACCTAATTTGTTCGCTGGGCTCCATGAAGTACTCAAAGACATTGTTCATGATCAGAACATCTGTGCCCTGTAGCAGAACCTCTTGAGTGCAGACATCTGCATGGAGAACCTGCAGAGGGGAAAGAAGTTTTTATTAAAGGTGTGAGAGAGCGCATGAGCAAAGCTGAGGAACACTTTGAGAGACAAACCTGAACTCGGTCAGCCAGTCCGTATTTGTGGAGCATGTCGTTCTGCAGCCTGACAAAGTCCTCGCTGAGCTCCAGTCCGATGAGCCGAGAGGCTGAACTGTACACATAGCCCTGAACACACATGATATATTAACCACAATATGTTAGCACTATGACTTAACGCAGTTTTGGATTCTTCCCTCAATAGCAGTTTTCTAAAACAGAAAAACAAACTGGAAGGTTTCAATTTGTTTCACTATTGGAGAGAAAATGGTTTCACCTTGAAAAAATAGATCACAATGTGAGTGATCAGTTAGCATCTTCTGACTCACTGAAGGAAACATTCAGACTCTCGCAATCTAATTCTCTTTGGTATCAAGTCACGCCTTAAGTTACTTCAAAGATTGGTCATTTTGAACCTCTCCCAATTGAACACGCTTTCTTTGATGTTTTACAAAGACCCTAAGACTTTAGACGGCTCATTTCATAGTCTGATGAATATCTGCAGTTGTAATTAGGCATTGTGGAGATAGGGATTGTCTATGGATATCTGATTAAATGTGGGACAGGATCTTACTGACATCAATTGATTCAATTTAAAGAGAGTCAATACAGTGCCTATAAAAAGTATTCATCTTCTGTTTTACCCTTTTTTGCTTTGACAAATCAATCATGATCAACAAATAAAAACATTCAACATTAACTTAGGGAATGCATAAATATTCACCCCCTTCAATTCAGTATTTAATAGATGCACCTCTGGCTGCAATCACAACATGGAGTTTGTGTGGTTAGGTCTCAATTAGGCTGCACTTCTGGACTCTGCAATCTTCAAAGCTCTTCAAAACTCTTCAAGTTCTGTCAGGTTGTGTGGGGATCAGCTGTGAACAGCAAGACGGCCCTTGCAAATGATTAAAACAATTTTCCGGTTCCTGAACGGGAAGGAGTTGTTCGGAAAGGTTTTTTTGAGTCAAACTGGCTGGCTCAGACAGGGAATTCTAACAGCACCTGTCTGTGTGTAACTGACATGTCAATTGGCAGAGGCCCATTAATTACTATAACAATAAAAACACATAGTGGGCCTACCACAGCTTTGATCTATGAAGACACCAGCTTGGGAGGAGAACAGTGCCTTGAAACAAGATGGCCACTTCATATTTTACACAGCAGATATTTACACAGCAGATAATTGCAGCTTTGGGATATTATATATATATATATATATATATATATATATATATATATATATATATATATATATATATATATATATATATATATATATATATATATATATATATATCTCACTGGTTTAACTCAACCAATGTTACACATGGGATTGGTTTGGCCTCTTAAAATGAAGTGTACTGAAAATGTCAAAATAAAAGCCTCATTGTTCCTTATTTTTGAAATAATACCTAATTTTAGCATACTAAATGGATTATATCAATGTTGGGTCAATATGATGTTGATAGCCCACATGCTACTAATAGCATTTTAGCTAACCCTAGCAATTTAGCTAATTTTAGCTTATACAATTATGCAACTATGTTTGCATATTAAATGGAATAAGTGTACGTTATTCAACATCATAGTGATAACCCACATCCTACTTGTGGTGTATACATGCTAGTTGCTCTACATACTCGTGATAACCCTCATGACATCAGGCTAACATCACCTTTACAACTAAACTAAGCAAAATGAAATGCAAAACTAAGCAAAATGAAACCTTCCAGACCATACAATGACAAGTCTTTAATGCATTTTGGTGCTAAACTGTTTAGTGATTTATAAACTAACAGAAGTATTTTAAAGTCTATTCTCTGTGCTATAGGGAGCCAGTATAAGGACTTTAGAACTGGGCTGATGTGCTTTATCTTTCTGGTCTTAGTGAGAACACGAGCAGCAGTGTTTTGGATCAGTGGCAGCTGTCTGATTTATTTTTTTGTTGCAAATTTTTTGCATCAGAATGCCTGATTTGGTTCAGAGTATGCACACTTTAGCAGGCTCCTTTTAAATTCTTCAGAAATTTTCTAGTTTTGGTTGCTCACAGGCTAAATCTTTGAGCAATCAAAAAGGTCAACCATTGCCCTTCACTGTGGGGATAATCCTTGCTAAAAGATAACTACTAAAATGAAAGGAAATACTTCAAATCCTCCGTCATTTCAAAAATAAAAAATGGACATGATTTCAGTTCTTCATACGAAAACATTGAGGTTTAAGAAACTGAATTAACTAAATTTGTTTTAAGATTTTGGGATCTTTCTTTAAATATTTTGATCCAACACCTTAAAAGACAAACAGATTGAATTTATATTAGAAATACAGAATCAAATGTTATTCACCTTTTGTTACAAGCATTTCAGTTCCATTCTAGTTAAAGTACAAAGCAGTCAATTCAGTTTGTACTGCCAGCTGGTAAAAAGTTAAGATCAGAGAGTGATTTTGATGAGTTGTATGCTATCAGAGTTAATGCTATGTTAAGTAAACTTGTTTCTGTTTTTATCCCAGCTTGTATTGTCAGAATCCCCCTATCTGCTTTTTTGTATTCTACTTACGGTAACTGTCTGTACTGTACTTCCTCTGAGTTTGCACATTATGGTCTATATCTTTTAAATTTATTTCCTGATTTGCTGACATTCACTGAAAACAAACTGATCTACACACAAATGCCCCTTTTCCACTGGCTCTACTTTGGCAGCTCCGCTCTACCCTGAAATTATCGCGTTTTCATGAACCCCTCAAGATCTGGTTTAGGGGAACACCTCCCGTTGCTGGGAGTTTTGAGCCACACCTCCAGACATCTACGCCATGTGCTGTTTCATAACTGTGCAAACGAAACACAAGTTGTCATTTTTACAGACAACAGAAGAAGATACAACTGGGCTGTTGCTGGTTTTTTTTTTTTTTTTTTTTTTTTTTTTTTTTTTTTTTTTTTTTTTTTTTAGCCTGAATGGGATTTTTCTGAGATTCCAAGAAGAGCGGGGCTCTTCTTGGAATCTCATAAATCTCTAGGAATGCTATGGATGCAGTTAACATGGTGAGCAGGACAGCAGATTTCCACTGGAGATTCTTGGCCTTGCAGCTGAAAGAAAAACAGGTGGGTAAGCTAACACTAAAAAAGAAATACAAATGTGGACTAGTTATATACACACAAAGAATTATTTGAAATAACAGACAAATTACGTTATATCCACACAAACACAAATTATATTTATCACTGACAGACATACATAATTATAAATAAATAGAATAGTTATATGTAAATTAAAAACAAAAACAAATAATTACTTGACACAAAGTCATGGAAAAACTTATACAACCCTCATGTTCTAAATGTTTCTTGTTCATTGTAATGTCTGGTACAGCTAATACAATTATAATAAAATGGCTCATAACAGTTTAATTAATGAGCCGATACCTAGCCATTTTAGAAGAATAAAATGGAATAGGAAAAAATTGAATAATTTGTTGTCCTACAGTGAGGAAACTCCGGTGCAACAGCAGCAGTGACAAATAATCAAAACATGTAGAGTCACGCAAAAATATCATATATAAAAATCAAATTAAGAAAAACATACTGTATAATAAAGGTAAAGTTACAACATAAAAATACTGTGGAGTAATTTATAAATAACGTACTCCGATCATGAGGATTGTGCAGCTGAGTAGGATAACTTAAGACATGTATAAAAATACTGGATTGTGTATTTGTGCATGAAAAAAACAACACACACTATGTTTTCCATGAATGTATAGAGCCAACCATAAAATATAGTCTTTACCAGACAGATATACCTACACACTGCTTACCTGAATGGTGCTGGACAACGGCAAGGGTGTTCATGTGCATCTGTGGCAGGGTGCTAGAATAACAGGACTCTAGTGCGGTGTTCCAAGGCTTGTATTTCTCTCCGCCTCGTCAACAAAAACTTCTCATTCCTCGTTGCACCATCGAGATGCCGCTAAATATTGCAGTCTGGTGCACAGAGCAGTCTGCACCTCATTCTAGCACTGTTTACTTGTAGCTTGGAAGGACTCCATCGCTTCTGTCTTGTAGCGAGTCAGGAAAATGGCAGCGGCTGTTTTTTTCTCTCTCTCTTTGCTTCTACGCCTGACCATGCCCACAGCCAATCAGTAAACAGTAGCATGTTTCCGTCACATAAAGTACCTACTCAGCCCTGACCAACCCTACTCTGGAGCAGGGACCAGAAAAGCAGGTACCAGGCTGGAAAAAACAGTAGTGGAAACGCTCGCAAAGCAGGCCGGGTAAAGAAAAGCCGGGTCTAGTAGAGCCCGTGGAAAAGGGGTAAAAGATTACTAAATATGAGCTAACTGTGTTCACCTTTTTTTTGGAAACTATGGCCTTTTTTTTAGACTAAATTGATCTTCTTCAAGTAGCCTTGTTCCATGAAAGCTGTTGGTAATATTTATGGAGGCATGCTGACTAAATTGGGAAAGAATGCAAAGTTACCACTACATGACGAAGCAATGTGTTCTAATCATTTAGATTCACCATATACCAACTGAATTACAAGGTTTCACCATGTCTGGCATTGACATATTTATGGACCTGTTATGTTTCACAAAGGTTAAGAGAAACTCTGACCCCATAAAGCACAGCTCCCAGTCTGGAACCAACATCCACCACAGTCCGACCACTGAGGTCCGGCAGAACGTTCTGGAACAGGAATTGAAGTTCTGATACTGAAAACGAGTGTGAGATGAAGTCTGCAGGAGAAGACGAAAACAGAAGTAAATGCCCAGGTGTACATGGATGTTCATGTTTACACTGCTTATCACACAGGGGGTTGTCGTCTGCGCCTCACATGCTTGTCATTTCAATCCTTCATCTTTACCTACTTTTGCAGTTTCAAGCTGTTTCATAATTGACATTAAGAAATTGACGGATATGCAGTGGTCAAGTACAGGGGTCTGAAAGGCTTTGTTAACAGACAGGTTGGGACCAAATGATGGTAGGAACTGGTAAAGCAGCATTTTGACCCAGAACCTGGGATCTCACATTTACGATGTTTTCAACTAGGGACTTTCTTTTAGAACATTGGATACAAGCATTCCTATGAACCTGAAAACCTCATCGCAGACAGGGTTTTTTCTTGGTGTTCTACAATAGCGAATCAAGCTCCTAAATACAATCAGAGCATCTTAGAAAATTTCCTGAAAACACCACTGGTAATCTGGAACCAACTGATCTACATCTGCTCAGTCCAAAGTATGTGATGTGCTGCACTTTTTTTTGCATACACAACATTTATACATGAGGCCCCAGGCCCTTATAAAAGACTGACAAGAAGAAAGCCATTTTCAATAGAAAAGCCATAAGAAATCTTCTTTACAAATTACCACAAGCCAGTAACCGGACACAGAAAAAGGGCAAGGAGTCAATTATTAAGAGAATAAACTAAATGGTCCATGAGGCCCCCTTGAATTCCTCCCGACATACAGGAATCTGCTGCTTAGACAATTGGAGTGGAAAGAACAGTTTTCTGAATCATCAAGAACTTCAAGGTGAAAAAGAAGACTTCAGGACAGCTGAGATGGTGCTGCAAGCTCCAGGACTGCAGATTCTAGTTGCCACCATTGCAGAGCTTGCACAACATTGACAGTGGTCTGCAAGTGCATTTGCACTCACAAGCAACTTCTTCCTAAAGAAACCAGAAAGGACTGACTGAAATTCTGCAGGAACTAGAAGGATGAACAGCAGAAGCCTGTTTCAAAGTTGAGTACTTCTACGAGTCTTGTTTGGTGCTGACGGTGAAGCATCCTGATACAGTCAGTCCATATGTGGGACGACTTCTCAAACAGGAGAGTCGACTGCCTTACAGTTGTATCCAATGAAACAATTTAGAGATGATCTGTGGATTTTCCAGCATGATAGACCACTGGGTCAAAAGCCAAAGCCATAAAGTGACTCAAAGGTTAAAACTGGAATGTTCTGGATCCATGGTCAGGAAACTGTAAAGATCAACCTTTGGAGAACCTTTTGAGTCCATTTTAAACTGGGATTTTACGTCATGAAAAGCTATACGAACTATGTTTACATGGAGAAATCAACTAAAATCTGGATCAGAATATAATATGATACTCCTCCCCCTCAAATTTAACAGCAACATGTGCATGTCTGGAGATAGAAGACAGAGAAGTGTTCCTACCAAGGGGTGCAGTCCTGAAGGATCCACAGCTGAGACAGTAGTTCCTGCTCATGGCCCCCTCCTCACACAGAGCATCCACCTGCTCCTCACTGTACAGGAAGCTGTCCACATGAACCGTGGGCCTTTCCCGATGCTGCATCTAAAAAATTGATATCAGTACTGTGCATATAATAGGCAAACACTGAAGATGAGTCTTTAAAACACACCAACAGTCAGGAAGAAAAAGCCTAACAGTAGTCATATTCAGATATTTTAGGTACTACAAAAAAACCTATGAATATTATGCTGTAGAGACGTAACATCTGAATCAACAAGTGGGATTATTTCTAATTTATGTGTTCCTGCCAATACCACCATTGGTTGAAATTTTCAATCTATCTGCTGTCGTCCAACCAGTATTAAGTCTATGTCTTCTCTGCTGACATCATTTGTGTATAGATGACTGGAGAACACAGCCCTATGAAAACTCCTTGTTCATTCTTGCACGAAACATCTCTGTGCAAATGAACACGAGCATGATCATGTTAAAGTCTGAATACAGACTACAACCCTTTCTAGGATTTTTTTGGTTGTTAATCCCCATCAGAAAGTGACAAACATAGATCAGTAACATGTGCTTTGCTTTGAATTGGGGTATCAGTTTGATTTAAGAGACAGCAGTAAACGAAGACCTGGAGGAACCTTATGTTGTGCAGCACTCTCAGAGGGCAGCATGGCATCGATGGGCAGCCTGGCTCTCAAGTCTTCTGCTATGCTCTGTAGGATCACCTTGTTGTTGTCAACCAGCAGCTGATCCAGCTCATCTAGGGAAGGACACAGACAGACATATAAGACTCATATATTACCGATATATCAGCCCATTAATGACATACGAGCCTCTCCCAGAAACCTGGGAGTCGTTCTGGATAACAGCTTCAACTCTAACAAATAACTGCTGACCTGAGGCAGTTTTTGTTAACTTAAGAATGAAAGGTGAAGCTATTTCTGTCTTTTGGTGACCTTGAAAAGGCCGTTCATGCCTTTATGTCATCCCGCCTGGACTACTGCAATAGTTTTTATGTTCGTATCAGAGTTTCACATTTTTGCTGCTGCTTGACTTGTAACTGGCCCATGGAAGCAAGTCAAGTCAAGTTAGCACCTTTCAGCAAGAAGGCAGTTCAAAGTGTTTTACATGATGAAAACATAACACAAATAATTATGTTGGGAACAGCAAACAAGCAACAAACATTAAATTTTGTCTAATGCCATCATCAAAATTATCATCATCAAATATGTGAATAAAGACTAAACTTATTCAATGTTACAATAACTACTAATCAAAGGCACCTCTAAACTGGTGGGATTTTAGCCTTGATTTAAAAAGACCTTAGGGTTTCAGAAGTTTTCTGAAGTTTGCTCCACATTAGTGGAGAATAAAAACTGAATGCTGCTTCTCCATGTTTGGTTCAGATTCTGGAGATGCAGAGTAGACCAGAACCAGAAGACCTGAGTGGTGACTTTCAAGAACGATGCGATTCTTTTGAACGGCTCTTTACCATGAAGGATAGGACTCCAGTCTCAGATAGGGAGAGCCGTTCTTTGTTTTGTTTTTTTACAACTTTGCTTGCTTCCAATGCTCTGCACACACTACAGTAGCTACTATTAATCTATTTAATTTGAAATAGCATTCATTTAATCGGCGAAGAAATAAAATACACCAAAGGGCTGGACTTACGAGCACACGGAGCGCATTCTCATTGCCCACTGTTTTCGTTACGTGTCACGGCGACACTGACGCAGGCTTCACGCAGCGGGAGAGGACGAGGAGTCGCGGTGCGCTCCATTTTTCTTGGTTTCCCCTTGCTTTCTGTTCCTGGGTTAATGTTCATAGTTGAGAGTTGTTTACCGTTAGTGCGTTGCCTTAAGTGTTATATTTAATGGTGCAGAAGAGGATTTTTGTTTCTGCCAAAGCAACTCAAGTCCACTTTTTCCCTCTACAGTTCGTTACATTTTCCTTTTATTTAATCTCTATTTTACAAACACACGTAACACAAACAACACTTGTAAAACCTATATGGGTATTTGATATTTATATTTTGAAATTTAATATTTTATGAAATTAGAGGTGAAAAATTACTGAAAATTTGTACTTAAGTACTGTTACAGTGCTTACACTGTACTCAACAAAAAGTAAAAGTACAAAGTACTCTTCTCAAAAACTACACAGAGTATCAATTACTTTTTAACCAATGGTTGTTTTACTACGTTGTCAATAGCATGCATTCGATTCGATTTACATGTATAAAATATCTACGTTCAAAGCAAATTTCTCAGACAACCCAAAAAGCATAGTAGAAAGTATACAATAAAGTATAGGAAAAAACAAAGTATAGAAAAATTACACTAAGACTAGTTTTGTAAACAACAAAGCAGGACTTTTTTTTTGTTAAAATAATGGCAAAAATGTTTTTAACTGGTATATAGCTTAATATTTTTTGTGCAAAATTTGCAACAATATTGCTCATATTTCAGCTTGTCAGAAGAGATGAAAAGATACTAAGCTTTTTATGTTGTTGTCTTTAATACGAGATTAAAGTTGTAATTTTATAAGAACTCTACCCCAAACCGCGTTAAAATGAGGGTGAGCATCTTGTGAAGTTATAATTGACATCAGTTTTACAAATAAGTAAATACTTAATCTTTTAATACCTAAGCACCAGATTCTCATCAGCTGCAGGACTTTGAAACGATCGTTTAAACGACTGAACCACGGACATGCTGATTTGCTCGTCGTATCTCGATAACTCTATAGAAGCTTCTCTTCTCAAAACGACTTTCTTCCGTCAATATTGCAACTTTATTCTGCCAACAGTATAACTATTCTCTTAATATGACTGTTCTCATAATATTATGACTTTATTCTTGTATATTGGACCTAATTCTCCGTCATACTTGCTTTACTAACCTCTGCTTCTGTTTTTCTTTTCACCGTCACAAATTTCCCAATCTCTCCTCTATGGAGGAAGATGTTTGAAAACATCCGCGCTTGTATCCTCCTCCTCTGTGTAGACTACTTCTACTGGCTTAGGCAAGCAGCCGATGTAATTTGAACACTGCTGCCACCTTGTGACTGGAGGCTTGTTTATCAGTCAAGCATGAATAATGGCAATAAACATCCCGAGACTTGCGAATATTTTAAATTGTGGGCGTACTCAGTAGCGACTTCTGATTTTAAAAGTAGCTAAGTAGATTACATGGTCTAAATTATACTTAAGTATGAGTAAAATTGCATACTTGAAAGAAATACTCATAAAAGTACTATTACTCAAAAAAATTACTTGATTACGGCAACATATTTGTAATTTGTTACTTCCACCCCTGTATGAATTATACACTTTTTTTTTTTTTTTATCTACAAGAACATACTGCAGTTGTTTTTTTTTTTTTACTTAATACTGATGACTCAACTTGCTTGTGGACTTCACCCACAAAAATAGTTAATATAAAACTATGCTTGGGATAAAATTGGTTGTTCTTTGGAAAGTTTATATTTTTAAAAATGGATCATTTGAACAGCTCTTTGAAATGAACAGATCCTGAAGATCCGGTTCCCTTCAAAGAGCCATAAGTCCCATCACTAGCTGATATGACAACAGGTCATTAATGTATGGTGGTGCTGAGCCGTTCAGTGATTTATAAACTAACAGAAGTATTTTAAAGTCTATTCTCTGAGCTACAGGGAGCCAGTGGAAGGACTTTAGAACTGGGGTGATGTGCTCCGTTTTACTGGTCTTAGTGAGAACGCAAGCAGCAGTGTTTGGGATCAGCTGCAGCTGTCTGACATTTTGGGCAGACCTGTGAAGACACTGTTGCAGTAATCTACTCAAGAAATGCATGGACGAGTGATGTTATTGTTTTTTTTTTTTACCAATTCAGAAATAAATGAACGGACTTGACCTGAAATCTGAGGAAACCATCTTGTGTGCACTGCACACCCATATGCAGAAATCAGCACAAATATGATCAAACACAAGAATTTACACACACACACACACACACAAACATAAGGACACTAGAGACATATTTACAGAGCAAATGTTTCAAGCACTACAAAAATGCACAACATTGTTGTGTACTGTACGTCTACAAGCCATTTCTCAATACATTAGAATGTCATTGAAAAGTGAATTTTTACTCAGTAATTTAACTTAGAAAGTGAAACTCATTGATTTATTACATATACAGTAGTTTCTTTCTGGTAATTTTGATGACTGGGGCTTACAGCAAATGGAAATCCAAACTTTATCTTACAAAAATGTTAATATTACAAAAGCAAAAATTATTTTTTTAAACAACAAATGTTATGTTCTAGCCTAAGCTGTCATAGGGAATACCGCTAAGTCCAGAGGACAGTTGTTGACACCCTCCACCTGGTGTACCCTGAACCTGGGATAATATCAGAAAGATCTTATCTGGGCTAAGGAGAAAACTGGATTGGACTGGACGGTTACTCGGTGGTCCAAAGTCCTCTTTTCGGATGAAAACAAAGTTTGCATTTCATTTGAATATCAAGGTCCCAGAGCCTTGGGGAAGAGTGGAGAGGGACAGAATCCATGTTGCTTAAAAGTCCGCTGTGAAGTTCCCACAGTCAGTGATGACTTGGGGTGCCATGTCATCTGCTAGTGTTGGTCCATCGGCTATTCTCAAGTCCAAAATTAGCACACACATCTACCAAGACATTTTAAAGCACTTCATGCTTCCTTCTGCCGACAGCTTTTATGGAGATGACTTCATATTCCAGCAGAACTTGGTACCCGACCCACACTGCTAAAAGTACCAGCACCTGCTTTAATGACCATGGTCTCAGCAGCAAACTGTCCTGAACTAAACCCCGCAGGGAATCTATGGGCTGTTGTCAAGAGGAAGATGAAACGGCTAAAACATGGCTGGGTAACAGCCTTGGTACACATGCTGTGTACCTTGTAGGGCTGCAGAAGCCTGATGCCAAGTCATCTCAGAACTTCTTCAGCTCCTTACAAGAACATTCATATCCATCCAACTTTTTCACATTCTTTCACGTTACAACAAAAAAACTTGAATGAATTTATGTGACAGACCAACATGAAGTAGCACATATTTGTAAAACAAATGGAAAACAACACTTTTTTTTTTGTTTAATTTTAGACTGGATGTAGATCATCTGTAAATATTAATTAAAATCTTGCCCTAGCTTCTTACTTGAATTAAGTCTGGACATTGACTAGGTCATTTTAATACAAAAAGCTCTGGAAAGGCAAGATTACTGTACAGACTGTGCTTAGTGTTCTACCTGTTTTAAAATACTGAACTGAGATTTGAAGTGCAGCAGAACTTATTTTCTTTAAGTAGTGAGCAAGTCACTGGTCCCAGGTGACTCCTGTTGTCAGAACCACGTGTCACCTCAGACAAATTCAGGCTGGTCAGAATGAAGTATGGATAGAAGTAGGAGGGAGGATATGAGTAGGAATTTTTTTAAGCCTTTATTTGGAACATCAATTTACAAACAAAAACATGGCAACAGTGTTAGTACAGAATATCAGTTGGGTTACACAGGTTGAGCTGCATATATTCAAAGTAAAAAAGAAAAATAGAAAAAAAATAGAAGAAAACAAAAACAAAACAAAAAAAAATAGAAAACATGTTTGTAACACAAACATTGAGGTTTATAGCAACGCTGTTAAAGTACAGAGATGTTGAGCAGGTTTACTCTTAACCACATTTAGAGACTCACAAAAGCAGTTTAGGAAATATTTCAAATGACATAAATTTGGATGAACTTAAAAAAAATAAATAAATAAATAAATCTGCATTTATGAACAAAAAAAAAAAAAAAAAAAAAAACTTTCCCAGTAAAATTTAATTATTCAATAAGAATTCTGTTTTGGGGTTTTGAAGATATATACCAAATTTAATTAAGCTTAAACTCAAAGTTCAATTCCTTGGGTTTGGAGTCAACCCTACATGCAACTGCAAAAATCTTGCTTGATACAACAATGAAAGAAAAGATGATCTAAACCCAGCAGTATCACATTTAAATCTAGTCTTTAAAAAAACATTAGTTGGGTAGATATTTAAAATTTTAAAATGAACTTCCTTTACTTTGGGAGGTAGAGGGAAGGAAATATATTTGGTTTTAATTTTAGAAATCACATTCGAGTCGTAATCTTTAAGAATATATTGCCGTTTAACCTGACCAGGACACAATTCCCTCTGTAAAACTCTCCGAGTGCGTTTGTCATTTTTTAATCTTTAAAGTCTATATCTTCTATATACAGTTGACTTCGGACAGGGGAAGTTTTGGAATGACATATCTTCTTCAACCACAGATACAACCATAAGAACTGGGGTTGCTTTTATCAACTTATGAGTCTCAACATCAAAAACAAGACTGAATTTCAAACAAAATTCTTTGAACGATAATACATCAACATTATCATTCATGAAATGTGATATGGACCAAGTATCCATCACAAACAAGTTCTCTAAAAATACCGATTTTCTATTCAACAAAATATACCTGTTGTTCCAGACTGGGGTCTTATGTGCTGTGAAATTATGTTTATACAGGAATTTCCGATAAAGCCGGACCTGTTGATGAAAATCTGACAGTTTGATGGGTAACTTAAGTCGCATCGCAAAAGAAAATCAATTCCACCTACAGGCTGAAAAACATAATTAGGAATCCCAAACCAAAACGATTCCGAACAGATGCAAAGTGATTTCAGCCAATTAAGTAGGAGAACAGCGTTCATGGAGCCCAAATCGATTACATTACCACCACCTTCCTCATAGTTTTTAACCATAGCTTCTTTTCTAATATAGTGACATTTGTTCTTCCATACAAAATAAAGTTCATTTTGTTTATGGCTTTAACAATGTCAGGTGGCACCGACAGAGAGCATGCTGGGTAGATCAGCCTGGATAAACTGGCCATTTTGGTTAGGAGGGTTCTTCCAAACATAACGATATCCCTTGGAATCCATCGATTTGAAATTAATTTACATTTTTCAATATTACTGTGGATGTTCTCTTCTCAGACGCTGCTTTATCTTTACAGACCAGTATTGCTAAATATCTCACCTCTTTCTTTACTTTCATACTGTGCAATGTTTGCAGAGGATACTCATGAATAGTTAGAATTTCACACTTGTCTATATTTCAGTGCAAGCCAGAGGCTTTAGAGAAACTATCTATAGTTTGTAACACTAACAGAATTTGACTGCTGTTCTTTAAGAAGAGGGTTGTGTCATCAGCCAATTGGCTTATTACTAAATTTCTTCCAAATATGTTAATGCCTTCAGTGTTACTGGTTTAATTGGAATTGGTAACATTTCAGCCACCATTATAAATAGTAAAGGGGAAGAGGGACAACTCTGTCTTACAACTCTTCACAATGAATCTAGGGCAGGTACTGTGATCCAAAGAGACTGAACTGGTAATGTTATTATATAGCCGTCCCACAACATTCAGAAACTTTTGTCCAAAACCGGCCAGAGTGTGCGTTATGAAAGGGTGCTCAACACAGTCAAAAGCTCTGTAAAAGTCTAAGAGTAATACAAAACCACCTTTATTAATTAAATCACTGTAGTCAAGCAAATCTAACACAAGTCGAATATTATTATGTATTGAATGATCTTTTAAAGAACCAGATTGTGTTTCGCTGATTATTGAGAACCTTTCTTTTAATCTTGCAGCAACAGCTCCATAGAAGATTTTATGATCTCTATTTAACAAAATAATCGGCCTGAAATTGTTTATTAAGCATTTATCCTTACCTGATTTCAGAATCAGAGAAATTAAGTCTTCTTTCATAGTAGGAGTCAATATCTTTCTCATTAGAAATGCATTTATAACAATTAAATAGAAGATTTGCAATATTGTTCCAAAAAATCCCAATAAAAATGCGTTGTCAGAGCATCAGTACCTGGGGATTTATTCTAGTGCATTTTAAAGACCACTGTCTCTCGCTCCTCTGGTCTGACTTCTGACTCTCACAGATTTTTAAAGTTAGTGGAATCCCGTTTTGCATTTTCTCAAAGAGACAGTTGGAGTCATCTTTTGAAAAGTGAGTGGAGTATAAGTTAGAAAAAAATGAAAAACTTCTTTTTCTATAATCTTACTGTCTTTCCATTCCTCATCATTGAGCAATAAAGTTGTTATAGAATTCCTTTGTCTATTTTTTTCAAAGAGACCGAATATGAAGAATTGTTTTCCCCAGCTTCCATCCATCTTGCCCGAGACCTGATATAAGCACCTTTTGCCCTTTGCAGATATAAAGCATCTGATTTAGCTTGTAGTTCAATTCCTGTTGGGCTGTTTGAATCAGAAGAATTACAAATATGATTAATTTTCTCTAAATAAAATCACACTCACTGTTTATCTTTCTTCCTAAATTCTTTGCTGAAATATATAGTATCCAATCCCATTTTACATTTTAAAAATTACCCTTTATTTATATCATCTACAACTGAATGATCAGCTTCAACTGATCGGACAGTGGTGCTTCAGAGATTGCAGATTTTGTGGTGCATGTTTGAAGGTAATCACTTACTCACCAATAGTCTAATCTAGACCTACATTGTCCATCAGGTTTTATCCATGAATATTCAGCGCACCCTGGGTTCGAGGTTCTCCAAACATCAGTTAGGTTGGGATCTGTCACAAAAGTATTTATCAAAGAATTACATTGTTGCTTTCCTCATCTTAGAGGCCACCTGTCCAGCCATTCATTCAAAGTCATATTCCAGTCCCCTCCCAGAATAACATAGTCAGTGAGGTACTGAGTTTAAATTCCAGTATAACTTCAGATAATTCCTCCAGTAGAGATTGGTTTAAAGTGTCATTATTAAAGCCATAAGCATTAACTATTATGAGGACCAAATTTTGGTCCCCACTAACAACCAATGTTCATTTCTGTCTCCTTTGTGTGTCAAGATTTCCCCAGGAAAACTGTTGAAGCAAACTGCAACGCCAGCAGTTCAGTTTGTCCCCTGGCTGAATAAAACCTCGTCACTCCATTGGTTAGTCGAAAAACTTTCATCTGTACTTGAGGAATGAGTGTCTTGAAATAAAAAGCAGTTTGACTTCTGTCCTTTCAAAGAACAAAAATAATGCTTTCCTTTTAACAATGTCTTTTAAACCTCTAACACTGAGTGAACCAAATGAAATTTTTCCATTCAACGTTAAAAACAACAAGAGAGATCCTTGAATAGAAAGGATAAGAGAAAACTCAGTTAAACTGAAGACAAACAATCACATTCAGTCGGTTAGCTGTAGAAAACTTAAACTGAGGAGTTGCAAGTCTTTTTACAAATTCTACATTTCCAACCTATTCAGTATACATACCTTCCAGTCCAATTTGGTGGCCATCAATATACCCAAAGGACCACGAAAGTAGGCCACCTTTCCTGCTTCCCGAGCTTGATCAATAAGTGACCACAGATGATTTCTCTCCTCCCAGTCTTCTTTGGGTAGCATTTCAGCAAACCTGATGCCCAGCTCTTTACAGTAAGCAGATGTTTTGATCTTCCTTTAGACTTCTTCCTTCACTGATCTTCTTGTGAATAACACAATGACATTTCTGTGTTTGTTTTCCATCTTCTGTCCAAGTTGATGTACAACATCCACTTCTTCCTCCAGCCTTGAGACGGATTCAGGAACGATGTGCTTCAAAGCCTGTATGACTAACGCCCTGATGTCCTCATCTTTCTCCTCCTTCAAGCCTTCTATGCGAAGGCTCCATCTCATTCTGTATCTTTCCTGTTCTCCAAGCTTCTTTTTAAGATCAGCATTCTCCTCTCGTAGTTTTTTCACTGTGCTTTTCCGGCTCTTGCAATCTTTAGCTTTGCCAGCATTAAATTCCACCGCTTTGGCTCGCGAGCATCACACTGCTGCATGTCACCACCGCGGTCAAGTGAGCTGACTTGGAAATACGAGGTCAAGCCAGCCCACGTTAGCTCCTGTTGAAGATTAGCTTCGCACATACATGGTGCATTATGGTAGCAGAGCAGCAGAAGAAAAAAATTAATGAAGGGAAAATGAAAGGCATAACTGTCAAAAGTTTGTACTTATTACCTACATATAACTTTCACACACATATACTACATCCAGAATAAATATTTAATCATTTTGCTGCGCAGTTTTGGAGATGAATTAAGTCAAAGCACCCCATAATGGAAACTGAGAACATTATTTTGTTATTTTTCAATTTTTTTTCTCCAAAATTCTAAAAGGTGACGACAAACTCTCTTTGGGTTATGTTAATAGATCACATCTACTTTAACTAGAATAAATATTTCATCATTTTACTGCACGGTTTTGGAGAAATACAACAAAGTCCCTCATATTGCTTATCCAGGGTATGCATGTCTCATTTTCAAAAATTTATTTCTCATAACTCCTAAGAGGTGATAACAACATCTCTTTGGATTATGTAAATAGTCTACCCATATGATAACCAGAATAAATATTTCATAACTTTACTGTACAGTTTTGGAGAAATACTACGTCAAAGTACCTCATATTGCCAATCCAGAATATACATATCACATATTCAAATTTTTATTTCACCAAAATCCTAAAAGGTGACAACAAACTCTCTTTAGATTATGTTAATAAGTCACCTGTATTTTATCCAGAAATATTATTTCATAATTTTACTGTTGATTAAAAAAACAAACAAACATGTCAAGTGCCTCATATTGCCTATCCAGGCTATGCATTTGTCTCATTTTAAAGAATATATTTCTTCATAATCTTAAGAGGTGACAACATATTCTCTTTGGATTATGGTAATGGATCACCTCTACTATAACCATAATGAATATTTCATAATTTTACTGCACAGTTCTGGAGAAATACCATGTGAAAGTGCCTTATAATGGCAATAAGGAACATGGTTTTGTGACGCTTCCAAATATTTAATTCTCTCAAATCTTAAAAGGTGACGACAAATTCTCTTTGGATTATGTTAATAGGTCATCTGTATTGTAACCATAAATATTTAATATTTAATCCAGGATATGAATAAATCTCATTTTCAAGAATTAATTTTTCTCAAATCCTCAGAGACGACAACAGTCTGTACTAGGAATGTGTTAAAGGATCACACATTTTATTACCGAAATAAATAATTCAGAATTTTACTGTAGAATTTTGTAGATGCACTCATTCAAAGTACGTTATAGTGGATAACCAGGATATGTGCTGTCATTTTCAGGATTTCATTTCTCTGTTTCCTCAGAGGTGACAACAAACTCTCTTTGGATTATATCACAGGATCACCTTAGCTATAAACCACAATCAATATCTCATAATCTTACTGTACAGTTTTGGGGATAGACAAAGGTGTTTTATATCATAACAATTATCCAGTTCAAGCTGATTTCATTTTTCCATCGGTAGCCTGTTAATAAAACAAGATGAGATATTTTCTGTGGAATTAACAGTTAAATCATTCCTAAACACTTTTTAAAATGTTTTTTTATTCAGTGTCGCTTTTAATCTAAATAACTCACAAAGAAATCTTTTTTTTAATAGATTAAATGAACATTATAAAAAAAAATTGATTAACAGGCATCTTACAAATAAAACTTTACTTCTTCACTTCTAAATAACAAAAACTTCTTACACCTAAACTACTAAGTCATAACATTGTAACTTTATTCTATTTCTCCAAAATTGTACAGTAAAATGATGAAATATTCATTCTAGTTATAGCTGATGTTATCTAACATTAACATAACCCAAAGAGAGTTTGTCGTCACCTTTTAGGATTTTGGAGAAAATAAATTGGAAAATGACAAAATAATATTTCCAATTCTCATTATGAGATACTGTGACTTAATTCATCTCTAAACCTGTACAGTAAAATGATTAAATATTTATGCTGGGTGTAGTATATGTATATGAGAGTAATAGGTAGGTAATAAGTACAAACTTTTGACAGTTATGCCTTTTATTTCCCCTTTTTCACCTGCAACGGCACTCCTGCTGCTCTATTACCGTAATGCACTTTGTACGCGCGAAGCTAATCTTTAACAGGAGCTAACGTCGGTTGGCTTGACCGCATATTTCCAAGAGTCGGCTCATTTCACCAGTGTGTCACCTGTTGGTCAATGGTGTTCACTTTCTCTCCAAGCGTCATAATACCTTTCATTGTGTCTCTAAGATACATTTTCTCCAGGTATCTTGCTTGGCGTTGAGGGTGCAGAGTCACCTCGTTCCCTTTTATTTTGAGTGGAAACGTCCGTGGCGTAGCCATGGTCTTTGTTAGCAACGGCTTCCTTCTTTTTCGAGTCAACTCTCTGCTTGAGTGGCTTAATAATGTTCTCGGAAGCCATCTGGGTGTTTTGGTGGAGAATTAACTTAAAAGATAAGATCAATTAGGACTTGCACTGCGAGCTCTAGAAAACACTGCCGCTCAACCCGCCATCTTGTCCCCGCCCAAGTAGGTAGGATATGTGCAGGTGTTTACCTGAGTTTCTCATCCAATCCAGTAACTTTGGGAGCTCAGGGGGATTCACTTGGCTCAGCAGCTCCCGCAGCTTCAACCTGGCCTCATCGACGTTCATGATGAACCGTCAAGAACAAACCGAATACCCTGGCTTTCTCTGTGGTCACGGTGCAGAAAACACGTGTTGGCACTGTGGAATGGAACCAGGGGAACTTACGTCATCATCATCGCTAGAATTTCTCCTCCTTTCCTCCTCCGCTTTCTCTTCTTCTTCAGTCTTGCAAACTACATTGTAATAAGTGACTTACTGTCACCTACTGGTAAAACATAATTCCTGCAGAGTCCAATCAGTGTGCTAACTCTCCAACAGGAGTCGGACCCTTTACAATTACAGTACAACTCAAGGCATGGCTAAAAATACAGAATCAATATATGGAGTATTCCATTTAATAATTTGGTTGTGCTGTTTAAAATCAGTGAAACTAAATCACAAGTATGACACAAACTATTTTATACAACAGACGAACACTGTAAAACATTGTTTTCATTGATGGCTCATCTTTTTTGATGAGGTAAGATGATAAAATCATGGAATCATTAAATGTTGAGAAACAAAATCATGGAAGCATGAACCAAAGACATTATAAATACTTTGTACTTTGTTGCAGCTCCTCTATTCGAAGTTAGGAACAATTCTTGAATTCTATGAGCCACAGATGCACAAATGAAAGATATATATATATATATATATATATATATATATATATATATATATATATATATATATATATATATATATATATATTAACAGTGTTTCAACTATCCTGTATACGAGACAGATCAGCAAGATGGAGTCTTGTCAGGCATCTGTTTTTGTTCCATCATAATAGCTTAATTGAATTTAAACCAAAGACTGTTTTCAGGTCTTGTCTTATAGCTGATTTCCTGAAGAAAAGTTTGAAGACTGTTTTCCCTGTGGACATATGCATTGTTATCTGAACATGACTTCATCATCACCAAATGTACTGTGGAAAGCTAGAAGAAAAAAAAGTGAGAGCATTTATTTTCCAGCTGTGTGCTTCCTGTAGATAATCAGATGAACAGACTTCCATCTGCTCCGTTTCATTGCAATGGCACCAAACAGAAGATCCAAGACAATCTCCTTGGCCAACGGAGATTCAGGGCTCATCACAGAATCCCAGTTTCTTTCAACCTTCCACCCTCCATGAATGGTTCTCCGTGTCCCGCCAGAACCTTGTTTTCTATGATTAGAAGTTAGTAACGATTCTAGAATGATGTTTCTAGACACAAATCTAATTTCCTTGAGCTGATTTCTTACAGTTGGTAGACAAATATTAACTTCTGTTTCTCATTACTTTAATATTAATATCACAAATAAAGAAATCATTAATACCCTAAAACATTTCTTGTATATAATAAACAAAAAAATAACTAAATCTTCTTCATTATCCAAAGGTGTTCAAAAAAAAATCCTCTGAGGGGAACATCAAAATTAATTCTTCCAAAACGAACACAACAAAGTTCTTTACTGAAAATGGATTATTTATGCTAGTCTAATAGACTAGCATTTACTATCTTGCTAATGAAATAGATTTGATTATATTCTGGTCAGCACGTGTGGCAGCTTCAATAAAACAAGGAGTCTTGGCAGTTGGTCTAAAGCTGATCTGAATATTGTGAGGAGGAAAGACATCGGCAATGAGTTGAGAAAAGCAAAGTTGCAGGAAATCAATCTCAGAAGAATTGTAAGACCATCTGAATCTCCATTATTCTTCATAGAGAACGATTATTCTCAAGTTGAAAATGTTAAAGTGTAGTGTTATGCTACCCTTACAAGGGAGATTTTAACCTGTTCCCAGGTCACCCAGACTGTCATTCAGGACACAGCTGATGGCCTTCAGGGCCTCAGATAAACAGGGTGGGAGAATTTCTGTGTGCACACAGAAAGACTGTCTTCTATGAAAGAAACGTTTTAAAATCCTTTTTAGGATTACATTAGAGCTCTAAACACTTCCAGAATAATGTACTTTTTGTAAGGTGTTAATGATTTTTAGTGCTGGATGCCACAGCAACATAAAATGACGAAGCAGAGAGATATGTGAAGTTTAGATCCATCCAAAAAAGTCATTAGGTCTGGTCTGATCACCTGGGCCAGGGGTCTGCAACCTGCAGAGTTGTAAGTGGCTCTTTGGACCTTCCACAGTGCCTAACTTTGGCTAATAATGATAAAGAACCTACTAATGTTTTTAAATATAGATATAATAACTAATGCAGATTTTAGCAGTTTTCTATGGAACAACTGCATTGAATTTCCACAACAGAACGATACCAAAAGTAACATTTTTTTAGATCTAATTTTCTTGTCATTAGGTTGGAAACTATATGCTTTTTTTAAAAAATAATTTTTCACAAAAATCTTCTGCTTCTCATAGGAACCCCCCCCCCCCCCCAGAAACATCCATTCTATTTTTGGCTCAAGTGGCCTCTATTGAACAGTTGGGGAAATAGGATGGAGAGAGAGGGCAAAGACTTGCAGCAAATGGCTCAAGACCTGGAATCAAACCAAGGACAGCTGCGCTGAGGACTATAGCCTCTGCACATGCTACATGCACTCTACCAGTCGAGCCACCCAGCACCCATACATTCTAATTTTTAAAACCTAAACGTAGAAATAAAATGATAGTTCTTATTTCCTATATTTATCAAAAATAATGAGTTTTTTTTTGTTTTTTTTCAAAAGGTCATATAACATTTGAAACTTTGCAAAATTACTGAGAAGATATTTTTACTCAGTGTCGTCAAGGTGATCCTAAACCTCCAACTGGGAAACTCTCGTGACTAAATCCTGTGAGCAGCATTTGCAGAGTTGCATTGAACTGAAGCACAAGACTTCTCTGACTATGTTTTTCAGAGAGATGAGACCACAGTGAAGCTGCTTGGCAGTGAATCACAGCTGCATGTCTGTCCACAACTAAACAAGATCTAGAGAAACTCATCCATGCGTTTATCTTTACTGCAACAGTGTCTTCACAGATCTGCCTAAAAAAAAAAAAACCCAATCAGCTGCTGCTCGTGTTCTCACTAAACCCAGGAAGATAGAGCACGTCACCCCAGTTCTAAGGTCCTTCCACTGGCTCCCTGTGTCTCAGAGAATAGACTTTAAAATACTTCTGTTAGTTTATAAATCACTGAACAGCTTAGCACCAAAATACATTAAAGACCTGTTGTCATTGTATCAACCTTCCAGATCTCTCAGGTCTTCTGGTTCTGGTCTGCTCTGCATCCCCAGAACCAAACGTGGAGAAGCAGCCTTCAGTTTTTATGCACCACTAATCTGGAACAAACGCCCAGAAAACGGCAAAACAGCCAAAACACTGAGTTCCTTTAAATCAAAGCTTAAAACCCACCTGTTCAGAGCTGCCTTTGATTAGTAGCCTGGACCATAAATATGCAAAAAAATCCAGGTAAGATAAGCTTGGCTTTCCAAAGGGTGGAAATTTGAGTGTAAATCAGTTAAATAAAATAGTGAATCATTGATCAATGTTTTTGCCAATGATTTTGATGTTTTGCTGTATACTTGATTGATGTTTTTATGATGTAAGGCCATCATAATGCCTTGCTGCTGAAATGTGCTGTACAAATAAACTTGACTTAAACATCACATCAGCACAAACAGCTGCTACCAGCTGATTTGGACTTGTTTAGCAGCTACAGAACCAGGCAACTTAAATCTGATTTAAAATCTGTATATAAAACAGGTGCTAGGTATCAGCAATCTTCTTGTTTGCTTAAAATTAGTTTATGTTTTTATTTTTTATTTTTCACAGAATGCAATACATAAGTGTTACATATACAGACAAGATTCATATTTAGCTCTTACACATGAAACCCCTGGAAAAATAGGACCAAAGAAGAAGAAAATGAAGCTTATTTCTTTAGTGGCTAACAGTTAGATCAGTAACAGGACACAGCTGAAGTGATTTCAATATTTCCTGCCCAGCCTTGTTCCAGCAGTTTGTCTTCTTCTTTTGACCACACTTTCCTTCACTCTCAGACCTCCATCCATTCCACTTCCCTACCTTTCTGCATCCCACTCATCTTCTACATCCATGCCCCCTCTCATGTCATTCATCATCATTCTTTTGCATTTACTATCCCTATTTTTCTCTTCTCACTCATCCTCCTCATGTGTCATTGTGACGTCTTTTCGTCATCCTCCACCAACTCAACTTAGTTCATCTATGCAATGCCAGTTCAAAATTATTCCGGTGCCGTATTTGCTATTCAATTCAACAAAATTCATGATAATGTTATAAAGTCCAAGTCAGCTTACTAATCACTCCACCCGGTTTTTTATTTTCTCTTTTCTGAAGCTACCATTAGGGGTGGGGGGCGGAAGCATGAGAAGGGTCTTAAGGAGGCCAAGTCTTCTGAGAGGAAAAGTTGATCCTGATCATCCTTCTCATTAACCACTGAGATGCTGAGATGTTTTAGATGAAACTAACATTCAGCTCCTCCTGTCTTTTCCTTAACTCACAATGAGCTCATGAACTCATTCCTGGCCATTATTAGTACAAGGCATGATCTTTTATTTACATAAAAGCCATGTTGCTCCATTAATATACCAAGGGGCCACTCATCTCTGACAAGGCAGATTTTTGTGCAAGTCGCATGAAAATGATTAGAGAGCAGCTCCTGTTTACAGATGAGACAACTTTCATAGATCTTTTTAGAAGGAAAACTTTCATTGTCTTCTCCTCTAGAGATTTAGCTGACAACAGAAGTCACAATGTGTGCACAACAATAACTTCGCCTTAACTCAGTGCTTTCCAACCTCATCCTCTGCTGGTAACCTGTTATAACAGAGATTTTGAAATACTTTTAACACTACTAGTATGGAAATAAAGAACATTTAAACATTGTAACATTTCTTCTATCCAGTCAAAGGAAGCTTGATGAGTGCAGCCTGCCCTGGACCGAGCCGCAGGTTCATCAGGTCCATGCCGCTACCATCAGGGAGGGCGCTGCTGTTGGTGCTGATGGTGACTGTGGCGTGCCGAGGAAGAGCCGCATCATTCATCTGCAACACTGCCTCCTCCTCTGCCCCCCAGTTAAAGGCAGCCAGGTAACGATCATTCTGATCCCAGACCCGAAGGTATACCAGAGAGGAGGAGGAGTTGGAGAGGAGATGAAAATCTCCATAAAGGAGGGAGTGCTGTTTAGCCCGCAGCTCGGTCACAGAGCGGAAGAAGTTCCAAAATGACAGCCTCTCAGTCTGCTCCGCCTGGAAATAGAGAGAGGAGAGACACACACATTATATATCTATATATATATATATATATATATATATATATATATATATATATATATATATATATATATATATATAGATAGATAGATAGATAGATAGATAGATAGATAGATAGATAGATAGATAGATAGAGAGAGAGAGCCTTCATTAAATTAAGTTACAAATAATGGAATAAGCATGAATTTTATCAGTAACAACCCTCCAGTGTGTAAACATTAGACAACTATCCTGTTTGGAAATATTGCAGCTGGTTACCTGCAGAGTCCCATTCAGCTCCTCTTTAAAGTCCCAAAGCATCTTGGGAAACTTAGATTCCTAATGCAAATATGGAAAGATTAAAAAAAAAAAAAAGTTCAGCAGTTTCCATTTCAAAGGTAGTCAGAAATTAGTTGGAGACTCTACTTATACTGCAACTAAGATAACTTTAGGATTTATTTGCTGTTAAGCAAAACCTCAGAAACAGGCTGCTTTGTTTGCATAGTTGTCTCACCCCATCCATCAGGCCAATCTCATCTCCATAGTTGAAGACAGGTGTCCCAGGCAGGGTCAACAGCAGCAGCTGGTAGAGTTTGACATGAGCTGGGTTAACTAATGAGGCCAAGTGACCCTCAGCTCGTCCCCCCAGATTCCAAGCCAGCTTTGTCTGACCGTGGCTAGAGTACAGTCTCTGGATGGTCTCAGCATAACGGGTGGGCTCAGGGTCACCTGATGTCAGCACGCTGGATATCAGAAGGTCGACTCCAGTTGAGGAAAGAAGAGCAGACACATCTTCAGCAGAGGAGCTTTCTGTGACACCAAGCAGGAGTCTGAAAGATACAGACACAGGTTCACTTAGCAAATCCAGTACTCACATGACAAACAGCTTGTTTTTACTACTGGAGCTATTTTCAAACCCAGAAGTTAAGTTAATGTCAAAAAATGGTCATTGTTCTTATGTCTAAGGAAATAATGTCACTGACGCTGTAGACCACATGTGCTAAACTCAAGGCCCAGGGGCCAAATCTGGCCCGCCATAGCTTTTTATGTGGCCCTCTAGATTCCAGAAGGACACTTAAATAGAACCTTCAAGATAAGAAGATAACAGTTGTGCTCAAATATCATTTTATCAATCAAATCAAAGCAGTTTTTTACCTGTATACTGTCAGCATACATCAGTCAGTGCCTTCAGTTTTTCATGGAAATTCATGCAAAATCAACAGTTTCCTGCTTTTTATCTGCTACAGCACAATTGTAAGTTTATAGCAAATTTTCTGCAAAAATGGTCAAAAACATTGGGTTTATGTGATGCAACCTCCAACCTGCAGGTGGCAGTATTTCTTACTTCAACTACACTGCTGCCTAAGTTGAATTCAAGTTTGTGAAGAATCAAGTGGTCAAATATTTTTGAATTACCACAACAAAATCTTTCATTTTGATTGCAAAAAAACAAAAACAAAAAACAAACAAACAAACAAACAAAAAAAAAAAACCCCACAAAAACAATCATGAATCCTGGAGGGACTGATCAATGTGAAAAGATGTTTAGTATTATTTCATTTTAAGAGTAACTCATCAAATGCAGAGATAGCTATTTATTAATATTTTAACAGTTTGCTAATGGGTTTATCAATGCATTCTGCATTCTGGCCCAACCAGCCCTTGAGAACATTCATGATCATAATGTAGCCCAAAATGAGAAGGGGTTTGACGCCCCTGCTGTAGAGAGTGAGATGAGACCGTTTTTAAGCAGCCATGCTTCTCTGAAGCTTTAAGGAATTTGAGCTTTTTCCTGACTGAAGCTTTCACAAAGTTTGAAAAAGCAAAGCAAGGTTAGAATGAGCAACAGAAAGGGGTTGGGAATTCCTTTAAGACAAAGTCATTCCTGATCTTATTGGAGTTTCTTTCTTGTTGAAATATTTTGATCAGAAGTTATGAAAAAAAAAGAAAAGAAAGAAAGAAAAAAAAGAAAGACCTTGTTAATTTACTGATAATAAAATTAGAGCTTAACATTTAATGTATGACCTTTTTAATCCTTTCTTTAACACGTATGTGTTCCAGGAAGATAATGAAGGCAGTCTGAACCATTCATGTACAGCAAAGGAAGCAGGAAACATCACAATTTGCTTCGCTCATATGAAACAGGTATTTGGTTTTTGGAAAAAAAAAAAAACCCTCATCCTATCTGAGATCACAGGTTATGGATGAATCCTGTACCTTTTTGACCCTCTCTGCAGATCCTTCTCTGTCCCATTCTGGATGATGGCTCGAATGTCCGCCCAGAGAGATGGAGCCATGCTGGCCAGTTGCTCCACCCCCGAGAGCTGGACTCCATCCACACCTTCATTCAGCCAGAACACCAGGGCAGACTGGAACCACATGGACATATTTCACTGAACAGGTGGTTTCTCTAAGACCTTGATTAATAATACCAAAAACCTTAAGCTTCTCTTTGCATTTTTTATGCTGTACCAAAAAGAAGTCAGTAGGTGACAGTGAGTGACTTAAATGTAGGTTTTAACTTTTAACTTTGATTCTACAACCTTTCCTCAAAATGTACCGTCCCATAAAAATAAAATATTTGGTGACTTTACAACAACAAACTTTGTTGACTTGATTGCAGGAGCTACACCAGCACAAAATGATGAATAATCATGAAGTGGATAAATGACATGACATGATTTTTATTTGGTTTATATTAAAAAAAATCTGAAAAGTATGACATGCATTTATATTCAGCCACCCTGAGTGAACACTTTGTAGAAACACCTTTAGCTGCAGTTCCACATACAGGTCTTCGGGATATCTCCAACAGCTTTTGCAGTCAGCATGGCAGAAAACAAAAAATTGAAGCTTAGTCATATTGGATGGTGAGCATCTGTGAACATCATGTTTCATCTCTTGCCACACATATTCTCTGCTGTATTCAAGTCTGGACTTGTTTTGGGTTGCAGTCCTTCTGGAAAGTGAACCTCCACCTCAGTCTCAAGTCTTCTGCAGCCTCTGGCAGGGTTTCTTCCAGAAATCTAGGCCAGAGAGGTCAACTTTGGTCTCACCGGGGTCCCCTCTTCAACAGGTTGCTGTTTCTCCTACATGGCTTGTGGGAAAATCTAAGGCTCTTCTAATGGCTTTCTTACAACAAAAGGTTTCTTCATGCCTCTCATCGACTAAGGCTAGATTTTTGGAATGCATAACCAATAGTTGTCATCTCAGCAGATTCTCAAGGCAATTGTTTGCACTGGATTTTAACTAAGGGGTATCAGAGTTAAAGGGGAATTAATACAAATGCATGCCATGCTTTTTGTCTTTTATATTATAAAACACATTAAAGCTTGTGGTTACACCTTGACTAAATATGACAAAGTTCAAGCTGGGTGGGAACACTTTAGCAAGAAGCTAGAGAAGAAGACCTCAGAATGAATGTCTTAGCTCACTTCTACCTCATGCTTATGATTTCCTGTATATTTAGCTCATACTGGTTTCCAACTTGTCCAGCACCAATAACAAAAGTAAGTCATTACCTTCAGTCTCTCTGCTACATTTGTTACACTGTTTTTGGAGAACCAGGGTTCAGATGACCCCTGGTAGTTGGGGGTCAAATCCAAAACCACAGAAATGCCTACAAAAGAGGAAGAAACCAGATATTTACATATTGCATATAGAAGACACATAACTATTTCTTTCTCACAGCCTAACACTAAATCAGACTGAACCTGTCCTGTTTTTGATCAGCTAGGATAACTGATTTTTAATGTGCTAATTTCCACAATAATGAGAGCAAGAACTCTTTGAAGTTTTTATTTATTTATATTCAGAAGTTTACATCAATTTCCTCAATATTTGGTTGAATTGCCTCTTAAACTTTATGACTTAAGTGAAACAATTTAAGTTTCCTTCCACCAGCTTCTCACAATAGTTTGCTGGAATTTTGGCCCACTCCTCCAGACACACCTGGTGGAACTGAGTCAGGTTTATAGCCCGCCTCACTTCCACACACCTTTTCACCTCTGCCCTATTTTCTTTTTAAATTGAACTGAGATCAGGGCTTTGTGACAGCTATGCCCAAACACTGACTTGTTCAGTGGTACACTAGGGTCATTGCCAGTTCAGAACACCCATTTGTACCCAAGCTAGAACTTCCTGGCTAACGTGTGAGATGTTTTTCCTCATCATCTCATCTATATTGATAAGTGCACCAGTTCCTCCTGAAGCAAACAGCCCCACAACATAGTGCTGCCTCCCAAGGCTTCACATTTGTTATTGATATTAAATAAAGCCCAACATGTCCTGGAAGAAACAGCTCTCCACATTCTTTACTGTTCACTAGTCTTACATCATTTGAGTTATTTTGCGGAGTTATGGGGCAACAACTACATAACTTCACTCCAGTCATTAATAACTTTGCAAAAATGAGCAATGAGAGTAATCAATAAGGTTGGTTATTTGGATCACACAAATGCACTATTCATAAAATCTAAATTGTTAAAATTTGCTGACATAGTGAAATTACAAACAGTTATCTTGTTTAAAACAAACAAAAAAAATTCTTATCCAAAAAAAAGGAAGGACTTTAAAACTTAAGTCAAAAATGTGAATTTAAAAGGCTAACATTTAGAACTAGAAGAAAAAGCTTTTGTGTGTCAGTATGTGGGGTGAAACTGTAGAATGGTTTAAGCGTGGAGATCAAGCAAAGTCCAAACAAAACGCTTTAAAACATCATTTATGAAGATGGTCATCACTGCATATTATGAGAAATAATTACTCAATTATTACCGCTATTATCTATGTTACTGGTACTACGTAATGAAGTTGTTGATTTATATTGCAATATGGTATATTGATATAGATAGAATTTTTTAAAAAGTATTGATGCTTGCTCATAATGACATGCAAAATGAATGCATGTACCAGTTATAGATATGGATATAGAAACTACAAACTAAGAAAGAATGTCATAACCGAGTTAACGTGAATAGCAATTTACTGGATGATGCCAGTGCTGGAAGAGGGGTGGGTTTAAAAATAAGTTTATACTTCGACCCATTCCTTTGAAAATGCAAATATATTTTACTATTGTTCTTCTTTGGTTGCTTTTTTTTTCTTTGTATATCATTGTGTTTATTCTTTTATTACACTACATTCAATAAACTCAACTCAACTAAACAGTTGGGATGGTGTTTTCTAGCTTACAAGCGTCCACCCTTTTCCTCCAAATGTAACAGTTGCACTTTATACAACTGTTTGAACAGTGGTACTTTCAGGCATCTGAAAATTGGACCCAAGGAGGAACCAAACTAATGGAGGTCCACAGTTCTCTTCCTGATATGTTGGCTGATGTCCTTAGATTTTTCAGTGATGTCACAAAAGGAAGCAGCATGTTTGAGATGTTGTCTTAAAATAAATCCACAGGATTGCCTCCACTTAACTCAAATATTGTGAATCAATCTATTAGAACCTTATAACCCCACGACATTGTCATCTGGATTTTTTTCAATCTAATATGATTTTAGTGTATGTAAACTTCTGGATTTAAAGAAAGCAGTAAAAAAAAAATCTCTAAACATTCTTTCTGGCACTAAAATGAAGTAAATTATTTGTTAAAATTTAGTCTGATTTTATGTCAGACAATGAGAAAAAGGTTCTATTGAATTTTTTTGGCTGTGTTCGAACACCAGGTGTTACTGTCAGCTTCATCTTTAGTTGATGTTTTTAAACTCGCAGGGTTTACCAAGTGTTTTTGTTTAACTGAATCTAAAATTTATTTGTGAATATTAACAGTCTCCATTTGGGATTTTATGTAAATATAATCTCTATCTATGTGATAAACAAATGAACCAAAGAAAAAAAATGGAACTTGTGAATGTCTTTATTGTATGTATACAAGTATGGTTCTGAGAAAGCTTCCTCACCTTTTCGGTGAGCTGCCTGGATGACACCTTTAAACTGATCAAGGTTTCCAGCATCAGGTGAAATCTCCTCAAACCTCAGGCTCATGGCTTCATCAGGTGGAGCAACATGAATCGGTCCAACCACCAAACCTTTCACCTTCAGCTGCGACAAACTGTTCATCTTCTGCTCCAGACCTTCCAGGATGGAAAATCAGTGAAGATTTTTTTTGTTATTCACCTTTTTAAAGAGAGTCAACTATGAATAAAACTGAGAAACCGGAGAGAACAGAATGTGCTAAACTTATCTGGGTAACTCTAAGGTGGAACAACAATAAAAAAAGAAAAAAAAAGGAAAAAAAAGAGGAGAAAATCCATTAAAAATTATTAATTTGATTTAGATTCAAAAAAAGAGCTGAAGTAGTTTTGTTTCCACACACCTTTACTTTTGGAGCAGATAATTACTCTGTCCAGATATGACTAACAACGTTATCTTTAGCACCATGTGTTTCACTTGAGACCATCATTCCTGCAACACAGTGCGGATGGATGGATGGATAACTGGACGGACAGAGGGACAGGAGCTCACCCTTCAGGTTGTGCACGTCAGTGAAGGCTTGGATGTTTCCGATCTGGTACAGTGGGCCTTCGTTCCACCAGCTGGTGGCCGGCAGCTCTCTGCAGCGGGGAGCCTGCAGGAGGATGAGGACAGCTCCCACCAGCATCCCCAACCAGCCAAGCCAGAACACCAGCAGGAGCGCCCAGCGGGTTCTTACCCAACTAAGGAACAAAAAACTTATTCAGAGGAGTTCCAACGACCATAAAGCTTCATAGTCTTCCACTTTAAAAGATCATTATTGAGTCTACAGAGGTAAGCTATGAACAGCTCATATCACACTGCTTGTTTATTGTGGTCCTGATGTTTGGCTACATGCTAGTTTCTGCAATAACACCATTCTGGTGCACCATCTCCGTTTGGTTACTTTTAATAAAGTCACCAAGTAAATAGTGATATAAATAGTGATATTTGGAGTATTTCAGATCTTCTTGTATTAGTTAATTTATTTTGTTTATTTCATAATTTGATGCTGCCAATTTTTCTTTTTCTGACAGATGTATTCTGCTAAACAGTTTTACTCCATTATTTATACAAGTTCACCAACAGTTATCAATTGGTTCTCTACTCTCAGGCATTTGGGCCAGATTTTTTAGGCTCCTAATCACAGACTTCCTCTTTTGTACTTTTTTTTTTTTTTTTTTTTTTTAAGCTCTGATCTTAGGTGGAAAAATGCAAGATAATGGTCTTAATGAACAACTACTATAATTTTATAGAGCAAATTTATAGGTTTATATATTTTCTGTACCTTTTTTCACTACCCCTAACTCGCCTCACACCTTCTGTATTTGAGAATTAATGACAGTGTGGAATCTGTGGCATCAGATTTAAATACTTTTGCAAACATTCTGAGAGCATGCCAGTTTGTCAGGAAGAAAACAGTAATCAGACAGGAAAGAAGCAGAGAGAAGGATGGTACCTTCAAAAACATCTTGCTAATCAAATCCAACTGTGTCTTCAGAAATGGGAGGAAGTCTAACCCCATAGATGACATGTAACCTGACACAGAGGTTATATGAGGATGCTTCACTGTTGACACTACACAGTCTTCCACCAAGTAATGTTTGAGGGAGGATTTATCTAAGAAAAATAACGCTGGTCCAGTCTTCTGCTGTTCATCCTTTGTTCTTCCTGCACAGCTTCAATCTGTCCTTAACGTTTTTCTTAGACAGAGGTTCTTCTTCACTGCCTCTTTTGTCTCTATGCAACAAAGTATGTGCATTACTGTCCATTGCATCCCACCAGCCAGATTAAACAAGATCTGCAATGGTAGCAACATGATTTTAGCTCATCTTTAAGAGCAAACAGCTGTAGCTCTTGCTGGACACTCTTGAACCTCCTGAAGTCTTCTTCCCTAAGGTTGAAGCTCTTGCCTTGATGTTCTTAATGATCCAGACAACTGTTCTCTCAGCTGCAATGTTCTTAGTATCCTATCCTGCATCTAAAGCCATTTTGATGCCAATCAGTGATGGCTGCATGCTTTCCTTTGAGGTTTCTAACACAAAAAGACACATTCTACCCCTGTTTTATGGCACAAGATCTATTTGTTAAATGGATAGAGAGATTCACCTGTGCTGATGACCATACTGAAATTATGTTAGCTGATCACTTGGGACAAAACTACAGTGAGAATGATGTTTTATTACAAACTGATCAAGCTCTTTGCAATGCATTAATCTGTATCTAACATCTGTGCACATTAATTTAAAAATAATCTGCATATACTGAAGCTGCAACACTGTACAAAACACAGTGTGTGTCACTGTACATTAAGACCTAATGGAAATCGATAAATCCAGCAGGATATTTTCTGAATAAGATATATTTTTAAGTTATGTTCTTTCACATAATTTAAAAAACAAACAAACAAACAAACAAACAAAAAAAAAAAACATCCACAAGTTGTTGAAGCATAATTATCAGCACAATTTGAAAGCAGTAACCCAGCTATTCTAACTAAGGATCCCCTCTGAAGGAGCCCATGTGTCTGTACAGTGTGTCCTCACCCAGGAGTCCCCGCCACCCGCAGCAGCTCCTCCTTGTTCAGGCCGGTGAACTTCTCCTCCGCCTCATCGAGGATCTTCAGCCTCACGGAGCCATTCTTCTCCGCTTCCATTTCCTCCCTCCCCTCAGCAGGAGCTTCCGCAGGCCGGTCTCCATCGGCGGTCATCGGCTGCTTCTCCTGCTCCTCCTGGTCCAGATCGGCCTCGCTCACATCAGCCTCGGTAGCGTCAGCATCCACAGCGGCCTGCGCCGCATCCGTGGCGTCCTTCTGCTCAGCGCTGATGCTCTGAGCATCCTTCATCTCCACATTAGTCTCCTCCGTGTTCATCCCGACTCCAGCTTACTATCTGTCCCCGATTTTTAAAAAAAAAAAAAAAGGGATGGGTGCCGTTTAGTGTAAACTGACTGTCTGCTGGTGAGCTTACAAAATCAGTCAGCGTTTGCCAGCCTTGCTCTGACTGTCTGCTGCTTTCAAATGCAGTAGGAAACACCCAGCTCCACTCAGTATAAGCTGACGAGCTGAAAAGATGCGATTTCTCCTAGTCGTTAATCAATTCTGAATAAACACATTCAGATCTATTTGCCATCTACAATTAAGTGACATCTGTAAATCTCCCATTAGGCAACATCCCCCAATATTTAGCAATAAAATTATACATTTATACAGGGCCTGCCCAAGGTTGACTGGGGCCCCAAACAGAGTTAGATTTGGAGGGCCCACCAGCCACAAGAGCATCACCCTGTTTGTTTGTACATTGTGCATATAAGGCAAGATGTTTAAGGGTGGACCAACAAGTAATTTCCTGAATTACCCTTTCAACAATCACATAGGGTTGGCAGTTGTTCAGGTGGTAGAGGATGGCCCCAGAGCTGGTTTAAACTCTGCTACCTCCCCAGGGATAATAGAGGGGGCGTAAGGTCAGGAAGGGTGCACATGGGAATTTAAAGTGGTCAAATAACGTGTTTTAGAAGATGAATGCTGTAAATAAAATTAGAAATTATGTTATCACTCTGACTTTTGTTCTTGAAGTCTGTTCCAGAGAACAGCATTTATTGACTTAGAAGAGTCTGGGGCCAAGTTTAACTGGCTGTGCTTAGGAGCTCATATGGAAGATTATTGCTTGTTGAGATTTATTAGCAAACAGTTTCAGGGGGCAGGAAATGTAACCATATAACACAATTTGTTAAACTACAAACTACAGATATAACATTCGGTTGACTATCAAACTATAAACGCTTTAGTGTGTTTTCATGAAGTAAACTGGTCAGCTGTTCAATAAATCTGTTATCTTGAACTTCTTCATTTTTAGTAATATAAATATATTGAAAGCTGCTGTTTTGAAAACAATGAAGCCAATTTATAAGTTGGTGCATTCTTGCTATAAACAACAAAATAAGTTCATAGACAAAAGCTGTGTGAGAACTGAAGGGCTCTTGGGGGCCCCCTGCTGGCACTTGGTTTCCTCATGTATTGGGCGGGGTTTGCATTTCTATAACACACAACTCTGCAGCCACTTTAATGCAGACATTTTGGAAGAAACTACTGTAAAAACTAAAAACCACAAATGAGAATAATTTTCAGAGAATGCTTTTAGCAGCACAAGTGGAGCAAAAAAGTTGCATGATATCATTCAAAATGTGTGTGTGTGGGGGGGTGCACCCTGTCTGCTTTTAAGACTAGGATCAAGACTTTCATTTCTGATAAAACATGCACTTGCAGTGGCTTAGGATATCCTGAGCTATCGTTATAATCATGCTGCTGTAGGATTACGCTGCTGGAGGACAGACATCTCTCACTTTGTTACTGTGTCCTAATGCTTATTAATTATGCATCATCTGCAGCTATTGCTGACATTAAATTTATGTTCCATTTTTTTTCTTTTCAAAGAAGTGAAGTTAACTTGACCTGACACTTCTTACTGCAGGGGAGGGGGCATCGGCTGAGCTACTGCTGTCAGTAACTTTTCCTTTTTCCTATAGATGATGCACCTGCCTGTCATTCTGTCATGTACTCTGTTTTTCATTGCATAGATTTTACTACAGGACCAGCGCTTTCTCTCCAAATGTTTAACTTATGTTCTCTTTAACATAGAAAGGAGACTTGTACTAGGATTTGAGTGTTAAATTATTATTTTTTTGTGTGTCTGCTCTGTTTTTTTTAAATCCCGAGTTGACAGTTGGCCTCTCATGGAGCCAGGTTATGTTGGGGGTTTCTTCCTATCAAAGGAAAGTTCTCCTCTCCAGTGTTGCTACAGGTATGGTCAGTATGAGGGACTGCTACAAAGTTAGCAAATCAAACTGGAATGCATGTAATTGACTTTGAATCTGTCTGTGTGATTGATTGGATCAGATACATCTAGATTTTTTTGGTAAAATAACTTCACTGTACACTCATTTTCCTGACACTTAATCCAAGCTTTCTGTCTGACTTCTAATCTGACTCACTGTTATATGGTGTTAGAGCTGTGATAGTACACTGTGTGGGGGTTGGTGGGGTAATAACCATGTAGATGTGGAACATTCCAGCTCTTCTGAAGCTCATTTTGATGCATTAAGAGTCAATCAGCTTAACCCAAAATGTACAGAGATCCACATTCCTGCCTTCGTACTCTTGATCTTTCTAATGCTTGACATAAACACAGAACTAGTTATCTGACTAACGTTAAAACACTTTATAGACACAACAGATGATTTACGGCCTCCAACAGGTGAATATATACCAGTAAAAAATCTGTTCCATTATCATTTTCACCTGCATCACATATAGTTAAGGCAAAAGGAAGCAGTCTCAGCTTTACTTCCACATAAATCATTTAGTTGACAGCGTTTGTACTTCAGTACATTGGGAAGTGACATAGTTCATACTCTATAAAAGAAGATTGTATTTTGTCTGCTTATTGGTTTGATTCAGAGAAATCAAATGTAAATTAGAGACATGATGGTGTTCCACTAATGTGGTAGAATTAAAATTACTATGGAGACAGTCTACAAATATTTGAAAAAGCACTGTTGAATGTTATTGTCTTATACTGGAGAACAAGAACAATTCCTGGTTTCTTTTTAGAACTGGAGTCTGACTAACACAGACTAATAGTTCTTAGTCATCAGTAGTGATGACTGAGGTACCTTCATGAATAAAATCTTATTTTTTGTAAAGGTGATCAGGTTGTCTATCGATTTTTTTTTGTAAAATTCCACAAAATATAAAAAAAAACTGAATTAAACAAAAATCTGGTCCACCCACCTTTTGATTTGTGGTTTTCTGGTAGAAAGGTTCTTTTAGGTGAAGAACCACAGCTTCACAGCTTGTTATTGTATTTTGGTAGAAAACAGAAATGAAAACTAGATGATCTGCATCTTTGGTACAGTTCTAAAATGCAATTAAGCGATAATAAGAAAAACACAAAAAAAAATATTGATAAAGCAGTCAACGTAAACACCAGGCTGTATATGATTTTTATGCTTTGAATAAAACCATGTTTTGTAGTAGTCCTTACAATGTTAAGACAGGCCTTTAATTTGTCAGAAAGAACAACAGCAATAAAAAAAAAAAAACAACAACAAAAAAACAAGTTCTTCACAATCCATAAGTCACATCAATATACTGTAGCTGATAAAGTTGAAATAAACTGAAATTATATTAAATGGCAAACAGAAGACAGGAATTCAAAATAGTTAAGGCAGGAAATATTTCAGAGAAGTGAATGAGAACTTTTTTTGGACAACAAAGCTCTCATTCAAAAACAGTTTACAACTGAAACCAGACTTTTCCTCTCAGGAGTCTTTGGCTTAGCTAAAATGTTCAAACAATTCTAACAATAAAAGTTATACATTTGATTGTCTGATGTTGATCTATTGTGGTTTCTCCACATTTGGACCTCTTTGGATTCCAGTCAATCTCTTTGGTGGCACTTTGTGAGCTCTCTAGTCCTCAGTGTGGTTGTACAGTGCATCTGCAGTGGGGTTTTTACGATGGGATGGGGGGACAAGGTGACTGGGCAGCTCATTGGGCAGCTCATAGCCCTCTAGCTTAATCTGAATGAGATGCTGAGCGAGGGCAAACTCCTCATCATCCAGCATGCCATCCTGATCACAGTCAGCCAGTTTCCAGATCTTTCCCAGCACAGTGTTGGGTAGCCGGGAATTCATCATCTCCTTCTTTGCATTGACGCCGGTGATCTTACCATTGACGGGCATCAGTGTGTAGAAAATCTCATCGTAGCGGTGTTTGTCACGGCTGACAATCCAGTCATCAGCATCCGCACCAGCACTGATACCCTCACCATAGCCCCGACCAAAGGGCCCATCCTCAGAACCCTCAAAAGCTCCACCGGACACCATGGCTGGAGGTTGCTTGGACTCCTCCTCCCGGATCATTGCCATCAGAACTGCAATCTTCGTGGCCAGCATCTTATCCACTGATTCAATCAATTTCATCTTCAGAGATGGAAACTTACTGAAATCATAGTGCTGCAGCATTTCCTGGAGAGGAAAATGAGGCACAAATTAAATTTGT
Organism: Anableps anableps; assembly: GCA_014839685.1. Taxonomy (NCBI): domain Eukaryota; kingdom Metazoa; phylum Chordata; class Actinopteri; order Cyprinodontiformes; family Anablepidae; genus Anableps; species Anableps anableps. The sequence goes on along the minus strand of CM026080.1, from coordinate 3,695,415 downwards.
TATTTTATTGAAAACATGTTTAACAAGCTGGGATGAATATGTCATACACGCCATGGAATATGATTATCTAAAGGCAGACGTAGAGTCAACACATATTAATGGGTACTTAATAAATGTAAGTCTCCTATGTATGTTTTAGTGTTTGGCAAATTTGAAAAGCAATGAAAATAGTGATTAGCTGTTCGACTGTGTGAGTATGGCGAATTGATCAACATCTGTCATGTAAAAAGTGTTTGGCTGTTGGGTTTTAAACTTTACAGCTGTTTGGATTAGCAACATTAGGAACAGTTTATCCTAATCTCACTTGTTGTCACTGTATTAGAGCTGAAAATCACAGCTGTTTGCAGCTGGACACAGCCTCCCTGCTGACCTCTTTGCAACACCAAAGCCTGTCTGAGTTAGTGTTGTATGTTCAGGTGGGACCACAGTGTTTAAGAAAGCTTTCGCAACACTTCAACTAAACTCTGGAAGGAACACTCATATAAAACAAGAATATTTTAAAAACAGTCACAAAACATAGTTTTATCCCTTGTTGTCCCAGTCATTTTGAGAAAAGGGGACAGAAAACTTTCAAACATCCACTCTAGCCAACTATTTAAGTGCAACTTGGGAAAACACACACCTACTATCAACATAGCATCTCCCTGCAGGAATCAGACCAGCTGCAGCTGAAATCATTCTGTCCTAAGCGTCAAAAGCTTAGCGTCACACACATTTGTGCTTCAAAAATCAAGACTTCTCCATTTTTCTTGTCATTTTAGTCATAACATCACAACAGTTTTCATCAACAGGTGGACACAACTGTCTTAGCAGCATTGCTTCTATTGGAACCACGAGGATCTAGTCTGTTTTCATTTAGAGAAGTTTCTTTATTAACAAAAACTAAACATGTATTGTAGAAAAGCAGCCTGCTGTGTAATAAGCTGTGCTTGAGCCAGCCACAAGCAGAAACTCACTTGGTTGGTTTCAAATGGAACAGGATATCTGCTTCTACCTGCATCTTAGTGACGTTGGGGAAGTCTCCTGGGCTAATGTGATGCTCTCTCTGCAGGATGGTATAGATCTCTGGTAGCCTCATAATCAGCTCTTCCTTCTTCTTTTCCCGCCCAAAAAGAGAAGGCATCTCCTTCTTCAGGTAGCTGATGATATAAGCGTGCACCTGTGGGAAAAGACCAGGAGATTATAGAGGGTGGTCTTGTGTAGTTTGATGACCAATAAACAGTTTGGAGTTCAGTTGAATTCAGATATTTACATACACCGCAGCAGACATAACCTCTTTTCCTCTTGGTCTCACATGAAATTGGATCAAACCTGTTTGAGGTTGGTTAGGGTTACCAGAATGATTTCTATTTGTTGAAAGACATAAAGAGCCAACATTTTATTTTACACTCTTCAGACTCATTCATTTATTTCCTTAATGTATGGTAGGATTATTTGTCTCGGGTCAAAATATTGTTGGATCTTTCCATACACTTTATACAGTATTTTACTTAGCCTGTTCCTCCTAATAGAACTGGTGGAACTGGGTTCGTCTGTCGGCTACTTTGCTCACACACACCTTTTCAGCTCTGCCCACAAATTTCCTATGGAACTGACAACTCTTTGTAATGGCCACTCCAAAACATTGACTTTCTTGATCTTGACACACTTCGTAGCTTATCCAGTCATTTACTTAGGCTCATTACCCATTTGGAAGACCTACTGGTGCTCAAGTTTCAACTTCCTGGCTGACGTCTTGAGAAATTAATTCCAGGCCGATATCCAAATGTGGCTCGTTTTTCACAATATTTTGACTTCTCAGTACTTCATCATTAACTTGTGCAATGTTTTCACACATTGTATCAAGGAAATATTTAAACATGAACATATGTAACATTCGCATACTTTGTATGAGGTTTGAATAATTAATTTTTGCATGCATGCATGGTACTGCTTTGTTGAAAAAACAAAAACAAGTTAGAAACTAAATATTACTGGAAGAGCATTAAAAAAAAAGCAACCATTTAGGTTTTTACAGCCAACTATTTTTTGAAAAACTAAAAGTTCAATATTTTTCTTTATGTCTAAGCAACATTTCTTAGTATGCCCAAGTTTCCCAAAGTATCTGAACATGCAGATTCTTTTTGTCACCTTGGCCAGCCTCGCTCTCTTAATGAGATCGTTGAGTTTCCGGAGAGCAGCATTCCTCGGAAGACTCTGAATATCCCGAAAGAGATCCTGAGACTCAGCCTCGAACAGACGCCTAAAGACGAGCAGAAATGAATGAATGAAGTAATACTTTATGGGGGGGGGAAACAACAACAGATAAACTGTGCAAACATGAATAAATGGGTGGAAACGTAATTCTGTTAAGGTTTCAGAGCTACTGAGGTTTGAATGAGTGAACGAATGAATTTTTGAGTGAGACCTGTTCTCTGTGTTCTGCAGCGGTTTGGCCCAAAAGGAACCCAGATACACTCTCACCACCTCTGGGGTATTAATCACCTTCCCCAGTGACCACATGAGGGCGCCGTACACCCGCATCAGCTGCTGAGTGTCCACCTGAACACAGAGGGGGGAGACAGCTGTTTAGCATGACAAAGTCAAACAGATAAACATCAGTCTCTAGAATCCTTCTGCCTATCAAACCTGATCTGCTTTGTTGAGGACCACTCTGATCTTGTCGTCTTGTCCCTTAAAGGCTTTAATGGCTTCAGAGAACTCGTCAGAAATATCCAGTTTGTGGGCATCGAACAGCAGGATAATTCTGTCCACTCGCTCCCCAAACCAGCGCAGAACCTCTGCAAAGTCATAACCTGATGATGGATGGAAGAGGAGAGAAGGAGAGTTATTAGAAAAGTTCCTTTAAGGCCCATCTGGGAGCTCTGAGGTGGTTGTTGTATAGATGTGTCTATAAGGCAAGCATTCATTTTTCTCATTTTTTACTTGTCAAACACGTAGAAAAAAAAAAAGAGTTCACACTCCACTGCAGATCAGCAAACAAGCTTATCCAAAAACTCTCCAAGATGCAAGAAAGCTATTGACCAGAGGTCCTTGGTAGCTTTTCAAGCTCAGCACACATCTGCTGGAGTTATTCTTTGGCTGAACACACAGTTTTAGAGATGATGTACAAACTTTGAGGGCATGTTTGTTGAACTTTTGTGCCTTTTAATTGTGTAAGTGTATGTGTGTAAAGTGAGCTGTGGCAGCGTGGGTGTGGCCATTCCAATAACAGTGAGCTCAGACCTGGAAACTCAACCCAGGCAAAGATTTTCAACATAAAACGGAAATTTCCAGAAACAGAAAAAAGTCCTGCTCCTAGGTGATCGTGCTCCAGCTGGGAATACCTCCCACCTGTACACAAAATATGTCTAGAATTGCTGTTTTTCAGATATTTTTGGGTCTAAGGTTAAATTTTGTTAAGTTAAAGACTAATTACAGGCACTATTTTCAAATGCCTACAAGTACATGAAGTACATTGCAACTTTTCCTGTATGGTCTATTAAAAGGGCTTTTATATTGAAATATTCAGCCTCTAGTGTCATTTACTGTTACTGTCACTTTGTAACTCTGCTGGGAGTACCAATTATAAATACAGATTTGTCCAGCTGATAAATCTTGTCTAATTATTGAGGTTGTTACATATATCTCTGATGAGATTTGACGAATATTTCCAGGCTGGAAGCTCTCATGAATAAGTGAGGGTGTTGGCACTGGCAGCAGAATAACGTCCCACACCTCCCTCCTCTCTCATGGCTCAGGTTACACCAGAGGCTTCAGGTGTTGGCTCAAGACCAGCCCAGGGACATGATGCTGAACAATAAATACTGTCATCAGCAAGGAAATTTCCTGAACCTATGAGACACATTTTATCTGACACCAATCCCACAACAGCAGCACAGAGAGGAAGCAAAACTCCAGCAGGGTTAAAACCAAGGAAATTCCTCTGATATGAGGTCTAGTTAGCCTCTGCTTCTATAATGGGGTGACTGATTACTTTATATGTTCCATTTCCTTTGAAAAGGGAAACGCCTTCAGACTAACAATACTACTTCCCCTGCAATGCTTTCACATATTTAGAGTATAACCTTGAGATGAAATGGCGGATAGTCCTGAAATATGTTCCACACATGGATTTTGCCACTTTAGGCACTTAAATGTAGGAAGGGAAAACAGCAACTGTACCGTCAACAGCAAGTTGTCCTGCTCCCAAATGAGACAGTGACGATACTGTATTAATAGAACTTTTAGTGTCAAGGTTTTTGGGCATCTGTCCCTGAAGGAGAAGAGCTCACAGCACCAGCAGGTCAGGTCAGCTGATCGGGTTGTACCATCAGTATTAGCAAATAGCTCAATCAAGATAATTCTCCGTGTTTGTTTGGCGAGTTCCTGCTCCTTCAGTCTGAACTGACGTTCCTGAGTAGAACGACCAAGCACTACTGGAACAGCTTACTCCTGGTCACAGTTTTGTTTTTAAATAGCTCCTAGTTATATCTTTGAATTATTCAGTCAAACTTATTCTTATTTTTTCAAGCCCTTTTAGTTTTTTATTTATTTATTTTTTTAAAGATCTCCAGCCTTGATGTTTGAACATTTTAAGTATTTTATGTCAATGTTTTCGAAGAGCTTTTTATGTAACTGAATGACAGCTTTAACCCTGAAAAAGAATAGATTTTTTTTAAAAATACAACAATATTAATATTTGTGTGTTTTCTATGCTTTGCTTCATACAGAGTGACTGGACCCTCAGCTATTGAGAAATGATTACTTGCTGGAGGTGTGGACACTGTTGAAGTTTTACATTTTGTTTTTTCTAACGTTTGGCCATCACGTAAGTAAGGCGCTAGGTTGATGCTGTGAAGCTTATTGGAAATTGTCTGCGCTGTAAAATAACTATCCCCCACTCTGAAGAGAGATGTGCAGAGCACAACGAGAGGGATGTTAGTTTTTCTCAGTCCCTTTGGTACAGTTCTCAGAACAGAATTAAAATTCTCAAAACTACTTGTTCAATCTTCAAATCATTAAATCACATGTGAACATCAAAAAAAAGCATTTTTTGATTCCTATGAGCAAGTTGCAAATGCTTTTGTACATCATGCAAGTGATTATGTGCAGTTCTCTGCTTTTTCCTATTTGCAAATGCTTTTGTCATGTTGTTAAAAATGTATTACACTGGTCTCTGTTGAATAGTCTTAACCTCCACAATGTTTAATGATAAGTTCATCGTATAGGTCTTTACATGCAAAATGCTTGAACAAGTTTTCATATGCATTTTTCCATACATTTCCTTTAGATGTTTTTCTAAATCTGTCCTGAACTGGTAAATTGCTCCCAGTTGAATCCGGAGTTTCTCCAGCGTAGGTAAATGCATGGCGCATTAGATCCAATGATCAGCCAGTCTTCTGAAATAGCTCAAAGGTGAATCTCATGAACTATCAACTGACAGGTATATAGTATATATAGCTGGAGGACAACACAATGTTACATTTCTGACAATGATAAAACAAGGATTTGGACAGAGTCAGCAGCCAGAGAGAAGAAGAGGAAAAGGAGTGAGGCTGTGGCAGAGGAATTAGGAGGCAAAACAGAGGAAGAGGCTGAGGACATCTGCCAGTTTCTATCACTCCAGCATCATCAGCCAATGGTTAGTGGCCCTCAACAGGATGCTGATGGAGTTCCCCTCACCTTACTCCTCATTCCTGAAAGATTCTTTCCATGCTGCATCACCAGACATTGCCAAAGAGGACATTGGTTGTGATGTGGATGAGAGTTTGTGACCCAACAGACATGAACATGAGGAGATGTAGGAAGACCACATCGCACTGTAATTCCTACAGCACAGCATGTACTGTAGTTTTCCTTAAGGAGATTGTCTTATGTTTCCATTTTCTACTTTTTTTTCCCTTTCTGCTCTCCAGTGCTGTATTTTCCTTTCTGTATCATGACATCGTATGTCAAATTACAGTAAAAGCATAAATCTGAATCTTGTCCAGTCTCTTGCCATTGATCTTTCACAATTACACTTTACAATACTTGTAATCAAAACTTTAGCCATAGTTTACAACAGAACATCTCTTCAGAGTACACTGCTATATTGACATCACTAATCAATTTGACTGTCTTATCCGAACATACTGAAACAAGGACTTATTCTGAGGCACTGACATGTTCATTGACACACTTATTTAATTTTGAGAGATTAACAACGGATTTTGAGAAAGAATGGATTTTGCAGGTTATCCATGGTGTTTTGCTGTTTGTACGAATTGTTTTGAGAAATGCACTTACTGTTTTGCAAATGTTTAAAATGATTCGAGAATTGCACCAAAGCGACTGAGAAAAACTGTAATGTTAATTCAATATTTGGAAGCAAAGCCAACACGGACTGAATGGCTTCGTTCACTTCCTCCACTGCCAAACTACAGTCAGACTACAACTCTAAAACAGTGCAGAAAATTGACATCATTCACAATGCCTCCTTCCATTTGCCGATTGGCCCAGTTGAAATTCTAATGGAGAAAACCAGCTCAATGCGAGAAAGCCCAGACAGAGAACTGAAGAGAGATGAGAATCAAGCAGAATTATGTAGGAAGGCAATGGCCAGGCTAGGGGTAGCCCTGTGGAGCAATTCATGTTGGAGTTCATGGAGTTGGAGCTTGTTGGAGGGTTGGGACTGTTTCTTCCATATCAGCTCTTGTTGGCGGCTTGCTTAGAATGTGTGGACTTTTTTTTGGCCCGGTCCTGCAAAGGAGTTGTGGTAGGAATGGGGGGGGGGGGGGTTGGTGTCTGGACCTGGGTCATTGCTACCAAATACATCTTATATTAATTAGTACTGTGTGCTTTTCAGAAACTTTGTTGTTGACTATATATTCATACGTTTGTTGTTGTGGTTTCTTGATTATGTTTTTTTTCCCCTCTCTTTCTGCAGGTGTAGAAGCAGACTTCTAGGGTGTTTTCTTGTATTCTCTTTATCCTTCTTTCTTTTGTGTATTCTTATTTCCATCTTTTCTTTTATAGTATTTGCTCCAACTCTTTTCCTTTCTTTTTTGTCTTTTTCACTTTCTTTTCCATCTCACTTGAAATAAACTCAAAGCAATTTCTAATAAAATTTTTTATAGGCATATCAAGTGGAGAATTATAGTGAAAGCTGTAATATCATTTACATTTCTTAATGTAGTTATTGTTTTGGGGACAAATGACTTCACTTTTCTAAATAATGATTGTCAGGCTTTCAGCTCTAGATATCTAAAATTACATTCTGTAAACAAAGGACACTGTAGATATTAGAAATAATGTTTGTTTCACCCTCTTTATTACCAGTAATCTACATTATTAAAGTTTGCTTAATAAAACACATTAGAAAAAACTCAGACATCCAATTAACAGTAATTGGAATTTATAGAAAAATATAAAACACAGACTTCCAGCGTTAAGGATTCTCCTAAGAGTTTGTCTTAGGAAGTACAAGTTTTTGCCTAATTGTTAATGAAGTGTGACTCCACCCTCTGATTATGACAGAGTGGGAGGAGATCTGTGTGAACATTTTGGAACGGAGCCCAGTGGGTAAACCATGGCCCCACCCTGCAGACAGGCTGCAGCTCAACGTGGAACTGGAATTTTCCATGCAGCTTTAAATTCCCCACAGCAAAACTGTGGGACAGAAATGAAAATTGATGATTATACTACAAACAAGGTGGGCATAATAAACCCTCAGACTCTGCCTGCTCAAACACTGCTTCCTTTCCAGGATCCTGAACAGAAAAGTACAATGTAGAAAATGTCAAAGGCCTGTATGCATGTGTGCTGATGCATAAGTACAAGTTTCACTTTTCTAGCTTATCTAGTTAAGAAAACAAATTCCTAAAGATCAACTCGACTGTTTTAGGACCCTTTTTAAGACTGCATTTAGGGTCTCAAACGTTAAAAGGATATTCAGATTTTTAGGTTTATTTAAAAATTAGAACATATTAAAGGTACATTCATATCCAGTTATTAAAACCCAGCCCAATGGAATCCCATTAATTACAAAACAACAATTATATTAAATCTATTTCAGCATGCTAGGCACTGATCAGCTAAAATAATCTCAGAAAACCAGCAATCATCATTTCATCAATATATCAACAAATGGCTTTGATTCTCACAAAAGTTTCATACATAAATGAAATGTTGCTTGTTAAAAAGGCAGTCCCACAGATTCAGACACAAAGTGTCTGTTTAATAATTACTGATGATGAACAAGGATTTCACCTGCAGACACACCCAGAATAATTAACTATTTCTCACTGGCATGACATCATGGCTGTGAACTGCTAAGGGTCTTGCAAAACTGTTACCGCTTTATCTTTGTATTAAGCTTTCCTGAGTCAATACTTCACTGAATCACATTTCACTGCAGTTTCAGCTTGGGACAGTGTTCTAGAACAGGGGTGCCCAAATCCAGTCCTCAAGATCTACTGTCCTGCAACTTTTAGATGAATCCCAGCTTCTGCACGCCTGAATCAAATGGATGACTTGTTGCCAGGCCTCTGCAGAGCTAGAAGTTGCTGATAAGCCATTTGATTCAGGTATGTCGGAGAAGAGAGGCATCTAAAAGTTGCAAGATGGTGGATCTTGAGGACTGGACTTTGGGACCCCTGTTCAAGAACCTAACCCTGCTTTAAACTTCTCCACAACTTTCTCCCTGACCTGTCTGCTGGGCTCCTTGGTCTTCATGATGCTAATTGTTATCTAATGTTCTCTAACAAAACTTTGAGGCCAGAAACAGAGGAACTGCTTTCATACTCAGATTACATTACACACAGCTGGACACTGTTTAATCATTAGAAGATATCTCAATGCAATTGGTTGCACTGGACTTCAAGTGGTATGAATACTTTTGAAAACATAGTACCTGCAAACCACCCATTTAATGAAGAACATTCCCCGATTTCATGCATTTTTCCTCTTTTATAAGCAATGGACACACAAACCTGGATGTAATGTTACAAGTTGGAAAAATATGGAAAAAAAGCAAACAAGGCAACATCCAGTAAGTTTCTCCTACATTTTTTACCGTCACTAAAAAAAAGAACTAAACACAAATATATTAAAGAGTGCACTTTTACCATTAGTGTTATTTATGGTTACAATTGCAGGTGGAAGCTTAGATGGAACTCATTTGGTAGGTGAAATCTCCCTTTTCAATCATGACTCCATTGAAATGTAAAATGTGCATCAGAAGAAATGTCTACAGACAGCACAAAACTCCAAATTCTCACATCTAGCACAGTTGCTTTATATTTTCAACAAAATTCCAACAAGACCCTTGACAAAACACTGAAAAAGAGCAATATATCATCCAACAGGCTCTCCTGACATAAGAAATACCTCCCAAACCTACAGAATGCAAACATGAATACAGTTCAGTTCAGAGAACAAAATGTCACTGAATCAACAAGCAAAATGACAGCAATGACCTCAGCAAGGTCTCGGCCTCTGGGTGGTGGAATCTTATCTGTCAGTAATGTTAAATTAGTATGCACTGGTGCTGAATAACAGCTGGCTTATCAAATGTCTCCAGGAGGAATTTTACATCAGCTGAAAGCTCTAAATATTTCCAGATGGAGGGAGCGCCCACACTTTCTATGGCTCTCTGTCCCTCCCCCACATTGTCCCGCCCTCTATATTCTGTCCTTCACTGAGTAAACTGAGGCCTTTAGTCTGATGCTGTCATTCACCCAGGCTGACTCAGTGTAGGGGCAACATAGTCGGTGTTAAACAAAAAGATACAGAAGCTGGCTCTGGTGTGTGATCATACAGAAGAGCAAAACAGCAGCAAAAAACACAGCAGCTTTGCATTGATTTTAAATGTATCAATCACACAGAGAAACACTGCAAATCCTTACAAATAACCCATATTTCATCATTATCACTCATAATATCTGCAGTATATCTGTATCTTACAATCAAACTTAAGAAGTTACTGTACTGTTTTTGGGACGAAATATGCTGCACTTCCAATAACAAACTTGAAAACTGCAGTGCCTTCAATAAGTATTCATACCTCTTGAATTTTTCATGTTTTGTCATGTCTCGTGAAGAGGATACTTGGGCTTCTCGATTAAGTCATTCACTTCATGAAGAAGATTGGACTGTCCACAAGAGACTTATAGAACATCTGCACTGAGGGACCTAAGCTGCTTTATGAAGTCTGTTGTCTAGATGAACACCAAGGTATTTATATTCCTCAACCACCTCCACTTCTTCTCCCATGATGGAAATAGGGTTTGATCTAACCCCATTTCTGCTAAAATCTACAATCATCTTCTTTGTTCACATTCAAGAGAAGATGATTGTCTCCACACCATGCCACAAAGCGGTCCACCAGCTCTCTATACTCAGCTTCTTGCCCATCTCTGATCCACCTGACAACTGCAGAGTCACCTTAGTATTTCTGTACATGACAGGAGTCTGACTTGTGCTGGAAGTCTGAAGTGTACAGAGTGAAAAGGAAAGGTGAGAGTACAGTCCCCTGTGGTGCTCCTGTGCTGCTGACCACCTGGCTAGACACACAAACCTTCAGTCTCACAAACTGTGGTCTGTTTGTCAGGTAGTCATTGACCTAGGTGATTGTTGAAGCCTTTACCTGTGTCTTCTGGAATTTCTGACAAGGCAAATCAGGCTAAATGGTGTTAAATGCACTGAAGAAATCAAAGAACATGATGCTCACAGTTCTGTCTGCTTCCTCCAGATAACAGTGGGTTTGTTGAAGCAGGTGTATGATGGCATCTTAAACACCAACTTCACGCCGATAAGCAAACTGCTGGGGTCCTGATATGTGCTTGTTTGCTTACTCAGGTGGGCCAAAAGGAGTTTCTCCAAGACCCTCATAATGTGAGATATCAGGGAAACAGGTCGATAGTTGTTGAGTGAGTTTTCCTTGGTACTGGAACCAGACAGGATGTCTTCCACAACAGTGGAACCTTCTTCTGGGTCAAGCTAAGGTTGAAGAGGTTTTTGCACAATCCCAAAGAGCTGCTCTGCACAGGCCTTCAGGACTCTGGGGCTGACACCATCTGGACCTGCAGCCTTGTTCTGGTTCAGTCTCCAGCTGCCTCTTCACCTGACTTCTAGAGACAGACAAGTGGGAGACTGAGGCAAAGGGAGCAGCAGCATCTCCTGATTTGGTTCAAGATGAAGATGTAGAAGCAGAAGAGTCCATGACTGAGATGAAAGGTGAAACATTTGGTGTATGAAAGGAAAGTTGTGGGGTAAGAGAGAATGGGATGTCTGTTTGCATGTAAGAGAGGAGAACCTGAGCCTCTTCCTGAACTGAACCTATTAAAGAATGCAAAAATGTGTTCAATTCATTTGTTCTGTTCAGACTTCAATCGATCTGATTCTCCTTTTGCATGAAGATTGGGATCTTCTTTATTCCTGAAAGATCTCATATTCTTCTGTTGGAGTTTGTTCTCAGTCTTTTCCTGAAGAGCCCCACTTCTCTTTAATCTTGATTTTGAGAAGCTGTTGTATACTCCTACAACTGCTTGTATCAAACCCAGAAGACTCTACTCATAATTGTTGTCATTACAGGTTGCCGCTTAACAAGAGATTTACACACTGAGAAGAGAAAAACAAGATTAAAACTGATTTGCCAAGAGGAAGACTTGCTATGGAAATGTTTGATTTTTTTAATTTAAAGCTGCAATATGTAACTTTTATGAAAAGCATGTTTTTTACATATTTGTTAAAATTATATTGGTACAGTGTAATATAAGACAGATAAGCCGTGAAAAAAATCCAATTCCTCTGCCTTCTCCCAGTGCTCCCAGTACTGACTGCAGAAATACACCAATCAGTGAGAAACAACCAATAAGAGCCAGGAGGAGGAGGGTCTTAGGACTGTCAGTCACCCTCGTGTACGTTGGAAGTATATGGTTACTAAAATAACACTGGTGAACTCTCTTGGTAAATAATATGGATGAGATGTACTGCTCACAGTTCAATATCTGGGGTGTAGGAATGATATTTCACAGTGGCATGTCCTGGATTTCACTATCTGTTGTTGATAAGCACTGTTAATCCACCTCCTTTGCATTTGTTGCTGCTCCTCTTAAAGTCTCTTTCTGTTCTAGTCAGAAAGCTCGACAGAGAGAGAGAGTCAGTGATATGATCCTGCAGATATGTCACAGTGAAACAAGTAATACTATCAATACTGAGGCTGGGTCATTCTTAGCACTTTAAGTTCATCCAATTTCCTTGCAAAAGATGATCATTATGATTGATGGAAAAGATGGTTTGAACGTCCTCCTCCTCCTCTCTCCCTTCTTTCTCCTGCTCGGCATCTACAGTGCCTCCTTTTTAGGTCATCAGGGATTTTGGACCGTTGTTCAGAAATTATTAGCATCCTCACAGCATGATTCTGCCAAATACCATGTTTCATCTTGTAGTTAGGGTGATTTGCAGCTTTAATTTCTTGCCATAAGAAGTCTTGCAGAGTCAGACAAAAAGTTTATTTTTGGCCTCATCTTATCAGAGCATAATCTTTCACATCTCTGCTGTGTCCCCCACATGATTAGTGGCAAACTGCAAACAAGAATTATGGCTTTCATTCAACTATGGCTTCCTTCTAGCCTCTCTTCCATAAAGGCTATAAATGTGGTGTGAACAGTTTATGGCTGACAAGTCAACAGGTTTTGTCATCTGATCATTCCTGCATCTCCTTTGAGTCATTGTTGGCCTCTTGGCTACTTTTCTAATAAAAACTCTGAACTTCTGCTGTTTATTTGCTAATGATCTTGAATAAACCGCTGAGATCTTCAAAGAACATACAGATTTATGCCAAACCACCAAAATATTTCGCAAATTTATCATCATCATCATCATCACAATATTGCTGTACGCAACATGGATACAGCCAAGAGCTGCTTTGACTACAATTAGTGTTATTTAATTATTTAAGTACCAGGCATTCAGGCTGTCTATTGTGGCAATATATTTGGTGACACTTGATGTTTAATGTAGCATAGAAGGTTTCGGAAGGTAAAAGGTCCGGAGAAGATGCTGAATCTTATTTTTTTTTCTCCTAGTGGTTGGTTGGTGCACTTATTAGATGCTTAGATACCAAATTATTGGGTACTTCTGTAAATAATCCTAAATACATTTCTTTATTTGCTTCCATCCCTTTTTGTAAATGTCATTTTAAGTTTGGAGGGTTTTTTGCCATTAAAATTATCCTGCTCTCTCTCGTCCTAATTTGATAGTTTTACCAGTTAAGTTATTTAATATACTCAGTTTTACAGTTAATCTTACATTTTCTACCCTCATAACTAGATTACTTCAGATTTAAGGACTATGGGATTTTTAAATTTTACTTTATGCCCTAATTTTTTCTTCCTCCAAGATAAGCAAGAGCAAGATGCCTCTGGTCGATACCGGGGAGATTAGTAGTATTAAACAAAGACTTCAATCAATAGAATTGAGGGTTTCCCAACTGGAGGTAAATATCGAAATCGACACAGGTTCTGGAAATGAAAATACTCTACCGATGCCTCAAAAACAACAAACAGCCTCCGAGCACTTCAGGAAGCAGCTCACCCACCTGGAACTGTCTTGGAGATATAAGCCGAAAAATAAATCTCATCATTTGGACCTAACTAGATGTCTAACGGGATAGACCCCTCATCTAAATGATACAGTGTGGCCAACATTGAACCGAAACATCCCTTGTCAACACCTGCATCAAAGAAAAAACAAACAGCTGAAGCCAACATAATTCCACTTTTCTTCACTCTGGTACCAAGGACTAATCAGCCAGCTTGAGCCATAACACATCCTGTCATGTCTCCAGCTGGAAACCCACTAAGCTCTGCTGGAATTCCACTGAAAAACAGGTTTGCTGCTCTGCAGCAGGAGCATACGATGGACACCTCGCTTCCAAACATCAACAAGAGGTATGAGAGAAGACCAACACAACCACCTCCTAAAGTGACCCAGAAACCAAAATTAATGCCAAACCTCTTATTGTTGGAGATGCAGCAGCGAATGTAATTTATCGTCTTTGCAGTACAAAGAGAATGAGGGTAATCTGCTTCCCAAATGACACAGCATCAGATGTAACAGAGAAAATACTCCCATTAACCACTGATCAACCGAGCATTGAGAATTTAATCATTCACATCGGAGCTAATGATCTGGCGAAGCAAAAATCTGAAATTCTGAAAAATGACTTTAATCATCTAAGCACAGTTGGAAATCTGAAAATGAAGGTGTTTATTAGTGGACTAAGACTTGAAAGCTGGATGTGGACATGAGAATTACAGCAGACTGCTTATGATTAATAAATGGCTTATTAAACAATGCTCTTCCAGCTTTGTGAACTTTATTGACAATCACAAAATTTTCTAGGAGCACAATCATCTCTTCAGACAAGATGGTGTCGGCCTAAATAAAGATGGGGAAAAAACAACAACAACAAAAAAAAAAACTTTTCACTGCCAATATTTTCAACTCTGTTAACAGAAGGCGCTCTCTCCAAATACAGGACTATGTAAACAATCACTGTCCCAGCAAAGATTGTAGAAAGATAAGCTCAAACCTAGTAGGCTCAGTGTTTCAAAACAAACTTATAAGCAGCCATCTCCCAGAACTCCAGCTGAAAATGGAGGTGAGAGGAAAAGGAGCCCCCCCACGCACCCTCTTCGGCTCCACTCTCCACCCCATCAATACCTTCTGGGAGCCAAGAGGAGGACCTGTCTTCACAGGGTCGGGACAGTTCAAAAGTTCCGTCACCTGGGATGATGTCTCTTAACTTTAGTAAGAACATGGACCACCACGTATTGCTAGGTACTATTCTCTTAAGTACCCAAAAACCATGCTATACTTCAACTTCAACAGAACCACCAGGATCACCTTGACTCTGCATATCTGAAGTCTGAAACTGGACCAGACATTAATGTGACATCTATGTTCCTCCAGAATCCATCTGCCCCCCCATGTATTTATGCGGCTGTTCAACGGCATCCGCATAAATACAGATTGTGGAAGAACCACAGCGCTGGTTCTATTGGACCTCAGCGCAGCATTTAACACTGTTGACCATGATATATTATTAAAGCGACTGGAGAGCTGGGTCAGACTCCCTGATACAGTACTTAATTGGTTTGAATCCTACTTAAATAACAGGGGATTCTTTGTGTCAACAGGCAACTTCTCATCAGACAGGACAAAAGGCACATGTGGAGTACCCCAAGGTTCAATCCTGGGACCCATTCAATTCAATATGTATATGCTCCCACTAGCTCAGGTTAGAACAAGAAATAAGATTATATTAAGATTATATTAGCACCAAATTACATTCAAGAGCTGTTGTTGCTGATGACTCCAGTCTTCTGGTTCTGGTCTACACTGCATCCCCAGAACCAAACATAGAGAAGCAGTATTCAGCTTCTATGCTCCAGAAATCTGGAACAAACTTAAAGAAAACTGCAAAACAGCTGAAACACAGAATTCCTTCAAATCAAGACTAAAAACCCACCTGTTTAGTGCTGTATTTAGTATTTAGTGCAAACTTAGAACAACAGCAGTCTTCACAAACACAATCAAACAGCAACAATGCCCATATGGATAGTTACGAAATTGATAACCATCATAATGTTAAAATAATAATAGTACTTGACTGAATGTCAAAATGAATCAGTGGTATTTTATTGCAGGTTGATTTTATTTATTTATTTTTATTTCAGACTGATTAAAAAAATGCCCAAAGCAGACAGATAAGAAAACGGAATCACTAATAAAAACACATTGGTTTCTGATTGGTGTGACAGCTGACTGAACAAATAAGGCACCAGGCTAAACTAAGCCTGGCTGTTAGCCTGGTCTGGAGCAGGCTAGCAATATGTAAAATATGTCAGACTGCAACCAAGTAGCACCATGTAAAAAAGTTCATGAGGTATGAATATGGTTATAGTACTGTATGATCTACAGCTGTGACAGAAAACACATCTTAAAGCCATAAAAAAAGACTTTTGCCAGATCAACTCAACCTGTTGAACTGGCTGGAAAAACAACCCTTGAAGCTGTCCGACAGTGTTGACATGATACAGTGTTAAAAGACAAGAGGGACAGATTTTCAGCATTGGCTGTGTTTTACATCTACACTCACTGAGTTATTCACCCAGAAAGATGGATATGATTTGGACATAATTTAGTCCACATGCAGACCAGAGATGAGCAATTAAATTATTTGATTTGCAAGTAACTAGTACATGTACACAAGATTATAAAATCATTTCTAAGTTCATGTTAACAGGTTTTCCTAAATAGCATCATGTCCAGCCCTGGCAACTCCCAAGACAAACCACAGGAGCATCTGGGAAGCAAAAACATGAACAGATGACTGGATTTAATTTCTGTTCATCAATATGTTAAATGAACCAGAACAGCAGTGCACAAGCAGACTACGTCACCACATAAGAGCTACAAATATTGACACTGGACACACCTGAAGCTTACAGCTGGCACTGTAGAATATTGGTTTGACAATCTTTTAATTGTAGTCACAAGCCTACAGGTTGGAACCTGTCGAGCTTTGTTGTCTCAATAACACAAATAAAAATCAAAAGATCCAGCTGTTTTGCAGTTTAATCTTATGCAACAGCGGCTAAAAGGAATGTTTCGCTTCCGCCATCATTGAAAAAAAAACAAAACAAAAAAACAACCACCTCATTCACTTAATTTTTTTAATAATAAATAAACAGTTTAGCTATTTAAAATGACCTGTATGGATGAAAATGTACATATGCCTTAGAAAACCGTTTTAACAAATACAGAAATGCATTTCCAATAATGAATCTCTGCATTCTATAGAACCAAGTACCAATAACAGCAAACAAATACAAGCATGTCTCTAGACTGTATTCTCCATCATATGCACTTATGACCATGCGAATTCAGAACATAGAAGACCCAAACCCAATACCTAGCTCAGCTGCACACTGCTCAGTTTTGAGAAAAATTGTCATTCAGAAGTCAGAAGGGGGACCCAGAGGCCTGTAGAGGTGTTTGAATACTTTTCTAAGTGCCACTTAAATAGAAATATGTGGAAAATCAGCTGTGACTCAGTGGTTTAGATAAATACAACCAGCTGGGACAGTCTGAACAGGCTTCAGCAGATAACTGGCTGGCTCTTCTGTCTCTGCCCCCATACACCAGCAGACACAGAGAGAAGAAGGCTCTCTCAGTGCATATTGCTCTGAACAGAACCCAGACAACGTATATTGATGTCCATCAACTGAGTATGTATTTAGAACACCCACCAGTTATGTCATACTATGGATTATGCTATGTATCAGTGATGTATCTATGTAAAGAGATCATGACAACAGATTTCATTTTTCTGTGGTTTTGGGGTATAACATGATCTGCTGTGCTCTGATGAGGCCGTGTGAATGTCAAGAGTTGGTATCAAAGCCCTGCTCATAGACGGTCAGCTTTGTGTCTTTGCTCAAAAACGGACGAATCGGAGAACAGGTTATCTTCCTGTGTAATTCATATTCTCCAATTAGAGTACACCATCAAGCAAACAGCCCTCCCCCTTCCCTTCCCTCCTCCCCCCAGCTGATACTGATTCTTTAAAATAAAAGTCTGGACAGGAATCAGCAGACTCGTGTCTCCTTAATAAAAACAAATAAGTAAAGTTCTTATATTTTTAACATCAGCATACATTTATCAGGATTGGACCTTCGAACAGAACTGTAGCAGCAAATTCAAATTTAATGTATAAAAATACCGGTTCAATCAAATCTCCCACAGCTCAAAGAGATGTTAGGGATCACGGCGTAACGCCGGGCCTGTTGGACCACTTCTCATTTGTAATTTCCAACCACTTTCTTGGGCCAGATTTGACCTCAAGACAACCCTGTTACGAAATGAGTGCATGCCAACCTAGAAGACTGTTCTCTCAAATATTTTAAAATGCTCCCATTTTAAGAAAATGGATCATCTGTACAATTCTGATTTTAACAACACTATACTATTACACTACATATAAGTTTACAAACAGGAGATATCTGTGAATACCTGAAAAACTAGCTCCACTCAGTTAAAATGTACAGAAAATGTATTCATTCACGGTTTGGCTGGATTTTCTATGAGCTTCATGAAATGTGTGTGATATGGATATTTAAAAACAGAATCCTTCCAAAACCTGTCTTGTGCTGCAGGATCAGAGTCCCCATCTCTGAACCACCAAATTTTATGAAAGCACATTTCTTTGGAGATCATCGGTAAAATTATAACCCATCTACAAGACTGAGGCAGAGATTTGTCATAATCACAAATATGGGTGGAGCCCTCTGTTTACTGTTAAACATAATGGCGATAAATACTAAACATCATTTTTATTTCTCTGAAAGATAAATTACCAGTTAAACACTAAATATACATTTCTAAAAAATGTCTAACTTTTTCTGGCTTGCCAAAAAAGCTGAAACTCTAAAAAGTATCAGATATAAATCTAAAATAAATATCAAATCCTTTTTTGTAAGGTATGGACTAATGAAAGATGGAAGAGGGCATTTCATGTTTTCTGCTTGAGAGGAAAACCATCCTGACAGAAGCATAGACATTATCTGGTAATTATATTTAGGAAATTGTATTCTTCGACCCCCAAAGGTATGAAAACAGCAACATGAAGTTTTATCTCAAGACAACAAATTCAAAGAATGTAAATATTAAATTGCCACAGTGAATTCTGACATGACAGCTGCTTTTAATAGAAATAAAGAGCAGAGGGGAGTCCTTCCTGAGAATCGAATCCTACAGTGATGTTCTCGGTATATTTGGTTTCAGATCTGCATTTCTAAGCTCTGTGGTTTGAGATCAGCAGTATTGATTCATCACAGGAAACAGATGTGGAGATGAAACAGGATGTAAAAAAGTGGATAAAAGAAATTTTCTTCTTGCACTTCTTCGGAGAACTGCCCATTGAGGGTAACAGTGTAGATACTCCAAATGGCATCTTTGTATCTGATCATGGGAACTGGAAACAAGTATCCCGAATTTTGTTCAAGGTTTTCCCATAATGTTAGAGAAAACCAGATGTAAATGTAGAACTGTACTTGAGCTCTTCTTGTTAAAAAAATATGTTATAAAAAAAATCTTCACTATCGCTTGTAAATTTTTGAATGTTTCCTTTTCCTGATATCCACATTCAACATGCACATGCTATTACAGGCATTTAGAAAGTGACAAGGTAAAAAGTCAGTCAGATTTAACAAGGGATCTCAATTTTATCCTTTAGTATTACTAATATCAAAACAATACTTATAATTGTAAGAAAATATCTCACTTTAATTTTTTTCCCTTATTTTTATAAAATTGTGGGTCTACATGGTTAATTAGTTTACAGTTCAAAATGCTGTAAATCCTATTCTTTGCCAGCCACAGACAATAATACTGAAATCAGTTTTACTGAAATTCAGAAGAAGAAGAGGATCTTGAGCATGGCTAAAACTATATAAAGCCAGAGAAGAATGCAGTTGTAATTTATGTTATCTTTCTTCTTCTTAACTTTTCCAGTTTTAGGTTTGTCATGATCAACAAAACTATTTCCATTTACTAAATGCCATAAGATTGAGAAAGAGATTTTTTCTTCAAAGTCCAAAGTTAACATGCACTTAGATTATTATACATTTAAATAAATTTGGGAAGACCCAGATGATGATGTGATGGATTTGTAAGCTTCTTATAGGTTAATTTACAACATCTAAGTTAACTGGAGGATGTATTTTAAGGCAACACCTTAAACCAGTGGCGTCCAACGTCGGTCCTCAAGGGCCGGGATCCTGCATGTTTTAGCGCTCTCCCTGGTTCCACACACCTGGATCGAATGATGGCTCGTTAGCAGGCCTCTGCAGAACACTGACATGCTGAGGAGGTGGTTACTACCACCAGGGCGAGAACTAAAACATGCAGGGTGCCGGCCCCCCAGGACCCACTTCGGACACCACTGCCTTAAACACTCTGTGCCCTTGTGTGACATCATGGGGAAAATAAAGACATTAGGTGAGACATCAGGAAGAGAATCATGGACCTCCACAGGTCTCGAGTCCTGTGTTCTGATGAAACTGTTAAATTTGGAGGATAATCCAGGGAGTTTACAAGCCTGAAAATTACCACCCCCACTGTGAAGTACGGGAGTGGGAGCATCATGCTATGGAACTGATTTGCTCCAAGGAGGACCTGTGCACTTCACAAAATAAATTACAAAATGAGCAGAACATTATGTGGAAATATGCAAAATATTATCAAAATCAGTGCCCCTGCTTACTCTCAGGAGCCGAGCTTTTATAACGAACTTATACAGACTTCTAGGAGAAATAGAGAGAGACTTTATACCTCTGCTGATTCGTTGTTTCTCTCCAGACAGAATACCAGGAGTGTCAATGATGCTGATGCTCTGAAGAACCTGATTGGGCATCTGAGAGCAGATAAACCTGACAAACACATACACACACACGGGAAATGTTTAGCTTCATGTTATTCAATGGTTAATTTAAATAAAAGATTGGTCAGGTTTGTGCTTCTTTATTAAAGAATCACAGAGGAGGAGAACACATTAAGAAAAAGATGTTTAATAAGCTCCTTTTCTCAGGTGGAAAAATCCCAGAAACATAAGATTACTTTCTGTTTTACGTAAAATCCCTGCTGAAAGGTTTAATATATTCTTTGGGAACTGAATGTCAACACACAGTTCTTTTAATTGTCTATCTTGATTTTTTTTTTTTTTTTTTTTTTTGGCGAGAACTAAAAAATGTGATGATGTTAAAAGTCAAGACAGTAATGTGTCTTACAATGATTTTCTAAACTTAAACCTGTCTGAGTCCAAGCTAATGAAAAGAGTTGTAGTCCTTTCACAGAAATGTGTACCATCATCACAATCAGCTGAAGGAAAATACTAAAAACCACAGATGTCCTGACCTAATAAACTGGAAGTTGCTAGACCACCAGGATCTCAGCCTACCCCAATCTGGTCCCAGGTATCAGCTCAGCATCCTGATTATGGGATTTTTTTAACAATTGGCTTCATGACAACTGAAACTCCCAGAGTCTATTGTTTGTCTCCTGCACAACCAGTGAGATGTGCTGTCAACTTTTATTAACTATGATTGTCTATTTTTGTGTGTACAGTTAGAGAAACAATAGTATAGTTTGTGAACAATATGTTGATGGCTTTTTCAATTAAAACCTAAGCTTTTTTTTTTTACTCTGCAATGATATTTACAGAGAGGCTATAGTAACTTCCTGCCTGTCCGGTTCATGTGACCTACTCTGCTTGCTGTGCTCAGGTGTACACAGATAGCGCTCACTGCAGGAGAGAGCTGCCTAGATAGCAGCTGAAACACTACTCAAGTTTTATTATGGTCGACATAAAATGATCTCTTTATAAAGCGAGAAAACAACTTTTTCTGTATGTTTGTTTCTGGAAAGGATTACCTGAAACCACAGTAGAGTTTGTTAAGTGGCAAAATATCAACAATTCATATCAAAACAGAGAATAAACATACCGACTTTAGCCAAGTACTAAAGTAAACTGTGCCATGCTGCTAAATTAGAAGACTGTAACAATGTGTGTATCGAGTCAAGTTTCAGGTGACATAAAGCCCAAAACAATAAAAGTAGCTTTTAATCCCTGTAGGAGCAGCAAATGAAGGTTGACCTGAAGAAACTATGATTTGAACAGAAATATAGCTTGCCTTTAAAGTCTTCTAGTTTCACTGTATAAACTATTTCATGTAGTTGATATTGCTGTATATATCAAATCTCCAAAGAATTTCATTAAAGGAAAAAAAAAAAAAAAAAATGTCACCTTTTTGTAAGGGGGCGTTTTGTCAGGCCAGATTTCCCTCCTTGGTAAAAGGGTTGGATGTGGTAATGATATGTGGCTCTACCAAGTTGACTTCACTCTGATTGGCTACAGCCATATTTGGGAAACTCTTCAGTAAAATATGCTGAACATCGTCTCAAATTGGTGTTATAACTGCGTGGTACATCCCCATGAATGAAGTTCAGCCACTCTTCTCTGATTCTCTCATCCTTCGGGAGTAAAGTGGAAACTTCCAGCAGTTTTTGAGCTCCTTGGACAGAACAGCTCCGCTTTTTAGTAGCCACCCTCTTCTCAAGTGGAGCAGCCAGACATGCTAGCGCGACGTAGCCCTTAAATTAGCCGGTGTATCAGCTGAGGGGAGGAGGGAAGGGGAGGGGGAGGGCTGTTTGCTTGATGGTGTGCTCTAATTGGAGAATATGAATTGCGTAGAAAGATAACCTGTTCTCTGATTGATTTGATTAAGATTATTTAAGTATCAGAGAGGTACTCTGTGTCATTTAGGAATAGGCATAAGCCTGTACAGACACTTCACCCGGTTGCCTACTGGTGGTGGTCAGAGGCCTGGTGGCACTGATTGTATGGCAGCCTCACTTCTGTCAGTCTGCCCCAGGGCAGCTGTGGTTACAATGTAGCTTACCACCATCAGTGTGTGAATATGCTTATGAATGGGTGAATGACTAAATGTAGTGTAAAGTGCCATAAAAATACATCCAGTCAGATTACTGGCCTTTTAACGTTTTCTTCTTTTAAGTTTTTCCCTTTTGCAGCTCTTGACTGCACTTACGATTTCCATGTCCTTTTAACTGATGAGTCTTACAGATCACCTAAGGCTGTGTTCACAGTGTGTGTGGCTTCCTGAAGAGATAAACTTAGCAACAGGCCATAATAAATTATTTTGCAGAGCCGGAGCCTTAGATTGGCAGTGGGGAAAAAACAAACCTATGCAGCCGGCATGGTGACGCAAAAACACTTCCCCTCGGGAAACGGCAAATTATTGTGGAGAGGTTCTATGTCACATCAGGACACGATGGAATTCCTAAAATAAGGAGTTCTTCAGGTACACATCAACACACACTGCAGAAAGGTCAAGTGTTCTTCCACTTCCTCACTGGACAGAGGAAATGTGGTTGAACCAGAATTGGGACTGAGCTAAATTTAAAATGTCGGTGCAATCTCTGGTGTGTCTACAATCTGACAGCTTTCAGTGGATGTGTTCCATGTTTTTCCAGGGTGAGGAGAGGGTCTCTTCCCATGATGAAAATGTTTCAAGCATAGCAGGGACAGGATTGGGAATGGAATGAGAGGTAATAATGTGGAAAGGGGAAGGAGGTCACCTTTCAGTCTAACACAAAATGTCAGTCATACACATCAGCCTTTATACTCGTTGACCACAACAACCCTAGGTAGAATAACGGTTGTAACACTCTAAAGCTGCAGCACTGGGTGTCTGATGAACAAAGTTTTCTCTAACCGATTGGTGCTGAGTCAACTTCCATGAGTCTTCTAACAGATTTTGTTTTTACTATTTTAAGTATTGAACACCTCACTGGAAATATTAGACATACTGTAAATTGTAGTAATGGCATCAACTTGTGTACTGAAAATACCAGCAACAAAAACACCCAATACTAGTTTGATTCCCTCTTTAATGCACTTTAAACTACTAATATGTTAACAGATTTTAGCAGAGTTCTATTAGTACTTGGACTATATCGTACACTGACTGACTTTCAGCCCCATGATTATAGAATCATGGGGCTGAACAAACCGTTGTTTAGGCAGCATCTCATAAACATAATCTGAGTGTTTCTTTACCTGTTGAGGAAGGAATTTCCAAATGCATTGAGTTTCCTGAAGGGTTTTTTTGGGTCCACAACCAGAGCATTGCCAGGAACAACTCCTTCGGTTTCCCCATGCATTACTGCAATGAAACCATCAGTGGTTGGCTCCGGACCGATACGCATCCCAGGAAAATCCTGCTCCAAAAGATACCTAGGAAACAAATGTGGGATTATTAAGTTATTTTAGCCTTGAAACATTTAGAATGTCCTGAGAGAAAACAAAGGATTACCACTGTCTGTGTTCAAACACCAATGCAATCAAGGTATATGAAGGTTTAAAAAGTTACAGTTTCAAAACAACAAACTTTTTCCTCATACCTTCCCTAGAGTTAAAGGTTTAAAACCGATTGCGGTTTTCTGGCCGATCACTGATTGCCAGTCTTTAAAAAGCCTGACCTGCCGATTTTGGTCGATACCTGTTGGGTTTTTTTTTATAACCGACACTGTCAGGTGTTATAAGGTCACAATACACCTTCAATGTTCCTATCCAATTTTATGAGAAAATATTGAACCAAATTGCTAAATTGGCAACAATGGGGTTGCCAGCTTAGCAACCCCATTGTTGCTAAGTTGGGGACACATCTGCACTGTACTTGTGCAGATGTGACCTGGTGAGTGGGTCTGTCAGTCATCCCCTCTCATGGCAGAGCACAAGCGGACAGTAGCTGATTTTCACACCTTTGCGGAGATAATGGATCAATGGATAAGATTGGCTTCATGTGTAAGGAAATTGGGGTTGATTGATCAGTGTACCCGCAGTTTAAAGATCTTTTACTGAGGCACTAGAGCACAGAGCACTTGTCAGAATGACTAGTGGTTTCTCCTGCTGTGGAGTGCATAAATTAACACGGTTGTACCCATCCTCCACACGTGCCTGACAAATCTTGGTGTTTCACTTTTCTCTTAGTTACGGCAAAGACATATTTGGAAATATTACTGGTGGCAAATAATGAGGATATTTATTGTGTGTTGACTAAAGGAGCACCACCCATCACACTTATTAAGATAACAGTGTTTTAAGACTACAAATGTAAATCTAACAGCCCTATGTTTGTTAAACAGCTGACTGCAGGCTGGCTACAGGAGCAGATATCCTGACAAACATCAGCTAATTTGAACTTGTTATATTTATGTTACAAGAACAGAACAGCAAAAAGATCAATCTACAGTTAAGTCAACAATTACTCACACCTCTGGCAGATTTAGAATTAAAGCAAGTGCCTATTCCTTTTCTAACTAAAAAGGATTTTGATGTGAGTCAAAATATTATTCTGCTTCTATGTTTAGCTTACATTTGATTGAAAATAAAATGTCTAAAAATATTCATAGCCACTGTAAACTGTGACTCTATGGGAAAATTTAAAGCTCTAAATAACTTCAAATAATCTGTTCTGTTTTAAAGGATCCTAATTACTTTGATTCATTGATAACAGCTGTTTTCATTAGCTCAACAGACAAAAACCAGCAGTTTTCTACAACTGGTCTGTGGAAAATCATGGCTAGAACAAAATATCTCAGTGAAGACCTGCAGCTGTCCAATGTGCCTACTCACAACTCAAGAAAGGGCTATCAGATCATATTTAAAGTTTCAGCGGCCAAAGCACAAAATATGATTAAAAACACGAAATGTTGCACTATGTGGAAAATCTCAGAGGACATCTTAGGAAGTCAAAAGTGCCACCAGAAGTGGCAAGGCTTATGGCAAGAGAGGTGAAAGAGAATCCAACGATCACCACCAGATCCATACTAAAGAACATGGGCAATGCTGGTGACAACACTGACTGTCTGCTGGTGGCAGACAGTCCAACAGGAAGTCCCTACTGCTGGATTTCAGGGATGCACACCAAGCAGGAAACCACTTTCCTGGTTCAGGCCCACTGAAGCCTGGTTGGTCTTTGAAATAAAAGCAATTTGATCATGGTATGGATTTTTAATTTTAGATTTTTGGTGAAGGTACACAAACACACACACACACACACACACATTAAAAATCATGTGGTTTATCACCTGACAGAAATGACAACAGCAGGTTTGAGTCTGAGTGCAACTATGTAGGGAATAAAGCTGAGATACTTTTCAAATATTACATAGGAACATCAAAATAAGCCTTCATTACTACCAAATTCATTGTTACACAAAACATAGACAACCAAGTATAAGCTACTGCCAGTATCTGCATGTTTTCTCCTAAGTGAAATAGATTTTATAGCATGTTTCTTTTTAAAGTTAACCAGGGGTGAGGAAAGAAGTTGGCCGTGATGCATTTGGCTGTAAAGATAATGGAAAAGATTGTAGTCACCAATGAATCAGATGGGGAAAATTAAGTAGTTTTTTTAAACAGCTGGATCAGGAAGGACTAGATTAATTCACTTTAATGCTTTATGATGCCTAAACTGACAGTTTATCTTTATTACAATTACAAAAAAGTTGTTTTAGCTGAATAACAACTTGTTGCAGGTATAGATTTAATGATAGCTAGAAGTCAGCAGTTCCAGTCTCCTCTTCAGTCAGACAGGTTACTAAACACCCAAATAAAAGCTGTGTTTGCACTCTTCAAAAATGTTTTCCCTTCCCCTTAACATTAACCCCATCACCCTCTTACATAGTTTTTCTTGTGAAAGGAAAGTGTGACAGGAAGGAAAATTGGTTGCTGGGTGTCTGTCCTCACTTCCTGCCATTCATGACAGCCTGAAGATCAAAGAGCAATGTGATAGTGGAGGGTTCACATGATTACCAAAAAGGAAATCCAAAAGATCAATGATTCCTACTTTTACCTTCATTTTTACAAGAGATAAGACGGAATTAACTGAATTTGCATCCATTCAAACACAGCAACAACAGGTTTACAAGAGGACATACAGCACTACAGCGCCTTGCATTCACAGAACTAGAACTTTTTAAAAACATTCACACAAACACCAAGTAGTGCAGAAGTCTAAAATGGAAGGAACATGATATATGGTTTTCAATCTTTTTTTCAAATAAAAATCTGAATAGTGTGGTGTGCATTTGTGTTTACCCCCTCTGAGTCAATACTTTGTAGAATCACCTTTAGGTGCTGAACCTCTGAACCCCCAGCTGAACCCCTTCACCGGCTTTGCACATTCAGAGACTGTAATTTTTGCTTGCTCTTGTTTCTAAAATAGCTCAAACTCAGTCAGCTTAGATGGAGTGCATCCAAACAGCAGATTTCAAATTTATCCACAGATTTTCAATTGAATTTAGGTCTTGACTTTGACTTGGCCATTCCATCAAACACATATGCTTTGATGTTAACCACTGCATTGGAGTGCTGGCTGTATGTTTAGGGTTGAAAGCTTCTTCTCCTGAAATATAAATATAAGAAATCTGCCATTTCCCATTTCTCTAATTCTGGGAGATCAGCGATCAGAAACTGATCTTATCTACTTGCACAAAGGTGTAAAAGTCAGCCACTGTCCCCTTTTGCTCTGCCGTGAGAAACAGGCTGACTAACAGACCTTCCCACCAGCTCATATCTGCATGTGCATGGTTAACAATACTCACCCCACTGTTGCCAACTTAATGACTTTGTTGCTATATTAAGCAACTTTTCAGACAAAAGAGATCTGCATCGGCCAAAATCTGAATCGGCAGGTTAGGCTTTTTTAAGATTGGTGAGCCAGAAAACTGAAATCGGTGCACCCCTATTAAAATACTACCAGCAAAACATCTAACGCTGAATTCATGCTGCTTAGTGTTTCTAAATAAAGGAAATTTGCCTTAAATCTGAAGTCCACCTCAGAGGAAAAGTGAGCTTCAGATTTAAGCAGATGCTCTGAGTTGCAACAGAAACTTGTTTTCCACAGTATACTGCTTTCTGTATGAGGCCGTAATTGGATAATAATTTGATGCAATGCAGTGTAGCACAACATATTGTGTAGTGTGTTCAGAAACAGGGGAAAAGAGTAGAAAAAAGGAGAAGGAGGTGAAGAAGAATATGTTGACTCTGCACTTTTCTGGCAAGATGTTCCAGTGATTCAAAGCATTTCTCAGGACAGGGTGTTGCCTCAGCAGTCTGTAACTCTGCACAGCTACTCTTACAAAGACAATGTATTAGTTTCCCCTCATTGAATATGTTGCAGCATAGACCCCAACTCCAACATGCAGTATTTCAAAATATTATTGCACCTCACTAGGGCCTTGGTCCCCTGTAAGACCCCCGATTCTGAGAACACAGACAGCTGCTAAGTTGGTCGTGAGTTAGGAAAAAAAAACAACACACAGATGTACACCAGCTCAGCTTTGTTGCAAAAACTTTAAAAGCTTGTACAAAACATGTGAACGTGCATAAACACATACATACATCCTGCAGGCATGATATTTGCATGGTGAACTGGAAATATACACTATGTGCCTGCAGATTGAGTCTGTAAAAGTTTCCATTAACCTCCATATTATAGCTCTTCTCTTTTAATGTTGCGTTCCTAAAATTAATAAACTCTCCGTCTACTTATTGACAAGTTCATAATTGAGGAACTTTCAGATCATTAAGAGTTAAAAATTGTCTAAAAGTTACGGTTTCTTATCGACACATGATTATACACATATTAAAACCAGTAAAATGTGTTCCTGCAATCACTCCAGAATTGCTTTAATCTGGACCTGACTAAACCTGATGTAGTGTTCCCAGCTGCAGAGTCACAGAGCCACACACCTTGCACTACTAGTCACAGCATGCCTTGCTCTCCCATTAGCTAAGAACTGACTTGGAAATTTTTCCACAAATTTCATGCAATTATCTCACTAGGTGTCTGCTTAATACTGTGGATTTTGCAGGCTCATGCAGTCTAAGACCATCAATGAGTGTGGCAATCACCACCACTTGTAGTAGTTCAGCGCTTTGCAGCTTTCACCAACTTAAAAATACAAGGCCAAATGTGACTAGGGCTGTGGAAAACGTCCTGATTCTTGGCTGCATCTTCATGTGGATGTTAATGATGTAGTAACAGGACCCAACATAGGGCTATTAGGGAGCAACAAGTTAGCTAAGTTAAATTAGGACAAAACAAAGGCTGCACGTATATCTCATTATTGTCCAAGTGTAATTTAAAAAAAAAAAAAAAACAGAGGTTGTTGCTCTGGTATTTGGTGTATGAAGACTTGAAAAGAAATAATCATGAGTGAAGAGTCATGGACTGACAGCACTCCAAAGGGATTTCATAAAAATAAAACACACAGAGTGTTTTTAATGTAACATCTAGACATACTTTGGACTTTACGTCAAAACCACAAAGTTTTGATATAACAGGAATTAAGAAGCACCCAGCTTCCAAAATCTGCCACAATAAAATATACCAGTTACACCCCCATCAAAACACACAGCTAAACTGCTAGAGGAATCACAAATGACAAAATATTAACGTTTCTGAATGCCCCAGACAAAGTCTTAACTTGAATCCACAAAGAAAATTTGTGGATGGAACTAAAGATTTGGGTGATGGCAAAGAGGCCATCCAAATTTAAGGACTTTGAGCTCATTCCAAAAGATAAATGGCCAAAGATACCAGGTAAGACATGTAAAAAGCTGCTCATCAGTTATGACAAGGGCTCTGGACTGCTGTAATGCATATAAAAACTGTTCTATTGATTACTGAGAAGGTTATGAATATATCTGGTGATGCAATTTTTGTCCAAATGTAAAAAAAACAGATTACCCCCCCCAACCATGATACCTATTGTTAGGGCTGTATATCAGGAAAACATCTAATTGCCATATCATTGCTGAATATTGTGATGACCATTGTTTATTAGCATCTCTACCACTAAAAATATAAGTGTGCCTGCTCCATTTCCAAACAGAAAACTTCTTGTTCAGAAAAAATTAAATAAAATCTAAATCTGCCAGGAGTATAAATAATTTTGGCCTTAATCATATATAGTGATGCCTATAGGCCATACTGTAAAGTACTAAATATATTAGCATATTTATATATTATACTGACTCATTGTGGTAGCAAAAAAATTACATCTAGATGTGCATTTATTGAGGCCTGAAAGTGACCATAGAGAATTTATGGCAAGCCGTTGCTCTGAATTTCAGGTTGGGCACCCATGTCTGGAAGCAAGCTTCTATATAGACTCAGTACAGGAAAAGCTTAATGCTGTGTTCACAACATGGTTGTGTTAATTTATGAAAAAATGGCTTTTACTTGACTGATCGCAGAAAAGATAGAGTTAAAGAAAATTTCATTGTAGTATCTTTATCAGACAATGCTGTAACAACTTTCAAAGAATCTTTTCCATGTTTAATTTCCTCTGAATCTGAGAGAAACACAGCATAAGGCAGCAATTTAATCTCTAAGTCCGTCTCAAATTACTGTTCTTGTTTATAAGTGTTACTTCTTCATTGTGTGTGGCATCAGACAGTGTAGCCTCCTTAAATAGAAGGTAATTATCCATAGGAATGACATCAGTATGTCATTCAAAAATCTAAATCATCCACCTGCCAGCTTGACCCTCCTCCAGCAGTATGTTCCACCCTCAGGCAGATGCGCTGAAGATCACCATTTCTCAGCTCGTTGCTCTCTGACCAGAGCTGCTCCACAGAGAAAACTCCGCCCCCTTATTTGAATGTAAGAACATCAAATATAAGAACCTGAAATAAAAACGGAGCTAAAAAAATAAAAGTCCAAGAAATAGGTAAATACGTCTGAGTTTCCACCTAACAGAGCACCCTTTTCCCTGACTTCCCCACTCAAATCCTTCAGACTAGCCAACAGCAATTAGCAAACACCTAGCGGAACTGTGCATCTGCTGAGCTCATTATACCAGCTGCTTCTCAGTGCAATGCTAGTAAAAACGTTCTTAAATTGCTAGCTGTTGTGGTGACTCCCTGCAGGCACAGTTTCAGAAAGAGCAGCACTGTCTTTTTTCCTCCCTGAGAGCTTTGAAACTGAATGATTCCCTGTTATGAGTTTGATAGGAACTGAAATACAAGCTTTATACACAGACAATGTATTGTAATTCTCAATCCTGCCACAGGAGGGAGCTCCAGCTGAGGGAATGTTAGGGCCCTTCATTTGCTGACCTTGGACTTGCTGCAGGAAGACAGTCTCATCGCCTAATCCACGTATAATGGATACAACAGCCTATATGAAGAAGTGTATAAAACCACCCCTGAAAAATCACTGTTGGCCTGTTACTGTAGCAACAAGAGCTGTTAATAGACTGACAGCTGTGTCACTGTTACTGACTCTACAGCAGGCCCGACACTTTTGACTGTTAGCCTGTACTTTTGATGTACAATATGTGTAGAAAAAGTGAAAAATAAATTGAGTTAGCTGAAGTTGTTTGGGGACCTTCAGAATTTTCATCCAGTTAGAGTGACTCACTCTGGCCCTTGAAGAATTTCATCATTGAAATCCACTATAAAGATGAATTATGAGCAAAATACGACCAAATAGTTGAAGAGGGATTTTATGAAAATGGTAAAAGATATGAAAACGCTGAAACATACAGACGTAGTTGAAGGATATGTCTACATTTTAAAATTTGAATGGCGTTTCTAGGTGAAAGTATGTGGAAGTAGTTAAGTTTGCAAAACAGGCAAGTTTTAGCTGAATTTTTGTGGCTTTCCATTCATTTCAATGGAGCTGAAAAATTAATAAAAAGCTGAATATTATAAAAAAAAAAAAAAAAAAGAAGTATAAAGGTTATAAATAGCATAAATCATAGCCGGAAAGAGCAAAATAAGCTGAACAGTATAAAAGTTGAATGGTGAAAATAGCACAAAGTATGCAGAAGCAGTAGCACGGCGAAAAGTGTACGGAAGCAACCAGAATATTAATAATAATAATAATAATAATAATAAAGAATAAAGAGAAAATGGGTCTCATTCACACAATAAAAGCTCATTCTAGCGCATGAAACCTAACAGCCAGCCCCCAGCGGCTCTCCGCAGAGCTTCGGCCGCTGACAGAGCGGTCAGTACCTGATGAAAGTGGTCTTCCCGGTGGAGTACTGCCCCACCAGCAACACCATGGGCTTACTCTGGAAGTCGGCCCCCTCAAGGGCCGGAGAGTGGAAGTCATGGAAGAGGTACGTCTCCTCCAACGGCAGGAGCTTCTTGGTGTAGAGAGTTTGGAGTCCCTCCGTGACCGTTTGATACATCTCTCCTTCCTTGTTGCGGCCACCTTGCTCCTGTTTGACCCAGCTGAACATACTTCCCACCGCTCTCTCTCAGACACTATAATCCAACTTCCCTTTTTCGATGTTTCCAAACGTTCCGAACGTTTCCGTGTCCCTTCCCGCTCGGTCCACAGCGACTAAGAAAGCTGGTTTCGCTGGGAGTCCCCTTGAGCTCCGGACACAGCGCCGTGTCTGTCCGCAGCCGCTTGTGTCGTAAACGTCGCTGATGATGTGGGTACCTGCGGGCACCGCCCTTCCCCCGGTGACGCTGCTGTTCCCCGGGGCAGGGAGGAGGGAAGGAGGGGAGCACCGGAGATGTTCGCTGCCGTTCCCTCAGGGAAAGCTTTAACATCAATCTGTAAAAAAAAAAAAAAAAAAAAAAAAAAAAAAATACTCTGTCAAATGTAACTATTTAAAACTGTAGATTTACTCCTGTAGGGACAGGAACAGTGGAGAAGGTTCAGTCATCTTTCTTCTTTTTTTGTTTTATGTGGCATGGAGGGAAAAATGATTCACCTGTTTGAACAAATTCGATGTCACAAAGAAATATGCGTTTGCAGCTGTATTCTTGTCAAGGTTTTCCTCAAAATGCAAAACAACTGTTATTGTACACCTTTTTAAGCAATTCACTAGGAGCACACACAATCCGATAAAGAATTCCAAATCCATTTAACTTATAAAGCATATTTTAAACAAACTATTTGTTTAATCAAAGTGTAGGTCAAATCAAAACACAAATAAACATAGCAATTAAATATTTTTTATGAATAAAATCAGAATAAAACATATTACAGAGACTGTAGTAGAATAACAATAGAAAAAAACAACAAACCAACTCATACTGTGTCAAAAGGGACTGGAAATAAGCGTAAGAGAAGATTTACAAATAGCCAGAGTAAATAGCCTGTCTAATATGCAATGGCACCTTGTTCCATAGTTCTGGAGCCATGACTGTAAAGACCTTGGCCTGTGTTCACAAACATTCTCAGAGTCCTCTCATAGTGCTTCCATCTTAGCCTAAAAAGTCCTCCCAAGGAGTCCGAGCTTAATAGTGATTTAGTCAGCTGCTGAGAGCGACTCTGAGCAAGGAGATGACAGAAACTCCCATGGTAAATGGTAAATGGCCTGTACCTGCACAGCGCTTGATCAAGTCCAGAAGACATTCAGTCATTTACCCATTCACACACGCTGATGGTAACCAAGCAGGACAGAGGAGCAGTGCTTGCTGTTGGCATGGTTCTATTCATTTTAAGGAGAATATTTCTCCTTTCTGTCGGTCTTTCCGCTATCTTCCCTGCTTAACCCTCCCACAGTCCCATCCCCAAGGGGATGGACTGACCCCATGTGTATGTTTACCAGATTTTATTTATTGATTTTATTTTTTTTATGGTTTCAGGAACGACAGGCTGACAAGACACTGGGACACCCCATTGCATCCCTGTCGTCCCAATGTGACATCTGCCTCGCTCTCCCTGAGTGTCGACTTGGGACTGCAGGAGGTTTAACTCTGAGGCTCACTAATACAGGTCCTCCTCACTACTCCTACCATTTTGTCACATAAGGAGCTCCCTTAAAGCCTAAGATGCTTTGTGAATAACTTTTTTCTTACCGAAGTAAAATTCTGGGAAAAATCGAAGAATTCCAGATATTCTAGAAATTCTCCTAAAATGACATCACTAGGAGCTACTTCTAGTCTTAAGAGTCTTCACAAATACGGGCCCTGATCTCCTCTGAGTTTCAGCCTATTTTTGATACAACCAACAGGTTCAGGTCAGCTGATGGAAGGACCAGAAAAAAAAACCTTTCTCCAACTTTTGCTTCTAATAATGCTGTGAATATGGTACAAAACAGCCATATTTTCATACTTGAACAATTAATTTGTACATGTTTTTTTTTTTTTTTTCCAAATTGGTGTCTCTAAATTATAGATATGGCTGTGAATGTACATAGTGTCTATTTTTTTGTCCTGGCCACCCTACTTTTTGGATAAGCAGGTATGGATATATGGATGGATGGATTTAAATAAAAATATAAAAACACTAAAAAACAAAAACAGAGAACTATCATAAGGAATTTGGGACAGTACTAAATATTCTCCATTAAAATTCTTAAAATTTTGTTCAAGAATATTAGTTTGTAAATGCAGAGTTCAATAATAGTTTATTTCTAACAACATTAACTACTTTATTTTGGTAACAAATACCACCTAAAGCACCAGTCTGCAAAAGTCAAACTTGTAAGCTGACCTTGTTAATTCCAGGCAGTCAATACTAATGAACAGACATCTTATCTGAGGTTTTTAGGGAAAGGTATTGTATGCTACTTTGCTAGAAAAGATTTAAAATGTTTCAATAAATGTTAGAGTAGGAGGTTTAATTAGTATTGATCAATTTTAGCTTGTATGTTTAAATTAGAAAGCTCGTTCTGGATGGTATGCATTGTAAACGCATACTATCATCGTGTTCTGAACTGTTCACTGATTTTGCAGTTAACAGTTGTGCAGTTATACTTCCATTTCCATCCATTCATTATCCATACCTGCTAATCCTTGCAGGGTCACAGGGGGCTGGGGCGGTCATTGAGCGAGGGGCGGGGTACATCGTGGACAGCTCACCAGTCCATCACAGGGCAACACAGAGACACACAGAACACACACACACACACACACACACCTCAGGACAATTTAGAGAGATCAATTAAACTAACAGTCATGTTTTTTTATTTGGTTAATAAAATATAAATGAACAATGAAAATGAATGGATGAAAGCTGTTGTGTCTAATGTTTGAGACAATATGAAAAAGAACAGAAACTTAATCAATTTACTGAATTTCTCTGAAAGATTACTTTGAATTTCACAAATTTTTTGAAGTATAAAATTTA
Organism: Anableps anableps; assembly: GCA_014839685.1. Classification (NCBI taxonomy): domain Eukaryota; kingdom Metazoa; phylum Chordata; class Actinopteri; order Cyprinodontiformes; family Anablepidae; genus Anableps; species Anableps anableps. The sequence goes on along the minus strand of CM026080.1, from coordinate 3,660,694 downwards.
CAGATTTTAGCTGTTAAACATACTTAGTTTCTTCTCAGAAATACTGGTCAAAATCTAGCCAAATAAAACACTATTGTTGAAAGTATGTTATTTCATTGGAACTTTATCAACTTCTTCCCATCAACTAATTTTTGTGGATTTTTTAAAGTCAGCAATTCAGTGATGAAATATGGCGACATGAGTCACAAATAGCAAAACTGCAATTAGGAATGGAACAATGATTATCAGCGTGATTAATAAAGGGGCCCTGAATCTGTGCCAAGCTGCACAAGGAAGAAGGACTATTGCACTGAACCTCCTCTAGGTGGAGACAGGACACAAGTGAAACATCAGACCAAGTACTTTCTGAGGATCCAATCATGACTTAATCAGAACCTGATCATTACCTACTGTTTTTGTGTACCTTAAAGTAAAGTAAAACATCCTATCAAGTACTTACCGATGAACCAATCATTACTTAATAAGGAACATATGTCTCAATTATATGAAGACAGATTAATTATTGCCTCGACTGAGTTGTGAGTTTCTTATCAGTAAAATAAAGGGGGAATGCAAATATCAGCAGGCTCAGAATTTGCCTTGCCAAAATATGCATCCCCTCCTACACCAAATATTAGAAAGTTAAGGGTGATGTCAAATTTTCCACATAATGATGCCTGCCCTCTGTGCCACTGGAGTGAATATTTTGTGTGCATCATTTATTTTGGGGTTAATACAGATAGGACTCTAGTGAGACTCCAACAACAGGCTACAACTGGAACTACTGGTCTATTTAGAGTTTCTGAAGAGGGGTACAGAAACAATCATGGTAGTGTTATTCTTTATGGATAGTTTATGTCATGCTTTAATATAATGGACTTGCAGGCCCATAATGATAAAAACCTTGCAGAATTGTGGATTATTTTAAAGATTACCCCCTCAAAAAACAAACAAACAAACAAAACAACAACAAAAACATCCTGAATTTCTTTCCTCCTGGGACATTTAGGGGACATACAATGTATTATGCACATTCTACATATTAGTTATATTGTTTAATTTACGTATTATTAATAAGGTTTTAGGTCTACTGATAACCAAATCGTGCAGTTTACCGTAAGCGAATGCAATCCTTTTCTCACTCAGGCCATTTCCTGTTTGCAACCATTCCAGCATTTTAGTACTAGTTCAAAAGTTTGGATGTTCCACAATGCTTAAGCTATTATTGTGTTGGTAGAAAAAGCGAGGAACGTGAACCGAAATTGCAAACCACGAAACAAGGAACATTATTCATCACAGTGTGACTGAAACATTCGCCTCAAACGTGTTTAAATAAAGGTGTCAAAGCCGTATTTTTAAAAAATGAATCTTCCATAAAACTCCACCTCCAGGGCATTCATAAATAAGCAACACGATTATATTATGAATATTTTTAAAAGTTGCTTCGCCAGTCATTTAAATCCGTTTTCTCATTGATATGCCGGAGTTTGAGCGACGCGCGTTTCCGCGACAGGGCATGCTATTAGCATATATGCCACGGACTTCCGTTTTCGCACTTCCGCATTCTTCGGCCACGTTGATCACTTCCGGTGCGCAAGTAACAGTAGGTTGGCAATGGCGTTTTTCAGCTGGTCCCTGCAGGACTTGCCAACAATGACTATTAATAGAGGAATCCGTCAGGGCTGTGGAAGTTCGCCATTACTATTCATAATGGTTGCAGAGATGCTGTCCATTCTAATTAAAAAAGTGGAATAACTGGAATTGATGTAATGAGCAAGCAAATAATAATAAGTCAGTTGGCCGATGATACGACCCTTTTCTTGAAAAGCGAAGCTCAAATCCCTCCAGCTCTCCAAACCATAAATCTGTTTTCTAGGGCCTCTGGACTTCAACTAAACTTAAATAAATGTGAGCTGTTTTCCCTGAAGGACCACTTGGCACAATCACTATTTAACATAAAAGTTAAAAAAGAAGTAAAATGCTTGGAAGTAGAGATAACAAAGGATAAAACTATTTCTGAGAAGGTAAACATTTGGAACAATAGTGACAAATGTAAGTTGATTGTAAATAGATGGCTACAGAGGGGCATATCAATCTTTGGTAGGATTTTATTAACTAAGATGGATAGTCTCTCTAGATTTATCCACCTGGCTTATTCCCTTCCTGTATCGACCAAGATGATTAAAGCTATTAACAAACTAAATTTTAATTTCATTTGGAGGAATAAAAATCACTATATATGAAAAGATGACCTGATTAAAACTTATGAGAATGGTGGAGGAAATATGATAGACTTTGAAATTATGAATGGTATTTTGAAACTCAAATGGTTCAAGTTTTTTTTTTTTTTTTTTTTTTTTTTTTTATAAATAATAACCTTTCAGTTTGGTCATATATACCCAATTTGGTATTTAATGAGATAGGAGGAATTCATCTTCTCTTATGGTGTGATTTTGAGTTGAGCAGATTGCCAGTGAAACTTTCAGATTTTCATAAACAGGTTCTTCTTTATTGGAAACTCATTTTTATTCACAATTTTACACCTCATAATACTCCAGTGTGGAATAATAGATATATTCTGATAAGTAGAAAATCTATATTTATTGATGAATGGTACGCAAAAGAAGTTTGGGCTGTTGCTCATTTTATGGACAACAAAGGAATTTTTTTACATCAGGAATGCTGTGAAAAATTTTAAATTCATTGCACTAAGAAAAAATATAAATACTATTCCATTATCTTTTCAGGCTATCATTAAACAAGACATATTATATTCTAATATTACTCCTAATCTGAAACAACTCTGTATTGATGGGGTTTCTGACTTTCGATGTAACAATAAATTTCTGAGAAGTCATTTACTACATTACTGTTCTCCTAATCCATTTAGGAGGAAATATATTCTCAAAGACTTTAAGGAAGAGAACATAAAAAAATAGGATTAAATTTATCCAGCCTCATCGGAACCCATATTCTAATACAGTTGAAATAAGATATTTAGATACACTGAATAAAAAGACACACACACACATTTGTTTCTCACTGTCTAAAGTTATATCAGACCAAACTTATCTTTTTTTTTTAGGTTAGTTAGAATTACCAAACTTATTTTTATTTGTTAAATGCCAGAAAACTTACCGAGAACATTTTTCAGAGATTTTTTTAAAACTTTCGTCGAATTCAGAAGTTGACATACATTTAGTCACCATCATAGATATGAGCTGTTTGCTGATGGCTCTGCATCAACAAACAGCTGCAAGTCTGGGTTAGTCAGAGGGGTTTCAGTTACATAAGGCCTGTTGCAGCACGGCTTTACACTTACCGTATGAGGTTCATCATCATCAGGGGTCTTAGACAACCTTTTATAGAACTGTAATCTACAACTAGGTTTGAATAAAGCTTGAATTTAATTTAAATCTAGTTCAAAGTTTGAATTGAGGTTGATTGAAGGTCTTATCCAAGTCTGAAGATTTCAAATGATCTAATTAGTCTAATGGCTGTATTTATACCATTAAGGATTGGTCTCTACATTTAGTAAAAATCAATTAATCTCTGAAAAAAGAAAATATTTTAGCAACATTGTTTTTCCCATCCACACTGTAAATTATAACATTGTATTTAGATGATAAAGATGAGTAAATATCAGCTTACTTTGGTCAAGGTTTTGCACATTAAATCGCCAGATATTCCGCAAACTCATTTAGATGCAATACACATAAGGATGTGTATCGCACCATTTGTGTTGGATCAATTGTGGGAAAAGCTGTAAATGTAACTTTTTTTTTTTTTTTTTTTTTTAAATAGTGTGACTCAAAGAACACAATTTGTGAAAAGCAACTGTTTTGCATTTGTGAAAGACCTAAAAAAAAATCTACCATTAAAAGGCTCATATAGGATTTTTCTCTCACTTCAACTTCAGTTACCAGCTGCAAATATTGTTGTTCCAAATATACCTACATAGATGCGTCTGTGTGGTGCACGCAGCCATCTTCTTCAACCACCTGGCTGCTGATCCAGCTCAAGATCTGTTGATTGTGGTCTGATTGTTACAGCACACTTTAATCACATCTACCTTAAAATTTCACACTGGCAAGCAGAGGAGGGAGTTAAATGATTAAGCTTTGTTCTAAACAGAGTTGAGTGTTAATTACATGTAACATAACAACATGGCTCTACATATTTACCGTACTCCAGGAAAATTATTTTATTGAAGTCAAAGAGAGATGGTGATTGTTCACACTCCAAACAAGTCATATTGAGAGCTCAGTCTGTGCATTTCGCACATTATGCACAAACCAGGATAACCATCATACAGACTTATAAGATCCATAGCAAATAGAACTGAAGCGTTTCAACATGTTACTGTACAGAGTTCCAGCTCCTGACAGCAGCTCCAACTGTCACACTGATCTTTCTAAAGCAGCAACTGGTAAACCAAACAGAGAGCTTTCTGTTGGGTTATGACAACAGCACACAAAGAAACAGAGATAAAAACAATCCAAAGTTGATTTTTGTTGATGTCAGACCTCCTGGTCTGACCTGATCGCAGCCCAGATTCTCACATGGCCTGGTTGGATCAACGCTGGCCTGTGTACGCACGAAACCAGGAAGTGACCGAGGCAGCAGCAGATGAAATCATCCCTCCGGGATTAGCCGACGGCTGGGAAACCTGGAGAGCACTCTGGGAAAGATCCATGGACTGCAGAAGGAAAAGGAGGACGTTTGTCAACCAATGTCCCACAGGGGTGCAACGTAACGCGTTACTCTCGTTACTAACTGCTTACTCTTCTTATACACTTACAGTTTTTTAAGTCTGTAATTTTATTTGACTCCATATTAATTTTTTCACATAACCACAAACCTTCATGCATTTTATTGGGAATTTATGCCATAGACCAACACAAAGCAGTGCACATCACCATAAACCCCATTGGATCATGGCGGTGGCAGCACCATGCTGTGGGGATACCTTTTTTTCTAGCAGGGACAGGGAAGCTTGTCACAGTTTTGGGAAGATGGATGGAGCTAAATCCAGGACAATCCTGGAAGAAAACATGTTAGATGCTGCAGAAGTTAGCTGAACCTTTATTTTACCAGGCAAAACATGAAGAACAATTTCTTATTTACAACGGTAGCCAGGAGGAGACTTAGCCAGCTTCCAGCATGACAATGACCCTAAACATACAGTTAGAGCTACAAATTCATCTGTTAGAATGGCTCAGTCAAAGTCCAGAACTATATCCAACTGGTAATCAGTGACAGGATTTGAAAATAATGTTCATAGACACACATTATCAAATCTTACACAGCTACTTTGCAAAAAAGAATGGAAGAAAAATCGGCCTCTAAATGTGTGAAGATGGATGGACGGTAAACTCTAACAGCAAATTGTGACTCAAAATTTTATTCAGAGTTAGAGTAAAGGGGGATGGTATATAGATTTTCATTTGTAAACTTTTTAAGATGAGGTATTATTTTCTTTTCACGTCACAATTCTGCACTACTGGTTTGTTGCATAAAATCCAAATAAAATACATTGAAGTTTGTGGTTGTGGTTAAGTGTGTAACCATATGAAAATGAATCATCTTAGGTGGTGATGAGATTCATTACACCTATACTTTGTCACTGCATTAATAACTTGGAGATTTTCATAACACAGTCAACACAGACAGTTTTAATATGGGTTTCTTTTAAAATTCATATTAGTAACCAGAGGAAATTGTATAGCAGATATAATTAAAACCAATATTCGTTTTATCCCCAGTTGTGACAAAATGTGAAAAAGTTCTGTGAAGGATTTGAATACTTATTCAGGGTACTGAATGTTGATTAGCTCTTCAACATATGTGTAACTAGTTAGTAAATATGGCAGGACTGAACTGACATGATCAAGCACAAAATCAACTCTTACAGCTGAAAAGCTGTCCCAGTGACAGCGTCACAGTTTTGTAACACAACACCAGCCATAAATTAAATTAAGACTAATAAGTTGTTATTTTTGTAAAAGTGTAACTAAGCTCAGTAAAACCCCGCCCCAAGGGAAATTTTGAAAAATTCCACAAAAATGGGCAGTGCAAAGAGACCCTGAGGTCAGGACGAGAGAAGCAACTTTGTGCCAACTTAGCACTTTGTCGCTACATTTAGTTACTTTTCAGACTCCTCGAGTGATTTTTCTTCAAATACAAGCAACTAGCAACACATCTAGCGATTTTTTTCTCTCTGTTATTGGAGACTTTCATGGCGACAATGGATCAACAGTGGTAGGATCAGTGGGTTGCTGATTCGAATCCCTGCTCTGTCTGTCTTAGTCGTCATGTCCTAGTTAGTTATCAGGCTCCTCTCCTGTGGAACCAGATCCCAGTTTTAATCTGTGAGGCAGACACCCTGTCTACTTTCAGGACTAGGCTTAAAACCTTCCTTTTTGATAAAGCTTACAGTTAGACCTGTCAACTTTTTGAAGACTTTGAACAGCAATAAAAAAAGTTGATGAGAATCAATGCAGTTTTTGAAAAAAATTGGATGGCAAAAAAAACACACAAAAAAAAAAAAAACCCAAAAGCACATTCAAAGGGGTTACAATTTCCCTAAAGTCCCATTTTCCTATGTATTTTCTAGGACTCAAGTTAACATTCTTAAAAACTTGTTGATCCATAATATTTCTGTTGTAAAAAGAGCATTTTATTCTGTGTCCAAGAAATCCAGGTGAAGCAAAAAACAATGATAGACCCCCCCCCCCAAGACTCAACAACTCTCAGTCTCTATGTGGAATTCTTAAAGTAATAATTGCTAAGCCATTAGAGGTGTGCAACACTGCATATTTTGGTATCAATCAGATACCAAGTAAATACAGGGCCAATACCACCGATACCAATACTGATACTTGTTATTTGAGTATAAAATATCACAGACTACTGACCTTTAGCTGTTTTTGTGGTTTTTCTTTTTAATTATTTTTGTTACAACCCAGGATACAATTTAGATTAAGTTTAAAAGTGTCTACAAAACACTTTAATAACATATTTACATGATAAACAGAAATGGAGAAATGAAAATTTATATGTATCATTTTCTAAATGAACAAAAAAAAAAAAAATTTGAGGAGATCAAAGCAAAAATCTTTTTTTATGGTAGAGCTGAGAAACTACAATACAAAAATAAAATAAAATTTCAAAAGGGAATCTGAAACTAAAGTATTGATCTTAAAATGCTACAAGCATCGTTCCAATATGGATACCGACTTGGTATCGATATTATCGATATTTTGGATCGATCTTCCCACCTCTATAAGCCATCTCTGGCTTCAAAGAGCACAGTTAAACAAGCATCCTAACCTGAGAGGGGATGTCACAGAATCGTGGACTGGGCACAGTCTCCCAGTCTGTTCCCAGGTCCGTCTCCTCATCTGTCACTGCTTCATCTCCGCTCTCCTCAGTCAGCCCTGATGCTTCTGGCTCAACAAACTCTATGGACTCCTCCAGGTCAGAACTCACTTCGAACGAACCAGTCCTGCACCAAACACAAAACCTCGAAGCTTACCGACCTTATCATGGAGATCAATCATGTCAACAGTTCTCTGACTGGTCAGTCTGGACATGTATACCTCTTTAGATAAAGACAGTGTGGATTAAAAAGGCCCCTTTAGCTTTGTGTCATACAGTTCTCCCCACAGTCCATGGAAAACACAAAAAGGAAAACCTGTTTTCATTGCCACAACCCTGAGAAAAACGACCTAAAGACTAACTTCAAAACCTTTAAAGGAAAAAACTGCCAGCCAGTAAACTCACCTGCCCAGGTTGTCATTGTCAAGGGCAACCAGAAACATGATGTTCCTGAGAGTGTGATGAGGATGAAGTTTTTCACTGTTGACATGCTAAACAAAAAAGAAAAGTCAGGAGTTACAATCAGCTGTAGAAAACTATGAGCTGCAGTTACAAAATCCAGAAATATGATGCATCTTTCCTCACTTCCCTTAAATTCTTCCCATTTTCCAAATCTACATCAATTCTTGAGCAATTTACCAGCAGTACCGTATTTTTTGGACGATAAGTCACTCCGGAGTATAAGTCGCATTAGTCAAAAAATGCGACATGAAGAGGAAAAAACATATAAAACGCACTTGGAGGATAAGTCACATTTATTTAGAAATTATTAAGCGTGAGGGGGACCTTGTCCATGTTAATGTTATGATCTGGTGACCCATTGTGGTCAGTTGCTTTTCAACAAACTCACGGAGACTGTTGAATTTGGTTTGGATGTCTGCTGGCAGTTGCTGACGCACCGATGTCCGTGCGCTACATCAGGGGGGTCAGGAATGACTCAGAACAAGCGGAGACGCATGCAGTAATTCCGTGGTGATAGAGAGGCGGTTGTGTTGCATGAAGCGGTAATACCAAGAAGGCACGCGGTAACGGTAGGAAAATCTGAGGCAGTAGCCTGTTCTTTATGAACCCAACTGTGGACTCGTTCCCCCAGTTCTGGCCATCAAGCTTCCTAGCATTCCTCGCAGCTGTTGTAATCATTGAACTATTGTCACTGTCATTGATCCCCGCTGATTATTTGTATAAAATACAGTAGTGGATAAATAGTGGATATTTGGCTATTTAATTAGGCCCGAGCAGCAAAGCGCTGCGAAGGCCTATTATAATCGTTGTGTTTCTTATTATTATGATTCTTGACACACAACAAGCACTAATTTGGAGGCCTAAACATATGAAAAAACTCACCAAACTTCACTCAAAATGGTCCCCCAACTGAAATTTTAGTATTTTAATGGAATCAAAAGTGGGCGTGGCCAGATGACTCTACAGCACCCTCTAAGATGAGATAGACCAACTGGTAAATCCAAGAGAGCTGAAACTTGATACATAGGTAGATCCTCCTAAAACAAGAAAGAAAAAAAAAAAAAAAAAAAAAAAAAAAAAAAAAAAAAAAAAAGTCTCTTGGAAGTATGCCTTAAACCCAACAGGAAGTTGGGTTTAAGGCATAAGGAAGTTGGCCATTTTCAGTCAATTTTGGCTGTTTTTGAATTTTCATACATGTCAAACTTCAACAAGCTCCTCCTAGGAATTTTGAGCTATCAGCTTCATCTTTGGCCAATATACAGATGGGGGAGTAAACGTTTTTGAGCATGTTAAAGTGGCGTGGCCAGGTCTCAAAGTTGGCCTATTCGCCATGAATTTCAAACCACTATAACTTTCACATAAAAAAGTCATTTTGCACCAAACATAGTATGAGTCATCCATGTTGGATGCCCGACGATCCTATGTGGTCATATGCTGACATTATCAACGTCACACCCCTCAGAACAGGAAGTCACTTTTTTTTCTTGGAAAGGTCTATTGCTGACCCCCTTGACGTAATCAAGACAATCTTGTGCCAGAAGACAGATAACAAGTTGGTCTCACTTACTTTAAAGCACAAAGAGCTTTCATTGGAGGGTGTGGCCAGGGGGCAAAGTCAGACATCCTACCATTGCAATACATTTGGCTCTAAATTCCACAAATTCAAGCCAAGATGCACCAAACTCACTACGATCAATCCTAATCCGCCCCCGATAGGAATGCAGTCCAATATTTGGGGTGTGTGGCTTAATTGCTCCACAGCGCCCCCTTGAAATTACAGTTACTATTTTCATATTGTCACTCACTAAATAGTTTGTATTTTTAATGTTCTGAGACATGCACATCTTGTACATTTTTAATTAACCAACTCGGTTGCACATTCCTCTGGAGTGAAGTATTTTTTACAACACAGTATTTATGTTGAAATTTTGCCTTACTGTACAGTAACTCCACATCAGTCACACCTTTGTGGAATCAATGTTACCAGTTTGGTAGTAACACTTATTGTGAATTGATATCACCTGTAAATGGAACATACAACAGGTGGGAATGAGAGGCAGTTAGCAAGACAACCCCTATAAAAGAGTGATTCTGCAGGTGGTGACCACAAATCATTTCTCTGTTCTCGTCGTTTCTGGTTGAACTTTTAGTCACTTTTCATGTTATCAGTGCTGCCATGCATTGAGGCATCATGAGGCGTTTTTTTACAGCCCACTGAAGTTGCTCAAGTAGTGCAACTAATCAAAGACAGAACATCAATGCGAGCGGTGTCAAGAAGATTTGCTGTGTCTCTCAGCACAGTGTCCAGAGGATGGAATAGGTACCAGGAGATAGGCCAGTACACCAGAAGACATGGAGGGGGCCATAGGAGGGCTACAACCCAGCAGTAGGATCGCCACCTCATCCTTTCTTTGAGCAAGGAGGAACAGGAGGTCCACTGCCAGGGTCCTACAAAATGACCTCCAGCAGGGCACTGATGTGCATGTTTCTACTCAAACTGTCGGAAACAGACTACATGAGGGTGATATGAGGGCCTGACATCTACCTATAGGGCCTGTGCTTACAGCCAACACCGTGCAGGACGATTGGCGTTTGCTAGGGAACACCTAAATTGGCAGATTCACTATTGGCGCCCTGTGCTCTTCACGAATGTAAGCAGGCTCACACTGAGCACATGTGACAGACGTCACAGAGTCTGGAGACACCGTGGAGAACGTTATGCTGCCTGCAACATCCTCCAGCATGACGGGTTTGGTGGTGGGTCAGTCATGGTGTGGGGAGGCATTTCTTTGGATGGCCGCACAGCCCTCCATGTGCCTTATGGCAGCCAGAGGTGCCCTGACTGTCATAAGGTACCGGGATGAGATCCTCAGACCCATTGTGAGACCATATGCTGGTGCAGTGGGCCCTGGGTTCCTTCGTATGCATGACAATGCTCGGCCTCATGTGGCTGAAGTGTGTCAGCAGTTCCTGCATGATGAGGGCATTGATGTTACGGACTGACCTGCCCGTTCCCCAGACCTGAATCCAACTGAGCACATCTGGGACATCATGTTTCAGTCAATCCACCAACACCACGTCGCACCACAGATTATTCAGGAGCTAAGTGATGCTCTAATCCAGGTCTGGGAAGAGATACCTCAGGAGAACATCTTCCATCTCATCAGGAGCATGCCCAGGCATTGCTGGGAGGTTATACAGGCACGTGGAGGCCACACACGCTACTGAGCCTCTTTTAGACTTGTCTTGAGGAATATTCACTGACGTTGAATCAGCCTGTCATGTTATTTTCTACTTTCATATTGAGTATGAATCCAAATCCAGATCTCCATGGTGTAGTAATTTTGATTTACACTGATAATTTTTGTGTTACTTTCTTCTCAATCAATTCCACTGTGTTAATAATAAAGTTTTTCAATGAGAATATATGATTAATTGAGATCTCGGATGTGTTATTTTAGTGTTCCCTTTAATTTTGTGAACAGTGTATACCAAAACTGTATTAGAAATTACCTTGTGTTTATTTCAAATGTAATCGACATGGAGAAGGAAAAGAAAGGAAAAAAGAAAGGAAGAAAGGTGGGGGGAAAGGTTTAAAGGGAAAGAAGGCGGTAAGAGTAGAGGAGAGAAAGAAGCTTGGAAAGAATACAAGTCATCACCCTGGAAGTCTGCTTCTACACTGCAGGTGTAGAAACATTGTGGATAATGACATTGTCTGACCAATTTCAGCCAGCAGCTTCACAAGGTCTTTGGCTTTTGTTCTGGGATCAATCTGCACATTTTGGACCAAAATCCATTCTTCCCTGGGACACAAAACCTGTCTCCTTCCTGAGCGGTATGATGGTTGAACATTCCCATCATCATCACTTGTGTATAATTGTTTGAGCAGTTGAATGCGGCATCTTCAAGCATCTGGAAATTGTTCCCCAGAACGAACCAGACTTGTGCAGCTGCACAATTATCTTCCTGATATCTAGGCTGTTTTCTTTTGACTTCCCAATTGTGTCAATAAAGAAAGCAGTGAGTTCCACATGTGGCCTTAAAATACATTCATAGGTGAGCCTCCAATTAACTTAAATGGGTCAGTTAACCTATCAGAGGTTTGTGGAAGGACACTCACAAGTCATACAGATTAACAGACAATTATTCCTGATACTGACCAAATGTATGTAAAATTTTAAATTTGAAGAAAGTTAAAAAAAAAAACAACCAAAAAAAAAAAAAAAAAAAAAAAAAACCCTCTGAAAAATGTTCTTGCTAGGTTTTGTGGCATTTATAATTTTGGTGAATCTAACTGACCTAAAACATAAGTCTGGTCTGATTTAACTTCAGACTGGGAAAAAAAAACAAAAACGTGTCTTTTTATTTGGTGTACATAAATAAAGGGTTTCAACTGTGTTTACTGGCAACTGCAGCTCAATGAAGAGTGTATCTGAAAAACACCTATGAGTTTCAAATAATATTTCCACTGTTTTGGGTCTAACCTGTGAGAAGCAGAGGTGGAGGATGTTGGTGTTGAGCTTGTTCAGAGATCTGGTGAAGCGATGCCGATTGAGATTCTCTCCACAAAATTCACTAAAGAAACCACAAGTCAGTCATCAGTACACCCCCAAGCCATCATACCAAACAGCACATGTAAGGCTACAGCAGGCACAAAATGCGCTACCTGTTGCAGAGCCTCTTGGGCAAGTTGACATCCAGGATGTGGGACAGAATGGTGACGAGCTGGGTGGCGTAGCACAGTGCAGCACTGATGGTGTGAGCTGGGTTAATGTGGTCGAGCTCTGCAGGAAGATACATGATATGTTCTCTTACATCCAGAACCAAGTAAGAACATTTAATCCAAATGTTCTGTCTATTCTCAGAGATGTAAACCATTTCAAGAGAACAAGAGATGATTTTCCATCTTCCTTTAGGTGACTGATTCAGAGCTGAAGACTTGATACCTTTGCTGAATGTGGAATTTATTTCGGCTATAATTCATTTCATTTGAGAACAAAATGAAGAAGACTGTCTAAATTCTGACATCTGACTGTGGTAAGTAAAGGATTTTCCATTCATCACTCCACAAATTTTATTTTTACAAGCCACTCCAAACATTTGTTGTAAATTAACCCAAAACATATTAGGGATTGGGACTAGGGCTATTCTAAGCGATTATTTTAGTAATCGAGTAATCTACCGATTATTCTGACATTTAATCGAGTAATCAAATAAAAAATTTGATCAAATAAAATTTTGGTAAATTCTGCCATAACAGCTGTATTAATATTGGATATCAATCTCGGCCCAAATTTTCATATCTGTTCATTCCTATCAATTACTTTTCTGTAGCTTATAAATTTACATGCAACAAAAATAGCCCATTTTTTTAAGCCAACCTGGACAAAAATTACAAAAAAAATCTGAAATTATACTCAGTATAATAATAAAAATGAAGCAGGCTGACAGACACTTCAAAAAAATAAAAAATAAATAAAATAAAAAATAATACTCCAGTCTTTAGTTTACGTATTCATCTTCAGTCAATTTAATAGATGAATTCTCACTTTACACAGCTTTTTTTTTTATAGCTTTTGTGTCCATGTGAGTAACGGATCTTTGGCACCTTTTTCATACACAGAAAACCATGCCAGCTAAGCACACGCCACGCTCTGCCTCTCATTTGTTGCAACCGGGATGGTATGAAATGCATTTTCTGGTTTGTCCATAAAGCTACACTTGCGCTCAGCATCAGCTACAGCGCAGGAATGCTCCCCACTGTGTTCAGTCTGTCTGCATGCGTCTCCACTCCACCTGTATACACACACCCACTGCACACTTCGCCACTGTTCACTCCGGACCAGCCACTAGGCAGCAGCTCCGGAGGACATCCAATAAAAGAAAGGCTGTCATATTCCATGCATCGTGCCAGTCAATTTAAGGGTGCCTATTGGTCCCCCGAAAAACAATGAACACCTGCACGGGTATAAGAGGACTTTTGGTCACCCTTTGTTGTGCTAATAGCACTTAGCATTCATCAACAACTCATTGATGTAAGTGAGAGCATTTTTCAATCCTAATAATTGTCCAGCGAAACACATGGGGCTAAATAATAAAATATTTAATAAAACTTCAAGGCAGATAATTTGCTTGAAGAATTTTTATAATTGAGGTACTCTAATTATTCAATGAATTGTTACAGCTCTAATTAGGACTTTTTTTTTTTTTTGAAGGTTCAATTTTAAAAGTACACAGTTCTCAATGGAGTACAGATGCACCTTTTCCTTCCACTCAATCTTCCAGTACTATGCTTAAAAACAGCTTTTTTTTTTTTTTTTTTTTTTTTTTTTAACGTATCCTGTCCGGCAGTGAGAATACAAAATAACACCCTAGAAGTCTTCTACACCTGCAGAAAAACAAAACAGCGAAACGAGAAACCACAGCCGCAAACAACGTATTTATATACAAAAACAAGGTCACTGAAAAGTACTAATTAAAACCAGATTTATTTAGTGCCAAGCGCAGCCCAATATAGAGTGTACCTGTAGACATCTGAATCCAAACACCTGTGGTTGTGCGTGTGTGAGCGTACTTGTATGTAGGATTTCTGCATAAGAATGTTCAACTGTTGGTGTGAAGAACCACAGACCCACCCTCAGGACCTGAGGCAGACATGAAGGAGATTGGAGCCACAGACAACCAAAGGTCCCCCAGGGGACTGGAGCCCCAGGAGGGCCAGTGCAGAGACAACAGCCTCCCCACCAAGAGATGATGATGATGATTCATTATCATCGTGATGATGACAAGGCAAACATGGCTCTTTGATAACTAAAACAGTACAATTTTTGGGTACTCCAACCCACCTCTGTGTATGAATGATGGCTTTCTTGATCACTCATTTACAAAAAACACCGGCATTAAAATAAAGCAAACATTTTCAGTGTGGTACAACAAGGGCATTACACAATGCAGATACTAAAATCCAGATGGTGTCTTTGTTAGTTTAGCCATCATCTCGATTTGACCTCCATTCATCTGTTTTGTTACATTCAAATGTGACACCATCTTGGCTTTCAGCGATCACTCATATGCCAAGTTTAGGTGTGCATGACGGGGGAACTGGGAATGCAAATCTGTGAAGAGTACGGGGAACAGGCCATCAAGAGAATACAATCTACCATTGCATGTGCACTTATTCAATTCAAGATAATATACAGGGCACACTTTTCCAAGACTAAACTATCTGAACTGTATCCAGAAATGGAATACAAATGTGACAAATGTCATAGTTCTCTTTGTCACCTTAATCAAATATTTTTTCTTTGTCTTGATCTGAAAGGTTTCTGGGAAGGTTATTTTTCTATTATGTCTTCTGTTCTTGGTGTAAATCTCCATCCTTGCCCTTTGATTGCTATATTTGGGATTCACAACCCCTCACTTGCTCTTAACCCTAAACAAAAGGACATCGTAGCTTTCACTTCCTTACTAGCAAGAAGCTCCTTGTTACACTGAAAATCTCCTAAATATTGTATCTCCCATTGGCTCAAAGACATCATGCTTTTACAAATGGCAACCCTTTATTTCTAATTTCACTAACTTGGAGGTACTAGCCAATCAATAACCAGTAATATGTGTGTTTACAGCCGGGTGCGGAGGGGGGGTGTTCATTCTTTATGGTTTATTGTTTATCACATGAGTCTACTGATTTCATTTTATGTTCTTATTTGTACCTCCATGTACATATGTTCATAATTTTTAAAAAGGGTAAAGGTAAATTGTAATTCTGTGATTGGAACCATTGTATTATAGATTTCCCTCAATAAAAAACATGTATTCTATTTCTCTGAGAAACTGAATTTGTTTGGTTTTTAATAGCTGTAAGTCGGTGGTGTCCAAAGTCAAGGGCTGGCATCTTGGATGTTTTAGTCCTCTCCCCTGGTGTTAGTAACCTCCTCAGCAGGTCAATGTGCTGCAGAGGCCTGCTAAATGAGCCATCATTTGATCCAGGATTGTTGAAACAGAGCGAGAAGTAAAACATGCAGAACCCCGGCCTTTGAGGACCGACTTTGGACACCACTGCTGTAAGCCATAACCATCTACATGAACAGAAATTATCACTCTTTGTGGAATGAACTTTCATAAAGCCACTTTTTGATATAAACCAATAAATGAATGAATTTTTCAGTGATATTCTCACTGTTCCTGAGATGCATCTTTGTGTGTGTGTGTGTGTGTGTGTTATTTTGCCTGGAATCTAGCAGTAACAGACCACTAACACCATCACAAGGTAATAATGCGGTCACTTGTTTGCTACAATGGTTTTAAATGTAAGGATCCTATATTCAACACATGGCAACAGGTCAGTCTTGGGGTAAACTTTGTACCAGTCCACCCCTGAACACTCCCTCTTCACCTGGGCCAGGGCTGGTGCTCTTCTCTTCCACCCAGCTGTAGTAGGCGGAGCAGTCTCCGTTGCTTGGCAAAACAACCGGTGCCCCTGTGATGCTGATGCTGGTCTCTCCATTCTGGTCGTCCCAGATCCAGCGTCCAGAAAGGTAGGTGGTTCTCCGGGCCTCTGCCAGCTCGGTCACTGTGCTGGAGGTTAGAGCAGGGTCACACTCTGTGACATCAGCCGGGTCTCTGGGAGACAAACAAAGGAAAATCATTTCATTTCAAATGTACACAATTGTCCACCAGCAAACCAGTGAACATAAAGAGAAATCATCTCAACCCGAAGCATTACAAAGTAAACTTTAGGACCTACACGGCTTCATACATCAGGGACATAGAGGTGAGGAGAGAAGCAAAGAAGGAGGGAAGAAAGAAAGTACAGAAGGCAAGAAGCAACAAATAAATGAAGGCGAGACAAAAGCAAGTTACAAACAATTGAAGAAAGAAAGAAACAAATGAAGTGTGAGCAAAATGAACAAAGGGTGGAGGAAAAGATTGGAGAGCAAAAGACTGAAGGGAAAGAAGAAATAATGGGAGAAACAAAGGATAGAATGATAGACTACATAAAGAAAAAGGAAGGTGACTTCCGGTGATGTCATGCTGCCAGAAGCATGACATGACAGCGCCTCTGTCCGCTAAATGTAATTTCCTAGCAAAATAACCAAAGAGATTGGCAATTCTACACAAAACGACATGGCATTATCTGTCAGAAGCAAGGGCACAAACAAACACGACCAAAATAAGGATAAAGCTGAGAACTTGAAATCGCTAACTCTGATGCAAACGACAAGTGTAGCCGCAGATGCTCATGCTACGTGACCCCGAATGTAAAATAATGACGGAGCTAGAAAAACTCAAAAGGGAGAACGTGGAGGACCACACTCAAACCAAGCTTTGTCTGACAAGTCTGGAGTTGTCTAACAGAGAGAGGGGAGACAAGCTAACAACAATTGAAAACAGGACGACAGAGGCAGAGGGCCGTGTTAGCAGTAACGAAGACACCATCACCTGCCATGAACGGGCGCTTCGGTACCTGCTCCACAGAGAAATGGACTTGACAGTCAAATGTGATGATATGCAAAACAGACTGAGACGAAACAATTTAAATATATGTCGAGTACCCGAGGGACATGAAGGGCGTGATGTTAAAGCCTTTGTTATGGAACTACTCCAAAATGTTCTCCAACTTCCACTTGAACTCAACAGCATTAGCATCAAGAGGGCGCATAGCACACTGACTGCAAAGCCCAAGAGCCCGATAACTACCCAACTCTCACTGATTGTCAAGTTTATAGACTACTCAGTTAAACAAAACATCTTGAGGCAACAGGCTTGGGCACAAAGGAAAGTTCTGCTTGAAGGAAAACAGATTTTCTTTGACCATGACTACTCCCCTGAGCTACAAAAGAAGAGAGCATTAGTGTAGGTGGGCATTAAAGAACTAAAACAGAAGAATATAGAGGCAAAATGCTTTTACCTTGCACAGATCAAAATATGGATGGATAATGGGGACAAGAAATGCTCAACTATTGTGGAAGCTCTGATGGCGCTTCAGGAGCTGAGAGTTCACACACGAGTGAAAGGGAGCAGATAGAAACAGAGATGTCCTGCCGCCGATGGAGCTCTGCCAGAGGATGACAACCCAAAGGTTCAGACGAGCTCTCGCACACCAAGATCAAGACCTTCCTGAGCACAGACGACTAAATCTTATCTACGCCGAGTTCATGTCATGGTACAAAACATTATATAAAAATGAAAAAGAGGATTCTTCTTATGCCATTTATACCATCTCACCATCCTCCCCTCTTGCCCCCAGCCTAACAGACACCCACCCTCCATTGACCCACAGCTTTCCTGTCAAACCTCAGATGTTTTATCCTCTACCTCAGTCATGGACTCTTCTGCTTCCACTAGTTTGTCTTCAATCAAATCAGGAGATGCTCCCTCTCCCTCCCACTTTTCTGTTTCTAGAAGTCAGGTGAAGAGGCAGCTGGAGAAACTGAACCAGAACAAGGCTGCAGGTCCAGATGGTGTCAGCCCCACAGTCCTGAGGCCTGTGCAGAGCAGCTCTGTGGGATTCTGCAACACCTCTTCAACCTTAGCCTGACCCAGGAAAGAAAACTCACCCATCAGTCATCAACGACTACAGACCTGTTGCCCTGACATCCCACATCATGAAGGTCCTGGAGAGACTCCTGTTGGTCCACCTGAGTAAGCAAACAAGCATGGCTCTGAACCTGTTGAAGAATGTGTTCAGCTCATTCACTCCGTCCAGACTTCCATCCATCTGATCCTCCTTTTGCTTGAAGCCTGTGATCTTCTTCATCCTGGGGATCTCTGATATTGTTCCTCTGCAGTTTACTCTCCAGCTTCTTCCTATACACCTCCTTGATGTCTTTGATCTTGACTTTGAGCTGCTTCTGTACACTACTCAATAACTCCATGTCTCGTTCCCTAAAGGCTCTTTTATTCCTGTTTAACAGTTCCCTTATCTCACTGGTGATCTCGGGTTTATTATTAGGGAAGCATCTCATTGTTCTGGTAGGTATGGTGTTGTCCACACAGAAGTTTATGCAGTCGGTCACACACACAGTCATGTCATTAATGTCCTCTCCATGTGGCTTGCAAAGAAAAATCCAATCAGCTTCCTGTTGCCACTTCCCCACAATCCTTTTTGTTACAGGTTACAGGTAGTCTCTGGACATGGGGTTTATATTCTGAGCAGAGAAAAACAAGGTTGTGATCTGATTTACCCAGAGGAGGTCTTGATTTGGAAATATATGAATCCTTGACATTTGTGTAAAACAAATCCAGTGTCTTGTTTTCTCTGGTAGAGCAGCTGGCAAACTGTTGAAACATTGGCAGTGCAGCAGAGAGAGAGGCGTGACAGGGACCTAAAAAGGCTCAACAACCTGATAAAGAAGGCTGGTTCTGTTCTGGGGACGACTGTGGAACCTCTGGAGATGATTATGCAAAGAAGGATTTTGTATAAAATTAAGAAAGTTGTGGACAACCCTGAACATCCTCTTCATGAGACTGTCATTGGAAAACAGAGTCTCTTCAGTCAGTGGTTTCTTCAGACTGGTTGTAAAACGGACCGCTATAGGAGATCTTTCCTGCCCACAGCCATCACAATCTATAATAACTATTTTATTAAATGGAGTTATATCAACATTTCCCTTTGGGATAAATAAAGTATTTTTGAATTTAAATTAAAATCACGAGATATTGCCACAAAAGAATTGGGGTGTTGTGTCTGCATCTTAGCAACAGCGGAACTGATGACATCACAGCAGCAACGGCTGAGGGTGGAACGTAAACAGCCACCAAAACAACACAGGTGAACTCTTTTAGCAAATAATATGGACGAACACTTACTGCCAATAGTTCATTGTCTGGACTGCAGAGACGACACTTCACAGTAACGTGTCCTGGGTGACACTATCTGTTGCTGACAAGCACTGCCAATCCACCTCCTTTCCTTTTCCTGCTGTTCTTTAAATCTCTGTCTGCCCATATAGTAAGGAAGCCCAGCAGAGAGACGCTGGAGTCGGGGATATGATCCTGTCTCAGTAAAACACATAATACTGCATTCCCGATACTCTTGCTGAGTCCTTGTCAGGGCCTGAAGTTCATCCAACTTGTTAGCTGATGATCTTGAATCTTAAAATTTTGAAAAAAGAAAAAATCTCAATGAAAGTAACAGAACTACTCTAACGTGACGCCACCCTGAGTGGCGCAATTCTAGAACAAAAGGCACTGTTATGCAAGAAATCGTGGTCTTTTTTTAATGTGTAGTCTTAAAAACAGGGAATAAAAGAGAGAGGGCTGCAGAGGGAAGACTGTGTGAAATGATCGGATGGAACCTTACTGAGGTTGCTAAACATGCAGGCTGATGCTGTTGCTGTACTACATTTGCCAACCTGCTGCCTTGCTTCTCCTCTTGCATAGGGAAAATGTGCGTGGTGAGCTCCAGGATGTGTTCTCGTCTGAGAGCCGCCAGCTGACTCAGTTTGCTCTGGTGTTCTCTGCTGCGCCTCTCCAACAGCTCCACCAGACGGCGGTTGTGGCGCTCGATTTTGTCCCTTTTCTCCTGGTGCCGTCCAGCACGCCGCTGCAGCCGCTGTGTCTCCTCTTGAGATCGCAGAAGGAGGTCACGATCTGAAACAGGAGGCAGAGCATAAGGATGTGTAGATGACTAAATCAGAATCCTCAGACAAAGACCCAAACACTCACAGCTCTTCACCTCTTCATTGCCCCAAGCAACTGCCTCCTTCAGCTGCTCACTCTTTATCTTAAACAGCATGATCTTCCATTTCTGAGAGAAAAAACAGATATCTTGAGAATCTGCCAACAATATTACTTATGTTACCTTTGATCAAATCATTAACTTTGAAGTAGAAATATACCTATCAGCTGGCCATGGACTGGAATCTACAAATATTCCCTGACTGGTTTGAGACAGTGATTGGCAAATGAAAACAAAAAAATAATAATAATAATCTGATAAAATTATTCCAAAATGCATTATATATATATATATATATATATATATATATATATATATATATATATATATATATATATATATATCCCAGTACTAACTGCAGAAATACGTCACTCAGTCAGGAAAAAAAAAAAAAAAAAAAAAGTCAGGAGGATCTTAGTGCTGTCAATCACCCTCGTGTGCGCGCCATTCACACACTCCCCCTTTGCTCTCTGCTACGCTACAGCTCGTTCTCCACAACAAAGCCTGCTACAAATGCTAATGCTAGTTAGCATGGCTACCAATGACGGCAGATAGACAGTTTTCCTGGAACGGTAAGTTGTTTCTCCACCGTTACCACATTTAGCAGGGAGTAAACGAGGTTGACTGACAGCACTAAGACCCTCCTCCTGGCTCTGATTGGTTGTTTATGTCGGAGTGGTGCATTTCTTCAGACAGCAATAGCAGCTCAGGGAGGAGGTGGAGGAGATTAGTCTTTTCACAGATTATCTGTCTCATACCATACTGTCATGACATGGTAACAGTTTTAACAGATATATAAAAAACAAATTTTCCATAAAAGTTACATACTGCCGCTTTAATATTAAAATCTTGTCCCGTCACATTCTTGAGTTTTATGTATTGTTACACCCCTAATCGTAACAGAACTCACCATCTCATCAATCTGTAGCCTCCTGCCCATCACTTGTAGGACACTGTGAGAAAATAGCCAGAAAATTTCAATCACAATGAGGAGAAAGTTTCTTCTGAGAAGTTTAAATCTGTCAAAATTCATTATTAATGCTTAAAAGTGACAGCAACCAGAAGATGAAGATAACTTGCTTCAGTATGTTTTACCTCTGCTGCAGTTTTTCTTTCTCCTCCTCAAGCTTCTTTAGCCTTGCCAACTTCTCAGAGTATCTACAGAGACAAACACAACCACCAAGAGCTCCTGTCAAACACCCAGTTTCACAAGTTCATATACCACTGGTCCAGTGTATGAACACCTGAAAACTTTGGGACCTCTGCAGGTCACTGTACAAAATCTCCTCATCATGGAGGACAGAGTTGTTTTGGGTATATTAACCTCATTTCTGTGGAACCTCTGGAGATGATCGAACAAAGAGGGATTCTTCATAAAGCCATGAAAACCCTGAGCATCCTCTTCATGAGATGTCATACAACAACAGAGTGTCTTCAGGTGGAGGTTTTTTTCAGAGCCGCTGTAATACAGACCGCTACAGGAGGTCCTTCCAGCCCACAGCCATTGGCTCTACAACAACTCTGAAGAACATTGGATAAGTTACATTTAATTTCCCTTTGGGATACAATGTATTTTTTAACTGCATTAGAATTTTAAAGCTGAGCAGCAAACCACCTTGTTAGTTGTTCTCACCCAATTTAACCAAACGTTTCTAACAAAAACAGCTAAAACAGTCACACTCCTGTAACTTTTTCTCCTTACAAACCATTGAGTAGATTTTACAGGATAGACAAACAGGAAGTGTAAATGTAAACTGTAATGAACCTGTTACATGGTTTTTTAAATTAAAATCTGAAAATTGTGGAGTACATCTTATTATATTCTCTGACAGCCTTAGAGGCAGAGAACAAGAAGCATCATGAAGACTAAGGAACACAGCAGACAGATCAGGGAGACAGTTGTGAAGAAGTTTAAAGCAGGGTTAGGTTCTAAAGCAGTGGTTTCAAACTGCGTTCCTCGGGGCCCAGAGTCCTGCAACTTTTAGATGTGTCCCTTGTCCTACACACTTGAATGACATGGTGAAACTGTCTCACTAGCATGCAGTCAAGCTCCATAGAGCTCTGCTAATGAGCATTAGCTCATTGGAGCCAGGTGCGCTGAAGCAGAGAGATGTCTAAAAGTTGCAGGACTCTGGCCCTTGAGGAATGCAGTTTGAGACCACTGTTCTAAAACAATACCCCAAGTTTTAAACACAGGGCCTGAAATTCACTGCAGGATTGCAGGTATTGTGGAATATAAAATCAATTCCCACAAATCTAGTTTTTATAATGCGGGAAATTCCCACATGCATCAGAGCCATAAACTAAAACGAAGAGCACTTTAAGCGCTTTATTCCTCTCTGTATGAGCTCCCTCTGCTGTCCCGGTATTTCCCTTGCTAGCAAACCAACAGTGGTCGGATTCAACGCTTTTAACTGTTAGTTAATGAAAACATGGAGCGCTTGTTAAAACATTAACTTATCAGCTGTAGGGGTGGAGTGGGGTGCTACAGAAAAACAACAGCACTAGAGGCGGCGCAGATACCAGTGATGTCGGTTATGATCCAAATCCTTGTTTCCTACAACAGTTACTGTCAGTGGCTTTAATGGTACCCAGCACCCAAAGAAAAGTACCAGGCTCAGGATATATCCGTGGCTTAAACAGCAGTGGTGAAACCAGCAGCTCCTTTTGTAAAAACTAGCCGACGCTACAAAATATCAACTTCGCTCTGCGACTCAGATGTTTCTCATTCAGTAGCGGCGAAAAGAAAATGTGATACAGATTTAGCGAGAAATGATTTATTGTCTGAATGTAGAGAGGACTCCAACGCTACATTCAGACATTCATGCACAGATTCACAGAGATGTGAAGGTTAAAGCTACTGATGGAGGACTGCTACTGCCAAATTTGGCAATGACTATAGGGGGGGGGGGAAAAAGGCTAATCAGAATAATTAATGTGACACATATTACATAAAAAATAAGAAATTTTCAAAGTTATTCTTTTATCCACCGTGACATAAAACAGCATTTATCATTTTCAACAGTATTACTTTAACACTATCACTATTATTCAATTTCCCATTTTATTTCCAATCTTATAATTTTATCAGTTTACGTTTTCCAATTATTTTTTCTCTTTTTCCAAATTCTGTATTTATTTAATACAATGTTTTATTTACTGTCATATTTCATTTTATATTTTTTTCATATTCTGTATTTTTTTTTTTTTTTAAATCATAAATTACAGCAATGATATGCAAATAGTTTAGGTGCCTGCTCAGCAAAGACAGAGGTCATGTGAGCAATTTAACTATGGTATTTTAGGAATTTTACTTCAACAAAGTTGTTACTATTGAGGGAGATACAGCTGAGAGGGACGAGAACAGAAAAAAAATAAATAGAGTAGCACATGGAACCAAAAGAGAATAGACCCACAGATGCATCTAAAATAACCAACCAAGAAGATTAAACAGAATGATATTCAATGTCTTCAACTAAAAGTGAGAGTGTGACAAGATCTATAATTAATCTCACAACTAGTACCATTTCTTCCTGAATAGTTTTCCATGTTTACAAATATGTTCTACCTTTAAGCCCTGAGTTATTAAGTGGAAGAGATGAAGCAAATGAGTAAATAGACAAGAGAGATCAGCTTAAATGACAACTCAGAAGGTAAAATGAGACAAATTTAAAAGGTATGTATGAGACAATTTAGGACTCGCAGTCAAGTTCATATGTAATTACCCCCCCCATCTGTAGCATGTAAGGGAGGACCCCCGTTTGAAAAAAAAAAAAAAAAAAAAAAATTTCAGGCTCTAAAACATTTCACAAATCTCTGTTCAATCTATCATCTGAACATGGAAAGAGGACAACTGCAACCTCGAGACCCATTGTAACTCTGGGGGTGCAGCAGAGAACCGTGGCTCAAGTGGGGGAGTCTATTGAGAGGACGAGATTAGTCATGCACTGCTAAAAACAAGACTTTAGAGAAGACAGGCAGGAATGCCACTTTTGAAAAAAGTCACAAAAAGTCCTCAACCATGAAAGGACAAAAAACATGTGAAAGAGGGTGTTCTGTTCAGATGAGACGAAACAGCACTTCCCTTACCATTATCCAAGAAGGGTGCCCCGTCTCGCCAACGAGACTACCCGCTCCCCCAAGAAGATCACGTCATGTAGTAATTGTAGGTGTTCACAGTTAATGTTATTGATTCTTTTAGCCAACATAACTAACTCCAGATCATGTTGTGAGCTATTTCTGTCCTAACGTGATTGGACGTTTACTTTCCGCTCTCTCTCAAGCTGGGTTTATAGTGGCGTGCACACTGGACGCGAGTGTGCGCACGCCAAGCCACTCAACTTGCGCAAGCTCATTGTGGACTTTCAAAAGTGCTAATGCCAAAGTTGATCAAAGCTGGACGAAAACACACACTTCTACTGTGTCACAGATGCTCACACACCCTGAGTCAGGTGCGCTCGCATGAGGGTGAACACACGCTCCTGCCAGCAGACAGAGCGCACAGAAAAACTGTCACAAAAATCTGCATAGCGAGAAAGGATATCTACGTTTTTTTAAACGTGCCGAATTCCGTTTTGATGACAGCACTTGTATCAAACTCTCCTACTTCCAGTACATATTCAGTTTTTATGCACCACAAATCTGGAACAAACTTCCAGACAACTGCAAAACAGCCGAAACACCGAGTTCCTTTATATCAAGGCTAAAAACCCACGTGTTTAGAGTTGCCTTTGATTAGTAGTAAGTAGAACATTGAACTATATTTGCTTGACGATCCTTATGATTTTGATGCATCGATATTTGATCGATAATTTTGTTGATTTCATGTGTATTTGCTTGATGATTTGGCTGCATACTTGCTTGATGGTTTGCTGTATACCTGACTGATGTTTTTATGATGTGAAGCACTTTGAACTGTGTTGCTGCTGAAATGTGCCATACAGATAAACCTGACTTGACATATGGCGAAGGTAGAAGTAAAAATAGTGTTTAATGCCCTGCCCCTGACACACAGCAGAAATCCAGTCAGAAGTCTTCAGAGGTCACCCCCCCCCCACTGCCTTCCTGTGCAATTCTGCTTGGTTCATATCTCGCTTACAGCTTAGTCTGGGCTTTCTTCCATTCACTTGGATTCTCCGGTAGAATTTTAACTGGGCAGATCAACGAAAAGAAGGAGAAGTTGTGAACGATGACGTCACTTTTCTGCGCCGCTTTAGAATTGTAGTCAGCCTGTAGTTTTAACAATGGCAGTGGAGGAAGTGAACGAAGCCATTTGTGTTGACTACACGTCCAAATATTGAATTAACATCAGCAGCATCTCGTTCAGCCCAGCACTTCTCTTCGTTGTGGAGGATGGTTGTTTATAGCACAGGCAATTTCCAGTAAGCTTTATAGTGTTGAACTGGCGCAAGAGATACATCACGGACAAACGTTTGCGATTGGGTAAAATTTAAAACTTTAACGGAGTCCACGCCTCCAGAAAGCAATCGTTTCTCGATAGCTGAGTAGCCAGACCCTCTGTACAAAGCAAAGTGTAGTACAAGGGGCTGGTTTTTACCAGGCTATATAAATGCAGTTCTTGGAAGATAATTTGAGAACATTTTCAAGTTTTGTAGGAATGTTCTATCAAAAACGTACACATATTCAGGACATGTTCAAGCAAGGGCATAACTTTAGGTCTAACATTGAATAGAGTCAACCTCTATTTGACTCTGTCTATTTATGTATTTACTGAATAATTTACGATTGTACAAGGATTCAGGAAATTTCGGCGTTCCTGTATTAGAAATTGTAATGCTTTTACTATGTATTTACGCTCAATAATTCAGTTCAACAATTAATAAAATGCTTACTTTATCACCTTTTTTCCAAAAGTACCAAATGTTTTATATTTTTATGATGTACCTTATGATATACGTACATTTTCCAAGTATTTACATAGTGCACTATAGTTTGATTAGGAAAAATTACAACACATAATTTCACAAATACAGCCATTAGTAATTAGATAAGTGCAGACAAAAACCCTACATGTCATTTTCATCAATTATGCTGAAATGTGTGTTACCTGGTCATGTGTGTTTTCTGTGCTTTCTTTCCCTGTATTCTCTCTTTGGTCACCTGACCCTGGGTTGCCTACTTTCTCAACTGCTGCACTTCCTCTGTTGCCTCCTCCTTTCTCTCTCTCATCACCTCAGTCACCTGTTCTACTTTCATTTTCTTCAACCCAATCTAATACAAAAACACCTCAGCTGATTTTCAAATGTCTCACCAAAAACTTGGAAAGCACTGTGCAAGAAAACATCACAAGTTTACTTCTGCCCCACTGTACCAGACTGTGCCATCGTCTGCTCTTGAGTCATACAGGTGTAAATTATTCACTCATGTTCACTTTTCTGTGGTCAGAAACTGCAGCATTTATAGCACTAAGTTTTACCAGTAGTAATCGCTCCAATACCTGACTTGAATAACACAAATGACAGGTACAAAATCAGCAGGCAACTGATGTAAGTTGATTTTCTTCCAGCTCAGGCAAATGGTCAGATCCTAAAAAGCCTTTTATTTCTATTAATTATGCTGAGAACTTTGCAATCATTTGATTAAAATTGATTCTCTACATATGTTCCTTTCTTTATGAACCTGTTCTGTTTCCCTGCCATTTTTGCAGCCCTTCAATCCACTTTTAAAGAAACTGTATTCATTTAGCCCATCAAATATAATAAATTAAATATTTTACAGTACAGTCTCCTGTTCTCCACTGAGCATCTGAGAGTTTAATGGAATCTTTACTATTTAACACTTTCTGTAGAGAAAAGGGGGCTAACCTGATGTGTTTAAAATATAACGAGTCTCATCCTGGACTTTTCTGGGACTCTCAACCTCAGTCCTGTTATCAGTACTAATATTGGTTCTTCATAATGAAATGCATAAAATGGTATGTATGTTTTCACTTGAATAAAACCATGTTTAATGGGTTTAGTTTTTATGATATTACATGTATTTTTAGAATAATGAAATTAATTAATCCTGTGATTAATTGCTTTGATTTATTTATTATGAATTCTGCACCTTTAAACAAGGTTTCTGTTTAAGATTAGCAAAGATGATATGAACGAGAAGAGGAGGCTTTTGCATTTACTACTATGTCTTACTGGCACCAGTAGATATTTTCCAGGTAAATTATTGACTTTTTTCTGTTTACAGAAAAAACAATTGGCTGCTGCAATGAGATGCAATGTAATGATCCGAAGGACATTTTAATGTGCTTAGCCATTATAGGATTAAATGCTTTGATTTTGACTTAACTAAAGAACCAAAGATTTTTTCATCATGATGCAAATCCACCTTGAAGTTCTTAGAGAGGCTTCCGACTGTTCTCTATTCAGGTCAGGCCGTTCAGCTGTAGCTCAGGTGAAGGTCCCTCTGCTTCCAGCCTCATCCTGACCCTATGATACTCACAGAGTAAACCTCCACCTCATGTCCTGCTGGGTGAATACAAGTGATCAGCCGTTGATTGTAATTTTGGCGTTCAGGTATTAACCGCTAACCGGGTTTTGCCGCTCAGCTTCCACCTGTTCTTGTGCGCAAACAGGCACCAGACCTGACTGCAGCTGGTCTTGTGAGCCATGTTGTGGCGTTGTTCGAGGCGCTCAGTGAAACTTTTCGACTAGTGAACGAGGCAGGCGGGTGGCTCTGGACTTCTCCAGCGTGAACAAACTGCCAGTCAGCCGCTGCTTGTGCACGTATTGCGCAGTCACGGTGCCGCGTGCGCGCAAATAATTACTTTTATGGTCTTTTTCTTTCGATTCATTGTCAAGTTAGGTGGAGAGGCCAGCAACAGGTCTAACGGAGCTAGCCAAAACGCATGCTCCGGCAGTCAGTGTCTGCTCCACAGGCAGGTATAGAGTCAATAAATCATCAGCCAACTTCGCGACACATATATACTTACATCATTTTGATTTTTCCTCTTTTTACAAGGGGGTGTAGTTGACCAACAGTGAAAATTGTTGTCTGTCCGCTTTTTAGCGCTCTCTTCATCTTCAAGCTACCAGCAACTGCTTCAACAGCGAACGGTGAACGAAGCCTTGGCAGAGCCAGTGGGTGATGTAGGGGCTACATTACCAGATGATTAAACATAGTTGCATTTTGCTGAAATTTTTAATTAAATAAACAAAATCAAGTTATTCATACAAGATGTTTTATAAATCAGAATTTTGTGATTTTTTTTTGTGTGTGTGTGTGTGTTTAGAGGGGGTTATATTGACTGGATCAGATTATTGGGGGGTTATAACCCCCAGTAATGAGAAAAAAAAAAATTAGTGTTGTCCCCTTCCTGATTTACTATTTTTTTGTATGTTTGTCACACTTCAGTGTTTCAGAACATCAAACCAATTTAAATATTAGTCAAAGACAACACAAGAAAACACAAAATGCAGTTTTTAAATGAAGGTGTTCATTATAAAGGGAGGAAAAAAAATATCTCAATCTACATGACCCTGTGTGAAAAAGTGATCGCTCACCCCCTGTTAAAACAGAACTTAACTGCGGTTTATCACACCTCAGTTCACCATCTCTAGCCATAATAGGGCTTGCCTTACAAAGTGAAGTACACTAAAAGATCCTCAAAGATTAGACATAATGCCGAGATCTAGAGAAATTCAGGAACAAATGAGAAAGAAAGTAACTGAGATCTGTCAGTCTGGAAAAGGTTACAAAACCCATCCTTCCCAGCAGTTGTTGGGTGACCAAAATCACCCCAAGAGCATAGCAACGACCCATCCAAGTTTATATATATATATATATATATATATATATATATATATATATATATATATATATGCAGGCTTCACTTGCCTCACTTAAGATCAGAGGCCATGCATCCACCATAAGAAAGAGACCGGGCAAAAACGGCTCGCATTGCAAAACTGTATGCAGGAAATTTATTTTGTGGTTCATTTTAAAAGCTACACTTGAGCTTTGTAAACATCAGCTCCAATAGCAATACGCTTCCGTATCAAATAACCTGGAAGCTGTTAATTTTTTGTCTGTTTCGACCGACTACATATTTATTAATGGTCCCAAAGCTAACCGCCGCCTCTGTCAGCGCTGACGCAGTAAGCCACAGTGTGTCGAACTGGGGTCACTTTTAACAGACGAACAACTGCGGGTGATAAATGTTAAAAACAACAAAGCTTTATAGTTATATGTTGATAAGAAACAAATACTGAAATCCTCAGAGGGAGCCACACAGAAAAACACAAGTATTTACAGATTTTAATCCTAACTGAGAGCTTTACCTTTCACTGTTCCTCCCGTCGAAGAACACGAAGTCTCCGGCCTGAATGCACCGGGCACAAGTAAGTCTACGGCGGGAGGTGGTGCACAGGGGACAGCGCTCCACCGCCACGTACAGACCTTCAGCTTCATCCACCGACTCCACCATCACACTACCCGGGGTGAAAACAGCAGAGTGGAGGTGCTGACGAAGAAGAGGCGGCTTTGCCCCAGCAGTCGAGAGTGTGGATGAAGCAGGGCCGACCAGCGGAAGACCTACTGGGGACGCCATGGAAAGCTAGGCTAGGCTAAACGGCTACACTATAGTGAGCTGCTAAACTATCACAGCTACACAACTCGGAGCACTCTGCGGGTCACTCCCTTGCTCCCTTTATGTTCTACCTCTCCACCATCATCTAGGTCATATTTTCAAAAGCCTCTGTCAACGCTGAAATGAACGTGGGGCCACGGAGGGAGTTGGGTTTTTTTTTGTTGTTGTTTGTTTGTTTTTTAAAGCTTCTTCGTCTCTTTGAAACAGCCCCCTATTTGGTGTGCATTACCGCCACCAACTGATGAGGAGTATGGATTGTGAATGCTAAATGTATACAAGAGAAAAATACACACAAAAACTACATTATCTCTATCAGCTTAGTCTTCTTAAGTTACCACAAAAAAAAAAAAAAAAAAAAAAAAAAAAAAAAAAAAAAGCATTTCGACCAAGAAGCTTCGTCCAAAATGTCTTGTTTGTCCTGCTGTAGGTTATCTTGTAGATCATGTATCAGTTCCCTTCTCTCAACACAATAAACCACTCACATTTCCCTGAAGCATGTTTCCCCCTTTAAGTAATGTATTATTTAACCCTGTATGACCAAAGTGTAATCTGGGTATGGTTATTTCATCCATTCTATTTTGTCCTGTTTTCCTCATTATGCCAACCTTTCTTTGAATGTTATGTAGCCTCCTCTCAGTTCTTTCTTCTTCCACTGTTTCTGCCATCTTCCCTGAAACTTTTGTTTAATAATTGATTTCATTTCTCCTTTGCTGAATGGTACAATTATATCTGTTTGACTGGTTTTTGCAACTTACTTTGTACATTTATTTCCAGCTTGTTTCCATTTATTCATGTTTTAAGGTATCTATATAAAAGTAACTATTAGTCCCACCACTTGAATTCTGTACAGTTATTGTTGAACTTCTGATGAATGATCTGATATGCTGTCTGAACGATTGTGTTTCAAAAAAAAAAAAAAAAAATGTTGAATTTGAGTCAAAACAAATTAAACTTCTTAAGGGATGGACTTCCTCATGCCATCGCAAAGCTAATATGATTCCCAATATCTTTCCTGTATATTCAGTTCAATTTATTTATATAGCGCCAAATCATAACAGGTCATCTCAAGGCACTTTATAAAACAAAATAATTTCAATACAGTCATACATACATTTCAGTTTATACGAGTCATCAAACAATGCAGTCAAGTTCAGTTCATTACTCAAATTAGTTTAAAAAGTTTTCTATCTAAAGAAACCTAGCAGATTGCATTAAGTCATTGACTTGCACCATTCACGTCTCCTGGACAAGCATGTAGCGACACTAAACAAACACTTGCATAATGTTGCTGACTTTACAGCAATCCCTTATACTGAATATGCATGTAGCGACAGCGGAGAGGAAAAAACTCCCCTTTAACAGGACCTTCAGCACAATCTGGCTGAGTGTGAGTGGCCATCTGCCACAACCAACTGGGAGTTTGTGAAAAGGGAGTAGATACACAACAAGGAAACAGAAGAACTGATGCATGAGTATTTTGTAAGTTAAGAAAAGTCAAAATACCACAAAAGGGAGAATATGGAGTTAATTCCCTGCCAAAATGTTGCAAACAAATAAAGCATGTTACACACAAATAAAAAATATTTCACAAACTGTCCTGAAAGATTGCACACACATAAAACATACTTTACAAACTGTCCTTGAGTACAAAACAAACTCTCCTCGCATACAAAACTATGGAGCCCTCTAGGGGACATGGGGGAATTTTTTTCTTTCGCATTACCTCACAATAAATATTGTGTTCCTTCGCAACAGGTTTTGCTTTCCCTTGCAATATATTTGCAAATACACCCTAGTCTATTTTGTATACAGTCACAGTGATAACAAATGTCAATTTAAAATTGTACACATGTACGCCTTTAATGATCCTCAGTGAAAACGTGTTTATACATCCTTAACTCTCTGGTGCAGAAAACTGGTTTGAAATCGATCTATTAACTGCGTGTTCATGTTTATGTAATATCCTTCGGTGGAGATAGGACTACACACCAAAATGGCACTTTAACTATTAAAACTACCAACACAAAAAAAGACACAATTAAAACTGTCTGATGACTTTATTACCCTGTGAAAATAAATTAAAAATAGTATTTTTTCTTTCTTTCCTTCTTTCTTATGGAAAGTTTCTGTTTATGTATTGGAAGGGATGGAAAGCTATTTGACCTGTTTTGTCTTTGCATTTTTGCATATCCGTTTGTGGTCCATTTGTGCAGAAGCCGAGAGCGGACGTGTTACGCATAAACTTTTTTCTGATGGTTTTCTCGAGATAACGAGTTAATTTCCCGATGGTTTTCTCGAAATAATGACTTAATTTCGAGAAAGCAAAGTTTGTTTTCTTGAGATCACGAGGTGATTGGCGTGTGTGTGTTATACCTGATTCCATCATTCAAATGCATGCCACACCAGCGGCAGAGGACTTGTAAGTGTAAGTCATGGCATGCATGTGTAGTTCTCTGAATAATTCTGTGAATAAGTGATGCCATAGACCATAATGACACCACGTCATTGGTTGTATGATAAAACCCTCGGTAAAACGATTCCACAAAACCATGTCAAGGTTGTAACTTTCATGTTAGTCTACATCTCCTGGAAAAAATAAAGACAAAAACAAAAAACTCAAAAATAAATAAACCTGGTCGTGTGTGGGGTTTTTTTTCTTACAGTTTTGCGTTGTTTTTTAATTGCCGAGAGAATGAAAGTATTTTTCAACTTTGGTCATGTTCACTTAAGCCTGACGGATATCATACAGCCACCAAACACTGTTCTTCAAAAACATCGCGTGTATTTATCTTTTTTTATTTGCCGATACATGAAGCTAGCTGATACCAGGACGCAAAAATGTAGACTTCCTTAAAAGATGAGAGTATAGGCTTTCTGGTAAATCCCTTTCTAATGTCAAATATTACATTACTGGATTAATGAGAGATATTTCTGGTTGCTAACTTTTGGTAGTTAATGTCTGTTGATACTCCAATATCAATTTACGAAGTGTGAAAACATAGTTCCTCTCTTTTCAAGGGAGAATTTTTTTTTTTTTTTTTTTTTTTTTTTTTTAAACATCAAAGGGGAACACAATATTTCAGCCTGAAGCTCACACCATGAATGTAATGTTTTGTTACCCTACGCAACAGGGATTAAACAATCATCTTGAGATTTAGGTTGCTCAATCCTGCCATCACACACAACTATCTTTGTGAATATGAAAACATTTGCTCTTTATTTGCCAAAGTTACACGGGGGGAACCAAATATTACAGTTATCTGAAATAATCAGTTTCCTCTTCATAGCATGGAAGCTAATTTACCAGCAAGTCTTTTACAGTGTTTATTTCTCTCATCAGGAACAAGTCATGTGAATATGAAAAGTTTTGCTCATTATTTGCCAAAGTTACATGGGTGGAAACCAAATATTTCAGCTATTAATTTATTCCCATGTTATGAAGAGGAAACCAGTCCTGCTTAAAACTCAATGTAAGTAAAACAGTTGGAATGTTCTCCAAATCAAAACTTCCAAATTATGAGGCATTTATGTTGCTGGGAAAACACATCTTGTCATCTACATCTTGAATGTAAATATCTCGGTATCATAAGACTCAAAACCTACTTTTAAATCTCAGATTTAAAAAAGTTTGCAATTATGTTTAATTTAGTATTTCAAATTTTAGGCTTATAAGACCACATTTGTCACTACAGGCTTCTGAAATGTTCATGCATGTTTGTGTTTTATCACACAAAACCTACTGTCTCACAACCTTGTCACAAGCAAAAAACAAAAAAACAAAAGCATTGAAACCCATAGAGTTGTTATACAATCAAAATATTGGACAAAAATCCATTAAAATATCATCATTGCAATATTTTAGAAAAACATGGGTTCTTAGATTGGGGGAATGCCAAATACTCAAATCTTTCTTCTGTACAAAATTGTTATCTTCACCACTCACTCAGTTTGTAAATATAGGAAACAACACATTTCGTTTAACAGGGAGCAATGCAGCAAGATCGTATTGTTCCCCTTTGGAAAAGTGCTTTTAGTTAGAGTGCATTTTCATTTACAGCTGTGCAGGAGTGGAACTCTGTTCCTCAGACATTCAGAGCTTCTGCCACTTATAATCAATTTAAAAAACAACTAAAGAATTGGTCTATAACACATCAGACATCTGTCAACATTTTGAATAATAAGCACCTTCTCCTGATCGCACCGTGTGAACACCTGTGTTTTGCCATCTATATGAAGGATCAATTTAGCTTTAATTACTTATACCTTTTATAATTGTGTTGTAGTTTCCTTGTTATGTATTTACTCTTTGTATTGATTGTATTTGATACATTTGTGTAGTTTAGTCATTTTAACCTTGTTTGTGTAACCTTTAGTTTTAGCAAGACAAACTGAGTATTGTCCAGGGACAACAGATAAAAAAAAAACAGCCTTTTGGTTAATTCTGGTGCATTTGCAGAATGTTAATGTACATTGTCCCTACCAAATAAATTCAATTAAAAATAATGCATGGCAGTTGAGAAACACTGATCCAGACAATGTAACTTAATTGAGTCTGTCAAGTACATTTTTTAAATACCTTCATAGCTGCAGTATGTAACTTTGACAAAAAAGATGGGTTTTTTTGCATTTATGTTAAAACTGTCCCCATGTCGTGACTGTATGGTATGATGGTATGAGACAGATAATCTGTCAAAAGATTGAGCTCCTCCACCTCCTCCCGGAGCTACTATTGCTGTCTAAAATGCACCACTCCTGACCACAAAAAACAAAAACACACCAATCAGAGCCAGGAAGGTCTTAGCGCCGTCTCTCCTACTGGTGTATGCACCGGTAAATGTGCTAATGGTGGTGAAACAACTTACCGTTCCAGGAAAACTGTTTATCCGCCATCATTGGTGGCCATGCTAACTAGCCTGAGCATTCATGGCAAGCTATGTTGTGGTGAACCAGCTGTAGCATAGCACGGAGCAAGGGGGAGTGTGTGAGCAGCGCATACATGAGGATTTATTATTTTTAGCTCCTGCTAATGGTATAAGCTGATATAGTAAACAGATTACAAGACAGTCATACCTGTTAATTTCAGCATATCTTGTGCATAGCAGCAAATGAAAACTGAGGCAGTTTGCCTCAGTCCATGCATTTTGTGGGTTGCCGTAGTCAGTATCCACGGCCTTGACTTCCTGTGTTTTGTTTATGAACTCGACTCCACTTTGACCTACCCGCATTATCGACCCAGCATGTGTAACGCAGGTGAAAAATATATAAAATTTTTGACGTAATTATGAGTTTTTACTTATCGCAAACAACAACGTTTAGGTTAATCGGAATATGACAACATATTTAGTGCAACATGTTCAACTAGTCGTGGATACCTTTAAATTTTGCTGATAAGGCAAAAATGCCTCACCAAAAGTCTCAGGTAACGCTGTGAGCTTCACCACCTTCCAATAATACCCAGCGGCAGCCGTGAACAGCCCCTCCCCCAACCCCTTTTATACTACAAAACATGGCCACTTGTGCTACTTGTGCCAGGGAAGGAATTTTTCAATGTATACAATGGTCATGGCCCTTAAAAAAGTTAAAAATAAAATACACTTAAAATACATAAAAACAGGATAATAGTTAAATGATAAAATAGCCAATGCTAGCAAAATAAATAAAAATACACTTGTTAACCTAATGCAAATAAAAAGGTCTTCAGTGCTGATTCAAAATAGTTAAGAGTTGGGGCATTTCTACAGTTGTAAGGTCATTTATAACAAGAATACTAAAAATAACCAGTATTTTTCATTAGTAAAATTATACAGTAAAGTGGCCAGTCCAGACAAGAGATGCAATGGCACAGATAACACACAATGTCATATTGTAGATTTAAAAATTCATAGGATTCCAAAGGGTTTTTATTGCGGATGACAAGGAAGAATAGGGTTCTCAATCGGACCATGTCTGTAAAGGGTTTTCTATTTTTAATAAATTTTAATCATGTGCAAAACACTCAAACTTATTTCCACATTGTCATAATGGAATATTTGTGTGTAGAACTTTGAAGAAAGAGATTTAATACAATTTTGAATAAGGCTGCAACATTTTGGATAAAAGTGAAGCACTGTGAACACTCTACAGATAGGCAACTTGGACTTCAGACACTTGGACAGGTGACCGGGGAAACTGAAATCAAACTCAAAACTTTCCAGGTGCCAGATGTCTACTCTTCCAACTGCCCCCCTGGAAAAAAAACAAAAAAAAAACAAACAAACAAACAAACAAACAAACAAACAAAAAAACAGCTTTGGTTGAGATTTAGAAAATTATTTATTCTCTTTGGGGAAAGTCAACAAGCTCTAAAACAAATTTCTCTGTTTTTCAGTCAAAGTGCAGTGATGGTGTGACACTGAATTTAACAAAAACAAGCATACCATTAAATACATCTATTCTTTTAATGACAAGAACAAAAATGCTGTCACTGCTTTCTAAAGCCTTTCAGGATGGGATAAATGTTCTCAAAGGCTTCGTAGATCTCTGCACGTTCTTTAGCTCCTGAAAATCAACAGGTTTAAAAAAAAAAAAAAAAAAAAAAAAAAAAAAAAAAAAAAAAAAAAAAAAAAAAAAAAAAAAAAAAAGGTATTTTAATATAAAGCTTTTTTTTTTTTACAAAGTCAGATCAAATTAAGAATGGGTTGTTTGTACATCAAGAATCTTTGTGTTCACAGTAATACTGATCTGAATCAACATTGAAAAATCTGAAGGGAAAGAAAGCTTTAAAAATGAAAGAAAAAGATTACCCCCCTTAAAGGTCATGAAAGCGCTAGGTCCTCATGGACACATTGGATAAGATGTGTTTTCATGGTGACAGTTAAGGTGTTAAAGAAATTAGTTTGAAACTTAAGATATGAATAATCATTATTTATCATTAGGGTTGTGTCAGTACATCCTAAACAACTAGTTGTAAATTCAGATCATTCAGGTTTAAATTAATTAATTAAATGTTCATAGGCCCCATCTAAATATTCTGAACTAAGTTCATCGTGAACGAGTTCTTGTTCATTTACCATATTTCATCTGAAGTCAAGTTTGAAAATGTATTTTTAGTTCATGCATCAATCACCAGTTAACATATGAAATATGCAGTCCCATTTGCAACCTGCCTTCCAGAACCTTTATTCTGGTTTTTTTTTTTTTTTGGTCAAATGAACAGGTTAATAGGTTTGAAATCCTAAATCATCTACCCTTGCTTAATATTATGCTTTATATTATGCTTTTCAGAACACAAAATGACTTAAATTTTGTCTGAAAACTGAGATAGCAGTTGATTTTATTGATCCTGTTACCATCCCGTCAGCTTGGGGATGAGTTTTGATTTTCACCCTTTAAACTGTTATTGCAGAGTCAAAAATAGACAATCCTGAATAATTTGCAGATACTGAAAGCTGAAGTTGTCTTGTGAAGAGACAAGCTCCCAAACTAAATTTTGTAGCCATAAAAGTCTGAATACTGTTGGCCTATAATTTTAGTAATCATAATCAGCTTTAACATCAGGGTTGCTCTTTAACAAAATACTGATTTAGTTTCAATTCAAAAATACTTTGACCCCAAAGAGAAATTAAATGTTTCTGTAACTCATTTAATCAAGGAGTTATTATAGATGGTAATCGCTGTGGGCAGGAAAGATCTCCTGTAGCGGTTCGTTTTACAGCCAACCTGAAGAAGCCTCTTACTGAAGAGACTGTTTTCCAATGACAGTCTCATTAAGAGGATGGTCAGGGTTGTCCATAATTTTCTTGATTTTATGTAAAATCCTTCTTTGCACCATGATCTCCAGAGGTTCCACAATCGTCCCCAGAACAGAACCAGCCTTCTTTATCAGGTTGTTGAGCCTTTTTAGGTTCCTGGCTCTGATGCTGCTGCCCCAACAGATGATGGCAGAGGAGATGACGCTCAACAATAGACTTCTAGAAGATCTGCAACATCTTGCAGCAAACCTTGAAGGATCTTAGGTTCCTTAAGAAGTACAGTCTGCTCTGTCCCTTCTTGTAGACGCTTCACTGTTGAGTCTCCAGTCCAGTCTGTTGTCTAGATAAACACTGAGGTATTTATATTCCTCAACCACCTCCACTTCTTCTCCCATGATGGAAATAGGGTTTGATCTGACCCCGTTTCTCCTGAAATCTACAGTCATCTCCTTTGTTTTGTTCACATTCAAGATAAGATGATTGTTTCCACACCATGTCAACTGTCACAAAGCAGTCCACCAGCTCTCTGTACTCAGCTTCTTGTCCATCTTTGATCCACCCGACAACTGCAGTCACCTTAGTATTTCTGTAAATGACAGGAGTCTGACTTATACTGGAAGTCTGAAGTGTACAGAGTGAAAAGGAATGGTGAGAGTACAGTCCCATGTGGTGCTCCTGAGCTGCTGACCACCTGGCTAGAAACACAGTCCTTGAGTCTTACAAACTGTGGTAGGTTTGTGAGGTAGTCATGGATCCAAGTGATTTTTGAGGCCTCTACCCATGTCTTCTCGAGTTTCAGACAAAGCAGATCAGGCTGAATTGAGTTAAATGCAATGGAGAAATCAAAGAACATGACTCTCACAGTGCTTCCTACTTTGCCCAGATGACAGTGGGTTCGTTGAAGGTGTATGATGGCATCTTCAACTCCCCAGCGATAAGCAAACTGCAAGGGGTCCTGATATGTGATGGTTTGCTTACGCAGGTGGGCCAACAGGAGTTTCTCCAGGACCTTCATGATGTGAGATATCAGGACAACAGGTCTATAGTTGTTGATAACTGATGGGTAAGTTTTCTTTGGTGCTAGAACCAGACAGGATATCTTCCACAACAGTAGAACCTTCTTCTGGGGCAAGCGAAGGTTGAAAAGGTGTTGCAGAATCCCACAGAGCTGCTCTGCACAGGCCTTCAGGGCTCTGGGGCTGACACCATCTGGACCTGCATCTTTGTTCCAGTTCAGTCTCTAGAGGTCAGGCGAAGAGGCAGCTAGAGAGACTGATGTAGAAGGGGGAGGCATTGGGAGCAGCAGCATCTCCTGATTTGGCAGAAGAGTCCATGACTGAGGTGAAAGACAAAACATCTGAGGTGTAACAGGAAAGCTGTGGGTCAAAGGAGGGTGGGATGTCTGTTTGGGTGGGGGCAGGAGGGGAGGATGGTGAGCTTGTTCCTGAACTGAACCTGTTGAAGAATGTGTTCAGCTCATTCACTCCGTCCAGACTTCCATCCATCTGATCCTCCTTTTGCTTGAAGCCTGTGATCTTCTTCATCCTGGGGATCTCTGATATTGTTCCTCTGCAGTTTACTCTCCAGCTTCTTCCTATACACCTCCTTGATGTCTTTGATCTTGACTTTGAGCTGCTTCTGTATCCTCCTCAATAACTCCATGTCTCGTTCCCTAAAGGCTCTTTTATTCCTGTTTAACAGTTCCCTTATCTCACTGGTGATCTCGGGTTTATTATTAGGGAAGCATCTCATTGTTCTGGTAGGTATGGTGTTGTCCACACAGAAGTTTATGCAGTCGGTCACACACACAGTCATGTCATTAATGTCCTCTCCATGTGGCTTGCAAAGAAAAATCCAATCAGCTTCCTGTTGCCACTTCCCCACAATCCTTTTTGTTACTGGTTACAGGTAGTCTCTGGACATGGGGTTTATATTCTGAGCAGAGAAAAACGAGGTTGTGATCTGATTCACCCAGAGGAGGTCTTGATTTGGAAATATATGAATCCTTGACATTTGTGTAAAACAAATCCAGTGTCTGTAGACACTCTGGAGATGATTATGCAAAGAAGGATTTTGCATAAAATTAAGAAAATTATGGACAACCCTGATCATCCTCTTCATGAGACTGTCATTGGAAAACAGAGTCTCTTCAGTCAGTGGTTTCTTCAGACTGGTTGTAAAACGGACCGCTATAGGAGATCTTTCCTGCCCACAGCCATCACAATCTATAATAACTATTTTATTAAAATGGAGTTATATCAACATTTCCCTTTGGGATAAATAAAGTATTTTTGAATTTAAATTAAAATCACGAGATATTGCCACAAAAGAATTGGGGTGTTGTGTCTGCATCTTAGCAACAGTGGAACTGCATTGTCAGCAACAGCTGAGGATGGAATGTAAACAGCAACCAATAGTAACACTAGTGAACTGTCTTGGCAAATAATACGGGCGAAAACTTAAAGCTAATAGTTCAATGTCTTGAATGCAGAGATGACACTTCACAGTAACATGTCCTGGGTGACACTATCTATTGTTGACAAGCACTACCAATCCACCTTTCCTTTTCCTGCTATTCTTTAAATCTCTGTCCGCCTGTACAGTAGGGAAGCCCAGCAGAGAGATGTTTGAGTCGGGGATATGATCCTGCTGCCATGTCTCAGTAAAACACATTCCCAATCAATATTGGGTCTCCACAAAATACTAAAAACAGTCAGCCAGCTCACCTGGAGGGTGATAGTGGTGCCACTGTTATGTTAAAACGAATTTGCTTACTTAACGGTTCATGTAAAAACCAGAATTGTTCAGTTCAAAATTAAAAAAAAAAAAAAAAAAAAGTTTGTTCCACATTTGAACTTCTTCACAGACAGAATGGTTCTGACCATACACTGCTTGAAAAAGTTAGGGATATTAGGCTTTTTTTTTTGTTGTTGTTAGGTATACCACAACAAAAAATGTCAATGTCTTATTAACATGTCATGTGGCCTTGAGCATCAATTACAGCTGGACAATGATGACTCATGCTGTTCACAAGTAGACTAATGGTCTGCTGAGACATTGCATCCCACTCTTCTTGAAGAGTGGCCTTCAGGTCATTGAGGTTCTAGGATGCAGCATTACAAGCCTCTACCTGGCAACTCAGCTGATTCCTTAGGTTTTCTATGGGATTCAGATCTAGAGAAAGTGCAGGCCACTCCATTTGAGGTATTCCAATCCCCAGCATGATGTGACCTGGAATATTGTAATCCATGAAGATGAAATTAGGTTTATGCTGTTCATGCAGGGGCATAACGACTTAACTTTGTTAGGATGAAGAAGATCACAGGCTTCAGGTAGTATGGGCCTGTAACTGTTGACGAGACACACCTGCCCACACTTTAACCCCACAACAACCAAAGGCCCATCCGGTGACAACAGTGGCTGAGGCATAGTACTTTCCTTGATGTCTCCATCATCATTGGAGGATCAGGTCTGCTCAATGTGAATCAACTTCCTTCAAAGAACAGCATTGAGGCCCACTGGTCCATTGTCCAGTGTAAATGCTCCCTGGGCAATGCAAAATGTGTTTGTGTGGTCAAGTATCCTTGTAGGTTCTGTAGCACTCACACCATGCTGATATGAATGGTTTCAAATAGTCTGATGTGAAACTTTGGTGCCCCTCACCTCCCTTCAATGTGCCTGGAGTTGAGTGCATTCATCATTTGGTTCTGCAGGGCACTGTTCACAATAGGGTGGTCATCAGACTGGGATATGGTCAAAGGACGTCCACTTCTATGCCTTTCTATGGTTCTTCCAGTCTCTCTGTTGCAACCTGACACTAAGCTCAGTAGTCACTTCATACTGAAAGTAAGTTTTAAACAGCTCGTTTAAAGCCTCATAATATTGAGGTACTTTTGATCAGTTGTTGGGTATCATCTTGACAATTAGCTCATGATGTCAAAATATAGACAAGTTGATGAAGGCGGTTTAAATGCCAATTCTGACAGAAACATGAAATTTATCCCTTGATTTATGGATCAAACACCTGTTGTAAGTTTTGCCGTTAATCTCCTTGTAACAGCAAGTTGTGTGAAAAGTACTGAAAGACTGAACAGTTGAACATGTACATTTAAAGGTTTAGAGAAGATCATAGTAATTATAGTGCATTTTAGGTTTATCCTGAATTTTCACCAGAAAGCCCCAACTTTTTGCGAGAAGCGTGTGTCATAAAATTCCTATATAAGGATTTCATTACCAGTCAGAACCACCTTCCCAGATACAAAGATGAGCAGGACGATACGAGGTTTCACCATGCGGTAGATGAGTCCTGGGAATAACTCAGGCTCATAACTGCGAAGAGATCATTCATACAGTCTGTTAGAGTAAGACCAGTGAATAAAATATTTAAACAACACCACATTTTCAGGTTTGCTAATGAGCAACTCAAGAGGACAACATTTTAGGAAAATGCAACAATTAATTTGAGAACATTCATTAGGTGAGACAAAAAAAAAAAAAAAAAAAAAAAAAAAAAAAAAAAAATCTGTTACAATAAAACCCCAAGTGGCACAGCTATAGGCACTCCTTTTGTTCACACCTTGTCTAACCCCCTTGGCAAATAGAATGCCCCTCTCTGGCTGAGTGTGGGTCTGGGTTCATCTCATAGTCATTGTTGTCCAAGTGCATTTCTGCATAAAACACAGGTACAAACTTCTGACCAATCACACAACACATCGCACAGAGCTATGTGCGAAGTAGTTGGACCTGGGCCTGGTGTTGAGACGGAGATGTAAACAATATTTTCATGACACGACTAAATCAATGAGAGCTGATTGCGACACTTCAGATGAAG
This sequence comes from Anableps anableps, assembly GCA_014839685.1. Classification (NCBI taxonomy): domain Eukaryota; kingdom Metazoa; phylum Chordata; class Actinopteri; order Cyprinodontiformes; family Anablepidae; genus Anableps; species Anableps anableps. The sequence goes on along the minus strand of CM026080.1, from coordinate 3,618,026 downwards.
TATGGGAGAGCTTTAAAGGGGACCTATGACGCAAAATTAACTTTTTGCATGTTTTTTGTACTTCCATTTGGGTCTCTACTGCTTCTAGAAACAGTCCAAGCAACAAAAAAAAAAAAATAAAATAAAATAAAATTAAAAAAATAAATAAAAAAAAAAAAAAAAAAAAAAAAAAATAATAAGAAAAAAATAAAAAAAATTCCGCCCAGCTGTTTTTTTTTTTTTTTTTTGTTTGTTTTTTTTTTTTTTTTGGACAATATGTAAATGTTTTGCGTAAAAAATAAATTCTGTTACCAAGCAACCCCAAGCCAATCACAGCACTTCACCTGGCAACCCATGCAGAGCTCCATCCACATCATTACAAGAAGACCATCACGTTTGTTCCATTGTTTTTACCGCCTTACAATGGCAACTGGAAAATATTTTTTTTGTCAGCTAATACACAAGATGCATATTCTTATACACATTCTTCCAGTCACAGAACAGAGCTGCGTAGTTTCATTTTATTTTTGATGGCGGTGTCCCTGCAACATCACCAAAGAAAGTTTTAGTTTGCGCAAATTATTTCAGGAAGGACTCCTTTAAAAACTGCCAACAGTACTCGGCAGGCTTTACTAAAGGGCTTCTACTGAAGGCAGTTTCTGTATCTATTGTGCGTCACAAGTCTGCAGATGATGACAATATAAGTACTTAATGCTGTCTTGTGTGTTTTGTATTGCTGTTCGGCATGAACATGATTGGCATTTAGCACAAGCAAACGCTGAACAACAGCCTTTGCTAGTCTTAAATCTCGCTACATCATTACCTACAATATATCTGCTCATTTACTGTCGGAATTGTTGTAAACTAAAAGTGATAGTCTACATTGAAAAAAATGCCGTATTTGTGAAAACATGTTGGACACTGACATTACCGACATTGTCCCCCCTTCAAAAAAAATTTAAATAAAAATAATTCGGACATGTTAAGAAAGGTGCTTCTCTCTTAACCCTTACAAATATGTTTTACAAAAAAAATCTTTTTGAAAAGCACAGGGCTGTAGCTAAATGTAAATGTCTAAATGTAGCTAAAAATGTGGCGCAGAGGTGGAAGTGAAGCGGAATCCTCAGTTTTAATTAACGATATTCATAAATGTGCGTCAGTTCCGCAGCATTTAATCCATAACGTTTAATGATTCTGGCGTGTTGGGTTACATTTTGACTTTTTTGTTTTCTTGTTTGCATTCAAAGATTTTTCACCTGTTTTGAGTTCAACAGCTTTCAAAATAAAAGAGAAAAGAAAGTCAATTCTTGATCGCTGAGTGACGTCCAGTTCAAAAGTCCTCTGAAGCAAGTTGCCTTTTCAAGTGGGGGAAACTGCAGATTAAACACAAAAAGTGGGAACCACTTGACAATTTCTGTTAAGTGTCACAGATTTTTGTTAGAGATGTCAACTAATTTGCCAGTGTGCAAAACTGCCAAGTTTCTCAGATGCCAGGACTGCATACTCTTTGTCACAGGTAGACATTTCGCTCCTTTGGTGGGGAATCACATTTTCAAACCACATCTGAATTTGTTTCATATTTTCCCTTGAATCTTTGCATTTTATAGACTTTGCTGTACCTGACCAAAATACCAATGTATGTAACATTTTAAAAAGTGGAAGAATGAAGTGTAATGTTTTCATAAATGACTGACTTTTTTTTATTTATTTATTTATTTTAAATAATATTTGGGTTCTTATTTTCCATTAATGTGTTTGTGTGTGTGCAGGCACGTGTTCATGTGTGTATAGCCATGTGAACAAATAGAACACACCATTAAATATTTAGCTATTTTAAAAAGGAACTGTTCACACCTCAGTGTTTGGTTTATCTCTGGAAAAGAATGTGATTTAATTCTGGGTAAACTTTAGATTTATTTTTACTCATACAACATCTAAAAATGTGTTTGTAACTGAGAAAGGAGTTCGGACACCATACCCTTTAATATCATCTAGCACAACCCCTTTTGGCTTAGAGTCCTTCAGGGAGAAACATCTTGTCTCCCTCAACCATGTCTATCATCAGAAACATTTATGTCACTTGTTTCTTTTTACAGTGAGATTTTTGAGGGGTTCTTGCATGCTAAGTCTGCTTCAAGTCATCCCACAGAATCTCAATGAGATCAAGAACTGGGGCCTCATGCATAAAAGAGTGAACAGCTTTCATACTGAAAGTTTGCGGTAACGAGAAATTTTGGAACTTGCAGCGCACAAAAAAAATTCTGATGTATAAAACCAGTCGCACACATGTGGCTATCCACCTTTCTTTCATTCATCCTAATTTGCATGAAATAGAGTGCAGGTACCACATAGACTGCCTGTCTCCGCCCATAAATACATATTTAAATTAGTATAAATACCCTGAGGGCTCTCACCACTTATCAGCGTAACCATGGCAATGACCCCTAATTTCCAACAATAAGCTACTACTACTACCACCACTACTACTAATTTATTTATTTTAAAAAAGGAGCCTATTGGGGCACCAAGGTCACCTTACAAAAAATAAATGCAAAAAAATTAAAATGGAAAACAAACAAACAAAAATAAAATAAAATAAAAATAAAAGGGATGCCTTGATCAATTGGACAGCTGAATTTTCAGCTGGGATTTAGAAATAGATGGAGTACCAGAGAGTCCTCTGGAGTGAGTGAGGAAGCAAATATGCTGTTGAATTCCATTCCACACTATGTAGGCATGACTGAACCAGGCCAACATGCCACTATTTGTTAGATACATGTTCACATCACATATAGGTTGCACAATTACAGAATAGAAATGTTTTCTAGTTACAAAGGTGCATTCACTTACATTTATATTGCAATATGAATGCAGTTGACAGTTTCGATCAAGTTAAGAAATCAACTCATCACTGCAAATTCATTTCTGCCTCAGTATAGGGGAACCTTATGTATCTGGGCAACATGCGGATGAGGCCATCCATGGTTCGACTGAGGGATGACTGACATTCCAGACCTGTCAGCCAGCTGCTGCTGAAGTGTGTGTGTGTGTGTGTGTGTGTGTGTGTGGTCATGTGAAAAAAGTAGGACCCCCGATTAAATATGATTTATTGTCAATGTTTAACTTAAGTTACTTCCTAAATTGCAGTTTCATAGCTTTATATCAAGATTTGGACTCCCTCCAAGTTTACAGTAGTTTTATGAATAAACACATGCAGTTATAAATGCTGCAGTTTTCTATTCTCCTTTCATTTAGAATTACAGTGTGTGATTCTATTTACATATGAATGGAGTTGGGTTAAGGAAAAAGTTTGGTATGCCTTCATGTACGCTCAATTCTACATTGATTGGAGTGTACAAAGGACATGTGCTTGAATTCCTAAATATGCACAGTTCCATTAATCTTTTATTGTGCTTAAGAAGTTTTTGGAATTTAAAAGAATACCAATGCCTTTGTAGGAAATTCAAGAAAGTCTTTCTACATGAGGCCCCTGGTCTTTTTCTATGTATTGCTGCTAAGTTAAGCTTGTGCAGTCAGTGGCAAGAACCTGCTGAAGCTGAAGTGCTGCTGCTAAGGTTTTTGGGGACTCTTTGCATCTTGCAATCTGATATCAGGGTGAACTTGCTTAAAACAGCCAGATGTGGAGACATTCCCAGTTATTCATCACCAAAAGCGTTTTTGTCCCATTACATCTGTTTTACCTTTAACAGGTATTTTCTTAAAATGTTATTTATTCTTGAATTTCTCATTGTTGTTAAAACTGAAAAGTTTCCATCTGTCCAAATATATTAGAAAACAAGCAAGCTGTCACAGGATCTCCTACGTTTTTACATAGCTGTACATTAAATGCAATTGTGGCTTTACACAGTGACAATTCAAGTCAATTCTTTTATATTTGGGGACATTTTCATGGAATCAGCAGTGGGGGAAATAGTTTTAACAAGAAAAATAAGAATCTCAACTATGCTGTTAGTTTTGGAGGGTTTAAAGCATCAGTTAGTCTGTATTTTTAATCACAATAATTTATCTCCCTGATAACAATAAATGATACTATAATTGCTAATACGTGCCATGTTTTTTTTATGCTTCTCACAGACCAGATTTAATGGTTAAAAGGAAATCTGCATTCTTGGTAAGAAAATGGAGACAAAAGAGAGAGGACTGTAAATTATAGGATTCCAGATCCAATTAGCTTTTCTCATGGTGTGTGGTGTTTCTCTGAGCATGTCCCCTCAGGTTGTGTCCTGTTGGATTGTTTTAGATACTCTTGACACATATCAAATAACTGTGTCTGTTCTTTTCTTCTGTGTATGCACCATGAGGTTCAGATATATCAGCTGGCTTGGTGCTGGGCAGCAGATATTAGCAGGTGGCCATTTAGTTTTGATCCCTTTAGCCTGCCCTAACTTCAAAAACTGGATATGAAAAGAATCAGACATCTCTATAATTATTTCCCAATTAAATGTTATACTCCTGAATTGAATACATGTAACTCAAACAATATCATATTTTACAAAGATTTCTAGTCACAGTAATGACACTGCTCGAACAGATATGTAGTAGATCACTGTCAGAGACCAGATATAGGCCTAAAAAGAACTCACATTTGAGCACCATCAAACTTTGGCTGAATGTTCTTTAAAATAGAATATTTGAACATTTAAAGACGTAAAATTTCTACACTTCTTGTTCCTTAAACCTCTTCCAAGCAAATGAGTCATTACTGTAGACAAAAAATGGGAGAGTCAAAGCGTTAACAGCATGTATTGTATAGCTTTAGAGGTGTGGGGTTTTTTGTGTTCAAAGCCTGGGAAGCTATTGTTTCCCTGGCTTTCTCTAGATAAGAATGCTCAAAGTTCATATTTCCAGTGTCACTCCTTCCTGACGGTGGGGATTCTCTCCAACATGCTGGAAATAAACTTGGGGAACAAATCCTGACTGATGGTGAGCCTTTATTTGTCCTCTTACTGCTTGAAGCTAAGTAGTTCTTGTGCTCTGCTTCTCATTGAAACACCGAATCATGTTTTCCTTGTGACACAGTGCTCCATCTTGCTTGGATCACCATCATCTGATTGTTCCTCAGTTGTTGGAAGAAGTTGTTCTTTATGTTTTGATCTAGTTCCAGCTTTTGATGCATAGAAACGTGTTCATGAGGAAGCTTACTGTGTTTGACAAAAGTCAACCCGACATCGATTGTATCAGAATGTTTCACTCTTGGTACCACACAGGACCAATGGTACTTCTCACCTTTCTTCTCCAAACAATCAGAAAGAGAATTTGTCTGAGAAGTAAGCTTTACTGCTGTCCACCCTCCTACTTTCTGCAGATTCTCAGTCTGTTCTTTATGTCAATTGGTCTGCTCATTAGATTGATAGAGTGATTTCAGCTGGACTCTTACAGGGTCACCATTGTTGATGAAATGTTTATATTTTTGAAAGAGCCACTGTACCTGCTGAACTGCTGGTGGGTGAGAACCAGTCCTTCGAGCCTGATGGGGAAGCAGACGTCACAGCTGGCTACCATATTCTGAATCTTAAAGTCAAGAAAACGGGCAGGGAAGCCAAGTTTCTGGACCACTCTGGCATATTTCCTTGCTGCAAGACGGGACTGCTCCTCACTGCAGCACAAACACACAAAAGAGACAAAGGCTTAAAAATGGCCCTTTGAAACCATTCTTGAAAGACATTTTCTCTAAAAAGATGAAACCATAATATTCAAGAAGTGTCAACATGACCAAATCTGTAAACTGTAACCAGAGATCTGCTGTCTGTGGCCTTAGTACACAGTTAACTGTGCAGTATTATTTGACTGATGATCTATTCATCTCTACATCATTGTTTTATTCTTATTACGGCATGTTTTGAGCTAATAAAAATATTAATAAACCAAAGGGGTTCTGGCTTCTTTAAAATCTTACATACAACATTTATGACTTTTCAATGCATTTCATATTGAGAAAATCTTGAAATTCACCTGTAATGCAGAAAGTGAAACTTAAAAAAAACAAAAAAAAAAAAAAAACCCACACCTTCTAGTCCAGCCTAATCCAGATGAACAGAAAAGACTGACCTCTTGGCTCCTGTACAGACCATCTTCCCTGAGCTGAAGATCAGTGCTGTTGTTCGAGGCTCGCGAATCCTCATGATTACAGCTGCAAAGCGCTAGTAAAAAAAGTGGGTAAAAATAAATAAATGAAACCCAGAGAGACTGAAAATGAGAAGGTGAATGGTGGAATATCTGAACTGTGTACCTTTGGATTGTACTCTGCATTTCTGGCTTGCAGTGCAATGAATTTTAGATCCAGAGGACATCCGAGGTTTACAGTGGAGACAATATTTCTGGACAAAGAACAAAGATTACAAGACAGTGCCTTACAAATAGAAAGGTATTCAGTGAAAGAATAAATCTTGCTTAAACCATCCTACATTTCATCTTTATACAACCAAAAACTTCCAATGTATTTTAATGGGGTTTTCACTTACCCTCCAAGGAATATTTTGATTCATCAGTCTACTCAACAAATTTGTATCAACAAAGCAGTTTCAATCCATTGCTTTTTTCTTTTATAAACAATAAACCGTAAACAAAGATTTGCCCTTTTAAGTAGGTTTTATCCTATATAAGATTATATAATTGACTATCATACATTATGAGCGACTGAGTCAGTAGGATCAGTTGTGGGTTTGATTTCAGGTCCCTCTTGTCAATGTACCCTTGGGCAAGGCACTTAACCTAAAGTTGCCTACCACTTTGTGGATCAGTGTATAAATGTGTGCATATTTGTGAGTGTGACTGGGTGAATTTAGCATTTATGGGCTCATCTGCCTTTACCCATATATGGACATGAATAACATCCCAGTCTTAAGCCATAGAATTCGATTTAATAATGGCCAATCCTTTGTTGCTATAATAGCTCCATGGGAATTTTTGACCAGTCTTCTAGAGAAACATTTGAGAAGTCAGACACCGATGCTGAACGACAGAGATGTTGTTAGGATCTTGAAACTTTGGGAGATTAGCCCAGCTCAGAAAAAACTAAATATTCATAAAACAGAAATATTTTTAAGTAATACTAGATAACTTATAGAATGAGTTTTCAGCCTCTTTGGTGGTTTTGTAGAATCTATTAAACGAAACATGTACTGTTTTTTTTAAACTTTGTTTTCATTTTTCATTTGATAGTTGGAGTAAAGTATGGTGGCCAACATGTGCAAATGCAAAGTAAACAGCAAATGCGCAGCTAACATAAATAATGCAAACTCGAAAACATTGAGTTTACAAACACACAAAAAACCAAATTGCAACAGAAAAACGCGGCCATCAAAAAAGGTGCAATCACAGAAAATAGAAGCAAAAATCTACAATCAAAATAAATGCAAAGGAAAATGCTGCTTCCACAGGAAACTGAAGGCAAAGAGAAAATGCTACAAATACAGAAAACGACAGCAAACATGAAACGCTGCAAACTTGACAAGATGGAGGAGGAAGGGGATGGGGGGGGAGAGAGAGATATAGAGTAGGCAATATTACCTACCCAAATATGCTGCTGTTACAGTTCCTCCAGGATGTTGCGACATTTGTTGCGGCCTAAAATTACTGATTTTGCAGCACCTTTTTCAAGAAGTTGCGGTCCAAGTTGCAAATTTCTTTAAGCTTTATTTCTTTATTTTTGCCATAACATGGTCTTACAAGAAAGTTGAAATTGCTGTACCTTCGTACCTTATCCGACCCACATCCGACTTTCTTTACGGCAGTCTGAACGGCCCAATTCCAACCCTCCCGGAAAAAAATCCAATTCGTGCCACTTCCGTATGTGGTGCTAGATCAGATTAGTATCCCATTGTTTTCAAAGCATCTGCAGTCAGAACAGTCATGTCGCATTTTATCCGACTTTTCCATCATTGACTTGAGACATGCGTCATAATTCTGCACTAGAAGAAGCCAGAGACGGTAAACACAGATGTATACAATGGCTTAAGATCCTAATTATGAACTAATGAATGAAGTCTGTCTCAGTGAAGTGCATCACATCATAATTCCACCATTCCTGGTCTGACTATGCTTCCAAGTCGACTTCTCTACATAAGTTGCAGGCAATGCTCCACAAAATACCATTGCTACAAGTTGTGCTTTCTTTTTGTTAGCTTCCCTTGTCTTATAATCTTGTGACAACACTTTCTGCTCCCATTGTTAAATAAACTTAAATTGATCCATAGAAGGCTCCATCCATTATTGCTTCCTTAAACAGAGCGCTGCTATGTAATGTCAACGTTCTTCTTCTGTGCATGCGGGTCGCTTTGGGGTTCATAAACAGTTCACATAGAAGTAGGATAGTGGTTGCATGATTCAGTAGTTTGAACGCAATAAAAAAAACAAAAAACCCCAAAATAAAATACATAAATTGGATTTTAGTGACAGATCGAACATTTGTAAAAACTTACTGTAGCTGTGGGATGATTCCTGATTTCTCTGTCACAGGGGTCATTGGAGTCATCGGGGTCATTGGGGTCATAGGACAGAATGGGGAAGCATTGCTCTCCGGCCCCAAATCGGCTGTGCCCTGCTGAAGTTTCATTGCAGCCATATCTCGCAAATGATTATCCAGACATATGCCACTGTCCTCCAAAACATCGAGCACAGCATCCTGATTTGCGGCTGCTGTAGCTAGGACTAAAATAAAATAAAATAATAAAAAAAAAAAATAATAAAAAAAAAATCCTTAGAGAAAAAAACCAAAAAAACAACAAAAAAACAAAACTGGAAAGTTATTTTTTACAAAGAGCGCAGGTGCCCACCAAATTAGAATATCAGAGGAATTTCAGTAATTCAGTTTGAAATGGGAAATCTGACTTTATATAGATTTGTTGCAGTTATACTCAGCTCATTGGCAAAGTCTCTCAGAAACGTGAATATTACACAGGAAAACCTAAAAACCTTCAATATAAAAATTTCTGCCAAACAAAAAGCATGTTCATGTTTACTTTTTTACTAACACACACACACACACACACACACACACACACACACACACACACACACGTGTGTGCCATGTATATAATATTTTCAAGTTTTGAAAATTGATTTTGTTATGATCTAAAACTTAAAGTGTAAAGTATAGGACAATGTTTGGTTGTATTTTGTGCAATGAATTAAGTAATTTAGAGCAGACAGACTGTAAAACAATATAGGGAAGATGAGCCAGTGGGCAAGTTGACCCACCCCCTGTATTTAGGCCATGGTACACATTTGTCATGTGACCATAAATTCAGAAAGCACCCTTCAATTTGCTGTCCCTGTAATTGGGAGAAGCATGTGGTAATGTAATAAGTATGTTTCATTTACAAAATATTGTTATAACCATTTACAACAGATTTTTGTGCGTTAAAGTATATTTTTTACATTTCAGTATGACTGCTATGTAAAAGCTTATTTATCCAGGTCTAAAAATGTATACATGTTGACAAACTGCCAGCATATTAAACCATGTAAACCATTTAGCTAAAGAGTTGCTTGAATTTCTAAGCCAGGTCATTTTTTCCAAAGAGATGGCTGTGGACTAAAGTGAGCCAAATGCCTTGGGGAAAATTAAGCTAGTGCTTCTTTGACCAGGCTTCAAAGAAATGCTGTGAACTGGCATTTGAATTAGCAGAAAGAGACATGTTCTCAGTTCCCAACAACTGTGAAGAGAATCATTGTATTTGTATGGCTTTAGAGAAGATCAACTAGTATCTGTTTTCCACTAGCTCCTTGGTGTGGCTTGACTCGACTCTTCTCAGTTATAAGGGATTTCCACTAGTAACAGGTATGTGGTACCAGCCCCTTATTTAGAACCTACTTCGTTTGGGTTCCAAGTGTGCCAAGTTGGGCTGAAAATGCAGTGTCAGAAGACTGTTGGTCACTAATTGGCTAGGGGGGGTGGAGTCACTGGTTGCGTCCCACAATCTCCTGTATTTCTCCAGAATGTTTTGTCTCGCAGACTGCGGCCTTTTCTGCCTTTTTTTTTTTTTTTTTTGAGTCAGACAAAAAGTCACAGACTGAGCAACATAGCTTCCATGTCCCTAATGTTTTGTTGTGTTTGTGGCACATATAGATTACTAAGTGATGCTTTTTGGACTCTGGGGCCACCCAACTATATGATGACCCCACCCCCTAGAGTTGTTAATTGTAATGGAAAACCACCCGAACGCTGGAGTAGTGCTGTGCCAAGTTGAGCACAACACATGTTTTATTGTTTTTAAAAAACTGTTTATATGTTGCAAGAAGCCTGGGGACATCCATTGCAAATTAGCTAAAGCTATAAATATTATAGTGTTCAGTATTGTTTATACTTAACACTTGTCCCCATGCAAATAAAGATTAAAGAAAGCAAGCTGTGCTGTCGAGGTGCTAGTGGAGAAGGTCCATAACTAACCAAACATGGGAGCTTAGTTGTAATCTTTGGTTAAACCTAACCCAAGACCTAAGTCGAGACCAAGACCAGAGTGTATGGAGACTGAGACGAGACCAAGACATTTAGGGTACGAGAACAAGTCAAGACCAAAACCACTGCCCCACACTACATGACAATAACGTGTGAAACACAATATTGCTTCTCAAATTGATCTGAGATATCCAGATTTCCATAAGACAACTAGATATACCCATTTTATTCCAAATAGTTTTTAAAAATTGTTCGTGGTTGAAGTTCACAAAAAAGTTGAATCATTTGTATTAAAAAAAAAACAAAAAACAAAAACGGCATTGTCTTGCCGATATGTATATATCTTTATGAAATATAACAATTCAAAATATAAAATACCCATGTAATGTTTTTACAAGTGTGTGTATTGATAAAAATTTTAGAGCTATTTGTGATCTAGAATAAAAAAAAAAATAAAAATAAAAATTAAAGGAAAATGTAACAAATAGAGGAAAACAACTGACTTGAGTTGCTTTGGCAGAAACAAAATTCCTCTTCTGCACCATTAAACAATTAAGGCAATGCACTAAGGGTCGTCAACACTCAACTATGAAGGAGCAACGAGCAACCAAGAAGAATGGAGTGCACCTTGACTGTTCTCATCCTCTCCACCGCTGCATGAGGCCTGCAGCAGCCACCATGACAGGTGACGAAAACAGAGAAAAATAAGCATGCCCTCTGTGTGCTCTTACATTCTTGTATTTTATTTATTCACCTATTAAATCAATATAATTTTAAATTAAACAGAATAATAGCAGCTGCTGCAGTGTGTGCAGAGCATTACAAAACAAAGAACGGCTCTCACTGAGACTCGAGTCTTACCGTTCATAGTAAAAGAGCCGCTCAAAACAAATCGGATCATTGCTATTACATTGCTATATTGCAGATTTTGGTCACAGCATTGTCGGACATGTGCGACACGCTTTTTAATATCCCTTACATATAGCTTATACCTTTCTTTGTGTATCCTTTCTAAGACACAGAAAAAGTTGGACTTAGTCCCCAACCGATTCTGAAAGCGAAGCGCTGCAGAATTTAGCTACATGTCGCTGTCTGCTTTCTTCTGGATGTTGTTTTACAGATATAGTCTTTATGATTTATGTAGCCGAAAGTTACTACTGACAATTTGGTAGACATCTTCTCCCACTCCCAGCCAACCACAGCTCGCTTCTTGGGGTGGGGATGTGTGACAGCGATTAACAAAAACATGTCATTAGCAATGAGTCACGTTATTGCTTCAATGTGAATCAGTAAGTTTTGCATCCAATGAAAGCAAGGATGTTATATAAATTGGATAATATTCTATCAATTTAGTGATATTTCTACAGTTGTGGTCTTAAAATAAAATCCCAAGTCCTCAATGACCCAGACCATCCAAAAGTGGTTTGGAGACCAAGACCGGTCTAGAGTACTACAGCACTGATCTTTGGGGTGACAAAGTGAATGCAAAATTTCTCAGCAGAATCAGAGGGAGCACTCCCAAAGGGAAACCAACTTTTGTTTAAGGAAGATGATGTGGCACTTTTGCCACAAAATGATGTGCTAAAGATGCTACCTCAACTACAAAAGATTGGAGGAACTGAGGAGAGAAGAGCGCTTCATATTTTCCTGCAACCATGAGGAGTGGAATTTAGTTAGTAGTTGAGAAAACCACATGAGTTCATTACATTTGTCACACTGTTAAATAATGTTCAATCGTTATAATTTTTATTCAAATATTTTGAATAATACCATTGAATTTGACTTATTTATAGTTTAAGGTTTCCTTTAGGATAATCCAAAATAATGTTCAGGTTTAAACTGGAAAAGGTAAATTGGTCACTCTAACCCCAGGTGGCTCAGTTTATCCCCTGACTTAGCTCAATTTACCCCTAAGTCCAGTTGAGCTGCAAGACAACTTTTTTTAAAAAGTCACTTCCTGTTCAAATGTTCAAATGGGGTGTAGTTAAAGTGAGGTCAGGGTTTCGATAACTTCACATGCCTCATGAGCAAACTCATCAATTTTCAAGCCAACTGACTGAAACCCCTAGGAGAAGGGGAAATGCAGAGGCTACAAATGGCCAAAATAGGGACAAAATTGCATGTTCAACCAAGATGGTTGACTTCCTGTTTGTTGTAGAGCATGGGTGCAAGAGACTTTTGTGTAGGTCTTGGGAAGTTCTACAAGTGTACCAAATGTCACACCTCTATGACTGGGGTCTTCAAATCCAGGTGTCAGAGGCCAGTGTCCTGCAACTTTTAGATGCGTCTCTTCCTCTGCACACCTGAGTCAAATAATGGGATCATTAGCAGGACTCTGGAAAACTTGACTGCAGTCTGGGGTTGTGATTTAGTCATTTGATTCAAGTGTGCTGGACCGGGGACACATCTAAGAGTTCCAGTACTCTGGCCGTCCAGGCCTGGATTTGAAGAACCCTGCTTTACAATTAATGAAGGTAAATGGAGAAGGTGTTCTGAAAGTTGCTGGGGTGTGCTGTTGAGCCATTTTTGAACATATGTAAATTCTGATGTGTTTGCAAAGTTCAGTGAGGGGTTCTTTTTTTTTTTTTTTTTTTTTTATGACTTCCCCCAGAAAACCAACAGCCCACCATTTTTTTGTGTTTAGTATTAAGTTGGCAGGAGATTTGAAAACATGACTAGGTAATTATATGTTTTTGGAAGGCATCATTGACATTACATAAAGAGCAACTGTGGTGTCAAAAAAATACTATTAAAATAAATAAGATCAATATTTTTGCACTTCAGTTAAATCCTAATTAAATAAATCAGCCAGTGGATCTTTAAACAAACTATGTAATGCTTGTCAAATTTAAAAAGTAAAATAAACTAAAAGAAATATTACCTAAAATGGACAATGATAACTAAGTATTCTTAGGGTACAAAATTCAAATATAATTTACATTAAGTTTTGTATTTTCTTAAATCTTACCATTTTGTTTAGTAATGTCTACTGCTTGAAGTAGTATTTTGATTTGCTAGTTGTGATTGGTTGTTATTAAGCGAATGCAGTAATTGCAAGGAACACTCTGAAAACAACCTCTCATTGTCTCATTGATTGGCTGGTGGTGTGGTTTGTTTACATACACTTTATCAAATTGTAAGCCTAGACACAGAGCCAAGAATGTGCCAGAACATATATTCAGAGCTCCCATAACAATTAGAAGGGGGAAAGATTCTAGGTACACTATTTTTTTCCCCCTTTCCTTTTCGGTGTATTTTTTATTTTTTTTTCCCGCTACTATAACCTGATCTGAATTTTGGCTTTTTCTCGACCAAAATGCCTCCAAAAGATAAACAGAGGCCTGCTTCTCAAGCTACAGTCCTGTAATGAAAAGTGTGTGCATTTTGTGTATCCAAATTTCAAGACTAAGCTACTTGAATGTCTGCCTTCTTTGAATAACAACCTCCTCATTGTTGGAGGGACTATGAATTGTGTAACTGACTCTAATCTAAGCTGCTCTAACCCACAAACTTTGATCCCATTATTATTGTCTAGGTCACTTTCAGGTTTCATGTCAAAGAATGGTTGCATTCCTTGTGGAGATTTTACAAACCCCACAACAAGGAATTTTCCTCCTCCCACATGCATCAGTCTCTCTCTTGGACTGATTACTTTTTTGTTGATGCTAAACTAATTCTAGACATGCCTACTGTTAATTATCACCCTATTGTAATTTCTAAACATGTCCCTCTTTAGTTAGATATTAAGTTTCCCTCTCAACCTTGATACTTGAATTTAATGTCATCACCACCAGTGATGTAGAGCAACTTCTCTTATGATCACGCTCCACATATTATGAACATGGTGATAAGACTAGCTGGCTAATGGCTCAACATCTTTGGCGTCAGCCAGCTTCACATATAATCCCTTAGATAATAGCTTTCTTTCACTCATAGTATTCCTTTTTATACAAGTCTGAATATCCAGCTGATAAATGAAGAGTTTGTTCCTTGACAGCCTAAATTTACCTGTGTTAAATCCAGATGTTTCTCAACTTCAGTGAGAAAATGGACTGCCAGGTACTGTTAGAAACTTCCCTCTTAAGTTCCCAAAAAGCATGCTTTTTGGGTTCCGAACCACCAGATTCAGAACAACATTGACTCTGTAGCTCTGAAGTCTGAGACAGGGGTCGAGACATTAGTAAACCTGTCCCTCTCCAGAAAGCGTCTGGCCCCCTGGCGATAAGATGCAGAAGCATCCCTGTCAGAATTACTAATAGATATAGCAAGGAAATGCTGTGGTCTAAAAATCAAATCTCAGATTAATTCCCTGTCTTAATCAACCTCAAGCTGTAGAATTATCCACCCCCCAAGACATTTAAACTGGCTCTACTAAATACAAGATCACTATCAGCAAAAAGACTTTTAGTTAATGACTTCATTGCTGAGAATTACTTAATTACTGAGGTTATGTTTCTCACAGAAACATGGTTGGGTGAGAACAATGAAACACCTGCACTAATTGAATCAGCACCCCATAATTACACTTTTTTTTAAAGTGAGAATAGAAAGAATAAGAGGGGCAGAGGAGTTGATGCAATATTTTATGATTCACTAAACTGTAAAAAGGCTTCCCTGGGCAATTTTGACTCTTGAATATTTGGGAATTGAGGTAAAAGGCCACAAACTATACAAACCCCAAAATATGAGGCAAATTTTTTTCAACGAGTTTAGTGAGCTGTTATCTATGATATGCATTGATTATGACTGTTTAATAATTATGGAAGACTTTAAGATCCATGTTAACAACGTAATAGAGAGGCAAAAAAGCTGAATGATGTACTTGGATTTAACTCAACATGTTAAACACCCAACACACAATCGAGGACACACTCTGGATTTGATTATCAGCGAGGGAGTAAATATCTCCAAGGTCTCCGTTATTGATGTTGCTCTGTCTGATCATTTTTCTGTTTTTGAAAGTACAATCTCTGTTGACTTGCTCAGTAAAAAATATATTATTACAAAACCTTCTCTTACAGACAACACAGCTGAAACTTTGAATCAAATCTACTCCTATACCTCACTTCCATGCACTCATTTAATTGAACCTTTTTAAATATAAGATTGTGTCAGGTAGGAAGAAATCTCCGTGGATAAATGCTCCACTTGTAAGAAGCCTTTGTCAAAGGCTGAGTGTAAATAGCGTAAAACTTGACTTCACGTTTACAATGAAATCTACAAAGAAAGGCTGCAAAGATATTACTTAACCCTTAAACATGCAAGGAAACATTTTTTGCAGAAATCATAAACAAAATCATCAACAATGCTTGCCCTTTATTTACCACAGTTGAAAAAGCTCATGAATTCTCCTGTGATTTTACCACCTGAACTCCTCTCTACCAGAGCCTTTAATGAATTTGCCAACATTTTTTTTTTTTTTTTTTTTTTTTTTAACAGATAAAATTCAAAAAAAATTAGAGGGTTACATCCACACCAAATCCAATAACAATACTATGTCCAATCATAAGTGCAGACAAAATGGTCACATTTCAACTACTCAAGTATAAAAGCTTAGAGGAAGTTATAAAGCAATTAAGCTCCTCCTCCTGCTGTCTTGATATCCTGCCTACAACCTTCCTTAAGAAAGTTCTGCCTGTCATTGCATCTGACCTGATTCAAATAGTAAACTCATCCATCTCATCAGGTCTTTTCCCCCAGGCTCTAAAAACAGCAGTTATCAAACCACTGTTAAAAAAGAACAATCTGGACAAATCACTACTGCAGAATTACAGGTCAATCTCCAACCTTCCATTCATCAGCTAAATTATTGAAAGAGCTGTGTTTCGGCAGTTAAACACCTTCTTAATGACCAACCACTTTGATATCTTTCAGCCCGGTTTCCGTGCTCACCACAGCACTGAGACTGCCCTCATTGTGTTTAATGATATCCACACAAATACAGACTGTGGAAGAACCACAGAGTTGGTTCTGCTGGACCTCAGTGCAGCATTTGACACAGTTGACCAGGATATATTATTGAAGCGACTGGAAAGCTGAGTTGGACTCTCTGGTACAGTACTCAGTTTTTCGAATCCTACCTAAAGAATAGGGATTTCTTTGCGTCAATAGGCAACTTTTCATCGGAGCAGACAAAAGTCACATGTGGAGTACCCCAAGGTTCAATCTTGGGACGCCTCCAATGTAATATCTACATGCTTCCATTAGCTCAGATTATAACACGTAATAAGATCAGTTACCACAACTACGCCGATGATACACAGCTCTATATCATGATGTCACCCGGTGACTCCGAATCCAGCCAACACTGAACAGATGCTTAGAACAAATCAATGTGTAGATGTGCTAAAACTTTCTCCAGCTGAACAGAAATAAAACTGAAGTTATCTTTGGACCCAAAGAGGAACAATATAGAGGCAGTGCGCAGCTTCAGTTATTACAACTAGAAACTAGTGATCAGGCCCAAAATCTGGGTGTAGTGATGGACTCAGACCTGAACCTACAGAGATACAAAGACAGTTAAAGTCAGTTTTCTACCACCTGAAGAACATTGCCAGGTTCAAAGGACTAATGTCTCAACAAGATCTAAAGAAACTCATCCATGCGTTTATCTTTAGTCGCATTGATTACTGCAACAGTGTCTTAACAGGTCTGCTTCCAAAGTCAATCAGACAGCTGCAGCTGATCCAAAACGCTGCTGCTCGCATTCTCCCTTAAACCAGGAAAATAGAGCACATCACCCCAGTTCTAAAGTCCTTTCACTGGCTCCCTGTAGCTCAGAGAATAGACTTTAAAATACTTCTGTTAGTTTATAAATCACTGAATGGCTTGACACTAAAATACACGAAAGACCTGTTGTCATTGTATCAACCTTCCAGACCACTCAGGTCTTCCGGTTCTGGTCTGCATCCCCAGAACCAAACATGGAGAAGCAGCATTCAGTTTTTATGCTCCATAAATTTGGAACAAACTTCCATAAAACTGCAAAACAGCCAAAACACTTAGTTCCTTTAAATCAAGGCTAAAAACCCACCTCTTTAGAGTTACCTTTGATCTAGTAAGTAGAACAATGAACTATATTTGCTTGATGATCCTAATGCTTTTGATCCATTGACATTTGCTCCATGATGTCATGTGCATTTGCTTTATGATTTTGATGATTTGCTGTATAGTTGACTGATGTTTTTTAATCATATGAAGCACTTTGAACTGCTTTGCTGCTGAAATGTGCTATACAAATAAACTTGACTTAAAGAACTTTACTTACCACCAACCATGGAAGAAATTATTGTTGCCATGAGAAGCATGCAAAGTAATAAAGTTCCTGTACTGTCGGAACTGTTAAATTAAAAAAAAAATAAATAAATAATTATATATATATATATATATATATATATATATATATATATATATATATATATATATATATATATATATATATAGATAGTCCTCAATATTGTATGCAGTAATTAAGGAGTCATGCCATCATGGCACCTTCTCCACAGGGTCTCCTCTTAAAAAAAGATAAGGATCCATATCTTTGCATATTGCACACACCTCTTTCCTTAATAAATGTGTATGCCAAGATCCTTGGTGAAGCTTTGGCGCATTATCTGGAAAATATTGTACCCACTATTATTTCACATGAGAAAATTGGACACAGAATTCAAGATACAGAATTCTGATATCCCTTTTAAATTCAGCCCCTCTGGCTTTAAGTATCTAGGGATCAGTGTTCTGTTCACAGTCCATTCCTCTAAAACTCGACTTTTACAACTCTATTCCAGTGTCACTGACAATTGTGACAAATGTCATGCCCCTTCCTGCAACTTAATTCATATGTTTTACTCTTGTTTGCTACACACTTGTTTTTGGCAGAATTATTTTAATTATTTTATTATTTTGATTTGACCATTCAAAGATACTTTGATCATTCTCCCCCCATGTTGGCATATTGGGGCTCACGGTTGATTACAACCAGTTTACCTCTAATCAATTAGATATTTTACCATTCATTACTTGTAAGACAATCTTCCTTCTCCCTGAAAATCAACTAAAATTCCTTCCAGCACTTGTGACTCAATGACACCATGTCTCTAACATCGGAGAAGATTAGATATTCAGTGAAAGGCAACTGATACTTATCTCTTTAGCACCTGTGCTGCGAGAGCTTTGATTGCTGAGGTCATCTGGTAGGAAGCTGAGGTCCAGATCATCACCCAACTTGCCACTTGTTTCTGCCCCACCTGATAGGTGGGGGGAGTTCTGTGCTTTGGAGCTTGATGCATGAGGTGCTTTTTGAGCACTCTGAAGATCAAGTTCCTCCACCACCACGTAGCTGGGGTCCTGCAGGAAAACACAGTGAAGACGAAGGGTTACTGCAGGGCTGCTGATAGAGGGGGACAACTGGGTCTGTTTTCCTGGGCCCAAGGTGTAGAGAGGCCCACAACTGGACCCTCACACTATCAAATTGTGACCAAGTCTATTTTTTTTCAAAATAGGCCTGCTGTTGACGAAATAGGCCTAATATTTAAGTTACAAAAATGTTCTCCATTATTTTTTTCTTTCAAATTGTCCTTGCAGTAGTGGGGAATAACTCATCTCAAACCCAAAATGGTTTGGGATTTCCAATAGCATTTCCTATCTGAAGCTTATTTAGTCATTTCATGAATCTGCTCACTACAACCAAAAGATTTGTTGGTCAACTGTTTGTGAATCTCTCCAAGTTATTAATTTAGACTCCACCTAAGTTGTTGCAAGATTAGGTTGGTAACTAATATTGTACAACACCAAATGAGTCACTAGTGTTTGATTTATCACTGATATAAACTGAACTTTCGGATGTCAGAACAAAACATTTTCTGTACCCAGAATGTCAGAAATGTGTTGCCAAGTGCATCTCTATTAATTCTATCACTGAAAATTTCAGCATTTCAATTCCAGATGTTAAACTCATTCCACAAAGCAGTGTAATATTTCATCTGCTTATTTCACTGGTTATGCCTTAAAACTAAGGAAGACCAAAAATCCAGTTTTTAAGACAGATGGCATAGTATACAAGACCAACCAATGATTTAAAAAAAAAAAATAAAAATCCATGCTTCCACCTACACAATCATGTTGAGGATTGCTGATTTGAACTTCAACAGAAGGCAGTATTTTAGACCCTCCATAAGGAGGATATAAAAAAAAAAAAAAAAAAAAAAAAAAAAAAAAAAAAAAAAACCCCAGCAAAAAGCCATCTGTCCACAGAGTGCTGCAAGTATATTTATGGAAAGTTGAGTGGCTCAAGCAAAATGCGATTTTACTGTTTCATTAGGTAAATATAAGAGAGAAAAAAATAATAAAAATTTTTTTTTTAAAAATAAAATTTATATATATATATATATATATATATATATATATATATATATATATATATATATATATATATATATATATACTGTAGAAGTTTCACATTTTGAAATGCATCACTGAAATGAATAAACTAGTGTTTATGTAAACACAACTTCCAAGGGTCCTGTGAACCTTGCCTTATGATGCCTTCATGGCATCATAAGCTCTTTAAAACTCCAAGGCATTTTAAACATAAATCTGATGGACTCACAATTGACAGCAGGGGTACTTACAGTGTTGCCTTTAGTTTTATTGTTAAATAAGGTCTTTAATTTTTTAAGGGGTGATGACAGCACTGTATAAACCATTTAATGTAGTTTATATTGCTGCACATATCAATTCTCCAAAGAATTTCATTGGAAAAAAAACAAAAACAAAAACAAAAAAAAAAACAAAACAAAAAAAAAACCCTAAAACACACACGTCACCTTTTTGTAGGGGGCTGTTTTGGCAGGCCAAATCTCCCTCCTCGGTAAAAGGCTTGGTTACGGTAATATGTGGCTCTACCAAGTTTACTTCACTCTGATTGGCTACAACCATATTTGGTAAACTCTTGAGTAAAATGCGCTGAACATCGTCTCAAATTGAGGTTATAATTCCCCATGAATGAGCTTCAGCCACTCTTCTCTGGTTCTCTCATCCTTGGAAAGTTAGTGGACACTTCCAGCCGTTTCTGAGCTCCCTCGAACATAACCGCTCCCTTTTTAGTAGACATCCTCATCTCAAGTGGAGTAGCCAGACGTGCTGTTTGTTTGATGGTGTGCTCTAATTGGAGAATATGAATAACATAGAAAGATAACCTGTTCTCTGATTCGTCGATTTTTGAGCAAAGAAACAAAGCTGACCGTCTATGTGCAGGGCTTTGATACCAGCTCTTGACATTCACACGGCCTCATCAGAGCACAGCAGATCATATTAAACCCCCAAAACCACAGAAAAATGAAATTTGTTGTCATGTCCCCTTTAAAGTGAACTTTTTTTTTTCCATGATTAAATCAATGTACTGATTTATTTGTTGTTTTTTTTCAGTATGACATGCTTCTGCAATAAAAGATGGTCTTACAGGTATCTTTGGCTAGTAAAAACACTTAGGTTTCCCTCCCAGTTCAGGTCCAGGACCAGCATAGAAGTGCTTAAATCCACTTTACAAGCACAGTGAAATTCAGATGCCATAGTTTATACTCACATTTGCAATAGAATCATCAAAGTAACGTTCCAGTGCCAAATCATCCATGATCCTCCACCATATGACCTAATTAAGATGTCAGGACTGTTTATGCACTCAGAAAGCTGCACAGCTGTAACCAATCATGCACTCAGAACCTTTTCACTGCAGAACCTGCTGTTGTCACCCAGCTACACCTTCTTGTTGGCCAGTCACAGCCACCTAGCTGACAAATCAACAAACACAGCCTTAGGCTTTCACTCTGAACATGATGTTAACTTTCTGCTTTACATTATTTGCTGCAGAGTATGGTGAGGTTTTTTTTTTTTAGAGCAATGACAAATTTGCCTTAAATGTAATATATTACCAGAAAAATTGACAGAATTGGAATAACAGAAAAACTTATAGCCAATGTGAGTAGCAGCGGTGGCAGTATGGCCTTAACCAGGCAAAATTAACATGTGATGCTCTTTTATTTTAATCGGGAGCTGGGACTCAGTGGTCAGAATGGATAAAACTGCTAAGCACCATTTCAGCACTAACACTTGAACAACTTTAGTGGGAAAATCCCTCAAAAAACTCTGCCTAACATTGATAAGTGGGTGATGTCCCAGCCATCCAATCCTTCCCCACTCTGGCAAATCACAAAAAGATCCATACATATCTCTGTTTTGTAATCTGTACATTTTTTCTGTTAAGAGAAACACATATTTGTGAATATTTTGTATTTTATTAAACAGTGAACAAAGAATGGTAAAAGTTTTTAACAATAAATTAATTTGGTTTGCCAGTGTAGAACTGATTGGAAATTTGATTTGACCACTGAATTGTGGTGGAAAATTTTATTATCAGGTAATATATTATGACTTACTAGTCTGATGTTCATGTCATCATGATGTTATGTCTTTGTCAGGGGGAATTTGTCTAAGCTAAACACACTGTTTGATGGTTTTTCCCAGAGAAATAGCCTTCAGTTGAGCAAAGATCCAAACAGTCACATTGTCTTCCTTGCCGTGATTCTTTTCCCCTGCAACTGTTTCTATAAAACCGATGTGTTGTTTGCCTGCTGATAGAGCTTTTGCTCAGACCTGCTCATGACTTTGTAAGCTCTCATATCATGCATGGTATTAAAAAACCTGACTGAGTGATTTTCACCTAACAGTACTTGGCAGTTATTTTTTTTCCACAGCAGTTTGGTGCCATGGCCCAGATCCCTCGACTGGACATCCGAGAAGGTCATGGACACATTCCTCCAGCCTCGTACCACACTTAGGCTTTAAGAGAGAAGAGGGCTTGCTCATCTGCTCCAGGTCCAGCTTATCAGAGTATAAGGCTAATCTAAAAAAAAAAAAAAAGAAAAAAAAAGAAAAAGAAAACAATCTAAAATAGATATAGATCCAATAGACTTTTTCCCTGGGGATGTATTTGGAAAAGGACTTTTGCAAAGGTAATTAAGATTGGCAAACAGACCTTTTTAGGATTTTGGTAGGAATCACTAGGATTAAGTAAAGTCATAGAAAAGTGCTTAAGGCAGATATTTACACTGAAAAGAAAACAAAACGTAAATTCTAAAGTAAATCGCCAGCAGCTGTGGTTGCCAGAGTTCCACAATACAATTATGGATAAAACATGTTCTTCTTTCAAGGTTAGAATGTATTGTTATGGTTGATTTCACTTAAACTTAAAATCAACTATTTGAAATAGTGCTGGAGTCAATATTTTACTGTAGAAGAAAATGTTTTAACGTAAAGACAAACCTATGATTTTATCTAAAATGAACTTGAAAATAACCCAGAAA
Source organism: Anableps anableps (assembly GCA_014839685.1). Taxonomy (NCBI): domain Eukaryota; kingdom Metazoa; phylum Chordata; class Actinopteri; order Cyprinodontiformes; family Anablepidae; genus Anableps; species Anableps anableps. Next base: position 3,595,268 of record CM026080.1, on the reverse strand, counting down.
ATAAAGTTTGTGCCACAAAAAAATAACATTTTTCCCAGTGAAATTAATTATCAAAATAATAAAATACAGTTTTATTCTGTAAAAATTCACAGAATTTACTTGGAAAAAATTCTTTGCAGTTTTTCTTTCTCATGGTTAAAAAAAAAAAAAAAAAAATTCTGGAAACAGTAAGACTACAGTTATTTTAATTACTCTGTTCTGCAAGCTTAATACATAAAGTATTAATTTATTAAAATTCTTAAATGTAACACAGACACTTCCACCTTAGATTTATTAGAAAGTGTTTCATTTACAATCTTTAAAGTTGTAAACATCAAATATTTTAATTTTTACTCAATAAATCACAAATGATTATTTCAATGACAGCATGAGTAAGGAGTCACTGAAGATATTCTAACAAGTTATCTTCAAATTGTGCAAAACCAGTATTGTAAGTTGACCATACACTATAATTTACATTAACTGGAGCAGACAATAACAGACACCTTTACCATAACTTAGAGAACTTTAATAGCTATTGGTGCTGTTCTCGGCACAGAAGGGATGTCAGTAACTGTAGAATGTTCCTCTTTTAAATGATCTAAATGCAGTTACAGGTGATTAAAAAAAATCCAGGAAAAAAGAAATCACAGAAACAAGTTCACATCAACTTATTTTACTCACAGAACCACAGTTCTGTGAGTAAAATAAGTTAATAAGTTAACTTCTATAAGTTAATAAGTTAATAAGTTAACTTCTATAAGTAAATGAAAATTTACATCTTCAAACTATATCAGGTAATATAAACAAAAAAATGTTACTTTTGTTTTGAAAACTTCAACTGAAAATTTTGGTTAACTACAAAACTCTAGCAATGTACATGCAGCATACCTTTTTTACATAATTAGAATGCAAAAATCTTTAAAATTGTAGGAAAATTCAAATCTTAAAACTCCTGGAACTAGTAGATTTACCACATTTTTCAGACATAAAACAGTGGACCAAAAAGTTGAGCAGGTACTTTCAACAGGTACAAATTTTGTAGAGTAAAACTTCACATTGTTAAAAACTTTCCTCTCACATTCAGAAATGTAACAACTGTTTAAACAACAAAACATCTGTAGAGTATGTAACCCTGTGTACCTTTATCCCATTGTTGAAAACAAGAGGGGTAGGACGAGATCCTCTCATGGTCAGCAATGTCTGAGATGATCTCTTGGATTGACCGAGAACACTTTTTCCTTCTTGGACTTAGCCTTGGTGCTTCTCTTTATGAAAAAGAGAGAGAGAGAGAGATTAAGAAAATGAACAACCTGAGATAGGATATCAAATGTCTAAGAAATGCAAAAAAGATGGAAAAAATCCATAATAAGAAATTCTACCATTGGAAGAAGGGTAGTTCCACAGGGTAGTGTACGTTAAAGGGGGGGGGGTATTATGTAAAATCGACCTTTTTGAGCTTTATATCATGTTCTAATGTTATTCCCTCATCAAAAACATACCTGGATTCTTCCTTTGATTCTTTCATGCATGTTTTAGAAAGCCTTGAATATCCTTTGCAGTCATTTGGGGGTATCTAAACGCTTGCTCTCACAAAGCTATTTCCACAAATATCCTTCTGAGCGACTACTTCTCAGTCGCTCTTGAATGAGCATAGTAGCATAATGCTGAAGTGGAGTGTTGGAAAGAGCAGGAGCTTCTTAAAGAGACAGAGGCCAATTTCAAGGCATGAAAACTGCAAGGTCAAATTTCTTTTAAGTTATGTTAGATATATACAGCATTTTATAACAAGTGAAGGTAACACAGTTATGTGATTGTACAATAAAATGGCACTATGTGCCTGGAAAATACATAATACCGCCCCTTTAAAGCAGTAGTCACTGGCAAACATCAGACAGATGGCAGAGGTGAAGGTGTTGATGCGATTGCTGACAGTCTTCTTGTCTATGCTCAGCAAGAATGTCTCAGCAGCGAAGCAGAAAGAACCTGAGAATAAAAAAAACAAATAATCAATCACTTTATTAACAAGGGCTTCGATGTCAGTTATTTATACAAATACAGATATGCTTGTTACACATGAAGGACACATCCTGCCAACTTTGTCAATTAATTAAATGGCTTGATAAAGTGATTATTGTGCCAATTATTGCATCCAAAAAAATTTAAATTTACTCAATTTATTTGATTACACAAATAAGTTATTCTAATATCTCCACTTTACTAAGAAACACATCACCAGCATCACTGATGCCTAAATCTGAAGTGGCAACACCAGCTACATGGATGGGTTGCTCCAACAGAGACCTGTAGCTTGTCTTTTCCTGAATGGCAAGCGAAGCACCACAGGATGGCCTGCATGCTTCCATCCACTGTCCTGTCCATCATTCAAGTAGGTTTACAGGGCTGGCTCAATCAACACCTGCTGCATCAATAAGAAGGATGCAATATTAGAAGATGGTGCATGTCTTCACAGGTCTGCCTAAAAAAAATCAATCAGACAGCTGCAGCTGATCCTGAACGTGTTTTCAATAAAACCAGGAAGATAAAACACATCACCCCAGTTCTAAAGTCCTTCTACTGGCTCCCTGGAGCTCAGAGAATAGACTTTAAAATACTTCTGTTAGTTTATAAGTCTCTGAACGGCTCAGCACCAAAATACATTAAAGACCTGTTGTTGCTGTATCAGCCTTCGTCAGGTCTTTTGGTTCTAGTCTGCTCTGCATCCCCAGAAGCAGAACCAAACATGGAGAAGCAGCTTTCAGTTTTTATGTCCCACAAACTTCAAACTGCTGAAATACTGAGTTCCTATAAATCAAGGCTAAAACCCCACCTGTTTAGAGCTGCCTTTGATTGGTAGTAAGTGTTTTAGTGAGTAAAATATTTGATGTGTATTTGCTTGATGATTTTAATGATGGCATTTGACAAAATGTCATGTTTATTGCTTGTTTCTAACTGGTGACTATTTGATGTTTTTATGATGTGAATAACTTTGAACTGCCTTGTTGCTGAAATGTGCAATACAAATAAACTTGACTTTGACATGAGATATTATGAGTAAAATGTAAGTCTGGTAATAAATACAGGAAGGAGTATAACACACACACACACACACACACACACAAACACACACATATACAAATATACAGTGCAACAGCAGCAAAGTGAAAGGCAATTGTAACTGAGGGATGTAGCTTCACACAAAGGTAGAATTATAATGTTTACAAAAACATCTAGTTAGGGCAAGATTAGGGCAAGTACTCCACTTCCAAAGAAATGTGTAACTGAATAGGATCATTTCACACTGAGAAGAAGCTAAATTTGAAAGCTATTTAGTTTAAATGACTTTATTAAAGTGTAAATTTGTTATGAGTGTAGAAATAAGTTTATTATAAGTGTACATCTAATCATTGGTCATTCTATTAGCCATAAAGTAACTATCTAATCATTCAATAACTAAAAGCTTACAGAACAATGAAACTTTTTTTTTTTTTTTTTTTTTTTTTTTTTACCTGAATATGATTATCTCCCAGCCTGAGATATACACGTCTGCAGCAATGGTACAACTACTGGAGTTCTACTAGAATTAAATAAATTTACACAAACTTTGATGGGCGAGTTTGCCAGAAAATTATTTCCTGGTGGCATTATAAGTACAGAAACCCTAAAATAATTAATTACACATTTATTTATCTGCATGGGCTATTATAAGTTTGCATTTTAATGATTTAATAACATATGCAATGAATTATTTTTCTATTAAATAAAAGTAACGTAATTAAACATTATTTACGTCATGGTACATTTAATTAATGATCTAATTAAATACTATTTTATTTATTGTTGTCCCTCCGGACAAAATTGAAATACAGGACAATTTTTTAATGGAATTGTATTTGTCAACCTGTTGTGTGTAAATCCAAGTTATTTTTGGGCTCTGATGCGGCAAAAGGACACAAAGGGCATCTGCAAACCATCTGCCAATTTTGCTAGTAATTAAGGCTGCTCTGCCAATAAACACTTAATCATTTCTCATATTTCATTGGTGATATTGTGGTATTAAAGGCAAATTGTGACCGTTAGCTGATTTTTAACATAATCATTAATTGTATTCACTGTAAACACAATAGTTGTGCAGCTGCTCTAAAGCAACAATAAGTGAAGGAGTCTCGATTTATTTTGAAACGATGCTCCGGAAGCCAGGTTTGCTGCCTGCTGTGCTAATTTAAAGCTCTCGGTTCGCCCAGTGACGTCTTTATGTGACTGGTAGCTGTCCAGCGAAGAGTTCCCGGTATGACTGCCTGCTCCTCGGCCATCCTAGCTGAAAGTCGCGGCATCACGGTCTCTCAAGGCAGGAGTCACCTCCCACCCCCTCGGCCCGAAGGGCCGTGACCAGCCGCCGGCACACGGAGCTCAACCGGAGCCGGTTTCCATCTCCACGTATCAGGTTATGGATGGAAAGGATCAGCCGACCCGGCGAACCACAAGTGGGGATTTCTGAGCATCCCGGTGCTTCAGGATTTGAATATCGCTGTTTTGTCTTATCATTTAATCATCCACTACAATGTCACGACCAAGGAGACACAGCTGAGGGACCGGCTCCTCTCCTCGGATCTTTGCTGGACGTCATCCTCGTCATCAGTTTCTGACGCTTTCAGCCAACATCCATTCCAGGATGAACAGAACCGGACATTCTAATTCCATCTGAACGACACCGGCGGTGGGGGCTGGGGAGTGGGAGTTGGAGGAGTGGGTAATACTGGTCAGGAAACATTTGTGATTTGTGGATGAGAACCGGTCACTGGGTCGAATTCCTAGCAGAAAGACCCCGTCAGGGAAGGAGGAAGCAAGGGCAGCTGCGGCGAAGGGGAACCGAACCGACAACCTGGGGGGTGGGTGGGGGAATGGGGACTGAAGAAGATGAGAAGATGGGTTTACTTTTTGGACTCTTGTGGTTGTTTACCAGCTTCCTGCAGGGGGTGCACAGCCAGGGCGTGTATGGTAAGAACGTCATTAACATTAATAACGGTCTATATTGATCCAGCACTGCAAACACCGCTCAGTGTCACCGACTGCAGCACAACACCAACGCTTCACTTCAAATCCCACCAACACCAGCATGACCTTGTAAGGGATTTGCGCGTTTATACTAAATGAGTGTGTGCGCATGCGTGAAGGACCGCACATTCTATCTATCTATCTATCTATCTATCTATCTATCTATCTATCTATCTAATTTATTTGTATTTTCTTTTTTGACCCACTGAATGGTTACAGATTATCACACAATTATAAATATCAGTCAAAGATAACCTGAATAACAACATAAAGCAGTTTTAAATGATGCCTTCATTTACTGAAGGAAAAAAATAAATCCATCTACTCTCACCTGATTCAAAGTGAAAAAGTAATCCCCCCCTAAACCAACAGCTGGTTGTTCCACCCTTGGAAGCATCAGCTTTCATTATTGTTTCTAATAACTGGTCTTTAACGTCAACAGGAATTTTAACCCGCTGTTCTTTGGAAAATTGTTTTGACACATTTAAGGTTTTTGGAGCTGCCCGTTTAAGGTTATCCCACAGCATCTCAATCAGATTTAAGTCTACATTTCGATAGATTTTGAGCCATCTTGAGGTGAAGTCGCTGATGTGCTTTGGATGGTTGTTCCACTGCAGATCCTCGAGAAGCTTAGGATCACAAACTGATGGCCAGACATTCCCTTTTAGGGTTTTCGAAGAGAACAGCCTCTATGGTTCCACCAATTACATGAAGTCGACCAGGTTTCCCATTGTGCTATGTTCTCTCCATTTGTGTTGTGGATAATGGTTGTCACTGTGATTCCCTGGAGTCTCAGTCCCCCCACCCCCCAAACCTGAAATCATCATCTGAAAATATTTTTTTGTATTGACTCATTATCTTTGTCTGACATTAAGAATTGTTGAATGATCTGAAACATAAAAAGTGTGACAAAAAAGTAAAAACTGAAGAAATCAGAATTTACATTGGAAATATCAATGCAAAATTGGCCTTTTTACTTCTTTAATCACTTTGAATTACAAAATGATCCCACTTAACTCAAACCAACAGTTGAATTAGAATGCTGTATGGGTGCTGAGCTAAGAATAAAGCCAACATAAAATATTTAAGCCAGCTGAGTTGTTGGCCTACCTCATAGTATGTCAGTAAAGATGAAGTCGAGTGGAGAATATTATATTGAGAACCATGCTTTCTGTTTGTGATGTTGATTCATAAAACAAACTCACAACTACAGTTGGACTACTTTATATCAAAAAAGGACAAGGCTCAGTACATCTTCACTTATATATATATATATCTACACTATTCAGTACAGTTGTTACCCTTAAATCTAATTAATTTTAACACAATTCAGTCATGACTACATCTAAATTGTTAACATTCATTGTAATACAATATATTCCATTAAAGTTCCTAAATTGGGCAGCAGTGGAGAGAAATGAATTATGTTTAACAGAAAGCAAACTGGATCAGAACAAGGCCTTGGACAGAATTCTTACAGCAACCTTTTAAATCAGCTGGGCATATTTGAGATTTTTTTGGATTTCCACATTATAAATAAATAAACAGTACTGTGTATAAGCACATGGAGAAGTTTTCTTCATCACACTGGACAGGCTGTTGGAATTTTAGCTAGACAATTTTTTTCTAATATGATCTGGTCCTAAGATGACAACCTCTTTCTTGTTTAAATATGTTTATTTCTTCAAGACATACTTGTTGAATGATTTCCTTATCGGATATCCTGGATTTCATAGTCATCATAACAATGGATATTTATCCCCTGCTGTCTAATAACTTTACCAAGTAGAAGCATAAATATGTATGCTAAAGAGAGCTGGCAAAAGCACCAAGCCTTGTGCTGCTCCATAACTATCTATGATTTGTAAGATTTCTTTTCATGGCTGATAGTTTGTGTGATGAAACAGATGCGGCTTTTATGAAAATCCTAACCTACACACAGCGTTAAAAAGAATATCATAATTGGGGACTTCTGCCTGATGGAATTCCAGAAAAAGACTTTTAGAAAGCAAAGTTGTAACATTATTTTCTTGAATAATTAAAAAAACTGTTGTGTATAATTCAACAGAGCATAACAGCAACAAAACTGCTAGAGCAAGCATTAACAGCATTGTTGTATTCTAACATTCAGAGTACTGGAAAAAGAGACAACTCTAAAACATAAATAATATAGATCACAATAGCTAAAGGTTATAATTAAGGCATTTTAGCTTTTTGCTGGTTTTTAACTCCTCATTTCTTCACATCTTTAATCGAAAATGAAGGGTATTTATATCTACTGTAATGATAGAATTACATGTATCTACTGACCAGCCACTTCCATACATATACCCAGTGTATATGTATGCCAAGAAAACCATTCTACCACACCACCAGACTGAACCATTGACACAAAATAGGACGGATCCAGGATTTTATGCTGCCATGTAAAAGTCGCAGCCGAGATTGAGACGCATCGGACTAGACAATGTTTTTGTTGCTGTCCAGTTTTGGTGAGTCTGTGTAAATGTGGTGGATGCACTGACATCAGTTCCATGGTGAGACACAAAGGACTGTAAGTAGGGCCCTATGAAATCTGTTTTATTTTCCAAATTCTGTTTTATTTTTTCCCCAAACTCTACTTTTTTGGTTTTCATTTTTCTGAATTCCCTTTTTTCCATTTTAACTATCTTAACCCAAAAAAGTATGTAATTTTGGTGTGAATGAAAACAATTGAACAAATGAATAGCTAGAGGTCAACATTTATTGTTGTTCTGTATCACAAATGAAAGACTACTGCAGTTCAACAGAACATTGGTTTTACAAGGTGTTGAAAAGTGTTTCCCCCTCATTGTTTTTAAAGAACTCAAATCTTATGTGCAATACTAAGAATCTACTTTTTAACATAAAAGAAAATCTCCCTTTCAAAAATGCTTTAGAGTTGAACTTAACACCAAAATATTTATGACATTAAAAAAAACCCTGTAAAAAGTAAATGCATGTGCACACTTCCATAATGATCTGGACCTTTGTTAATTTTTATTACTTCCATCTGTCACAGAAATCTCCATTTAAGTAATGACTGTTAGTGTTTTGGTGTTTATTTTATGTTCCTGCAACGGCTGACCGTTGTTTTGTTAGTTTGGCATACACTGTCAGAATAGCATACCAGAAGTCAACCAGGCTATTTTATCAAAACAGCATACTAATGTTTGTGTGTTTGTTGTGTGATAGATGTGCCATATTATACACATAAACTCTTAGTCAGAGGTATGCTGAAGTGATAGTTAAACTGCTTTAAAACACAGAAAGCCTTGCTTTCTGGTTAGCTACTTCACCCAAGCCAGCTAACAACAAGCAGGATGTGTAAAGCAGTAACCTTCAAAATAAAAGCTTTTGATCAGTGGATACACTGTGTATGCTGGTTCAGTGTAACACCCATCAAAACAGCATACCCCTTCACAAACATCTGTGTGCTGTTTTGATAAAGTAGCCTAGTAGAAATCCGCATGCTATCCTGATGGTGTACGTCAAACTAACCTGTTCACTCTGTGTGGAGAGCAGACACGAAGCTGAGCCCTGCTTAACCAGCTAACGGTGGGTAAGGGAGCTGCAGCAGCCAAAACACTACAGAAACTACTGGATATCCTTCCCTTCTTGCCGGTATCAGCTAATTCAGTGAAATTCCGCGTTTATTGTGGATACCGTTTTCTCTATTAAATTCCGTGATTCCTTCTGAGTTTTCCGCATCGCAGAAATCATAGGGCCCTATGATAGGGTTTGATGGCAAAGTCAAAAACCTTTTGGGCTTCAAAAATTGTCAGGGCAGCAAAAAAAATACATACCAAAGGAAAAATTAGGCAGGATCCAAAGTTGTAAAGCTCAGAATTTTATAACTATGTTTTTCAAAAAAGATTTTTCTTAAATTCTGACAGCCAAAGGCCATAGGCACCCCTGTCCTCAACCAAAAAGAAGTGAGAGAGAGATACCCCATTTCAGACTGCAACTTTTAAAGCATTATAACCTAGACCACTGCTAAATAGAAAAGGGTCTAGAAAAAAAAATCATCCCTTTTACATGCACATACACATACTCTAAACTAAATTAAATCTCTAGAAAAACAAACATATTTACATCAAACTTTCTCAACTATAGTTTGAAGCCAAACAATAATCTAAACCCAAACATAGTCCAAGCCATTTAACCTCCATCCAGTCAATGTGGTTTTTCCCAGTTAGGCTGATTGAATAACCTTTTCCTTGTCAGCACTCCTCATGGACAGCCTTCTATGGAAATATATGACCGGGAGCCTCATGTATGAAGCGTGTATGTACACATAGAAAAATCTCTGGCGCAAAATTTTGCACACTATTCAGCATGTACCAAAATGAAGATTCCATTAAAGTGTGCTGTAATCCATGCCAACTTTTGACCTGCTGTAAAAATGTGTGGCAGCAATGTGAACCTTTTCAGTTGACAACAATAAACAACAAATTGCCAAAGCTCACTTAAACTAAAATACGAATCCATTCAGTACTATTTAACTTGAGCATCAAACCCCATGTTTTTTCATGATTTTAATCTTTCATTGTTTAAACTTTAATCATGAAACTAAACCACCTTTAACCTCATACAATAAGGTAACATACCAAAAATGATTGAAAAACCTCAATCAGATGTAAATGGTAAATTTCCTTTTACATGTCATGTAGATGTAATTGACATGATGCCATGGCAAAATCACTCTGCCAGTGCGGAAGTGTAAAAGTGTAACTCAGGTAGAGAAAACTTCCCATTAAAACAGTGGAGGTGGTGATGCTCACAGCATTACCTTAGATATTTGGTGAGGCATTTTTGCATTTTTGGAATCTTAAAAGATTACAAATTAGGAGTACTAAATTGATCGTGCAAAAAAAATGAATGTGTTTCATACATGCCTGTTAAAGAACTTCGAGGGTGGGGGTTTTTAAAATTTGTTTTATCTTCAATATCCCTTTGGCTACATGATGGGTTTCTGCTCTCTGGTGGCAGTTAATATTATTTCTTTCTTTTCTTTTTTTTGTTAAATTACATGGCACATTGCAGGAGTTTAATCAAGGTATTTTTTGTTTTGGTTTCATTGCATAAATTTTCTCAGCAGTCTTGTTGCACTAATCTGTCCCACTCAGACATCTTTTGCCCGCACAATATGTGGAACATGCAGAAGACAAATATAATTTTCGCCACCTTTCTGGGCTTTACACCCAGTGGATACAGACATAACGATGCTGTGCCATAACGGTTTCGCCTACAAACGCCATTCAACACTTGGTTTGTAGACACGTCCGTGCTGTGTTCAGAAGTAAAGACGGTATGTTGAGACCTCTGACGGTTTTTCCACAACACGCCTCTAAGCGACCCAAAGTTTTACGAAAAATCATGATTTTATAGTGTAACTGCAATTAACTGCCGATACGTTAGCGTGTGGAGCAAGGGGATTTCAGAGCCCAGATTATTTTTCAGCTCGCCGTCACGCCTACAAATATTGCTCAAATGACATGATTTACGGTCATGATATCGAACCGCTTGTTGGCTTTCAAGAAATGTTTTTGGAATTTTCTCTCAGCCTGACAGTTTTCTTTCAAAGTGCTTCAGAGTAAAGTGTCGTCGGAGGATAAGGGGGACGCTTGGCCATTCATTTTCCTGCCATTTTCATGATCTCACCACCTTTCCCACAACGTTATTTCGCTCGTCCCTGCTTTCACTATGAATGAGGTACAGATGTGAGTCGCGGGACCAACGAAGACGAAAGACGACCCTCGCTCATGCTTCGAGAATTTTTCCAATAGCTCTTATGGTTCCCGAACGGGAAGGAGCTGTTCAGAAAAGTTTTCTCAGTCAGGCTGCCTGCCTCAGACATCTAGAACTTTCTCTGGACCAAAGTGAGCGTCGCTGACAGTGTCAGTTGGCAGAGGGACATTAGTTACCATAGCAACAACACACTTAGTGGGGCAGCCACAGCTTTGGTCTATGAGGGCTCCATCTTGGGAGCAGAAGGTGCCTAGAAGCAACATGGCCGCTCTGCTAAGGGACTTGGTTGACTTCAGTGATGAGACCTGACCAGCCTAAACTTACAACCACAGTGGACTTTCAAAATAAGAGCTCAATATACCCTACAAAATAAAAGCCTTCATGTTTTACACAGCAGGTAACTGCAGCTTTGTGCTAAATATGACAGGTTTGACTCAAGCAGTGTTACAGCTTTTAAAATGATGCTCACTGACAATTTCAAAATAAAAGCGTCATACTTCCTTACCTACACTATGTTTAAAGCTGAGAAAAGAGTACATTGGGATGTTGGATTAGGACGAAGGATCCATGCGTGTGATAGCCCTCATTCTTATGGTAGTGTCAAGAAGCTAGTGGAACAACATGCTAGTCATAGCCCACAGACTAATGGTAGCATTTAAGCTAATATTAGCAAGTTAGCTTAGTTTAATATAAAAGCATGATATTTACTTACTAAATGAAGTAAGTCCATTATTGTCAACATAACTGTGATAACGCACATTCTACTGGTAGGGTCAACATGCTAGCGGCTCTACATGATAGCCATCATGCTAACATTAGCATATATTTAAAATGAGCATTTTAGCCTTATTTTGAAATAATAATTAGGTTTAACATACTAAATGGAGTGAGTCTATGTTAGTCTACAGGATAGTGACACTCCACATGTTACTGATAGCATTTTAGCTAGCATTAGCATTTTGGCTAATTTCAGCTCATACACTACAGTTTGCATACTGAGTGGACTAAGTCATGGTTACTCAACATGTCAGTGATATTCCCATCCTCCAAACTTCCTTGTAGATCACTTTTGCATTGTTGATCATCTTTTGCATTGAAACCCCTCTTTCGGCTCCCACTGACACGCACACTTTGGCAGGCCCCTTTTAAATTTCTTCAGAAATTTTCTAGTTATTATTATTATTGATTAAATTAGCTACCTCCACATGTACTGTGTGCATAAAGTTTAAAATGTCTGCGCGTCTGCACCAAGTAGTCAGGGGTTGTAATTTTAATCTGTCTAAATGATGGATAGCCTGCAGATTTTCCACTCAACGCTTTAAAAACCAGTCAAAAACGGAAAATATTCTGTTAATGCGACCCCTGGCTCCACCACTCCCATCTCAGCCCCGAGTGCCTTCAGTCAGACACTCTAGGCTGACAGTTCTCCCCTCCATGTTGGAGTTTGGGCTTTTGAAATTTTTTGTGCACAGACCCAACAGTGGATGGGAAAGTTTGCTACATCAGAACTTATTCGGAAAATGTGCTTTCATCTCCCCTTTTGCGCATGAGCCCCTTTTTCAGAAAATCCAAAAACTACCTAAAGCAAGTGTAAAAAAATTTTTTGTGCAAAATTTAGGAAGTTTTTTTGAATTTTGTCACTTCCATCAACCTTTGCTAATGTGATACTTCAAAATGTGCATTAAAAACCCTTGATGGAAACACGGCTGTTGACTGTGGCCCTGGTAACTACATCTAAACAATGAATTTAAACAATCGCAGTTAAGTTATGAATTGTCTTTGTATCAAAATTTTCAAGGTTTTGATGTTGACCTATATACACTGGAATTACAAGCGCCACTTAACTCAAAATTTTGAAATCAGGGAACATTTCTTCATTTAAAGCAATCAGAAGTCAGCAAGACTCTCAAAACGAGGGGCAGCAGGAAGAAATCCCACAGCAGTGGTTCAACTGGACTAGACATGCTCCAGAGCCTCCATAGATCGTCAACGTGCTGTCAGCTCCCAGATACCATGATATATTTAGTTCAGTGACTTGTAATCTGTTAAAAATGATGGATGGCCTTCAGTTTTTCGTCATCAATTTAATAAAAAAAAAGTTAATGACGGAAAATATCCCATTAATACAATCCCTGCTCCTGAGCCTGGTTTGGCCTTTGTTAAACAGATAAAACCCAGATGCATTGATTGCGTTATGTCAAGCCAGGCTTTATCTCTTATCCTGGATTTCTGAATCCTGCTTTTGTGAAACAGCCCTCCAGTGTTGGCAGGGAAGCACACAAGCAGTTTCTGTTGTTGGGTCAGTGGCTTACCCAAAGGAAAATTTGTTTGTTTTTATCAGCTTGGTAAGATTTTCCATTGTGTTATTTAACTTTTGGCAAACACTACAGAGCTTTTAATTTGAAAACCCACAGCTCATTTGTAGGTAGGTTACACAGCAGTAGCCCAAAATTCATTGAATGAGACATGCCACATCCTCTTTTTTCCTCATTCTGACTCTCTTCTTGAACTTGAGCAAGTTGTCTTCATTACATCTATATGCCTAAATACATGTCATGTAACTGGCTGATATACTACTTGTGTTAATGACCATCTGAATAGGTTAGCCATTGATGGATCTACTGTGGTGGCATAGGCCAAAATGCCCTAAAAGAAATCCTTGCCACCCCTGTTGCCACCCGAGCTATCAGCTATGAATTCAGGAAATAAGTATGGCAAATTGGACCTTAAGAGCATGAACCTTTTTTTTCCCGACTACATTGAATACAGTACAATGTAACCTGATACCTACTGGAGACGGTTCTGACTGAGTAGTGGGAAGTGAGAGAGGAGATGAAAGGACAGACACCAGTATGAAAGGAAAGAGATAAAAACTAATTAACTACGCCACATTAAGAAAAAATATTTAAACCTCAGTGCTAATAGCTGCAAGGCTGATTTTGAGAGGATACAAAATGTAAAATATGTTGCAACATGTAGTGTAAGTCTGATGTTAGGTCTGTGTAAGTTGATATCCATCAAATGACCAGAACACATGGTAAAATAACTTTAAATTTTACAGAAATAAAGAGAAAATGTAGCTTCTGAAGTTTTTTTCTCGCCAAAGACAAAGGGGGGAGAAATGGAGACTGTTCAGTAGTAGAGGTCGACCGATAGATGGCCGATATTTTCGACAGATATTTGTGTTTTTGTCTTGTATCGGCATTAGCCGATACGTGTATGCGTTCGCAGATCCATGAGCACATTCAGCAGCCATGCCTGTGACCGCATACATTGCTGCTCCCTCCCTGGCAGAGAACTGCTGGTAATGTTGTAAGACTGCCAACAACAATAAGGGTAAGTTTTTTTACTTTGAATGTATTTGTCACTGTCCAATTTAGCTGTGTCTGCCCTTTGAAAGTCTGTCCTCGTCTCACTGTGAGTGGGAAGGAACAGCGCTAAGCGTCCTTTGTTTATTTATTTTAAATAGGTTTTTCATACGCCAGTAACAGTGATAGTGAAGACGGGTTTATAGTTGACGCGTTGAACTCGGCGCGAGGCTGGGACGCGCAGTAATCACACCGTTCGCGCCTCTGTGCGTTGTCTGCCTCGCGCGCTGTTACAGTGTCGCATTACCTTTCACTCAAAATGGATGATCTGGAAAATGTTCTTGCAGCAGCTTCACCTGTACCATAATTTATACGAACCCTCTGTGAGAGCTCATTTTCATTGAATACTGCACCAAGGTAGGCATCAAGTATAAAAGCCTCACTGCTTGATTGGGTCGCGCAAGCTCAATGCGAATCCCAAATATAATTCAACATGTAATGGCGCTTTTAGAAGTTTGCGTTGAGCCCGCAGTGAGAATGTCAGCTCAAATTATCTTTGAGAACAAAGAATATTGTGTGGCATGTGGGTTCAAATCTCTCACTTGCTCACTCAATACGTGTTCTGGCACACGCTTCACTCTGTGTTTGCTCTGCAACTTGATAAAGTTAATGTAAATGAACATCATCACCTGTCATCATTCAGAGTTTTCCTTGCAAATACTACATTTGCTTGGATAAATAACAACCAGCAAAGCAAAATACTGCACCAAGCAGCAGATATTACAAAACAAAGAAAATGTATACTACAACGTATTATATATATATATATATATATATATATATATATATATATATATATATATATATATATATATATATATATATATATAAAATTCCCTTCTCACCCTCCACGGGTGGTCTTTCTCAACCTCTGAGCTCGGGTCCTCTACCAGAGGCCTGGGAGCTTGAGGGTTCTGCGTAGTATCTTGGCTGTGCCGAGAACTGCGCATTTCTGGACTGAGATGTCTGATGTTGTTCCTGGGATCTGTTTTAGCCACTGCTCCAGTTTGGGGGTGACTGCCCCGAGGGCCCCGATGACCACAGGCACCACTGTGGTCTTCACCTTCCAGGCCTTCTCCAGTTCCTCTCTGAGGCCCTGGTATTTCTCCAGTTTCTCGTGTTCCTTTTTCCTGATGTTGCAATCGCTTGGTATTTTTACATCCACCACAACGGCTTTCCTCTGTTGTTTATCCACCACCACGATGTCCGGTTGGTTCGCCATTACCATTTGATAATGGTATATATATAGATATAGAGATATAGAGAGAGAGAGATAGAGAGAGAGAGAGAGAGATAGAGAGAGAGAGAGACCAGGAGCAGGAGGAGAGAGAGAGAGAGAGAGAGAGATAGAGAGATAGATAGAGATAGAGATATATAGATAGAGATAGAGAGAGACCAGGATGAGTGATACCATTATACCATTGATATATATAGATATATATATATATAGATATATATATATATATATATATATATATATATATATATATATATATATAAAACGACATACTCATGTACCCAAAGAATATTTATTTAAGCATACAAATATTTACCATAGTATATTTTAGTTAAGTTTTCCAAAAAAATTATTTTACTTTTAAATGTGACCAGGGCTGGTCCAAAATTTTAGTAGAGCAGAGCTAGGCCAAGTAGAGTGGAGCCACCGATGTAGAGCCAGTGGAAAAGGGGCATAAGAGCTACTTCTAGTCTTAGGATTCTTTGACAGTATGGGCCCTGAAATTTTAACTGCAGCAAATGATGGTTCTACAAGTTATTGTCAGTTTACAATTATGCCATACTTTGTTCTGGTCTGGTACATAGAATTCCAATAAAATACATTTCATTGTGTGGTTGTAAAGTGGCAAAACATGGAAAAGGTGCATGGATACTTTTCAAGGCACTGTGTGTTTTTTTTTTTTTGTTTTTTTTTTACTTCTTTGTTGTTGTGAAGGTTACTTTGTAGTTAGCGAATTTGAGAACAGACAAAGCGTAGACATTACTGTGTTAAAATATGGTCAGTTTGTTTTACTTTCTCCTCATGTTCATGAATAACAATTTTTGAATTTCCAGAGTTGTGCCACTCAGGGTGGCAGCACATTGGAGTAGCACTGTTACTTTCATTGAAACCAGTTGAAAACCATCAATCATAATGTGCAACGTGAGATCATTAGCTGGACGAACTTGGATGAACTTCAAGCCCTGGCAAGAACTCAGCAAGAGTATCAGGAATGCAGTATTATATGTTTTACTGAGACATGGCTGCAGGATTGTATCCCCGACTCCAATGTCTCTCTGCCAGGCTTCCTGACGATAAGGAACCCCTGCTACTCTTTCAAGGTTTAAAGAGTAGCAGGAACAAGAAAGGAGGTGGATTGGCAGTGCTGGTCAACAACAGATGGTGTCACCCAGGACATGTTACATGTCTCTGCAGTCTAGACATTGAACTGTTGGCAGTAAGTTTTCGTCCATATTATTTGACAGGAGAGTTCACCAGTGTTATTTTGGTAACTGTTTGCATTCCACCCTCAGCTGTTGCCGACAATGCAGGGCTCTAGACTAACTTTTTGCACTGGTGTGCCAGTGTAACAGCGCCAACACAAAAGTTAGGTTCACCCAAATTTTCGGCCACATCACATTATTTAACATCGCAGTTTTATGGTTCACTTTTTAAATCACTGTCAAATCAAGGTAATATTGACCTGTAAATGATTAATTAATCTATTAAAGATAAAGTTCTTTATTTTAAGTGGAATTACTGAAAAGTGTTTAAAGAGGTTCTATGAGCTGAAATTTAAATATCTCAAGATAAATGAAATAAAAGAGAATCTAAACTAGAAGACATTTATGGGCTAAAGATTTTATGAATATCTCTAATGAACCATTTCATTCAAGCCATTTTTCTTATGAAAAATTATTTCTCACTTGAACTCAGTGAAGGGAAGTTTTTCTTTTGCACCATTAAACTGTATTATCATCTCAGCCTCTGCTGATCCGTTTGCTGCCATGCAATGTATTTTATAGATGCACTGTACTTTTTCAGTGTTTCAGGACAAAATGTATTAGAATCAGTGGCAAATGCACTATTGCCAGTGTCGTGCCAAGGTTGTTATCCCTGACAGAATTTTTCGCAACACCCCAATTCTTTTGTGGCAATATCTGGTGATTTTAATGATGCCTCACTCTTTGGTACACTGGCAACATTTCAACAGTTTGTTAGCTGCTCTACCAGAGAATATATTTCCAAAGCAAGACCTCCTCTGGGTAAATCAGATCACAACCTTATTTTTCTCTGCTCTGAATATAAACCTCTTGTCCTGTAACAAAAAGGACAGTGAAAAAGTGGTCAGTGAGAAGATCCTTACAGGGTTGTTTTGATGCTACCGATTAGATTTCTCTTTGCAAGTCGCATGGAGAGGACATTAATGCCATGACAGTGTGACTGAATAGAATAGAACAGAAACAGCCTTTATTGTCCCACAAAGGGGAAATTCAGCTGTAACAGCAGCAACAGATATGAAGTTTCACACAAAAAGTTCTTAAAGTGTAAAAAACAGTAAAAAAAAAACAATATAATAATATACTGTACAAAACTCTTGCAGAAAATACTGTGCAGTTATTAGAAATAGTCATATCAGACTCATGATTCTAGAGCTGTGCAACTGAGTTGGATCACTTTTTCCAGGAATGTACATAATAAATAATATAAAAAAGATACAGACTATTTACAATACAGTATATCAGTGCCGAAAAACAGATGTGCAATAACAGTGGAAATGTTATTTAAATATGAGTAAGAACAGAGTAGATGACTGTGCAAATGCCAGCAGGGTTGTAAACACTTACTGATTCTGTTGGGAGCAGTGGTGGTTATAAAGTCTAACAGGTGCTGGGAGGAAGGATCTACAATAATGCTCCTTTGAGCATTTGGGATGCAGCAGTCTGTCATTGCAGGAGCTCTCCAGTTCAGCAACAGCTTTGTATATGGGGTGGGAGACATTGTCCATCAGTGATGTTAATTTAGCCAGAGTTCTTCTGTTTCCCACCACCTGCACTGGGTCAAGGGAGCATCTTAACAGAGCTGGCCTTCATGATGACCTTATCTAATTGCTTATCTAACCACTGTAGATAAGCTGTTGCTCCAACAGACAACACCATAGAAGATTATTGATGCTACTATAGAGTCAAAGAATGTCTTCAGGAGTGCCTCCTGCATTCTTAAAGATCTCAGTCTCTTCAGCAGGTAGAGTCTGCTCTGACCCTTCCTGTAAAGCACATCAGTGTTGTGAGTCCAGTCCAGTTTATTGTTCAGGTGAACACCCAGGTACTTATAAGAGTCCATCATCTCAATGTCTACTCCCTAGATGTTCACCGGTGTCAGTGAGGTGGGTCTGTGCCTGCAGAAGTCCACCACCAGTTCCTTGGTTTTAGCAGCATTGATCAGGAGGTGGTTCCTCTGGCACCAGTCCACAAAGTCCTGAGTACACTGTCTGTACTCTGTCTCGTCCTCACCTGTGATCAGGCCAACTGTAGCAGAATCATCAGAGAAATTTTGCAGATGGTAGCGTGGAGAGTTGATGGAGAAGTCTGCAGTGTAGAGGGTGAAGAGGAACGATGCCAGCACATTTCCCTGTGGGGCCCCGATACTGCAGACCAGCCTGTTGGAGACACAGCGTTGTGTCCTCACATACTGTGGGCAGCCAGTGAGGTAGTCCAGTATCCACTGGGACATGTGGTGGTCCACTCTCCAGCTTGTCCCTGAAAAGTCCTGACTGGTTGTTGAAAGCACTGGAGAAATCAAAGAACATGAACCTCACAGTGCTTCCAGGTTTCTCCAGGTGGGTCAGAGCTCGGTGCAGGAGGTAGGACCAGAGGGCGTAGATGTTAGAGGACCAGCCTCTCGAGGGTCTTCATCAGATGCAACATCAGGGCTACCGACCTGGATTTGCTGAGGTCCTTTAGATGTTTAGTCTTTGGTACTGGTACCACACAG
The DNA here is from genome assembly GCA_014839685.1 of Anableps anableps. Classification (NCBI taxonomy): domain Eukaryota; kingdom Metazoa; phylum Chordata; class Actinopteri; order Cyprinodontiformes; family Anablepidae; genus Anableps; species Anableps anableps. The sequence goes on along the minus strand of CM026080.1, from coordinate 3,576,107 downwards.
GAGGTCTTCCACAGTTGTGGTACTTTCCCCAGCTTCAGGCTCAGGTTGAACATGTACCCCCATAATGTCACACAGTTGATCTGCAGAGCACCTCAGGAGCCTGGAGCTGATGCCATCTGGACCTGCAGCCATTCACACCTTGATCTTTTGCAGCTCAATCCTCACCTGAAGTGAAGAAAGGGACAAGATGGAAGTGTGTGTGGGGTGGGGTGAGGGTGGGGGAGGAATCCTTTGATGGCTGAGAGATGAGAGGTGTGAAGTCCTGAGAAGAAGAGTTGGCAGTCATCACAGATGAGGGGGGTAACAGCAGGGGGGACTGGATTGGGGGAAAGGGTGGATTACTGGTCAAACCTGTTAAAGAATTGGTTCAAGTCGTTCACCCACCCTAAATCTCCGACAACCTGAGGGTTTGGTTTGTGGCCTGAAATTGACTTCAGACTTCTCCAAACTCCACTGATGTTGTTCTGCTACAGCTGATCCTCCATCTTCTTCCTGTAGATGTTTTTTTCATCCCTAATTTTCCTTCTCAGTTCTTCTGCACAGCTCTCAGCTCCTCCTTGTTTCCTGATTTAAAGGCTCTCTTCTTCTCCTTCAGGAGAGCCTTTATTTCAGTTTTGATCCAGGGCTTATTGGAGAAACACCGTACCGTCATGATGGGCACAGTGTTCTCGATGCAGAAGTTGATATAGTCCGTGATGCAGGCTGTGATGCTTTCAATGTCCTCCCCATGAGGAGCACAGAGCTCTTCCCACACAGTGGAACTGAAGCAGTCCCTCAGAGCTTCTTCAGTCTCTTCACTTGATATAAACTGGCTATATAAACTTCTGTGTTGACAACACCATCCCCACCGGAACAATGAGATGCTTCCCAAATAATAAACCCTGGATCATCAGTGAGCTAAAAGAATTGTTAAACAAGAAAAAAATGAGCCCTTAGGGAGTGAGAAAGGGAGTTATTGAGGAGTATACAAAAGCAGCTCAAAGTCAAGTTTAGAGACAGCAGGAGGTATATAGGAAGAAGCTGGAGAGTAAACAATATCAGAGATGTGTGGTCAGGGATGAAGAAGATCACAGGCTTCAAATAAAAGTAGGATCAGATAGATGAAAGTCTGGACAGAGCAAATGAGCTGAACACATTCTTCAACAGGTTCAGTTCAGGAACAAGCTCAACATCCTCCTCTCCTGCCCCCACCCAAACAGACATCCCACCCTCCTTTGACCCACAGCTTTCCTGACAAACCTCAGATGTTTTGTCCTCTACCTCAGTCATGGACTCTTCTGTTTCCACTAGTTTGTCTTCAATTCAATCAGGAGATGCTGCTGCTCCCTTTCCCTCCCCCTCCCACTTTTCTGTATCTCGAAGTCAGTTGAAGAGACAGCTGGAGACTGAAGTGGAACAAGGCTGCAGGTCCAGATGGTGTCAGCTTCAGAGTCCTGAAGGCCTGTGCAGAGCAGCTCTGTGGGATTCTGCAACACCTCTTCAACCTTAACCTGACCCAAGAGAAGGTTCCACTGTTGTGGAAGACATCTTGTCTGGTTCTGGTACCAAAGAAAACTCACCCATCAGTCATCAATGACTATAGACCTGTTGCCCTGACATACAACATCATGAAGGTCCTGGAGAGACTCCTGTTGACCCACCTGAGTAAGCAAACAAGCACATATCAGGACCTCCTGCAGTTTGTTTATCTCCAACCGTGGAGTTGGAGTTGAAGGTGCCATCATACATAAAACCGACTGTCACCTGGACAAAGCAGGCAGCACTGTGAGGATAATGTTCTTTGATTTCTCCAGTGCATTTAATTCAATTCAGCCTGATCTGCTTCGTCTGAAACTCCAGAAGACTCAGGTGGAGGCCTCAACAATCGCCTGGATCAATGATTATCTGACAAACAGACCACAGTTTGTGAGACTCAAGGACTGTGTCTCTAGCCAGGTGGTTAGCAGCTCAGGAGTACCACAGGGACTGTACTCTCACCATTCCTTTTCACTCTGTACACTTCAGACTTCCAGCACAAGTCAGACTCCTGTCATTTACTGAAATACTAAGATGACTCTGCAGTTGTCGGGTGGATCAGAGATGGACAAGAAGCTGAGTACAGAGAGCTGGTGGACTGCTTTGTGGCATGGTGTGGAAGCAATCATCTGATCTTGAATATGAACAAAACAAAGGAGAAACAGGGTCGGATTAAACCCTATTACCATCATGGGAGAAGAAGTGGAGGTGGTTGAGGAATATAAATACCTTGGTGTTCATCTAGACAACAGACTGGACTGTCTGTCCCTTCTGTCTACAAGAAGAGACAGAGCAGACTATTTCTTGAGGAAGCTAAGATCCTTTAAGGTTTGCAGCAAGATATTGCAACTCTTCTATAAGTCTGTTGTTGAGCGTCATCTCCTCTCCCATCATCTGTTGGGGCAGCAGCATCAGAGCCAGGGATCTAAAAAGGCTCAATAACTTGATAAAGAAGGCTGGTTCTGTTCTGGGGACGACTGTGAAACCTCTGGAGATGATGATGCAAAGAATGATTTTACATAATATCAAAAAAATTAAGGACAACCCTGACCATCCTCTTCATGAGACTGTCATTGAAAAACAGTGTCTTCAGTAAGAGGCTTCTTCAGATTTGTTGTAGGACGGACTGCTGCAGAAGATCTTTCCTGCCCACAGCGATTACCATCCATAATAATTCTTTCATTAGATGAGTTACAGCACTTAATTTCCCTTTGGGATCAATAAAGTACGTTTGAATTGAATTGAATTTCCAAGTTGAAAGAAAAGACTAAAAAAAAAGAAAAAAAAGCCATTTATGACAAAAATATTGACCTAACCTCATATTCACTGAAATAATTAATGACCATTTGGAATGGAATTGTTATGCTTTTAATTATAGCAGTTCAGTTATATTTTCCATACTATCCACATCTTTTAACTTTCCTTGTCATTGTAAAGCGTCACTGTTACAGGCTTCAGACTGTTAACATTTTGGAAGATTGATTCTTAAAATTGCCTTTCTGATAATCTTTATTTGTCATTAATGAATCGAAGCATCTCTTTACATCCTGCAAGCTAAGAGGTGAGACTCCCTGTCGGTTCCTCAGCAAAAACAGTTTTAAATGTAGACTAGAAAACAGGAACACAGGTTGCACTATGGACAAAAAAGCAGGTATATAGCTTGAACTACAGCTGTAAAAACAGTGGAAGTCAGAACTGTTTTTCTGAAAACAAACATGAGATCATTTTACCACTTCAAGCCAAAAAACTGTTATTGCATTTCTACCTGACCATTGTATGTCTGACTATATCTTCATTATTTAATCTGACTAAGGCAAGAGACGGTTGCTTTATGTCACAATATTCATTCCAGATTTCTGCTAAAGACATTTGCTTGAAAATTAAACTTATCACACATTGATTGAAATCATACTACACAAAACTTTGTGTAAAAGAAACGTATATTTTCCCCAAAAAATGTAAAGCTTCACTATATCAACAGATTGGGGTTCGTTTGTCAACATCAGCTTTTAAAATTAACTCAATTTTCATGTGTATTTAAATGTATGGAAGAAAATAAGTAAAACCTACATAAAGAAAAATGGTGTGTTTTGGGGGTTTTCGTTACAGTTTCGATTTCAAACCAAAACCAAGTGTTTTGATGTTGGAAATAGCAAACAATGCACACAGAAGACCATTGCAATCCCCACTTGCTGACAGTTCTCATTAAACAAATGCTTGTGCTGCTGTCATTGAGTGCCCATCTGTCAGCAGCATCCCAGCTGCCAGCAGCACAATGAGTTCTACTCCTCTGATGCGGAGGCCTGGGTACGTCACAGGCGACCTCTGGGGAAAGGTCAACATGTAAGATTAAATCACAGACATCATATAAAAAAAGTGGAAAAAAAATCATGTTTAAAAAAAGTTTGAAGTCCTTCAGAAGCAGGTTGAAAATCAAGAAGATAAAACGGTTAGTGCCCCACCACCACCACACCCCATGCATGATGATGCTGATCCAGCATTGTGATTAAACATGGAGACTCTGTTTTCCTGTGTCTTACACATTCCTCCAATATTATCTGTAATCTTATATAGGACACATTGGAGCGAGAGGAGGTGTATTATATAATATTCAGTATCTCTTACATTCATTTTGCTTACTGCACTGACATGTCTGCTGAGTCACTTTGAAACAAACTAGGCTTTTCACTGAGCTCTGTGTTTCTGTCTGTTCCACTGAGTTTTCCAATGCAGCCCAGTTGACGAAAAAAAGGGGGAAAAAAAGGAAGCATGGGAAGGGGATTAGGATGCAACATCTGTGCATTAGTTATATATTTAGAAAGTGATTTCCAGCCATTCTGTTTCACTGCTGTAACTATCATGAAACCATGATTTTTTTTCTGTGATTTTGCGAAATAAAGATGCTATGTGTGGCACTGGGCAAACTTGCACGAGAAACATGTTGATGAAAATTAGACATTATTTTATGATTTTCCCCCACTGCTCTGATGAGCTGTGTGTTATTCTCTCAGTCACCAAATTCTGGCTACCTCACTTTAAAAACATATTTTTTCCTGTCTTTCAGACACTTGGGGTAGAAAGTGAATTTATGAATTTGTAGATAAAAATAATGATACAGAGAAGTCCTTCAGGCATAAGGCAGCTTACTCGATATGGAAAGGCAATTTAGGTCAGCAGCATTCACCACTATCTCGTGTTGCGTAAGTGTCACAGACCATATAGTGTGAGGTGTACAATGTCCATTTATTGCAGGGCACTTGGGAAAGATGTGTAAATATTGTTAAACTAAATTCAAATTTTACTGCTACAGCAAAAAAAGCCAAGTTTTCAATTGGGTTTATCTATTCTGTGAGGAAATACACTGATCACAAAATTACAGGGATCACTAAAATAACATTCTAGATCTCAATTAAATATTCTCATTGAAAAACATTATTGTTAACACAGTGGAATTGATTGAGAAGAAAATAACATTATTACACCACAGAGATCTGTATTTGGATTTATACTCAATATGAAAGTGGAAAATAACATGACAGGCTGATTCAACGCCAGTGAATATTTCTCAAGACAAGTCTAAATGAGGCTCAGTAGTGTGTGTGGCCTCCACATGCCTGTATAACCTCCCGACAATGCCTGGGCATGCTCCTGATGAGACGGCAGATGTTCTCCTGAGGGATCTCTTCCCAGACCTGGATTAGAGCATCACTTAGCTCCTGAATAGTCTGTGGTGCGACGTGGCGTTGGTGGATTGACCTAAACATGATGTCCCAGATGTGCTCAGTTGGATTCAGGTCTGGGGAACAGGCAGGCCAGTCCATAACATCAATGCCCTCATCATGCAGGAACTGCTGACACACTTTAGCCACATGAGGCCGAGCATTGTCATACATAAGAAGGAACCTAGGGCCCACTGCACCAGCATATGGTATCATAATGGGTCTGAGGATCACATCCCGGTACCGTATGGCAGTCAGGGCACCTTTGGCTAGCACATGGAGTGCTGTGTGGCCATCCAAAGAAATGCCTCCCCACACCATGACTGACCCACCACCAAACCAGTCTTGCTGGAGGATGTTGCAGGCAGCATAACATTCTCCACGATGTCTCCAGACTCTGTGACGTCTGTCACATGTGCTCAGTGTGAACCTGCTTTCGTCCATGAAGAGCACATGGCGCTAATGGTGAATCTGCCAATTTAGGTGTTCCCTAGCAAATGGCAATCATCCTGCACAGTGTTGGGCTGTAAGCACAGGCCCTATATGTGGATGTCGGGCCTTCATACAACCCTTGTACAGTCTGTTTCTGGCAGTTTGAGTAGAAACATGCACATTAGTGGCTTGGTGGAGGTCACTTTGTAGGGCCCTGGCAGTGGACCTCCTGCTCCTCCTTGCACAAAGGATGAGGTAGCGATCCTGCTGCTGGGTTGCAGCCCTCCCATGGCTGCAACCAGGAGACATGGAGGGCCATGTCTCCTGGTGTACTGGCCTATCTCCTGGTACCTATTCTATCCTCTGGACACTGTGCTGAGAGACACAGCAAATCTTCTTGCCGCCGCTCGCATTGATGTTCCGTCTTGGATTAGCTGCACTACTTCAGCAACTTCAATGGGCTGTAAAAAACGCCTCATGATGCCTCTATGCGTGACAACACTGACAACATGAAAAAGTGATTAAAAGTTCAACCAGAAAGGACAAGAACAGTGAAATGATCTGTGGTCACCACCTGCAGAATCACTCTTTTATAGGGGTTGTCTTGCTAACTACCTCTCATTTCCACCTGTTGTATGTTCCATTTGCACAGCAGCAGGTGAAATTGATTCACAATAAGTGTTACGACCTAACTGGTGACATTGATTCCACAAAGGTGTGACTGATTTGGAGTTGTTATATTGTTTTGTTTTGGTGTTCCCTTTACTTTTTTGAGCAGTGTATGTTTGAACATAACTGAACAGTTCTTTGTCCTTTCCTGTAACAAGTTGGATCACACAGAGTGAAGGCTCTTTAATTCTTTGCAAAGTCTCTTCACAACACTGATATCAAATTTTGGTCTTTGTGGGCTGAAAAGTCTTGTAACCTTTAGATATGTCTTTGCTTCAGTACACTTCAGTTAATAAATTAGGTAATTAGTAGGAATGTGAAACTTGATGATATGCTAAGGAGGACATTCAGCCACTTGCTGGACCTGGAACGCATCTAAAATTAGTAGGACACCAGTCAGTCCTTGAGGACTGAAGTTTGACAGCTCTGCTCTAGACAGTCCAGAGTCCAAAATCCTCTCTGCTCTTTTATCTTCAGCTCAAGACCCTGGTTTTCAACAGGATTTAGATTTGGGGTCTGAAATAGCCATGGGGAAAGTTGATTTAGTGCCTGCTGAATCGTTTCTATATTGATGTGGTCCTCTCTTTTGGATCATTATTCTGCTAAAAGAAACAGTAATGGCTCAATCTCAGTTTTCTAGAAGAAGTCACAATATTTTTATTTAATATATATTTTGTGTTGTCATGTAATCTGTATTAGAATGTGCTATACTATAACTACACTGATATGCTGCAGGTACATCTCAAATAATTTGACTGAAAAAGTTCAGTATTTTGTTACTCATTTTAGAAAGTGAAGCCCATCTATTATATAGTTTCTTTACACATAGAGGGAAATATTTCAAGCATTTATTTATTGTAATTTTGATTATTACTGCTTCTTGATAATGAAAACATAGGTTCAACTAGAAAATTTCTGAAGAAATTTAAAAAGGGCCTGCCAAAGTGTGCATGTCGGTGGGAACCGAAAGAGGGGTTTCAATGCAAAAGATGATCAACAATGCAAAGGTGATCTACAAGGAAGTTTGGAGGATGGGGAATATCACTGACATGTTGAGTAACCGTGACTTAGTCCACTCAGTATGCAAACTGTAGTGTATGAGCTGAAATTAGCCAGAATGCTAATGCTAGCTTAAATGATGTCAGTAGCATGTGGGGTATCACTAGCATGTGGACTTACATTGACTTACTTCATTCAGTATGCTAAATGTAGGTAATATATCAAAAAAAAGGCTAAAATGCTTATTTTACCTATAAGGCTATCGTTAGCATGAACGGTATCATGAGCATGAAGAGCAACTAGCACCTTGACACTACCAGTAGGATCTAGATTATCTCTATAATGCTCACTCACATGGACTTATTCCATTTAATGTGCAAATATGGGTGTATGAGGTAAAATTAGCTAAAATGCTAATGCTAGCTTAAATGCTATCAGCAGCATGTGGGGTGTCACTGGCATGTTGACTTACATTGACTTACTTCATTCAGCATGCTAAACGTAGCTAATACATCAGTAATGAGTTGCACTGCTTATTTTAGCTGTAAGGCCAATGTTAGCATGAGGGCTATTACTAGCATGTGGAGCAACTAACATATTGACACTACCAGTCGGATCTAGGTTATCACTATAATACTGATTAACATGGTTTTATTCCATTTAATATGGGTGCATAAGCTAAAATGAGCTAAAATGCTAATGCTAGCTAAAATGCTATCAGTAACATGTGGAGTGTCACTATCCTGTAGACTAACATAGACTCACTCCATTTAGTATGTTAAACCTAATTATTATTTCAAAATAAGGCTAAAATGCTCATTTTAAATATATGCTAATGTTAGCATGATGGCTATCATGTAGAGCAGCTAGCATGTTGACCCTACCAGTAGAATGTGCGTTATCACAGTTATGTTGACAATAATGGACTTACTTCATTTAGTAAGTAAATATCATGCTTTTATATTAAACTAAGCTAACTTGCTAATATTAGCTTAAATGCTACCATTAGTCTGTGGGCTATGACTAGCATGTTGTTCCACTAGCTTCTTGACACTACCATAAGAATGAGGGCTATCACACGCATGGATCCTTCGTCCTAATCCAACATCCCAATGTACTCTTTTCTCAGCTTTAAACATAGTGTAGGTAAGGAAGTATGACGCTTTTATTTTGAAATTGTCAGTGAGCATCATTTTAAAAGCTGTAACACTGCTTGAGTCAAACCTGTCATATTTAGCACAAAGCTGCAGTTACCTGCTGTGTAAAACATGAAGGCTTTTATTTTGTAGGGTATATTGAGCTCTTATTTTGAAAGTCCACTGTGGTTGTAAGTTTAGGCTGGTCAGGTCTCATCACTGAAGTCAACCAAGTCCCTTAGCAGAGGGGCCATGTTGCTTCTAGGCACCTTCTGCTCCCAAGATGGAGCCCTCATAGACCAAAGCTGTGGCTGCCCCACTAAGTGTGTTGTTGCTATGGTAACTAATGTCCCTCTGCCAACTGACACTGTCAGCGACGCTCACTTTGGTCCAGAGAAAGTTCTAGATGTCTGAGGCAGGCAGCCTGACTGAGAAAACTTTTCTGAACAGCTCCTTCCCGTTCGGGAACCATAAGAGCTATTGGAAAAATTCTCGAAGCATGAGCGAGAGTCGTCTTTCGTCTTCGTTGGTCCCGCGACTCACATCTGTACCTCATTCATAGTGAAAGCAGGGACGAGCGAAATAACGTTGTGGGAAAGGTGGTGAGATCATGAAAATGACAGGAAAATGAATGGCCAAGCGTCCCCCTTATCCTCCGACGACACTTTACTCTGAAGCACTTTGAAAGAAAACTGTCAGCCCGAGAGAAAACTCCAAAACATTTCTTGAAAGCCAACGAGCGGTTCGATATCATGACCGTAAATCATGTCATTTGAGCAATATTTGTAGGCGTGACGGCGAGCTGAAAAATAATCTGGGCTCTGAAATCCCCTTGCTCCCACACGCTAACGTATCGGCAGTTAATTGCAGTTACACTATAAAATCATGATTTTTCTTAAAACTTTGGGTCACTTAGAGGCGTGTTGTGGAAAAACCGTCAGAGTTATCAACATACCGTCTTTACTTCTGAACACAGCACGGACGTGTCTACAAACCAAGTGTTGAATGGAGTTTGTAGGCAAAACCATGATGACACAGTAAATCCTCAAAAATAATGTTTTTTTAGGAGGTCTTCAGGACCTCGCTCCATTGACTTTGTATGGGGTAATTTTTCGCTAATTACGTTGCCATGATAACTCAAAACTAAAAGTTGAGTAATAGCACATATCTCGAGAACGAGCCGGGATTTTTGATATATATATTGTGGGGGTGCACGCTATGGTTTGGGCCGCATTAGCGGAGAAAGCAGTTTCGAGGTGGAGAGTAATAGGTGCCTCCATGCATTGCATAGGAGAGCAGTGCATTGCTCTCCTATGCATTGCTATGGCAGGCCCCAATAAGAAATTATTTTCAATCTATGAATTCTATTCTATTTCACAGGTAGGGTAAGCATTAAAAAGTCATTGTTAAAGAAGCTGGCTTTTCACAGAGTGCTGTTTTTAAGCATATCAATGGAAAATTGAGTGAAAGGGTAAGGTGACCAGGAACAGAAATAACCTTGGCCTTGAAAGGATTGTCAAGCAAAACCCATTCAAGAATTTACCAAGGAGTCCATTGAGGTTGGGGTCAGAGCATCCAGACCCATTTCGCATAGACAAATTCAACACATGGACTACAAGCATCTTACCTGGGTTACAGAAAAAAAAGAAGTTGACTGTTGCACAGTGGCCCAAAGTGTCATGTTGAGGTTGTGGTGATGGTGGACCCAAATACAGAGAGGCAGAGGGGTCAAGTAGATGGTAATATTTAATGAAAAAGATAATAAGTTTAGTGAACTTACAGTTCACTAAACTGTCTGTAGTCACATGACTCCAGAAATAACAAACACTCCAGTCTGTAACAAGAAGTGAAAGAGACGGTGAGGATGAGAAAATGGAGGAAATATCAAACGTTGAAGTGGTGGCAATAGAGCTGGTCGAGGCAAGACTGTATGGTTGCACCCTGGACACCTCCCGTGTCATAGCGCTCGTCTCATTGCACTCACCTGGTGAACTTAAGCCACAACACTCATGGATAATATGTGAGGTGAGTTTTTATTTTTAAAAGTAAGCGCACGGGGGGAGTGACTTAAGTTCACCAGACAAGCGCCATGAGATGAGTGCTATGACACAGGCTGCAGCCATACCCATCTCGTCTCAGCTGAGCTCATTCCCCGAAAAAAAGAAAAGCATCATCAATCGTTTAACATTTTGGTTCAACAAGGATGAGGAAATTGACATATTCTAAACCTGTTCAGTTGAATTTATTTCTTCAATAACTCTTAACAGCTAAAAGTACACATTTTCCTCATTTATTTGCAGAACCTGTGGTTTTAAAGTCTGTTAAAGTGGTAATAAAATAATTGCGGTCTAGGGGAATCATACCATCAATATAAATGGCGGTGAATTATTTATTCTGGCTTATAATATTTTTTATTTTCGGGGCTTGGTGGGGTTGCTATCGTACATTTATCGTTATTGAGGTGAGCTGCTGAATTGATTTTAGGCCAGAACCCAGAAACCCCCCCAATAAACCCAAAACCTGACACAAAGTCCTCTTTTCAAGTTAAAGTTAGTTTGCATTTCATTTGGAAAATAAAGGTGCCAGATTCTGGGGGAAGAGTGGAGAGGCACACAACCCACATTGCTCAAAGTCTAGTATGAAGTTTTTGTTTGTTCAGTTTCTTAATTATTTTCTGTGCTTCTTACATTGCATCCACCCAGGTTCCATGTCCTTCTCTTATTATCTCAACCTCTGTTTTTTAGTATCATGCTCAAGCACTCTTCATAACAGAAGAAACAGTCAAAATATGGACCAAGCAGACAGACGGCTCAAAGAGCTGAGCAATGTTCTCTTGTGGCAGCTACTAAGGATGGCAACTGATGTAAAAAGCTAGTTGTAAAAATGGGGTCCTCTGATTGGGGATCTTTTTTAAAGGGAGCTGAGGCTTACCATCAGGCAGCTTTAGCTTAAATATTTGCTCTTAGCTACCACAGTCACCTGCAGTGGCAATGCACTACCTGAGGCACACTTCCAACCTTTGTCACCACCATCCGTCTCTGTCTCTCTCGTCCCTTAAGGTTCTCCCATACTTCATCCACTGTGTCAAAATTGGCTCTCATTGACCTAGTCAATAACATTTTTCAATCACCGGTTGCCTTTCCCCCACACTTGTTTTCAACAGACTCCTATAACATTGTCATGCAGTTTTTTAATGAGAAAGTCCACATGATTCACCAGTTTTTGTCTCCAAACAGGTCACCTCCCTTTCCTTTTGAGATCTTTCCTCTTTGTCAGACATTTTTTTCAGTTTTCAACTCCGAAGCATCTCTGACATCATCCGTAAATCTAAATCTTCCACTTGCATACTTGATCCAATCCAAACAGCCCTGGTCAAATCCTGCCTTCAGCCTCTTCTTCCCATCATAATGGCCATCATTTACTCCTCACTTACCTCTGGAATTGTTACTGCTCTTTTAAAAATGTTACCACTCCTGTACTAAAGAATTACAATAATATTCACCCCATCTACAGTTTACTTTTTCCCATTCCAATTCATTTTATTTATAAAGCACATTTAAAAAACGTTTACCTAAAGTGTTGTACAGTACAGACAGATAAAACATTAAAAGCAGAATATGATGCACTAAAAAGACTACAGAATTTTAAAATAGAAAACTACAAACCCATATTTAACATCAAAACAGATTTTCAAGTAGTTATATTGTTGTATAATCTATATATCCAGGCACTTGCTTTTCCTGCTAATAAAGCTTTAATCGTTGAAAAAAAATTCAACCAAATCTGCTGTCAGTTCTAAACATTCCACTTTTTCAAGTTTTAGAAGAAAATTAAAAAAAAAAATAAAAATCTAATTTTAAAAGTTGAAAAGATTCTATGTTTATGTTCTGATAACTGGGTAAAAATATATATACATTTTTATTTTTTTCTTTATTGAAGTGTACCAAAAATGTACCGACCGTGATTTTTGTGTACCTTCACACCCATATATACCATACTTTACTATACTATACTATGGTCAACAGTAAACAAAGAATTGGATATTATTATGTTCTGAAACTACAAAGTATAAATTATTGAACTGACTCGAGATTTGGTTGGATATACCATAAATTACTAAAGGTTTATAGGCAGGTATAGCCGAGACCAGAGCCAGGGTGGGACTCATTTTCAGCCCTGGAGTTTCATTCCACAGACCGGCCCACTTTAGATTATGACCTATCATTATTAAAATCATATAATTGTAATCTTACATGTTAAGTCTACAATAATTCGCTGTTTTGTAAAGCCTTGCAATTCGGTATATTTTTGTCCCTGCTTCAGAGTAATTTAGCTGGGGGGGGCAATGGCTTATTTTGAAGGGGGGCCAGTAAACTGGCATTCTATTTGTTATAAATACATAAATAAACATTTATCTAACCTTTCAAATGAAACAACCATGTTGTTTATTACGACAAAATAAACAGAAATGATGTAGACAGTGACATGTAAGTGTGCATGAGTCACCATAAAATGCTGAGCAATTATGATCAGATTGGCATAAACCTTAGCTCATACACTGCAGAAGTCTCAGAAACTGTCTCCAATCTCAGAAGTCTGTTTCTATAAATGGAAGATCAGACAATTATGTGTGAAAAATAAACTGTCTGCAAGGGAAATATTATGCTGCCTATGCTAACTACACAGACAAAAGATATTTTGGAGTGTGAATGAGAGTGATTCTGAAATATCTGTAAAACTCCTGTTCTGCCTGGTTTCCCCCTGCAGCCGATCTCTTTTTCTCAGCAAGTTATAATCTCTTCTTACCTGAGAAGACCCTGCATCATCATCCCTGCTGCTGGCCTCTGGTCTAATGTGCCTCTTTGCTCTTTTTGTCGTGACAACAAAGATTTCTGTTAGATATGTGAAAAGCATCAGTAAAAATAACTTCTGCACAGAAATCAAAGAGAACTGGGTTTACTCCTGGCATTAACTAAGTAGAAAGTGATGGAATATAAACAGAGATGGGTTGAGTAGCCAAAAATGTACTAAAGCAAGAGTAGCACCACTTCAACATACTTTTACTCAAATAAAAAGGTAGCTTTCTAAGAAATTACTCAAGTAAGAGTAAAAAAGTATTTGGTAAAAATGCTACTCAAGTACTGAGTAATTGATCATATAATCTGATTAAATATTTTAAAATGATGTGATCACAGACAAAACAAAGTTATGTGCAAATTCTGGTATTTTAAAGACTAAAATAAAATAAAAAAAAGGTGACAAATAAATACAAAATCAATTCAGAAAACAAAACATTCACAAAACAAACACTTTTTCAAATCAATTTTTTTTCCAATATTTGACTTTAGACTACGTTAAAGCTGCAGTATGTAACTTTGTACCGCTGGGGGTGAGGGGGTTGCCTTAATGGGCGGGCATGGCCCACCCGCTGGTGTAGGTTCTGCCCAGTGCCATAACTGCAACCCAAACCCCCAAAACTGGCCATTGTTGCCCAAACGTCAGACCGACTCATCTGGATATGTCCAGAATCTCTCGATTTATCAATCCAGGCCTGACCAAGACCTGGATAGACCACTTGAAAATGATCATTATTGATGTTTGGAAATTTTTAAATAAGACTGTGCTCATATTGAGAATAAAGCATGTTTAAATTACTTTGGAGGTTTTGTGATATTTGGTTACCTATTGTAACATCTTAACCTGACTGCAGCATATTGGGAAAATCCCCTCTCATTATGAGGATTCTGCTAAATTGCATTTTATGCCATGTACAGAGTTTGGACCGATTGGATGCCACAGGTAGCCATTTGGATTTCAACTGATGTTTATCCAGTATCAGTGTGGAGAGAGCTACATGCCCTATTTATTGCTGTTGAAAGACATTGTTGTTTACAGTGACTTAAAGTTTGGGTTTAGTCCACCTTTATTTCTCCACTGTAGCTGCATGAGAAACCTTAATGTTCCCAAGTGGCAGAGTTTATAGCTGGAAGCCCTCTCTCTTTTGGTTTGGAATCACTTTTTAAAGTTGCCCTACAGAACACTGCATTGCACACTTAGTTCCGCAAATAAACATTCTGCATGTGTTCAGGTATGCGTGCATACAGAACCGATAGGGCTGTAGTGGATATTTTTGATATGAATACATATACCATTCACCCCTATTTGTCACTGTCAGGCTAAAACAATCTGTTAAAGCAGGACAACCACATAGTGAAATAATAATCACAGAAACAGATAACAGATTTTTAAAATAACATCTTTTCATGTTTAACCTGTGTTATTCTATTTGTATACCTGTTTACAGCGTCCCCTACAGTGCGAATTGTCCATGCAGGTCAGGCCTGTAATGTGGAGGAAGAGCAATATAGTGAGAGGGTTTACATCATCCGAGAGGGAGAAACTCTGGAACTGCAGTGCCTTGTCACTGGACACCCTCGACCACAGGTAATTATACTGTGGATATAATAATGTTGCTTCAAGTAAACCAAATATAATTTGAAAATTTTGGGTGATTTTCCAATTACAGTGGGAAGTGAATACAGTGTGATTTAAGCTGAAATGAGACAGAGAGCAATCAGAAAAGCAGAATCAGACACATGAGAAGAACTTTATCAGACTTTATCAACAAATTACCATCTGATGCAGGATTCTGATTACTGGAATAACTAAATCAGCTTCTGAGGTAAATAATGAGTCAGGTCAAGGAAGTTTAACCAGAAAATTACTACTAATGCTTTTCTCTACAAATGTTTAATGTAAGATGTGTTAAATTTCGACCATGTTATCCATAGCTATGAATAGCAATGAAAGGAGATTTTATGTCTCCTTGGTAAAGCGGTGATCTGGTCATGGGTGGGATTTTTTTCACAGCTCTGTGTTTCCTTTTCGGAACTATGGAAGTTTTGAACTCCAGCCATGGTAACCTTGTATTTCTAGTTCATGCACCATTATTCAGTTTTAATTCGGGATGACACAGAGTTTTCTGACCTCTAGCCCGGTTCTGGTTCTTTGGCTATGCTCATGATGCTCACTGGAACATTCAGAATGCACCAGCAACTACTGCCATTAGTATGTTTTTCAAACAGTAAGACTTATTTGTGAAGGTCTCATTGCTTTTTCCAATCATCCAATCAATCTGTCTAATACTTTGGTAATGAGAAATCTTTTATTGCCCTCAATTAATAAACTAGCTGATACCGATTAATGCATAGCAGCAGGAATGCTTTCTAAATATTGACTGTTTCCAGCTGGTTTCTTGGCTTTCTATACCTTTTTGGACATAATTTTGTTTATTTGTTCAATACCTGTTTCCTGTATCATTTCAAAGTTTTACCCATAACTTAATTTGTGGACTGATTAGCTTTGATTTTTCTGTATGTGTCATTTACTTGGGTTGTTGCCTATATCTGGAGTGAATTGTATGCCAATGGTCCATTTAAAAATTGTCATATCCTGTATTGTTTGGACTCTTTGCATATATTATTTCCCTGTATTGATTTCTTATTTTCATTATTTTCTTTCATCCTAGTTTATTTTCTCTGATTAGTTCAGTCTACTCTTAATTATTTTAGATTATGTTAAATTATTCAAGTCTTGTGTTTGTTTCAGTTGGATTAATTTCCCTAGTTTTCCTGTCTGTTTCCCCCTCACCTCCTTATGCCATTCTCTCTCCCTCCACAGTCTACCGCGCTTGTCTCCTCTCACAGCTGCAGCCTGTTACTAATCAACCACCGGTTCTCTATCCAGTAATCAACTCACTTGTATTTAAACTCCTCTTTGTCAGCCAGTCACTTCTGGATCCTTTTGTTACTTTTGTTACCCATAACTTCCCTGTCTACCCTGTTGTTTTTACTCCTAGATTCCTGCTTTCCCTGTAGGTTTTGTAGTTTTGGTTCTTCATTTTTCATTAAATCACCAAAATCTTTGGTCCATCCCTACACCACTCATCATGACAGAAGGATCCAGCCACCTGAACCAAGCAAGCCTTTAGTGGATCCAGCAGCAGGTGAAGGGGGCTTACATTTTGATGAGGACAATGAAATTCTGCCTTCACTACTGCTGCTGGAGGAAGTAGACTGGAGAGCTAATTTTTAAGGAACCCACCTTGTCTTAGCCCCACCAGGGTATGGCCCCAAAAGCCTTCAAAGGTCGGGCTTCTCTGTCATTCCCTACCTTAGATTCCTCAGTTCCCATATTCTCCCACTGCAGACGCTGCCAGAAAGCTTCTCCGGGGTGTCAGGCAGCTACCCCCACTGCATCCCCTGCTGGTATGACAAATGAACACACCTTGTTGGACACTATAACAAGGCTGAGTTTCATGAACTCTTTATTCAGTTCAAAGATGATTCTTGCCTTTTAGAAGCAGCCTTCGAACTCTATAATTCATACGTTCAGAGAAAACAGTAATCTTCAGACTCGAGAAATGTCATCACCAGCAGCCTCTCCAGCTCCAGTAGAACTAGTAGTTTCTCTGTCACCAGCAGCAGAACCAGTACCAGCAGCTTCTCAGTAAGCTGCAGGGGAATCTTTAGCCTCTCCGCCTGCAGCAGAACCAGTAGACTCTGCACAATCTCCTTATGGGTTCCAGGCTGCACAGCTTCCTTGTGATCTCCAGTCTCCAGAGCTCAACTGTGATCTTCAGTGTTTTCACCACTCCTTTAAGAAACGTATTGATACACTGAGCCAATTTACTAAGTGCAACAGCTTTTGGGCTGGATTGATCTAAATGTGTGTATGATATATTCTTTTTCCTTAAGTTTGTGACTCCTCATACTGTACATCTTTATGTATGAAGATAGCCACTCATCTGCTCTTACTGTTGAAATCTGAGTCAAACTATTGTGTAAAGCCTTCCTTGAGAGGCCTTGACTGATCTTTATTCCTCAAATTTGTTTCCTATAGATAAACAATGTGACTTTTAAACTTCTTAAGATGAGAGAATATTTGTCTAGATGCTTTAGTCCCTGCACATTCCAACTCATGTAGTGGTACATAAGAAGCAACATAAGAACTTGGCAAAGAGGGCATTGGAAGAATGTATGATGTTCATTTTCACACACACCCTTCAAGGTCCGCAAGACGCACCAAGCCGAGCTCCTGTGAAACCCCTCTCACTGCAACATACGCCATGGTGTTTTGTCATGTTTGGATTACAACAGTATAGTAAACACAGCAATCATGGCAGAGAGGAACAACTAGTTCACAAGTACGGAGGAGCAGGAAACGATGATTGCTGAGCTGCAACATCTCATTGTATTTTCCATGTTATTGGGGGAAAGAAAAGAACAGAAGGCATCAGTGGGATGTTCGCCTGCTGTATCGGACTAGAACCGAAAAGTTGGAGTATAGTATTTTAGTCTAACATTACATACTTTCTCACGGCCTTGGATAATGGATAATTGGAAAACTATCCATCCTTCTCTCTTTCTGGAAGTTGAGCAGTTCACAAAATTCTGACCAATCATACAATAGTTTTGCATGCAGATCGGGGCAAAAGGTTTGCCAGGGGGTTGCTTCAAGCAAGGGAGGATCAGATAGAAGGAAGTCTGGACAGAGCAAATGAGCTGAACACATTCTTCAACAGGTTCAGTTCAGGAACAAGCTCAACATCCTCCTCTCCTGCCCCCACCCAAACAGACATCCCACCCTCCATTGACCCACAGCTTTCCTGTCAAACCTCAGATGTTTTGTCCTCTACCTCAGTCATGGACTCTTCTGTTTCCACTAGTTTGTCTTCAATTCAATCAGGAGATGCTGCTTCTCCCTTTGCCTCCCCCTCCAACTTTTCTGTTTCTAGAAGTCAGGTGAAGAGGCAGCTGGAGACTGAACCGGAACAAGGCTGCAGGTCCAGATGGTGTCAGCCTCAGAGTCTTGAAGGCCTGTGCAGAGCAGCTCTGTGGGATTCTGCAGCACCTCTTCAACCTTAACCTGACCCAAGAGAAGGTTCCACTGTTGTGGAAGACATCCTGTCTGGTTCTGGTACCAAAGAAAACTCACCCATCAGTCATGAACGACTATAGACCTGTTGCACTGACATTCCACATCATGAAGGTCCTGGAGAGACTCCTGTTGACCCACCTGAGTAAGCAAACCAGCACAGATCAGGACCTCCTCCAGTTTGCTTATTGCTGTGAAGTTGGAGTTGAAGACGCCATTTTATACCTGTTTCAAAAAACCCACTGTCACCTGGACAAAGTAGGAAGCACTGTGAGGATCATGTTCTTTGATTTCTCCAGTTCATTTAACTCAATTCAGCCTGATCTGCTTCGTTTGAAACTCCAGAAGACACAGGTAGAGGCCTCAACAATCGCCTGGATCCATGACTACCTGACAAACAGACCACAGTTTGTGAGACTCAAGGACTGTGTCTCTAGCCAGGTGGTTAACAGCAGCTCAGGAGCACCACAGGGGGCTGTACTCTCACCATTCCTTTTCACTCTGTACACTTCAGACTTCCAGCACAAGTCAGACTCCTGTCATTTACAGAAATACTAAGATGACTCTGCAGTTGTCGGGTGGATCAGAGATGGACAAGAAGCTGAGTACAGACACTGGTGGACTGCTTTGTGGCATGGTGTGGAAGCAATCATCTGATCTTGAATGTGAACAAAACAAAGGAGATGATTGTAGATTTCAGGAGAAACAGGGTCAGATCAAACCCTACTTCCATCATGGGAGAAGAAGTGGAGGTGGTTGAGGAATATAAATACCTTGGTGTTCATCTAGACAACAGACTGGACTGGAGACTCAACAGTGAAGCGTCTACAAGAAGGGACAGAGCAGACTGTATTTATTGAGGAAGCTAAGATCCTTCAATGTTTGCAGCAAGATATTGCAGATCTTCTATACGTTTGTTGTTGAGTGTCATCTCTTCTGCCATCATCTGTTGGGGCAGCAGCATCAGAGCAAGGGACCTAAAAAGGCTCAACAACCTGATAAAGAAGGCTGGTTCTGTTCTGGGGATGGCTGTGGAACCATTGGAGATGATGATCTAAAGAAGGATTTTACATAAAATCAAGAAAATTATGCACAGCCCTGACCATCCTTTTCATGAGACTGTCATTGGAAAACAGTGTCTTCAGTAAGAGGCTTCTTCAAATTATTTGTAAAACAGACTGCTACAAGAGATCTTTCCTGCCCACAGCCATCACCATCTATAATAACTCCTTTGTTAAATAAGTTACAACATTTAATTTCCCTTTAGGATCAATAGAGTATATCTGAGTTGAATTGAATTGACAAGAAGGGTTGGCCGATATGAGGCTGAGAACAAATTGATGTTATTTTTGTAATGCAACTGCAACAATGAGAACTGTTTTTAGCAGTTTGGCCCAACATTGCAGTGCCCTTTAGTGGTTGTTATCCTGAGCTATCACTGTAGTTGGCTTAGGCTGCTGGAGGACAAAGTGACCAATTTTTCTGACTCTGCTACTGTCTTCTTCTGTTACTCTCCAGTTTGTATTATTTGCTGTTATTTCAACTGTTAACTTTATAGTTTCTCTCAGTTTTCTTTCTCTCTGTAGAAGCTATATTTGGTCTGCCATTCTGTTTGGCTGTTCTACCTTCCCGGAGGAGGGCACCGGCTCAGATTCTTCTGCCAACAACTAAACATTCTCCCTCTCCTCCAATTAACTTCTTTGAACATAAGCATTTCTACATCAGTTCCTCTGTTTCTTTTTCTGTGTCTGTTCTGTCTTCACAACCCTGTGAGCAGTGCTCTGCCATGACCGACTGGTCATGGCAGAGCACTGCTCACACTAAGTGAGGTTCTACTGGAGGTTCATTACTGTTAAAGGGCAGTTTTTCCTCTCCACTGTTACATGAATGGTCAGTATGAGGGATTGCTGTAAAGTCAATGACACAATGCAAGTGGTTATCTACTGTCACTACATGCTTGTCTAGGAGGGGTGATTCAGTGGAATCTATTGGGTTTCCTTTGATAGATTTTTACCAATTTGAATGTTAAACTGAATTTGACTGTACTGTTTGTCTAGGTTCAGTAGAAATGCATGTATGATTGGATTGAAATTACTTTTTTGTAAAGTACATTGAGATGTGTTATGAATTGGCACTATACAAATAAGCTGAATTGAAATGCATTGAATATACAGTTTTAGTTGTTTTTTTTTCCACAGTTAGCATTTTGCATGTAGGCCAAAATGTTTACCTTTGTTCTCTGAGCAAAGCACCTTCTTCCACGTGTCTCCTTTGTGGCTTATGGCAAACTGCAAATGGGCCATTTTATGGCATCAACAGTGGATTTCCTCTTGTCACTCTTCTTAAAATACAGATTTTAAAGTGTACTTTTAGTTCTCCTGCTAACAAATTGTTCCACCTGAGCTGTGGATTTATACTGCTCCTTCAGGGTTGCTATGGATCACATGGCTGCTTCTCTGATTAATGCTCTTCCTGTTCTCTAACAAACCTCAGAGGGCTTCACAGAACAGCTGCAATTACAATGAGGTTAAATTACACACAGCTGAACTTTGTTAGCTGTTAACTGACTTCTAAATGTTGCAGTGGATTTTGTTTTGGGGTAGGTGAAGGGAGCTCTTTTATTTTTGCCTATAGTAAACAGTGACTGTAAGGCATGTGTGTGTGATCACACTCTGTTTGGGCAGATTCGTTGGACTAAGACAGCAGGTGGAGCTTCAGATCGTCAAGGAAACTTGTCGCTGAACAGTGGAATTCTAAAAATTGAGAACATCAGCCGCCACCAGGGAGGGCGCTACTACTGCAAAGCTGAGAACGGACTGGGATTCCCGGCCATTCGCTCCATACGAGTGGATGTCTACTGTAAGCACTCATGAATGCAGTGTTTCTTTTTTTATATCAGAGTTTACTTTAGAACAAAAATTTTACTTAATACATTCTAAGACTTCAGATTACTGAGCCTCATACAGTACCCATAAAAAGTATTCCACGGCTTGGATGTTTTACCCTTTTTATTGCTTTTACAACCAATCACGATCAAGAAAATTGGGCTTTTTTGTTTTTACAAAAATTTACATAAAAAGCCTTAATGTCAAAGTGAAAACTGCTTTCTATAAAATACTGACAATTAATGGGGCAGTATTATGTAAAATCAACTGTTTTGAGCTTTACACCATATTATAATGTTATTCAGAAGCATACCTGGAATATTGCCTTGATTCTTTCATGCATGTTTGAGAAATCCTTTAATCTCTCGTGGCAACCATTCAGCTGTGGAAAATGCCGCCTTTGAGACTCAGCTCCTCCTTAGAGCTGCAGTTTCTAAGCTTCCGCCATACAGAGTATCCCTCCCCCGCAACTTCCTCACTCAGATCCTTCAGACTTGCCAGCAGCAATTAACAAACACCTAGTGGAACTACGCACCTGTTGAGCTCATTATACTTGCTACTTTTCAGTGCAACGCTGGTAAAAATGT
The DNA here is from genome assembly GCA_014839685.1 of Anableps anableps. Taxonomy (NCBI): domain Eukaryota; kingdom Metazoa; phylum Chordata; class Actinopteri; order Cyprinodontiformes; family Anablepidae; genus Anableps; species Anableps anableps. Next base: position 3,554,229 of record CM026080.1, on the reverse strand, counting down.
TGTTAGAGGGCTAGCTGATGAGATGACTTCCTGAAGGCGAACTTTCAGAAAGAGCACAAGCTTTTTAAAGAGACAGAGGCCCAATTTCAAGGTGTTAAATTATGAAGTCAGTTTTATTTTAAGTCATATTTGATATATACAGCATTTTTATAACAATGGAAGGAAACATACATTGTGCTATAAAATTATTCTATGTGCCTGGAAAACACACAATGCTGCCCCTTTAAACAACAACAAAAAATTAACATGAATTAAGCTATCATATAAATATTCACTATTAATATAAATTTTATATATTGTATTAATATTAATATTAATTCCTTTTTTAAATGACTGACTTAATTTAACAGAGGTTCAGCAAATTAGCACAAGAGCTCTCACGATAAGTGGAATGGAGATTACCACAACCACAGTTGTGTTTCAAGTGATTGTAGTATAAAGATACCTGTATCTGGTAGATCAATTCACTGGTTAATCAGTATTCCTGGCTACCATTACAGCATGAAAACAAAAGAACACTCCAGTCAAATCAGAGAAGATGTTACTGAAAAGTGTAAGTCAGGGGATGGATACAAGAAATATGGAATGGAAGACTATAGAGTCAAACTCCAGTCAAGAATGGATGTGAGTTTTTTTCGACAGTGGCTTTTTCATTGCCACTCTGGCATAAAGTTGTGAAAAGTCTCTCCCATCTCAGCTGCTGAAGCCTGGAATTACTTCAGCATAGTCTTAGGTGTCCTGGTGGCCTCTCTAACTAGCAATGTTGCCAACTTAGCAACTTTGTTGCCATATTTAGCAGTTTTTCAGACCCCTCTTGCATGTTTTTTTTTTTTTTTTTTTTTTTTTTTTTTCCAAAAAAAGCAACTAACGACAAATCTAGTGACTTTTTCTGTTATTGGAGACTTTGGCGACAACACGTTAAGCACCAATCGTACTGCAGTTACAGTGGCAGTGAGTGCTGCCATGAGCCTCTCAAAGGGGTGGACACTTTTTATAAGCACTGTATGAATTTCTGCTTTATAAATAAACTGAGTTGAACTGAATAACTGAAACAGTTTAAAATTAAAGTTTTCTTTGATAATCTTCCCTCTTCATCCTCATATTGTTCACTACATCTCTTTCACCAACTACCTGCTCCCTCAGATTTGGATAAACCAGTTATAACTGTGCATCAGAGTGATGATGAAGCAAAGGAGCAGTTCTACTTTGAACGTACCGTCTTTCTTCGTTGTGCTGCCAACTCTAACCCTCCTGTTCACTTCACCTGGACAAGAGACAGGGAGGTGCTGGCTGAGGGCTCTGACTCGGGGGTGGAGATATACAAGCCATTTTTCACACAGGTCAGGAGCCACAACTACAACACATATCATCTGAACCCCAAACCACTATCAAAATTAACATCACCACTTAAGCTAAAATGGTTTAAGATTTTTGCATAGTAATATATAAACTATTAGGTCATTTAAGTTTAAGATTATCTCACCTTCACTCTTCTGCTCATAGTTCATTCTGATCTTCTTTAAATGTCATTTTACCTTTTTAAAAAGATAAGTGAACCCAGGTCTGCTTGTATATTGTCTTTTATTGTGACATCCAACTTTTGATTTGGTAGTTGAGAAAATCATAAATATTTTGAACAGAAAAAAAATGTTTTAACCCTCAATGAGTAAGATGAGTGAATGACAGGTTTGTGGTCAGTTTCTGATTTTTGATACTTGTAAAACTTTGTTTATACAACTTTTTTGAACCCAAAGGGAAGTTGTATGATGTTGTAACTTGTGTTAATAATGGTTCAAAGAGTTGTTGTAGAGGCTGATGGCTGTGGACAGAGAGGATCTCCTGTACCTGTCAGTATTACCGCGTCACTTCACTAAGGCTGAGAACATATCCATGGCTTCAACAATGGTGAAATAAGCTGCTCCATTGGTAAAAAAATTAGTTGATGGTGTTTTTCATTCAGCAGCAATGAAAAGAAATGTGAGGCAGATTCAGTAAGAAATGTGATGGTTAAAGTTACTGACCACATGCACATGCAATGTAAAGACAAAATGCATGGAGGACTGATCCTGCCAAAAATGGCAATAAATATGGTTAAATAAAATAAATGGCTTAATAAAGTAATTTAGGTGGCAGTATTTGACTAAAAAAAAACCGAAAAGAACTTTCCCAAGTTATTTGATTACACTGTGGTATACAGTAATTATCATTTTCAACAGTATTAATTTAACATCACTAATATTTAATTTTCTATTTTATTTCTAATATTACTGCTTTATTAAACTAATAAAACTTTTTCATTTAATTACCCCCCCCCATTTTTTCCGTATTCTGTTTTTAATATATTCTTTTTCTTTCTTTGATCATACATTGATTTATTTTCTCATGTAATTTCCTTTTTTTATCCTCTGCCTTCTTTTCTCCTTTGTATATTAATATACAGATTTTTCCCCCGTATGTCTTCCTTTGTTTTTCCTTCTGACTCTATTAAGACGTAAAGTGAAAAGGCGAAAGGGCGCCTGGTGGGTGAGCATTCAGAGTCAGCTTCTCTCCTGTTGGTTAACATCAAAATCCAAGCTCTAAGTTCTTTTTTATTTATTTTTTTTATTTTTTTGGCCAATTTCAAGGCATCAAGTTGCAAAGTCAAATTTCTTTTGTTATGTTTGATATATACAGCATTTTACATAGTAACTTGATGATATGCTATAAAATGGCACTATGTGCCTGGAAAATACACGATACTGCTCCTTAAATATCATCTTACTCTGCAGTACTTTTCATTGAGTAATTTACCTCTGCACAATGCAAAATGTCTAGAAAGAACTCTAAAGCTCGACATACTATTCAAACATAGCTACAGCCTGGTCCACAAACTGCAACCTCGTCCTTGAATGAACTGTAAGCTCCTTCAGAGCGTGCCCCAACGCATGCGAACATTTAACAGCGGTTCTCTCAAGCTCAAGTTGCTTGCCTTGCTGAGGAAAGATATTGCTGATATCTTCACGAAGGAACTCCAGGATTCTCTAGGGGATGTTGTGTCTGCTATCTAGCTTGACCTGCAGACAGTGAAGACACAACTGGGAAATGATAACGTTGCTACCGATGCTTCCATAACCAAGCTAAAATACACAGTTGGAGAGATGGCGCACTCACTCACTGAGTGCTCCAATGACATCGGTGAGTTGAAAACAACCATTAAAACCCCTCCTGCTAACCAAGCCAAGTTCGAAGATAAATGTTATGATTTAAAGTCCAGATCACGACGTAACAGCATTAAGATATTGGGTGTAGCGGAGGGTCTGACACCTGTTTCACTGCTGCTGTAGCCACTTTATTGAAGAAGCTTCTGTCCGGTAAAGGAACCGCTTTTGGACCGGTCCCACCCTCCTACCCAAACCCAAGTCCGGTGATTGCCCATTAGCCATTGTGTACAGATTCCACTATTGCAGTGACTGTGTTGACATTCTACGCTGCGCTAGAGAGGCTCGGCAGGATAAAGTCAGAAACTTGACCATTTCAGTTTTTCCCAATCTCAATGCTAAGATAGCTCGGGTTGCCTTCAGTGACATCAGGCACCAACTTCGTGGCATTGATGATGCTTGGTAAGGTCTGTTTCATCCAGCGCGACTGCGCATCACCTTTAATGGGGTGGAGAAGAACTTCATTTTGGAGGAAGCCAGCGTCTATGTTAAAACTTAGATTTGTGGGTGAACTCCAACAGTTCTCAGGTCCATATTTTTTGATTGCTTTAAGTTTATGATCTTTCTGGCTTAATTTTTTTAAACCTGAACATTAGGTGTTTTTTTTCTGATCAGTTGCCCATTGTTTGCATATAGCAGGTAGTTTTTCTCTCCTCCTTGTTGTATTTTGTATTTTTGCACTTTGGTGATTAGGTGCGGGTACCTGGCTGGCGTGAGCACGTGTTGTTGTTTCATGGACAGGTAGGCTGGGGTTGCTGACATTAGCTGGGTGGTTGGGCTGGTTCCTCAGTTTTCTGCTCTTTTCACCCCCGCATCGGGGGAATGTCGGTGCTGATGGTGATTAAGTGCATCCCTGTTCGGATTAGGGATTTGGGATCACTAGCTGCGTTTCCATTGGCCATAAAATTGCACAAACAAAAATTTGTTGATTAAACGTTTTTGTGCTAGGATGAGGTGGTTTTTCAGCTATATCGAAATTCGTGTATTTTGCAAAACTGCAATGGAATCTTTTTTCGCATCAGCAGTTTGTATCCAACACGCTTATTTGTGGACACTGGTCTCCTTGGATAATGCGCAGCTGGCTCCACCAACGCTCTCACAGCATCACACAGTTCATCAAAAGTTGAGTTTGACATCTCAAAGTGTTAAATCTATAGCTTTCCTGTAAAATCACCCACTACAACTTCCCCCAAACGCTGCATACATACGTAGCTACTCCTAAGTATAAGGAGCTTATCGCTCCAACGCCTGAATGAGATGCCGACGTCTCCTCTGATGACTGATGATGAGCGCAGTGCCATGGCTGAAATATGAATATATCTCATATAATAAATATGAACATATCTCATATAAGTTTCTGGATAGCGCTGGGAGAAGGCAAAGGAGCTCAGTTTTTCACAGATTATCTGACTCATACCATTCTGTCATGACATAGTGACAGTTTCAACAAATATGTAGAAAATATTTTTTATAAAGTTACATACTGCATCTTGAATGGAAGTACTGTAATTGTGTTTTTTTCCCGACATTTGCAGACTATGAAAAAAGTTTTGTGTGCATTTGTAATGGAAACGCAGCTATTGGCGTTTTAGTTGTTTGGGTTTGGTGGTGGTTATCCCTGGGTTGATGTTGCAGTGGCGGTGATGTGTGTTAGGGCTGCTTGATGAGTGGATTGATCCTATCCGAGTCTTGGGTTGAAGGATCCAGTGTGGTTGCGTGGCTTGGTCATCTTTGCTCTGTGGAGTTTTTGTCTGGTTGTTATCGTGCATGGCTGTTGCCGTGGCGACATCTAGTGGTCAGTACGAGAATACACTGCTTTTTTTCTCACCCGAACCCCCCAAACCGCTGCCTGTCCCTTCCTCTTTACACGGTAACACCTACTTCGAATAACGCAACATGTCACTGAGAAAGGGCCAAAGGGTTTTTCGAAGTCAGAGGAGCAGTGGCGCAGACCAGGAGTCTACTCATTTACCTGCTGACCATGGGGAGTGCACGGACACTGAGCCAACCTTATTAACTTTCGCCGGGCCGCAGCTAAATGAGGTTGAGCCACCTTCAGCTTCCACGGGATCACGAGATCACCACGGGGCACGTCATCGGCGCAGCCTTCTGAGAGCTACGTCAATAAACTTCGAACAAGTGGGTTTAACCCAAAATGGTTAGTTGACCCGAATTTCACCGGGTGGCTTTACAAGATCGAATACGGTAAGCATGTTTTGTACTTTGTGAGAATATTAACAATATTACGCGTGCTAATTAATTCTGGTTTAACAGTAAAACGTTGCTATTAAATTCAACATTATATATGCTTTGTTTGGTTGTTGATTTTTTTTTTTGTGGGGTTCTTAGGCATGTTTTGTCGTGTGTGTCGCAATCACCGCCAGCGAGCAACACAAGGAGCTTCTACTAGGGTCTACATTGAAGCTCCTTATACGACATATAGGCACGATGTTCGGAATGCACATATTGGCTCTCTCCACCATCGAACAAGCATTGAGATGGCCGCACACAAAAGTAAATAGTAAATAATATAAATACATGATACTGACAAAAATTAATTCACCAGTCAATAAATAAAATGCAACATCTCTAATGTTTTCATGCTCGAGGCTTGTCAATCACCAGAGTCTTTGAGCCAGTAATAAATATGGAGCATTAGGCAATAATTGGTGCGTTTAAATGCTTTTACTAACTAGTAAAACATGACATTGCCCACCATACAAATTATGGGACCTTGCTCGATCTTGCCAAATTACTTGGATGTGATTATTTTTCTAAACTTAAGGTAAATTATTTAAATGTATATTTTGTGGCATTGACACATTTTCAAAACACTCAACGGTGTGTGTTATGGTTTTTGTTTTTTTTTTTCTTAGTGTGACAAGAGGGCCGATTATAGATTCCACAAAATTGTTGATGAGATATTGCAGCTCCTTGCCAGGTTTGTGGAAAAACCAATTCTAGAGCCTATCCAACTCTACTGCCATTGATCTTGAGGTGGACGAGTCCACTGATATGTCCATGACTTGGCAACTGGATATACATATAAGGTACTTACTAATTTTAAAGTGAATATAAATGAAACCTTATGCTACATAAAAGAAAATAATCTTAATAAAATATATTTTAGGTAATTAGACAGAGAAGGTCAGCTTTTCTGTCAGTTTCTTGACATGGTGCCACTAAATGATGGGAAGGCAGATACAATTGCAGAAGCCTTTCGTGAGGTGGTCACAGTCAGCCATACCAACAGATCAGATTTTTGGTTTGGGAACAGATGATGCTGCTGTGATAACAGGTAAGAACTAAAACCAAGTGTAATTTGAGGTATAGTTACTATTTATCTCTAAATACTTGTAATATCCATTAAGGCCGCCAGAATGGTATTGCCAGACAGCTGACAGACTCCTGGCCAAAGCTAGTTTCTGTGCACTGTGCAGCACACCGCCTTGCTCTTGCATGCAAAGATGCTGGAGACAGTGTGCCATTCATGAATATGTTCTGAGGGCACCTTCAAGACCTGCACATTTATTTTAGAAACATTGCCAATAGCACAGCCGTACTGAAAGCTGCTTCCAGTGTTGTAGAACACTTGAGTGTTCTACACATGGACAGCCTAGAAGTAACTGTAAGCCATCTTTAATTTTCCTATTTCAAACTGTTTGCAAAAATGGGCTATACAAATTCCCTGCCTTGCATTTACCCACGTCTTAAGATCATAAAAAATTATTTGTAGGATAATTTTCCACACCATTCTCTGAATCTCTCTGTCCTTTGCATGTTAGGAGGTGAAGGACACAAGATAGCTGTCACAAGACACAGCTATCTCAACTCTTCAGAGGAATCTGGCAGCTGTACTGACAGTTCTTGCAGAAGAGGCAGCATTAAAAGGACCCTGTAGGAAGGGGCCCTTTATACTGTACATACTGTGCGACATACAGGTTTGTGGTTGCATACACCTCCAGGCAGATGTTCTTCCCCACCTGACATGGATTTCAAAGCTTTTGCAAAAGGAAGAAGTCAAATTTTTTGGCTATCAAGATACATGTAAGTTGATTTTTAAGGTCTAACTTAATTGTTTATCAATGATTATGAAAAGCAAATTATAAGACAATGTATCTTTAATCTATAAATTAGGTGCCTGTTACAATTGAGACCATTCGACAAAATCAATGAGGCAGGAGATGAGCAACCTCCAGGGTCATATCTCAGTGTGTTGGAAGAAAGTGAAATTCCTGAGCATACAGGCAGAGGAGAAGAGGAGGGGCAACAGGGGTGATTTTGACCTCAGCTCTTTTTGGACCGATTTTTGCAACCCAGGTCTTGAATCTTCAGTGTTTCAAGTTACAAACTAGGAAAATATTATAGAATTACACAACTAACCTGTGTTTTATCTCATTTAAAAAAAAAAATCTTTTCACAAGGTAATGGAGCCATACTTTGACCATGTGATTGAGCACCTTGAGAGGAGATTCCCAGAGATAAACATCCTTGCTGCATTCAACATACTCAGCCCACAAGAAGTGGAGAAGGGAGAAAATGACTTTCAAGAAAACTTACAACTGCTTGTCAAAAAATTTCCCTCTGTCAATTCAAGGATTTCTTATTGTCATATCTGTTCACATTTGCATGTTTGTGGTATGAAAGTCGAACTCAGATCCCAGTTCAAGAAGCCAAATAAATAAATACATAAATAATTAAATAAATAATTAAATGAAAAAGTGAGGTGAAGCTGTATTTTGTGCATTAAGTGTGGCTTGAGTTCAGCAGTCTGACAGCTGCAGGGTAGAAACTGTTCTGAGTCTGGTGGTCTTTCTCTGAAAGCTTCTCAGCCACTTGCCTGAGGGGAGGGGCTGAAACAGTCTGTGTGTAGGATGGGTGGAGTCCATAATGTGGAGCGCCCTCCCTCTGCATTGTGATGTATCTCTATACATCACAATGTATAGAGCCCGAGGTGGAGGGAAGGCTGCTCCCCACAGTCCTCTGTGCAGCCTTAACCACCCTCTGCAGAGCCATCCTCTCAGCAGCAGTGCAGCTGCCGTGCCACATAGTGATGCAGGTGCAGAGAACGCTCTCTACCACAGTGATAGAAGCTCTTCAGGACTGAGTTCTGAAGTCCAGCCTTCTGCAGCTTCCTGAGGAAGTAGAGATCCTGGTGGGCCTTTCTGACAAGATGGGAAGTGTTGGCACTCCAGATGAGGTCACTGGATATATGCACACCCAGGTACCTGTAGCTGGAAACCAACTCTACAGCTGCTCCTCCGATGTTCAGGGGAGGAATGGAGCGCTTGTCTCTTCTAAAATCCATCACCATCTGCTTGGTCTGCTTCACATTGATGCAGAGGTTATTTTCTCTGCACGACTGATGTTCCACTTCCTTTCTGTATTTGGGCTCATCATTGTTTGTGATGCATCCCACTACTGCTGTGTCATCCGCAGACTTCACTATATGACAACTGGGATGTGTTGCTGAGCAGTCATATGTCAGCAGAGTGAACTAGAGGGGGTTCAGCACACAGCCCTGGGGCGAGCCAGTGCGGAGGCTGATGGGGGAGGAGACGTTGTTGTGGATCTTGACAGTCTGATGTTTGTTGGTCAGGAAATCCAGGACCCAGTTCCATAGTGTGGGACTGAGTCTAAGAGAAGAGAGTTTCTGCACCAGGGTCTGTGAGTTGATGGTATTGAAGACTGAGGAGAAATCCAGAAAGAGCAGACGGATGTAAGAATTCCTGCTCTCCAGATGGGTGAGGGCTGTGTGGACCACTGATGAGATGACATCAGCAGTGTAGTGGTTCTTCCTGTAGGTGTACTGATGGGGGGTCCACAGTGATGTCGATGGTTCTCTTGATGTGGGTCATTACCAGCCTCTCGAAGCACTTTATGATGATCTCCATATCTACCTTTCCCAATCCAATTTCAAAACTCTGAAAGAGTTGTGAGTGCAAAACTAAATCAATTCATGTGCTTTTATTTATTTGCTCAGTGAGCAAACAAGCTGTTTTTAGCTCCAACGCACCCAAGCATTGATTCAGGCCTGTAACGGGTTAATTTGGGGTTGAATATTGTTTGAAAACCTTACCTGAAATATTGAGGATTGATATGGACTGAAATTGTAGTTTAAATCATTACAACTGAAAGTAAAGTACTGTGAAAGCTGCTATTTTTATTTTCATATGTGATGCAAATTAATTCAAATTACATTTTTTCCTTCACTAAAATTGTTGTTTAAACTTAAATTTTGTCATGTGTCATGTTTAAAATTAGTTAAAGTGTTCGTATTCCAAAGGAATGTGTTTGACATGGTCATACAAAACTAAATTCTTAAACAAGGTATAAATTCCTAATTTCCTATGAAGTGGAAGCATCACCATTAAATTAAAGTCAAATGATTGAGAAAAAAGTATGAGTTAAATATAAATAGTAAGTTGTATCTCCTGTAAACTGTTAGTATGGAGATCTTTAAAATAATGTTCCCAGGGCTCCATCCAATGTACTACATTCAAATCTAACCTCTTGATTAACTCTTTAGCAACTTGATACGGGTGCAAATATTAGCAGTCAAATATTAGCAAATTAACAGTGTTTTCTAAATACAAGATAAAATTCCTGAGTTCACAGACAAAAACAAATAAAAGTACATCAAACTTCCAATCAAACCTCTTGATTAACTCTTTAGCTACCTAAACATACTGAAATTGGTCTGGGGTCACATTACAGCACTTTTTCCACCTGGCTTTGACCTCCACTAGTTTGCCTGCAGAGTCAATAGGTTCACAGAGGACAAAGTAGCCACACCTTGAGCAGCAGCAAAACTATGTGCAGATACTCTTTATGGACAACAGCTCAGCTTTTAACACCATCCTCCCACACAGACTGGTGGACAAACTGGGGGATCTGGGTCTTCCTCATGCCATCCACGTGAATTTTGAGCTTCCTGACAGGTTAGCAGAGCATTAGGGCTGGTATCCACACATCCACTGCCCTCTGTGTCAGTACAGTTGTTGCATCACTTTACTGTATGGAAAGGGTAGCTGATTTCTGCTTTCTGGGTGTCAAATTCAGTTTAATTCAGAACCACTTTATTTATACCAAAGGAAAATTAAATGTTGTTATAACTTATTTAATTAAGGAGTTATTGTAGATGGCTGTGGGGAGGAAAAATATCCCATAGAGGTCTGTTTTACAACTAATTTGAAGAAGCCTCTGACTGAAGACACTGTGTTTTCCAGAGTGTCTTTAGTCTGTCCAGAACAGAACCAGCTTTCTTTATCAGGCTGTTAAGCCTTTTTAGGTCCCTGGCTCTGATGCTGCTATCCCAACAGATGATGGCAGAGGAGATGACGCTCTCAATAACAGACTTGTAGAAGATCTGCAACATCTTGCTGCAAACCTTGAGGGACCTTAGCTTCCTCAAGAAATACAGTCTGCTCTGTCCCTTCTTGTAGACGGCTTCATTGTTCAATCTCCAGTCCAGTCTGTTGTCTAGATGATACACCAAGGTATTTATATTCCTCAACCACCTCCACTTCTTCTCCCATGATGGAAGTAGGGTTTGATCTAACCCTGTTTCTCCTGAAATCTACAATCATCTCCTTTGTTTTGTTCACATTCAAGATGAGATGATTGTTTCCACACCATGCCACAAAGTGATCCACCAGCTCTCTGTACTCAACTTCTTGTCCATCTCTGATCCACCCGACAACTACAGAATCATCTGAGTATTTCTGTAGATGGCAGGAGTCTGACTTGTGCTGGAAGTCTGAAGTGTACAGAGTGAAAAGGAATGGTGAGAGTACAGTCCCTGTGGTGCTCCTGTGCTGCTGACCACCTGGTTAGGCACACAATCCTTCAGTCTCACAAACTGTGGTCTGTTTGTTAGATAATTGTTGGCAATTGGCAATTGTTGAGGACTCCACCTGAGTCTTCTGGAGTTTCAAATGAAGCAGATCAGGCTGAATTGTATTAAATGCACTGGAGAAATCAAAGAACGTGATCCTCACAGTGCTGCCTGCTTTGTCCAGGTGACAGTGGGTTTTTTGAAGCAGATGTATGATGGCACCTTCAACTCCAACTCCATGGCGATAAACAAACTGTCGGGGGTCCTGATATGTGCTTGTTTGCTTACTCATGTGGGCCAACAGCAGTCTCTCCAGGACCTTCATGATGTGGGATGTCAAGCCAACAGGTCTATAGTCATTGATGACCGATGGTGGAGTTTTCTTTGGTACCAAAACCAGACAGGATGTCTTCCACAACAGTGGTACCTTCTCTTGGGTCAGGCTAAGGTTGAAGAGGTGTTGCAGAATCCCACAGAGCTGCTCTGCACAGGCCTTCAGGACTCTGGGGCTGACACCATCTGGACCTGCAGCCTTGTTCCGGTTCAGTCTCTCCAGCTGCCTCTTCACTTGACTTCTAGAAACAGAAAAGTGGGAGGGGGTGGCAAAGGGAGCAGCAGCATCTCCTGATTTGGAAGCAGAAGAGTCCATGACTGAGGGAGAGGATAAAACATCTGAGGTGTGACAGGAAAGCTGTGGAGGGTGGGATGTCTGTTTGGGTGGGGGCAGGAGGGGATGATGATGAACTTGTTCCTGAACTGAACCTGTCGAAGAATGTATTCAGCTCATTTGCTCTGTCCAGACTTCCATCTCTATGATCCTCTGTTTGCTTTGAAGCCTGTGATCTTCTTCATCTCAGACCACACGTGTCTGATACTGTTCCTCTGCAGTTTACTCTCCAGCTTCTTCCTATACACCTCCTTGCTGTCTCTAATCTTGACTTTGAGCTGTTTATGTGTACTCTTCAATAACTTTCTGTCTCGCTCCCTAAAGGCCCTTTTTTCCTGTTTAACAGTTCCTTTAGCTCACTGGTGATCCAGGGTTTGTTATTAGGGAAGCATCTCACTGTTCTGGTGGGGATGGTGTTGTCCACTCAGAAGTTTATATAGTCATTCACACACTCAGTCATGGCATTAATGTCCGCTACATGTGGCTTGCAAAGAGAAATCCAATTGGTAGGATCAAAACAATTCTGTAGGGCTTCTTCGGCTTCCTGTGACCACTTTCTCACTGTCCTTTTTTGTTACAGGTAGTCTCTGGACATGGGATTTATATTCTGAGCAGAGAAAAACAAGGTTATGATCTGATTTACCCAGAGGAGGTCTTGCTTTGGGAGTATATGAATCCTTGAAATTTGTGTAAAACAAATCCAATGTCTTGTTTTCTCTGGTAGAACAGCTGACAATCTGTTGAAACATTGGCAGTGTAGCAGAGAGTGAGGTATGATTAAAATCACCAGATATCGCCACAAAAGAATTGGGGTGTTGTGTCTGTATCTTAGCAATAACAGAACTGATGACATCACATCCATTGTCGGCAACGGCTGAGGGTGGAATGGCTGCCAAAATAACACTAGCAAATAATATGGACAAATTCTTACTGCCAATAGTTCAATGTCTGGAATGCAGAGATGACACTTCACAGTAACATGTCCTGGGTGACACCATCTGTTGTTGAGAAGCACTGCCAATCCAACTCTCTTCCTTTTCCTGCTACTCTTTAAATCTCTGTCCGCCTGTATAGTAAGGAAGCCTGGCAGAGAGACGTTGGAGCCGGGATATAATCCTGCAGCCATGTCTCAGTAAAACACTTAATACTGCATTGCCGATACTCTTGCTGAGTCCTTGTCTGGGCTTGAAGTTCATCCAACTTGTTAGCTAACAATCTCACATTGCCATTATGATGGATGGCAGAGATGGTTTGAACTTCCTCCTTCTCTCTCTCCTCTTTGCTCCTGCTCTGCATCCACGACGCCTCCTTTTCAACTCCTTTGGGAGTTCTGGCTTCAGTTACGGTATTATTTCTGCTTTTGCAATGTTAATCAGCTACTCCCTGTTGTAAACCACCCTGTTGCTATGGTTACGCATCCTATCAAAAGCGCAAAATACAAAAAAGTATTGGGAGAAATCAATCCAGCTGCACAGCATCCAAGACATAAAGGAACAGTTGCCCAAAAAGAGCAATTTTTTCCTAGAAAATCAGGAATTAAATTTTGAAAAATGAAAAAATCTCAAAAGTTACAGAACTAATCCAACGTGCTGCCACCCTGAGCAATGCAATTCTAGAATATCAATACACATTGAGCAGGGCCTCATATGGAGCACAAACACCTCTGACTTGTCACAAAAGACTGTACTTCCTGAGAGTACACAGGAAAAATAACATCAAACAGAAACGGCTGGTGTCTTTCTACAGATGCTCCATAGAGAGCTTATTAACATACTGCATCTGCATGTGGTATATCAGCAGCACTGAGGCTCAGAGGGAAGCACTCCAAAAGGTTGTAAACACAACATAAAGGTCATTGGCTGCCTTCTACCTTCAATGGAAGACCTACACAGCGACTGCTGTGTTAAAAAAGCACAAAGTATTATGAAAGACATTTCTCACCCTGGTCCCTCTCTCTCTCACAATGTTGTCATCTGGAAGACAGTACAGAGCAATGAACACAAGGACTAACACAACTGTCAAAGACAGTTTCTACCCCACAGCAAGAACCAATTTCAATGCAACGAAAAACAACCCATGTACCTGACATGAATATGTGTGGATGTGTGTGTATATGCTTTTGAAGCAGATTTTAGCTATTTTATTGTGAGCATGATGCACTGGCTGATGGCACTTTTAATTTCATTGTTCATGTGACAGTGACGAAATTTCTATTCTGTTCTTAAAACAGCAATGTTTTACTCACTCATTCACAGGGCAATTTACAAGAGAGTACACCCTTGGTAACTTTTAAGCCAAGACTTAATTATACTGGTGAACATTTTAAATCTGGATATTGTCTTAAGGTCAGTTGGCAATGAATTCCACAATTTTGTACTTTTGTGTGGAAAAAGTGGACTGATAGAACAAAGTCCTGCAGAGTGGAGTTTTACAGTTCTGGAGTCTCATTTCTAAAGGTGCTGTACACACAAATGTGGCCTGAAATTAGTGCAAGTCACTTTCCACTCCAAGATTGTGATGTATTAAAAATAAACTTGACAGGAGAATGTGCAGTCCCTCACACAAACTCTAACCCATACATACGCTTGTTTTAGAGACAGGGGAAACTGGCGATGCAAATGGTGAGGTGGACAATTGAAGTTACATTTCATCATGATTCTTCTCAGACATTTAATATAACTCCATTATGAGATTTTTTATCTTACATTGACTGTATCATAAGTATTTAAAACAGTTATGGCTTCCACTGCTGAGCCATAACTATACATAAGGACCTTTTAAATAAAAATAGTCCCATAAGCCAACTTAAACCTTAAATTAAAGTTGGTACAACATTTAGTCATTTTTCTCACCATTACATTTTAATTTCCTGAATGATCACCAGGGTGATGTGTAACACACATTAAGACATAAAACGTGACAAGGTGTGAGGCAATCAGACTGATTGGTGTAAACTTTTAAATACTGTACTAATACTGTATAATTCTCAAATTTTTCAGGCCTGACGTATTGATGCACTCTTCCGCTGTAACCTGCAGGGGGCAGTGGCTACCTCCTCAGGCACTGGCTTCCAGCCCCCTTTCCTTTCCAAACCCCCAGAGAACAGAGTGGTTTAATACCACTCACACCCATGCTCAACTGTGGAGTGTGCCATCACGCTCCTAAAATGCCAGCGGTGGCATGTATCTGTTGTCACATCACTTCTGTGGCTACTAAAAATTAGATTTTTTTTTTCAACTCTCCACCTCACTCAAATTGATTTCTGCTTTGTGAAATTGTGTTTCTTTTCTCTGTCGTTACCATTGATGACCATGAAATAAGACCGATTAGCTGGAGTCATTAAAATAACCCTTAACATCCATGAAGTACTTTGCATTGACCATTTATGGTTGAATGTGTGTGTGGACGGCAGAACATGAGAAGGAAGCTTGTCCACAAATGTTGAGGTGCAGCTGATTTTAAAAGGGGAAATTGCTTTCTGGTGTGCACACATGGTTTTGTAAATCTGGATTTTTTTTGGGCACATGCCATTTTAGACATTTGGACATAGATACATTTTTAGAATAGATCCTACCCAGTGTTTTATAAATGAAACACCAGATCTATGGAACCTCAGGTGACTGTTGCTTTGTCTCTGAATAAATCAAATGAGTGACTCAGCAGCTAGATTAATGATACATTTGGATATTAATCTGAGAAGACATGAATTACTAAAGCTTTCAAAGCTTAGAAACTTGTGTTTCTCCAGGATACATCTGTGAAGGAATCAGATTGGCTTCTTGTCCATAACTTTTATTGTTTGATTATATGGTGAGGTAATATGCTTTGTAGCTGAGAGAGTGGCCTGAGCCCATATTGTCATGCAGTATGATTTATGAGAAAGTATCATAGCATGCATATACAGAAGGGTGGCCTGTTTTGTAATGTAAGGTCTAAATAATTTAAAACAATTTAAATGTCTTTATAGTTTTTGAGATTTTATTGATATGATTGTCAAATTTTATTCTGATGATGTTAACAAAGTGCAAGTGCAGCTCTATGATGAACCAGAAAGTACATTTCCTTCATGCCGTCCCAGTCACAACAAATAGGTGGTGGAGTGTACCATGCACATAGCTGGCATATGTGATTCTGTGTGTGACGAAGGTGCCAAAGATCCCGTAGGTCACCTGTACATAAAAACTGTAAAAAGGCTATACAAAAAGAGAGCTCATTTATTAAACTGACTGAGGAGGAGGATGATGGCAAAAACTAAAGTCTTGGATATATGAATTTATTTAAGTTTTGGTTTTGTTTTGTTTTTTTTCAGACTGCTGCATTTTTTATTTTTGTAATTATATTGAATATAATTTCAGATTTTTGTATACATTTTTGTCCAGATTGACTTAAAAAGTGAGATTATGTTATTGCTACAGGTCAATTTTCTAAGGTATAGAAGAGTAATTATTACGGATGCACCGATATGAACATTAGGGCAGATATCGATAGTGGATATTAATATTGTTATTATGGTAGTATTTACCGATATTTACTGATATCACATATATATATATTTCCCTACACATTCGACACCATGTAAAAGTGACAGTACAACCTACATTGCATCTCTGCTTCTGTTAAACACTCCATAATCCTGTGCTGTATCACTTTAACTGTCACATAGCCAAACAAATACCACATGGCCAACCCCCTCCCTATCTTAAAACACATACACAAATGGAAACAACAAACATCAGTTGTTCATTTTGGCCCATATTTACTTATTGGACCGATGCCAATATGTTAAAAAATGACTAACATTGGCTGATACCAATGTTGATTGTTCCATTGAAGTGTTTCAGGGCTGGACCAAGTGTCCTCTTTTTTAGAAATCAAAATATGGTCACCCTAACTTGAAACATATCTAATAACATTATTAGTTGTTTATGATTGCCAGTGGTTTGCTACGGCTAACAGCGACACGAACAAGGAAAAGCTATGTTTTGGGGTGCTGGAGCAGGGGGTCATGTTTAGCATCAGTAGCATTTAACTTTTATCTTTAGCACAAAGATAACAGGCTCAGTTTGGTATGTTTTAGGGTGTATTCATACCTGACACATTTGGTCTGCTTTAAACGGATCAGAGTTCCTTCTCCCCGTTAGGCTGGACATTTTGTGCAGGTGTGAATGAGCTGGTGTTAAAATTCAAACTTGTATTGCAGTTGAAATTACAGCACAAGTGTGCACGCAGGATTTCCACGTTTGTTTTTCTCCTGGGTCTGTGCTGTGGTGTCCTTTCCTTACTTTCTAGCTTCTATATCTTGTTGATTCAAAAGTTAAAATAAAGCACAACAGCCGACGAGGAGAGTAACCATGTTAGAAAATTCACATGTTCTTTCACCACTTTCTTCATCTTAGGAGAGATGGCCACAGTGTCCTAGTTCTCATCTTGAAATGAAAGTGGATGTCAAAGTAACTCTGTTAGAGATTTTTTTTTTTCACTGTTTTGTGGAATATACTGTTTATACAAAAACATAATTATGCCCATAGTCAGACCACATATCCATGTAAAAATAAAGAGCTCTTCATCAAAGTAGCAGCTTAAAAATAAATCTTGTAATAATTCCCTATGTTGAACATTTCCACATGTTGGCTACAACTTTTCCAGATAGTATTTAGTGAAGATGTGTCTCAAGTTATTTTTAAATGGAGTTAATTGTAACTGTTCTATTTTTCCTTACTTTTTTACATTTTCTATTTCAATTCACAGTGATTCTTTTACTTCTTTTTATTATTACACATATCCCAAAATGAGTTCATTGTAATTCATTTTGGGATTACAATGACAGTTACTTCCATGGGCCATCATCATTCCTGTTATACCAGTGTTTTTCTGACTACCTGCCAGTTCACGTGTAGGCTTTTCCCACCTGGACTCACTCTCACACACACACCTACCCTCCTCCCTGCATGAAACGCTCCCTCTTCATGAACATTTCGACTCCTTCTTACCGGGCCAAGCAACTAATCTGACCTCTTCCTCCATCTGTCTCTGGGTCAAGCAGAATGATAAAGAATAAAGAGAAACAGGAACCCAAGAGCATTCACACAATGAGGGAAGCCTGGTCAGAGGGGTTTTGTAAACTGCAGCACTGGTGGGGAAAATCAGCTGCGGCCGTTCGGCTAGCAGCATGGTGAAGAAAGGTAGTTGCTGCTTGGTTAGTAGTTGGAGGATCCGGCCAACTGGCTGGCACACGTTAGCTAGGACTGCGGAGTGTCCTCTGAGTGACAGGGAAACTTGTGTGGGACTATGGTTCCTCCTCTCAGCTCCAGACTAGAGTAAGCACAAGGCTGTGGCGGCAGAAGCGTTGGTTCAACAATGGAATCAGAGACTTCTCTTTTTGCATAATCTATAATTCAAAGTTTTCTTAGTTAACATGTTGTCACATGTTCACACATAGAAACTCCTACTCTTCTTGCTAAGCTGAAAGTGGGTTAATGCAGTGCATTGTGGGATTAACAGTTCTTATACGAGTTTCTTTGTTTCCTGTAGTTCGGTCCTTTGTGACTGGAGGCCCAACAACATTTTTACTTCAAACATAAAATGCTTATGGGGAAGATAGTTAGTTTTATTATTTTAATTTGTTAGGGAAGGACAAAACACAAAAACTGGAAAAAGTTTAAAGTTGTCAGCAAAATGTGTTGAAAACATTCTGGTATGTGGAAAAAATGTGGTTTGTAGACAGGTGGTACATGCTAACAAGTCTGAGAAATATTGTTTTAGATCTTAAAGAAGCTTTAGTTGAAGAAGTGTTATTACTAACGGATGTTCATAAAAACTAATAGAAGTATTATATCATGCTACTGCAAATAAAAGATGAATTTGTGTAAAGGCGTCTTACACATATTTTCCATGGGTGCCAATAATTCTGCAGGGGCCTTAAGAGATTACAGTGCAAAGCCAAACAGCACCTGCAGCAAACCAACCAAATGCTTTAAATAATACTGACCTGAAACCTGCAAACATGAGGAAAAAACTGTCTTATTTTTCAATAAAATGTTTTGACAGATATGAATTGTGTTTCAGGGTGAGACGAAGATCTTGAAGCTGAAAAATCTCCGTCTGCAGGATTATGCTGACTACACCTGCATTGCCTCTGTCAAGAATGCCTGTGGCATTAGAGATAGAAGTACCCACTTCAGTCTGAACAACAGGACAGGTACAAAAGCACTCAGGAACACAAACATAACAGAGACAGTTAAACACTATCTGCATGTGTGCCTCATTAATTAAATATTATGCTATAGTGTACCGTTTATATGAGGGGGGAAGGACCTTTAACAGGTAAGATCCTAAATTTTCTAGCTTCCAATTAAAAATGCAGCTGCTGCAGCAGTATTTGCATTTTAGTAATCTCAGTTATAAAAACGTTGTTTTTTTGTTTTTTTTTTTAAATTGGCTTACTGTAAACTAGTAAAAAAATCTTATGTATAACTACAGTCTTCTAGCCTAATTTTTATGAAAAAACAAGACCAAAAAAGCCTGCTAACTCCATTAGTTAGAGTTAAATAGGTTGTTCTTAAACAAAGTTATCAATTTGTTGTCAGAGATTAATATTAAAATGACATAACATCTTAATATCAGAAATATAAACAGAAATATCTTCTCGTGGTTCAAAATTCATACACTGAATCCCAAGAGTATTTCCTTACCATCTAAATCACTGAACGCAGGTGTTCCAGGTCCACAGGTGTATAAAACCCAACACCTAGGCCTGCAGACTGCTTCTACAAACGTCTATGAAAAAAAATGGGTCATTCTCAGGAGCTCAGTCAATTCCTGTAGGGTGACATGACAGGATGTTACATGTGCAAAATGTCCAGTTGTCAGTTTTCCTTGCTTCTAAATATTACACAATAAGTCAGTGGTGTCCAAAGTGGGTCCTCAAGGGCCGGGATCCTGCATGTTTTAGTTCTCGCCATGGTCCAACAATCCTGGATCAAATGATGGCTTGTTAGCAGGCCTCTGCAGAACATTCACCTGCTGAGGAGGTAGTAACTACTACCAAGGAGAGAACTAAAACAAGCAGGATGCCGGCCCTCGAGGACCCACTTTGGACACCTCTGCAATAAGTTATTAGCAATATACAGAAAGGAAGTGATTAGAACCAACAGCAGTTCAGTCACTTGGTCAGTGGTTTTCTAATAGCATAAATGCCTATTCATATGGTCAATATTCAAACAGAAGCTTAACAAACAGAAGCCAGCAAACTGTGCTCAACCTTATGAACTAAAAAGGTAACAATGGATCCCTATCAGTCAGGATTTGGTCTAGAAGGTGATATCCAGCAGCACGAATTAGGGAAGCACACAGGAAGAAAGGTTCATAATATAGTTATTGACACTCTGAATAAGTTTGCATTTGCTAAGAAAATATAAAAAACTTGAACTCAATTGATAGTTTAATTGTTCCTCAGTTCACCAAAGAGACATGTAAAGAATTGCTGAAAACACAAAAACACCTATCTCTACCAAATTCTTTACCTTCCACTGTACCTTAACATGCAAAATGAAATATTTTGACAGATTGACTGACCAACAGATTGTGTGACTTTTGAGATAGCAGAGAAACACAAATATGTCCTTATCATTCAAAAGACAATGTATATACTTCATCCTGTTTTAAAAAGTTGTATTCAGTAAACTTGAACCTATTCATCCTGTTTGAATGACCCTTATTTTCATCATTCCTGTAGCAGAAACAAATTACACTAAAATATGTTGTGTAAAGTAAAAGCTGCAGAGCAACTCATTGCCTCTGATTATTGCACATGAGGAGGTGCAGAGAAACAGCTGAATTATGCAATTCTAATAATAAGGGAGCTAAAAATAGCTAAGTTGGCCTTTGCTAAGCGAGCATCATGTAAATCCCATCAGTCTCTTGAGTTTAGATAGGGGCAGTTCTAGTAGTTAAGACTTTTCGCCTTTCTTTAAAATTGTAAACTCGAGTGTCTTTTCCAGGCATTCGAAATAGTTCAGAGAACTTTGCACCAGTCCTTTGCTGTTTAGCCATGTACTTCATGGTGAATTTCAGTCTGTACTTGCTGTTTTTTTCTTGCTTCTTTGGTGACCTTCTTGTTACAAAATTGTTGTCCAAAACTCTGCTTCACTGTCAAATGCACTCACACACCTGCTGCCATCATGAAACAAGCTTTGTACAGGTGGCAACACAATTTTCCTGTCTATTCATCAGACCCCATAAATCTGGTGCTGGTTTCTTGATATGAGAAGATTCAGGTTTGGGTTATTGTTGGATTGGCTTAGGGGTTTAATGCAAAGTCACCTCCAAAGAAAAGATACAGAATTTCTTTTGAACCATTAACACAAGAAGACAGTGATTTCAAGCTCAATGAATGCAGTCAGTGTGCTGATTAGAATGATGGATGGATTTCAGCTGAGCTGTTTTACAGTTTCACCCGTGGTAATAATATGACTGTATTGAGATCAAGGCCATAGATTTGGACAAAATACAGTGAAAATGGGATGTTGTGATAAAGGAACCTTTTTGGGTAGATAAACCTCTTTGTAATGATTAATCTGCATGTCATGACACTGCTCAATACTCTTGAATGTAAATGACTTTATTTCTGGTATTGCTTAGAACAGGAAGGAAGACTTGGTCTATATCCACTAGACTTTAGTTTTCAATAATGTTACATTCAGTTTTTCTTTGCAGGTAGAAAATCTTTCTTTTCTATTGCTTTGCTGATAACCTAAAGTTATTAGTATTGATTCTCATGTTTTTCACCTTCAAAAACACTACCAGTGTTAATTGATGTGTTGTCTGAACAAAAATTTGACGTATGGGTAAGTTATTTCTGTTTGCCAAATACCAGAAAACTTGGAGAGAACATTTTTGAGATTTTTTTTTTTTTTTTTAACTTTCTTCAAATTCAAAAGTTTACATACATTTGGAGATAATTGTCTTTTAAACTGTGTGACTTGGGTCAGACGTTTTGGGTTTCCTTCCACAAGCTTCTCCCAACAGTTTGCTGGAGTTCTGGTCTATTCCTCCTCCTGACAGAACTGGTGGAACTGAGTTACATCTGTAGGCCGCCTCGCTCACACACACCTTTTCAGATCTACCCACAACTTCTCCATAGGACTGAGATCAGGGCTTTGTGATGGTCACGCCAAAACATTTACTTTGTTATCCTCAAGCCACTTTATAACTACTTTAGCTGTATGCTGAAGGTTATTGCCCATTTGGAAAACCCAACTGTGCCCAAGTTTTAACTTCTTGGCTTAAGTGTCGCTTCAATATTTCCACAAAACATTCTTTCCTCGTGATGCATCTATTTTATGAAGTGCACCAGCTCCTCCTGCAGCAAAACAGCCCCACAACATGATGCTGCCACCCCCACACTTCACAGTTAGGATGGGTCAAGTGTCCCCATTTTTCCTCCAAATATATCGATTGACATTATGGCCAAACAGTTCCAGTTTAGTTTCATTAGATCACAAGACATGTCTCCAGAAATGAAAGTCTTTGTCCCTGTGTGCATTTAGAAACAGTAATCTGGCTTTTTAGGTTTTTTCAAGTAAAGGTTTCTTCCTCAGATTCTTTCACTGTGGATAATGACACTGTCTGACCAATTTCAGCCAGCAGCTTCACAAGGTCTTTAGCTTTTGTTCTGGGATCAATCTGCACATTTTGGACCAAAATCCATTCATCCCTGAGAAACAGAACATGTCTCCTTCTCTGAAAAATGTTTCTGGGATTTAGCAAATAGAAATAATTTTGGTGATTCTAACGGACCTAAAACAAGACAAGTTTGGTCTGATATAACTTCAGACAGTGAGAAAAAATGTGTGTGTGTTTTTATGGTTAGGCTTAAAATATGGTTTCAACTGTGTGTGAAGATGCAAATTCACAGGCCAAATAAAAACAGATATGTCTCATTCTAAAAAAATGTGTCCCTAGTGCAACAAATAAGAACAGGGTGATAGTGAAGTCTATTTTTATGAGGCCTTATGTATACCAAATATATAATTTGTTCAGTGGAACAGCTGCATCAGTGGCCCAGTTAGAGGCTGAGCTGATTCAGTTCCCTGGACCAGGTAAACCTAAAACTTAGAAATTTGCGTGAATCCACTTCTTTTGCATAGTTTAAGGTGAATGTCTAACCCAAATCTTGCACACTGTTAGCACACTTTTTTTCTGACTCTTTGAATGGGATACTTTTGGGCCTGGAATTTTTTTTTTTCCCACAGATCCAAAAATATTCCAGTGGATTCATGAGTAATAAACAAACATTTTAACACAGAAATTCTTACCTACTTTATTTATTCATTTTCTTTTCACCTTGATTCATAAAATAAATTGCATTTTAGCAAAAATTCTGGAAATGTACACATTAACGTCTAAAGTTCTTTGACAAGAATGTAATTCTTTGCAAGAACTAGTCAAAACTAAGAAAACAACACAATAATTCTTAAAACTAAACAAATAAATGATGATGCAAATAACACTCTGCTGCTCATTTACATTATGTTAGGTAGAAATATATAAACTTTAGATGAACGGATTTAAGGATAAAATCAACAGTATGCATGTATTCATATTATTTTGGTAAACAGTAGTGATGGGTCACGAATCAAAAGAGCGGACTCCCATCAAGTGAGAGACGGCTCCCACTAGTTTTCACTTTCACTGCTCAGCACCTATTCTCAGTGGCTCTGCCCTGCTCAGACCTTTGTTTTGATTGGCTGCATGGCGGCTTGTCTTCTCAAAAACAGGCCAAATACTAAGAGGAGGAACCATATCAGCCCATCCAAGCTGAGGCATTACATTTATTTGAATGATAACCTGTACTGAGAACATAGTTTGGTTTTGTTTCTGTTATGATTCTGTTTGGTAGATTTGCTGACAGTGTTTTGTTCATTATTTTTTTTTCTGTTAAATTAAAATTAAAAATTTGATTAAAATATTGCACAAAAGAAAGAAGGCCTGCTTTTGAAACGAATATATAAAATTAGGCAAGTATAAGGCTTCTCATAAAAACACTCAATGCAAAAGGATTTATTAACATATAAAACATTCATATTTGTGAAGTTAAGCTAAAATATGAGGCTACGGATGACAACAAATCAAGAGCAGAAAGAGCCTACTCTTCTTTGGGAGTCGAGCTAAAAGAGACAGCTGTTTGAAAAGAGCCCAGCTTCCCATCACTAGTAAACAGTCTGTAGGATAGTACATAGTAGAAAGTTATTTTTTAAAATTATTTGTCAAGAAAAACAAAGTGTATCCTCAATGTTGGCACCTGAAATTGTCCAAATTTGGAGAAACTTATGTCATTTCTAATAGAAAAAGAGAAGAGTTAAGCTGGTCAATAGTTTGCCAGTTCATTTCCTTGAGATGAATGAAAGGTAGAGTTGGTATTCTGCTTTTGTAGATATTGAATTTTTTTGTTAAATGTTTTAATCATAAAACAGACCTTAATCCTGGATGAATAAAATATATAATCAAATAACCTTTATCATGACTTCTTTCCACCTTTCTTGTTCTGCCTCCCCAGCTCCTCCCTCTGTTAAAATACTTTTGGATGATCCTGTGGTAGCAAACCCCGGAGAGACGATCACTCTGGTTTGTAAAGTGATGGGTGGGCATCCATTTCCAACACTGAGATGGTTGAGGGTGGAAGGTGAGGAGCTACCGAAGAGGACCATTGTCAAAGATGGCACACTGACAGTCCCTGTTATTAGTGACGACGATGGAGGAACCTACACCTGTGTTGCATCCAACAACGTAGGAAACCCTGCTAAGAAATCCATCACCATATTGGTCAGAGGTATGACATTAACACTTCATTCAAACCAAAGCAGTTTTTCATACTATACAGTAGATGATGTTCTGTACCTTTATTTTACATCCAACCATCCATCTGGAGGCACCAGTCCCTAGATGGATGGATGGATGGATGGATGGATGGATGGATGGATGGATGGATATCGGGGCTAACTTTTAAAGCATCTCCTTCATGTTGTACTAGTTATGGAGTGAAGTTAGCTGAATTTAAAAAAAAGAACATCATTATATTTTTAGCAATTTTTTATGTCAGTAGTATTAAATATTGAGTAAACAAACAGAAAATTGTGGTTTTCTCACATTTGTTAAACTTAGACATATTTATAAAACCTAACAAAAGACTGCTGCATAGAAAAAGAAAAAAGAAAAGAATAAAATATGTGAAACATTTAATCCCCCATGAACAGAGATATTCAGGGCAGCAGATTTTACTTGACACTCAGTTTCAACAAAGTGGACAGAAATAGTGATATAGCTTTCTGCTGTCAGTCTACAATCAGTGGTGAGAGCGACACTTTGAGCTGTTAGTTGTGCTTTGAATTCGGCTACTATCTTGTTGTAGCGCACCTCTAAGCAGGTGGATATGGTTCTTGAAGGAATGTTAAAACTTGGCTCCATGAAGTGCATTAATTCACGGAAGCCCTCAAAATCAACCATGCTTATTGGCATCATGAATTTTTCTGTTACAATTTTTCTGCATAATGCTTTCTATTTTTCTGTCATCACATCCTCGCCCTTGTGGCACATCAATAATTTTTGGTTGAGAAGTTGATGCTGCTCTGCCATGCAGCATGGCTGAATGAGCACTGTTAAGGTGAAACTTAAGGAGCTTGTCATGTATTTATATTTCTGAACAGAACTTTATAAAAAGCATCTTGCATCCCACACCGGGCTATGTTTGGACCATTTCACTTTCCTGTTCAGAGATGCGCCCTCCGCCATCTTTGTTTCTCTTACAACTGACTGACCAGCGGCACTCTCTTCTGGATGGTGGCCAAACTACAACACTGAAAATTAGGTTTAAGCAGACAATATTAATCAATTAGAACTAATTTTAATCTAACAAACCATTAATCAACAATTAATTGTAAGTCATTTGCAGACTACAAGGGAGGGAGGTTGGGGCGGGTTTGGGTGTGGTCACTGGGAGATAGGGTGGGGTACGCGCTGGATAGATTGCTTGGTGTCAACATGTGCAGTTTTTAAAAAATTCTTGAAAACTGTAGTGCTGTACAGTGTGACTAATATGTCCCCTTTGCATTTGAAAAAAACTGACTAAATATTGCACTGATGTCGCAGGTGTCTGACAATGTTGTGACCAAAGTCGACAGGAGTTGTGTTGGTCTTAGAACAGAGACTTTAGGTGACAGAAGAGAGCTGAGAGCTTTTTCCATGGTACAGCTTTCCTCAACATGTCTGTATTTCTATCAGCTGCATGACTTTACATCACGGCACTGATTGCCTATGTTGCATTCGAGCTGAGCGGATTGAAGTGGAAGCGAAGCAGAACAAGCTGCTGCTGCGCACATAATAAAATGCAAGTGAATTTATTTCAGAACTCTGTGCAGCAGGTTTTAGTGCCACAAAGAGGGAAAGCAAACTGGTCCTGATCACATTAATAACACTCAAAACAGTGTGCACCACCGTGACGTGCAGAGCAGGTTGTTGGACTTAAGCCATAGAGAGATTTTTCAGCAGCAGAAAGAGTTTGAATTAATAATGATATTTATTAATGTGCTTCAGACTTGCTGTTTTTAACCCTTGAGTAACTGCTGAGCAGGGGTGAATCCAGGAAGCTTTTAAAGAGGGCTAAATGGGGGCCAATGATGCTCTTGAGGTGTGTCACCAAAAAAGAAAAAAGAAACCCAGGCAGGAAGCAGGGCTGCAATGCAAAGTAAGTGACAGATATCAGACTCCCAACATAAAGGTCACACATTGACATTAACAAATATATAAAACACATATATCTCCTTAAGTTACTATTCATAAAAAAATGTCAACTTCTTCTCATCGGGGGGATAGTGGGGTGACCTAATTTGAGTTGGTTTAGTATATTTAGTATATTTAATTTTTTTCCTTTTCAAATTGCTCCATCAGACAATTGTAGCAATACTTGTCAGGCATATCATTGTTCCTTTCAGAAGCTGTAACCATAACAGGAACGACTGTAATGTATTGTATGTATACAATTCTTATCTTCCATGTTTAAAACACAGTGTAAAATGTTCAAATGTTAGAGGTCACTACAATATCCTTAATTAAATAGGTACAAATCTGAGGCATGCAATTACATTGTCCTATGTGTTTCAAAAATGTCCTGCGTGAAATATTTCCATGTCTGCCAATTTGTATAGCTTTCTGTTGTAATCTAAGGTTTTTGCAGTCAGAAATCTCTGGGAATGTTCATCCAGAACTTGACCTTCTGCATGTCTCAGTCCAGCAGTCCAAAACATTTGCAGTTTCTCCCTTGATTCCCTTGGCCTGTAATATTCCCATCAGGTTTTAGCTCCTGCTTTATGATTAGAAAGGTTGAATATTATATTTAACATTGTCTCTCCTGTTATCTACTATTTACTCCAGGACTACGTAAAGGTCGGTTCTGGATCACACCAGACCCGTACCACAATGAAGACAACATTCAAATTGGCCGGGAGGTCAAGATTAGCTGTCAGGTGGAGGCCACCCCTTCAGACGAGCTGCAGTTCAGTTGGCTAAAGAATGGTCGACCACTGAAGAGCTCTGAGCGAATGGTCATCACCCATACTGACCCTAACATCTCACCAGGAACCACCAACCTTGACATAATTGACCTAAAATTTACAGACTTTGGCACCTATACATGTGTGGCATCACTGAGAAATGGAGGAATCCCAGAGATTAGCATTGATGTAAATATTTCTTCCACTACAGGTGAGGCACTCACTGTAATTATGATTAGGTAAATCAGTGTCAACAGTCTTTTGGTGGCACCAAAAGTAGTTTCTCCAACATCTTTACTGACTTCAGACAGTAAGTATCTTTGTGATGGAAATTTAGTTTTCAGTTTCAATTCAGTTTATTTATATAGCACCATTTCACAACATGTCTCAAGGCACTTTATAAAGAAAAAAAGCTAATTCAGTTCAGTCTTACCGGCAGATCCTCAGTAGGGGTTGCACTAACTAGTTGACTAGTCGATTCTTTGAATTCTTTGTACTTTGATTCAGTGAATACGTGATTGATTACGTGGCAAGTCGACTAGTCGCAATCACATGACAAAACTGATTTTTCTAAGATGATGACAGACAAGGAACTAGATGAGTTTGTCATATAATTTGAATTGTATGAAAATATAAAGTAATTTACCAAAGGGGTACTGCAAACTCAGGCAAAGGCTACAGGAATAGGGGCATGTGGTGGCTGAGTGGTTAGAGCGGGCAGTGATAGAGAGGCTGCAGACCTTGACACGCTTGCCCGAGCTGGACTCCCATCCTCGGTTCCTTTGCTGCATGTCTTCGTGCAGACCCAGCAGACTGCATTGAGTCACTCACTTGCAGCTTTCACTCCTCCTGGATGAGCGACAATGAACAGTCGCTTGCATTGTTGACTTGGCAGTAATCCCCCATATTGAACATGCATGTAGCAACCGTTTTATGTTTTGCAGTTCTCATTTAAGAGAGCAATGTGACACATTGTTTTCTATGTATTTCTGGGTTCTGTTAACATCTGATTTTACAGAGGCATCAACATTTGTAAATGGTCACTTAAGTTAAATGTGGTGTATAACTATATATATATATATATATATATATATATATATATATATATATTTATATATATATTTTTATTATTATTATTATTATTATTATTATTATTATTATTATTATTATTTAATGTGGTATATTCTGACAGTTCAAGCAAAGCCAATGAATGTACAAACAGGTTACAGAACTTGGTAGAGAACTATTCTTGTCTGATAAACAACAACTTAGTTAAATCATACATTAATTTGGGAGAACTCAGACACTTGGTGTTTCAGAATACTGCTCACAATAATGTTTTTTTTTTGTTTGTTTTGTTTTGTGTTTTTTTATCTCTTCAGTTCCTCCTGAACTTAAAGTCCCCAAGGGGCTATCTCAACTCGTAGTTCTGGAAGGGGACACTGTAGACCTCCAGTGTTTGGTCTCAGGAAAACCCAAACCCATCATTATGTGGTCTCGGGTGGAGGAAAGCGGGCAAGCTGCAGCAGTAACACCTCTGATGCCCGACGGCTCAGCACAGGTGGAGAGCTATGATGGCATACTGAGAATATACAATGTGACGAGAAAGATGAGCGGGGCATACCGCTGCCAAACCAGCCAGTACAACGGCTTCAACGTCAAACCCAGAGAGGCCCTAATCCATCTAGTGGTGCAATGTGAGTAATGCACACTCAGTACACACTCATAATCAATTAAAGAAACATAACAGGAACCTGATGAAGATTTCCACATAACTACATAGAATGCTTTCTATATGACTTTATTTGAATGTTTCAACTTTCTAGACTTGAGCTGCCTCAAAAGAACCATGATCTGGATAATTCTTTTTCTATTTACAAAACACAAAAGTGTTTAGTAGTAAGTTGAAAAGAATGTCTAAATGCCCAGCTGACAAATAATAAAAAACACTGTAACGCATTACTTGATTGGAAAAACAGTATTTTGGCATCAAAATGCCATCAGTTTGCTATCAAAATTAATCTTTCTACATCCATTGCTCTCTCACATCTTCTGCCTTGACCGAAGCTCCTACTATGACCTAAAGGGTTTTGTGTGTATGCATAGTCATAGATGATACATTTTGAAAGCATAAATGTAGAAATAGGGTAGTCCACCAGTGGCCCACCATATTTTTATGTTAAAAACATTAAAAGTTGAAAGGAAATGTAATAATATGACTAGGTAATTATATTATTGGAAGACATTGTTGACAATACCTAAACACACAACAATAGTCTTAAACAAGACAGGAAAAATATAATTCATATAAATTATATAATTTTTTTGCACTTCAGTTAAATCCTAATTAAGTAATCCGCTATTGGCTTTGTCATTAAACAAGCTATGTAATGCTGGTCACATTTAGAGCCGACCTAAGGCATAAGTGGACTAAACTGCTGCTTAGGGCCCCCCAGACTTTCAGTGGCCCCCATACATGCTTGAATTTTAACACAGACCATACATCTATAATTTTAACATTTCTTTATTGAGAATGACAATGCAATTAAATCTGATTTAATGGTTTCAGCAGAGATAAATTAAAGTCTTAAATTGTTTAACATTGAAATTTAAGATTTAAAGGAGTTGGTAAGTTTACTTTGTAAAAGTGCAAAAAATAAATCTTCATAGTTTGATATTTGTGTTACCATAGCTACTGATGCTATGAGTTTAATCTTTATGTTTGAGCTCGGTTTCTTAACAAATACATTCTAGAAAATAAAAAAACAATTATCACTGATTGCTTTTAAGCTCGGTCAATTAAACTTGACCGCCATCTCCCAGATACCACCAAATCTGTATTGGAACAATGTTGGTGGTGATGTTTTTAGCAGGAAGAGGGGGCCCTAAATTATATTCTGCTTAAGCCCCAATAAAATCTTGGCCCAGCCCTGGTCAGAAAAATTGCCTAATTTGGACAATGCTAAGTATTTGTGTGCTTAACTAAATATACTTGCAGTATAAAATTTAAGTATTTCTTGTATTAAGTAGCTCTGTTACATGCATTCATTTTTTTTCTTTTTCAAAACATTCATTCCTCCATTTCAGGCAGGAAAAATGAACATTTTTGAACAATTATTCTTTCTGATTTTGGATTCTGTGCAGTTGGTAGGATTTTTGCTAACACTTTTTGTATTTGCTTGCTTGCTATGACACATAATCATAGCAACAAGGTGGTTTACAAAAGGGAGCAACTGATTCATATCACAAAAGTTGAAATAGTACAATAACTGAAGCAACAAATCCCAGAGGAGTTGAAAAGGAGGGGTTGTGGATGCAGAGCAGGAGCAAAGAGGAGAGAGAGAAGGAGGAAGTTCAAACCATCTTTGCCATTCTTCATAATGGGCAATGTGAGATCATTTAGCTAATGATGGTTGGATGAACTTAAGCCCTGACAAGGACTCAGCAAGAGTATCGGGAAGGCAGTGTTATGTGTTTTACTGAGACATGGCTGCAAGATCATATCCCCGACTACAACATCTCTCTATTGGTCTTCCTGACTATACAAGCAGACAGAGATTTAAAGAGCAGTGGGAAAAGAAAAGGAGGTGGATTAGCACTGCTTGTCAACAACAGATGGTGTCATACAGGACATGCTACTGTGAAGTGCCTCTGCAGCCCAGATATTGAACTGTTGGCAGTGAGTTTCCATCAGTGATATTTACCTGATATTTACCAGTATTTTGGTAGATGTTTACATTCTACCCTCACTTGTTGTCAACAATCTTTGTGAAGTCATCAGTTCAGTTGCTTGCTAAGATATAGACACAACACCCCACTACATTTGTGGCAATATCTGGTGATTTTAGTCATGCCCCACTCTGCTATGCTGGCAACATTTCAACAGTTTGTCAGCTGCTCTACCAGAGAAAACAAGATATTGGATTTGTTTTATACAAATTTCAAGGATTTATATATCTCCAAAGCAAGACCTCCTCTGGGAAAATCAGATCACAATCTTGTTTTTCTCTGCTCAGTATATAGACCTATTGTTGAGAGAAAACTTCTAAAGAAGAGAACTTTGAGAAAATGGTCAAAGGAAGCAGGAGAAGCCCTGCAGGGTTGTTTTGAGGCTACCGATTGGATTTCTCTGTGCAAGCCACATGGAGAGGACATCAGTGCCATAACTGTGTGTGACTGACTATAGAAACTTCTGTGTGGACAAAACCATCCCCACCAGAACAGTGAGATGCTTCCCTAATAACAAACCCTGGATTACCAGTGAGCTGAAGGAATTGTTAAACAAGAAAAATGAGCCTTCTTGAAGGGAGCCAGGGAATTTTTGAGGAGTATACAGAAGCAACTCAAAGTCCAGATTACAGACAGCAAGGAGGAGTACAGGAAGAAGCCGGAGAGCAAATTACAAAATAAGAATATCAGAGATGTGTGGTCAGGGATAAAGAAGATCACAGGCTCCAATCAAACAGGGGATGAGATGGATCATGGGTGCCCAAGTCCAGTCCTCGAGAACTACTATCCTGCCACTTTTAGATGCATCCCCGCTCCAACACACCTCAGTCTAAAAGCTGAATTCCCTCACCAACAGTAACTCAGCTCTGCAGAGGCATGGTAATGAGCCATTCATTTGATCCAGGTGTGTTTGAGAAGGGATGCATATAAAAGTTGCAGGCTGGTAGCTCTTGAGGACTGGACTTGGGCACCCCAGAGACTGATGGAAGTCTGGGGAGAGTAAATAAGCTGAACACATTCTTTAACAGGTTCAGTTCAGGAACAAGCTTATCATCCTCCTCTCCTGCCCCCAGCCAAGTGTGCATCCCAGCCTCCTTTGACCTACAGTTTTCCTGTCACAGCTCGGATGTTTTATATTTCACCTCAGTCATGGACTCTTCTGTGTCCACTAGTTTGTTTTCAACCAAATCAGGAGATGCTGCTGCTTCCTTTGCCACCCCCTCCCACTTTTCTAACTTGAGAAGTCAGGCTGGAGAAACTGAACTGGAATAAAGCTGCAAGTCCAGATGGTATCAGCTCCACTCGAGTAAGCAAACTGCAGGACCCCTGCAGTTTGCTTATCACCGTGGAGTTGGAACTGAAGATTCAATCATACACTTGCTTCAACAAACTCACTGTCATCTGCATAAAGCAGGCATCACTGTGAGGGTCGTGTTCTTTGATTTCTCCAGAACATTTAACACAATTCAGCCTGAATTGCTTTGTCAAACTCCAAAAGACACAGGTGGAACCTCAACTGTTGCCTGGATCAATGACTACCTGACAAGCAAACCACATGATTTGCCTCCACCTCACCATCCTCACTCTTCATTCCACTTCTGTCCTCGTTTATAGCCTAGTAACCCCCTGTCTTGACTATCGTAGTTCTCCCACATAAATCCCTCCATAAACTTCAAATAGTTCAGAACTCTGCTGCACCATTTTGCCCCACCTTACCTGCTTGAAGCTTTAATTTTGTCTTGAATTTAAACAACAACATTTAATTTTCCTTTGGGATTAATAAAGTATTTTTGAATTTGAATTGAATATGAATATACAGCCAGGTTTGAACTGAGCACACTAATAACTAGTTATAATTGGGTCAAAGATTTACAGTGGTTTTGCACTTTTGAACAAAAAGACACTCTTTACTGGATTGTGTTTGGCAGCTGAACAGTCTCCTATTTCTCCCCTGTATTTCAGTCACTCCGACTGTGGAGCCTGTTTACATGGAGGTCCGTCAGGCACTTGGTCGAGCGTTCAGCCTCACCTGTAACTTACTGCAAGCTTACCCAGCTCACCACCTGCAGTATGAGTGGAAACTGGGCTCACGCCTGCTCACTGTTGGTCAGTTTAGTGACCAAAGACATGACACCAGCTACCATGTTAAGGCTCTGAACCGGGAGGGCTATGGCGAGTACACCTGTGACATCACTAATGAGGCAGGGGCAGGTCGGTGCACCTTCCGACTTACAGGTGAGCCAGTTTGAATGGTATGATTCGTTTGTGTTTAATAAAATATGACAGTGTGTGTGTGTGTGTGTGTGTGTGTGTGTTTGCTGTGAAGGAGAGGTTATTGGAGGTTTTCATCAGCGGCTGTAATGTCTCACATAAAACGTGATGCTTGTTTTGTAGTTCTAAAGACCATATTAAAGTGTAACTAACCCCAAATCAACTTTACTTGCTGATGAACTGTCTAAATAGGTTATTTTGGATTCTATCTTTATGTTTCTGTGTAAATTTTTACATTTTTGTGTAAATTTGTTTAGTTTGGCAATATTTTGCCTAAAACTATCTCAGCTCTGGTCTGATTCGGTCGAACAGTTCTTAGGCAGTTGAAGTTTCCTATTGGTTACAGCAGAACAGCAAAATATTTTCCTCAAATGTGTTTTTTACGCTTTTTAAGCTTACCATAATTTTTAGGCTTAATCTTCCATAAAACTCTACCCTTTCAGGGAATTCATACATAAGTAACACAATTATATTATGAATATTTTTCAGCCAACAACCCCCCTCAGTCCTGGGAAGTGTTCCAGATTTCATCAGGTTTTACCCCAAAAACTGACTAACTTAAAGAAACAGCAACAGCAACAAGCAATAATCCATTATGGATCATTACACCGCTCCCCACAACAAAAAGTTAATTGTCCTCGAGGGGAAAGCACAGTACCTGAGGCGTGGAGGCAGCTGACGTTGCCTCCTTCGCCTCTGAAGGGCAGTAGGAACGGTAGGGAACTGAGGGGAAGAACAAGAAGGAAGGGTGGGGACATGTCTAACTGGGACTCCAGCTGTGCTGGGGTGCAGTATGGGGGATTTGCACACATCTCTCAGAGAAAGGGGGAAGAAAATGATCTTTATATGGGGCCATCCTGTCTCTGTGCAGCACAATTTTCCTGCCTCTAGGTGGCAACTGTTCTCTATAAACCACTTCCCCAACTTGTTCCAGGACACTGCAGGATCCAACTCAATTGCTATCCAGTTTAGGACATCGTTCTTTTTTCCCCTTCGGGTTGTAGACTCATACTCGCTCTCCAGCAAGGAAGTGCCTCCCTTCAGTAGTTATGTCATAATTCCTCTTTTGTCACAGTCCTGCCTTTGCCAGCTGGTCCCGAGCATAGGAATGCACTGACTCCAGTTGGTCCTGCAGCTTCCATGCCTAACTTGGATCCGGTGATGCATCTAGTGCATCAGCGGGCTTCCCAAAAGCCAGCTCAGCAGGGGTCCTTAGTTCTCTCCCTAACTTGAGCAGGGTGGGTGTACACTGGGTGGAGTCTTCGACTGCTGACCTGTTGGCCATGAGGACGAGTAGGAGATGGGTGTCCCAGTCACGTTGGTGCTCTGACATGAGGATGGCTAACTGCTGGGCTAGTTTCCTGTTAAACCTGTCCACTAGGCCATTACTCTGGGGGTGAAGTGGTGTGGTGTGGGTCTTCATGATGTCTACAGCCACTTGCTCTATCAGTGCTGGTTGCTGCTAAAGTTGGGCATGGAACTTGTCCAGTGGCCCTTTGTGAGAGGAACAGGAATCACAGCTGCAACAGAAGTCCTCCACATTTCTACCCTGCTGACCCCAATAGTAACCCTGATGGAGGCAATGTGGAGTCTTTGACATACCAAAGTGGCCAGAGCTTCTACTCCCATGGCAGGCTTCAAGTAAAGCTGATCTTAACAACCTGGGAACCACAACTAGCCACCTTTCTTCTCCTGTGGCAGGATCTTTCCAGGCATGCTGCAGCACTCCCCTGTCCAACCTTAGAGCATTGAACTTGGCCCACAGCCCTTTGATGGCAATAGAGAGCCTGGTGACCTCATCCCAGTTAGGTCGCTGTTCATTCTCAAGCCATTGTAGGACTGACAGCAGATCAGTGTCTTTCTCCTGCTGGACCTTCCATTCTGCCATGTCCACCACTAGGAGTGCCCTGCAGGAGAGCTGTGTGGCATTATCTGTTGCTGTGAGTTCACTCTCCTTCTCTTCACGCCCCTCACAATAATGGCAGCCTATTACAGCACATTGGCGTCAGGATAGAACATCTGCATTGGAATGGTGTGCCCCTGCTCTGTGCTCCACAGTGAAATTAAAGACCTGGAGCCCTCCAGCCAGTGAGCTACCTGCCCCTCTGGTTCTCTAAGACATAAGCCACTAGAGGGCAGCATGATCAGTCCTGATGATAAAAGGTGTGCCACATAGGTAGTCCTTAAAGTGCCTCAGTGCCATCACTAAAGCCAGGAGCCCACTCTGTGACACAATAGTGTCGCTCACTCTTGTTCAGGACCCAGCTGAAGTACGTCACCACCGTCTCACCCTCAGGTCCAACATGTGACAGCACAGCTCCCGGTCCCACACTACTTGCATCTGTATCCAAGACAAATGCTAGGGCGGGGTTACGTGGGGGAAAGAATTGGGGACTGTGTCAGGGATCTGCATAGGGTGTCAAACGCCTGTTGACAGTCCTGGGTCCAGCTGAAGTTGCAGTCCTTTTGCAGCAGGTGAAAGAGTGGTGCAGCTATAGAAGAGAAGCCCTTCACAAATCTCCTGTAATATGAGGCCAGTCCCAAGAAGCTTTTTAGTTGGGTCTGGTCTGTGGCAGTGGGCCAGTCCTTAACAATCTGCACTTTTTCTTCCAGTGCTAATGCCCTCATGACACAGCTTGTGACCAAGAAACTCCACCTCCCTCCTCATGAAGTGGCACTTGCCAGGGTGCAACTTAAGGCTTGCGGCACTCACTCTCTCCATCACCTGTCTCAGGGCATCCAAGGTGGTTCCAAGAGAGGTCCCATGCATTAGAAGGTCATCCAGGTAGACCTGACACTGCTGTCTTGGGACACCAGCCGACACACCATCCATAAGCCTCTCAAAGGTGGCTGGGGCATTGAACAGGCCAAAGCTCAGGACTCTGAACTACCACAGTCCTCTGTTCATGCAAAAGGCTGTCTTTGGTCTGGATTCTGGTGACAGTGGCACCTGCCAATAACCACTTTGCATGTCCAGGGTGGAGAACCAAGAGGACCCTGCTACCAAGTCGAGAGACTCATCGATTCTGGGCAGGGGAAAAGAGTCCTTTTTAGTGACTTTTTTAAGTGGCCTGTAATCTATGCAGAAGCATATTTGTGAGCTATTCTTCTTGGGCACCATCACTACAGCAGATGCCCAGGAACTTTCAAATGGCTCTGTGATGCCCATCTTTAACATCTCACTCGGCTCTCGGTCAGCAGCCTCCTGATGAGCCAGAGGAAGACAACGAGGGCTCACTTTAACAGGATGAGCATCACCGGTGTCAATAACTTCATCCATCAAATGTGTTAGGCCTACATAACTTTCTTTAAGGGGGAAAATGTCTTTAAAGTCCAGGAGCATCTGCCATAGACTTTCATGATGCTGATGAGTCAGCCCCCTCACAGTTCTTGGACCAGACGTTCCTTACTGCTGACAGCCTCTGCTCCTCATCAGTTTGCTATTCAGCTGGTGATAATGCAGGGGAATCCGAGGTGCAAGCAGCTATTACAGCAGTGAATGGGCTTGAAGGTGGGTGTCTAAGCTGCACACTCTTCTCTTCCAGGAGTAATAGACAGCCTTTTCCGAGGTCCAGTACACTACCAATGGCTCGTAAAAAGTCCAGCCCAAGGATGCAGGCATCCTGAATGTCAGCCACTCAGGCAGCAAAAGGCATAGTTAGGTTTCCAACCTTAAACTAGAACATTTCCCTCCCTTTTAGGGAGGCCAGGTCACCAGTCACTGTCTTAAGCTGCACATCAATTGCTTGCATGGCAGTTCCAGCTGGAATGATGTCGGATCAGACTAGTGTTGCACTGGACCCCGTGTCAAGGAGTGCTGTGCAGGACACCCCACAAACCATCACCGGAATGTGGCAAAAGCCATCACCTTGGGTCCAGCCTACAATAATGACTATGCCAGGTGATAATGGGGGTGGTGTGAGGGTGCTGGGCTCAACAGCCCATGTACTCCCACCTATGTGGGCCCCTGGCCGTTTCCCTGTACCACTGTAAACCTGGGACACTGTCTGATGAGATGTCTGCCACATGTTTGCTACATCCCCAGCAGCTTTGTGGTCAGCGGCGTGGACCAGCACAAGGAAAAAGTGACTGAAGGGCAGCCATCTGGGTCATTCATACCATCCTGCATTGTATTGGACTTCTGTGCTCATCGTGGAGGGTGTCCGTATGTGCTCTTGGCACCAAGACACTTTAGGCCGCAGTTTGATGATCAACTTTGTTGTCATCTTATCTGATCTGTGGCCGCATATCTTGGATATTCGGGTGAAGGGAGGGGTAGAGCTGATCACTGACCATTAACAGGTGGTGAGTTGGCTCTGATGGTGGGGAAGGATGCTGGTCAGAGTCAGACTTGAAAGGCCTAAACATATTGTGAGGGTCTGTTGGGAATGTTTGGTGGAGTCTCCTGTCAGACTGAACCTCAACTCCTACCTCCACGAGAGCTTCAAACATATTCCGGGGGAGGAGGGGGACATTGAGTCTGAGTGGGCCATGCCTCCATTGTCAAGGCAGCTTACCAGAGCTGTGGCCCCAAAGTTGTTGATGCCTGTCACAGCAACAATCTTCAAACCCACTGGTGGACACTGGTGGTAAGGGATGCTGTCAGGCTGAAGATGGAGTCCTATGGGGTCTTTTTGGCCTGTTGGACCCCAGAAGCAGCTGATGGGTACCAGCAGGCATTAGCAGTATGCAGCTTGGGTGGTTGCTGAGGTCAAAACTTGGGCATGGGAGGAGTTTGGAGAGGCCATGGAGAACAACTTCCATACGGTTTTGAGGCGATTTTGGTCTACCTTTGGTCTACCATCCTGCATCTTGGGGGGGAAGTGGTGGACCACCAACTCTGTTTATGGTGGTGATGGTGTGCTGCTGACCTCAGCTCCAGATGTCATGGATCGGTGGGCAGAATACTTCGAAAACCTTTTCAGTTCCACCAACACCTCTTTCACTGAAGAAGCAGAGGTTGGGGACCTTGGGTCAGGCACTCTAATGTCTGGCGCTGAGGTCACTGAGGGGGTTAAAAAAACTTCTTGGTGGCTTGGCCTCAGAGTTCCTTAAGGCTCTGGATGCTGTGGGGTTGTGTTAGTTGACACGACTCTCCAATATTGTGTGGACATTGGGGGCAGTTCCCCTGGATTGGCAGACCAGTCTTGGTGGTTCAAAAAGGGGGACCGCAGAGTGTGTTCCAACTACAGGGGGATCACACTCTTAAGTCTCCCTGGTAAGGTTTATTCAGGGGTTCTGGAGAGGAAGATCCACTGGATAGTTGAACCTTGGATGCAGGAAGAGCGATGTGGTTTTTGTCCTGGTTGTTGAACACTGGACCAACTCTACACCCTCAGTAGGGTCCTGGAGGGACATTCTTCCAATAAATCTTAATTTGTATGCAGACCAATAAAAACCATTTTAACACAGAAATGAGGGATTAGTGAAAAGTATGTTTAATCCCTATTTACAGAGTCCAAGAGAAAAATAAAAAAGATTTATGGATATGGTGAAAGAGGACATGAAGTTAGTTGATATGAGGGTAGAGGATGCTGAAGACAGGACTAAATGGAGACAGATAATTCCCTGTGGAGTACCTGAAGGAAAAAGCTGAAAAAGAGGAAGATGTTTAATCTGCCAAAAGGGTGTTATTTTTTACAGGTACTTTTAATCCGACAAACAAGTCTCATCAGAACAAATATTTCAAATCATTGTATATGACTGTTTTCCACAAAATAACTTGACTGTTTATTACATTGTTAGAGTTAACTGAATAAAATAAAAAATATTTTAATTAAATACCATTGTGCGCTCTCCCCCACCTATTTCCACTTTTCTATAATTATCTTTTCAGGTTGCATTGTCATTTCCAGCTCTGCTTAAGCATATGTAGTGCTTTGGTTTCATTGTTTTCCAATGGCTCCTTTCATTATGCTACCTGTTTTTTCCAGTATGCTATGCTGCTTGTTTTGAAGTTTATTTCAGTGCCAAAATGAAGACTATTGCTCACCCAGCCACTTCCCTGTCGCAGGAGGCTCTATCCATTCCGAAGCCAGCTACTGAACTGATTAATGATAGGCTGGCACCGGTAACTGAGCGGCTGGTGCAAATAAGAAAGGAACTACTTGCTTGCTTTGGAGAGGCTGGTTATTAGCATACCTAGCCGGATCACCCACTGGATTGCCTTCTTTCTCTGCTGGCCATTAGGACGGATAGGCTACCGTTAGCATTGAATATACTTGCGTTAGCGTGGGATAGGCTGACAACTGGCATGCCTTCGGTGGTCACCAGCAACTCCTATTTCTTCTTTAAAGGAAACACTTTAAAAAGAAAAACAGTTGGCATACAATATCTGTAAGCATCATACGTTAGACACATTGACGTGTTCTTATGACGGTTTAACGTAATCCAGTGTGACACCAAGCATAAACATACTGTATAATACAGAGCTGAAGTTGGCTTCCGATTGAGGCTTCTGATTCGACAAATGGCTAAAAGGTGATTCAACCCATTTTTTTCTATTTATTTTAATTAAAGCTCCACTCAATAACAATCCCACCCTCCTATCTGTGCTTGGATCCAACTTTAAACCTACCAAACATAACAGAAACTCCTTATGGATTATTTTTCTTTTTAATACAGTTTTGCCACTTTCTCAAAAGGACTAAATTTTAGTAAACCAGAAGTATCTATAAATAAAAACTATTTTACAACCTTGTACTATTATGGTAAAAGGTATGATATAAGATTTCATAGTAAATATAGTTTGCTCAGGGAACAATGATTTTTTTCTACATGGCATAACAAAGTTTGAATAGCTTGTCAGCATAGTTAAACCTTTAATGCATATAGTTGATGACACCGCTGGTGGGGGAAGGAGGTTCCTAACCACTATCTCACACAGTGCACTAAAATGCCTCTGCTGTAAATTACGCAGCACATTTATGCTGCACAACAGAAATAAAGAAACAATTACAGCTTGACTGTTTGGAGTGGCTAATTAGGAATCTCACAAGTAGAAATCCAGAGTCCATGAAAATTTTTTTATTTTGGTCATTTTTAAATTTACCTGATTGAATAAACCTGAATCAGATAAATGCTTTATTACCAAACCACTGCAGAGTTTTATGAGTCACTAAAGAGGTAATTTAACCATTTGAATCAGTCATCTTGGAGCAAGGACACATGTAAAATATGTAAGCCAATGGTGGTTAGTTTTTGAAAATACTGCTGTCTCTTATACAGTATGACCATATGTAAAAGTGGAATCCAATTCTTCAGTAGTTCCTTGAGAGCTCTTGAAAAGCGACTTCAAACAGAAAGATTTGTGTTCCATGAATTTACAAGAGCAGTCATCTGAGTCCAACTCAGCAGTTGTGGTCTCATGCATGGCTGAGTGTTCTGGAGAGATTCTAATTCTATTCTTTTAGTCATATTTCTGTCTTGTCCTGATGAAAGCTTCCATGAAAAGACACCCAGTCAAATTTCCTCTAAAACCTGCTGACATGCTAAGCCTCTTAACTGGGCCAGCTGCCAAGCAGTAGCACATTCTGCAGTCAGCAGCAGAAAGTTTTTCAAATGATGGAATTATAAACTGGGTGGGAGGAAGCTAAGGAAAGGTGATTTTAAAAAAAATGACAGTTTGTGGTGACCCTGTCATTTGATGAGTTGTAGCATCACAGAGGATTTCAAATATATTAAGGTCTTCCTAATCCTGCTGGGACTAATGAGACAACAGCAAAGCTTCAGTGTTCAACTTGAAAAACTAAACCTCACTACATAGCAAGGCTGTTCCCCATATCTTCAGTATGATGGGAACAGAGAAAAACGCCATAATCCCCAAGTCTCACAAGTACACCCCAAAAACAAATATGACAAACCCTGAAATTTAAAGTGTATACCATGACAATTATTATTATTATTATTATTATTATTATTATTATTATTATTACAAATATTGTAACATAACAGTCTTTTTATCGAATAAAAGTTAAATGCAAATATATTATGAGAGTAAAGCACATTGAACATTAAAGCTGTAGTATGTAACTTT
This sequence comes from Anableps anableps, assembly GCA_014839685.1. Lineage (NCBI taxonomy): Eukaryota > Metazoa > Chordata > Actinopteri > Cyprinodontiformes > Anablepidae > Anableps > Anableps anableps. Next base: position 3,512,948 of record CM026080.1, on the reverse strand, counting down.
GCACCACCCCCGACCTAAAACAACCAATCAGAACCAGAACAAAGGTATTACTGCTGTCAATCATTCTCGTGTACACTCCACTAAATGTGCTAATGGTGAAGAAACAACTTATTGTTCCAGGAAAACTGTTTATCTGCTGTCATTGTTAGCCATGCTAACTAGCCTTAGCCTTAGCATTTTTTGCATGGTACCAATAATCTGGTACCATGCATCTCTCTTTTTAAAAGGTTAATGAGATGTTGTACATTGTCTCTATGTAAATAAATAAATAGTATACGGTATATAGATCATATCAGCTCCAGCAGCCTAAGCCTTATGGTAACCTAAGCCACTGTAGCAATAAATCCTTTACCTGAAATAGAAAGTCATGTCACCATAAACATGTTGGAAAAGTCAATAAATGCTCAGAGTGGAGAAAGCTAATGGCTAGTCAGACATACATCTTTCTTTTATTCCTTTCTGCTACAGCCTCGATCACACATAAACAAATGCAAAATAGGCGATGACATCATCAAGCGACTTTTGGGATAGCAACTAACTACTTTCCTTACTGAGGAGTTTGCAACAGTGTTAAGGACATAAAGCTTCTTGTTTGTAAATATTAAAAGAAGTGTTTTGTTGGTATTTCAAATTGTTTTTCTTTAAAAGACATCATCCCCTCATTAAAAAGATGATGATGGTGGCGAGGGTGGTAGAAGTTCATCCTGTAATCGGTGGGTTGCTGGTTCAAGCCCCTCTCCATCATAGTGTCCTTGCGCAAGACACTTCACCCTCCTTGCCTGCCGGTGGTGGTCAGAGGGACTGGTGACACCTGTACATGGCGTCCTTGCCTCTGTCAGACTGCCCCAGGACTGCTGTGGCTACAATCCAGTAGCTTGCCACTGTCAGGGTGTGAATGTGTATATGAATGACTGAATATAGTGAAAAGTGCTTTTGGTCCTCTGGACTTAAAAAAGCGCTATATAAGTACAGGCCATCTACTATTTACATATTTTATAAAGATCATTTTTGTTGCCCAAATCTGGAGTCTTACATCAATATTTCCTGGTTTAAATTGTACATTTCCCCAGATAGTGCTCAATTTGGAAATATTATTTCATATTCCAGACTATGGGATTATGAGATCCAGAATTTAATTGCTTTAAATGACCAGTACATACAAATTTAGTGGTGATTTCATTGAACTTAATTCAATATCCATCCAAGACAGATTATTTTTGGCTGAGAAGTAAAACTTTCTCAGTTGTGGTTCTAAATAATACCAGTAAAGGTTGGGACATTTCAAATCCTACCATGGAATGGTGGATACAACGAGTGCTGTGTGGTTGTCCTGAGCCAAAGGTACTTTGCATGAGTTGGTCTCAATGGTTTAATTGTCAAAGCTTAAATATCTTAAAAGAAATCATGGTTTACCTTTCTCTGTGCTAGTGTCATGAAAATGGTCAAAAAAGGTGTTAGCTATAAAACTAATATCAGCTTGACGGCTTTCACTAACATGTTAACCCACAGTAATGTACTCCATCTAGTATGCAAACAGCAGTGTATAGGCTAAGATTTGCTAAAATGCTAAGGTTAGTTGAAATGTTGTCAGTAGCATGTGGGCAATCACTAGCATATTAACTAAGGTCAACTTACTTTATTCAGTATTTAAAATTTTGCATTTATATCAAAATTAGCTCAAATGCTAAGTTTAGCAGTATTTCCCACTGGGTCCTGATCCGGAGGGGGATACTGGAATACTAGTGTGTAACAATTTATGTTTCGTGGAATCCTGCACTCACACATTCTCGATGAAAACATCACAATACCTGGCTTTAAGACCATTTTGGCTGACAGAGACATTATGAGTAAGTAAGTAAACAGAAGAGGAGAGGGGGGGCAAATCCAGTGCCATCATCATGTCAAGCTTGGTCTTCCCAGGCATCTGATAAAAGCCAAAATTAATCCTAATATTTTCCTTCACTGAAGACAGGGCTGGTTGAATCTCTCTCTTTCATTTTTACTATTTCCTCGTTGTTTTGGTGCTTTCAGCACATGCGTGTGTTACAGTACCTGCTGCGTGGTGACATCAGGACGTCTTGCGTAGTTATAAAATAGAGGCAGACAGCCAGCAGATTTGTTTTATTTTATAAAATAAATTTTGGAACATTTAATGTCGATTCTTAATCGTAGTAAATGAGAATCACGATTCTTTTGTGAGTTAATTTTTTGGCACACCACTAATGTACATGCTAAGAAACGTCTCTGCACCCAGGACATTGAACTACTGGCTGTGGGATTACGGCTGTATTATCTGCCACTGAAGTTTACGTCCACCATTGCAATCACTGTTTCCATCCCTTCATCAGCTGATGTCATGGTAGCATGTGATCCATCAGCATCATGACTTTATTGGCTAAGCACCCGGGCACATTCAGTTATTACAGAGGATTTCAATCATGCTGCACTGGACACTTTCTTCCCTTTCACCAGAACATTTAAAATGCAATGGATCTTCCATATGCTAATACCAAAGATGGATACAGCGCCAACCCCCCTTGGCAGATCAGATCACAATCTGCTTCTGTTGTGTCCACACAAGGTCATTGAGGAGATGGACACAAGATGCTTCTGATGCACTTTAGGACTGTTTTGAGACAACGGACTGTGACCTACATGGGAGAATATTGACAACATGACGGACTACATCACAGAATACCTCAGATTCTGTGATGACACCACCCTTCCAGCCCAGACCATATGCTGTTTCTCCAATAACAAGCTATGGATGACCAGTGACCTGAAGGGACTGCTGAACAAGAAGAAGGCTAAGATACAGCAGAACAATTTGAATGTGTGGACAAGAATGAAGCACATCATTGGGTTTCAACGGGAGAGACAGACAGCCAGCAGGGAGCCTGGAGAGAGCTGATGAGTTGAATCAGTTCTTTAATAGAGTCCACTCTCTGTCTGTAATCCCCTGCTGACCATCAGCCTGTGGTCCTCACATCTCATGTGATAAAAGGTTCTGAAGAGACTGGTCTTAGCCCACTGGAGGCCACAGGTGAAGCCAGTCATGGACCTCCTGCAGTTTGCTTATCAGTTCCACTTAATAGTCATCTACTTGCTGCAAAGAGCTCATTGCACTTGGATGGTGGAGAAAGCACTGTGAGAATCACATTCTTTGATTTTTCCAGTGTTTTTAACACCATTCAGCCACTGCTGCTAGGTGATAAAGTGATGGGTGTCAGTAGCTTAGTAATCTCTTGGACGACTGACGACCTGACAAGCAGGCTACAGGCTACGTTTGCACAAAACCACTGTCTGAAAACTGTTGGTATTTTTGGATGTTGAGTAGGGAAAAGTTCCACGTTTAGACAAGACGGCAAAGACACCTTGAATCTGCTGTAGTTGTCAAGCCAGGCAACTATATGCAATGTGATGTTAGAATGTTGTCGAAACGTGCATGCACTTTTGACCCTCACCTTCCACCTCACTAGCTTCCATCTAATTTAGAAAACGGTCTCCAATGAACCAAATGCACAGCAAATCCCGTATGCCCAAATTAACACTGTCAGGTTTCATTTCAACACTTTTAAAGTGTCTATATGGGTCCACACCAGAGAGTGTTAATTTAACTTTTTTTTGGAGAATTGTCTTCATGCTCTGATTCAGATAGTTCTTTGCTCCCTTCCAGGTCCATTTTTCCTGTCCCTGAGTTTTGTAAGTTTTGCTTATTAAATTTCTTATTGATGCTTCTCATCAATGGCTGTCTGCACAATGGCTCTACTTCTGTCTCTTCACTATGAAACTTGACGGACTGCCGTAGTTTCTCTGTGTATGAGCAGAGACCGAGAGTGAGCACGCTTGTTTTTTTTGTTTTTGCCGCTTCTGCGTGCATGTCTTTGGAGGAGCATTGATGGGGAAACGCAGACTGACATAACACCTGTTACAACACAGGAAAGTACCCATATGCACCGAACGCTGGAAATAAGTCCTGGTACGCTGAGGGGTAAAATTTAGAAGTGGTGGTACTATGTACCGGTCCGTACCGGCCCACTTAAAGCACTGGCTCTACCTGAGCTACACTTCCGCGTGAGCAGAGAAATCTTGCAGTAAGCATCATGTCAATTATGAGTATACATTTTTTGATAACATTTTACTGTATGGAAATTTCCATTTTATTATATTTCATACTCGCTTATGTCAAGAATGTTGTCAGTTTTCAGTATGTCATACTGCTGCTGGCCAACAAGTTACAAATTCTGGGATCAATAAAGTACATCTTATCCTATCTTTTGTGTAGAAGTAATGATTAAAATGCATCCTACTAAAGGAAGCTTGGATCTAACAGATCCACCACAGCTATGTTAATGGCAATCTGAAAGTAAATGGTAGGCTTGGTTTTTGAAATTCAACAATGCCCAAAATATATTTCTCTTAATTGTACTAATCGTCAGTTTTATTCGTTCATTTTTTGTGTCTTGTTTTAATGAGATCTCTGTTTGTCCCCTTCTCTGATCCACGGCCACTACATTTCCTCAGGGAAAGCCTACAGTCCAGAGTTTTATCATGACACCTACAACGCTCTGTGGCAGAACAGACCTCAAGTCTACGGCTTCAAACTTCAGTGGACTCAGATGGAGCCCAACGCTGTGGATCGAATTATGGCCTACAGGCTCAGCATCAGGCAGGTCAGACTCCTAGATCATATATAAACTACAAATTTACGATATTCAGCATGGTTTTGACCACTTATCAGTGATTTTACGTAATATGAGGATAGAGTTGAAAAGGGGTGGAAAATTTCCCAAAATTTTACAAAAACTTTCCAGAAACATTTGATGGTATGTTATTTTAGGGTATTTGGAAATATTCCAAAATTAATCAAGCTGTATTATATCAGAACAGAAATACAAATATTTGGTTTTATTTTAAGCAGACATCCAGATAAAATGATACAGTTGAAAAGTTAGAACTCTATCAGCTTCAACCCTACCTATTTAAAATTAAGTCAGATGATTTAAAAAGTCACAAACGCCATATATTTTCAGAAATAGGCTTCTTCCTGGGTCTCATCAAATTATTCCATGAAAATTGTGGTCTTGATTCAGAATTGTACAAATCATCTGTGCATGAGAAGGAGGATTGCATATAGTGCATGTAGTGGGTGTGGACTCAGCACTCCTCTTACAAAGGGGTAATGAGGCTGCATGTGATTGAAGGGATTTAATAGCCAACATTTAATGCTTTTAAATTCCAGGTTTATACCTAGTAATTTTCATAAACTTGCTTTGATTCCAATGGAAAGCTTACAACTTAGAAATTCATGGACTGTTATTATTATATATGCATATGTTGTTTGTTGCTGTGGATTCTCTGTTTTGTTTTCTATTTCTCCAGGTTTAGAGGCAGACTTCAAGGGTGTTGACTTGTGTTATCTTTATGCTTTTTTCTCTCCTCTACTTCTATCTCCTTCTTTCCCTTTAAACCTTTCCTCCATCTTTCTCTCTTTCCTTTCCCCTTTTTTTGTCTTTGTGTTCATTACATTTTAAACAAACCCAAAGCAATTTTTAATGAAGTTTCATATACACTGCTTTAAAAAAAAGGGGGACACCTAAATAAAACAATGTAACTCCAAATCAGTCACACCTTTGTGGAATCAGTGTCACCAGTTAGGTAGTAACACTTATTGTGAATCAATTTTACCTGCTGCTGTGCAAATGGAACATACAACAGGTGGAAATGAGAGGCAGTTAGCAAGACAACCCCTATAAAAGAATGATTCCTGCAGGTGGTGACCACAGGTCATTTCTCTGTTCTCATCCTTTCTGTTTGAACTTTCAGTCACTTTTTCATTTTGTCAGTATTGTCACGCATAGAGGCATCATGAGGCGTTTTTTACAGCCCACTGAAATTGCTCCAGCAGTGCAGCTAATCCAAGACAGAACATCAGTGTGAATGGTGGCAAGAAGATTTGCTGGGTCTCTCAACACAGTGTCCAGAGCATGGAATAGGTACCAATAGATAGGCCAGTACACCAGGGTTTTGGAGGGGCTGTCGGCCGTAGGAGGGCTACAACACAACAGCAGGACCGCTACCTCGTTCTTGCGCAAGGAGGAACAGGAGGTCCACTGGTAGGGCCCTATAAAATGACCTCTAGCAGGCCACTAATGTGCATGTTTCTACTCAAACTGTCAGAAACAGACTCCATGAGGAGGGCGGTATGAGGGCCTGACATCTACCTATAGGGCCTGTGCTTACAGCGCAACACTGTGCAGAACGATTGGCGTTTGCTAGGGAACACCAAAATTGGCAGATTTGCCACTGGCACCCAGTTCTCTTCATGGATAAAAGCAGGTTCACACTGAGCACATGTGACAGACGTGACAGAGTCTGGAGACACCGTGGAGAACATTATGCTGCCTGCAACATCCTCCAGCATGACCGGTGGGTCAGTCATGGTGTGAGGAGGCATTTCTTTGGATGGCTGCACAGCCCTCCATGTGCCTTATGGCAGCCAGAGGTGCCCTGACTGCCATAAGGTACCGGGATGAGATCCTCAGACCCATTGTGAGACCATATGCTGGTGCAGTGGGCCCTGGGTTCCTTCTTATACATAACAATGCTCGGCCTCATGTGGCTGAAGTCTCAGCAGCTCCTGCATGATGAGGGCAGTGATGTTATGGACTGGCCTGCCTGTTCCCCAGACCTGAATCCAATTGAGCACATCGGTCAATCTACCAACACCACGTCGCACCACAGACTGTTCAGGAGCTAACTGATGCTCTAATCCAGGTCTGGGACGAGATCCCTCAGGAGAACATCAGCTGTCTCATCAGGAGCATGTCCAGGTATTGTCAGGACGTTATACAGGCACGTGGAGGCCACACACACTACTGAGCCTCATTAAGACTTGTCTTGAGGAAAATTCACTGGCGTTGAATCAGCCTGTCATGTTATTTTCCACTTTCATATTGAGTATGAATCCAAATCCAGATCTCCATGGTGTAATAATTTTGATTTGCATTGATAATTTTTGTTTTATTTTCTTCTCAATCAATTCCACTGTGTTAATAATAGAGTTTTTAAAAGAGATTTTTTTAATTAATTGAGATCTAGGATGTGTTATTTTAGTGTTCCCTTTAAATTTGTGAGCAGTGTATATACAAAGGGGAACGTCATGGCAAAAGCCGTAATGTTCCGCTTGTGAAAACAAATCTGTTTGGCCTTACGCTGACATTCAGACAACAATTCTGAGTGTCGCACTGCTGGACAGGACACGTTTAACAAAAACAAAGAAAAAATTCATGGAGTATTGCAGTTCGAATGATTACTCCTTGTATTATTTTTAGACAGTTGTGATGTCATTCTGATTTAACTAAATGTATGTATTAATGTATTTTGCATTACTTTTAAGAGGTTTGGTTTTGACATTTTCAGTTTGGTGCAGTTGTCAGCATGTTTGTTTTTTCTTTTGGTTGAATTGGGGTAATGTGACGATTTTTCTTCACAGCTTGTCAGAAGGCAACAGGAGAAGTATTACAGAGCCTCTGCCTAAGTGTTTGAAAATGCTCTTATTGGACAACACCCATCCTCAGTGGAAATTTGGCAGAAAACTGGTAGCTGCTATGCATACATGAAATGTTTGAATCTGCAAAACCTGTACCAGTATCTGTCCTCAGCTAATTTAAATGTTATCAGTTCACAACCACAAAATTAAATGCATTCTATTGGGATTTAATGTGACCAAGAATACACAGTCGTCTCGAACTGGAAAGGGGAAAGGAAGCTTTTTATGTGTACATATATATTATATATATTTGAATATTTGAATTTAAAATTTCTTAATAAATGAATAATTTTCAATCAGATTTACACATCTGGAACTTGAAGGTTTTGTGAAGTCCTTTTGCATTTTTGTTATACGCATTTTTGTTTATCTATCATCTTTCCTCTTCTTATTTGGGATACTCAACAGTCTCATAGAGATTAAAAAAAAAAAAATCTAGACATATATGAAAAAATGCATTTATTGACAGAAACAGGGAAGCACTTACATGAAACTTTGACTTAATTTCTTCCAAATATAGGCCAGCAATGGGTAATATGCAACTAACACAACTTGTAAGAAGCTGGCATGTCTACAATAATCACTAGAGGGTGGTGGCATCTCAGATGGACCAAAGTCTTAATGGGCATTACATCTGACAGTCAGTGAAAACAGTTAGTGAAGGTTATATGTTGCAAACAATCTCCTCGACATGTTAGTCAGAATAACATTCAGGTACCATTCCTGAAAAAACACTTTAAATCTAGACTTCTTCAAGGCCATGACGTTCCTTTTGCCTTCTTTTATGTGTGTCTCAGATGGCTCAGACTCGCTGGTGGGAGCAGGAGATTCCTATTGGTGGAACCATCCAAAAGGGCCAGCTGCTCACCTACAACCTGACCGAACTGATCAAACCTGAGTCCTACCTGGTGCGCCTCACCCCTATCACCCGGTACGGTGAGGGGGATGCTTCTGAGCGGATCATCACATACAGCGGTGCGTTATTTTCTTATATATTCACAAATCTAACCTCACTAATTATAGCAATTTTTTATGTGTTTGACATGACATTTTACTGATAGTATTTTTTGCAGTTTTGAGAAAGCTTTGAGAAATCAAGAAAATTCTAATCTACTTGAGACTAAGGGCCTGATCTACAAAGATTCAAAAAAAAGGAGCATTAAATTGCGTGAGGCGAAAAAAAAAAAAAAAAAAGATTGTACAAGATTGTGCAAGTGTGCGTGTTGCACGCGATCTACAAAAATTGTGAGTGCAATTTATTGCATGTGCAAAAGTGGCCCCTAATTATAACAGAAACTTGGATTTTGTAGGTTTTCTGATGCTTATGTGCAATTGATATACTCTAGAAAGCCATAACAGAGGCACAGGGATAGTAAATTAGTAAACTCCATACTGACTGTATTTATATTTCATAAAGCTTAAACAGCAGGCCATCTTTTTAAAATATTGATATTGGGAAAAGAAAACTTAAGCAATCTGTAAATACAGAGAGGATGCTGGTAATGGCTTTAAGAAATCTTGTTTGTAACAAAAATTTCAAAAACAGTTTTGAAATTTCGTATTTAAAATATAGTCTCTGCTCAACACTGAACACCTGGTAACATGTTGGTTGAATATAAGACCTCTCTTTGTTTTTTGAAACTTTGTCTTTAATAAAGGTTTTAATTTTCCTGCTTAATTCTGATTGATCAAAGAAAATCCTCAAGCTAATTTGAAGGTTTATGGTTCTGTGCAGTTTGTCTGATTCTGCTATTTTTTTTCTGCTCTTCTACAGCTCCTGTTAATCCACATCTCAGTAAGTATCTGTCCCCAAAAACATGCATTTGCAGTAACTGCTCAAGAGCTATTTTTATGTATGGGTGCAGTGGTGGGGGATTCTCAGGTCTCTAAGGCCTATCACAGCTGGCACTTCTGCTTCCCCAACACTTCTCCAATGGCACACCACCCAAACGAAAAAAAAAAAAAAAAAAAACCTGAATTTTATAAATTTTACAAAGTTAGCCACTTTGTTTGCAGCATATAGTTGTAAACTAAACTCACTAACATACAGTACAGTCTATTTACCCACTTACAATTTTATGCCATTTAAATGTCACACAAACATGCTTTCAATCTCCTGAGCAGAACTAAGCTAAACATGTTTGTGGTTAATACCTTGAAAACAGCTAACAGTCCCTGAGAGGTGGGTAGTTGGTGTGTGGGGAGCTTTAGTCTCAAAGTGAGGCGTGAATGGGTTGGTGAGAGGTCTGTTGTTGAGAGCGTCATCTCCTTTGCTGTCATCTGTTGGGGCAGCAGTATCAGAGCCAGGGACCTAAAAAGGCTCAATAAAGAAGGCTGGTTCTGTTCTGGGGACGGCTGTGGAACCTCTGGAGATGATGGTTCAGAGAAGGATTTTACATAAAATCAAGAAAATTATGGACAACCCTAACCATCCTCTTCATGAGACTGTCATTGGAAAACAGAGTGTCTTCATTCGGAGGCTTCTTGAAATTCGTTGTAATACAGACCACTACAGGAGATCTTTCCTGCCCACAGCCTTCATCATCTACAACAACTCTTTAATTAAATGAGTTACAGCAACATTTAATTTCCCTTTGGGATCAATAAAGTATTTTTTGAATTGAACTGAATTATCTGCCAGATGAGGGTTCTGCACTGAGTAAAGGCCCAGCATTGTCAGGACGGAGTCGAGCAGTTGACACACAGTCACATGGTTGCAGGATGTTCACTTTTACAACAGGCAGCTGTCTGGAAGCTGCCAGTATTTAAAGATGTTGGCTGGAGAAAAGTTCCACGTTTAGACAAGACCGCCACCTTGAATCTGCTGTAGTTGTCTAGCCAGACAAATATATGGCACTGTGATTTTAGAATGCGCATGTGTGCTTTCACACCTGGAGTACTTCACACCTCTGCGGGGAGAGTTCCCAAAAAGTAATCTCTGCTTTAAGACACAACTACTGCAGACTTTGCTCACAACGTTGTCGGACACGTGACATTATATAATTCAGCGCACAAACTTTTTTTTTATGGCAAATGCTGCATTTGTCACACTGTACAGCCATGTTGTTTTGAAGATTTTTTTTATGGCAATATATTTGCAAGGTTAGGAGAAGAACATTGGTCAACATGTGCGACAATTTAAAGTTTTTCGTCAGACAGTATTAAATTACGTCAGTAATGCCCGTTGTCTTTTCACAAACACTGCTAAGAAATATAACCATTCACCCTCCTTGGTTTCCTAACTATTTAATTTTTAAGGTTGGGGGATCTGTACTTTTTTCCAGAAGTAAAACAGTTTCTTTTCTTTTTCTTTCTTTTTTTTTCTTGATTCTAAACACATTCAGTTTGGCCACATAAATAAGTACATTTACAGTACAAATGAATCGATGTCTGTGTGTGTTTAGGGGAATTCCACTGTGGTTTTGAAGAGGAGGCATTATGTTCATTCACTCAAGACAAGTCAGATGAGTTTGACTGGACACGACACAGCGGCACCACAGAGGGAACCACATACACACCGTACACAGGACCAAGCTCTGACCACACTGGCTCAAACCAAGGTACACCCCCCTCCCCCCCACACACACATCCTTGTACTTCCATGCAACTGAGGACCTTGTATTAACTTTCATTCATATTATTAACTGCATTTTTGCCTAACCCAGACATCTTCCCTAACCTTCAATCTAACCCTAAACTCAATTCACACTTTAGTCCTAAACCTAACCCCTAACCCAAAAACAGCAACTCTTCTTATGGGGCCCAGGCTTTGCGCCCCATAAGGAGCAGGGGGTCCTCACATTGTTTTTGTTGGAAAAATGGGCCTTATAAGGTGAGAACATGCGCACATGCGAACATGTCTGTGTACAAATACTTGTACACAGACGTGTTTCCAACCGTTCACAAAGCAGTAAAGATGCTCTCAAGATTTCTTCTGTTTCTTCACACTATTGCCCATATTGCTGTGCATGCTTGTATATCTAAAAATGCTTTTCACATGGGTCCAAGCATAGAAAAATAAAAAGAGTTTGGTCAAGTCGTATCATATACTGTTATATTCAATTAAAAAGAATGAGAGAGTAGCCATAAACTATTTATGTTGGAAGCAGCAGATGTTATGCTACTGTGTGAGACGACAGTCACTGTAAAACAAGGTTTTACTGGTATTTAAAAACATTACAAAATGAGTTGACTGTAGCATCTTCTATATTAGTTCAGTTAACATGGCTACCACTACAACCCCAGCAATCTCAGGGTATATAAACTGTTAAAAAAAAGGAGACCCTGTTGAATGAACTGAAGTATTATGATGAGATCATTCCAGTTTCATGCAGTCTTATACTACAATTGATGAATAAATAAATAAATAAATAATAATTCTTTTCCACAGAGGTAAAAAACCTGAGTAGATAAATAAGCATATAGTCTGCAAACTGAAATGTGTTTCCCCTTTTTTTATGAGTGATTGAAGTAAAAGTGACTGAAATGACGTATATGTAACTGGTGTTGTGATGATATAATAATTGAATAATGATTTAATGTTGATTTTAAGCATTTATTGGTATGAAAGCTGATTGTAGATCATGTTACACACATTATGATTGTGACAATGAATGTGTCAGTTGAAGTTGATAGGGTTAGTAAAGGTCAGAACAACAAGTATAAAAGAGGAACAGAGAGCAGGCTTAGGAGTCAAATTGGGGAAGTAAGTCCAGATGGCCGTTAGGAGTGGACGACCAAGTTGTACAAAGGACTTGAACGAACCAAGAGTCATGCAAAAAGGCACATAGCACCTTGCAATACACAACAATGGGATGGAAGGGTATAAAAGCCCTTGAAAAGAGGAAGAGCTCGCTTATTCCCCACTGCAGGAGTGGAGTCAACTTGGAGCGCAGAAAGAGGAACGAAGAGGACCGCACCCAGGAGCCACAGAACGACAGAGGACTCTGCATCACTGGACCAGGGAAAAGCCAACGCCCTCAGCTGTGGTTCCAGATCGGGTTGTTGTTCTTGGATTTCTGCGTAGGACATCCCAACAACCTCTAATGGACTTGGTCGATGGATGGTATTCAACATCTGATGGGGAACTGCCTGATTCTGGACAACAACACGGGATCTTCATGCAGCCATCAAGAGGAGGACGTCATCTAATAAAGGCACCCTTCCACCCAAGGACTTCAAGGAGTCATCTGTTATGAGGACTGCTCCATCTGGGGTATGAAATTGAGTTGCTCCCCAAAAAGCCTCTCTCTCTTAGATGTATGGTATCAGAGTTAGGGAAAGACAGTTGATTCGGTTTATGCATGATTAATGATGATGATTTTGTTTATATTTCTGCTGATACTTAACCCTGCTAAAGCATACTAAACTAAAGAAGCATGGAAAATTCTAGAAAAGTTGTGGACATTCAAATTAATTGAGTCATCCTACAGGTGGAGTTCTCTAATGAGTGTAAAATATGCTATGGTACATGGTTCTAGTAAAGTTGGGAGGTTTTTAATGGTTACCTTAGGTGAAATTTATAACAATGCCCCTGGAACTCAGGCCGAGTTACTAAAATTTATCTAGTCGGTGACAAGTGCACGTTGTTTTTAGAGGAAAAGCTACCATTAACAGGTGTTGTTCTTGAAGTTGAACTGCTGCTAGGCTACTCAGTTGGCCAGTTTATGAACTGAAATGCGGTATGACATCTGGAACAGGAGGTAGTGAGAGGCTAGACGAGTTTTCCTCGACACCAGCTTAAACAGATTATCCCAGGAATCTTTGTGCAGGGTAATACCCTACCAGGTTGGGGATTTTCCGGACCCGTTAGATAGAGAGCTGGTCATAAGTCAGTCCAATAGGTTGAGTAAGAAGAGGGAGGGGTTGTCTTATGTGCAACAACAACCCTTACCTTAATTCTGAGATTTTCAGAAAAGTTGCCAACATTTTCAAGTCTGGAGAAGGATGGATTGCTCCCTCAGGGTCAGTATCCTCCTCAGGCAGACAAGTTTGCAGTTGGTAGTAGGCTGGAGTGGGAGATGGAGCCTTAACTTGGGCACTGCTTTGGTCTGTCATGTTGAAGAAAGAGCTGAGCCAAAAAGAGAAACTCTTGATTTTAGCCGTCTATCTATATTTTGACCCTTATCTTTGGTGATGAGATGTGGATCATTAGAAAGAATGAGACTGCCAAAAATGAGCTTCCTCCAGAGGGTGACTGTGTTCAGTCAGGGAATGCTCAGAGTAGAGCTGCTGATCTTCCACATCGAAAGGAGTTATTTGAGTTGGCTGAGGTATCTGATCAGGATACCTGATCAGATACCTGAAGTTTTTCTGGGCACATCCCAGTGGTAGGAAAACCCAGGGCAAACCCAGAATTCTTTGGCAAGAGAACATCTCTTCTGGTCTTGGAACAACTTGGGATCTTCCATAAGTGCTGGGAGAGCTCAGCAAGTAAGAGGGATGTCAGGTTTTCTCATCTGGTATTGGAACCCATAAATTTTGAACTAATTAGACAACATAACTTCATATCTCGTACTTAGGTCATATTTAGCTGGACATAGATTTCATTACTTTTTGCAAATGAAAGAAAGTGCAGTAGGGTTTATCCTGATCATAAAATTTTAGTATTAGGATTAAAAAAAACTCTGCTACCACCTAGAGTTCAAAGTTTTGAATTGCAGTCTTTATTGTCTTTACGTGTTAATACACAAAAACAGACAAAAAAAATTGTTACCTGACTTTTATTCTAACACTGATATTTACTTTAAGTCTGATGCTCAAAATGAACTGAGCTAAAAGATTTCTGTGCTTTTAATTGATGGCAGATTCACATAGCAAATGTTGTTTTAACTGCTGAAGCGTCAAGTGAACCTTGGACTGTTGTGGACCCTCAGGCTTCTACATGTTCATTAAGACATCCAGGCCCAGGCTGGAGGGGGACAAGGCCCGTTTGATGTCCCCAACTTTCAACATAAACTCCAAAAGTGTCTCCTCTTCAGCCAGTAACAATCCCACCTACTGTTTTACCTTCTACTACCACATGTTTGGGAAACATATAGGTGAGAGGACAACAAGATACTTCCTGCTTCAGGTATGGCACATGAGAAAATGTGTTTGCAATACTCTTCCTAATCACACTATTTGTTTATTCTGTAGGAGCTTTGAATATTTTCTTGCGGCTGAAAGGTCAGATGCTGACAGATACCTTAGTCTGGAGTCTTACTGGTAACCAAGGAAACCACTGGCGGCAAGCAAGGGTTAACATCCATCCAACCACAACCTTTCAGGTACAGTACATAGCCGCCTGGTAGTGAAAAGTAACTATGGCTAGTTTTGGTCATTGGGGCAAAGTAACAGCCTTCATTGGTATTTTACTTAAACATTTGGATTTCATTTTTGTTTATTCTTTCCTAAGTATATTTAATTAACATCTAGCTAAGCCTAAAATCATTCATACCTCTGTGGCAGATTTAGGTTAAAGTAATATTCAAACTTACCCACATGTGTTTTCTAATTGGAAATGACATTAATGTTTTGGAATTGCTCAGCCAGAGTTCTGACATGAATCAGAATTTCTGCACTCAGTTTAACACACGTCTTGCATCAAATATAGTGAATGTACTTACACAAAATGAAATCTGTCCGAAAATATCAAGGAGGGCTGTGGACAAGAGATGTCCTCAAAACCTGAGAGTTTTTTGAAGCAGAAGATGGCACCACCCAAGTGTTAAAAGACTTGCATTTGTATGTTTTCTCTTGATTTCTTGATTCTTTGATTGGACACAGAATGGAGGTGATCATGGACAAATTTGAATTTATTTTTACCACACTTTTGTTTGGAGACCCCATAAGTAGCCACAGTCCCACCCTTTACCCGATGGATCAGCTGTTAGTGTTTCGGAACACAAGTGTGCCAAATCTCCAAGAGTTGCCAAATGTTCCATTCAAGCTAAGACGAAAGAGACGTGATACCCACACCAGCATTGGGCTTCACAACCAGAGAAGGTACAGATCCATCATCATGGGAAATGTGAGATCCCTTTCCAGCTAACTGGATGAGCTTGTGATGCTAATCCAGCATTAGGAGGACTATCAGGAGAGGAGCTTGATTTTGCAGATTGAGATATGACTAACCACACTAACTCTGTACACATACACATATAAACATGGACACTTTTCATTTACTTGCTACATTTGTGAATTATTGGTGGTGCAACTCTGGGCACTTAATCAAAAAGACACTCTGCAGAAAGGACACTGGACTGCTAGCTGTTAACTTAGGGCCACATTATGTTCTCCAGGAATATACATGTTGCTGTGACGACCGTGTACCCCACCACAATATCGTCTATGCTGTCAATAGCAGACTCCGAACACTGCATAACCAGGTTCTTTTTTTGATCTCCGTACATTTTTATCATGTCTCCCTGCCCTCCACTCTGCCTCACCAAAGGTCCACTAAGCAGGTAGACCTCTGTGCTCCTTACACTGGCAGCATTACAGACTGCATCAACTTCTATAAACAACACTGTGCCCCTCATGATGGTCAGAGAAGAGAGCCTTTAGATCAGAAAACATAAAGGAGTTGAAAGCTGTCCAGAAGGAACTGGGAAGAAAGATCAGGGATTGAAAGAGCATCTACAAAAAAAGAATGATGGAGGATCAGCAGCAGCAGAACACCAGTGGGGTTTGAAAGAGCCTAAGATGATGTCAGGCTACAAAGCAAACTCCAAGACTGTGGTAGATAAAAATTAGGTAAATGATTTGACCCAGTTCTTCTTTGATCAAACACCAGCCCCTCTTTAACCCCTGTTTGCTTTTTTGTCCCCAATTTTACACTTCTCAGCTTTCAGCCATCCCTAACTTGCCCTGCTTCAAAAGACTGTCTCTCATCATTCACAGCTCTGTGCACACAGCCCTCTCCACAAACACTACCCCAATCCACTCAACGCTTTAGGTGAGGAACGAGCTGCGAAAGATTAAGGTGTGAAATATGTAGGTCCAGATTGGATCAGGGCAAGGCTCCTGAGGTGCTGCACAAGACCAAGTCTGTGACATTACTGGATACATGTTCAACATGAGCCTGAAGATGGGGACAGTGCCACAGCAGTGAAAGATCCCCTGTGCCAAATGCCAAAGATTTCACATCTGAAGGACCTCTGAAGGATCTCTGCAGCTACAGCCTGGTAGCACTGACCTCACATCTTATGAAGACCATCTAGGGGCTGCTATATATATATATATATATATATATATATATATATATATATATATATATATATATATATATATATATATATACTGCACAGTTTTTTATTCTTTTATTCTACTTTTGTGTGAATGCGTGTGCTCCCACTTACTTAACTTGCTGCAGTGACACCTGTATTTACCAATATTCTATTCTATTTCTACTCTATTTACTATAGGTGGTGATAGAAGGAGTCCGAAGCTCGGGTATTGAGGGTGAAATCGCGATTGATGATGTTTCCATTGAAGAGGGCGAGTGCAAAGACTCTCCGTCTAACAGTGAGAATCTTCACTGTGTGGATTTTATATTTTGATTCATTTAGTTATTTAAAATGTGACATTGCAACATTAATGAACATACATAAAAACAATAAATGTGTCAAATTTAGCCATTAGGCTAGTTTCTGTTCATAGACTCATACATGTTGATGGAACATTAAAATGAAATTAAGCAAATGAAACAACATAGCAACAGATGCAGATCTGTCAAATGATAGAGATATGTGGATCACTATGCACTGTTTTAATAGGAAGAGCATTTGATTATATTTAACCATTCTGGCTGCTTCCTTGAGGGGGTTCCACAGAAGGTCACCTGCCTCCCACACTATCCCAAATATCTTTTTCGGTTACACAAGCCCTCTGCAAATCCTCGAACACATGTAGTTACATGTAGTTTTAATTTATTTAGTGTTTATCCAATATATCCATTGCTCCTAATCAGAACATTCAATTCAGTGGACTTATGTAGCACCATTTCACAACAAATGTCATCTCAAGGCACTTTACAAACAAAAAAAAAAAAATTCATTTAAATTCAATCATACATACCACAATTAATAATATAACATAATCACATAACATAATTAATAATAACATAATCACAATTGATCTGAGTTCTCGAAATGCATTAAGCTCAGTTTACCATCCAAATTAGTTTAAAAGGTTTTCTATCTAATTAAACCCAGCAGATTGTATCGAGTCATTGACTTTGCAGCATTCACTCCTCCTGGATGAGCACATAGCGACAGTAGACAATCGCTTGAGTTGTGTCGTTGACTTTACAGCAATCACTCGTACAGAGCATGCATGTAGCGACAGTGGAGAGGAAAACCTCTCCTTTAACAGGAAGAAGGTCCAGTAGAAGCTGCCTCAGTACAAGTGGCCATCTGCCATAACCGACTGGGGATTTAAGAAGACAGAGCAGAGACACAAAAAAGAAACAGAAGAACTGATATAGGAGTACTTTCTATATTTGTGAAGAGTAAAACATTAATAGCAGGAGAAGGACACATTTAATTGTTCACATCAGTATATCAGCCGATGCCCTCCTGCAGGAAGGTATCACAGCCAAAACAGAACACCAGACCAGATATAGCTTCTAGATGGTGGGAAAAAAACTGACAGAAAACATGAAGTTAACAGTTTAAAAAACAGCAAATAATGCAAGCTGGAGAGTAGTAGAAGAGGAAAGTGTGGAAAACTACAGAGAGAGCTTAGGATAACCTAACCTCTTAGAATGAAGCATTAGAGAGGCAGAGCCAAACTATGTCAGTAATGCTTCTTTTTGTCTCCAAACATCTCAGTCTGAGCTGTCCAACTATATTCCTGTTTTTCCTGTTTTTTGGTATATATATATATATATATATATATATATATATATATATATATATATATATATATATATATATATATATATATATATATATATATATATTACTACCACTATAAGCTTACAATTGTATCAACTCAAACATTTTCATTTAAAGTTTTCAACTTTGAAAAGGAAGTCAACCAATTTCAGTAAAATAAGTACAGAACCACATAATCTTATGTTAACTAAAGTCTTTATTACCATACCATCTTTATAAAGTACTTTAAAATAACCAAAGGTCAACAAAGTGCTGTACATACTCAAATTACACGCAATAACAAAAAGGACAAGTTAAGATAAATAATTAGTTTCTGTTTTCATTGTTTTAAGTCAAAAATATTCACTTTGTACTACTCATAGCGTATGAGGTAACAATTTTGTGGGAACTGATTGCCTCAAATACATTGAGTGGAAAAAAATTTCTCAACTTGGGTTTGACACTCCTGCTCTAGACCAAGTAAAATCTTAAATTCATAGGTTCTTAGGCCTAATCAGAAATCACCCATACTTAATATATGGAACACCTACAGCGATTTAGTCTGACTCATCTGGTAAAATCTGACCTGCCTGGGAGCGTGAATTAGGCGCTGAACTGTCTGAATCATGGAGGGATAAGGTGATTCTCAGCATACATTCAAGTACATGTGCTAGGTTATAGCTTGTATAGCAAAGCCTGCAAGATGATATCTTAATTTAATCATAAAAACTAATGTAATTGGTTTTAAAATCCCTATAAATATTACTGAATGTCAGTATTTTGATACACGACACATTTACGCTGTCATTCTCTCTTTGTCTCTTTTCCTCCTAGATCTGAGGTCATTCGCTTCACCACCATCATGTTATGGATTGCTACTCTGGATCAGTCAAAGTCTGGTGCTGTTTGGCTGGCAGAGGTGACACCATCAGCACCTCTTCCCCCTTTAATCACCTCCCATAGAAGATGCCATGACTTTTGACTATGGCCTAAGGAATCTGTTTTATACCTTCTGACAACAATTGGAAACAGAGCAGAAATGACTTTGCTCTGTCAAAGGGAAAATAAATCCATTCTTCACTGACATCTTATTTTCTTTCTATCTTGTCAACAGTTCATCCCAAGTTAGGTTTAGTTTAAATCCAGTACTACATGAAGCTGAAACTACATGTTTCTGAAAATATCTTTATAAACAACTAGTGGTATGATATAGAATAAGTGGAACATGTCAGAAAAGCAGTTGTCAAGTAAAGAGGAGGAAGTAAAATTAACAGAAATAATATGAAGATGTCTGCAGGGAATGCTGTCAAATCAGAACCGTTTATCAAGTAGACTCATAGCTGTGACCACACCATAAAAGTGAAGTTAATGCATCTTATTTCTGTTTGGCTTTCTAGTGTTTTTTTGCATATTCTGCTGTATCACTTTATCTATACAGTCATTAAGCACTGTCACTGTAAATGTGCAGCGGCTTGCAGAAGTATTCACAGTACAAACCCCTGTAATGTGATGGAACAATACAAAGTAGGACTTAATTGTGAAGTGGAAGGAAAATATGGTTTTCAAATCTTTTAACAAATAAAAATCTGAAAGTGTGGTGTGCATATGTATTAAGCCTTTCTTAAACGTTGAAGAACAACCTTTCAATGCAAATATAGCTGTTGGTCTTTTGGTGTATTTCTCTAACAGCTTCACACAACAAGAGGCTAATATTCTTTGCAAATTAGCCCAACCTGGATGGAGAGCATCAGAAGATTAGTGAACATCAGTTTTCAAGTCCTGCCACAGGTTCTTAATTAGATTTAGGTCTAGACTTTGACTAGGCCAGTGTAACACATGCATATGCTTTGATCTAAATCATTCCATTATAGCCCTTGCTATATGTTGTTATTTTCTTCTTGCCAGTCTTCCATTAAGGCCAAGTTTATGATGGCCCCAGCTGGACTGTTTACTAATTTGGTGACTTTTAAAGCAGTTGGTTGCACTTAATTTTATTTAGGTGTACAAGATTAAAGAGTGTTGACTAGAAATTTACAACACATATTAAGAATTTTGTGTGACGATTAAAAAAAAAAACATGTATCATTTCCTTCCACTTCACAGTGATGCTTAACTTTGTATTGGTCACATTAAATCCCAATAAAATACACTGAAGTTTAAGGTGTTCAGGTGACAAAATGTGAAGTTGTTCACATGTTCAATACTTTAGCAAGGCACTGTATCATGAACATGGATTCAGTTGGTTTAACAAAACATTTATGTTAACATGAACGCCAGAAGCTGACATGTCGTCTCAAGGGAGAAATCAGGCTTTAACATGGACACGTAAAAAATGCACATCTAACCAGAAAACCCAAGTGCATTAGTTTGTAGTCTCACACTTCATTAGATCAAATACACATATTAGAGTTCAGTTGTGTTCATCAGGAGCATTGCAGTTTACTCTAATTTCATACAACTGAATTATGAGGAGGAATGTTTGTATCCTTGAGGCTTTCAGTGCTTCCAGCTTAATCCCAGTCCAGCTCTTCTGACAGACTTAACATTCTGAACAGGAGAATGAGTTTTTATGTGGCTACACAGAATCAAACCAAGAGTTTGAATATTAAAGTCCAGTAATGACCAAATACATTTTCCCGTAACCTGAGTGGAGCCTCACAATGTTTTCTGTCTGAGATCACTTTCCAGGTAAAACAAACCGCTCAGTCGATTCCTGCTCAAATCGGTGTTTTATGAAACAAAGTAGCAGCTGGAAGGTCAGTGACCATGTTTTGCCCATCCTTTATCTGCTTCATCTCTCTCGCCTTTCTGTGTTCATATTCTACAGATCAGCAGTACTGTATTGGACAAAGAGAAGTCTCTTTACTTTTTGACTTACAGAGGCTCTGAGAAAAAAAAAAAAGTATTTTTAGAGTATATTTTGACATCTGTCCATGTGTGATAGACAAGAAAACAACAGCTCACCTTCTGCCATAATATTAAGTGCCTTCAACTGAGAGGAGAGGATTACCCAAAGACTGACATCAATATCAATACAGTGTCAAACATTATTCTGGATGATGATGAGAGGAAATATAACCAATAAACTTCAACAAGATTTGGTATTAGTATGCAAAGAAAATTTGTCACCTTTCTTATTGTTTCTGTTGGGATATTAACATAAGTGTGACCATAAGCCATATGGATGGCTGTGAAAAAAGATGGCCAAAAAAGAAACTCTTTATACTGACATCAAGTTTCTCAAATTACCTTTAAGATGAAAAGTGCAAAACACTAACTATCTGATGTACTCTGAATACATAAAAAAACAAAGGACTTCATGTTTTCAATCAATGGAATCCAAGCTTTGGACTTAGTATATACAAATGAAAACGTCAGAAAGGCATTACAAACTTACATGACCCTTTCAGTTGTCTTACTGTTCAGGTGGGTCTTTCATGTTGTTTTATATGGTGTCAAAGATTTATGGAAAAAATGAAGAAAAAGCGAGCTTTTCAGTGTAGTGTTTTTGTTGTTCTTTATAAAACAGTTATTGTTTCAAAATGTTTGAATGACTGAAAGGTAAGCCACTTTAACATACTTCATACTGATTAACAACTTAAAAAAGCACAAAGACAAAACAGTTAAGGGAAAAAGTTACACTTCCTTAAAATTCTAGGGGTTTATGAGATCCCACACTGTCGTTATTTATGAAACAAAGAGGAAGCCACAGACAGAAAAGTAAAACATCCACACCTACAGTTTCCATCAGATTTAAGGGAAAATATAGCAGCAAGGTGCTGCTAAGAAAAGACTTTGATTGATTGATAAAAGCCAGAGTTCTGGTATTTTGCTGCACAATGCCAGGATGGAGAGACATCAGCAGTGAACTTAGAGAAGCAATTGTTTTCTGCCCATCAATATGGGAGGAGTTACAAGAATATTTTCAAAGTCAGTCATTCTACAGAGAGGTATCTTTAAAAAGGTAAAGATTTAAGCATGATAAACAAATATTACTATATTCTTAATCTTTTTAGGTATATTTGAAACAAAAAGGGATTTATGTCTCAGCTTGAGTTCCACCATATAATAATTTTGCCTTGTCAACCCATACTTATTTTATTTTTTGTTTATTTTGTCCTTGAAAGACATTAAAAACAATATTTGGATTTGTTTTCTAAGTGTACATGTATTTTTTTCTTGTTAGGCTAATTTGTTCATTATTTGCAAGATGATTACAGTTGCTTTTGGTTTGTAAATGAATAATTAGAATCTAAATAAAATAAATCCTTACTTATTTTTATAATGAATGGCTTAATGTTATTAATGTTATTTACTTAGTCCTGAGTCTTTTTCTCATATTGTACTTGTAAATTATTAATTATTATGTAAACACTTAATAAATAATATAATAAATAAATAATCGACCCTTACATGGTAGCTGATGTGCATTTATATGGAATAAGGGAGCCATTTGTCAGACATATGTTGAAAACATGAGGACCCAAAATCTGATCTTTTGTAGCTATGCAGTGATATTCAGCTGCATTAAGATATTATTATTATTATTAAATGATATTATTGTTGATTTAATAGTCTTATAATCTGTTTTTTAAAAATCACGATATTTTTCTTTTCAGGGAGCCAACTTTATTACATATTGTAAGAAGTCTGGAGATTACGTTGTATTTGTCTGGATTTATTTATTTTTGTCAACACAAAAACTTCAACTAAGGATTATCGGAAGAATGAATCCGAGGTAATTAATTAGTGGGATCAAGAACTACATTCATAACTAATCTACTCACTACTTTTTACTCTCTACTAAGTTGACCCAAAGAAAAACAGAAAAAAAACATAACTTACATTCCGCAAACTATTGACTGAAGGAGAAGTTTTATGATTTTGTGTTTCCAATGAAAACGCAAATAGTTTGTTTAAAATCAAAGAATTACAAGGAGGTCTTGAGGCATGTTACCATGCTTACTTCATGGGCTATCTGCTTGTTGCTCAGGGAACATGATATGATGCAGTCTCTTCATGCAGTTTGTATTCTTGCTGTGCAAGAACCTTTACCTTTTCTTGGCTTTGCCAATGACCATATGCTGACAGTTCCCTTCAAGCCTTCAAGACTAGTTCCCTTTTCAAATCAAATCAGCAATCTTAATTTCTGAAAGAGGACTTTTTGGCTCTCCTGGAGGCTGATTGTTCTCTGAGGAATCAAGTTGTCTCTAATGGACTTCCAGCTTTCATAACAAGACAAACTGAAAGGTTTAGGCTACATTCACACAGCAGGCAAATGTCATCCAAATCCATTTTTTTTGCCAATATGCAACCCATATATGACTTTTTCATGTCAGTCTGAATTGTCCAATTCTGATTTTTTTTCAACACCCCCCCTCCAAATCAGATTCGTGTCACATCCATATGTGGTACAACAGGGGAAATTCCGGTGCAACACCAGCAACTGTAACTTACATGCAAGCTAAGGTAGGTAGGTAAATACTCGCTGTTCTCTTTCATAGCATTCATTTTGTGTCTCACTATGAGGAACGCCTCCAGTATGACCTCGTCAGAAGCTTAAATTTCATTATGCCAGAAAAAAATAAAATAAAATCATTACGCCAGCCATGAATATCAGTGGTTGGCGCCAATGACATCTATGCCAGGAAGGGCCAAACCCTCACCCTATAAATAGTGCTGACATTAGCACAAGTTATCATTCAAAAACCTCTTCTTGCTTCTCACAGAAAGCAGTATAGACACGTTGAATGTTGTTGTTTATGTCCAGGAATTTCGCGCATCGCACAACGCTGGATGGCAAAAAGACGTTTCTTTTACTTGCCATCCATAATCACGCTGCCGGGGTAGAACAGTTTCGTTACCGAAATGAAACCTGGAGCTTTATGTGTTATTAATTTAAATTATCTTTGTGCAAAGGATCGCAAAAGGTACACAGCAAAGTTAATTGCATTTAGCGTAAAGCTTTCATTTCAAATAGCTGATCTGTGGGTTGACAATCCTCAGAATTGACTGCCGGTTCAGTATGGGAACATTTACAACTATCTCATTAACATGCCTGGGTTTTACACAGCAGAGGCAATGAAGACATACAAGAAGGCTATAACCTCTACAACCCGTGTCTGGACATGTGGGGCAGAAATTTTACCACAGCAATGATCGCATGAATGCAGTGTGCTTCTTGAAGTGTGCCGTGATGCCATCGCAGAAGATGGCCAACAAGAAGGGACGGCATCAGGTGTGGGTCTGCTTGGACAAATTAAAAGGATACGTGGTGTTTGCCAACTGCAGATGCGAAGCAGGGTAAGATGATTTAATATTTGATTTAAATCTACATGAAAATAATAGATGTAAGACATATATTGTGGCGTTTTTAATTATTGATAGGAATTCAGGCATGTAATATTGACTTTCAACACAAATGTATTTAAAATTAAAATTACACAACAGTGTTTACTTTCTGTATCATGAAATTTACTGCCTATTTGTTTATAAATGTTGTTTTGGAGAGACTTGCAGTCATGTTGCTGCAATGCTGTTCAAGATTGAGGCAGCAGTGAAGCTTGGACTCAACCATCTGTCCAGAACAAACACGTGTTTGGAACTGCTACTACAAAGACAAAGTAAGAAAGGTTATGTGTTTGTGTGTCATAATCTTAGTGAAACTAGCTTGAGTCAAATATTTTTTTATTATGACACAAAATATTAATAGCAGTGTATATACATGAACATTTTCTGTCAACGCTTTTCACAGGTTACACATAAACGTGTTGCAGACATGGACTTCAGCAAACCAAAACATGGTCAGGTGATGAAAGCAAGACCTCAGAGAACAAGACCTGTGTTCAAGCGGGACAGAGAAAAAGAGCTAGCTGCACTCCACAAATTGAAGCGAATCTGTCCTGAGGCGGGCATCCTGGCCAAGAAGGATTCCGACACAGACACAGCTTCAGAGGATGAGGATATGCCTCCACTATGTCAGTTACTAAAAGAAATAGGTTTTTGCATTCTGATATATTTCATGTTACCTAAATAGGGTGTTACTGGGAGTATAACAAGTCCAAAATAACTGTGACCTTTTTGTGTATAACTTAAGTAATGATCATACTATGCTTTTGAAATATTTAAGTCTTGCTTATTTCAAATAAAACACTTTTCTTGCAGATAATTTTGAGAGTGCGCTTTGTGGAAGCAACATTGGATTGGGCAAATAACATCAATAGTCGTCCATTATGTTAAAACCCTCAGGGAAAAAACAAGCCCAGTAAATTGTTTGAAGAAAATATTCAAGGATTGCCAAAAGGACATTTCTGGGCTGGCTTCCGTAAGATATGGCATGTCCAGTGAACTAAAAGTCAAGACATTATACAGTAACTTAATGTGTGAAATCCACAAAAACTTTGTGTTGCGTGACTGTAAGCTGGTTGTGGATGACACTTGTTCATTATTTGCTGCTTCACCGTGTTCACTGCTTCACAGTGTTTGATCATGTACATGCCATGGTGTGGGTTTTCTTAGCATTGAAGGAAAACCATTGCTATTATACACAAATTCAGAGGCAGCTGTATTGAAGACATTCTGTTTTCCAATGATAGCCTCTAGAGTTGCGCTGCTCAGGGTGGCAAACCGTTGGAGTAGCTCTGTAAGTTTGAGATTTTTTTCTTTTTTCAAATTTAATTCCTGCTTTTTTTTTTTTTTTTTTTTTGAAAAAATTGATCTTTTGGGCAGCCGTTCCTTTTTGTCTTGGATGCTGTGCAGCTGGATTGATTTTTCCCAATACATTTTTTATATTTTGCTCTTTTGTTATGATGTGTAACCATAGCAACAGGGTGGTTTACAACAGGGAGCAGCTGATTGACATTGCAAAAGCAGAAATAATACCGTAACTGAAGCCAGAAATCCCACAGGAGTTGAAAAGGAGGCGTCGTGAATCCAGAGCAGGAGCAAAGAGAGAGAGAGAAGGAGGAAGTTCAAACCATCTCTGCCATCCATCATAATGGCAATGTGAGATTGTTAGCTAACAAGTTGGATGAACTTCAAGCCCAGACAAGGACTCAGCAAGAGTATCGGCAATGCAGTATTAAGTGTTTTACTGAGACATGGCTGCAGGATTATATCCTCGACTCCAACGTCTCTCTGCTGGACTTTGTGACTATATGAGCAGATTGAGATTTAAAGAGTAGCAGGAAAAGGAAAGGAGGTGGATTGGCAGTGCTTGTCAACAACAGATGGTGTCACCCAGGACACGTTACTGTGAAGTGTCGTCTCTGCAGTCCAGACATTGAACTATTGGCAGTAAGTTTTCATCCATATTATTTGCCGAGACAGTTCACCTGTGTTGTTTTTGTGGCTGTTTACGTTCCACCCTCAGCTGTTGTTAACAATGCATGTGATGTCATCAGTTCTGTTACTGCTAAGACGCAGACCCAACACCCCAATTCTCTTGTGGCGAAATCTGGTGATTTTAATCGCGCCTCTCTCTCTGCTGCACTGCCAATGTTTCAACAGTTTGCCAGCTGCTCTACCAGAGAAAACAAGACATTGGATTCGTTTTACACAAATGTCAAGGATTCATATATTTCCAAATCAAGACCTCCTCTGGGTGAATCAGATCACAACCTTGTTTTTCTCTGCTCAGAATATAAACCCCTTGTCCAGAATTCAGAATTCCTTTATTGTCATTGTGCAAGAATGCACAATGAAATTTTAAAAATAGCTAACTCTTAAAGGCAGTGAAAATAAATAAATAAATAAATAAATAAATAAGTATATTTAAATAAATATATTTAAAAAAGAGACTACCTGTAACAAAAAAGACTGTGAGAAAGTGGTCACAGGAAACTGAAGAAGCCCTACAGGGTTATTTTGATGCTACCGATTGGATTTCTCTTTGCAGGCCACATGTAAACTGACTATGTAAACTTCTGTGTGGATAACACCATCCCTGCCAGAACAGTGAGATTCTTCCCTAATAATAAACCCTGGATCACCCTGGATACAGCTAAAGGAACTGTTAAACAGGAAAAAGGAGGGTAGGATGTCTGTTTGGCTGGGGCAGGAAGGGAGGATGGTGAGCTTGTTCCTGAACTGAACCTGTTGAAGATTGTGCTCAGCTCATTTTCTGTCCAAACTTCCATCTATCTGATCCCCTTTTGCTTGAAGACTGTCATCTTCTTAATCCCTGACAATAAAGAGAGAGAGAGAGAGAGAGATCTTCTCTCACACAGAAGGTGTGAGAGAAGATCTCTCTCACACCTTCACAATATCACACAGGGATCTTCTTCATCCCTGACCACACATCTCTGGTATTGTTCCTCTGCAGTTTACTCTCCAGCTTCTTTCTGTACACCTCCTGCTGTCTCTAATCTTGACTTTGAGCTGCTTCTGTATACCCACAGCCACCCTCCATTGACCCACAGCTTTCATGTCACACCTCAGATGTTTTATCCTCTACCTCAGTCATGGACTCTTCTGCTTCCACTAGTTTATCTTCAACCAAATCAGGAGATGCTGCTGCTCCCTTTGTCTCCCCATCCCACATTTCTATTTTTAGTAGTCAGGTGAAGAGGCAGCTGGAGAGACTGAACCGGAACAAGGCTGCAGGTCCAGATGGTGTCAGCCCCAGAGTCCTGAAGGCCTGTGCAGAGCAGCTATGTGGGATTCTGGAACACCTCTTTAACCTAAGCTTGACCCAAGAGAAGGTACCACTGTTGTGGAAGACATCCTGTCTGGTTCTGGTACCAAAGAAAACTCACCCATCAGTCATCAACGACTATTGACATCTCACATCCTGAAGGTCCTGGAGAGACTCCTGTTGGCCCACCTGAGTAAGCAAACCAGCACATATCAGGACCCCCTGCAGTTTGCTTATTGCTGTGGAGTTGAAGACGCCATTATACACCTGCTTCAACAAACCCACTGTCACCTGGACAAAGCTGGCAGCACTGTGAAGATCATGCTCTTTGATTTTTCCAGTTCATTTAACATAATTCAGCCTGATCTGCTTCATCTGTAACTCCAGAAGACTCAGGTGGAGGCCTCAACAATCACCTGGATCCATGACTACCTGACAAACAGACCACAGTTTGTGAGACTGAAGGATTGTGTGTCTACCCAGGTGGTCAGCAGCACAGGAGCACCACAGGGGACTGTACTCTCACCATTCCTTTTCACTCTGTACACTTCAGACTTCCAGCACAAGTCAGACTCCTGTCATTTACAGAAATACTAAGATGACTGCAGTTGTCAGGTGGATCAGAGATGGACAAGAAGCTGAGTACAGAGAGCTGGTGGATCACTTTGTGGCATGGTGTGGAAATAATCATCTTGAATGTGAACAAAACAAAGGAGATGACTGTAGATTTCAGGAGAAACAGGGTCAGATCAAACCCTATTTCCATCATGGGAGAAGAAGTGGAGGTGGTTGAGGAATATAAATACCTTGGTGTTCATCCAGACAACAGACTGGACTGGAGACTCAACAGTGAAGCCTTCTACAAGAAGGGACAGAGCAGACTGGACTTCTTAAGGAACCTAAGATCCTTCAAGGTTTGCAGTAAGATGTTGCAGATCTTCTATCAGTCTGTTGTTCAGAGCGTCATCTCCTCTGCCATCATCTGTTGGGGCAGCAGCATCAGAGCCAGGGACCTAAAAAGGCTCAACAACCTGATAAAGAAGGCTGGTTCTGTTCTGGGGACGATTGTGGAACCTCTGGAGATGATTATGCAAAGGATTTTGCACAAAATCAAGAAAATCATGGACAACCCTGACCATCCTCTTTATGAGACTGTCACTGGAAAACAGAGTCTCTTCAGAGGCTTCTTCAGATTCATTGTAAAACGGACCGCTACAGGAGATCTTTCCTGCCCACAGCCATCACCATCTATGATAACTCCTTAAATGTTAATGTAACTCATTTAATTAATTTCCCTTTAGGATAAATAAAGTATTATTGAATTGAATTTGAATATACAATAATCAACATTAAAAGAATTAAAGGCTTGAAATATTCCACTTTACATGTAGTGAATCAATGTACGAGTTTCATGTTCTGAAATAAGCAACAAAAAATCCTGAACTTTTTCACGATTTAACATTTTTTAAAATGTACCAGTAGTGGTAGGGGTAGTAGTAGTAGGGGTGTCTTAACAAGACTCCAACTGCATGAGGCATATAATTGGAATTAGTAGAGGCAAAAAGTTTCATTAGTGCCATTCTTTGTGGCTGAGGAGAAAGCATATTCTCATAATATACCTGCATTTTTTTATTTTATGTTTGTATTCATTCTTAACATTCTGAAAGGTAACTGGTTAAAAAAACAGCACGTGATATTACCAAACAGAGTTTACTCAGTAAGAATAAATTTTTTTAAATTTGGCTCCGATTCTTGTACTTTTCAAAGTTCATGTATATTCCTAAACACTGTAAAGCAAAATCAGAACCCAGAATGAAGTAGCAACCAGCAGAGCAAGAATTTGACTTCATGAAAAGCAGGAAAACAAACAACATAAACATGAGGGAACTAGCACCTAATTTCAAAGCAAAGATATAAAGTCAGCACTGTACAAATCACAAAAAAAAAAAAAAAAAAAAAAAAAAAAAAAAAAACCATGAAAAAAGTGTTACAAAAACAAACAGAAGATAAATCTGTAATACAAAATGATCCAGAGGTGGAAGTGCAAAAGTCCAAAAGGACGGTGGCAGATGGTGATAAAACCAAAGGAAAATCAGACAGAAATCTGTTTTCCAGTTGGAGGCAGTGACTGGTCCCAAAACACACATTTACAAGGCTTGGAATTAATTTGTACTATTACTTCTGAACACACTAGTTTAACCTGAAACTAGTGTGCTTTTGGGAGTGTCAAAGAGGATTAAGAGATATAGTTCCACGTTTTGCCCTGAACTATTTTTACAATCAATAGCAGTGTGTGCAGTGCTGAAATTGCAAAAGGTTTCTTGGATACCATGTTTGGCAGGCTATCATATTTCTAGTGCCATGTATTAAAATTCTTTCTGCCCACTTGTTATATAGGTCTTAGTAAGTAGGTTAATCACAATCCATATAGTCATCACAATATTTAACAATAATATCCCAATGACATATTTTCCTGATATTATGTAGCCTTAATTGAACCTAAAGCAAGTTACACTGACAGAAGATGGAGGTGAAACATGTCCATAAACCACTCCTGCTCCTAGACTTAAAACCTTGTCAAATTGGTCTGGAAGTAATCTCTTTGTTTTGAAGCTAAATATAATCAAACTTTTTTTAACATTCTAAAGATTATATACAGTGTCTCTTGCACATGGAAAAAAAAAATCTATTGACTGACTTTAGAAAACAATACAGTATCTTTAACAAAGTCAAAATCCACTCCACAACAATTCTTGGTATGAAAAATGAATCATCTCATTGCCCTTCACCTCACCTCCATCTAACGATCTGAAGGAAAAAGGTGCACATGATGGCTGATGGCCTGCTCCATGGAGCTTTTGAAGCCCTTATAGGTGGAAGTAACAGGCAAGAGGAGGTTGTTGGACACTGGTTTGCTCTGAGGGAAAAGCCCTTCGTCCAGCCACTTCTCTGTTTTCTCCTTCTGCTCTTCTAGCCTGACTTGGGAAGAGGCAGGAGGGTGGAGGAAGGAAATGGAGGGAGGTGGAAAGAGGCCAGCTACTGGAAGCTCATCACATCCAGTGGCAAATTGGAGGACATCCTGAAGGGTGATGGAGCTTCTTCCAACTGAAGAGAAGAGAGGAGATTTTCATAAACACCATGTTTTAAAGGTTGTACTCAAGGTGTCTAAAAGAGTGCCTTGCTCAAATAATCTACAAAAGCCACTTCTCCACGGGAACGGCTTTAACCAGTTCTGCCCCAGTCTGCCCCGGCCAGATTCATCTCCATTAGCAGATCCTGTGGAGCTCTTCCTCATTTTTTGTAACCACTTCAGGGGTAGTACAGGCCACGCCGAGCCGTTGTATTGTGTGGAAGCAATGATTGACAGCAAACTGCATTCCTTGACTGGCCCATGATTTACGTCACAGCAAACTCCAAACAACATTTCAACCACCACAGTGGAGTGGTGGACATCCCGTCTGCTATCAGAGAGCTGCACAGTGTGGAAGAGCATAATTATGAGTTTAATCCTGAGAAGTGCTAGAAACACATGTGTCAGATTTTGGAGAGGAATGACTGATTTAACAGCCTTGCAAGCAGCATGTCTCTCTGAAGAATTGGGATGCAATGAAGAGGAGAGAAACGGTGCAGTGTTGGTCAGTGTCCTGTAGGGGCTACAGTTTTGTGCCGGTCCGGTGTGAAACTCGGGAGCTACATAAAATTAGTTTGGCGTAATGTGCATTTTAGTCTTTGTTTGGAATTTTCTTTTAAATAAAGTTCATGTGTGGCTATTGGTTTACACTGTTTGACTCCATTACCTAAATCCAAAAGGTTTCAAATAAAGTAATGCAGATATATTTGTATGTATAGCAAAAACAATGAGCTAATCTGAATTGTTTTCATTATATTTAGGCCAGCAATGAATTTCTATAAGACAAAATGAAATATCTGGATTTAGTTGAGACCATCAAAACTCCATCCTCGAAGTTCTTCATTGCTGAGTGTTGCTGCAAACATTATCATCAAAAAGTCGATCACAGCTCCTGTACCCTCACTGCACGCCCATGTTCCTGCCATATTCATGTCCATAATAGGAAGGAACAGACCGTAATGGAGACGCTCCAGACTGGGGTAGAACCGAACCAGGCATTAACTGGTGAGAGTGAGACTTGACAATGGAGATGTGGCTAAAGATTACCCATATCTGTCCAGATTTAGTCTGGAAGCCTTTTTTTTTTTTTTTTTTTTTTTTTTTTTTTTTTTTTTTTTTTTTTTTTTTTTTTTTTTTTTTTTTTTTTATTTGTTTGGAGACCAGAATAATAATATTGGTTCAAGAAACAAAGTTAGATCAACATCCTACCCTCACACTCCAGCAGGAGGTGTCTCCAGAAGGTGACAACAGGCGTCTCTACGTTCAGTTTTTCCTCTTGCTCGGAGAAGTTAATGGTGAAGAGCTGGTCGAGCATTTCAGCTGTGAGTGGCTCTTTGGCCTCACAGAAAACACCAAAGAAGACAGATGGGAAGAGCTGAACCTGAGCCAGATCAAAGAAAAGTTAAAGTTTTCCTCAATCTTAACTCCTGAATGTGACATCCTTGCTTGCCCGAAATGCTGCACTGTCACACCAAGGTAAGTCAGTGTTGTTTAACTGAACAGTCTGTGCTACTATAATGTGAATGTCAAACGCAAGTCACCTGATCAAATACACCCAGTGTGTGCAGACCTTCTCGCAACCTGCAGATGAAAAAGAAACAAGTTATCACAGAATTGGCCCTTTTCTGGGACTATAGTTTTAAAAGATACTTCTAAAAAAAAATTTACAGACAAAACAGAACCGTTACAATTATCTACAACATGTTTACAGATCATGAAAACTATTACAAATATAACTAAACATAGGATTTTCCTAACATGCTGACAAATGGACAGTTAAAAAAGATTTTTGATCTATGCTGCTGTTAATGTACTGCTGTATTTCCTTATGTTTGGATTTAAAGATTAGCGAAAAATAAAATCTTCACCTTGAGGCAGGATGTCCCATGCAAAGAGGAGTCTTTAAAAGAAATTATGAATAGAACTGCTGACAATGTCAACTTTACATTTATACTTTAATGTGCACTACACTAACCAAAGCAATGACCTAATAAAGCCAAGAGTAATGAAAAAAAAGCTAATCAAAAATTAAACACATGAAATCAACAGAAATAAATAGTTTTTTAAACTGAGCAGTTCTGATGAGAGCTAACATTTCTCCACAACAGAAGAAAAATAGGTGCAATCAGTTTTTCTGTTTGAATCCTGGAACACTTCAAAGCATGTTGTTCTCCAGCCTCATCGTTCTAGTATGCTGATGTAAGAGATTAAAGACCATTAGGAACTTTAAGAGCCCAAAATTAAATGTTAAAATAAAACATGTTGTGAACAGGAATCCACCAGAGTGGAGCCAAGAATGGCATTTAATGCTCGTGTTTAAGGTTGAGCAGCAGCATTATGGACCAGCTGCAGATCAAAAGATGATTGCTCTGTGCTCTTATACAAGCATGTAATTACAACAATCAATCCATGTTTGAAAAGGATGATTTACAAAATCTTCAGCAAAAAAAGGATTTTTACATCTTGCCTAAAACTCATAGCAGACAACTGAATATTTTGATGAATTTGAGTCAACAGTGAAATTTTTTCCACAGAGGATCAGTTGGTAAGAAGCTCATTTCCAAAGAATAATTGCTGCATTATGTACAAAATCTGATCTCCCTCACAAGATGATTTTAGTCTGTTTTTATTAAGATGTGGGATGTTTGAAATTATCCATAAAACTGATGTCATTTAAGCTATCCAGTGAACGTTTTAAAAAGGCCAAGAATGGACTCTTATGGAATGATACATTTAGCTGGCGCTGCAGTTGATGGATAATCATATATGTGGATGGAGAAACTCAAATTTCATCACATCCTAAATATACTATTATTAAACACGCCAGGCAATATTTTTTGCAGTCATATTCTGTTATATTGGCGTTTCTTCTTCTATTAATAAATGGGATATTTACCCTAAGCCCTTTATCACAGCATAAATCCCCTTTCTTAAATGCACAGGTTAGAAAAGTCATTCCTGTTAAAAAGCTAACCTGTACTGTATACTGCAGGAAGGTTACCTTTATTACCTCATGACTGTTCAACTTCATGTCCAACTCTGCTTATTTTTCTCACCTCTGCAGAGGCAACTGCATCCTGGTGATCATGGTGAAGCTGACCAGATCTTCCACCAGAGCCTGTCTCTCTTCCAGGCTGGTGACCGGTCTGTTACAGCCAGCCAGCTCCAGGAACTCCCAGCTCCCTTTCATGACTTCTTTCAGCTCATGTAAAG
Source organism: Anableps anableps (assembly GCA_014839685.1). Taxonomy (NCBI): domain Eukaryota; kingdom Metazoa; phylum Chordata; class Actinopteri; order Cyprinodontiformes; family Anablepidae; genus Anableps; species Anableps anableps. The sequence continues at coordinate 3,478,560 of CM026080.1, read as the reverse complement.
ATGAAGCTGCTGCAATCTAGGTAGACAGACACCAGCTGATCAGCCTTTCCTTTATAGGTCTCTGCAAAATTTTTAAGTTATGCCTTAGAGCAGCGGATTCAGTCCTGCACTCACCCGATGGACTTGCTGGGTGAAGTGTGTTTCAGGGGTCATGTGGTTCAAACTGAGAGGGCAGTTGGCTGGGTAGTTAAACAGACACTGATAAAGCGCATGGGAGAAAAAGCCAATAGGCAGGCCACCATGGACCACACAGAGAGCCAACAGGGAGCCGATGTCAAAGTACAGGTCCTCACGGAGAGCTAAATAACACACACACAAATAAGCAAACACTTTTCACTTACTGCTGTCATTTGATTCCACAGGCTACAAAAGCAACATATAGGGTTTGTAAACATGTATCTACACACACGGTCATAACAGACACCCAGGAGGCTGTCAGACTTAATCATTTGCATAACACATTCTATATAAAGTCAGTTCTTCTTACCTTGGGAATCCAGGGCCAGATTTTTAGATCCATTTGGGCCCTCAAATACCACAGAGTTCTGGATCTGCTGCATCAGCAGCTTCAGGAAGTACATTCTGGTTGTATCTCCATCACAGAGGGTGCTGGGAAGGGCAATGTGCTGCTCATCTTTGAACCTGGAGAAAGAGAGCTGACAGATGAAGAGAAGAAATGGAAGAAAACATCCAACATTAAAAATTAATATTACCTGACAGACAGTGAGTGCATAGGGTCAAAGTTGGCCTTTCTGACTAGGTCTAGGCCAGCTAATAGAGCCTGGTCTCCATGCACCTCCACCTGGGCGCTGACAGGATAACAGTGAGGAAGTAAAGACGTTAGAAGCTCCTCGGGTGATTCAGATCTTACACGTGCACACGGTCTGAAAGAGATGAACAATAAAAATAATGAATCCTGCAGAGACAGGGCATTGGCGTATTTAATGTGTGTACCTTTTAAAGCCAAGGGAGGAGGGCATGGGGGACAGATGGCGTTTAGACAGTAAACTTCTCTTCTGGCCACTCTGGGGTGATGCAACCAGAGATGCTGGAGTAGACAACACATGGTTTAAACCCACTGCAGTAGGATTTTTATTCTGTCATTAACTAAAGCAGAGAGGAAACAACATGCAGATCTGTGCAACCACAAACAGCCTGCACATCACCAAGAACAGACCTTTCCCATCCGTCGCATTTATGCAGTCGATGCAGGCCCAGTCTGTGGTGTCCAACTTTAGACCCGAACATTTCCTGTGAGTTCCTCTGGATCCACAAAGGCAGCATCGGATCACCTCAAACCACCTGAAAAGACCCAAAACACTGAAACTGGACATTTCGGAATTTCTGTCACCATTTCTGATCTCCTTCCTGAAAGGATGCACCCTTTCACCTTATGGGATGAAAACTTGTGTTTATACTATTGGGATCTTAAGTAAGAGGAATAAAACTGAGACCAGCTCAGACACCTCTTTAGAGTGCCCACTTCACCCAGTTACACTCCTGAGTCGTCTCAGCTAAAATGAAGTCTAATTGCTTTGTTTACACAGTAAAAACATTGATTTATATTGCTTTTGTAAAATATTGAGATGCATGTTGAACTCAGATGGTAACAGGATTAATCAAGGTAAACTTTTATACCCTCTATGAATACACATGGAGATTGCTGTTTCAGTAATGCAAGTTGTGCAAAACAGGAAGGCACCCAGAAGTCCTAACTCCGCAAGGGAAAGACAGAGGTTTCTCAATAATCCTATCCTCAGAATCCAATATGGCTGCCATTTGTTCAAAACAAAGCAATGTTTGCGCTGACTGCATTGTTAGTTTGTTTGTCATTAAATTTTACATCAATTTACCATATCAGTTTGTGCAACATTTTCTTTTAGTGGTTAAAGGCATATAATGCAGATATTCTCTTTTAGTTTTCTCTTCCTGTTCTCGGTAGAGGAGGACGCTTTTTCTCTGTCTCCCGTTCCGTCCCCTATTTCCCCTGCTTCAGCTCTCTCTGTGTCCTGTCTTGTTAATCTTTTCGGAGCCTCTCTTTGCATGTCTTCCGAACTGCAAACTATGGATCTGGTCATCTGGTCTCTCAACGCAATTGATCAAATTTTGTCAACAAGAAGACAGGGTAAAGGGGAACCCTGTTGTCCCGATGGGACATTTTTCTCTGGGTACACAATGGACTCCTGGCAGAAGTGGAGGATTGTGTCTCTATCCATATTGTCAGTTGACGATGTTAAAGATGTGTACATAATTGGGTTTTTGATAACAGGATTTCTGCTTTTGAGAGTTGGCGGTTACCTGGCATATCGAGAAATTCAGAAAACGTTGGAAGCTGTTCTGGCAATTACAAGACTATCCGGCTTGTGTGAGGGAATCTTCAGAGCGATCAACACTCAGACTGAGATGCTACGTGAGCAGAATTGGAAACTGGATGTGATCCTTGCACAGGATTGCAGGCTGGTTGCGGTTCCTGGACTCAGAAGTGAAAAGGGATAAATCTTGGAGAAGTTGTACGCTCGGCTTTGACAGAAATGACCAGGAATTTGGCTGTTTGGACTCGCCACTGAGACGCACCAGCGAGACTTTCAAGGCAGACAAAAAATTAAGAGTCGGCCTGACCCGAAACAATCGCTGTTTTCTGAATCTGGCTCTCCCATGTCGGCCTTGGATGACTGACTATCTTCAGTTTCTCCTGGATGTTATGTAAACAAAATGCTCTACTCCCGCTGCCCCTCCCTTCCCCAATGACATCTGTGGACCTGCTCAGAACTGAACGAGGCTGGTTGATAAATGCTCCATTACTATCAAGGACAATGGCTTCTGTGACAGTGTTTCACAGACTTACTTGCAAACATATACATGCACACACACACACACACGCTCATAGATTTAAATGCATGTCCCCCATCTCACCGCCTCTACTGGCTCCTCGTTATGTATGATGCTGTCTGTTGTATGTATGTTGCTTTCTTTGTGTTGAATTTTTTTTTTTTTTTTTTCAATCTCAACCTGTATCCTGCCAAGGACAAAATGTGAAATATGATTTTTTTCATCCACTTACCTAATGTGGTCTTTTTTTCATGTAATGAAAGGGCGGCGCCTCTCAGTGACGGCTGCATCCCTCAGACATCTGTCCACCCATGTCTTATGTTGTCTCTTTTTGTTTTTGGATGGGCTGTACTGAAATGTAAATTTCCACCCTGGGGGACTAATAAAGGAATTCTGATTCTGATTTATACATTGTGATTAGCTAATTATAGCAATAAGCATGTTCAGTGAGTGCAGCATTTGGATAATCCTACTGGTTTTCTAACATGCACCTAGAACAGTGGGTTCCTTCAGAGGAAAATGGATGGCAGCTTCAGAAGCCACCAGCAGCACCTGTTCTCAGTTCAAGGTCATCTCCTTCTGTTTCTTCTGGAGGGCTCTTGAAATATTCTCTCCTACACTTCTCTTGGAGAACAATCTGCTTGAAGCAAAGATCAAGGTTTTACACATATTCATCTACTGAATGTTTGGGTTTAATAGATCTTTTCAGTTCTCTTCATTAAGTTGAAGAAGGCATTTCCTGGCTAGAAGGGGTTTATTGTCCCTTCAGCAAGTTCTTGGTCCTACAGATTTAGAGTAAACTTTGAGGATGTCTTGTCTGCTTTTGAGACATTTTTAGACAACACTCACCTAATCCCATGGAAGACACCTTTATAATACTGTTACCAAGGATATCGGGTCATCGCCGATTTTTTTTTTTTACAGTTATAAAACATACATTTTCAATGTATATTTTTTATGTTTGCAGATCAAGAACATAATGTACCCTTTCTTAGCACAGTGTGTGCGTCCATCATTGCAGAGACAGGTGACAGAGTCACAGCGATTGTAAACTTCCAGAAGCTCTGAATATGCATTTGCCTCCAGTTCCCATGATGCATCTCTGCAGACAAAAAAAGAAAGAAAATTAATCTTAGACAGTCTCGAAATATTTAATGTGAGAAGGAATCCTATCTTCTTTCTTACTTTGAATAGTTTCATAAACTGCCCTTTACAGGCTGGGGATACTGGAAATTAGGAAGGGGCCAGTTATCAGAAGAAGGTTTTAAAAAGTTATGGTTTCAAAACTGCAAACATTTCTGTCACACCAGAGAATGTGCAGCAGTAACCAGAGTTTTCTTCAGCCGTATCTAGCAGAGAGAAATACAGTGCTCCCCCACCCCCACTTGTTGATGACTGAAAAAAAGGACCCCTGCAACTTTATCTTTGCACAGCTGCAACTGGTTGGTAGAGCTGCACAATATATCAAATCACAGTCATCATTGTAATGTCAATGAATGCAATAATCACAATCGCAAAGGACACAATATTTGGTAGGATGCCATATTCCATGTGTCATGCATAATATATCTGACCAACTGGATAAACTCTAACTGACCTTTATGCCAACACCTGATCTAGATTTTAGTGGCTTAGGTGTGTAAGCTCACAGAGGATAATAAGGATATTATGTAATGATGAAGAAAAACAAAGAGGCAGAAAACACGTAGTTTGATCATAACTGATATCGTTATAGCAATTTAAAGCACTAGTATCTCCATGAAATATTTTCCTGATGTCGTGAAGCCCCACTGTTTGCACAAACATGGATAATCAATGCCACCCACCCCTTTTCTATTTCAAATGCAGCCAATTAGTGTAAAATATAACAATATTGTGACTATCATATGCATGAATTTCCAGAGGGCCCATGCAATCTAGATACTTGTGTTACCTTTCTGGGATGTATATCCCCATTCTGACCATCTCTTGCTGGAAATTTTCCTTGTTGTTACAGAGAGTACATCTGAAGAAGAAGAGTCCTGCACTGTGGGCCTGATGCTAAACACAGAAAAACAATGAGAAATCAGTAAAACCCTTTTGATCCTGCAGGAAGTTATTTAGTAATGGCCTAAAATTTCTTGAATAGGATGAGGAAGGTAGAAAACAGAGTAACACAAGGTGCCATGTACAACACAACTAAACACATGAAATATGATCAAACTGGGTGCCACTAATTCAAAAGAAAACCATTCCAACCTGCTTGTTTTCTTTATTTAAATGTCCCATGGTTGTCATCTCAAGTTTTTATGGATCTGTTTGATCCATCATCACAGCAGATTATTTAAACATACAGCAATGTCAACGTTTTTGGCAGTGACACCAAAGTGATGTTTTGCTAACTTTGCAGCCTCAGTTTTTGTCCTGACAGCTTAGTGTTTTCAGCTTATTTACAGGGTGCTCATATGCAACAGCTTTTTAACTTCTGAAGTTTACTTTACAACAAAAACAGATATTGTAAGAGCAGATGAAGCTATGAAAGAGTCGAGAAATCACTATCAATATAATCAGTAAGAAAAATGCTGTAAAAGAGGTGCAGAAGTACTGAAATCCTTGACTTTTTGTGTTAGTCATAGTTTCCTCCAAAGAAAACTGTGCAGCTGTCAACACTTTGCATTAGAATGCTGCTGCTAAGTTTATATAAACTGAAAAAACTGTTTTCTGAACTTAAAGGTGAGAGGTTCAGCTGCAGGGAAAAAGAAGGCTAAAAGATGTCCAAGCATGTCCAGCAACCTCAAAGGCTGTCTTTTCTTGAATATTGTGCTACTAAATTACATGCCACCAGTGAAGAGCTTGATAATGATTAAAGGCAAATGGGTATAAAAAAATGTCTGCAAACACATGGAGGAAAAGTCCTTTGCTCAACAACCTTGTTGCAAGAAGGGCAGAAAATAAGCCCCCTCTGACCAATAAATGCAACAAGGACAGAAAGAAATCCTTAAAGATGTACAAGGATGGACAATGGACTAGTGATAAAATTATTTTCTCTGAATTATCTGGCATCTGGAAAATCATTTGTGTGAAACAGAAAGATAGGAGCAATGAAGCATTCCGATAAAATCCATGTGTCATCCAAGGAAGTGGGTTTCCTCCTAATTCTCGCCAAGAACACTGAGAGGCATCAAAATAACCTCAAAGAACAACTTCTTCCAGCATTTCCAAACTCAAAAACTGAGAGCAACCCCAAGTTCTAATAAGACAAGATTGTGTCACTATCAGTCAGGATTTGGTCCAAGAGCTGATATCACACAGGTTAACAGAGTAAATAGTAACTCTTAAAGAAAATGTATGTATTTCCTAATAAAAGCCTTTAAAATGTATGTTTATTCTAAAATGGTAAAGCTACAAAGCAATATTTATATGACTGTCAAACCGTTTGGCCATACATTACCTGTACACAGTCTCTGTGGAACCAGCTGGCATGGCAGGACGGACACTTGAGGACAGAGTAGGATAAGACAGGATCAATAGAGTCTAAACATATGGAGCAGGACTGAGGCAGACTGAAGTCTGACTCTACGTAGAGAGTCTGAGTTGGACTATGATCCTGACAGTAAGACCTGGAGACAAAAACAGACATTTAGTTAAATAACGTTACTGTCTTTCACATCTTAAGCAAACTTTTTCCTAAGAGGCTAAACTTTGCTTTCAGCTGTTTGTTCCACATCAGTTTAATATGTGTTGCTTGTTCAGCAGCTACTTTCTGCCAAAACCACTTCGACACCTGAACTACTCAGCCCTCAAAGAAGCTAAATTAATCTGGATCATTTTTCAACATTTCTACCTGAACTGACCAAATCTGACTAAATGTGAGTTTGCTTTAAAGGTATTTTAACCATGATATTCTGTGCTAGAATGGTCAGATCATTCTATAATGTTTGCACTATCCTTATGCACATTTCTGCAACAGTTTACACCTAACTTACATTTCCACAGGTACACCTAAAATTTATTCCTCCACTTCAAATTCTGGTCATTGGCAGAAGTCTTCAATCATTTGCAAATTAGGTGGGGTATCAGACACATCTAATACAACTAATCATAGGCTTCATTAGTTGCATAATGGGGCACGTCACATATCTGGACAGCCAATGGTAATGTGTCATTGCATGTTGAATGTATGTCCAAAGGCAAGAGAACTACAAAAAAAAAAAAAAAAAAAAAAAAAAAAAAAAAAAAATCAGAAAAGTGATGATAAAATTTCACAAACAAGGGAAATGATACAAAAACATAGCATCGTCTCTGAACATTCCTACAGAAACAGCTGAAAACAACATTTTTTAGTTTAAAGTGAAAGGAACAGTTGTTCCACTGCCTGGCAGCAAAAAAAGGAAACTATCAACAGTTGCTACCAGATTCCTGAGAAGGCAGGTGGTCAAAAACCCTCGACTGACTGAAAAAGCTCTGCAGGAAGACTTGGTGGCAGCAGTCACTGAGGTTCCAGGTTCCACAGTAAGGAAGACACGAAACAACTACATGCCTGAACTCCAAGACTTTCATCACTACTGACCAGAAGCACAAGAAACATCAGCTCCCATTTACCCACTAAACAAGCTAAAAACTTTTCAAGATTCTTTTCTGAGGAACGATGAATCACAACTGGAGCTTTTAAGGTTTTGGATCACTGGTATGTCTGAAGAAAGGGGTCTAAAGCATACCCCAAAATGAACATCTTGTCACAGGGAAGCATAGTGGTGGCTCAGTGATGTACAAGGGATGCTTCTCTTTATCTGGTATTGGAAACCTGCAGTGTGTTGAGGGCCATATGGATCAGTTAAGTACCAGAAAACCCTGGGAGAAAACGTCCTTCTGTCTGTGAGAAAGCTGAAGTTTGAGAATCACTGCCTTCAAACAAGCACTGAACCCAAACATATCTCTCAGCTGGAGTCACTGAAGTAGGTGTCTGGATATGCATCATGTTAAAGGATATACAAGCAAAAGGATGCTCATTTAATGACAAAAGATGCTTGTCATGAAGGAGCTGAGTAACTCAGAAACTCCAGAAGTCATTTAAAGTAGTAATTTTTGTTGAATCTAGAGAAAACATCTATAATATTAGTTTTGTGGAGCTAATTACACTATTCTTGTTAGACTTGTTTACTGCAATTCAAAAACAAATCTAATTTGCAATAATTCTGATTGCAACTGTAAGTTTATGGATTGTTTGTGTTAGAACATCCGTTTGTTGGATGAAGTGTTCAGTTTTCATTTCTGTATCTGAATACACACTGAGGTGGTGTTGTTTGGTGTGGGCACTCACGGGAACATTTCAGTGAATTGTGTGATGAACATCAGTTTCCTCCCACAGGGGAAGTGCACCACCCTCCTGCAGCTCCTGACATTGCAGCCAACACATGCTCCCTTCTTCTTACAACCATAACATGTCTGGAGTACACAAAGCACACACACAAACAGCAGTGTTTCTCTACTAAAGTCAATGTAAATGATATAGTTTTAGCCAAAGGGATCTTATTCCCAATGAAGTGTAAACAATCTTCTTTCGTCAATTTCCCAGCTGTCCTGAATTTAATGTCATGACTTTTTAAAATGCTTCTGACAAAACAATTGACATCCACCTTCAGATTTATACTGTTGAAAGGACAAATGGATGACAGGATGTATTCCATTTGCTTATGCTCATAGGAATATATTACTTTAGATCCCTGTGGTTTATTTTATCTAAATTCTAGACATGTCTTGTAATTTCTGGTAGATTTAATATGAGGATCACAGAAACATATTTAATAAAACATAATATCAGAGCACTCACCAGTCGAGCTGCCCTTCTGATCTCTTGTTTGATGTCATCTACCAGGAAACCAAAGACACCCTCGCTCTCTTCTCCTCGCTGGTAAACTCCACTAGACGTCAGCTGCAGCAGACAACAAAAAAAGCTCTTTCACAACAGACAGAAAGGAATAATTCCATAAAACTATCCATCTCCAAAGAGGGGCAATTAGAGACATATTAATTGGAAACTCAAAAGTTTTCAACTGACTCCTTTTTTGGTGCAGGACAGCGGCTGCATAAGCATTATGTTTCAATTTAATTCCATTCAAAAATACTTTATTTATCACAAAGGGAAAATAAATAAATAAATAAATTAAGGCCAAGCCAACAGAGGAAGCTCATTTAAGCCTTGTGTTTCCAGAATCCTGTTCAGTTCAGCTTCAAAAGTACTTTATCTCAAAGGGAAACTAGAAAATCTGCATTTCCTGCAAAAATGAAGTGAATGCTCTAAGCTGAATGTTATTGCTGAAAACTGCAAATTATTTGAAGTCAACTTCAGAAAAATTGCAGAAATGTTATAAATTAGCAGACAGCAGAAAAAAGCAAAATAGTCTGCATATTGTCTTACAAAGCAAAACTGTGCTTAAAATGGGTAACAAGTTTAAGTAAATCCAAAAGCCCAAGTTGAAGAATTTAAAAATAGAAAAGAAACATTTCAAAACTAAACTGTAATGTCATCTGTTAAAGAATCTGAACAGTAAAAAGAGTAACATAAGGCTCATCTAGCACAGTAAGAGCAGTCTACATACTACAATTAGTTAAAGTGGTTTTAGATAATGTGACAAAGGTAGTGGGTCACTAACTACCATGTTTCATAACAAATTACTTCATCTAGTATAGGAACAGCAGTGCATAAGATAGAATTAGCTAAAATGCTCATGTTAACTTCAATGCTATAATTGTGCTGGCTTAAACTAGCACTGTTGGGTAACATTAAAGGGGTCACTACAACAAATTTAATTTTTCTGTGGCTTTGGGGGTATGATATGATCTATTGTGCACTGATGAGGCTGTGTGAATGTCAACAGTTGGTCTCAAAAGCCCTGATCATAGACGGTCAGCTTTGTGTCTTTGCTCAAAAACGGACGAATCAGAAAACACTTTATCGTTTTATGTAGATTATCTTTCTACCACAATTCATATTCACCAATTGGAGCACACCATCAAGCAAACAGCCCTCCTTCCCCCAGGTGATACACCAGCTAATTTAAGGGCTAAGTCACATTAGCATGGCTGGCTACTCCACTTGAGAAGAGGATGGCTACTAAAAAGCGGAGCTGTTATGTCCAAGGGTGCTCAAAAAGACTGGAAGTTTCCACTCACTCCCGAAGGATGAGAGAATCAAAGAAAAGTGGCTGAAGTTCAATGATGGGGAAGTATCACGCAATTAAAACCCCAATTTGAGACTATGTTCAGTGCACTTTACCAAAGAGTTTCCCAAATATGGTTGTAGCCAATCAGTAAAGTCAACTAGGTAGAGCAACATATCATTACCATACCCAACCCTTTTACTGAGGAGGGAAATCTGGCCAGCCAAATCAACCCTCTACAAAAAGGTGACTTTTTTTTTTTCATTAAATTTTTTGAAGAACTGACATAAGCAGCAATATCTACTACATGAAATAGTATATATAGCAATGTCACTACCCCTTTAACTTAATTTATTCAGCAAGTTCACTTGAGTTTTAAATCAAAGTTAGCTGAAAAGCTAAAAATAGCTCAAAAGCTATCATTATTTTGGCTTACATGAACAAGCTGAAGAACATTAACCTAATCCCTTCATCTAAACTTTAGCATTTGAACCAAAACTAAGTAAAAAGGTAATATTATCTTAAACGCTATTATTATTATGTTGACTTACACTAGCATGATAGCAAACATTACCTTAATCCATTCAGTAAACTATTTTTGGTTTTTAAGTCAAAATTAGCTAAAAAGGTAATGCTAGCTTAGACACTATAAATATGATGTTGGCTTACATGTTGGGTAACATTAACTTAATACATTCAAGTCTGTGAAGGGTTAAATCCTGCAGAAGGATATAGCTCACATGTTTTGCTTTGGGGTGATGGAAACAGGATGTATGGACACAGGATGTACTCTGAGGAAGTGGTGTTTAGTGTAACCATATATGGGCTGTTGTAGTTGCCTGCATGCATGCACACTGTTGCAGCTTACACACTCATAACCGTTGTAAACCAGTCAAGACTACTTTTGGTCACACAGACACACTGATACACATAGGGGAACGTTAAAGTGGGTGTAATTTAGTGATATATACCGACATGCTGTACTTTCTCTTTGCTTCTTTTGCTGCCATCCATTAAGGTGTACTGAGTAGAAGCCCAACGCTGCGGGGAGTTGGTGACTCTCCGTTTGTAACTGAACATACTGATTGATTGTTATGTATCATTGACTGCTTTAAAACAGATTAAAATTGAGGTAATCTCAACCTTTTGCTCTATTCCTTGTTTCAAGGTACTGTGATCAGGTCTCAACCAAGATAAAGCCACTGAGTTTTACAAGTCAAGTCAAGTTTATGTGTATAGCACATTTCAACATCATAAACACATCAAACAGTCACTGGCTGTGAAACCAGTAACAAACATTGCATTTTGTTAAGTGCCATAATTAAAAACATCAATACACATCGAATATGTTGGTCGATGTTTCTGTCATTATGGCCAGCTGTTTTTCAGTTTTCTGGAAGCTTGTTGCAGATCTCTGGAGCATGGAAGATGAATGCTGCTTCTCCATGTTTGGTTCTGGTTCTGGGGATGCAGAGTAGACTAGAACCAGAAGACTTGAGTGGTCTGGAAGGTTGATACAATGACAACAGGTCTTTAATGTATTTTGGTGCTAAGCCATTCAGCGATTTAAAATACTTCTGTTAGCTTATAAAGTCTATTCTCTGAGCTACAGGGAGTGACATGCTCTGTCTTTCTGGTTTTAGTAAGAACACAAATGTTCTGGATCAGATGCAGTTGTTTGATTTATTTTTTTAGGCAGACCTGACACTGTTGCAGTAATTAATGAGACTAAAGATAAATGCATGTATGAGTTTCTCAAGATTTCATTGGGACATCAGTCTTTTAATCCTGGAAATGTTCTTCAGGTGATAGAAGGCTGACTTTGTAACTGTCGTTATGTGTCTCTGAAGGTTCAGGTCTGAGTTCATTACTACACCCAGATTTTGGGCCTGATCACTAGTTTGTAGTTGTAATAACTGAAGCTGCGTGCTGACTAGATTGTTTCTCCTTGGGCCCAGTTTTGTTTTTGTTCAGCTGGAGAAAGTTTTGGCACATCTACGCATTGATTTCTTCTATGCATCTGTTCAGTGTATTCAGAGTCATCTGGCGACATTGTAATACAGAGTTGTGTATCATCTGCGCAGTTATGGTAACTAATCTCGTTTGTTGTTATAACCTGAGCTAGTGGGACCATGTAGATACTGAATAGAAGAGGTTCTAGGATAGAACTTTGGAATACCCTGCATGTGACTTTTCAAATTCAAATTCAATTAAAATTCCAAAATACTTTATTTATCCCAAAGGAAAATTAAATGTTGATGTAACTCATTTAGTCAAGGAGTTATTATGGATGGTGATGGCTGTGAGCAGGAAAGATTTCCTGTGGTAGTCCGTTTTACAACCAAATTGAATAAGCCTTTGACTGAAGAGACTCTGTTTTCCAATTACAGTCTTATGAAGAGGATATCCAGGGTTATCCATAATTTTCTTGATTTTATGTAAAATCCTCCTTTGCATAATCATCTCCAGATTTTTGTCTGCTCTAATGATAAGTTCCCTACTGACACAAAGAAATCCCTGTTCTTTAGGTAGGATTCGAACCAATTGAGTACTGTACCAGGGAATCCAACCCAGCTCTCCAATCGCTTTAATAATACATCATGGTCAACAGTGCCAAATGCTGCACTGAGGTCCAATAGAACCAACACTGTGGTTCTTCCAAAGCCTGCATTAATGCGGATATCATTAAACACACGAGGGCGGTCTCAGTACTGTAGTGAGCACAAAAACCGGACTGAAAGACATCAAAGCAGTTGGTCATTGTAAGGAAGCTATTTAACTGTTGAAACACAGCTTTTTCAATAATTTTACTGATAAATGGAAGGTAGGAGATTGGCCTGTAATTCTCCAATAGTGATTTGTCCAGAGTGGTTTGATGACTGCTGTTTTAAAAGCCTGGGGGAAAACACCTGATGAGAGGGATGAGTTCACTATTTGAATCAGGTCAGATGCAACGACAGGCAGAATTTTCTTAAGGAAGGTTGTAGGTAGGATATCAAGAAAGCAGGAAGGGGAGCTAAATTTATTTATAATTTCTTCTAAGCTTTTGTAGTTGAGTAGATAAAATATATTCATTTTCTCAGCATTTGTTATGTTTGGCAAATTCATTGCAGACCCTGGTAGAGTAGAATTCAGGTGATACAGTCACAGGAGACCTTGTGCGCCTGTCGACTGTTGACTGTGGTCAAGTTTATTTATATAGCACATTTCAGCAGCAAGGCAGTTCAAAGTGCTTCACATCATAAAAACATCAATCAAGTATGACACAAATCATCAAAATCAATGAGCAGGTATACAGCCAAATAATCAAAATCATCAAGCAAATACACCTGAAAATAATCAAAATCACTGAGCAAATATCAATGCATCAAAATCATAAGGATCATCAAGTAAATATCATCAAGCAAATATAGTTCAATGTTCTACATATATATATATATATATATATATATATATATATATATATATATATATATATATATATATATATATATATATATATCCAAACACACTGTTCGGGCAACAAAAGTGTGGCTCCGTAAAAAGCATTTCACTGTCCTGGAGTGGCCTAGCCAGTCTCCAGACCTCAACCCCATAGAAAATTTGTGGGGAGAGTTGAAAGTCTGTGTTGCCCAGCGACAGCACGCCCCCCCTCCTCAAAAAAAAAAAAAAAAAAAAAAAAAAAATCACTGCTCTATAGGAGATCTGCATGGAGGAATGGGTTATAATCCCAGCTACAGTGTGTGCAAACCTGGTGAAGACTTAAAGGAAATGTTTGACCTCTGTCATTGCCATCAAAGGTTGTTACAAAGTACTGAGTTGAACTTTTGTTATTGACCAAATACTTGTTTTCTGCCATAATTTACAAATAAATTCTTTACAAACAGTTATCTGGATTTGTCAGGTTGCATGGGGATCAGCTGTGAATAGCTCTGTTGAATTTAGTCAGTCACTTTAAAGGGAGTGAACATTATGCAATCACTTATTTTGTGTTAAATATTTTTTAATTTAATCGTTATTTTGTAGACATCAGTTTTCATTTTGAGATAGGGTTTTTTGTATTTTTTTCATTATTGGTCCAAGAAAAGTCTAATTTTGTTGATCATGATTGATTTACAATAGCAATAAACATCTAAGGAGGTGAATAATTTTTATAGACACTGTAAATGATCTGCATACCTCTGCTCTATGTGTTTAGCTGGTGCAAATGATTTCTTTGACAGCCAGAAAGCAAGACACTACAAGATTCCAAGAAATATAGAAGGGGAAAAAAACAAACAAAGCAGCTGTTACGCAACTGCTAAACTTGGAGTACAAGTGTAGAGGACAAATCATCAACTAATGAAATAAAGAAGCAAGACAGACCAGTGATGATTCTAGAGGCATACCCTTGTTTCAGAGAAGTGGATCATGTAAGCAGTACTCATTTCTTTTTGCCATCCCAATATTCCTTTTGGGAAATTTTAACATGATTTTTAAATTTCTTAAATACTAGCCCTCATGTTTCAGTGGTTATCACTCATTGTCAAGACCAGATACAGAGCCAGTCTTAGTTGGTTTTCTATCTGTATTTTTCAGGTCCTGGATGAGCTGTGGAGAATTATTCAACCATCCAATTCAAGATACATCTCTGAGATGAAGGATAGAAGGGACAGCTTCTACTCAAATGTGCAGTTCTATGGTGTCATGAAGAAAGCTATGAAGCCTCCAAAAGCTTTAGATGGAGGTAAATTCTACAGTGCCTTTCTTTACCGAGTATGTTTTTTTTTTATTATTTGCTATGATTAATGGTGTTGTGTCATCTTATTTCTCTTTAATCAAACCAGTGGAACATGCAACAGCTGTGTTCAGAGCACTTCCATTGCTCTTTCCTTCAGCACAGTACCACCTAAAAGCTGGGCACCTGTACTAAGGCTTTTTTCCATGTCCTAAAGATGAGCCTGCAATATTCTATGTGCATTTATTGTTGTATTTTTCACTTAATGGTGCTTTCATTTTATGATTTTATTGAGTAGAGTCACTATAAATATTCTTAAAGCTCAGATCTCTGATAACATGTTGATATTAATAAAACCTACAAAGAATAATGGATCCATCATAAGCTGTAATACGGCTCCAAGTCCTCCAATGATGGTATTTTTTAGCAATATCTGAAGTTCTCTGCATCTTCAGGATGCAGACAGAAAACCTGATTTAAACTCTTTCTGGGGAAAGAGTTTAAATCAGGTTTTCTGTCTGATTTCCATCTGGATAAAGACACATATTGTACCACATGGATGGAATGTGATCATCTGTATGTGTGATCCACTGTTTACTGTGGTGTAAACCAGCTAAATAACATCAGGCTGTTTAGTTTTTACTACAAAGACAAAGTAGAAGCTCGTTCTAGAGGAAACTTCTAGAACTTATTAGACTTATTTTGGTCATAGGTTGCATATTGCAGTTGCTGAATACCTATTCAAATCGCAACCTTACATCTTTGTGTTAGTATATAGGGCAGTTTATATTTTGATGTAATAATCTTTCGTCTATTGAAAATGTATATCTGCATGGACACAAAACAGAAGCTGTAATTTAAAAGATTTAAAATCACAAGCAGATTTTTTTTTTCACCCATATCATTAGGGGTTTTGTCTGTACATTTTTTATTTAAACTTGCTGTGACAATTATCATTTGCCTATTCAGTGTTTTTAGTTAGGTGTGTGTTTCATGAGGTCTTGTTCTAATCCTCCTCTTTTTTGTTTTCACATACACTTCAGAAGACCCTGAAGGCTACCTGCGTCAGCGACCTCTGGTTCATCCAGTTCTTCTTGTCTACCACACCAGTGACCACCTTCGACCAAAAGGGTCTTTATGAGGGACTACTCTATCTCATGACATATTACTATGCCATTCATCTTACATACCAAAAGTGCATTTTTACACTGCTATCTGTCTTGCAAACTGAAATACTCAAAGACTCCATACATGACAGAGATTCAACCCTCTCTTACAAGAAGGCACATGGTGAGTGGAAGTCATGCATTGAGTAAGTCTCTCTTAAACTCAATCTGCCTTCTCCATGAGAATCTATGTTTTGTTTTTTCCAGAGAAGTTGTTGAAATGTAAGATAAATTTGTTTGTGTGATCTTTAAAGTTGTTCTGAGAAATAATGCAAACCAGAAGTTTGAAAATTGGTCGTTTTATGCCACAGGGACATTTATTTTTGATATGCGAGTATGCTACACAGTTATTCCCGTTAGAGTATCTGAAATAAGCTCTTTTTACAGTGGCAATGTTACACAGTACTCTGCTCAAATTTAGGTAATGTTAGCCATGCTGTTTGGATAGACCCGAGGACTGTCAAAATAAAATTGTTGTTGTGTTTTTTAAAAAATGGAAAAACTAAGAATGTTTCTGGTGCCTTGATTTAAGATAAAGTCCCTTGTTTTTAGTATGCTTTCTGAACAAATTATGTCTTATTCTCAGCCATTTTTGCTAATTATTCTCTGAGTTGAGATATAATTCTTATAAATAATTCAGTCAAGAAAGAAACTTTTCAGTTTTAAGAAATTTGCCATGTAGTAAGCTTTTTTTTTTTTTTTTTTTTTTTTTGAAAATTTAAATTAAGGTGTAAAATCCTAAAGTAGCCAAATATTTCTCGAAATCAGTGTGTTCAAGAAAGCATCATACTCAGTTTAGGTAAAGATTTTCAACATCTCAGTGTCTTTCCTTGTTATGAGTTAAATTTTCTTAAATTAAGCATAGAAAATCTTAAATTCACCTTAATCAAGGATACATAACACTCATTCAAGAAAACATTTCTTTAAAAAAAGAGCAATCTTTGATTGTAAGAAGCGCAATTTTCTTGAATTTTTGACAATTTTGTTGAGTTTAAAAGGTGCATATAAGTTAGTGTTACTTGCTAGTTTTAAGAATTCTAGCCAAGCAACTTTTGCTTACCCCATTGGCAGATTCCCCACTCCCACCCACAAAACTAGAAAATTTGATCACATTCAGGAATATTTGGCTCATGTCAAGTAGTACTGATTTTGTGGTGCACAGTTCTCTTCCTAATATCTTGGCTGTTTTTGTTGTTTGTTTTTTTTTGACTTTCCAATCATATCAATCAAGAAAGCAGTGTGTTCCAGCTGTGGCCTTAAAATACATCCACAGGTGAGCCTCCAGTTTACTCAAATGTGTCAGTTAACCTATTAGACGTTTCCAAAGCAACAATATCATTATCTGGGCTTTCCCTCAATGTTCAAAGAGATCATAATCATTCAGTATGTAAACTTCTGATACTAAAGACATTGACAAAATACATCTGTGAAATATTCTTCCTCTTATTATTGTGCCCTTTAGCAAATAGAAATCATTTTCAGAATTCTAACTTAAATAAAACAAGAAGTTTGGCCTGATTTAACTTCAGATGGTGAGAAAAAAAAGATGTGTCTTTTTATTTGGTGTATGTAAACTTCTGGTTTCAGCTGTATCTGTGAACACTGAATCAAGTACATATAAAGCATACAGATGAAAACTCACCAAACAGAAGTAATGGATAGAGAATTTATGCTCTTTGAGTTTGATCTTTTCCCCAAACATGGCTGGGTCATCATCACTGCATCTGCACAGAGCACAGCCTGGAAACACACAGAACATGTTTTCAGTTTTGACCTCTTTCTAGTTATTACTTATTATTGAACAAAGTCTAGAATCTCTCATTAGCTTTGCTTTGTGGTCTTTAGAGGTACAACCATTTCTAAGTGACTGTATAAAAAAAACAAAAAAACAAAACAAAACAAAAAAAAAACAAATTATTTTTATATGTCACAGCAACAGATAAAAGCTCATACAAAACTATAAATCTAGAGTAACCAAAGGCCATCCATGTCTTTCAAAGAATTTTTTTTTGCTTACCTCTCTTATCCATAAAGGTGTTTTCTTGCTGGAAATAAAACTAGAGGTTATGTGTTTTCTAGGCGGCAGGTCACCACTATGAACTACAAGGGCTAGAAAGCAAGCCGGCAAATATCACCATCAACCACCATTTCACCCACCTCTTCAACAACGCAGGCGCTTTTACACCGGCACAGTTTGTCTTAAGAATATTCTTCACAGGTTTTTCTATAGTCATGGCCAAAGGGTTCCACAGTGGCATGAATACTGTACTCTCCAATTTCTGTAGCCTCAGGTTTGGGATATCCAATTCATGTTGTTTTTAGATTACTGTGCTATCAGATGCAAAATCATTCAATGAAAAGAACTTTATCTTAAATGTTTTACTTTATAACTCATATAAAACCCATATTCACTTTGCGTGTGCCCTCACACAGAATGATGAACTAACCAATCCAGTCAAATTCCACCCTGTGAAAGAGTCCAGCTGAACTCACTTCATCAATCTCATTAGCAAACTGATAAAAGGAATGGGAAAGTGTTTGGGATCATTCTGTTAGCAATGATTAGCTTCACAAAAAAAGTAACATTTTGTCATAATGAAAAGGCCTTTTCATTACTGATATCATTTTTTCTGTGGTAAATACAGCGACTAAGTTGCTAAGTTGGCAACAGTGGGGTGACTATTGTTAACTGCGCACATGGAAAGATGCCCTGGTTATTTTAATTAAAGCTACAAGGAGCACTGGGCAGCAGCTTAGCGTCGCTCCAGCCTTGTGACCGTGGGAGCTCCGGCACCGCCACCCCGATGCTGTCATCAATGCTCTCAGGCTGTACCCGCACCCCTCCTCTAGGCAGAGCATTTGGCAAATCTCCCAAATCGCCTTTGGTGCAGTTCAGTACGAGTCCAGCAACATGTCTTAAAAGTTTCGCAGAAATCCAACCTTCCAGACAGGAGTTATTGTCACTTCCTGTTTTGTGGTGAAGGACTGGCAAGGATTTCCTGTATGCTGTTTTGTCATGTGTGGTTATCGAGAGTTAGTGGATACGTTTTCAAGCAATTTAATTCTGTTCAAATCAAAGAGTAAAAGGGAGACAACCAGCAGCAAAACAGCTCACTTCCTGTTCAAAGAGGGCATGGCTTAGCGATGTCAAAAAATTATAATGAGAATGTGATTAGTGCTGGTCTGTTATGACACACAAAAGTTTCATTAATCCACGACCTTGTATGTAAAAGTTATTCCACCTTGATGTTTTATGGCAAAGGGTCAGACTTTGAGGCTTGACCACACCCACATACTTTCATGTAGCAAAAAGTTTTTGATAACTTTGAAGTCTCCATGTTAAAAGCTGTAGGAGGAGTTCACTCAGACATGTGTGAAAGAGACAAAATGGCGGCTTTGATCCAAAATGGCCAACTTCCTGTGTGGCTTGGACCAGTGCTCCAAGATACTTTTTCGTAGGTCCTGAGATGATACACATATGTGCCGAATTTCATGATTGTCGTTCAAAGTATGGCTTGGGACTGATTTTTTTTTTTTTTTTTTTTAATTTCTAAGGGGCGCTATAGAGGGATTAGGCCACGCCCACAAAATATTGGACTGTATTCCTGTTGGCGGGTGGATTAGAATCGATCATAGTGAGTTTAGTGCAGCTAGGCTGAAATGTGGAGAATTTAGACCCAAAGAGGGAGGGTACATCCTGGACAGGTCCCCACTCCATCACAGGACTGCGCTTCTATAAGCGGACACACGGGATGATTATTTATTAATAGGCACGTGATTAGTAATACATTCGCAGCTACTTTCCCTCTTAAATCCAATGGAAGTAATAAAAGTTTACTCTGTTATTCTTGGACTGTGCTTTCTGATTTCCTGTTACTAAGCTTGCAGTTTCACATGGAAACACTGTGATTAATATACTGCTAATTCATTACATTTCCAGTAACAAACCACCATGGGGCTGGGAGTGTTTATGGAAACAATGGTAACTGAAACCATTTGAAGAAGTGAAAAAGAGGTTGTGATGAGTACACATCTCTTACAGTCTTCCTGGGTGCTGGACTTGTTGGCATCCTTTAACCTTCTTGACTTCTTCCTCATGATGGTATCAAACCTGTAGCAACATAATGGACAATGATGACATTGAGTGAACAATAACCATGCTGCTCCATCATCATAAAATCATATAATACATGACACTGTATGGTGCAGAGATCATAAACACAAAATGAAAATGGACTGCTGAGTTTCTTGTAAGCAACAGTGGACTGTGAACAAAGCTTATATTCTTTGCAACTTAAATGCTTTAAACACTAATTGTTCCACCATGCAGTGTCTCAAATCTGGCAAAAACATGAGCAAGTCAATCGGCTTTAATACATAAAAACGTCTTTGAATTTTTTTTTTTTTTGCATTAAAGTGTAGCAGCAGAACAATCATAAATATATCCAGATGCATAGCTTTCATGAAAACAACCAAGTATAAGCCTAAAAATAGGAGTGAACCAATTAATCAGCCAGCTGATAAATCGGCCCTAATTTCCTTAATTTTGGGCAATCAGCTGATACTTACCTGAGAAACCAATCTTATCTACCTCCACAAAGGTGAGAAAATCAGCCACTTTCCCCATTTGCTTTGCTGTGAGAGAGAGCTAACTGACAGACCCACCCACCAGGTCATGTCTGCATGCATGCAGTTAACAACAGTCACCACAACAACAGTCTCTCTCTCTCTCTCACATATATATATATATATATATATATATATATATATATATATATATATATATATATATATATACATACACACAGGATAACATATAAATCAGTTATAAAAATGAAGTAACATTTATTTATTGTTAATTTGCTACACAGACTGAGATATAGTTGTACTTATTGTATGTTTTGCCTATCTGCTCTCTATAAAGTAACACAAGTGTAATAAACTGATATTTGCAGTTCAATTAGTCTGGCTTTATGCCAGCTGCTTAACAGATATTCCCATCATAGTTTGCCACAAATACAGCCTCCAACCATGACTGTGCTTTGGGTGACTCAAAATATTTTCAAACAGACGAATTAGTCTTTTTTGAAAGCAGGAAGTGTGTTGTTGCCATCTGTCAGCCACCTGAGCTACAATAACATAACATGATAACAGGGAGAGATGAGAGAAAAAGGAGCTATTTTGTGCTTCCTGCACCTGATGAAGCCCTGAATTTTCTTTGTCATCTCAATAAAAAGACTTTATACAATAGAAAAAGTATGATTTAAATTACTTATGGTTTTGATAACGTAACGTTTAAAGTATGATATACCTTGATAACTGTAGTTTGATCGTGACTAATGTGTTGTAAATCTACAATTTTGTCATATCAAAATTATAAGGCAGTAAACTGGGAAAACAGTACAGAAATCAACTGGTGAGACTTTTTCTAGCCGATACGAATCCAACCTGTGCTGCAATCTCGCTAAAATAGACAGTTTTAGTAGGTAGAAAATAAAGGAATTCCAAGCTTATCCCCATTCACGCATCATTTTATGAAACTTTATGATAGATAGATAGATAGATAGATAGATAGATAGATAGATAGATAGATTTTAGCGTCCAACTGTTGATTAAATAAGCCAACACTGATGGGAAAAAGACTTGTAGCTGCTTTAAAAAAAAAAAAAAAAAAAAAAACCTTATCGCCATAAAATACTGCCTGAAAGTCGAGATGACCTTTAGTTAAAATAAAAAAAAAAAATTCTCAGCTATATTTGAACAAATAAAACTTAAACTGCATATAAAAAGGATTTTCTACAATGTATGCGAAGTTTTCTTGGCCGCCTTTGTCAACCTGTCTATTTTCTATTTTAAACAATGAAGAAAACCCTCCATTATTATACTGAAGGCGAACAAATGTTCCACCTTCAATCTAGCTTACCTTCAGATTAATATTTTTCGTGTGCACTCACATTTCACTCTTTTTTTATAAACGCATTTTTCTCTCTCGTCTGTTTACTCCTAACGATGTCCACTTTTAAATTTCCCTCTTTCAAAACAAGGGAAACTCATTTCCGTTTCCGGGAAAATTCTGTCCGACTAAAATATTCTGCCCCCTTGGGTCGGGAGGAAGCACTGCAAAATCTCTCTCTCTCTCTCTCTCTCTCTCTCTCTCTCTCTCTCTCTCTCTCTCTCTCTCTCTCTCTCTCTCTCTCTCTCTCTCTCTCTCTCTCTATATATATATATATATATATATATATATATATATATATATATATATATATATATATATATATATATATATATATATATATATATATATATATATATATATATATATATATATATCCATGACTCTATATATATATAGAGTCATGGATATATATATATATATATATATCTATATATAGTCTCTATATATATATATATATATATATATATATATATAGTCTCTCTCTCTATATATATATATATATATATATATATATATATATATATATATATATATATATATATATATATATATATATATATATATATATATATATATATATATTCTGGTAGTTTTGTTCTGATACACCTCTTTTATAACAGTCAAACGAGGTAGCTGTCTTTTCTAAGATTATTCTGGTTACTTCCACCATACTGCAATTTAGAAAAGTCATGGATTACTGCTCCAAATGTGATGTATCAACTATCTGTAAAATGATTTCTGCACAGGACTTGTTTTTATGTCCACTGGAAATAGAAAATTAATTGTACCCAGAACAGGTACAGAGACAGCCAATAGTCTGACACTGGTTTCCAGTGATGTCAGTTAGTTAGTAATCCGTTACTCTTTTTATTTTCCGCTTGCGTCTGGGGGAGAGACACCTCATCTGTGACACCAGGCAGCAACACAAATGTAAACAATGGAGGGAGGAGAGAGATGCGCGTTTCCTAGCTGGAAATAAAAGTACTGTTTAGAGTTTGTGTCGCCAAAGATGACAATATCAAGGCTAGTTCTTTCCTCTGTGCTGGAGACAAAGTGCTATTGTTACATCCTTGAAAATAGGGGAGACAGAAAAACGAGAGCAATTTTCAGTACTTCTCTCATGCTGCAGTTAAATGCAATGAGGAGATAGCGCAAAAGCCCTGTTGCAGAGCCTCTAGTTTTATTGGAGGAGTGGAGTCAAACTGACAGAACAAGTCCCACTAGGTGGTGCGAAGCAGAGAGCTACAACTAAAATGCAGGAGGTCCCCCCCAAACAATAAAAATTGAACTTTGGTGTAAAATCAGTAAGAAGGGGAGAGTTAACGTTGGTGGACCGGGAAGTAGTAGAGGAAATGATGCCCTTAAACAGTACTGACACGCCCTGGTTGTTGTTTTATGTTGAGGTGGCAGGGGCTGTTGTCAGCAGCTGCTGAAAGTAACTAATAAAGTAACTTGTAATCTAACTTAGTTACTTTTAAAATCAAGTAATCAGTTAAGTAATTACGTTACTTTTTCAAAGAGTAATTAGTAATCAAGTTACTTTTTGAAGGTAACTATGCTATCACTGCTGGTTTCTGATTCACAGTTGTTTTTGGAATGTTATTTTTTAATTGTTTTTTTCTTTATTTGTTCTTTTCTTTATTTATGCATGTCTAGTCATCAATGTGCGGTTGGCATGTTCCAGGTGCTGAGAACAAGGAGACTAGGTTATGTGCTTTGTGTGGGACTCCATGTCAGTTTTTTTCCTGTTCCAGAGTGTCAGATCATTTCCTGCATGTTGATTGGCTGGGGAGGTGTACAAAAGAGGATGCTCATCCATTCATGCCACTGACTGGACTTACAGTGGCTTGCAAAAGTATTCATATCCCTTGAACTCCTCCATATTTTGTCACATTACAACCACAACCATAAATATATTTCATTGGAATTTAATGTGAAAGACCAAGACAAAGTGGTATATAATTGTGAAGTAGAAAGAAAATTATACATGATTCAAAACATTTTTTACAAATAAAAAACTGAAAACTGTGGTGTGCAAAAGTATTCAGCCCCCCCTACTATCCAGTAGCTTGATTTTAAAAGTAACCAACAGTTTGCTGCACCTTTTTCACTTTCAAATGTCTCAGCAGGCTCAGCAGAAACAAACTAATATCAGATCAACACAGCATTTGTTCAAACAAGAATTCTCACTTTAACAAACTGTAGGTTGTGTCTGCATCTGGTGCAGTTTTGGTTGAAACAAGTTTATTCATTTAGTGAAGTTACTCACAGTGGGTACGGTATCTAGAAATTTTAATCAAATTAGAGTAATGACACTTAATATTTTTCAAGCAAAAGTAAAATGTATGATGTGGTGAAATTACTTCTAAAAGTACATTTTTCCCCAAAAGTTACTCAAGTAAATAAAACTGCATAAAAGTAATTAGTTACCGCCCATCCCTGCCCACAAGAAACAATCAATCCAAAAGCCAAAAACACCATGAGGTCAGGCTTAATACTGGTACAAACATATTTTACAGACCGTACTTATTGAACTCTTTAGTCTAAAAGGGACTTATCACTTTATGTTTTTAAGGAGCTTTTATTTTCTATCTTTGTTTTTTCAATGTTATTTTTCATGCCCATGTTAATGCCATGAAGCTTGACGTTAATGAAAGTAGTTCCAAGAAACTGAATTTGACTCATGTGGATTTGATGTAGGACTGGCTTTGTTCTTTGTAATTTCTGTACAATAAAACTAATGATCTATAGATTGATAGATCAATATAAAAATATCACCGATGTTTTTGTCCCATATTTGTATGACAGTAAGGAGAGCACCGGGTGCTGGTTTGGGACACATGAAAAGTGGGATGAATGCATGGGGAAGAAGGTAAACGGAGACAAACTGCTGTGGGACTGATGACAGACTCGATCTTGTAGGGATCAATGAAATGTGGAGCGAGTTTCTTAGAGACATGTCATGGAAGGAGAGCCAAACTTTCTGACCTGAAGAATACTGTGGTGCCGGGATATGCTTCTCGTCAGTGAAGCGGTGGTTCTGATCTGCAGTGCGGTGTAGGGCGGAGTTTGTGTCTGCAGCCACGGATGTGATGATGAATGGAGGTTACTGAAATGTCTTGTGAGCTGGGAAACAAGGTGGTTGGTAGCCGAGAGAAATTTCAAAAAGGAGATAAACCAGTTGCAGTGGAGATGTATGAGTTGTGTATACTCTATCCAGGGAAAATACTTGCGCCAGTCAGATGGGTTTGGGGAGATGAAGCATCTGAGTGTGGATTCAAGTTCTTGATTCTTCCTCTCCATTTAGCTGTTAGACTGGGAATGATAATCAGAAGTAAGGGAGACCTTGGCATTGAGTGTATTGCAGAATTGTTTTCTAAACCTGAGAGATGAACTGTGGTCCTCTGACAGCATTTCCAGAGGGAGACCATGGAGATCGAAAGTCTTTCACCAGGAGCTGAGCGTTCTGAAAGGCTGATGGGAGTTTTGAGGGCAGGCTTTAGAAAAGCAGTCAATGATAGTGAAAATTGTGGTCATACCATGGGATGACAGGAGTCTGTAACAAAAATCAACAGCAACATGAGACCAGGGATGCTTGGGTATAGCCAGTGGGTGAAGGAGTCCAGCAGGTTGCCGGTGAGATTATTTATTGCTGGCACAAATGGCACAGATGAGAACATAATCCTTGACATCCTTATGTAAGGACAGCCACCAGAACCGCCGAGAGATGAGCAATGGTGCAACTTGAACCGGGATGTACTGAGAACTTAGCTGTATGAAACCAATGAATGAGTCGGGAACTGACTGAGGAAGGGACATAGGTTCTGTTGGGTGGACTATGACCAGTATCGGGCTTGGACTGGAGTGCCTGATGGACAACATCTTTGATCTCCCAAGAGAGGGATCCAATTAGTAGGCAAGATGAAGTTTTTCATCCAAAGTTGACCGTTGAGACAGGAAAGCTCCAACCCCCCAAATCAGAAGCATCGACCACCAGAACAAACTGCTTCTGGGGGTCGGGGCTGGACAAGTATGGGTGCTTGAGCAAACTTTTCTTTCAGGGCAGTGAAGGCGGAGTTAGCTTCCGGGGTCCAGACAAAAGGGGTCTTTGTGGAGGTGAGAGCAGTAAGAGGAGCAGCAGTCTGGCTATAATTGCAGCTGAACCCATGGTAAAAATTGGCAAACCCCAAAAATCTTTGTAGCTGTTTACCCGAGTCTGGGATTGGCCAATTTAAGATGGCTTTGATCTTTTCCAGATCTGATCGAACCTGTCCTCCCTCAAGGATGAATCCTAAGCAGGTGACTGATTTATGAAACTCACTTTTCAGCTTTCATAAAGAGACAGGTCGAGGAAATGTAGAACCAGGCGGACATGTTTCTGATGCTCAGCAGGGGTCTTGAAATACATGAGGATGCGGGAGCATTGCACAGACAAAAAGGCATGACTAAGTACTTGAAGTGACCAAAAGGGATTTTGAAGGCAGTTTTCCATTCATCCCCCTAGCGGATGTGGACTAGATGGTAGGTGTTGCGAAGGTCAAGATTAGTGAAGATGGTTGCTTTTTGGATGGGCTCAAAAGCTGAAGAGATGAGTGGTAATGGATACTTATTTTTGATGGTAATCTGATTTGACTCTATGATCAATACAGGTTCGGAGAAAACCATCTTTCTTAGTTACAAAAAAGCCTGTCCCCAGTTGCAAAGAAGAATGACAGATGATTCTGGCAGAAATATTCGTTCATGCATTTCTCCACAGCTTGTCATTCTGGATGGGATATGTTGTACAGTCTGATGGTAATGGAGCTCCGGGGAGAAGATTTATGGCGCAGTCATAGGGTCAATGAGGGGGCAGAGATAATGCTCTCTGCTTGCTGAAAACCTGTTTGAGATTGTGATCCTCTTCTGGAACAGAAGACAGGTCACTGGGGTCTGCTTCATTCAGGGAC
Source organism: Anableps anableps (assembly GCA_014839685.1). Classification (NCBI taxonomy): domain Eukaryota; kingdom Metazoa; phylum Chordata; class Actinopteri; order Cyprinodontiformes; family Anablepidae; genus Anableps; species Anableps anableps. Next base: position 3,451,807 of record CM026080.1, on the reverse strand, counting down.
AGGCTTGGTGGAACAACAGATAGACAGTAGACCATGATTCTATGCATAGATTTGACCAGTCGAGATGTGGGTTATATTGCTGAAGCCAGTTAAATGTGAGAATTATTGAAGGGTGAGTAGTGTGTGGGGGGGGGGTCATTTCGCGGTGATTACTTGAAATGATTAGTTGGTGTGGTCTAGTCATGTGAATGATACTGAGGAGAGCCTTTCTATCCAGAGCAGTGACATTCAGAGTGGAACAGTCTCAATCCTAGCTTGATCTATAAGAGTGAGGTCAAAAAGATTTTATTCACAGCTGGAATCAATGAGAACAGAGCGGTTCAAAGAATCAGTTAAATTTGAGAACTGCAGGAAGGGCAAAACGGGGAGATGAAGTCAGGAGACCGGTCTGCCAGTTCCCCCGTTTCTATTGGTGGACCCCCTCTTTTGGCCGAACTAGGCAGGATGACATAGTGTTCAGGAGATCCACAATAAAGGCACAGGGTTAGAATCCCTACGTCTCTAGCGTTCCTCCGGAGTGAGTCAGGGACGACTAAGCTGCACTAATTCTGACTCGGATGGGGAAGACACTGGAACAGGTTGAGGGGGTGTTCTGGGCATGGAAGAATTAAAGTTTTGAACAACTGGTTGCTTTTTGTCTCCTTTCCCTTAACATGTTGTCTATACGAGTGGCCAGAGCAATCAACTTTAAGGTCTTAGGCTCTTCAAGAGTAGCTAGTTCATCTTTTAAAGACTCATTTAGAGACTGAAAGGGGAGGTGGGGGACACACACACACACCACAAGCCACTTTAAGAGCACAGGAGCCCCAACCTGAAGCTGCAGTTAGAGTGCAAAACTCAATAGAAAACTCTGAAACTAACTTGAGATCCTGTTTCAAATTCCACAAGTGACAAACTGGCCTGATCGATTTCTTCAGAAAATTGAGGTTTCAATGCCTTAATGAATTTACTGAAAGAGAAACCAAAAGTTGAATGATCCTTAAATCTAGCCACTGCCCATCTCAGCTTTGCCAGTAAGGCCCAAGACATAAGAAATCTTGGCATCATGAGGGAAAGACTGAAGTGAATGATTAAAACCAAGTAACATTGGAAGAAACCACTACAACCTACTTCACCATAAAACTTATCCAGGTTGGGAGAACTGACATCATGGAAGGTAGAAATCTGCTGGGTGACTGGGGAAACTAAGGCACCATCTGCAGGAGAGATAGACTGATTAGGTTGTAGATTTTGCACCAAGTTTGGTAGATCTTAGATACATTCTGCTGTTCATGTAGAGTACAGAGAATGGATTCATGAGACTGGATAGACAATTAGCAAAAGCTCTCCTGAGAGTGTCTGCTGGGTCAGCTTAGCCTGAGTGTTCTGTCATGGTTTTAGTAAGCTATTTGACCCACATCCAGCAAACAGACTCAAAAAGTTCAAGAGTTTTATTACAAGTTTGGTTGTGTTAGAGACAGAGGACTCTGGGACAAAAAGGTTCTAGAACCAGGCAGTCACAAGAGAAAAAAAAAAGAAGCAAAGGGTAAATACAACATAGTGAGAGACTGAGGTAATTGTTCCAGATAGGCTTACTTGAGTAGTTGGGTCTTCCACCAGGGGTGGGGGGGTCTTAGTGGCGGTCTGGGAGGATTGCAGGTTCACAGATGAATCCAGGAATTTGAGTGAGGACTGACCAGAAGGCATGCAATTTGGTTCAAGGAGTAACAAGGAGGAGTTGAGCTGTCAGCCAGAGTCTTGATACCAGAGATTCTATGGAGGGCTTGCAGGAGAAGTCAAGGAGTCAAGAGCTGGAGCAAAAGCAGAGTGCTCATCAGAGTAAGCTTGGGAGCAAAACACAGAAGTAACGCTCTTCATACAGGAAGAACCAGAGAACATGACAAATGCTCAGCAGGCTTGCCATTCACCACAATGTTTAACAGCCAAGCATCAAAGGACTGGCAGCAGGCTCCTAATATACTCCTCTGTGATGAGGCTAAACTACCTGCAGGTCAGTCCAGCCCCTGGTCTCACCAACGCCATCTGGTGGATGGCTGAAAGAACTGCAAAAGGAAATGAAAGTATTCCCAGACCCTGTCATCATGATGTAAAAATATTAATAACATTTCAAATAAGTTAAATGGAAAATATAAATCCTATATTTATTTATCAGGGTAAAAATAGATTATTTGAAAAATGAATCTTAACTTTTATTAAAATTTCACATATATATCAATTTGGGGACATCTTGATTTATTTGATTATGGCACATTTGGCTTTACACTGTGATCCAAATTGTTGGTTAGTATTTTCACTACTGATTGTGACATTTTTAGATGTGAGCTCCAAATGCTGTGGGCCGAACCTTTCCTCAGCAGTTGAGCTTCAACGGCAGAAATTTCATTCAATTTACAGCTGCTCACCTCCAGCGTAGATACTGCCTGCAGCGGTGAGGACACACCTGTAGAGATGTTAGGTGAGGGTGGAGCAGAGCGTGAACCGTAAACAGGTGGTAACTGCACTTTGAGGTGCATCGCAGTGCCAGTGCAGAACCATTTAATTATATCAGGCTGCCTGACCCAGAGGAGAGGGACTAACTGAGGCTGCGTATTTTGTTCTCCCTACCTATAGCATACCAGGCATTTGGTGCAGCACTGGGGCAGTCTGATAAACTCAAAGTGAGAAGTTTTCTCTGCAACCGAACCATTTCTGTTTGGGGAGGGGGATAAGGAGGGGGTTTTCTCACTACTTCGAGGACAATTAGGAAAGTAAATAACGTTTTTTTGTAACTTCAGCATCAGACCTACATTTTTCTTCACAAACAGGTCTATGTTAAAAAAAAGTATTCTTGCCAATAAGTGGAGGGCCAAGTTCTGCCACCCTCCCCCCTATCATGGGTCTGGAACAACTGATGACATAGAGGAAGAGGCACGTCAAGGATGAGAATCAGTTAACTGTCATTATTTGACTGAGGGCAGCCAGATCAGTCTATATATATATATATATATATATATATATATATATATATATATATATATATATATATATATATATATATATATATATAAATTCCCTTCTCACCCTCCACAGGTGGTCTTTTCTCAGCCTCTGAGCTCGGGTCCTCTACCAGAGGCCTGGGAGCTTGAGGGTTCTGCGTAGTATCTTGGCTGTGCTGAGAACTGCGCATTTCTGGACTGAGATGTCTGATGTTGTTCCTGGGATCTGTTTTAGCCACTGCTCCAGCTTGGGGGTGACTGCCCCGAGGGCCCCGATGACCACAGGCACCACTGTGGTCTTCACCTTCCAGGCCTTCTCCAGTTCCTCTCTGAGGCCCTGGTATTTCTCCAGTTTCTCGTGTTCCTTTTTCCTGATGTTGCAATCGCTTGGTATTGCTACATCCACCACAACGGCTTTCCTCTGTTGTTTATCCACCACCATGATGTCCGGTTGGTTCACCATTACCATTTTGTCTGTCTGGATCTGGAAGTCCCACAGGATCTTAGCTCGGTCATTCTCCACCACCTTTGGGGGTGTGCCCCACTTTGAGCTCGGGGCTTCCAGTCCATATCCTGCACAGATGTTTCTGTACACTATGCCCGCCACTTGGTTATGACGTTCCATGTACGCTTTCCCTGCCAGCATCTTGCACCCTGCTGTTATGTGTTGGACTGTCTCAGGGGCCTCCTTGCACAATCTACACCTTGGATCTTGTCTGGTGTGGTAGATCTGAGCCTCTATCGCTCTGGTGTTTAGGGCCTGTTCCTGTGCAGCCAGGATGAGTGCCTCTGTGCTGTCCTTGAGTCCAGCTTTTTCCAGCCATTGGTAGGATTTCCTGATATCAGCCACTTCAGTTATTTGTCGGTGGTACATCCCATGTAGGGGCTTATCCTCCCATGATGGTTCCTCCAGCACCTCATCCTCTGGTCCCCATTGTTTGAGACATTCGCTGAGCACATCGTCGGTTGAGGCTTTGACCTTGATGTATTTATGGATCTTGGATGTTTCATAACCATTCAGGGTGAGTCCCACTTTGTAGCAGCTGGTTCATTTGAGCTGCCAGTCGCTCATGGAGGGCAGTGAGTTTCTTTAGCCAGTAGGCATGGATCATGTCAGGACCTGGTGCTGTCCAGTTTTTCATACCTGAGACTCTTTCTTGGACATCTGCCACTGTGATAGTTACTGGGGCTTGCTCAGGGAGGTTGCTGTGGTCATCTCGTAGAGAGATTAGCCACTGTGCATTGCTGTTGTGGGTCGCCTCCCTTTCCCATATCCCTTTCCAGTACTGTTGGGTCTGCATCATCCTTGGTGGGTCTGCTCTGTTGTTATTACCCTGCCATTGAGAGTACACTTTAGCTGGTTGGGTGGAGAAGAGCCGGTTAATCCTCCTGGCTTCATTTTCTCTCGTGTACCTCTTTAGGCAACTGGCCAAGGCTTGGAGCCTTTGTTTGGCAGTTTCGAGCGCTTCAGGTATGGGCATCTGGCTGTACCGCTTGGGTACTGGTCTTTTGATTGCACCTCTTTGGAGCTCTGACAATTGGCTCACTTCCCTCCTTGTTACCTTGATTTTAGCCTCTAACCGTCTTTTCCATGGTGGGTATTGAATCTCATGGTTGCTCCTATAGCCGAGCATCTCAAGGATCACTGATGCTGAGTTGTACACCAGCTCATTGGTTTCCGTTATGGTGTTGGTAGGGATCGTTCTCAATGCTGCATTCACATCTTCAATGAGACTTTCTGATGGTACTTCACTCAGCCGTTGTAATTGGCATCGGGATTGCCTGGTGTTCATTCGGGCCATGATCCTACCTCTCAGGTCAGTTGCTGCCTCGTTCAGCTGTGATGGTTCGTTCATTATTGGGGCTGCTAACCCAATCTCCGGGTGGGGAGTTGAAGCTAACTCCCCTCTGACCTGGCGTCCTGGCTCCCCCTTGCCGTAGCATTTGTGTTGTACCTCGTCTATCTCAAGTTGTGACAGCATTCGCCGTTTGCGGATGTTGGAACACTGAGCTACTAGTTGTTTGGCAGTTAGTGTTGAATGGGGATGTCGACGTAACCATTCCTCCCGCATTCTTTGCATGTAACCCCTCTGACTAGGGTTACTTGAGTAGTAGCATTCCAACAGATCCAAGTTTTCAGCTCTCGCCCAATTCCGTCTTGTTCCAGTAACCCATTTTTCGTGAAGGTGCCCTAGTTCCCCAGCACCTGACGCAGACTTTGTTTGGCCGGGCGACGTCTGAGCCGGCATGGCGTGTATTCCTTTGTCACTCATCATGAGGTAGGCAGTAGCGCGAAGGATCTTGCCTAAGGACCCACACTGGATATCTGAACAAAGCGACCCGGCCTGGATTGGAACCCCGGTCTCCCGGGTGAAGGTCGGGTGACTTACCTATTGAGCTACCCAGCCGCTATATAAAAAAAAAAAAAAAATTCCCTTCTCACCCTCCACGGGTGGTCTTTCTCAACCTCTGAGCTCGGGTCCTCTACCAGAGGCCTGGGAGCTTGAGGGTTCTGCGTAGTATCTTGGCTGTGCCGAGAACTGCGCATTTCTGGACTGAGATGTCTGACGTTGTTCCTGGGATCTGTTTTAGCCACTGCTCCAGTTTGGGGGTGACTGCCCCGAGGGCCCCGATGACCACAGGCACCACTGTGGTCTTCACCTTCCAGGCCTTCTCCAGTTCCTCTCTGAGGCCCTGGTATTTCTCCAGTTTCTCGTGTTCCTTTTTCCTGATGTTGCAATCGCTTGGTATTGCTACATCCACCACAACGGCTTTCCTCTGTTGTTTATCCACCACCACGATGTCCGGTTGGTTCGCCATATATATATATATATATATATATATATATATATATATATATATATATATATATATATATATATATATAATGGGGTGCCAAGTGTAAAATTTGAATGCAAAAGATTTAGCAGACAGTTTTTTCATATTTAGCTTACTTTTCTCATATTTAACACTTTCATCACATTTAAAATGGAAATGTCTAAAAAAAACTGTCTTGTATTACCATGTTTGCATTTCACAAAATTTCAACAAATCCATCCATCCATCCATTATCCATCACACTTATCCATGCAGGGTCGCAACGGGGGCTGGTGCCTATCTCCAGCAGCCATCGGGCGAGAGGCGAGGTACACCCTGGACAGGTTACCAGTCCATCGCAGGGCAACACAGAGACAGACAGGACAAACAACGATGCACGCACACACTCACACCTAAGGAGAATTTAGAGAAACCAATTAACCTACCAGTCATGTTTTGACCTGTGGAAGGAAGCCAGAGTACCCGGAGAGAACCCATGCATGTACAGGGAGAACATGCAAACTCCTTGCAGAAAGACCCCAGGCTGGATTCGAACCCAGGTGCTACCAACTGCGCCACTGTACAGCCCCAATCAGCAGGGTAACAGCTCAATTTAGTTACAATAAATTTGCCCTGATAATTGACCGAATTATCCCAAATATTTCAGACCAATATTGATTACATTATTTTTGTCTTCATTGAAATGCAAGAAAGGTCATTTAAAAGTGTCATTATTAAATATGCACATATCTAAATTGTTTTATGTATTTTCAGTGTATGTGCTCTCTGATTCTGCTTAGGATGAAAGAAACTTCATTTCCTAAAAGGACATTGAGAGTCTGTCATTCCAAGGGAGAACTCTTTATGAAGTGGCTTCAGCCCTGCAAATATCCACACCCTCATTGTACAAGTTCATACAGGATTATATCATAAGGAAAGTAGAATTTTGAGACATTACTGACCAAAAGCTATATACAATTATAAATACAGTGAAAGCAGAACCTCCTCATGTTGCTGAATTGATGCTTAATGGATATTTGCAAGCTAGAAATCTAATAGTGCAAAGATGTCTCCTCAGATGCCTGTCATTTGAGCTGATTTGATCGTGTATAGGAAGTTATTTTGTCTCATCATGGGCAAAAATGTGTTTTTGACTAGGAAAGAATCCTGAAGAAGCTGGAACTTTGCTGCTTCCGTTTGCAAAGGCCAGAATGTGTCCAGGAGTCAGTGTTTGGATAAAATCCTTTTCTTTCCCAGTGAGGTTTCTGGTGCCGTGATGTTCACCCATCTCTTTCTCTGCAAAGTTGAAAACAGTACAACATATTACAAGCTGAGAAAGTTTTATCAGATTAAAATCAGGTCTCAGATCTGTTGTACATCCTAGGACTATGCTGAATTTTATGTTATAATAAATTAGTATTTTTTTCTGGAGCAACAAAAAACTAAAAATAACACAGCAAAGAAATTTGTTAAACAAAAAAAAATGTGGAAGCAAATATTACACAAGAATGTCTTCTGACCAAAACACTTAATTCAAAACTTTGTTTTTTAAAGGTGCACACTTTAACATCAAAAATACATCAAACTAGTATTGTTTGTTACATGCATGAAAGAAAAAAGATTTTAGTATGTATTGTATAATTGTAATCGCCAAAGATTTTTCTCTGAACAGCAGTTGCAGTTTTTGTATTTTGATGTACATTTGTGTTTCACATAAAATTTGACTGTTAAATGTTTATTTTCAAAGAGCAGCACTAAGTGTATAGATCAGATGGAAAATTGTAGATAAAATGACCTGTCAGACAAACCGAACGAGGAAAAAAAATTTCAAAAAGCTTTTAATTTAATTAATTCACAACTTAAATTTCTTCTAAATCTGGTCATTAACTGTTATTAAGCATTATACTGTATGAAAAAGTGATATCTAGTGTAAATAATAAATGTTCTTTATTCTTAACATAATAAAAATGTAATAATGTGCCTTGTGGAAGTACATGATTTCAACTATCAAATCAAATAAAGTATGAACACATTTAATATTCTATGTTTTTAATTATAAAAGAATTGGCTTATTACTATTGGTTTCATTATTATTAGGAGAAAAGAGTTGCTGAATCATGTGTTTGATTCATATTTAAACAATGTGGTTTCATGGTTGTACATATTTTTCTCAGAGATGTCTGTTCTTCAATGAAGGGCAAAAGGTTTATTTTTCTGTGTGAAACAAAAACTAAAGTAGGAGAAGAATACTTGCCTCCTAGCCTTTATATGTATGTATAAGAATCTGTGGTGATTTAACCAGGTTCCTTCCATAATCAAAGTACGGCACCCACAGAGCAGCCAAACAAAGACACGATGCATCTCCCATCATTTATGGTCCAGTTGATAGTACCAGGTTCACATTACTTTTGAATTGGTTTTTAAGTTTTGTAATAATAGATTGAGTAGTATTTAATAATGTGCATGTCTTTTAAATCAGCACAAATCTGTGTTACTTCCATCAAATAAAGAAAGACACACAGCAGCAGTGGTGTAACTTTTACATTCAACCAAACCCAATGAGCCACTATAAGGATATTTCTTATCCATGTGTTGTTAGCATAAACATTAGCTCAGCATTTAGGTCGAAAGGTTGTGGGCGTGTCTACAAATACAGAGGGGCGTGGCTATTTTGCATATCTTCCAAACATTTAGCTCAAAGATTTAAGATTTAGATTTAACATTTGGAGTTAACATTTAGATATAATATTAAGGATTTAGATTTAGATTTAACATTTAGATTTATTATTTAGGATTTATATTTAGGCTATATTTAACATTTAGATATAGATTTTACGTTTAGGATTTACATTTAGATTTAATATTTGGACTTAAAATCTAAATTCAGATATAATATTTAGATTTAACATTTGGATTTGTTGAAATTTTGTGAAATGCAAATATGGTAATATATGACAGTGCGCTAAATGTGAGAAAAGTAAGCTAAATATCAGAAAACTCTCTGCTAAATCTTTTGCATTCAAATTTTACACTCGGCACCCCATATATTTATATATATGTTATATTGTATGGATGTATATACTGGACCAGGGGTGGCAGAGCCCTTTCCTTGAAAATCTCTCCCCAAACACATCCGTCACTGTACAGACCTATGCACATTCAGCTCATATCTCAAAACTCACCTTTTCAGAGCAGTTTTTAATGCATGATTAATGTCCTGTTTTATGCTTATTATGCATTTTTTAATGTCCAGTGCTATGTATTTAGCGCTATACAAAAGTGCTATACAAATAAAATATTTTATTATTATAATTATTATTATTTTATTAGTTATGACTAACTTGTAGCTTTCCAAATGTAAGATCGCAGGTTACACACATTACACTTGCATTTAATGACCCGCCACGCAATTTCTTGACCCCATCCATGGGCAACCAGTTAGTCCATACATCACTATTCCACTGATCTAGATGGATCAGTGCTGCCTCCTTATTTCACAGCCAGCTTGTTGTCTTGATAGGCTATATTGTGTTCGAAGTTTAGAAGTAAATAATTTAAAAAAATAATCACTTGCCAATGTCAGCCCTGACCCATTCCCTGAGTCGAGTTTTGGACAAATTCACTCTTAACACACCTCAGACCACAGGCTAATCTTATCATACAGTTGTGTAAAATTTAAGATATTCAGGCATTTGCCTCCTTGGCCAGGAAAGGACAAAACAACCCAATAATATTAATGTGTGTGCCCTGTTTAAATATGAAAAAGTTTGTTGCTGCTGCAATTGTAAATACAAACAGTTCCATTTGAAGAAATAAAAATAAGGTAAAATATTTGACTGTGTAAAATCTGTTGAAAATATGCTATATAATTTGTAAATATGAAAAAAAACAACAACACCACCTCTCAAGCAAAGCTCGGCTTACCCAGGGAAGGGTGCTTGTGCCTGAGTAAAGAACCTCCATTACCTCCCCTTCACCATGGGGAAAAAGACACCCTTGGTCCATCTCATGGCCCATATCTTCCATGCAGTGCCACCTGCCTACCCAGGGAAGGGTGCTCATTTTCTTGGTACGCTTTCCTCATCATCCCCCTCTATGAAAGAGAAAAACATGGAGCTCCAAAACACAAATTGGACCTGGACACTGTGCTTGGGTGTGGGACACCAACGGGGACCGTGTCAGGGGTCCCCAAGGACAATGGTCTTGGTCAGAGGTCTGAACGGCCCAATTGGTTGGGATGCATAATATTTAATGTGCCATCAATTTCCAACTGAAGCAGCTAGAGAGATGAAAATTGCAGGGTTTTGTTCATAATGGACTGGCAACAATTTCTGCAAGTTTGAGCCCTTAACTCTGGATACCTTCCCCAGGGCGACATAGTAACCTTAACCTTCTGCCAGGCCTGAAGGAAGGTGTCGGAACCTCATGTGTGGGCTCTTTCTTTTCCTCTTGTCAAGCCCATTCCAACGCTACTACCCCCGTCTGGATTGGATGTTCCTGTTAATTGCCATGGCTCAGGGGAAGGTGGTAGAGCCTTGGGGGTGGGCTGTGCTTCTTCCCCTCGTCCAGCCATTTCCAACAGTACCCAGCACATGCGGATTGGTCCCTCCTACCGGGAGCTGTGAGGCTCAATTGTCGGGGTGGTTCCCTCATAGCCCCAATGTACGTTCCTACCCATGCACTGTACCTATCTAATTATGCCCTGATTGATTTGACCTCTAGGGCTTTAAGCTTATAACTAAGAGTAGGGAGGTGATAGAAAGGCATGGGTGGTATTGTTCTTTTCTGTGTAAAATACGGTTTCCAACGGTACCAAGCATAGTGTGAACAGAGGCCAATTGGGACACAAGAAGTTAAAAATGTAGTTATACATTGACCTTGGTTGAAGTCAGTTCCCTTATTATGTTTGGGGCTCAAACCTTTAAACACTTCTCACAAGTACACCTTAACAGCGAGAGATACCAAATTCGCCTGGGGCCACTGAGAACCCACGTGTAAATTTTAGTAACCCTTGGTCACGGGTAAGTCATACTTGGTCTTACAACCAGGAAAGAAGCGTCCTCTAACCCTCCTAGGAACCCTAGACCCCCTTTTAGGGTTAGCCAAATATGGAGAGTTGGTCGTAGAGGGCTGAAATTCACAAATGTTGTTTGAGGGCTTTTACTGAGTGGCACAAGCCCTCTATGGTGTCTCTGTGGCCTACGACCTCTTCGTGGCAGGGCTCAAAACCCTGAACATCCTCTTCATGAGACTGTCATTGGAAAACAGAGACACTTCAGTCAAAGGCTTCTTCAGTTTGGTTGTAAAACGGACTGCTATAGGAGCTCTTTCCTGCCCACAGCCATCACCATCTATAATAACTCCTTGACTAAATGAGTTACATCAACATTTAATTTCCCTTTGGGATAAATGAAGTATTTTTGAATTGAATTTGAATGTCCAGGGAGGTCGATCTGTGGGCCCCCCACATCTACTATCAAATAGTCTTAGGGAGAAACCTTATAGACACAGTCACACTCACACACACATGGACACACACATTCATTTGTGTCCATTACATTTGAAACAAACCCAAACCATTTTCCAAAAAAGTTTCATATATATATATATATATATATATATATATATATATATATATATATATATATATATATATATATATATATATATATATATATATACCAAGGAGAACATCATGGTGAGAGCTGCAATGCTCCACTTGTGAAAGCAAATCTGTTGGGCCTTACCTTGACATTCAGACAACAATTCTGAGTGCCACACTACTGGACAGGACAAGTAAAAAAAAAAAGAAGGTTACAGACATGGAGAAGGTGAGGTAGGGTTGTAGGCAGGTTCATAAAACATTATGAACAAAGAACAAAAATGCTCAACGTTATGAACGATCAAAAAACATTGGTGTTAATTGAAAACACAACTTCAACTTTTACATGGGATGTCTACGCAGTTAATTTCTTAGTCCATGGACTCTGGCTGAGCATTGGTCTGATTTAATGTTCATAAAGACCTTCTGCAGGAACTCAGATGAGTACCTCATATTTTGTGGGTACTCAAAGCCAGTGGGCACATCTCTGATGTCATGTAGGATGATCTTCTCCTTGTAGGGTGACACGTCTTATTTCCTGAGGTGAGACAATGACTTGGAGAAGCATCACTGATGAAGCACTGGTAACTGAAACACATAGACCAAACAAGAAAACACTTCATATAATAGTAAAAACTCAATCTAAAAGAAGTTATAAATAAAGAGTCAAACATAAAACAGTACAGGCTAGATAAAATCAAACTATACTTTGCTTTAATCTCACACACACACACACACACACACACACACACACACACACACACACACACACACACACACACACACAACTACTAGATGTCTTACAAAAATAAGATCACTATCCCCTGACCCCTCTCTATTCCCTGACCATTGTTGCCTCACCAAGTTTGATCCCCCCATCCACCCTCCACCCCAATTTTCAAATGACAAAGAAAACTGAGTATGGCTTTACATTTTAGACTCCCTGCCCAATCAAAGATTTTCTTGATGTAACATAAACGTCCTTGGGGTGATGAGCAGCTTTCCTTCAACACGGTCTGCAGCAAGGGGGGGGGTGTACTCATTCAGATTATCAGGGTCAACAACCACAGTTGCTGGAGAATCTCTTCTGGTGAGCTGGTAATACCTTAGATGCTCGAGGAAGGTCACTGTGAATACTTACATAATGAATGATATGCAGCCATCCTCTACACAGATCTCCATTACTCTCCCAAAATCTGCCTGTCCACATGTCTGTCAAACTGAGAGCACCATTCCTTTAGAATACTTTGTCCCCTTTATGTAGGCAATGGAGGTGAGTGAAACAGTCTAGACCTTTAAACTTATTCCATAAAGCCTCTCTGATGACACCATCTAAGATTCTCACAGACATAACTGATACTCGCCCAGTTTCAGTGTTTGGTTTGAAAATATTTGGCATCTCCAAATAATATGACAACATAAGCTGATGTCTTGTGGCCAAAGTGTGAAGAATATTTTTGAAGTTGCCAGTGTTGCAAACAACTCTTTTAAAAAATAAATGTTTTGCCTCAAATTGTATTGTCCAGAATTCAATCAATGGCCCAAATTTCTTGATAAGAACTGGATAATGTTCAAGATAATAATGTTTGGGACATAATTTAGTATCAGGAAATACTTCTAAAAGCAATTGTCTGTGATCGGATATTTTGGCTTGTAGGTAGCACAGGGTTTCTGTTGTGATTGAGGGGCTTGATAGCAGCTCCACAATTCAGTTCAAGGACCACAGACCAAGTCTTTTCACTCTCTGGAACATGATGGCCAATTAACAGTGGAAGAAATCTCAGAAAAGCCCAGTTCTCATGTTCAATGCCACCAATAGGTCCTTCTTTTTTTTTTTTTTTTTTTTTTTTTTTTTTTTTTTTACAAAGTTTGTCTGTATTGTCTGAAGTCTGAAGTTAGTTCTGTCATAAAACTGAAAAGGAAATGATGCTACCTTATCATTAAGTTCATTCAATGTGAAATACTGTTTTGCAATCAAATCTGAAAGCCATATGCATAGTTTCACAGGTACCATTCCCTCTAATACATCAAGCAGAAAATCAGGGGGAAATCCTTTCGCAGGATGAAAGTGGGCAAGTCTGCTTCAAGGACAGTTCCTCTTCAAACCATCAACGTGAGGCATCAGTTGTGTTTAGTACGTTAACGGCTTCATCAAACAGTTCAGGTATTTTTAAAGCAAATGCCCCACTTCCTACACCATGCTGCTGAATATCTTTAAGGCTAGCCAAACAAAATCTGCAAAATTTCTCAACATTGAAAGACTCTTGATATGCTGCAAGGGAGTGTGCACCCAAGTTGTCTGCTGACACATACAAAACAGTACCTTTGATAAAAGACCCAAAACTTTTTACAAATACACCTGTTGTTTCTAAATGCTGAAGATCTCTAATCAGAGGCTCCAAAACTTTGCTGTAACCATATTGTTTTATATGGACAGTTTTGCACAATGTAACTAGATAAATTGATGACAATGTTGATCTAAGTCTTATGCGAAAGTTGACTATCACCCAATATATACCACAGACTTTGTGGATCTTTTTAGAAGTCCCCGAGGATTACAAATTTCAAAATCATCAATACAAGAGCTATGCCTAATTCTTCATTAAGAAGTTTGTTTTCTTTAAAGTGTTCATCATCTTGAAATTAACTATAATGACCTTCTTGTTCAATGGATCTGTGTAATCTTTGAAGAATCTTGCTTCTTTCTAACAGCTTATTTAACAAATCTAAAATAGTAACATACATAAGTGAAAGATTTTTTTCTTGTGCATTTAGCACATACTCAACCGGTTCAACAACTGTAAATTTCTTTCTGTAAAATGACTGCCTTTTTTGCTCTGTGCCTAAAGACCCTACCCCTGAAATAAATTTCAGTGGGTTTAAAGACTTTTTATCCGACAATGATGTTACAACAGAGGCATCAGCTGCACAGTTATTTTCCTCCAAATTTGTCTCTATAATCTTCTTAACATTTTTTAAGCAAAGTCTCCAGTATCAAATAACTCAATTACTTCCTGTACTGCAGAATTAGAAACATGCAGAATTCTTTGCTTATGGAGAAATAAAGATACCAACTGCCCTTTAATTACCTCTCCACTATCAAGATCAGGTTCAGCCTCAGATACTGAACTATATGAAGGTGATGCCTCAATATCAGAAACACATTCATCATCTAGCACTGCATTTGTATGTGTATGGTGTACAAAAAGTTCTGGTCTGAAACTATTTAGGGTGGAAAACCTGTGACAGCAACTTCTATGAGCGGTAAATGTTGACAGTATATTGTACTTGAAAAAGCAATCTGCAAATGGACATTTAACTGTTTCCTTGTTCCTTAAATTATGGAACCAAATGTGTCTCAATTTTCAAATTGAAATGGATTAACAGAAGTGCTTTTTCATTTTCAAAATAAAGCTGCATTTTTGACTCATAAATAAAATTAAAAATAAATCATCCAAATTGCATTTTCATTTTCTTCTCCAAGGCTGCTTAATTTGTAAATTAATTAAAATGATAAATAAAATAACGTTTAACATTTAATTTTCAAAATATGTCCCTGTAAAAAGTGACCAAAGTTAATTTCGAAATGTCAAATTTGAAAATTAAAATGTATTAGCAGAAATGCTTTTTCATTTCAAAGTCAAAGCTGCATTTTTTAAAACTCATAAATGAAATTCCTAATAGATCATCCAAACTGCGTTTTCATTTTCGTCTCCAAGACTGCTCATTGTGCTCGTTGACACAACTACATATAAAACTAATAGGAAACTGCTTTTTCGTTTTCATGCTCGCCCCCGCAAAAAGTGTTCCACAAACACTATACATGTATCTATACATGTATTTATGTATCTATACGTGTATCTGATGAGAGCATAGTTGCAAAAAAGTGGGACAACTTCGCCGAAACCTGTTTTTTGAGCTTTTATGGTGTCCATAGTTCTCTTGAGGCGCAAGCACAGTACGTTGTTTACGAGCCCTGAACAAGCACGTGCGTTTTTGCTACGTGGGCAGTGCGGAGCGGCAAGGAGACACTAGGGAAACAGTATCTGATATGAATCGACATAACACCAACTTAGGACGCCACTGATCTAAAGACATCAGCCAGGAATTTAAAGCTTGGGCGCAGATTGGTCTTGTAAATGGACAATGACCCTCTGCATACTACCAAAGTGGTGATAAAGTGGTTTAAGGACAACAAAGTCAATGTTTTAGCATGGCCATCAAAAAGCCTTGGTCTCAATCCAAAAGAATGTGTGGACAGATCTGAAAAGGCTTCTGTGAGTGAGGCTGCCTACAAACCTGACTCAGTTCCACCAGTTCTATCAGGAGAAATGGGCCAGAACTCCAGCAAATTGTGAGAAGCTTCAGGAAGGAAACCCAAAAGGACTGACCCAAGTCATGCAGTTTAAAAGACAATTTTCCCTAATACTGACCAAATATTTGTAAGCTTTTGAATTTGGAGAAAGTTACAAAAAAATCTCTAAAAAATATTCTTGTTAAGTTTTCTGGCATTTAGCAAATAGTAAGTAACTTTGGTATTTCTAACTGACCTAAAAAAGAGAAGTTTGGTCTGATTTAATTTCAGTGAGAAAAAAAAATGTGTGTGTTCTTTTTATTTGGTGTATGTAAATATATGGTTTCAGCTGTATGTTTAGACCATAACCTGAGAAGTTTCGCTTAAGAAAAATGTACACAAGCAACAGGGACAACCACAGCCTAGATATGATTGTGAAGTGCAGCTTATTCGAGAGTTTAGGAGAGGTTCACAAGCTGTGGACTGCAACTAGAGTCAGAACTTCAGGAGCCTCTACACACAGATATATCCAGGACATGGGCTACAACTGTCACATCCTTTGTTCAAGCATCTCCTGAGCCAGAGTCATTAGAAGCATCTTACCTGGGCTAAGGAGAAAGAGGACTGAAAAAGGACAAAAACAAAAAATTTTTGCATTTCATCTGGAAATTAAACACCCAGAATTTGAAGGAGAAGTAGAGAGGCATAGAATCCAAGTTGCTTAAAGGTGTCATGACAACAAATGTCATTTTTCTGTGGTTTTGGGGGTATAATATGATCTGTTGTGCATTGATGTGAATGTCAAGAGTTGGTATCAAAAGCCCTGCTCATAGGCAGTCAGCTTTGTGTCTTTGCTCAAAAACATACAAATCAGAAAACAGGTTATCTCTCTGCATAATTCATATTCTCCAATTAGAGCACACCATCAAGCAAACAGCCCTTCCCTTCCCCTTCCCTCCTCCCCTCAGCTGATACACCGGCTAATTTAAGGGCTAAGTCGCGCTAGCATGTCTGGCTGCTCCACTTGAGAAGAGGATGGCTACTAAAAAGTAGAGCCATTATGTCCGAGGGAGCTCAAAAACGGATGGAAGTTTCCACTTTACTCCCAAAGGATGGGAGAATCAGAGAAGAGTGGCTGAAGTTCATTTATGGGGAAGTCCCACACAATTATAACCCCAATTTGAGACGATGTTCAGCATATTTTACTAAAGAGTTTTCCAAATATGGTTGTAGCCAATCTAAGTGAAGTCAACAAGGTGGCGCAACATATCATTACCATACCCAACCCTTTTACCGAGGAGGGAAATCTGGCCTGCCAAAACAACCTCCTACAAAAAGGTGACATTATTTTTTTTAAATTAAATTCTATCAATCACATGAAATAGTTTATACAGGGATGTTACCACCCCTTTAAGGTCCAGTGATAAGTTTCCACAGTTAGTGATAATTTGGGGTGCCATTGTCATTTGTTGGCAAGACTCCTCTATGGTTTATCAAGTGCAAAGCTCAGCCATCTACCAGAAAATTTTAGGTCACTTTATACTTTTGTCTGGAGATACTGATTTATCTTTCTAACAGGAATCGGCACTTGTCCACATTGCCAACAGTACCAACGCCTGCTTTAATCCTCATGGTTTTCTCTAGCAAACTGTCCTAACCAACAATGCAGACGAGCTGAAAGTCACTATCAAAACAACCTGGGCTTCCTGAAGACCTTAGCAAATCCACAGACTGGCTGATCACCATGCCACATTGCACTGACTCGGTAATTCAGGTAAAATAGTGTAAGTATTGACACACGAACACACGAGTTGATCAGATTAAAAATATCTTTTGAAAATAAACATACCATTAAACCCACATTTGTGTAATAAGAATAATTTTTTTATTGGTCTGATGTAGTATTCTAATCTTAAATGTCATGTTTTTGTTAGCTGTAAGTGGAGAATTATAATTCAGGACAAAGATGGCGACAGAGGTAGGAATTTGTCCTGTGCTGGACTGACATTGTGACTTGAGAATGTCCATCTATATGGAATTAATCTGTATAATCTATTTCACTTAGTGAACTGAGTTACTGAAAAAAATTAACTTTTCTATAAAATTCTAATCTATTGAATGGATCTGTATTTGGTAAGTCATTGCTCATTTTAGATTAAGATAAAGTGGTTTTTCTGTTCTTTTCTTTTATGAACCCTGACCAACTACTGACCTCACAGCCGTTAGCATCTACAACTCTTTGAAGAACCTTGGATAATATGAGTTACAATAACATTTAATTTCCCTTTGGGATTAATAAAGTATTTTTGAATTAATCTTCTTCACTGCATTATGTCACAGCAACTCTGCCTATTTTATTTCTTATTAGATGTTCTGGTGCTTTCTTTTAGATGTTGAGTTTTGTGTATAATAAATTGACAATAAAACTGACTTAATTTATTGGTTTGATGTGTGTGTGTGTGTGTGTGTGTGTGTGTGTGTGTGTGTGTGTGGTGTGTGTGTGTATATATATATATATATATATATATATATATATATATATATATATATATATATATATATATATGTGTGTGTGTGTGTGTGTGTGTGTGTGTGTGTGTGTGTGTGTGTAGAGAGAGAGAGAGACTCAATATAAAGTTTTCATTTGGTGCAAGAATGAATTATTACGAATGTGTACATATATATATATATATATATATATATATATATATATATATATATATATATATATATATATATATATATATATCACTGTGTGTATGATTCTGCGTTTCACTACTTAAACAGAATTAGTGAAATAACGACATTTCGATAGTCTTCTAATATACTGAGATGCAATTTATGAAACGTACATGTGTAGGAAGAGCTACGTGTATCGGTCCTACCCAGCAATGAGTTTTAATCAAGTTTCCAAGAAAAGAAACAGAGTGATACCTCTTCGATATTCACTAGTCTCAAAAGTAGGGTTACGTCCGTCTTGGCTGCTGCCACGTCAATGGTTCCGTCATCGTTATCAACATAGAACATGGCGACGTCTGTCCGAGAAAAGCAAACAGGTGAGTGAAAGTACTTATTTTATTCTGATAAAGGCTGGTACGCCAGGGGAAGCAGCAAAAATCACTGGGAGGTTACTCTGACAAACCCGGGTCTCAATTTGGACTTCCTGTTTAAGTATGTCAGCCTTTTAATCGGCTAACAGCCCGCCTGGTTCACAAGCTAGCCGTCGGTTGAGTCGCTTACCGTTGCTGCGGCTTTACATGAGAGACTGATTTAATTTATTTGTCACCTATATTAGATTACTGTTAACGAAAGAGTCCATGGCAGTGGGAGTGTGTCAGCTATTCAAAGTGGATGGTTTCAAGCGGAAGAGCTAGATGGTCCTAGCCTGCCGCTGACAGTGAAGGCTCCATGTAGAGCCTTTACTGTAACAGTAGAGGCGTTTATGTGAAACTCCTGGATGAAATCCACTCATCATGTATTTTATATACATATAAAAACAGTTGAAACTTGAAGTTTACATACCCTGAATAAAAAGACACATATACATTTTTCCCCTCACTGTCTGAAGTTAAATCAAACCAAACTTTACTCGTTTTAGGTCAGTTAGAATTATTATAAATTATTTCTGTTTGCTAAGGGCAACCTTTTTTAGAGATTTTTTTTTTGTAACTTTCTTTGAAATCAAAAGCTTACAAATATTTGGTCAGTATCGGGGATAACTGTCTTTTAAACTGTATGACTTGGGTCAGTCCTTTTGGGTTTCCATCCACAAGCTTCTCACAATAGTTTTCTGGAGTTCTGGCCAATTTCTCCTGACAGAAGGGGTGGAACTCAGTCAGGTTTGTAGGCTGCTTCACTCATACATGCCTTTTCAGAGCTATCTACAACTTCTCTATTGGATTGAGATAAGGGTTTTTTTTTCTCTCTGATTGAGACCAAGGCTTTGTGATGGCCATTCCAAAATATTGACTTTATTGTCCTTAAACCACTTTATCACCACTTTGGTTGTATGCTGAAGCTCATTGTCCATTTACAAGACCAATCTGCCCCCAAGCTTTAACTTCCTGTGTGATGTCTTTAGATGTTGGTTCAATATTTCTTAATAATGTTATTTCCTCATGATGCAATCTATTTTATGAAGTGCACCACTTTCTCCTTCAGCAAAACATCCCCACATGATGATGTTCCCACCCCCATACTTAACAGTTAGAATGGTACAAGATCCCTCTATTTCCTCCAAATGTAACGATGGTCATTATGGTCAAACAGGTCCACTGTAGTTTTATCAGAGCACAGGACATGTCTCCAGAAGTGAAACTCTTTAGCCCTGTGTGTATTTGCAAACTGCAATCTGCCTCTTCATGTTTCTTTTGGAGTAATGGCTTCTTCCTCGCAGAGTGGCCTTTCAGCCCATGTCTGTACTGGACATGTTTGACTGTGGATAATGACAATGTCTGACCAGCTTCAGCAGCATCTTCACAAGACTTTTAGCTTTTGTTCTATATATATATATATATATATATATATATATATATATATATATATATATATATATATATATATATATGTGTGTGTGTGTGTATATGTATGTATGTATATGTGTGTGTGTGTATATATATATATTTCACTTCTGAGTCCAGGAACTGCAACCAGCCTGCGATCCTGTGCAAGGATCACATCCAGTTTCCCATTCTGCTCATGTAGCATCTCAGTCTGATTGTTGATCGCTCTGAAAATTCCATCACACAAGCCAGGGAGCCTCACAATGGCCAGAACAGCTGCTGACGTTTTCTTAATTTCTCGATATGCCAGGTAACCGCCAACTCCAAAAAGCAGAAATCCTGTTATCAAAAATCCAATTGTATACACATCTTCAACATTCTCGACTGACAGTGTCAACAGACACACAATCCTCCACTTCTGCCAGGAGTCCATTGTGTACCCAGAGATAAATGTCCTGTCTGGACAACAGGGTTCCACTTTACCCTGTCTTCTTGTCGAGAAAATTTGATCAATTGCGTTGAGAGACCAGATGACCAGATCCATAGTTTGCAGTTCAGAAGACATGCAAAGAGAGGCTCCGAAAAGATTAACAAGACAGGACACAGAGAGAGCTGAAGTAAGGGAAATAGGGGAGGGTGCGGGAGACAGAGAAAAAGCGTCCTCCGAGCAAAAGCAGAAAATCAGAAAACAGCAGAAAAGATAATGAAAGAAGTAGAGTGAAGTAGAAGAAGTTCAAAAAGTATAAACTTTTGAAAAATGAGACTTCCGTTTGATGAGCTGAATTGAGTAGCTGTGTTTTCTCGGCTCCCGCCACACGCTTTCTATTTTAAGCAGTCTCCACTTAAAACCATCACAGTTGGTGTCTGCAGCAGATGAAATAGTGTGTTAGTGTTTTGCAAGCCAGCTTGGCATTCAAGTCAAGCAAACTGGACAAGAAAAACAAGAACAAGTTGCTACTGCTGACCCTGCTATTGATAATACTACCTTGGCTAGCATACTGATCGATCTAAAAGCCAATCTGTTGACCAATCCTGACTCTCTTTCTGCCAGATTTGAAAACAAGCTTGCTGCAATTGATTCAAAGTTAGACAGAATACAGTCCATGGTGAACAATCATGAGCAACATATTTGTGATGTGGAATCTGCACTGAGCCAGTTGCAGCCACTGGAAACACAGGTAACCTGGATGGCTGAGGATAACACAAAGCTGAGAGCTAGGCTCACAGACCTGGAGGGGAGAAGCAGACGGTGTAATGTGTGTCTCATAGGAGTTCCTGAAGAAACAGAAGGCGCAGGGTGAACAATGTTTTTTTGTTTGTTTGTTTTTTTTGTTTTGTTTTGTTTTTGTTTTTTTTCCAGAATTCTTGGGAAAAGACGTGCTACCGTCTCCCCCGGAATTAGAGAGAGCCCATTGTGCACTCAAGCTCAAACCAGCTAAGGGAGAGAAGCCTTGAGCAGTGATTATCTGTTTTCACAAGTTTGAAACTAAGGATGCTGTAATTCGTGCTGCCCATCGGAAGTGAGGCGAGTTAAATTAAGATGGTAAACCGATCTACATACATGAAGATTATTGCTCCGAAGTGCTGGACCAGGGTACAAAGAAGTAATGCATTGGCTCTACATTCTTAACCTCAAGCTTTAACTACTTCACCCTGCGCACCTGTTGATCAGGGATGACAACGGGGGGAGACAGCGTCTACCATCGGTGAAAGCAGCTCAGTAGTTTTTGGCCATGTACTGGGAACCTTCCCAACCAATAGAGGACTAACTCAGGTCAAGGCCGGCAGTCATAGGTTAATCTTTTCTTAGAGAGGTTACCTGTTTTTTATATATACATATATACTTACATTGGCACAAAGAATGCAGGATGAAAGGACTGCGAGTTGAAGATACGGTATACTGAAACATCGCTGAGTGTTAAGTATTTACCTGTCTTTCTGTTTTATTTCAATCTCTTGCCATGGTATGGCACAGCAACTGAAAATGAGGCTGTTTTGTTAACCAAGTTTGTTATATTGATCACAGACTGTTATAGGATGCTTAAGTTATGTGCTCTGGCATGGAAAAATAGAAAAAATCATGATGATATACTTCTGGTGAGCAAACGCGAGCCGCCATTTTTTTGTATGGCAAAAAAAACTCACCGGCGACTGCGCTCTAAATGTAGTAATGATAACAATCATTTAAAACAGCAAAAAGCCTGTCAGTTGTTGTGCAGTTCTATAGGATTCTGACTCATGACAAAAAACAACGTGATTTTTTGATCAGAAACATCCAGAGAGTTTGTCCTGAAGAACCATTTGCACGGATTTAGTGGACACTTTATCTGAGGTATGTGCTCCACCTGTTGATTTATTAATAAATGCACATGCACACCATTATACGGAGTTACCTCTTTGATCCAGCTTCAACATAAACATATCACAGACATGAATTATTTATAAATGATCTTGAATATGTTTTTTTTAGACCTCACTTTATGATGTTTCTCTGTTTTTCCAAGACTGAAATATTTACATATTATATTTGGCTACTGTCATTTATATTAAAACAAAGTCTAGATCAATATTCAAATATCAGTGTCTGTGTATCTTAATGGATTTGGCATCAGGGTTTCCCTTTTATTTTGGTTTAGGTTGTTCAATTTTATTTATTAAAGTGGCACACTTAGAGATTAAACATCACTTGTCATCGTTATCACAGCTGGCAAGCCTAAAAGCTAAGTAGATTGAAATTTTATTCACTGACAAGTATTTATAGTTAAATTTTTGTTCTTGCCCTGTTACATAGCAAGAAGTTCCTCTTTACCTGTGCAGTGTTAGTATTTTACCAACATCTGTAATCTATGATATGCTGGTTGTTTTTTATTTTCTTACAGGTTCCTAATCAGATGATCCGGAAGACCCTGACTGCGTGCCAACCATCTTTGATGTCCCACATACTCCAACACCAGACAGTGTTCAATCAGAGAAGTTGATACTTGCGGATGGCCAAGAAGAAGAAAAAGTTTTGGATGAGATGAAAACAACACAGAGACTACAACACAAACTACTGTGGTTGATGAATTGGTGGATAGATGTACACAGTGTGATGCTAAACATGAAGAAATTTACAATCTGAGACGATCAACAACAGACCTTGAAAGAAAAATGAATAAAACAAATTTTGAAATAAAAATTAATTTTCAAAAGTAACTTTTATTTTTATGTGAAATGAATCTTCATCATACAGGCACCACAACATTTGTTGTTAAACCACTTAACTCCTAGGTTTTCTAGAAATACTGACACAACCACAATAGAACCACTTTGCAGGGTGATGGCTGGGTTCCTGGCATGCACCGCCCAGTAGGAGGATGTACAAACTTATTTAGTCCCACTCTTCTCCAAAACTTGAGTTCAGATGTTTCCTTATTCTAAATAAAACAGTAATGATTTCAGTAAGACTTAAACAATAATCAGTTGACCTGCTATTCAATTGAAATTTTACAATTAAAGTATCATTGATGTTACTTTCTAGAAATAATTGTTTTTCTCATCAATATACACAATTGTACCATTATATGTACACCTGCACCTTATTACATAGATACACAAATCTATATCAAATTATAAAATTCTAAAGGCGATAAATTGCCTACATAGCCTGCAGCTAAGTAAATACTAAATACAGGTAAAACACTTTATTTGGACTATATTTCATAATCAAATTGGACAAAATATACCTAATATTTAACTTACCTGCCATGCAGGGGCAGTGGCACTCTCCACAATGGTGCACCGGGTCGATGATTCTCTGCCCAGGCTTGACCCAGGCTTTAATGAAACACACAGGGCTGGTGGGGCTCATATCCTGGTATAATAAACCTTTCACATGTCCACAGGCAAAAATATTTAAAAACTTCCAGCAACTTGTAGGCTTCCAGTAACTCTCCATCAAAGGGGGCAGGTGTTTATCAGCTTGTCGGTCCAGCCAGTCAAAATACGGGTCTGCATTCATCATACAAGTTTATTTTTATACCGCTGCAAGTCCTTGGGTTGAAGTGCTAACACATATGGAGAGTGTGAACTCATTGTTTCACTAAAATGAACAGTTTAGTTTAGAAGCAACAGTATAACCTTGTTGCACCAAAGGCAGTGCACCCTTTTTCCACCTCAGTGCACCCCCGGGTTTGTTTCTCTCCAGTTCCGAGACCCAACCAGTAAAACCAGCAAAGAATTTACCTTGTGAAATAATGAGAAATAGTTAAGTATAAAATCAAGATTTAATACCAAAATGATCAAAGTACAGAGTAAACAATGAAGCAGATACAAAGTGACATTCACCTTCAGTCCAGGGCTCCACTTAGCACATCTTAAGGATAAACCAAATGTAGCAACGAGCGGATCGTGAGTCCTACTTTTATCTATTCCTCACTCTTAAACTGTATAGTGTACTCCGTGAAGGATTTTGTATTGTATCAATTGTAAATTAGGGTTTCTGATCATTTTAAAAGTTCTTAAACATATCTGGGACCAGAGGTTTTGGTCAAAATTGACTGACAAATCCATCTCCCATTTCACAATGGGAAGGGATTTCAATTCATGTATATGAGACAGTGTCTTGTAAATTTTTGATAGTAATTTGGGAGGGTTAAGATTAAGGAACTCTAATACCCTTGATGGTGTTTCAAACCTAGTTTTATTGAGCTTAAATTTATTTTTTATTATAGATTTAATTTGTTGATATTCTAAAAATTTAGTCTTGTCAATCCCATATTTTATTATTAATCTGTTAAAAGGGATAAAGTCTACCTCTTCATATTTGTGTTCCAGGTATTCGATTCTTTTACATCTCCAACTTGGGAAGTTTATCATATTATTTTGTTGTAGGATGTCAGGGTTGTTCGAGATTTGTCTACGTTTGCATGGGATGAGTGAAGACTCGATCATTTTAAGAAACTCCCACCATGCTGTCAGAGAGGAGTTAACATTGATGCTTTTAAAACGTACCTGTCATTTTATGTTTGAGCTAATTAATGGAAGGTCTGAAATCATTATGTTATTGCATAGTGTCTGTTCTACATCTAGCCAAGATTCATCAAGGGGGTTATGTTTTAACCATCTTGAGATGTATTGTAGCCTATTGGTTAAATAGTAATTATAAAATCTGGGCAGCTCCAGTCCTCCTTTATCTTTGGTCTTCTGTAGTGTTTTTAAGCTAATACGTGGGGTTTATCTTTCCAAAGAAATTTAGAGATAAAGGAGTTTAGAGATCTAAACCAGTCAGATGATGGTATATTTGGAATCACTGAGAACATGTAATTAAAACCATCATTTTTATTGAAGCTACCCTTCCCATGAGAGAGATGGGTAGAAATTTCCATCTCGCAAGATCATCCTCAACTTTCTTTAAAAGCGGGATGTGGTTTAGTTTTGTTAAATCTACCAATTTAGGAGAGACATTGATACCCAAATATGTAATATTCCCTGACTAGAGTTGTGTAGTAAGGGAATTATTGAAAGGACAATTAACTGGAAGAACTGTAGATTTTAGCCAATTAATAGAATAATCTGAAACTCTTGAGAAGGAGTTTATCAACCCAATAACCTGAGAGAAGGTTTGTGAATGCTGGAGGAAAAGTCATACATCATCAGCATAAAGACTGATTTTATGTTCTGTGTTCTTGCATTTTATACTCTTAATATCTGTAGTTTGCCTGATCACTGTGGCTAGAGGGTCGATGAAAATAGCAGACAGTGAGGGGGAAAGTGGGCATCCCTGCCTGGTGCCCCTCTGAAGACAAAAGCTGGGAGATGTTTGGTTATTTGTCCTGATACATGCTGTTGGGGAACGGTATAATATTTTTAACCAGTTTATAAAATGGTTTCCAAAACCAAATTTATGCAAAGTTGCAAATAAGAATTTCCAGTTAACTCTGTCAAAAGCTTTTCCAGCATCTAGAAACAGTATTGCAGTATTACGATAAAGTAAGGTCAATGTGGAGGGTATTTGAAAGTTGCTGGGGGGGGGACTGTTGAGCAGCTACTGGTGTTACTTTTACAAAACCATTAGGACATGTAAATTTCACGCACGACTGATGTATGTGCAAAGTTTGGTGACTTTGAATATGTTTAGGCCTCCAAAAGCCAATTTATTTTTGCGAAAAGTAGTAGTAATTAAAGCTGCAAGCAGCATTGGTGGCCCTCGCAGCCACGCGCTCTGGCCTTGTGGTGATTGCGGGAGCTCCGGCAGCGCCAACCCGTCGACATCGTTCTCACGTTGTTCCTGCACCCGTCCACTAAGCAGGGCATTCGGCAAATCTCCCAAATTGCCTTCTGTCCAGTTCAGTACGCATCCTTAAAGTTTCACCGAAATCCGACCTTTCAGACAGGAGTTATTGTCACTTCCTGTTTTGTGGCAAAGGATTGGCGAGGATTATCAAGAGTCAGTAGATATGGTTTCCATCAGTTTATTTCTGTTTGAATCAGAGTAAAAGCAAGACAACCAGTAGCAAAACAGCTCACATCCTGTTCAAAGGGGGCAGGACTAAGGTGATATCACCAAATGATGAGAATGCAATCAGTGTTGGTCTGTTATGACACACAGAAAGTTTCATTTAACAATGACCTTGTATGTGGAAGTTATTCAATCTTGATGTTTTGTGGGAAAGGGTCAGACTTTGGAGCTTGACCATGCCTGCATGCTTTGATGTAGCAAAAACTTTCTGATAACTTTTGCCCTTCAAGGCTTCAAGACTGCAGCTGAAGTCTCCATGTTAAAAGCTGTAGGAGGAGTTTGCTCAGATACAATATGTGTAAAAGAGACAAAATGGCAGCTTTTATCCAAAATGACATGACATTTCATACATGATGACATGTATGAAAATTCAAAAACAGCCAAAATTGACCCTTTGGCCCAAAATGACTGACTTCCTGTTGGATTTAAGGAATACCTCCAAGAGACTTTTTTTTTTTTTTTTTTTTTCTTGCTTTTGGGGGCTCTACCTACCCTTAGCTGTACCAAGTTTCAGCTCTCTAGAATTTACCAGTTGGTCTATCTCACATTAGGGTGCGCTGTAGAGTCACTTGACCGCACCCACTTTTGATTCCATTATATAATACTAAAATTTCAGTTGCGGAACAATTTTGGGTGAAGTTTGGTGAGTTTTCATATAGGTTTAGGCCTCCAAATTAGCACCTCAAATATGTCGAGAATAATAATAATAATAATAATAATAATAATAATAATAATAATAAAAAACACTACAATTACAATAGGCCTTCGCAGCTCTTTGCTGCTCGGGCCTAATAATTAAAGCTGCAAGCAACAATGGGCAGCTCATTGCCACTCCGACCTTGCAACCGTGGGAGATCCGGCACCACCAACCGATGCCGTCGTCAACACTCTCAGTCCACTAGGCTGAGCATTCGGTGAATTTCCCAATTTGCTTTCGGTCCACTTCAGCATGCGTCCAACAAGTCTTAAAAGTTTCACCGTAATCCGACCATTCAGACAGGAGTTATTGTCACTTCTTGTTTTGTGGCAAAGGATTGGCGAGGATTACCTGTACGCTGTTTAACTTGTCATGTGTGGTTATCAAGAGTCAGTGGATACGGTTTCAATCAGTTTAGTTCTGTATTAATCACACAGGAAAACCAACAGAACCAGCAGCAAAACAGCTCACTTCCTGTTCAAAGGGGGGCAAAGGGGATGTTACCAAATGATGATGAAAATGTGATTAGTGCTGGTATGTTGTGACACACAGAAAGTTTCTTTAAGCCACAACCTTGTCGAGGAATTTATGCCACCTTGATGTTTCATGGCGAAGGGTCAGACTTTGAAGCGTGACCATGCCCACATGCTTTGATGTAGGAAAAAGTTTTTGATAACTTTTGACCTTCAATGCTTCAAGACTCTGCAGAATGACTGTTAAGTCTGCATGTTCAAACCTGTAGAAGTTCATTCAGATACAACATATGTTAAAGAGATAAAATTGCGGCTTTTATCCAAAATGGCCGACTTCCTGTGGGGTTTAGACCAGGGCTCCAAGAGACGTTTTCAATGGACCTGACACCACACACGTGTGTGCCAAATTTCATGATTTTCAGTCAAAGCATGGCTTAGAGCTGATTTTCAAAGATTTCTAGGGGGCACTGCAGAGGAATTAGGTCCTGCCCACCAAATATTGGACTGCATTCCTGTTGGTGGGTGGAAACGTATGGCAACAGTGTGATGTCTGACTTCAGTGTGATGCCACGCCCTTTGCAGCACTTCGCTGCTCAGGCCTAATATTAACAAACATTCGAATTACAAAAGGTCTTCACAGTGCTTAGCTGCTCTGGCCTAATAATAAGAATCCTTCAGATACAATAGGCCTTCGCACTGCTTTCGCTCCTCAGGCCTAATAAGAAGAAACACTATGATTACAATAGGCCATTGCAGCGCTTTTGCTACTTGGGCTTAATAAAGACTACGATTACAATAGGTCTTTGCAGTGCTTTTACTGCTAGGGCCTAATAAGAAACGCTATGATTACAACAGGCCTTTGCAGCGCCGAGCTGGTCGGGCCTAATTAATATACTGTTAACCGTGATATCCATCATTCTATGCATGATAAACCTAAGGGTTCAACAAATAAGACTTGGAAAAAGCAGCTCAAATGAACAGAGCAGTCCTCTAAGAAAAAGGAAAACAGTGAACCCAATAGACGAGTTCATTGATATTGTTTACATTAGACATTCGCACGCATGAACTCTAGATGTGTGGCAAAAGAACCTCCGATTGGCGTTCTCTTCATAGGGTTGTTATGAATGTATGATTTTGTGGCCTGTTTCTAATCATGTCTTTGCTGCTCTAATTAAATTTAAGCAATTAAGTAGGGCAGATGCCCTACTTAATTGCCTATCTGCCATACCACTCACTGCTACAGCTTACACAAACATAACCGCTGATATCACATAAAACGTAACACATAGTCAAAGAAACTGATAAAAGAGGATGACACCCTTTGGGAGGGTCAACGGATGTTCAGGATGGGTTTTTCCATCATCTCGCACTTGCTCACAGTGCACAGGCAATATACCTGACAATTACATCCACACATTTGGTCCTGTCCACCTTTTCAGTGGTTCTGGCAGCAGATATGTTAGGACTTATCAAAATGTCTGAAATGTAAAATTCTACCCTTTCCATCAGTTTGCTTATCAGCCCATTTAGATGACGTCACCTTGGAGACACAATCAGTTCACATGATTTTTACCGCCTTATGTATCGCAAAGAAAACTATTCTCATGAATTGGAAAAATAAAAATACTCTTAGTATTAACCAGTATAGAGACCTTTTGTTGGATCACATCAGTCTTGAGACAGCCTCTGCTGACACATTCGATCAATCTCTCTAGGCTTCTTTGATCAGATCCATTACATAGTGGAGGTGGGGGACGGCCTTTGATCCCATCCTGTGGGGCATCGTGACTGGGGTGGGGGGGGATATTTGGGTTTGGGGCATCGGAGGGTCTTGGGCGGGGGCTGTGGCCCCCATCTGAGAGGGGTCCTTGGTTGTTCTGGGTGATGACTTCTGGTGGCTGCATGTGAACTTCTTGGTGGTCTGCACCGATGGACATGGGTTACTGACCTGGTGACCAGGCTGCTCCTGGGTGGGTTTGGGATGGGCTCTGGGACTTGGGGTACTGAGAGTGCCCCCGGGGTGGGGTACTGGCTGGGCCTGGGGGGGGGGGGGGGGCTTGGGTCTTGGTGGGTATGTTGCAGGGGTTTCTGGATCGGTGTGTGCACCAGTGCCCAGGCCTGGCCTGGGGGCCCTCGGTGCATTGATGAGCCTTGGGGCACCCTAAACTGGTGGGGAGGTTTCTTTGCCATCTCACTGCAGGTGCCCTCCCATCAGGGATGGCATTCTGTGGGTGGGTGGAGTGGTCCGTGGGAGGGGTTAACTCAACCTGGGTGTCTTATGTGGTCTAAGAGTTGTCTGAATGTTAGGGTGGGGGTAGCGTTTCTTCTGGGATGGAGGCTGGGTGGACAGCTTTAGGTAGGGGATGGGTATCGTTGGTGTGGCCCTGGTTCAGATTCCGATTCTCCTTGGGGTTTCGGTACATGGCTGCTCCGGTTCTGTTTGGAGGCAGGGTCTGGGGGTCTGTGTGGCTTCTGGGGGCTGGCAGGCCTGGATTGTTCTGGGGTGGAATGGTCTTGACTTCTCGGTGGGTTTTGGTTTTCACTCCATGGGCCTTTGACCCTTGCGGGCCTTGGTGTGGGTTTTCCCGGGGTGCTGCTTCTGGGTGTTGTGGGTGTCTTTTTTCCGTGGGGGTGCGCTTTCGTGGCGGGGCTCAGCTTTTGCAGGGCTGGTAGGATGTATCTCAGGGTGTGGACTTTGCGCAAAGCTTTTTTTTTGGGGTGCTTTTTGTTGTGTCTTGCCTTCAGCTGTATGGCGGCTGAGGTGAGGTGGTGGTGGCAGGGCAGGGCAGGCATTGCTGGGTCCTGTGATTTCACAGCCTTCTTGGCCTTGTGCTGGGGCAGGGATTGACTTGTTTGTTTGGTGGTCCCTGGTGGGTGGTGAGTGTCCAGGGTTGAGGGATCTCGCTGTGTATGGTGAATGGGGGTATCACCATCTCTGTGGCATTGGCCCAGGGAGAAGGGGGGAGCTGTTGCTCCAGGCCTGGGGGGGGTGTTGACTCCCTTGCAGTCTGGGCTGTGGTGGTCGGTGGCGCTCCATGGTTTGCTGCGTCGGCATCCTGTGGTCTGGTGCTTGCCTAGAGGTTAGCGCTGTGGGATGGGCAGTGGGGGTGTGGTGTGACGGATTGGGTACTGTCGCTCTGGTGATTCTGCACCATTGATCCTGGGGTGTCTGAGCGTGTTGGACGTGCACCCTCCTTTGTATGGTGCACTCTCACTGTGGAGGTTGTGCTGGGTGGGCTGGTTTGTCCCTTCGTTGGGATGGGGGTGCACTGTCTGTGGCTGTGCGGGTACTCCTGGCTAGTTGTCTGTTTGGGATTCGGTAAATGCAATTGATAAGTTGTTAAAATTTTATTAAATCACCATAATAATTTACCAAACTACACCTTTTTTTTTTTTTTTTTTTTTTTTTTTTTAATGAATCGGCTACTAGTATTTATTTTAGAGTGTGGAGATCTAAATTTCCAGATAACAAAAATAATTTTCTTTTTTTCCTCATGTCCATCATTCTTATTTTAGAATAATGTTTTCCTCCTAGATAACAGATTACTCTCTAATATACAGTCATCCGACTACCATAGCATTGTCATATCAGACCATGCTCCCACATCATTAGACATACGCTTTACCATTCATAGATGGTTCCTAAAACTGTTCAACTCACATTTACTATCTAATGACCCTTTTGTGGATTCCTTAAGATCCACTATACAGTTATTTTTTTTTTTAAATTAACGACACCCCAGATGTGACTAGAAGCACTTTATGGGAAACTTTCAAGGCATATCTAAGAGGTCCTATACAGCCCATCTGAGAAAATTGACTACATCCAGGCAACCAGAACTAAGACAACAGCTCTTGGAAGTTGATGATAATTATTCTAATAACCCAGACCCCACACTCCACAAAAGGCGCCTAATACAAATGCAGGAGAACTGCAACTGCTCAAATGTAGACAACAAAATTTTGAGTCAGGGGACAAGCCTTGTAAACTTCTTGCTCTACAGGGTAGAACTATAGCTGCCACTAACTCCCGAGTATCAAGTCACCATCAGGTGTAACTCTTACCAATCCTAAACAGATAAATGAAACATTTCCCAAATTTTATTCTGATCTATATACATCAGATCATCCTCAGATTAATATGGACAATACACTCAACAATATTAAATTTCCCAAAATATATGAGGAGTTAGTGAAAATTTTAGCCACCCCAACGTCACCAACTGAGGTAATTAGAGCCCTTAGAGCTTTACAGAGTGGCAAACCACCAGGTCCTGATGGATTCACGTCTGAATTTTATAATAAATTTGCTTCACTTCTCTCCATAGTTCTAAGTGATGTGTAAAATGAGGCACTATCTGTTGGATGACTTCCCTCAACCTTGACTAATGCTACTATTTATCTTCTGCTAAAAAAAAGATAAAGATCCCTTAGTATGCAGTAGTTTTAGACCCATATCACTGTTATATGTTTTCCAAAATTCTTGCCATAATTTTATGCTGCCGTCTCCACCAGGTCCTATCAGCAATCATCTGATCAGATCAAACAGGCCTCATGCTAGGAAGGCACTCATTTCACATTACCAGGAGATTTTTTTAATATTCAATAGCATGCTTAGTTCCAGCACCTCAGAGATTGTGAGATTGCGTCGCTGGATGCTGAGAAAGCTTTTGACAGGGTGGAACGGGACTTTTTCTTTGAGGTAATGGACAGATTTGGGTTAGGTTCAGGGTTTATTTCATGGGTAAAATTACTATATTAATTTCCAGTAGCAGCTGTACAGACTATAGTCATGGCCTAATTCAGTGCAAATTCATACACAGGATCTAGTACACTAATCACAGATTGTCAAAAATCTATCCCAATGTTGTAGATATTTGTAATAGATGCAGCCAGTCCCCTGCCAATATCATGCACGTTTTGGTCATGTCCAAAACTAATAGACTTTTGGTATAAAATATTAGGGTGATTGCCATCACCCTAATATTTAGCTCCCTCCACAGATTCTGAAGTCAGATTGAAGCTGTGACTCTGGCTGGACTGCTCCAAAACTTTATTACTTCCATTCAAAATAAACATTTTTGGTAAAGAGATTACCTTAAACCTTATCTGCTATGGGTACGAATCATTTTGGGTTTAACTGTGAACCTAAGTTTATTGGGTTTAGAAAATGTAAATTAATGAAGAAAACCACCCATGTTCCATCTCATGCTCCTTATATACCATCCAGTGTCACTACCCAGGAAATGGGAACCCGAGCCTGAGTTTGGTCAGAAGAATATATTACATTAATGTGGTACATGATCTTTAAGTGACCTATTTAAATGTAAGCAAATATGTTTGGAGAGGATAACTGTATTCTTAGCAGAATATGGAACCGTGACAATGGAGGCAAATCTGTATCGTCCTATTTTCTACTTTCCCCTTGTCAGTGGTTCCTGAACATTTCTGCAATTTAAATCTGTTCTTGAATTTTGCATAATTAGTTCTAGTTTTTTTAAAAGAGAGAAAAACGCTGCTAGTTTTGCTTCTTGTTTGGAATTTCTGTAATTCCAAAGATTAGAGAGCAGCAGCACTCAGTGGAGTAAAAACAGTGGCCAGTCCCATAATGCATAAATGAAATCAAAGGTTCCAGATATTCTAGCGCAGGAGTCACCAACCTTTTTACAAATAAGAGCTACTTCATGGATACTAAGAGTTATGAAAGGCTACCAAATTGAAGCACACAGTTTAGTTTTAATTATATCACTTAATAGTCTCACTAATTTTGGAACAGCTCAGCAAGCTACTCATATGGTCTTCGAGGGCTACTTGGTGCCTGCAGGAACCAGCTTGGTGACCCCAGTAGCGAGAGCGACTATTTCTCTGAAAAACAAAACCTGACCTCTATGTACTTTGTGTACCAAGAACAGCCTCTTATTTAGATATCTTTTACATTCAAGATGTTTGTGATGAGAAGATGCATATCTAATTTCTGAGGCAAGACTAGTTTAGAGTCTAAATGGTGTCTTTGTGTTTCTGCAGTCGCCTTAAAGCGAATGTTGAACTTCAACACTCCTCCTCTGAAGAACACAGCAGCTGAACCTGTATGGAAGGTAACACTCTAATTTGTCTTCACACCATGTTCACCAGTTCACTGATTTCTCTTTTGCTTGGTAAATTAAAGTCACAGATATAAAGTTATGGTAAATTTAGTAAGTTTGCATCATTCATGCATACATTAATGGATTTTGTGAACACAGAGGCCAAATTATGTGTCCCTTAATAATAAATTATAGATTCCTTCTAAATAAAACAGCATTTGGATATTCCTGTTGACTAAAGGATCTGTTTACAGGTACATGCCCAAAAATTTGAATAGCGTAAAACGTTTAATATTTTTTGTCACTCATTTCAGAAAGGGAAACTTATAAACGGATTGATTACATGTGGAGTGAGATATTTCAACCCTTTACATCTTGTGATTTTGATGGTTATAGCTTACAGATAATGAAAACCCAAAATTCAGTATGGAGGTGGTCAGCCTGTGGCATTGCATAGGTGTAATGGAAGCCCAGGTTGCTTTGATAGCTGCCATCAGGTCATATGCCTTGTTGGGTCTGGTGTCTCTCATCAATCTCTAGTCTAGACAATACTCCATAGATTCTCTATGGGGTTAAAGGTCAGGGGAGTTTGCTGGCCAATCAAGAACAGGAACACCATTGTTACTGGTACCTTTGGCAGTGTGAGCAGGTGCCAAGTCCTGCTGGGAAATTAAATCAGCATCTCCATCCAGCTTGTCAGCGGAGGGAAGCATCTACAATTTCCTGGTAGACAGCTGCGGACTTCAGGAAACCCAGTGGACCAGAACCAGCAGATGACATGGCACCCCAAACCATCACTGACAGTTGAAACGTCCCACTGGACTTCAAGCAACATGTATTCTGTGCCTCTCCACTCTTCCTCCAGACTCTGAGACCTTGATTTCCAAATGAAATCCACGAATTTACTTTCATCTGAAAACAGGATTCTGGACCATTGTGCAATAGACTGACTTCTGGTCCAGGAGAGGCTTGACACTTGGCCCATTTGTAGCCCATGTGTAGGATTCATGTATACCTAGCGGCTCTTGATGCTCTGACTCCAGCCTCAGTTCACTCCTTGTGAAGCTTCTTGAATGGATTCTGCTTGACAATCTCATCACTGGAGTTCCCCCTGTTGCTGGTGCACCTTTTCCTTCCAAACTTTTTTCTTCCTCTCAACTTTCTATGAAGATGCTTGGATACAGAAGTCTGTGAACAGTCAACTTCTTGACCTATTGTGGCATTCCCTCCTTGTGGAGGCTGTCATCTGGATATCTGTCCAGTTCGCAGTCTTTCCTGCAATATTATAAATATTAAAGAAGCTGGTCCTTGACCAGATAGTTTCGGCCCAAGCCAAGTGCCTGATAAAAACCTCTGGTTCCAAAACTAGAGTGCTAATCCCAAATTAACTACCTACAGTCTTAGACTGTTTTTTAAAATATCTCTGCAGAGGGAGACATCACACAACAGTGCCTGTGAGATGCAAATTTTTTTATTTATTTATTTACAGGAATTACAGCATATATATAGTGGCACAAAGTCCCTCCCTTTCCCATAAGGGGGGTCGATTTACAATCTAGTGACAAACAGTGTCGCGGACGATTCCACACAGCGTCACATGGGAGCGTCATATTCTATTGACTTTCTAACATCTAAGAGATTTGGCTGATCACCTGTGGATTGGAAGACAATGGGCATCTGCAGCATTACCATTAGGCTGAGAGTGAAGCAATGAATAAAACAAAAATTCATTCTCCAATACCTAACTCCCCATGATTGTGTCCAACTGACTCAGTCTGAGACCATTTAGAGGCTCAGAAAACCTTGACAGATGTTTTGAGTTGATAAGCTGATTCAGACATAAATGTGACATTAATTAGTAAAACGTTGTCTCTCTAAGTACATGAGCAGATGATTGAACCATTACTTTAATCCCCCACACCCCATTGTCTTTTTTACATTTTTGGTTTTCATACTTTCTGTATATTCTCATTGAATCAGAGCTGCTGGTTGGCCAGTCCATCACGTGACCTCTTCTTTTCCACCTGTTGTTCTATACTGTCTTGTTGAAAAATATACGGATGTGATTGGAATACATTGAAACAAACCCCTGCCTAAACGAGTGATATTACACACTCGAGAGTTCTTTTAAACTTCTGAAAGTTTAGAATATGAATGTATTAACTGCCCAATAAAATTCATGGCAGAAATAACAATATGAAAGAGAGGGAAAAAAAAGAAAAGATCGTACGCGTCAGCTTAGAAGTTCAGGTGGGTGGGGCACGCTGTTTTTATTAAACAAAAATCTGCTGTTCCTTCACAAAATTCAGAAAAATCAGCCACTCATGCACTCCTCCACAATAAATGACAAGACAAAAACTGAAACATCTCATAGAATTGATTCTACATGGGAGAAAAAAAGTCTGAAATAAATCCTATTTCATGTCCAGCAAAAAGTCCACAGTTTTATGCTTAAGAAGTACGCTCATTACTGCTCAAAAATATCAGAATATAAAAGAATAGCATTGGGGCCCAAGTAATTCACCAGTCTTGGTCTTTTATAACAAAAGGAAAAAATAAGGATATAGCTCATCGGGTTGGCACTTTTTTTCCCCCCGGTAGTTTCCTTCTCCAGGCCTGGAGTGCACTCTGCCAAAGTCACTCCTGGAATCGGAACTGATCGTTGATCTGTGTGGCAATTAGTTTGGTTTAATATGATAAAATCTTCTTGATCTGTCCATGGTTGGGTTACGCTTCACCATAGAGCCTTTTTCATGCTTTCTCCGGGCAAACTCTGAAGCTTCACCAGTCCACACAGCTGGGTCCTTCCACGCTGCTTCACTTGCTACACTCCCTGCTGTCAAAACCATCCTTCTTTTTATAAATTCGGGCAAAGCTGTGACCCAGATCGTTTTCTCTGTGGATACTTTTGAAGACAAAATAAACATGTACGCGACATTCTTGCATTGATGTTAATAATAAAAACATTTTTTTGTATTTCAGTTAAGTTTTTCATTCTCTGTGGTTTACCATTTTTTTCACAGAATACCTTATTTTAGTGCGATGTCACAACATAAAATCTATGTCTACACAGTTTCTACTTATTCTGTGATCCATCTCAAATCCCATTACGCCAAAAAAGTCTAAGCTGTTTTTTAGGGAATGTTAACACAGCCTGTCCTAACACAGCAGCCACTCTAGTATGAATTGGGGGTGCACCAATTACAGTTTTTAGGCTAATCACGATCTTTAAAAAGCCTGACCTGCCCATGCCAATTACAATTTTGGTCATTACAGTTTTTTTTTCTTTATCCTAGCCTAGCTCCAACACAGCTGTTTCACATGGCTTCATCACCTCCTCAGCTTGTCAACTCCTCAGCTCATTTGCAGAGGGCCTGCTAATGAGGCACTCATTTGTCTGGGGTGTATTGAAGCAAGGTGTCATCTAAAACATGCAAGACACAGGCCTTTGACTTCAGACACCACAGAACTAAAGGTTTGTGATGGCAGGTGTGAGTCTTTCTGTATGCAGAATGAGGCAGAGACTTTTGGATGCTGGCCTGAGTGTCGAGACAGACAGCAGAGAGGCTTCTCTCCAAAAAAATATCAAGGACAAAATAGGACACTGTAGAAAGTAAAATGAGTGGAAAACAGAGAGTTGTGGTAAAGGTATATTCTCACATGAAACCAACGTCAGCCTATATGGAAACATGACAGTCAGGAGAATAAAAGGCCTCTTTACTCCATAATACCAACAGTACCATACCCTGGCGCCCATTTGGTACAGGATTGCATTTACGGTGTCCACCGTCTGCACATATGCAGTTAACAGCAGTCACCCCACTGTTACCAACTTAGCAAGTTTGTTGCAATATTTAGCGACTTTTCAGACAAAAAAATTGGGATTGGCAAGTCAGGCTTTTTAAAAATTGGTGATTGGTCAGAAAACTGCAGTGGGTGCATCCCTAATTGCATCTTGTCCAAGGGAGTGACTTCAATGACAAGTTTGGAAAAACTGGTAAATGGCCTGTACTTGTAAAGCACTTTATCAATTCCAGAAGACCCCAAAGTGCTCAACCCGACATTTAATCATTCATCTATTCATGTACACATGTACACGCTGAAGGTGGCAAGCTACCGGATACTGCCACTCTTCGGCGCCATCAGCCCTTCTGACCACCACCAGCAAGCAAGGTGGGTGAAGTGTCTTGCCTAAGGACACGATGACAGAGACAGACAGAGCAGGACTCAAACCAGCAACCCACCAATTACAGGACAAAGTCCTACCACCGTTGCTAACATCATCCCAGGTTTGCCTAAAAACACTGCTATGCTAACCATAACCCTTGGCCACTGTCGTACAGCACGATTGTTTTATACAAACAAAAGGATGTTGTTACCAACAACTGAAATGCTCCCATCAAGGAATTATTGGTAGCATATAACCACATTTTAGGTTCAAAAGCAGGACAAAGGAGAAACACAACAAAGGATGCCTAATGTTATGTGTTTGATTTTCTGCCTCTGGTGAGACTAATAATTTTTTTTTTTTGCTGCAGGTGTTAATATATGACCGATTTGGTCAAGATATCATCTCCCCGCTGCTGTCGGTCAAAGAGCTACGAGACATGGGCATCACTCTTCATCTGTAAGAACTATACTGTTGCCTTTTCATTATTTGAATTTAAACCTTCTGTAGTACTGACTTTCCACTATATTGAAGCTAACAACACTTGAATATTTTCTTTCACAAACTACACTTAGACAAAATAGTTCACTTTTTGTCTGATTCTTCTTTATCATTGCTAAGTTTGAGGGAGAGGGCTGTAGAGGTTTTTAAATTACATGAGGCAACATATCTATTAATAGAGCTGCAGCTCATTGACATGTCTGGGCCACAGACTCTGGCCGCCACCATGCTTTCATGCACTGTGTTTACGGTGCATGAAAGCAGCCCTCTCTCCTTTGCAGGCCTGCAGAGTGAAGGTTCTTCCATACCTCGACAATTGGCTTCTTTGTGCCCCAACTCGGGCGTGTGCCTCTCGGGATACACCTTGTCTGCTTGCTCATGTGTTCCAGTTGGGCCTTAAGAGAAGAGCTGCCTGATTCCATCTCAGACAACCACTTTTCTGGGGGTGATTTTGGATTCACCTTCCATGAGGGCTCGACCAAGGTGATCAACATATTCCAGTTGGTCAGTCAATTCAGGTTGTGCAGGTAGTTTCCTTACATTGCCTTCCTGCAGCTTCTAGGCAAGCTGACGCCAGCCTCTCAGGCTGTGCCCTAAGGTCTGCTGTCTTTGCAGAGGTGGCTAAACAGCTTTCATCTGGACCCCAGGTTGCACAGGCAATGCAAACATATGGTGACATGGTCATGTTTTTGTGGCCTGACTGTGGAGAGACAGGACTTATTTGTCCAGGGGTGTCCCCATTGGGATGGTAGTGTATCACACAGAGGTTGTCACAACAGATGCCAGCTCCACAGGATGGGGCACTGTGTGGCAGCACAGAGTGATTTAGAGCCACTGGTATCGAAAGGATCGCTCCAAATACATAAATGTACTGGAGCTGCGCGCTGTACATTTGGCTCTCAAGCACTTTCTACCCCACCTGGAAGGGAGACATGTTCTAATTCAGTCAGACAACACCTCTGTTGGTCTACCACATCAACCATTAGGTGAGAGCAGATCAGCGCAGCTTCTGAAGGTGTCCAGAGATCACCTAGAATAGCCCTTTCCTTGCCTGTCCACCCTACAGGCGACGTATTTGCCAGGACAGCGCAACCAGGGTGCAGACTCTTTCCCGCCAGGCACCTGCTCTGGGAGAGTGGTCCCTTCACAGCGATGTAGTGCGCATGATGTGGAACCTCTTTGGTCAGGCTGGTCTTTCCTTCTGTTCGCCATGGAGACGACGACTCATTGTCCTCTATGGTATTCCCTTATGGAGGCATAAGATGCACTGGGCCAGGACACGCTGGCTCATCCTTGGCCAAGAGTCCTCCAATACGCTTCCTCCCCTGTCTGTGATTCGGCTACTGTTCAGAGACTACTTGAGGAGGGCCACTTGTTGCTGATGGTGACTCCGTGTTGGCCTGCACAGCCATGGTTCCCAATGCTATGGAGTCTGTGTCACAGCATCCCATGGTGTCTTTTGACCCAGAGGGAGCTGCTGTCTCAGTTGGGGGGAATGATATGGCACCCCAATCCTCAATCAATGCTGTGGATGTGGCCACTGGAAGGCTTGGGTGGCAACTGACTGGAAATTCAGATCCCATCAGACGCAGCATTTTGAGAGCCAGGGCGCCCTCTACTCGTCAGCAAGTGGTGTTTTCCCTCTGTGTTCTGTCCGCAATGAGCATCCACTCCTTTGGGAGTAGGAGTAGTGGGTACTCCTTTGCAGTACCCACTACTCTGGAGTTTCTCCAGTCTCTTCTTGATAAGAGTCTCATTTAATGCTTAAGCTACATGTATTGGCAATATCATGCTGGTACTGATGGCTGTACGGTGGGGAGCCATAATCTGGTTTCCCTTTTTCTGCGTGGCGCTCGTAGGTTGCACCCACCGGCAATTCTGTAAACAGCAGTTTGGATCTGCCTTGGTTCTTGAAGCTCTGTGCCACCCTCCATTCGAGTATTTGGCACAGATGGACCTCAAGTGGTTCTCATTTAAGACTGCTGTTTTGTTGGCTGTCGTCTCAGTTAAGAGGGTTGGCGAGCTACCTGGTCTTTCCTTCAGCCCTTCATGTCTCAGATGGGGTCCAGATGGCTGTGGTGTTACCTTTTGGCCAAACACAGCATTTGTGCCTAAAGTGTTATCTTGTTTTCATTGTAACCACCCACTGAGATCGTAAAGGTTTCAGCCTATGTCAACAGGGACCAGCGATAGGTCTGGACTGTTGTGCCTGGTAAGGGAGCTGGAGGCATACATTGCAACTGCTGCAGCTATAATACACTATAAGCTATAAGACCAGCTGTTCTTGTGTTATGGAGGTCCTAGGTTAGGTTGTCCTCTTTCCAAGCAGCATCTCTCCCATTGGGATGTCATCTGCCACGCCTATGCTGCAGGACACTGTTTCTTGCAGGTCGGTGTGAAGGCACACACCACCAGTAGCATCTTCGCTTCCTGGGCAGCTTTGAAAGGGGTTTCGGTGGAAGCAATATGCGCTACTGCATCATGGCCTTCCCCAAGCACGTTTAGCAGGTTTTACAATGTTAATGTGGCCACCCCTCATCCTGTGGGCCAGGTTCTTTTGCAAGGGTCCTCTGGGCCTTCTCAGTGAGGTATGTGCTCAGGATTCCTTGTGACATCGCTGGTACTAGTCATTCAGTGCTTTCAGCATCGTCCTCTTCTAAAATTAATTTTTTTTTTTTTCCTCTCCATTGCGCTTTCACTTCGTCTGCCTTTATGGACGCTCCAATTGTGACTTGAGCTAAACGACTTTGGATACGCTTTAGGGTGCATCTGGTGAAGAAGCACATTCTGCTGGATTTCCTCTGCTGTCCCTCGTTCAGAGAGTAATGCTGACTTCTGATTGCTTCAAATGGAGAAATGTTCCCTGATTTCAAAATTCCAGATGAAGGGGTGCTTGTAATTCTAGTTTATAATGTGGCAGCAGAGCTCGGATTAAGCCTATAGATCAACATCAAAACCCTGAGACATTTGATTATGCACAAGCAGGTATGCAATTCAGGTCCATGTTTATAATTTAAGTGCAACTGTTTTATTTCATTGTTTGTTTGCAGTTACCGGGGCCACAGTCGGTGGTTTTAGTCACTGTGGAGAAAAAGTTACACGCATTCATCTGCTTGAATTATGATAGCACTCTGTAGATTTTCCTTTCAGCTTGTTTAATATTAATTAAACCGAATAAAAATGAATTGCAAATTGATATGTCAGTATGAGCATTTGAAAACTCATCGGTAAAAATAGATTATGACTGGATTTTTTTTTTTAAGCTGTCAAAATGATAGACAGCGAGAAAGTCTAGTGCAACCTCTGCTCTGCAGGAACCCCAGGAAAATGTCTGCAGCATTTGCAAAAAACGGCGTCCTTTGCTACACTATACTCAACCCACTTAAAGTCGTTATACCAACTTGAAGAAACACAGTGTAATTTTCCCAGTATCACAGTTCCAGGAAAGTTTGTCAATATTGCCTGGATCTCTGGTTCATCAATCGCAGATAAATCTGGTGGCGATTTAATGCCTCCCTCTTCTGTAATGTTTGTGATGGCATCAGCCACCAGCTCCTCCACTCTTTTTGTTTTTTAAAAAAAACTTTGAAATGGATATTTGCTTTGCCATTTCTAAATTGCCTTTGTCTCCACAGGTCAAAGTAACATTTGCAAAACACGTACACAGTTACCCTAACTTGTCTGGAATGTTCAGAAGTCATGGTTTTCAAAATAGCTAATGACAGCAAGTCTTGCAAAGATGGAATTGTTACCTCTAATCACCAAAACGCATACATGCAGTACATTTAAATTTTATTGTTTCATTTTATTTTAGTTTATGATGACTTTAAATGACATCCCTCAAAAATAAAGCAAAATTATATTTGAATGGTTGGGCCCTGGTACAAAGTAGGTGCACCTAGGCCCACCCATAGCCATGCCCCTGGTGTGAAGTACTCTTCATGTGTGAAAGCAAACATGCCCAGAATGCACGGCTGCAGGGTTTGTTCTACGCATACACAGGGAGATGACAACAAAAACAATGGCAGATAGCAATGTGTGCTACTTGACTTGTTTTGTTTAACACAAAGTCTGATAAGAAATATATGTGTGTTATATGAGCACTTGGTTCATCAGAGACAGAGATGGGATACAGTTTTCTACATAAGCTAAGGGTCAAAGTGCATGCATGTTTTGACGACATGCTAAAATCACAGCACCATATAGTGCCCTGGCATGACAACTGCAGCAGATTCAAGGTGTCTTGGTAGTGCTGTCTGAAAGTGGTACTTTCCCCCAGTCAACATCCGAAAATACCCGAAAATACCATACAACTGAGAGACACCAACATGAGGAGCTGATAAAAGCGTGTATAGCCTTCACAAGAGCAACAGTTAAAAAAGGCTTAACTTTAACTGAAAAACAAAGGTGGTAAAATCTTGGTTTGATTACAGAATCAACTTGTTTGTTAAATTTGGAATCCCTATCAATGGGTGTGCACTAGTAAATCGTCACTCTGAGTGGACAATACTTACATGTGAAACAGATCTTATCCACCAATCTTATTGATAACCTCCACGAAGGTTTGAAAATCACCCACTGTCCCCTTTTGCTCTGCCGTGAAAGAGGACTCACTAACAGACCAGGTCACGTCTGCACGTGTGCGGTTAACAATAGTCACCCCACTGTTGCCAAATTAGTGACTTTGTTGCTATTTTCAGTGCACTCCTACTAATATCACCCCAGACTTGTTATCATGTCACCAAACATAAAGTTCAAAGCATTGATATGAATGTTGACATTTTCACCAAACAAGATGTATTCATTCTGTTGTTCATTCAGAACCATTAGGGAGGAAGTGTTGAATGTGACTATTACCTAGTTTTAAAGACAGGTAAATCTGAAGATCATCTGCATAACAGTGAAAAGGTATGGGTGATGCAGAGTTCTAATTGCTCCATAGCAGAAGGTTAAATGGGGAAAAAAAGGAGTTAACCAAGAATGGAACCCTGTGGCACTCCACATGACAGAGGAGCACTGGCGACCGATACATTAATCATAGCTGAGAAAGACCTGTCTGACAAATAAGATGTAAACCATTTAGGCGCTGAGCCATGGATACCATAATTAGGGGCTTAAGTGAGACAGAATGACAGAGTGATGGACAGTGTCAAAAACTACCCTGAGGTCCAGCAGCTACAAGACAACAGGGCACCTACCATCAGCAGACAAAGCAATGTCATTATGTACTTTAAGTAAAACAGGCTCTGTGCTATGTTGGACTGTGAAGCCAGACTAAAATAAAATAAATTAATTAAATTATATTTCAAAATTGGCTATAGCTGGGCAAAAACATTTTTTCCTAAAACCTTCATTCAAATTTTCGACTAACCATTTCTCCATGGCTCTCTTAAGGTTCCACCACGGCATTTCAATGAAGCTGAAATCTGGACTTTAGCTGAGCCTCTGCAACAAGTAGATTCTTTTCTTTTTTTCTGCTATTCTGCTGTTGCTTTTTTTTGGTATAGATTGTATTTAGTCAGATATTGGCAGCTTACATTACAGCTACTTTAATCTCATCCTTCCAAAGAACTTTAGAGTATAAGTTTATTCAGGTTCTCTTTAAAGAAAAACTTTTCTCTTTGCTTTCTCCATCATCTCATTCAAACAAGCCTTACTTGTTTAGTCTTTTCTTATTGTTCTGTCACAAACGTTGATTTTTAAAATGCCAAAGTGATTTCTGTAGAGGTCGTGACACAAAGTGATGCTAAGAAGTAAGTACACACACATTCATTGTGGGTTTTTATTCCTTAAATGATACGGCTTTGAGCAGGCTCTAAAATTATTAAAATTTCATTTTTAAGTGAACAAAGTTGAAAAAAACCATCCCAA
Organism: Anableps anableps; assembly: GCA_014839685.1. Lineage (NCBI taxonomy): Eukaryota > Metazoa > Chordata > Actinopteri > Cyprinodontiformes > Anablepidae > Anableps > Anableps anableps. The sequence continues at coordinate 3,407,325 of CM026080.1, read as the reverse complement.
GATCTTATGGTGTGATTGGATATTTACTTTTGCTGTTTGAAAGATTTTCCAGTTTCCACTGACAGTTCCGTTACATGGAGCCTAAATAAATGCTGTGTTTATGTTTGAAAACATGATTGATTAGAATTATTATGGTATTTAGTAGCAGATGAGCTCATTGCTTTAATGACTATATGCAGTGATAGATTTATTGCCAAAAAGGCTGTTTTGAATCATTGTGGGGTTTTTCATTATTATTTGTATCGTCAATGCACCAGGTTGATTGGCACCAACAGCTTCACTAAGGAGGTTATTGCTAATGGCTTTCCTTCATGACTCTGTGGTAACGAACATTGATACACTCCACAGCACCAAACTGCCCAAACTTTTCATGTTATGGTTTGGTTACTTGCTAATTATCAGTTAAGGACTTTGATCAACTGTAGCTGATGCTGACTTAATATCAATTAGTATGGGTTAACTTAACTTTTCACACTCAAATTTTTCATTTTGGCCTCATTTTTGTTTCACAAAAATAATATGCTAGTATCTATTATGTCTTAACGTACAATTAAAATCAGATTTCATAAATAGAAAGGCAATTTTAATACCGTTTAGTATTTTAAAACAACAGAATAGTAAGTATAAAGATTGAGGTTTGGATTTTAGGGGCACTGTACTTTATAAGAGGAACCAATTTGTTGGTTAAAAAAATTGAACAATAATGAAAAGTTATGTTTTTGTAATATTTAAGTAAATAAAATTCCACTCTGCCTTGTTTTTGTATGTGTTTTTTGTACGTGTAGGCTTCTTCACTCAGACAGAGATCCTATTCCTGATGTTCCAGCCATCTACTTCCTAATGCCAACAGAGGAGAACATTGACAGGATTTGTCAGGTGCTCCCAGATTTTAGCCATCTGATACCTTAAACAGGAGACTATCTTCTTGGCACAGCTTTTCTTTCTGCTGTGAGAATGATGGTTTGTTCTTGAGAATTGACGTCAGTTTCTTTTAAAGAATCAATATTTCTCCAGGTTTCAGAGAAACGACCTGTGTTGTCACTGGCAATGAGCCAGCCAGTGACAAGTGGACAGACAACACAGCTTTATATGCCAGAATGTGATTTTATTATTTAAAGAATAGTTAAATTATATTAATAATGAGTGCATGACGTTGACTTGTCATTGTCTTCTATGGTAAAACTGATATCTGAAATTTATCTGTTATTTAGTTTTTATTTAACTCTAAAAAGAACATTGATGAGACTTTGAAAGTTTGTTAAAGAAATAATTGTTTTCTGAGGATGAGATTAAGATGCCACCTTTCTCTTTTAGAGATGCTTTAAGATTTGTAGCTTAAGTAATAGCTCAAACAATGATTGTTAAAATATTTTTGCTCAATTTGATTCTCTAAACTGGAGAGCCAATTACAGTGTCCTCCTTAACGTATGTATCCAGGATGGAGCCAATGAGTTAAATCACCTGAGAACATAACGATGATAATGTTTCACAGACTGAAGAAAGGGGTGGCAGGGAATCAGAGACATTTCTGATGACTTACTGTTGGCTGGGCCAAAGAAACACATTTATTAACACACTAAACTAAATTATAAAGCAACACTTTTCTTTTTTCCACCATTGGGCATGAGCTGAACTCAAAAATCTAAGACTTCAGCGCTTTAAGACTGCAGCATAATAATGCACGGCCCCATGTTGCAAGGATCTGTACATAATTCCTGGAAGCTGAGAACATTCCAGTTCTTGCATGGCCATACTCACTGGACATGTCACCCATTGAGCATGTTTGGGATGCTCTGGATCGGCATGTACGACAGCGTGTTCTAGTTCCTGCCAATATCCATCAACTTCACGCAGCCATTGAATAGAAGTGGACCAACATTCCACAGGCTACAAGCAACAACCTGATCAACTCTATGTGAAGGAGATTTGTTGCACTGCGTCAGGCAAAGAGTGGTCACACCAGATACTGACTGGTTTTCAGACAGATTTGTGAACAATATTTGAGAGAAAGATGCCTTTTGTGTACATAGAAGTCTTAAATCTTTGAGTTCAGCTTATGCCCAATGAAAAAAAGAATTTAAAAAAAATGTAATTAATTTTGTTGAGTATATGTTGGCATGCTCTGAGCCATATTGGAATTAATGCACTAAATAACAATTTATAATATAGTGGGATTTTGTTTTTTAATTGTGTGTGTGTGTGTGTGTGTGTGTGTGTGTGTGTGTGTACGTGCCTAGGATCTGAGGAGCCAGCTGTATGAGTCGTACTACCTGAACTTTATCTCTGCCATCAGTCGGAGTAAACTGGAAGACATTGCCAGTGCTGCACTGGCTGCTAATGCAGTCAGCCAAGTTACCAAGGTAACTGCTGTTAGATCAACATGTTTTATGCTCTTTATTATATGTTTTGGAGTTCAGTTGATGTTTGTTAAATGTTTTGATAGACACAATGAACATCTTAATAGAAGTGAATTATTTTCTGTAGAACAACATTGTGGAGCTTACCAAGCGGATCTCTTGTCTTGTCCTTTTCTTTGATTCACTGTTTGATGTTAGTCATCTGTTAGCTGAACATGTTGTCATGCTTAAATACAGAATAATCAGAAAAAAAATGTTTATCTGATCAGATGGGCATATTACATGGTAATGACTGATATTAACTATTTTGTAAGTTTTGGATTAACAATGAACAAATTTAGGGTTATATAACCACCACAACAGTCAGTCAAAGTTTTTAAGTAACATTGAGTTCCTAATTTGCATTTGGTACCTTAGCCTTCAGTGGGGATTTACTGATTTAATCCACCACTATGCAACATACAATTATACAAGTCACCAACCATTACAATACAAAAAACACATATAACAAATATAGCAAGGCTTGGTATTACAGAGGTCCTGTTCAGACCTGGCATTAACATCAATATTGATTGGATTTAAAGAGTCCTGCTCTAAATACATTGTTCAGACCTGATATTTAGATGCATTCTGAGTGATTCCGATGTTACTAACTGTGCTGTATGCAAATAAGCACAGAGAAGGCTGCTAGAAGAATATATATAAGAAGAAAATAATATATATATCTGTCTGTGTGTGTGTGTGTGTGTGTGTGTGTGTGTGTGTGTGTGTGTGTGTGTCATGGTTTTACAGATTTGTCTAACCTACATGCAGAAACACTCTCAGGGAAAGATGAAAAGTTAAAGGTTTATTTACAAATATGAATGAGATTATTGCAAGGTGAATGTTCAGTGATTCGTGGTGTGTTTCTGGAAACGGGTTTCATCTGAGGTTCTGGGAAATCAGGTAAATGATTAAGTTGAAGAGGTGAACTGATATTTTAAATCCAGAAATGCTTACTGGAGAGTTGAAAGATTTCCGCTAGGGAGGGATTAAAGGGGTCCGGGAGGATGGTGAATTTACGGAGGAGCAGAGATGAATCTAGAAGGCTTGAATGATAGAGTGGTTTGAGTGGACACAGTGGAGAGTAGACAGAGTTCGATCTACAGAGGTGGTGCAAGGAAGAGGAGCCAAGGAGCTGCGGGTCAGGAGTTTTATGTCAGGAGATTTGCTGAAGTCTTGCAGGTAGGTAACAGGAGCCAAAGGTTTGAGCTGGAATGGGATCCAAAAGCTCATCTTAGAGAACCTGAAGTGAAAAACACAAAGGTAAGTAATCTTTCACAGAGAGAGCAAAAATTGATTACCATGAAGGTCAACACTCAGGCGTCGAAGGACTGGGACCAAGCTCCTCTTGTACATCTTGCCTGATGAGGCAGATTAGATGAAGGTGTGAAAACACGTGCTGAACCACTCAGCCACCATGCTCCATGACGCCATCTGGAGGATGAAAAAATTAACTAAAAAAAAAGAGGGATGAGCCAAACCCTCAGACCCCAACATCATCCCTCCCTCAACGGCTGCCACCTGGCGGCCAAGAAGAAGTAGATGGAAGAGAAGATTCATAATCAGTAATCAAGGAAGGATCACCGATATAAGAACAGGGCCCCCAAGAACGGTACGAGGTACTGCCATCCATGACCCCGCCAACGGGAGTCCATGATCATTTGGACCGAGAAGACGGGGTGCCTCTCAAAGTCACGGGTGGGTGGAGGGGGCTTGGCTGCAGGGCACAAGGTGCTGGTGGGATGGATACGTAGATTGGTGGGTAGACAGAGGACGACTGCTCTTGAACTGATCAGAGATATGATTTCATAAGGACCAATATAACATGGAGCTAGTTTCTTAGAGATAGACTTCAGAGGGATGTCACGGGAGGAGAGCCTAGAGTTCTAGAATTGTGCTGCTCAGGGTGGCAGCACGTTGGAGTAGCTGTGAAATTTTAATTGAGATTTTTTAATTTTTCAAAATTTAATTCCTGCTTTTCTTGGAAAAAAAAAATGCTCTTTTGAACAACTGTTCCTTTTAGTCTTGGATGCTGTTGTAACATGAATTAATTCTGTTATTTATTATGATTAATAGTAAGTTTATTTGGGCTATGTTAAGAATTCTTTGCAAGGTAACACAACTGACTAGAACACAGAAGAATAGTTTTTTCTGGCCTTTAAAGGGCCAGAAACAATCAAAAACAATTTCATTTATTCATTCATAAATCAGTTTACCAGTAAACATTTACAAGATGCACATTCTAAATAACTGAACAAGTAGACCAGTATTAATATTGGTCTTTCAAAACAGTATCCCATAGGAAAACTTGTTCATTTAACTCTTGTTCATGTAACTACACAGTTATGTTCAAAATTGCTTCTTGCAGTTAACATATCTATCACAACTATTCAAAAATACAATAAACAAAACCAAAATCATCGAGGATTAGTAGCCGAATGCAAGAGCACATTTCTACAAATTAATCAAAGTGCACGTTATTCAAATGCAGCTTACATAAAAGGGTTAAATTAAACTTTAAGTTAGAAAACAAACCTCCCAATAGTGGTCCCGATCGCAGCGCCACAATCAAAAGATTTTAAGCAGCTAAAATAAATGCTGCTATGAACAGAAAATATAGAAAGCTTATCACTGAGTCAAGGATATGGTTAGATGCTTTGAAGGATTCGCAGAGTAATATATAGTGAATTTTGCTTGGAACACCAGCATCCACAGCACATCCACAACAGGAACAGATACAGATGGCAACGCCCTCCTGCCAGCTGACTAAATTGTGTTTCCACCAAGCGGAGATGGCCAAGGAAGGAAGGAAGGGTTTTCATTTGATTACGTGACCCTAGTTATTGTGACTTTGTTTTTTTTTTTGTTTTGTTTTGTTTTTTTTTTGTTTTTTTTAAATGTATATTAGTAAAATGGGTTACACCTTGCTGCTGGATAGATTTTTCCTAATACTTTTCGTATTTTTCTCCTTTGTTATGATACGTAACTATAACAACAGGGTCATTTACATCAGGGAGCAGCTGATTAACATTGCAAAAGCAGAAATAATATGACAATTGAAGCCAGAAATCCCTGAGGAGTTGAAAAGAAGGCGTCATGGATGCAGAGCAGGAGCAAAGAGGAGGGAGAGAAGGAGGAAGTTCAAACCATCTCTGCCATCAATCATAATGGGCAATGTGAGATCGTTAGCTAACAAATTGGATGAACTTCAAGCCCAGACAAAGACTCAGCAAGAGTATCGGCAATGCAGTATTATGTGTTTTACTGAGACATGGCTGCAGGATCATATCCCCGATTCCAACGTCTCTCTGCTAGGCTTTGTGACTATACGAGCAGATTGAGATTTAAAGAGTAGCAGGAAAAGGAAAAGAGGTGGCTTGGCAGTGCTTGTCAACAACAGATGGTGTCACCCAGGCCATGTTACTGTGAAGTGTCATCTCTCCAATCCAGACATTGAACTATTGGCAGTAAGTTTTCATCCATATTATTGGCTAAGAGAGTTCACCAGTGTTATTTTGGTAGCTGTTTACATTCCACCCTCAGCTATTGCCGACAATGCATGTGATGTCATCAGTTCTACTGTTGCTAAGATGAAGACACAATACTCCAATTCTTTTGTGGCAATATCAGGTGATTTTAATCACGCCTCACTTTCTGCTACACTGCCAACGTTTCAGCAGTTTGTCAGCTGATTTACCAGAGAAAACAAGACATTGGATTTGTTTTACACAAATTTCAAGGATTCATATATTTCCAAACCAAGATAGATCAAATAACAACCTTGTTTTTCTCTGCTCAGAATATAAACCCGTTGTCCAGAGACTACCTGTGACAAAAAAGACTGTGAGAAAGTGGTCACAGGAAGCCGAAGAAGCCCTACAGGGTTGTTTTGATGTTACCGATTGGATTTCTCTTTGCAAGCCACATGTAGAGGACATTAATGCCATGACTGAGTGTGTGACCGACTATATAAACTTCTGTGTGGACAACACCATCCCCACCAGAACAGTGAGATGCTTCCCTAATAACAAACCCTGGCTCACCAGTGAGCTAAAGGAACCGTTAAACAGGAAAAAAGAGCCTTTAGGGAAGGCAAAGAAGAGAAGGGGTTATTGAGGAGTACCGTATTTTACGGTCTATAAGGCGCACCTAAAAATCTTCAATTTTCACAAAAACCGGCAGTGTGCCTTATAATCCGGTGTGCCTTATGTGTGCACTGAATTCCAAAATCTGTCCGACACAGGGACATATGTACGGTACCGGTACGTACGGTGGCAGTGATAAACCAATCAGAGAACATTACGTAATATGTACAGTACGTACGCTGGCAGCCATAAACCAATCAGAGAACACTTATCCCTGCCACGCCTCTGCAGGTATACCACCGGTATGCTGCAAAACAATATTTGTTTTTCTCAGGACCCCCGAAATGGCGCCAGTGAAGAGACATGCTTACGAAGCACAATTCAATTTATGCTTACGAGGCAGACGATGAACACACATTTACTAAGACAGGGAGGCAGCGCCGGGTGAGTTACGCAGTCATATGCGAATGGATTGCGAATGCCTGGGCTAAGGTATCTGCTTTAACTGTTGTCCGAGCTTTCGCGAAAGCCGGCATCATTGCTGAACAGCCACCTGGCAACAAGACTGACTCCGACAACGATGAGAGGGAATCCAGCATGTTTGATGGCAAAACTGCCCAACTGTTTAATTCAGACACTGAAAATGAGGACTTTGATGGATTTGTGGAAGAAGAATGTTTAAAAAAAATAACGTGAGTGTATTGTTACATTGTAGAATAAAGTTCAACCAAACTCGCTGTTTTGCTTCCATGACCTTTTTTTTTATAGACCGCATGTTTTAGCGTGCGCCTTATAATCCGGTGCGCCTTATGTATGGGTTAAGTACAGAAATGGGAGCCATAATTGAGACTGCGTCTTATAATCCGGTGCGCCTTATGGTGCAGAAAATACGGTATACAGAAGCAGCTCAAAGTCAAGATCAGAGACAGCAAGGAGAGTAAACTGCAGAGGATCAATATCAGAGATATGTGGTCAGGGATGAAGAAGATCACAGGCTTCAAGCAGAATCAGGATCAGATAGATGGAAGTCTGGACAGAGCAAATGAGATGAACACATTCTGCAACAGGTTCAGTTCAGGAACAAGTTCACCATCCTCCCTTCCTGCCCCCAGCCAAACAGACATCCCACTCTCCATTGACCCACAACTTTCCTGTCACACCTCAGATGTTTTGTCTTCCAACTCAGTCATGGACTCTTCTGCTTCCACTAGTTTCTCTTCAACCAAGTCAGGAGATGGTGTGCTGCTGCTCCCTTTGCCTCCCCTTCCACTTTTCTGTTTCTAGAAGCCAGGTGAAGAGGCAGCTGGAGAGACTGAACCGGAACAAGGCTGCAGGTCCAGATGGTGTCAGCCCCAGAGTCCTAAAGTCCAGTGCAGAACAGGGATTCTGCAACACCTCTTCAACCTTAGCTTGACTCAAGAGAAGGTACCTCTGCTGTGGAAGACATCCTGTTTGGTTCTGGTACCAAAGAAAACTCACCCATCAGTCATCAACGACTATAGACCTGTTGCCCTGACATTCCACATCATGAAGGTCCTTGAGAGACTCCTGTTGGCCCACATGAGTAAGCAAACCAGCACATATCAGGACCCCCTGCAGTTTGCTTATCACCGTGGAGTTGGAGTTGAAGACGCCATTGTACACCTGCTTCAACAGACTCACTTTCATCTGGACAAAGCAGGCAGCACAGAGGATCATGTTATTTGATTTCTCCAGTGCATTTAACACAATTCAACCTGATCTGCTTTGTCTGAAACTCCACAAGACACAGGTGGAGGCCTCAACAATCGCCTGGATCCATGACTACCTGACAAACAGACCACATTTCATGAGAATGAAGGACTGTGTGTCTAACCAGGTGGTCAGCAGCACAGGAGCATCACAGGGGACTGTACGCTCACCATTCCTTTTCACTCTGTACACTTCAGACTTCCGCCCAATGTCACCCCACTGCCCAGTGGAAGGGAACCCAAGCCTGGGTAGAGAACCCCCATAAACTCCCCCGATCATGATGGAAAAACCACCCATGTTCCATCTCATGCCCCTTATCTACCATCCAGTGCCACTACCCAGGAAATGGGAACCCAAGCCTGCATAGAGAACCCCCAAAACCTCCCGGTGTGTTGGTACCCAGACAAGCTCGGCTTAAGGGGGGCACAAGCACCCTTCCCTGGGTAAAGAACCTACATGACCTCCCCCTGACCATGGGGGAAAAGAAGCCCTTGGTCCATCTCATGCCCCGTATCTTCCATGCGGTGCCACCTGCCTACCCAGGGAAGGGTGCTCATTTTCTGGGTATGCTTTCCTCATCACCCCCCTCTATGAAAGGGAAAAACATGGAGCTCCAAAACACAGATTGGATCCAGACACTGTGCTTTGGGTGTGGGACACCGACGGGGATCATGTCAGGGGTCCCCAAGGACAAGGGTCTTGGTTAGAGGTCTGAACGGCCCAATTGGTTGGAATGCGTAATATTTAATGTGCTGCCAATTTCCGACTGAAGCGGCTAGAGATGAAAATTGCAGGGTTTTGTACGTAATGGACTGGCAACAATATCTGCAAGTTTGAGGCCTTAACTCTGGATACCTTCCCCAGGGCGACATAGTAACCTTAACCTTCTGCCGGGCACCTCGTGGGTAAGCTCTTTCTTTTCCTCTTGTCAAGCCCGTTCCAATGCTACCACCCGCGTCTGGAAGGTGGTAGAGCCTCGGGGGTGGGCTGCGCATCTTGCTCTCATCCGGCCATTTCCAGCAGTCACCCGATTCTTTTGTGGATTGGTCGCTCCTACCAGGAATTGTGAGGCTCAATTGTCGGGGTGGTTCCCTCATAGCCCCAATGTACTTCCTACCCATGCACTGTACCTATCTAATTATGCCCTGATTGATTTGACCTCAGGTCTTTAAGCTTATAACTCAGGGTAGGGAGGTGATAGAAAGGCATGGGTGGTATCGTTCTTTTCTGTGTAAAATACGCTTTCCAACGGTACCAAGTACAGAGGCCGATTTGGGACACAAGAAGTTAAAAACGCAGTTATACATTGACCTTGGTTGAAGTCAGTTCCCTTATTATGTTTGGGGCTCAAACCTTTAAACACTTCTCACAAGTACACCTTAACAGCAAGAGACACCAAACTCGCCTGGGGCTGCCAGAACCCACGTGTAAATTTTGGTAACCCTCGGTCACTGTTCAGTCATACTTGGTCTCACAACCAGGGAAGAAGCATCCTCTAACCCTCCTAGGAACCCTAGACCCCCTTTTAGGGTTAGCCAACTATGGAGAGTTGGTCGTAGAGGGCTGAATTTCACAAATGTTGTTCGAGGGGTCTTACTGAGTGGCATAAGCCCTTTACGTTGTCTCTGTGACCTACGACCTCTTTGTGGCATTGCTCAAAAGTTGAATAATATCAAACTTTGGCTAACCCTTACTCCGCAACCCTAGGTCTCATCAGGACTGTACTCACACTGCTGACTCTAACTCTCGGCCACTACCTCCGTGACAAAGCGCAAGTCTGTAGGACCCTTCCCTGGCTTATTCCTTTTGGGGGCATTCCAGGGGGTCGAGCCCGGGGTCCTATCCATCGGAGAAACCGGGAGAGTGAAGTTGTGTGGTTTGGGTATAATGGTGAAAAATGAAAAGAAAAAAAAAAAAAAAAAAAGACGTGTTTTGGGGGGGCCTGTGTTCTCTCTCGACTCCATTCAACACTATGGGAGTTGACCCATTGCTTTCCCTTAATGCCCATCTACAGAACGACCCTAGGATTACTTTTGGCCCCTCTGAGGGGGCTAGGAGTGGGCTAGGGAGACATGAGTAGGTTCTTTGCAATCAGGGGATCCCACTCTCTAAAAAGCTGCCCAGGACTGCAGCCTGCGACACCCATAGCCAAAGCACAGGGGTCGATTAGCAGTCAAGGCCTTCTGGTTTCCGATGCAGAGTATGGCTGAGAACCCTGGGCTCTTTGTGATCGAGAGATCTCGCCCTCTTAAAATCTAACCTCCTCCACCCCCTGCGACCGACCTAGCCGGAGCACGGGGGGTTGATGACACTCAAGGCCTAAGTTTTCCCTCCCAATTTCAATGTAGTCTCCTTTGGGTGATCCCTTGCTACCTACCAGTTACCATTAAACCAAATACCGGAGGGAGGGTTTCCGGGCTTAGGGTGGGGCTACGTGGAGGTTACCCTAAGTGAGTTTGGTTCAAATTGGACCATGGAAAAGGGCTTCAAAAACGCAAAAAACTCAAAAGGTCACAGGTACAAAATGTCAGTAGATCAGTTTAGACAGGGTCTCACAATATTAGACAAACATGGAGCTCCAAAATTGTATACTGGAGTGATATCATTTAATGACATATTTTCATCTAAATCTGGTGTGGCCATCTAGAGCAGTGAGAGTCCATCTTTCTGACCAAATATGTTACTGGTTTACTGAGACCTGCTATGTAGTGTAGTCATTGGCAGTGTTGTTATTACAGATGGTGATGTTGCATTTACATTAAATGTTCAGTTTGCTGTGCAGCTCAGTTTTTTTTCAAGGACTAACAGAACCACATTTGCTGCTATGAAGAAAAGAGGTGGCTCATTTTCTCCATTTCCTTTTTGGTGAATCAGTGAAGCACAGCTTTTTTTTTTTTTTTTTTTGTTCATATGTGTTAAGTCATCATACAAGTGTTCACATTTTTGGAGTTTTTGTTGGTTATTGATATCGGTGCTTGTTTTGCAGGTGTTTGATCAGTACCTGAACTTCATCACCCTGGAAGATGACATGTTCATCCTCTGCCACCAAAACAAAGAGCTCATCTCCTACCATGGTAACATACATTCATATATATCTTTTTGTCTCTTTGTGATCTCAGGAATGACATATTTCTCACTTGTTACCTGCTCCTAGTCATAGCTCTAAAATAGTGTTTTCCTCTGTCTCAGTGAAGAGTTGGTGTAGCATGGATTTTTCAGCACTATAGCTGGAACTATGGCTAGAGGTTTGTTGCAGTGTGGATTGACCAGCCTTTTCCTGGTCAATGATAATTTCCAGTTTTCTTGGAGGTCTGACCTGTTGATTTTGATTTTGACCAATTCTATTTTACCTTAAAAAGTTTAACATATAAAAGCGAAAAATGTGCTGCAGATTCTTTCGTAAACCTAGTGGCTTTGTATCCAACAGAAGATGAAGGAGTTGAAAGATGATTCCTATTTCTACATCAAAGCGGTTGTCCCTAACCTTTATCTGATTTTTATTCAAGCTAAAAACCAAAATCCAACAAAATACTTTACTTGTAGGTGCTGCCAGTTGAGGTGTTTTTAAAACAAAAATAGTTGGAGTTTTTATTTTTGATACATTTATTGCATGGAAGAAAAAATTTGCATTTGAGCTGCTAATCACCGAATAGAGCCAATTAGGAGGAAATTGGTCAAATCTGAACTCTGGCCGAGTGATTATTGGATCTGTAGTTTTGAAGTTACAGACTGGCATGATTGCTGAACTGAATGTGTAAAGCGACAGATACTTTGTGGCGAGGTCCCCACCATGAGAGGGGAGGTTTCGTCAGGGGATAACAACATAATATGCTTCATGGTGTGAAAGAGGGCCTGACTGATAAAAGCTTAAACAGATGCGATAAATTTCAAATGTTTTTTGACGTTCTCAGGTCCAGGGCTGTAACTACAGACATCAGCCATCAATCAGTCATATGAGTGTTTTTAAAAATAATTTCTCCTCAACTTTATGCAAAAGGACACTGTAGGAATGTCACCAGATCTCGCCAATAAGCTGAGATCGTTCAGATAACCATACACTGCAGATTAGTAACTGACTATAAACAGCCATCTCTTCTATAGCATTGTGCTGTTGTGTGTTTTAAAGGAAATGTTGAGCTTTGAAACGTCTTATAGCGTCTCCATTTTAACTGAATGTGGGTTTAGAAACATGCACAACTGAGTCAACAGTTCTGGCCTATTTAAGATAAACTGTCTCTGCCTTTCTTTCCTGTGCAGCTATCAATAGAGCAGACATTCAAGACACAGACATGGAGGCCATAATGGACACCATCGTAGACAGCCTCTTTTGCTTCTTTGTTACTCTGGGTGAGTATGATTATACACTGTTAAAGAAAGATAATTGATCACACAATATATAATGATCCTCTATAACTGCCCATAGATAAAGCAGTTTGTTCTAAAGGAGAAATTCAAGAAATTAAAACCATTCCAGCAAAAACTTTGCAGATTCATTGACAACCTAATTTGTTTTGTCTGCAAATTGAAACTAAATATAAAGAGAAGGACTGTAGGGCAGCCTAAGCAGAACAGCCCAGACGTCCCTCTCCTGAGCATTAGTTGGGCCAACTCCTCCGGGGGAATCCCAAGGCATTGCTGGATGGCCGGCAGGGGCTCAGAGTATCTCACCCTATCTTTAGGGAGAGTCCTGAAGCGGAAACTCATTTCAGCCACTTGTATCCATGGTCTTGTTCTTTCAGTCACTACCCAGCACTTGTGACCATAGATGAGGGTAGATTTATTGATATATTCTGTCAATAATCAACAGATTAATCTAAAATATGAGCTGGGAACCTAAATCCAGTCATTTTACTACTATTTGAAGAGATATTGTTCTGTCAGTTCATTAAATTGTTTAGTCATTTTATATAACAGGACCAAAGTGCTTAGCTGGAGTCGTTTTTCTTGTTTTTTTTTAAAAAATATAAATCTGAACATTTAAACAGGGAGCTTTTGCAGTTTTTCAAATTTTTTCAAATTATTCTTAATTATGAATGAAACTCATAGTATATTACTGGAATTTGTTAAATTGTATGAGCCTTAGTTTTCTGTGCATGTGGAATATCTGAAAATGGAAGGTCTGATACCTCCTTGTTGCAAAAATGTTGAGATGTGTTCACCTTTACCAAAGTATTTTCCTGTTTGGATAAGATTGAAAAATTAGCATCTTTATGAAATTTTTGATACTTCATTAGTTTGTGACATTGTCATTCAGGTGCAGTGCCAATCATCCGATGCCCCAGGGGAAATGCTGCAGAGATGGTGGCTGTGGTAAGTTTTCATTTAGAAGCTGAAAACCTGGACCCTTTTGACTGAGTTGTCAAATAATCAATCATGGATGTTAATCAGACAATATGCAGAGAAAAATGTGGATCCTTTAGTAGGGTCTCTAGGCCCATTGATAATATTTCTCAATGTAGTTTTAATGATTAGTGCAGATTTATTTACATTTGTGTTTCCCTGGTAGAGATTTGTAAAAAGCTTTCAAATAAATCCTTATATATCATATATAATTAAAACTTCAAGCAGCGTTGGGCAGCTCTGCGCTGCTCTGACCTTGCAGCGACTGCAAGAGCTCTGGCACCGCCACCCTGTCACCATCTTGAACACTCTCATGCCATTCTCACACTTGTCCACTAGGTATTTTGGCAAATCTCCCAGATCACCTTTGGTCCACATCAGTACGAGTCAAGCAGCATGTTTTCAAAATTTGTCTTAAATTCGACCTTCCAGGCAGGAGTTATTGTCACTTCCTGTTTGATAGCGAAGGATTGGTGAAAATTTCCTGTGGGCTTTGGAACATGCCATGTGTGGTTATAAATGGTTAGTAGATACGGTTTCAATGTTATATCATACGCAGGGAGAAGCTGGAGGAGTCACCCAGTAATCCTCAATTTGTTCTGTAAGTGGGTGGGGCTTTAGTGTGAAGTCATCAAACTACCACACGAATGTATGTAGCAGTCCTCCCTGATGATGCACAAAAACTCTGTTGCAGATTGGATGATGTATCAGGGAGATATAGTTGGAATAATCTAGGGGGTGCACTGGAGTCATATTCCAATATAATCCTATCAGCTTCAGTAGAGGTTAACAAAGGTCATTCATATCCAGTTTGGTGTGAATCGGATGATCCGTGTGATTTAGAGCCAACCATATGCAAACAGAAAGTGATTGAAGGCGAGAAATTTATCATTCTGCCGTGCCTACATGATCCAGCTACCAGCCAGTGTTGAGAGAAGGATTCAGCATCATGTTGGTGTATGTAATCCAACACAGGTTTAAATCTGTACGAATCAAAGAGTAAAAGGAAGACATCCAACAAAAGTCGCCAGCAAAACAGGCGACTTCCTGTTGGAAGGGAGCGGGGCTAATGTGATGTCACCAATTGACCATGTGAATGTGATTAGTGCTAGTCTGATATGACACCGAAGATTTAATTAAGCCATGACCTTGTATGTGGAAGTTATTCCACCTTGATTTATTTATGGTAAATTTTGAGGCTGGGCCATGACCACATGCTGTGATGCGGCCAAAAGCTTTTGATAACTTTTGATCTTCAATGCCTCAAGACTATGCTGAGTGATTCTGAAGTCTGCACGTTGAAACCTGTCAGAGGAGTTTGCTCCGATACATGTGTAAAAAAGGCAAAATGGCAACTTTGATCCAAAATGGCCAACTTCCTGTTGGGTTTTGACCACGGCTCCAGGAGACTTTTTTGTAGGTTGTGTTTAAATACACATTTGTGCCAAATTTCATGATTGTCGGTCAAAGCATGGGGGTGATTTTGTAAGGAATTCTAGGGGGCGCTGTGTATTAGGCCACGCCCACCATCTATTGGACAGCATTTCTGTTGGGTGGTGGATTAGGATCGATCATTGCAAGTTTGGTGCAGCTTGGCTGAAATATGTGGAATTCAGAGCCAAGCATATGTCAACGGCATGACGTCTGACTTCGCCACATCCTCCACCGAAAAGTCTTTGTGCTTAAAAGCATGTGAGACCAACTTGTCATCTGATACAGGATCATCTGGATAAGGTCAAAGAGGTCAGAGATGGAGCTTTCCAAGAAAAAAAAGGGACTTCCTGTTCTCAGGGGGTGGGGCTTAGATTACGTCACCATATGACCACATAGGATCTTCGGTATCCAACATGGATGACTCATACCTTTTTTTGTGCAACTTGGCCTTTGTATGTGAAAGTTATTGCATTTCCTTTGCTTTGGCGAGTACTCCAAATTTACATCTTTGCCACGCCCCCTAAACACGCTCAAAAAAGATTTTGATAATTTTTACTGCCCCATCCCTTAACTGCATACTAACCGAATATGAAGCCGATAGCTAAAAATGCCTTGGAGGAGTTTGTTAAAGTTCAAGGTGTATACACATCCAAATTTGCCCTTTGACCTAAAATGGCCACCTCTGTGTACATTTAAGGACATACCCTCAAGAGACTTTTTTTCTTGATGTGGGGTGTTTTACCTATATGCCGAGTTTCAGATCTCTGCGATGTAGGGTTTGTTCTATCTCACATAGGGGGTGCTGTAGAGCAGTTTGTCCCCGCCCACTTTCAATTCCATTAAAATTGTTTAATTTCTCACAGGGGACAATTTTGGGTGAAGTTTGGTGACTTTTTGAGTATGTCTAGTTCTCCAAATAGACAATTTATTGTTTTTAAGAATAGGAAAACTGCAGTAACACACTCGTCCACTGGTGTGAGCAAAATGAGGGGATGGGGCTTCAATGATGTCAGCATATGACCACATAGTATTGGCAGGGATCCAACATGGATGACTCGTACCAAGTTTTGTGCAAACTGGTCTATCGTTGTAAAAGTTGGAGCGTTTCAAAATTTAGGGCATGAAGGCCAACTTTGAGCCCCGGTCATGCCCCTTTTAACATGGACGAAAACCCTTGATAACTTATAAAGTTGATACCTTATAAAAATAAAAACTTTTCATAACCTTTAATCCCAAATGCCTTATGTGTATATTGACCAGGTATGAAGGCAATAGCTCAAAATCCCTAGGAGGATTTGTTAAAGTTCGCCATGTATGAAAATCAAGAACAACCAAAATTGACACTTTAACCCAAAATGGCTGACTTCCTGTTTGGTTTAAGGAATTCCTCCAACACACTTTTTTCATGTTTTAGTGGGCTCTACCTTTGTACCAAGTTTCAGCTCTCTATGGTTTACAAGTTGTCCTATCTCATGTTAGGGGACACTGTAGAGTTCAGTTCAGTTTATTTATATAGTGTCAGTTCACAACAAATGTCATCTCGAGGCACTTTACAAAAGAAAAAAAAAAAATTCAGTCGCACGTACATTCCAATTAACCCTAGTTATCAAACAGCAAAGTCAGCTCAATTAATTATTCAAAGCAGTTCAAAAAGTTTCTAAGGAAACCCAGCAGATTGCATCGAGTCATTGATTTCATTCACTCGAGCATGCCACATGGCATTGTGTCGTTGACTTTACAGCAATCCCTTATACTGAGCATGCATGTAGCGACAGTGGAGAGGAAAAATCTTCAGTAGAACCTGGTGGGGGGGTCTATGAGATGATTTGTTGTGAGCACAGGTAGGACAGGCGAGAACATACTCCTTTACATCTTTGTGTAAGGAGGGCCACCAAAAACGTTGGGTGATGAGAGCAACAGTGCAACTGGTTCTCAGTCGCTCACTGGTTCTCAGCAACTGGAACCAGTGAGCTGAGAACTTAGCTGAGTGGAACCAGTGGATAAGACTGGAGCGGACTGAGGCCCTCCTCAGTCGTATGTTCTGTTGGTGATGAATGATGAATTTTGCCGGCAGTAATGGACTCACTGATGTACTTCTCCGTGGCTTGGCGTTTGGGATGGGAGATCTTATATAATTTGCTTGATGGAAGCAGGGCACCAGGGAGAAGATCAATGGCTCAGTCGTAGGGTTGATGTGGTAGTGAGGATGTTTTATGCTTTCTGAATACTTGTCTTGGGTCATGATTCTCTTCAGGAACAAGGGTCAAATCACTGGGGTCAGCTTCTTCTGTAGGCTCTGGGGGCAGGCTTGGAGGAACAGTACACTACAGACAGAAGGAGAGACAATTAGTGGACCAGGATTAAATGTGTAATTCAAACCAGTTTAGGTGTGGGTTGTGTTGTTATAACCAGTTAAATCCAAGGACAATGGATGACTGTGATGTGGGGAAATCAAAAAAGGGGTTTAGTCTTATGAGTTATCCTGGGCAGAGCTGTTCCATCCAGAGCTGAAATATTGAGTGGAACAGGTAAAAGAATGGTTTCAATCTTGGCTTGGGAGACTAGGGATTGATTTATGAGATTCTGTTCACACCTGGAGTCAATGAGGGCGGAGAGATTATAGCTGTCATTGTTATATTGTGAAACAGCGGACAGTGTGAAATGGGGGGTGGTTTAGGAACAACTTGATTGTCCGCCAGTTTCCCCGTTATAACTGGTGGACCCTCTCTTTTGGCCGAACAGGACAGGATGCAATGAAATGTTAAGGAGAACCACAATAAATGCACGGATTAGCATTCTTATGTTGCCGTCGTTCCTCTGAGGAAAGACGGGTCCGACCGACCTGCATGGGTTCTGGTTCTGAAGAGGATGAACTGGATGCTGACTGAGAAAGAGTCTTGGTTATGGGAGAATAAAAGGTGTCTGGCAGATGATCTTTCAGTTCTTTGATTCCTTCTTTCTCTCACTCTGTAGTCAATTCTGGTGACCAAGGCTATGAGTTCATTAAGAGTCTTGGGTTCCTCTAGCGTGGCAAGTTCATTCTTTAGTGATTCCTCTAATGATTGAAAAAAAACAGCCTTAAGGGCGCAGGTGTCCCAATCAGAAGCAGCTGCTAAAGTGCAAAACTCAATCGAAAATTATGAGACGGTCTATTTCTTTGTTTAAGTGATCATAATTGGTGAGAAATGCCGGTTTGGTCAACTTTTTCTGAAAAAGTGAGCTTAAATTCCTTAACTCATTAAAGGTACATCCAAACTCTGTATGATCCTGGAATTGGGCTTCTGCCCATCTTAGTGCTTTACTGGTGAGAAGACCCAAAATATATGAAATTTTGGCATCTTTGTGAGGAAAGGACTGAGGAGAACAGTTGAACACCAAATAACATTGGAGAAGAAATCCTCCACAATTTCCAACTTCACTGGAGAATTTCTCTGGGTAAGAGAAACTGACATCATGGGAAAAGGAAAGCTGCTGGATGACTGATGAAGATGGAGCATTATCTGTGGGAGAGAAAGATTGGTCAGGTTGAATGCTTTGAAGGAGATTTGCCGTGTGTTCTAATCGGTGATTTGTGGCTTTCTGTTGTTCAACAAGAGCTCTGAATATGGATTCGTGGGACTGGCTCTGTTGATGATCAGAAAGAGCCATCCTGAGAGTGTCTGCTGAGTCAGAGTGGCTTGATTGTTCTGTCATGGTTTTAGAGATTTATCTTAACCCACATGCAGAAACACTCTCAAAAGGCAGATTGATAAGTTAAAGGTTTATTTACAAATAAAAATGAGATTATAGCCAGGTGATTGTACAGTGATCCGGGGTCTGGTTCAGGAAACTGGTTTCATCTGATGTTCTGGGAAATCAGGTAAATGATTAATAAGTTGAAGAGGTGGACCGATATTTTAAATCCAGAAATGCTTACTAGAAAGTTGAAAGATTTCCGCTAGGGAGGGATTAAAGGGGTCCGGGAGGATGGTGAGCTTACGGAGGAGCAGAGATGAATCCAGATGACTTGAACGATTGCGTGGCTCAAGTGGGCAAGGTGGAGGGTGGACAGAGTTTGATCTTTGGAGGAGGTGCGAGGAAGAGGAGCCAAGAGGCTGCCAGTCAGGTGTTTAATGCCAGGAGATATGCTAAAGTCTTGCAGGTGAGTAACAGGAGCCAAAGGTTTGAGCTGGAATGGTATCCAAACGCTCATCTTAGAGAACCTGAAGTGGAAAGTACAAAGGTAAGTAATTTCTTACAAGAGAGCAATCAGGTAACTAAGGACCACGGCGGGCTTGAAGTTACCACGAAGGTCAACACGCAGGCGTCGAAGGACTGGCAGCAAGCTCCTCTTGTACACCTCGCCTGATGAGGCAGATTGGATGCAGGTGTGACTGCACCTGCTGAATCACCCAGCCACCATGCTTCATGATGCCATCTGGAGGATGAACAAATGAACTGCAAAAGAGGGATGACCAAAATTTCTCAGACCCCGACAGGCTCAGTACAAGCGGCCATCTGCCACAACTGACTGAGGGTTCGAGAAGACAAAGCAAAATGCACAAGAAAAACAGATTAACTGATGTAAAATTATTTTCAATGTTCATGAGGCGTTTGGTCACGCCCACTTTTGATTTCATTAAAATACTAACATTTCACTCGGGGGGGGGGGCAGTTTTGTGTAAAGTCTGGTGAGTTTTTGAATGTTTAGGCCTCCAAATTAGTGCTTCTCTTTGGAGGAGAATCATAATAATAAGAAACATTTGATTTACAAAATGCCTTTGCAGCGCTTTTGCTGCTCAGGTATAGCAGCATAATCTCACACTGTAAATGTTAGAAAAATCCAACCTTTAATTAGAATATATTTATTCAGTCTGAAAAAAATCTCATGTTTAGAAATAAGTGTTTCTGACAAGTCATCAGTAGCACAGTTTACCAACAGGACAACCCTCAATCTCATAACATTTCACTAGTTTGGAGCATACAGAGATAGAAAGAGAGAGAGAGAGAGATCTCTACATCAGCGGTGTCCCCTGATGTAGAGTACGTCCTCAAGGGCTGGAATCCTGCATGTTTTAGTCCACCAGGTTCAACACACCTGGATCAAATGATGGTTAGTTTGCAGGCCTCTGCAGACCATTGACGTGCTGAGTAGGTAAATACTGCCACCAGGGAGAGAACTGAAACATGCAGGATGCTGGCCCTCGAGGACCGACTTTGGACACCTCTTGTCTAGATCCTCCAGAGTCCTCGGTCCTCTCTGATCCTCTCTTCTTTTTAGCTAACTCCACAAGTTTTCTACAGCCTGTGGACTCAGATGACATGGAAGAAGGCTGATTTTTGGTCTTGTGAAACATTTCTGTGTTGATTTGGCCATATGTTTTGGATCAACAATAGACCCAATAACAGCCCTGCTAGGGGGACTTCTAGTTATTTAAAATGTCCTGATGATTCAAAGAGCAATCTAAAGGCTCATTTCCACTACAGGAATGTTTTCCAGAACCAGAGTATTTTGGGGGGCAGACATTCATTTACTAGGTTACAAACTTTTGGATGAAGTGTTGTGGAGGGAGCAAGCTAAACATTTCAAATTGGTTAAATTTTTTCAACATTATATTTCAGTCACTCCACATCTGATGCTTTCTGTTAACTTTAACTGTTACAGTTACATGTTTCCGTGGAGTTTTTTTTTAATAGTAAATAGGTTATAAAGTGTACTTGCTGCAACAGAATCACTGGTTATAGTTTTATTGCTGAAAATCACATCATCTAATTCTGTGATGGGAGCCCTTCTCTTCCACTCTCAGCAGCTGAGCAAGACCTCTGTCCACACTGCTGCAGTGGGAGAAGTTAAACACTCAGCGTGTGTGGATGTAATTGCCCTGTTTTCGACTCTACAGTCGAAATGCTCGCCAAAATAACCAGGGTTAATGAAAGTTCTGGGTCTTCATCAAAACGTGCCTTTACCAGGCTATGAGGGCCTTTGGAAAATGAACAGGCCCACATCATCACAGATCTGTTAGTATACCCAGCAGTGGGCATGGGGTGCTTTTGCTCATATTCATCCAAAGTTCCAGTTAAAGTTGCTGCTGTTCTCTAACAGTGAGCCTCTCATACCATCCTGCTCACTGTGAATGGAGGCAACATAAATGTAGTTCTTTCCCCTGCCAATTGTCCAGTGGCTAAAAGAAATGCGCCTCTATATCAGGTCATATTTATATCCCAGAGAAACAGGAATCATAGGTTACTATAAATGTTCCTTAAAACTCAGAGCTACTGTAATTAAAAGAAATTCTTCAGTTCCATTTATGTTGAAAGATTATGAACGTTGCACCTGATTTTGTAAAAAAAAAACAATTATGTCTTTAGATGACATCTACACAAAATAAGACATTTCTCTGTTTACTGTTGATATAGTTCAGTTTTTTTAATCATGCGAGTTGAAGTTAAACCAAAAATATTCTACTCTTTCAGTGTGTATAGATGGGTGTAGAAGTGTCTTTGTCTTTTTAAAAACTCCAACTAGAGTAGCTTTTTCTTTTTCTCTCTGAATGTTCTCCAACAGAACAGGAAGCTTAGTAACGCTAAACATTTGGTCTAAAAATTAGCCCTGAAATTATGCATTTGCAATGAGTCTCTTCAAGTTTTTTGTTATTTTATGTTCTTTTCTTTTTCTGCAGTTAAATTCTCCAACTTCAGAAGTTATAATATTCTTTTGAACAAGACACATTTGATTTTGTTTAGTAAGAATTTCTAACATATCAATGTCTCTTTTTTTTTTTAATGTTGTGTGTATAGAAGTTGGATAAAAAGCTTCGTGAGAACCTGCGGGATGCCAGAAATAGTCTGTTTACTGGGGACAGCATGGCTGCTGGACAGTTCAGGTCAGTGTACAGTAGAGTTTATTTTTTCAGTTATGTTAGACTGGATTTTAAAAATGATTTACAGTCAGTGAGTTGTTCAAATAAATGACAATGCAGCTGTTGTGACTTTATTCTTTCTATAAAATGAAAGCAGTTTACATTTTAGTATTTTCACTGTTGTCACTGCTGATTTGTGCCAAGGTGTCTCCCTGCTGCACATCAACAAAGCCAGCTTTCATCAGTCAATCACTCTGTATAGCATTATTAGCATTATCACCAACCATAAGCACATTTAGCTTGGGAAGCATAAATTAATAAATAAATATTTAGGACTAAACCTAAAAGAAAGTTTGTAAAGTGTCAATAAATAGTAAATGAACTGTGAGATTCTGGGACTAACGTAATAGCAGCTTTGTTTGCATTTTCTACCCTGTTCTTTTTACAAGTTAGGCTTATTGTGTTGCTGATAAAAGCAAAATAAAAGGTTGGTGTTTACATTGGTACACCATGTTATAAATGATGAATGAATAATGAATCATTGTTCGAGCAAAAGATATGAGCTGCTGAAGGAAACTTTTTGTTTGAATCTGCAACTTGAAAATAACAAGATGGTTACTGGAAAGAGGAACTGATTGATTGGGATGCAGTGTTCTCTCACAGCCCATAATTAATTTTCTCCTTACCAGCTTCCAGAGACCCATTTTGGTTCTGGCAGATCGTAACATAGATATGGCCACGCCCCTTCACCACACCTGGACCTATCAGGCACTGATCCATGATGTCCTGGTGAGTAGTCTGTCTGAGAGTAAAATGTTTCACATTGTAGCTCTTACTGAGCTGAAGAAACAGTTTCTTTATATAATTAGGCGTGGTTTTATATATATATATATATATATATATATATATATATATATATATATATATATATATATATATATATATATATATATATATATATGGGCTTGATGGTCAGGTTAGGCTTGGGTTTCTGTGGCGTGTTTCGTAAGCCTACAATATTTACAGCACAGAGAAAACTGAATGAAAATTCCTGATATAAAGGTGTGTTAATCTACTTATTCTAGTCTAAATAGAGGAGTTGGTAGTTGGTGCATAAGTTAGACTATAACAAGCACAGCACACTGCACAGCTAATGTGCATGTAGCCCTGCCCTGTCCCAATCCTATCAATCACACAACCCAGAACATTTGCACTTGACAGCCTGTAGTTACAACAAGCGACAAAATGGAGCTGGAAAGTGTTAAACAATAGCTAAAAACAGGGGAAATTACACTGATAAGCCAGCAGAGGGCAGAGATCTTGAGGTATTTTAAGTTGGTAGTTGATGAAAAGACATGTATTGGCTTCATGCTGCCAACAACTAAGCATGTCCCTCTCCTCCTATTAAATATTAACTCTTTTGTGTTGGTTTACTTAAGGCTCGGGCCTCTAATTAGAGTTATTTAGACTGTTCAGATTGGGCTCAGACACAATGTCTACGGGCTCAAGCCGTGTTGGGTTGGATTTTTTTTTTTCTATCCAGGTTGAAGCTATAAAAGGTAAATAAATGATGGGCAAACGGGTAGAGCTGTGTATGGGATTTCCCATGCACCTTGAATCCACCACAGCTGTGCATGTCAGCAGCCTCAGCTCAGAGGAATACAGCAGCCACATGACTGACAGTGTATGTGTTCATAAAACGGTAGGTGAAATATTGTGATGCACTTAATTATGTTTCTGTTTAGCCATGAGTCAGTGTATTTTGTTGATTTATCAGCAGTTTTTTCCTTCTTCTATTTGAATGAGGTTATGGATAATTGGCATTTTGCTAGCACAAAAGATTTGATTACTAACTTGTTTCTAGCAGATAGGTCTATTGTCTGTGTTGCTGTTTCCATGCTCTGTGTAGTGGATGATAAGGAGTGTGAAGGTGCCTGTATGCTTTGTTTTAATTCATAATGTCTGACTTTAAGTTTATATAACCAGTCTGTAGTCATGCCAGCTCATTTAGCTACACTGCTCACAAAATTAAAGGGAACACTAAAATAACATCTTAGATCTCAATTAGTTAAATATTCTCATTGAAAAACTTTGTTAACACAGTGGAATTGATTGAGAAGAAAATAACACAAAAATGATAAATGTAAATCAAAATTGTGATACCATGGAGATCTGGATTTGAATTCATACTCAATATGAAAGTGAACAATAACATGACAGGCTGATTCAACGTCAGTGAATATTTCTCAAGACAAGTCTAAAAGAGGCTCAGTAGCGTGTGTGGCCTCCATGTGCCTGTATAACCTCCCGATAATGCCTGGGCATGCTCCTGATGAGACGGTGTTCTCCTGAAGGATCTCTTCCCAGACCTGGATTAGAGCATCACTTAGCTCCTGAATAGTCTGTGGTGCGACGTGGCGTTGGTGGATTGACCTAAACATGATGTCCCAGATGTGCTCAGTTGGATTCAGGTCTGGGGAACGGGCAGGCCAGTCCATAACATCAATGCCCTCATCATGCAGGAACTGCTGACACACTTTAGCCACATGAGGCCGAGCATTGTCATGAATAAGAAGGAACTCAGGGCCCACTGCACCAGTATATGGTCTCACAATGGGTCTGAGGATCTCATCCTGGTACCTTATGGCAGTCAGGGCACCTCTGGCTAGCACATGGAGGGCTGCGCGGCCATCCAAAGAAATGCCCCCCCACACCATGACTGACCCACCACCAAACCCGTCATGCTGGAGGATGTTGCAGGCAGCATAACATTCTTCACAGTGTATCCAGACTCTGTCACGTGTGCTCAGTGTGAACCTTCATCCGTGAAGAGCACCGGGTGCCAATGGTGAATCTGCCAATTTTGGTGTTCCCTAGCAAACGCCAATCATCCTGCACGGTGTTGGGCTGTAAGCCCTGATTTGAGTAGAAACCTGCACATTAGTGCCCTGCTGGAGGTCATTTTGTAGGGCCCTGGCAGTGGACCTCCTGTTCCTCCTTGCACAAAGGACGAGGTAGCGATCCTGCTGCTGGGTTGCAGCCCTCCTGTGGCCCCCTCAATGTCTCCTGGTGTATTGGCCTATCTCCTGGTACCTATGCCATCCTCTGGATACTGTCCGAGACAGACAGCAAATCTTGCCATTGCTCGCACTGATGTTCTGTCTTGGATTAGCTGCACTACATGAGCAACTTCAGTGGGTTGTAAAAAACGCCTCATGATGTCTCTATGCCTGACAGCACTGACAAAATGAAAAAGTGACTAAAAGTTCAACCAGAAAGGACGAGAACAGAGAAATGACCTGTGGTCACCACTGCAGAATCACTCTTTTATAGGGGTTGTCTTGCTAACTGCCTCTCATTTCCACCTGTTGCATATTCAATTTGCACAGCAGCAGGTGAAATTGATTCACAATAAGTGTTACTATCTAACTGGTGACATTGATTCCACAAAGGTGTGATTGATTTGGAGTTACATTGTTTTGTTTAGGTGTTCCCTTTATTTTTTGAGCAGTGTATTTAAGTACAGCCCGGCTGTGTCTTTATGTTTATGGGTTCTAATTAGTTTGTATTATTATGCTTTGTCTACAGAAACCACACACTCAGGCAGATTTCTCAACTTTCAATATAAAGAGCAAAACTTTATTCTTGGATTCTGCCTGCTTTAGTACACTGTCATCTTTACATTGTAGGTGTTCTGACCTGACACTCTGAAGTGATTGGTGCTAGCTCAGATCCATTCAGCCTTATAAACAAATTATGTTTGTTTTTTTTACCTGAACTTCTTAAAGGAGTCATTTGCAAATTCAGTAGTTTGTAGTTTTGTGCTCCACACCAGCTGATACACTGTTAGCTTTGCCATACGTTTCGTCGTTGTTTAGATCAGTCAAGAGATGTTTAATAATCCACACAGATCACATCTCTCTATAACCATTGGGTCCGAAGGAGTTTGTCCTGTAACTGGTGGGTTGCCAGTTCAAACCCCCGCTCTGTCTGGTCTCAATTGTTGTCGGGAAAGACACATCACCTGCCTTGCCTGTTGGTGATGGATCAGAGGGCCCCGGTGCATGACAGCCTCGCTTTTGTCAGTCTGCCCCAATTATTTAAAAAAAAATTTGAAAAAAAGTGTTTACTGCTCAAAAAGTAAAAAAAAAAAAAAATTCTTTGTTTCTCTTGATTGAGCTGAAAACGGTGTTTTTTATTGCAGGACTGTACCATACCAAAACAACCAGTGAGTTTCAGTTGTAGTCGAGTCCTAGTAGAAATTCAAACTAAACATGACATCTTTTTTTTGTCCATTAGGACTTCCATTTGAATAGGGTGTTGATGGAGGAGGGTGGGGGGACAGATCCATCACACGCTGGTGCCAGACCAAAGAAAAAGACCAAAAAGATGTATGATCTCACTGCTGCTGATAAGTTCTGGCAAAAGCACAAGGGCAGGTCAGTTCCATAGTAACATGTTTCATGACCATCATTTGAAGCTGTGTTCAGTGGTTAAAATTACCAGCCATTTTCTAAATCAATTCTCACATTATCTGATGATTTAACAACTTTTCCTTTCGTAATTTGACATTAAACTTCACTTATCAGGTTTCTGATACTTTTTTGGGCTTCTATACCATGTTTAAATAAGAAACTGAATGTCTTGTGGCATGTTGCTGTTTTTTAAACAGTCCATTCCCAGAGGTGGCAGAGTCAGTTCAGGAAGAGCTTGATGCATACAGAGCCCAGGAAGATGAGGTCAAACGTCTGAAAAGCATTATGGTGAGACACACACACACACACGCACACTCTTACTGTTGTAGTCTACTTGACCATGGACGTGTTAATAACTTTTATTAATATTGCACCCGATAGACACACATGCAGGTGTGCACATGCCTGAAACAAGACTACCAGCTATCTACACTTTTAACCACAAATCTGTTTCAATCTTTACTTGCACTAAAAATATCTGCACCACAAACTTGGTTTAGAGGTCCTCCTGGACCCCTTGATGACTTTAGTTTTCTTAGGGGTGTGCATAATGTTGCTCTGATATGCCCTTCAACAGCAAGGCAGTTGATTAGCCTTATTTTACAAACAGAGGAGTGTTCTCACAAACAAGAAAGCAAATATCACAAACTTATTTTCACTGAAATTTGGCTAAAGTCTGAAGCTGATTGAGGTGGGATTCAAAGGTGGAGTCCCACTTTATCTATGATGGATTTGTTGTTTCTCCAGGGTTTAGATGGGGAAGATGAAGGAGCCATCAGCATGCTGTCAGACAACACAGCCAAGCTCACCTCTGCTGTCAGGTAATAAGTAAACAGTGAAGACTACTTGGAACTTGTACTTGGAACAATCCTTGAAATACTGTCAAGATCAGGGGTGTCCAGAGTTAGTCCTCAAGGGCCGGTATCCTGCATATTGTAGTTCTTTTCCTGGTTAAACACATCTGGATCAAATGATAGTTCGTTAGTAGGCCTCTGTAGAACATGAACCAGGGAGAGAACTAAAACATGCAGGAGGACTGATATTGGACACCCCTGATTTAAATCATGATCTTATCATGTTTAACTTATTTTCAGTGCCATTACCTTAATGAAAACATCATAGAAACGGAGGAAGTTAAATTTACCACATCTGTAACTCTATACCTAAAGAATAACCCATAAAAAAACCATTGTTACATCATACTTTTCCTCAAATAGATTAAATTTTCTTTGTTCGAGCCATAGATTTTAGAAAATACAAGGCATTCCTCATTTAGCAAATATCCTAATTGGAAGAAAGTGTATAGACAGTAAGGAACTTATGTAACCTAATGGAAAGTCTTTAGCATCCAAACGGTCCCCTTCCCGAGTACAGTTTGAAATCTTACAGTGTTAAGTTTGATACACCCTGAATCATCTAACTGGGATTTGCTAATGGATATTCTGGGTTTCAGCTGTTGAAATACTTCCCTTTTCTTTCTTTTTTTTTTTCCAGTGTTTGATTTCTGCTGAAGACTCATAGTCAACATTTTTTAAAAGAGTTTTGAAGAAGTGTAACACAGTGTTTTTGTCTTTCAAATACATAACTTATTTACAACTTATTTAACTTATTTACTTATTGTTCCGCTTGTGAACAATATGACATTGTTTTAGCATTAATATTTTGTTCCATTTTTTTGTTTTCTATAGCTCTCTGCCTGAGCTCCTGGAGAAGAAAAGATTGATTGATCTTCACACAAATGTTGCGACTGCAGTCCTTGACCACATTAAGGTATGCTGTAGGAAGACCAGCAGGGCTGTTTTAAATCTTCCTGTTGCTCTGTCCAGGAGCTCTGTAGACACCTTACTATGAACTGAACATATGAGCTCTAGCTCTAGTCAGACCCCCAGTCGGTCATGGCAGATGGCCGCTTGTACTGAGCCAGGTTCTGGTTCTGCTGGAGGTTTCTTCCTGTTAAAGGGGAGTTTTTCCTCTCCACTGTCACTACATGCATGCTCGGTATGAGGGATCGCTGTAAAGTCAACAACACAATGCCATGTGATCATTACATGCTCATCCAGGAGGAGTGAATACTGCAAGCCAATGACTCGATGCAATCTGCTGGGTTTCCTTAGAAACTTTTTGAACTACTTTGAATAATTAATTGAGCTTATTGTACTGTTTGATAAGTAGGATCAATTGGAATGTACATTTGATTGAATATTTGTTGTGAATTGGTGCTATATAAATAAACTGAAGTGAACTGAATTGAAATAGTTGCTTTTAACAGTAAACTGCTGGTTGTGTCTTGAATTTCATAAAGTTCATTGTGCAACAGAAGGCCTTAATTTTCCCTTTTTGAAGAGCAAATCTTCCACTCACACTGTAAGACAACTGGACCCACTATAATGTCTGACTAGGCTACCAGGACGGAGCGCACACTAAAGCACAAAAACAAATCAGTAGAATGAGATATTCTTATTAAAGCAAGACACATTGAAATTAATCTGCTTTTACTATCGCAGAATTATGAATGGTCACTGCTGTAAAACAAAGGAAAATTTTCTAACATATAAATAATATGAATAATCAGTGGCTCAGACTGTTACTGTTATCATACCTCCTACAGTGGTAGGAGGTATGATATCTGTTCATTCATATTAACTAGATGCTATTTTTGTCTTCAGAGTCGTAAATTGGATGTTTACTTTGAGTATGAAGAGAAGCTGATGAGCAAATCAACCATAGACAAATCACTGCTAGACATCATCAGTGACCCAGATGGTATACACACACACACACACACACACACACACACACACACACACACACACACACACACACACACACACACACACACACACATAAATAAACATTTTAGAAAATATCTTACATGTTGTAAGTTGGTGATGTGCTGAAACGCTGTCACTGAGTTAAATGTCAAAACTGATTAATAACTCAATATAAATACAGATTTTATTTACTTGTGTTTATGCATTTAGACTTTTACATTTTATAAAAATGCGTATGAATGTTTCTGTTGGACAGCTGGGACTCCAGAAGATAAAATGAGACTCTTCCTCATTTACTACATCACTGCTCAGCAGGTTCCTTCAGAGGTAACATACACTTCACCCAACATAGTGGGCCTTTGGTCACACACATAGCATTAACACTGGAGAATAGAAGTGTACAGGAAATAAACTGAAGTAACACTAAAGAGGTATTGATGTTGAAAGAGAAGTCATAATGAGGGATAGAAAATAAATCATTACTTTTTATCAAATTTATAAGTTTGTACACCCACTGTTAATTCCTAGGTTTTAAGAGATACCTGATCTATTCTTCATCAGGTTCTAAAATGAATTAAAGCTGCAAGTGGCATTGGTGGCCCTCACAGCTCAGCGCGCTCTAGCCTTGTGGCAACCGCAGGAGCTCTGGCACTGCCACCTTTCACCACCGCTTTCACCCTATTCCCGCACCCGTCCACAAGGCAGTGCGTTTGGTGAATCTTCCAATCTTCGCTGCTCGGGACTAATAATAAGAAATCCTTCAATTCCAATAGCTCTTTTGATGCTCAGGCCTCATAATAATAATAATGAAGAAATCCTGCGATGACAATAAGCCGATCGATTGAAATCTCTTGGAGGAATTTGATCCAATATGGAGTCTATAAACAGCCAAAATGAGGTCAAAATCGGATATTCAATCCAAAATCACCGACTTCCTGTTTGGTGTAGAACATGCGTGCAAGAGGGTTTTCTGTAGGGTTTTTTGATGGAAGAAAAATAAACACTATAATTACAATAGGCCTTTGCAGCGCTTTCACTGCTCGGGCCTAATAATAAGAAATGTTTCAGATACAACAGGCCTTTGCAGCACTTCTTGGGCGTAATTAAATCAATCCTCAGATGTAGAAAATCACACCACAGATTCTGCTGTCATTATTTATAAAACACAGTTAAAGCCAATATCAGAAAAAAACAGAAATGTAGAAAGGGTTATCCTACATGACATTAAAGCTGCAGTATGTAACTTTTATAGAAAATATTTTTTTACATAATTGCTAAAACTGTCTCCATGTCATGACAGTATGTTATGAGACAGATAATCTGTGAAAAAAATCGATCTGCTCCACCTCCCCCCTGAGCTACTATGGCCGTCTGAGGAAATGCACCACTTCCGACCAAAAACAACCAATCAGAGCCAGGAGGATTGTTCTGGTGCTGTCAGTCAACCTCATGTTCGTGCTCTAAATGTGCTAATGGCAGAAAAACAACTTACATTCCAGGAAAGCCGTTTGTCTGCTGTCATCAGTGGCCATGTTAACTAGCATTAGCATTCACCACAGTCTCTTCAAGCTGCCAGCGTAGCAGAGAGCAAGGGGATGAGGGAGGGAAGGAGGGGAGGGATGAGCAGCGCCACCCAGACAGTGATTAACAATGCTAAGACCCTCCTCCTGGCTCTTATTGGTTGTTTCTAGATTGCACTGGGAGAAGGCAGAGGAGCTCGATTTTTGTTATTTATTTTTTTTTTGTTTTGTTTCACAGATTATCTGTCTCATACCATACTGTCATGACATAGTGACAGTTTCAACAAATATGTAAAAAAAAAATATTTTTTATAAAAGTTACATACTGCAGCTCACCTCAGTTTATTCTCAGTATAAAACAGTCAGATTCTGATTCATATAATCGTCATATCTATCAATGTGGCCCCAACTCTCCCCAGGGTTGGACGAGATTTGGCCTGAAGGTTTGGACTTTGTTAGGTTATCCTGGTTGACACATCTCTTTAATATTGCACAGAAAACTAGGACAACACCTATGAAGGTGGAAACCACAGTGGTGCTCCTCATTTTTAAGAAGAGGGACAGGGTTCCAGTGATTGAGCGATCACACTGCTCAGCCTTTCTGGGAAAGCTCGCCTGTGTTGCAAAGGAGACTCTGACCAACTGTCGAATCTCAAATTCAGGAGTAAAGGTGACTTTTGTCCTGGTCTGGGATGATGGACCAGATCTTTAGAGTTGTGGAACTGGTGAAGAGGGTATAGGAATTTGATTGTTGAGGATTTTCCATCCATGTCCCACTGGGAGGAGACCCCAGGGCAGAAAATGAGTTTGTTTGTTTTGTTTTTTTTATTTCCTGTTCTAGAGTAAATGAGACTTCATGTCCAGACGTTTGTGTCACAAAAAACATCAGATTCTTATTTTGGTTTGTATATAACACAACTAAAGCTGATGGACTAAAAAGAGATTTTTTTTTAATTGTTTTTCTTAAAACAAATCATGAGCACCCATTGTTTTGGGCTACATGTTATAGGAACATGTTATTGGAGCTGGCTAAGTGTAGCAAAATGAACATCCAACTGGGGGAATCTTTTTTGTTCAAGTTAAACTGGAGCTTTCACAACTGTTTTCATGAAGTTGGAATTCCCATCAGCATTACATCTACACCCATTTGTTGTATCTATTTTTGCTGATATTAAAACAACATAGATTTTTTTTCTCTCCTCTTTTCTGCAAGTCATGTTGATGCATTTACAACTGACCAATCACCTTCTCAACTGCAGGGTGATTATTTAAACTAATCCACCGTTCAGACTTTGTGCACAAATGTCTTTCCTTAACTAAAGGGTTGAATAGTGAGACTTACCTGAACTAAAAAACATTTCAAAAATAACCTCTTGTATTAAATAAAACATTCTCAGATGCTTTTTCATGTATCCTTTCACTAATGGCAGCAGGTGAGAAAATGTGGATCTCCTGAAATCCTCACTGCAGAAATCGCATGAGAAATGGCAAAAGAACAGCAACAGTGGCTTGCAAAAGTTTTCAGACCCCTCTTATCTGCATGCCAAACTTTTTAGACTTTAATTTAAAAATTTATATATTATTTTCCCTTTATAATTATACAGTAATTTGGGGTTGTTGTTGTTGGTTTTTTTTTGTTGTTGTTTTTTTTGCATATAATACTTTCAAGTGTGTGGTTGTAATGTGAAAAGTTTTGAGAAGTGTGAATATTTTTGTAAGGTGCTGAAGCTGTACGAAATCATAACTTTCATGTATGTTAGTAACTTTGCTCTGTGTGTGTGTGTGTGTGTGTGTGTGTGTCTTTCTAGTCTGATTTGGAGCAGTATAGGAAGGGTTTGTTGGACGCAGGCTGTGACCTTTCACCTCTAAACTACATGAAACAGTGGAAGTAAGTCCTTAGTTTCTTTCCGTCTCTTTTATTTAAACATTTAACTGTTAAATGCTTATTTAATTCAAATGAATTCACCAGAATGAGTGAAAAGTAAATTAGGGCAATCAAGATTAATACTTCATACAAATGACTAGTTTCAGTTTTTACTGTTTGTTTGTGGTCATTTTGGTCAAAATACTGGTTTGTGAATTAAAGATGGTTTCTCAGGCCAGTACATACTCTGCAAGAACAGAGAAATTTGTTCTTTTAGCCAAGACTGTGAGAACAATGTTCTTTCTGGCCAGCATTTTCTCATACTGCACAAGAACTCAAGTCCAGGACTCCATGGAAGTCTTCCATGCTCCACAGATCAGGAGTGATGATATTTTATCCTTGCAACTCTGGGAGAAAGAACACATTTATCTGTTCTTGTGGATTATGTAGAGATCTTCAATCAGCATGTCTTGAATGTCTAAACAGAATTCTGTGACTGACTTAACAACAATAAAAATCTCTTTGTGTTTATCATTTTCCACTGTTAGTAAATTAAAATGGAGAGAAGCAATAATGTTGGTTGTGTTGGGTCGATCACTTTGTTTTATTATTTTCTCCTCAGGGCATTTACCAAAATGGCTTCTACCCCAGCTAACTACGGCACCAGTGGAGTCAAACCAATGGGGTTAGTCAATAACATCAGGAAATAGTTTCTACTGTTTTTCTCATTTTTCCAGTGTTTTGCTAACCTATACTGAAAATTATTTTGAACAATAGACATTGTGGTGATTAGACACTGCTGTGAGGAAAAAGCATGTTGTAAACATTGCTGATTGGCTCAGTGCTTTTACGGCCAACTGATGAGGAGAACCCTTTCTCTCTTTTATGTAACTGTTAAGCTGCTATTTAGCCTTTTGAGTTCTTTTCTTGAGGAAAACTTAAGCCCTGATGTATTTAATTTTTAGGTATCTGATTGAAGCTCATCAGAAGAAGTACTTTAGTCAGACTACCAGCATAGCCCTGTCCTCCTCCTCTTACCCTATTCTCGTTGATTCGGCTCTCCTGTGCTGCTCCTCTGCAGGCTGTTCTCCAGAGTCATGAATACTGGTTCTCAGTTTGTCATGGAGGGGGTGAAGAACCTAGTGCTCAAACAGCATGTGAGTAAAATGTTTTGTGGTACCTTTTAATTACCTAAAGACTAGCCAAAAACCACTGTCTCTCTACAAATATCAACTGAACTTTTCAGACAAAATGAAGTCATTTGGTATTATTTCAGACCAGTCTTCAGCGTTTACACGTGTGTTGGTGGTAGAGATAGACCCAAATGCAGAGGCAGTGAGTTGATTTAGATATGTAATGAAAAAAATAAAATAACAGGGAAGTAACATGAAGATAACGGGAGGAACCAGTGAGGAGTGAGAGACTGAGCAGGTCTCTCTTTCTCTCTCTCTCTCTCTCTCTCTCTCTCTCTCTCTCTATATATATATATATATATATATATATATATATATATATATATATATATATATATATATAAACTTTCTATTTATGAATCTTTTTCTTTTTTGTTGAGGTATCTTAAGAAGACAAGTTATTGGCGAGAATTTAGTTTTTTGTTTGTTTTTGTTTTGTTTTTGCTTAGTTTATAAATCTGTGTAATACATATTTAGCATCCCGAGCCACACTCTATTCCAGTAGGTGGTGCTAATGCACACCAAAATGTTGCTTGCCAACCGGCATTAAAAAATAATGGGAGAAGAAGAAGAAGAAGGGACGTGAGTGGCAGGCTGACTGAAAAACAAAGATGACACTAGAGGGAGACCTAAACAGAAATACTAATTCTAACTAGATAAATCCAAGACCTAAAATAAGAATCTGAACCCCCTAAACTGGGATGAGGGGAAATAAATGCTGAATGTAAAGAAGCATTCAAATAGGACATAACGGAACTAACAGAGAAAAAAATCAATACAAAGAAATAACAGAAGCAGAAGTCCCAAGGAACAAGGGATCATGACAATGTGGCTAAATGTGCTTTACTTAAAGACGTTAAATGAAAGGAACTGAGCCTACACATATGGCTTTTAGAAAGTGAATAAATGAAGGTTATTTTGACTCCCTATTGCTGTTTAAATATTTTAGTCTTTACCGGTAAGGAAAATTTTCCCTTTTTTGTGTTTGTGCACTTTTCTTAGATTTATAACCACACCAGTAACTAAAAAGCTGTGGCAGAACACAAACCTGACTGTCAGTTCTCATGTTTTGGGGTTCATTCCAGTTTTTTTTTTTTCTATGTTTTGTTTTATTTGTTACATGAAAATTTAAACTTTGAATTTGTTGAACCCAATCATAGCATTTATGTCCATACAAAAACATGTAGCAGTACTTAAACATAAAAATCAACAGAAGAACCTAGTGAATTATAAAGCCCCCATGTTTTAACAAGCTGGGTCAGGTGTCTGACTGTATCACTGCTGAATTTTGATTAAATGATATCTGAACAAATTCTTAAAAAACTGAATACATTTTTTTTCTTTAACTTAATAATGTAGACTGTACATGGTTGTACAGTATGAAATGTTGATATACTCTGTTGTCTGAGCCAGCAGTAGCATGTCATTTTTTGAGTAAAAACAGCCAGAGTATAGAGCCATGATGTACGCCATGTATGATCTTTGTTCACTGACATTTATACTTGTGAAACAACCCTAAGTAGTCCCTGTCTACCTCATAAACTGAAACACAATACCAGAATATCCAACCCACTTCTACAGTCGATTGATATGTTCTGATATAACATATCAAAATGCAGTGAGATCCAGATAAGGGCTTTTGGTACATTTCTATTAGGACATGTAATGACATGTCCTGAAATCCACTGAAAAGACATTTTTTATAGCAATGCACCGATTGCAGTTGTTTGGTCAATCACTGATCTGTAAAAAGCCTGACCTGCAAAGTCTTTTGTCTGAAAAGTCGCTTAATATAGCGATGAAGTTGCTAAATTAGCAACAGCAAGGTGACTATTGTTAACCGATAACGTGCAGAGTGACCTGGTGGGCGGGTCTGTCAGTCAGCCCTCTCTCACAGCAGAGCAAAAGGAGACAGTGGCTGATTTTCAGACCTTTGGGGAGGTAGATAAGATCGGTGGATAAGATCAGTTTCGCATGTAAGTATCGGCCAATTGTCGCTCTCCCAAAATTAGGAAAATCAGTTCACTTCTACTTTTTTACTTTAAAAAGGAAAACATTTTAAACATTTCTGGATACCAAGTCAAGGCAATATGACTCAAGGGCCCTGCATGGATGAGTCGAACTGCCGAAATCAGTTCTCCTTGTCAGAGCTGCGCGACGAAAATTGCATCATTTTGTTCTCAGCCTCGTGTCGTCCGTCCCTTCTTCTCACAACCCCGATGGTGAACTTTTCGCCCCCCTCTCCATGCGAAACTATTGTGTGATTGGTCTGAATTTTGTGGGTATGTTTATTTATGTGGTAAACGGGCTCAACTACTCAACTTCCAGAAGCCAGTTTTTCAGCCACAGAGCAGGATGGATGGGTTTTGAGGAGGAATTGTCAGAAAGCGTGAGGAAGTACGGGACACATTAATAATGGTAATTATTATTATTGTCATTATTATTATAATAAAACATTGCTTGGTTCTGGTCCGATGGAGCGGGAGAACGTCCCATCAAAGCCTTCCGTTCTTATTTTTTGATAACACGGAAAATAAAACGATATTCTACACCTCCTCAACATTATCAATCATCCAACATCCTTTCTGCTTCGATCGCAGTGTTTACTGTACTGTTGAAAACCACACTTATGACAAAACACCACGACGTTACACTGCAGCAGGAGCGGTTTTACAGGACCTCGGCTCGGTGTGTCTTATGGACCGTGAAGGGTCTGTGAGAAAACGAACGTCCGAAAACCACGTGACCACACGTCGACAATCCGGCTTCCACTTGACCGTGCAGAGCGCTTAAGGCTTTTGGAGGAGAGATTGCTGCAGAATCGTTTACTGGATACAATCAGCAGGGCTTCCTTGGATCACTTAACTACTGGTATTAATTCACTAACTGTTTTGTAAAGTCACTCTAAGAACTGGATCTGATTCTAACCATGTGTCCTGTGACTAAACAGGATCCAATATACCTGGATATAAATTGGACTTATTTGTCAGGTATAGTGTCTCAGGATGTCATTTGTTGTCAGTTGGTGCTATATTAGTAAAGGATTGATTAGATGGTCAAAGTTCTGCAGTAGCAGAATAAAATCAAAGAAATGCTTTAACTCAGAAATAAGACCAAAGAAAGAATAATAGATCTGGAATGCTGCAGGTTTTTATGACAAGGACTGGAGGGATTTTTAAAATCAAACATACTAAATACTGAGGTTTTTGTTTTGGCACCAAAAACACAAATATTTCCTTTGGACACATGTGAGAGAAATGAAAAAGAACTGTGTTATTTTCAGAACCTTCCAGTCACTCGGATTCTGGACAACCTGATGGAAATGAAGTCTCATCCTGTGAGTTTTCTTGCTTTTGCTGTTTTTTTTTTTTTTTTTTTTTTTTTTTTTTTTTTATTATTATTCTGGGAGGAAATAAAACCACAGTCCAATGCTTGATACTGTATTATAGAAGTAACCAACAGTGGCAATAATATCACCCCATCATTTATTCTAAGTATTTAAGTCGTTACCTAACCTGAGTTATCCTGACTGCTGATTTAACTTGCATACTGCAAATATTACAGAAAAAGTGAGATTGATAGATCATTTAGTTGTATAACATGCATTGTGCTGTAGTGATTTCACAGTGCATGTTCTCAAGCTGCGCTGTTGATTTAGAAGTATCTGACAGATGAATGGCTCAGAAATCAGCTCTGGCTCATCTGCACACTTCTCCCAATTAAAAGACTCTCACGTGTAAGGAAATGTTGCTCAGCTCTCGCATGTTTCTGAGAAAAGACACATTACTGTATCTGTGTGTCTGAGTTTGACCTTCCTGACTTCTGGGATCTTCATCCAGCTGTTTCTGTTTAATCTCAATAACCTGAAACTCCAAAGCTGAAAAGGTTTTAGATTTGATCACTCATGATGCTGCAGAAAGCAGGCTGAACTCTGAACTCATCTGCAGATCAGAAGCTGTTCTTTCATTAGAGAGACATGGCTGATTCGAGCCAAACATCAGTGAGGTGGGAAACTCTTCTAGCTTTTATAGAGGGAGGGAAAAAAGAGGACACTGAGTTCTGAACAATCCAACATATTCCAGAAGGTCTACATTTGGAATATTATGTAAAAGGAACCAACTGCTGAATAAATTCTATGGTTATCTTCACAAGCTGGGTTCAGAATGGAGGTTTTGTGCATCTACAGTGTTTTCAAAAATGTTTTTGACCTTTTTTCAGGAAATTGATGATTATCGCTACTTTGACCCAAAGATGTTGCGAGGTAGCGAGAGGTAGGACAAGAATCGATGGCAGCCTTGGCAAATAAACACATCAATTGACAACTGTAAGGATCATCTTGTCATCTCTTTCACTTCTTTTTCAGCTCCATTCCCAGGAACAAAAATCCGTTTCAGGAGGTATGTTTTGTTTCTGTAATAATACTTAATTTAGCAGATCCAGTTCTAGTCATTTCCAAGACAAACACGAATTAAAAGATTGACTGAAAACATAATTTAAATCTGAGAGTTATTGTTTTAGTGTATTGCAGGACTGTCAAAGTTACATGGCAAACAGATCATAGGTCCGAATCAAGGAACAGTCTCCATCAATATTTAGATTGAGAAAAGAGAGAAATTAAACAAAGTTTATTGCTTATCAAAGACTGTCCTCTCTATCAGTAGTTTGGTACTGATTTCCTATGGGCTTTGGTTCAACTGGTCAGCAAGCCACCATTCCCTTAAATGCTGACTGGCTAATTTTTCTGTTTTATACTATTTTATTTAAACATAAACTGTTTGGTGTTTTAGAAATAGAAATAGAAACAGCCTTTATTGCCCCACAAAGGGGAAATTCAGGTGTAACCGCAGCAACAGATATAAAGTTTCACACAAAAAGTTCTTAAAGTGTAAAAAACAATTTTTAAAAAACAAGATAATAATATACTGTACAAGACTCTTGCAGAAAATACTGTGCAGTTATTATAAATAGGCATATCAGACTCATGATCCTGGGGCTGTGCAACTGAATCGGATCACCTTTTCCAGGAATGTACATAATGTGTATGTGTATTGAACATTGAAAAAATATACAGACTATTTACAATACAGTTTATCAGTGCCAAAAAACAGATGTGCAATAACAGCAGAAATGTTATTTAAAAATGAGTAAGAACACAGTAGATGATTGTGCAAATGCCAGCAGGAATGTAAACACTTATTGATTCTGTTGGGAGCACTGATGGTTATAAAGTCTAAGAGCTGCTGGGAGGAAGGATCTCCTATAATGCTCCTTTGAGCGTATGGAATGCAGCAGTCTGTCATTGAAGGAGCTCTCCAGTTCACCAACAGCTTTGTGTATGGGGTGGGAGACATTGTCCATCATTGATGTTATTTTTGTTCTTCTATCTCCAACCACCTGCATTGGGTTAAGGGGGCATTCTTGGATAAAGCTGGCTCTTCACCTGAAGTGTTGAAAGGGACAAGATGGAAGTGGGGGAGAGGGGTTGTGGGATGGTTTCCTCTGAAGTGAAGGGCGTGGATGATAGCTGACAGTTGTGAAGTCCTGAGAAGACGAGCTGGCAGTAATTACAGATGAGGGGGCTAACAGCAGGGGGACTGAGCTTGGGGAGGGATGGGTGACTGGTCAAACCTGTTAAAGAACTGGTTCAAGTCATTCACCCACCCTAAGTCTCCTACAACCTGAGGATTTGGTTTGTGGCCTGAAATTGATTTCAAACTTCTCCAAATCCCACTGATGATGTTCTGCTGCAGCTGAGCTGTCATCTTCTTCCTGTAGATTTTTTTTTCCATCACTAATTTTCCTTTTCAGTTCCTTCTGCACAGCTCTCAGCTCCTCCTTGTTTCCTGATTTAAATGCTTTCTTCTTCTCCTTCAGGAGAGCCTTTATTTCAGGGTTGATCCAGAGCTTGTTATTGGAGAAACACCGTCATAATAGGCAGAGTGCTGTCAACGCAGAAGTTGACATAGTCCATGGTGCAATCTGTAATGCTTTCATTGTCCTCCACATGAGGAGCACAGAGATCGTTTTTCACACTCGGAGCTTCTTCAGTCAATTTCTTAACTGTGCGTATCATAGCTGGTTCTCTTTGTACAAGGGGTTTATACACAGGCTGGAGACGAACCAGGTTGTGATCATAGCCCTCCAGGGGAGGCAGAGGTGATGAATTGTATGCCTCCTTGGCGTTGACATTGAGTAGATCCAGTGTATTAGTATTTCTGGTGTGGCAGGTGACATACTGGGTGAAGGTTGGTAGAGTGGAGGACAGGGAGACATTATTAAAGTCCCCGGAGATCAGAAAGAGGGCCTGTGGGTGCTGTGTTTGAAGTCTGCTGGTGGTAGTGTGGAGGACATCACAGGCTGCAGCAGTGTTAGCAGAGGGCAGGACATACACAGTTATCATGATAATGTGTGAAAACTCCTTTGGATCAGAGATGACCAAGTCATTGTTTTGCAAGTCTCAAGTAAGTAAGTCTCAAGTCTTTATCTTCAAGTCCTGAGTCAAGTTTCAAGTCAAGACTGTCAAGTCAGAGTCAAGTTTCAAGTCAAGACAGGCAATTGTCAAGTCAAATCCCAAGTCTGAAAATTGGAATTTCAAGTCATTTTGAACTTTTAAACAATGTTGCAATGTTGCACTTTGAACTGCCTTGTTGCTGAAATTTGCTATACAAATAAACTTGACTTCTTGTTAAATGTAAATAATAAACTTTCTTTTTTAAATCTGTATCTCAAATCATGATGCAACATGTGCAACTGACCTTACAAAGTATAAAAAAGTAATTCTACAATTGCACCTCTATATTGTACAATTCAATTATACTTTGCTGCAAGAATAGTCTTACTTTAAACTACACTGCTCAAAAAAGTAAAGGGAACTCCTAAACAAAACAATGTAACTCCAAATCAGTCACACCTTTGTGGAATCAATGTCACCAGTTAGGTAGTAACACTTATTGTGAATCAATTTCAAATGCTGCTGTGCAAATGTTATATACAATAGGTGGAAATGAGAGGCAGTTAGCAAGACAACCCCTATAAAAGAGTGATTCTGCAGGTGGTCACCATAGATCACTTCTCTGTTCTCGTCCTTTCTGGTTGAACTTTTAGTCACTTTTTCATGTTATCAGTGCTGTCAGGCATAGAGACATCATGAGGCGTTTTTTACAACCCACTGAAGTTGCTCATGTAGTGCAGCTAATCCAAGACGGAACATCAATGCGAGCGATGGCAAGATTTGCTGTGTCTCTCAGCACAGTGTCCAGAGCATGGAATAGGTACCAGGAGATAGGCCAGTACACCAGGAGACATGGAGGGGGCCATAGGAGGGCTACAACCCAGCAGCAGGACCGCTACCTCGTCCTTTATGCAAGGAGGAACAGGAGGTCCACTGGTAGGGCCCTATAAAATGACCTCTAGCAGGCCATTATTGTGCATGTTTCTACTCAAACTGTGAGAAACATACTCCATGAGTAGGGTGGTATGAGGGCCTGACGTCCACCTATAGGGCCTGTGCTTACAGCCAACATCGTGCAGGACGACTGGTGTTTGCTGGGGAACACCAAAATTGGCAGATTCGCCATTGGTGCCCTGTGCTCTTCACGGATGAAGGTTCACACTGAGCACATGTGACAGATTCGACAGAGTCTGGAGACACCGTGGAGAATGTTATGCTGCCTGCAACATCCTCCAGCATGACTGGTTTGGTGGTGGGTCAGTCATGGTGTGGGGAGGCATTTCTTTGGATGGCCGCACAGCTCTCCATGTGCCTTATGGCAGCCAGAGGTGCCCTGACTGTCATAAGGTACCGGGATGAAATCCTCAGACCCATTGTGAGACCATATGCTGGTGCAGTGGGCCCTGGGTTCCTTCTTATTCATGACAATGCTCGGCCTCATGTGGCTGAAGTGTTTCAACAGTTCCTGCATGATGAGGGCATTGATGTTATGGACTG
Organism: Anableps anableps; assembly: GCA_014839685.1. NCBI lineage: Eukaryota > Metazoa > Chordata > Actinopteri > Cyprinodontiformes > Anablepidae > Anableps > Anableps anableps. The sequence continues at coordinate 3,365,726 of CM026080.1, read as the reverse complement.
GTCTGCCTGTTCCCCAGACCTGAATCCAACTGAGCACATCTGGGACATCATGTTTCGGTCAATCCACCAACAGCACGTCGCACCACAGATTATTCAGGAGCTAAGTGATGCTCTAATCCAGGTCTGGGATGAGATCCCTCTGGAGAACATCCGTCGTCTCATCAGGAGCATGCCCAGACGTTGACGGAGGCACATGGAGGCCACACACGCTACTGAGCCTCTTTTAGACTTGTCTTGAGGAATATTCACTGACGTTGAATCAGCCTGTCATGTTATTTTTCACTTTCATATTGAGTATGAATTCAAATCCAGATCTCCATGGTGTAGTAATTTTGATTTACATTTATCATTTTTGTGTTATTTTCTTCTCAATCAATTCCACTATGTTAACAAAGTTTTTCAATGAGAATATTTAATTAATTGAGATCCAGGATGTGCTATTTTAGTGTTCCCTTTAATTTTGTGAGCAGTGTATATAATTTTCTAGATTTTCTAGATCAGAACTCCATGTTCAGACTTAATGGACTGACTTCTGTAATCAATCTATTTATTCTGAATATGATTTCCTGACCCAGATGTATTCCGATATAAGATCCATCCTCTGATGGAGCTGGACCTGTTTCAACTTTATAATGGGGAGGAGACAAGTAACTCTCTTTCCTGAGCTCAGGTACAGAACCTGTTTTCTAAAACGGATTCTCACTCACCATCCACCGGCAATCTTGAGCTAACAAGCTGCACATTATTCTCAGATGCGCTTGTAGGACCGTACTTCAAATAGCATGACAGAAATGACATACAAATTAAAGCCAAATAGTGTCATCAACATAGCCTGGGGAACACTTGCTCATAACACAAAGTTAACAAAAGTCAGTTATCACATCGTAGCAAAAGAAAGATGTCACCTATCGTTCTTTATGCAACTTCAAATCTCGGATTAAGTTGGAAGTTCCATCTTTCTTGTGATTTGTGATTTTCTTCTTGCATTTTTGCATGTTGCATTTTGTTTTTTGTCTTTCTTGGCAGCATATTTTAAAATATTCTAAAATTGCGCCGCTCAGGGTGGCAGCACATTGGAGTAGTTCTGTAACTTTTATTGAAATTTGTTTCTTTTTCAAAAATTTAAATAGCTTTTCTTGGAAAAAATTGCTCTTTTGGACAACCATTCCTTCTTGTCTTTGGCTTGCCTTATCTTCGCTTATCTACTGGATTGATTTTTCCCAGTATCTTTTTATATTTTGCTCTTTTATTTATAATGTATAACCATACCAGTAGGGTGGTTTACAACAGGGAGCAGCTGATTAACATTGTAAAAGCAGAAATAATATGACAACTGAAGCCAGAAATCCCACAGGAGTTGAAAAGGAGGCGTCGTGAATCCAGAGCAGGAGCAAAGAGGAGAGAGAGAAGGAGGAAGTTCAAACCATCTCTGCCATCCATCATAATGGGAAACTTGAGATCGTTAACTAACAAGATGGATGAACTTCAAGCCCTGACAAGGACTCAGCAAGAGTATCGGGAATGTAGTATTATGTGTTTTACTAAGACATGGCTGTAGTATCATATCCCTGACTCCAACGTCTCTCTGCTGGACTTTCTTACTATACGGGCAGACAAAGATTTAAAGAGTAGCAGGAAAAGGAAAGGAGGTGGATTGGCAGTGCTTGTCAGCAACAGATAGTGTCACCCAGGACACCTTAATGTGAAGTGTCGTCTCTGCAGTCCAGACATTGAACTATTGGCAATAAGTTTTCATCCATATTATTTGCCAAGAGTTCAAGTGTTATTTTGACAGTTGTTTACGTTCCACCCTCAGCCGTTGCCGACAATGGATGTGATGTCATCAGTTCTGTTATTGCTAAGATACAGACCCAACACCCCAATTCTTTTGTGGCGATATCTGGTGATTTTAATCACGCCTCACTCTCTGCTACACTGCCAATATTTCAACAGTTTATCAGCTGCTTTACCAGAGAAAACATGACGTTGGATTTGTTTTACACAAATGTCAAGGATTCGTATATTTCCAAAGCAAGACCTCCTCTGGGTAAATCAGATCACAACCTTGTTTTTCTCTGCTCAACCCCTTGTCCAGAGAGTACCTGTAACACAAAACACTGAGAAAGTGGTCACAGGAAGCCAAAGAAGCCCTACAAGGTTGTTTTGATGCTGCTGATTGGATTTCTTTTTAATGCCATGACTGAGTGTGTGACCGACTATATAAACTTCTGTGTGGACAACGCCATCCCCACCAGAACAGTGAGATGCCTCCCTAATAACAAACCCTGGATCACCAGTAGGAACTGTTAAACAGGAAAAAAGAGCCTTTAGGGAGTGAGAGAGAGTTATTGAGGAGTATACAAAAGCAGCTCAAAGTCAAGATCAAAGACAGTAAGGTGGTGTATAGGAAGAAGCTGGAGAGTAAACTGCAGAGGAACAATATCAGAGATATGTGGTCTGGCATGAATGAGATCACAGGCTTCAAGCAAAAGGAGGATCAGATGGATGGAAGTCTGGACAGAGTGAATGAGCTGAACACATTCTTCAACAGATTCAGTTCAGAAACAAGCTCATCATCCTCCCCTCCTGCCCCCAGACAAACAGACATCCCACCCTCCTTTGATCCTGCCACACCTCAGATGTTTTATCCTCTACCTCAGTCGTGGACTCTTGCTTCTACTAGTTTGTCTTCAACCAAATCAGGAGATGCTGCTGCTCCCTCTCCCTCTCCCTCCCACTTTTCTGTTTCTAGAAGTCAGGTGAAGAGGCAGCTGGAGAAACTGAACCGGAACAAGGCTGCAGGTCCAGATGGTGTCAGCCCCAGAGTCCTGAAGGCCTGTGCAGAGCAGCTCTACAGGATTCTGCAGCACCTCTTCAACCTTAGCCTGACCCAAGAGAAGGTTCCACTGTTGTGGAAGACATCCTGTCTGGTTCCGGTACCAAAGAAAACTCACCCATCAGTCCTTTCCTTTTCACTCTTTACACTTCAGACTTCCAGCACAAGTCAGACTCCTGTCATCTACAGAAATACTCAGATGACTCTGCAGTGGTCGGGTGGATCAGAGATGGACAAGAAGCTGAGTACAGAGAGCTGATGGACCGCTCTGTGTCATGGTGTTGAAACAATCATCTCATCTTGAATGTGAACAAAACAAGAGATGATTGTAGATTTCAGGAGAAACAGGGTCAGATCAAACCCTATTTCCATCATGGGAGAAGAAGTGGAGGTGGTTGAGGAATATAAGTACCTTGGTGTTCATCTGGACAACAAACTGGACTGGAGACTCAACAGTGAAGCGTCTACAAAAACAACACAACAGACTGGACTTCTTGAGGAAGCTAAGATCTTTCAAAGTTTGTAGCAAGATGTTGCATGTCTTCTATCAGTCTGTTGTTCAGAGCGTCATCTCCTCTGCCATCATCTGTTGGGGCAGCAGCATCAGAGCCAGGGACCTAAAAAGGTTTAATAACCTGATAAAGAAGGTATGTTCTGTTCTGGGGACGATTGTGGAACCTCTGGAGATCATGGTGCAAAGAAGGATTTTGCATAAAGTTATGGTCAACCCTGAACATCCTCTTCATGATACTGTCATTGGAAAACAGAGTCTCTTCAGTCAGAGGCTTCTTCAGACTGGTTGTAAAACGGACTGCTACAGGAGATCTTTCCTGCCCACAGCCATCACCATCTGTAAATAACTCCTTAATTAAATGAGTTACATCAACATTTAATTTCCCTGTAGGATAAATAAATATTTTTTAATTTGAATTGAATATTTGTTTTGAGCTTTTTTTTTTTTAAAAAAAAAAAATCTGGGTAATTTGGCTACACTGCACCTCACGCACACATACAGAGTGTGGAATAACAGAGAAACGGTCTGCGTTTGTTAATGTGATATGAGTGGAATGACTTGATGGTGCGCAATTCTTAAATTATATAAAAATCTAAAGTTTTGCCTTGGAATATAATAAGGCCTCATACTAACAGCTAGCAGTTCAATGTCCTTACTGCATAGCATCTCTTTGATGGTTAAATGTCCAGAGTTCACCAACACAGCCAGACACCCTCCTCTTTTCTTACCGCTCTCCTTCATTCTGTCAGCACGGAGTAAATGAAAACCCTCCATGTTTATATGGGAGTCCAGAGTTAGCGCGGTTAGCCACATCTCAGTCAGATGAGACTGGCCTCCCAGTAGCTCCTTTGATGGCGCGAAGGAGATCCCAGTTCGTCCACGTTGTTGGGAAGAGACCTCACGTTACCCATGATGAAGGACGGAATGACGGGTCTGTACCTTTTTCCCTGGTTGTGACGCCTGATGCCCCCATGTCTCCCTCATCTCTTCCTTCTCATCTCACGAAGAATATCAGGTCGCTCAGTGGGAGGCAGTATAGTAGAGCTTCCAAGGGCAAGAGGCTGATCTCTCGTGTAAACAATGGACACATGGCCGCTCACACCTTCTCCGAACAAAAAAAAAAGTTTTTTTGTTGTATATCTGTACAGGTTTAGGTGGTAGATGTGTGTGTTGCTTTTCTCTGTCCCACAATGAGATCTTTTGTGTTACAGGCCATCGTGTTTGTGGTTGGAGGAGGAAACTACATTGAGTACCAGAACCTGGTGGACTACGCTAAGGTACTGCAGTGCTGTCCCTATTTTCTGATGGAGATGGCCCACTTCTATATCTTCTACCTGTTTTAGTCTTGCTGTGCAGCATGTTTTTAAACAAATCCGGGAAATACACCAGAATTAGTTATGAGGAACAGAAATGTCTTGTAGTTTGGTCTGAGATGAGTTGGACAGCTGCAGATGTTTAGGGGAGAGGAGGAGCTCCTGATGTTTTAATGATGATAATCGACTTTCTAATTCTTTCCTAAAGATTCTTTAAGATTTTTATACACAAATTGTTGATCATGGTCGTGTCGCCAAGTGTTGTAAAAAAAAAAAGGATTTGTTCCCTCAAAGATTGATTCTGTCGTTCTTTTGGTCATTTAATGTATGTTTCAGATCAAACTCATTTAAATATTAGACAAAGTTAATCTGGGTAAATATAAAAAGCAGATTTTAAACAATGGTTTCTTTTATTCTGGGAAACGACTGTCCAAACCAACCTGGCTGTACGTGAAAAAGTAATTACCCCCTAAACCTAACAAGTGGTTGTTCCTCTCTTGGCAGCAACACCCATCACCAAGTGTTTGTCATGAATGACAACGAGTCTTTCACATCTTTGTTGAGGAATTTTGAATGAATGACTATCTTACTTGGCACACTCTTCTTTGTAGAAATTCTGCCATATTGGAGGGCTATTTAACAGCAACAGACTGTTAAAGCTCATGCTGCAGTATCTCAATCTAATCAGTCTGACATTAACTCCAAAACCTTCACTTTTTCCCCTTTTTTGAGTTCATTCAAAACACCCCAGCAGTGGCGTGTTTTGGGTCATAGTCCTGCATAACCCAAGTGTTTTACCACCACCATGTTCGTATGTGAATATTTTTTATTGAATTTGCTGCAAAATAAATACACTACAATACAACCAGAGCCAACCTCAAATCTACACATCTATAAGAAATGAACAGAAGAAAAAAAAACCTTCTCTTAGTTGACTTTATGCAGAATTGTCTGGAAGTCTCTCGATATGGTACAAGAATGGTTGCCATATCTTGTAAAAAGTGTTGGCAGAACGCTGTACAACATGTCTCTGTTGTTCAGCCTTGAGATGTTGAGAGCAAATCTTCCATCAATTGTTTATGGGAAGGGGGGGTGGGTTTCCACAATAGAAGCCTGCGTCGACAGGCCATCAGTGTGGAGAAGGCCACAGCTGAAGGTTGCCAGGTGGATACTGCAAAATAAGAGGAACAATGCCAAATATTGCTGTGGGTTTGGGGGAATGTTAATATTCCACGATTCAGACAGTGTTAAAGACTGTCCTCCAGAACATGTGTCCAAGTGTGCCCTTCTTGCTCTTGCATCATGACCCTCTACTGACCCTGGAAACAACTTTGCAAGTTTGCTGTTTGACAAATGGAGCAACCTTGAATTGTACTAAGCCATGTCTAATACATGTTGATGATGTATGGATAAGTCTGCCACTGCGACTCAGTTATTTGTAATCCCATCTGCCTCTGTTCCCTCCATCCATGTTAGATGGAAGTATGCAACAGATGGAACAAGAGCTACACTTGTGGGTCAAGTCAAGTTTATTTGTTTATTTGTACAGCACATTTCAGCAGCAAAGCAGTTCAAAGTGCTTCACATCAATCAAGTATACAGCAAATCATCAAGCAAATACACATGAAAATTATCAAAATTATTGTGCAAATATCAATGGATCAGAATCATTAGGATCATCAGGCAAATATAGTTCAGTGTTCTACTTACTACTAATCAAAGGCAGCTCTAAACTGGTGGGTTTTTAGCCTTGATTTAAAGGAACTCAGTGTTTCGGCTGTTTTGCAGTTTTCTGGAAGTTTGGTCCAGATTTGTGGTCCATAAAAACTGAATGCTGCTCCTCCATGTTTGGTTCTGGTTCTGGGGATGCAGAGTAAATAGAACCAGGAGACCTGAGTGGTCTGGAAGGTTGATACAGTGACAATGGGTCTTTCATGTATTTTGGCACTAAGCCGCTCAGTGATTTATAAACTAACAGAAGCATTTTAAAGTCTATTCTCTGAGCTCCAGGGAGCCAGTGGAAGGACTTTAGAACTGGGGTGATGTGCTCTATCTTCCTGGTCTTAGTGAGAACACGAGCAGCAGCGTTTTGGATCAGCTGCAGCTGTCTGGTTGACTTTTTAGGCAGACCTGTTAAGACACTGTTGCAGTAATCAATGCGACTAAAGATAGATGCATGGAAGAGTTTATCTAGATCTTGTTGAGACATTAGTCCTTTGATCCTGGAAATGTTCCTCAGGTGATAGAAGGCTGACTTTGTAACTGTCTTTATGTGCCTCTAAAGGTTCAGGTCTGAGTCCATCACTACACCCAGATTTTGGGCCTGATCACTAGTTTCTAGCTGTAATAACTGAAGCTGCTCGCTGACTCTAGATCATTCCTCTTTAGGTCCAAAGATAATAACTTCAGTTTAATTCTGTTCAGCTGGAGAAAGTTTTGGCACCTCCACACATTGATTTGTTCTAAGCATTTGTTCAGTGCTTGCATGGGTTTGGAGTTACCTGGTGACATTGTGATATAGAGCTGTGTATCATCTACGTAGTTGTGGTAACTAATCTTATTACTTGTTATAATCTGAGCTAGTGGGAGCGTGTAGATATTAAATAGGAGGGGTCTCAGGATTGAACCTTGGGGTACTCCACATGTGACTTCTGTCCACTCTGATGAGAAGTTGCCTATTGACACAAAGAAATCCCAGTTCTTTAGGTAGGATTCGAACCAACTTAGTACTGTACCAGAGAGTCCAACCCAGCTCTCCAGTCGCTTCAATAATATATCCTGGTCAACTGTGCCAAATGCTGCGCTGAGGTCCAACAGAACCAACACTGTGGTTCTTCCAGAAGGTTCCATTTTTGTTTTGTTTTGTTCACAAATTCTTTTTCAAAAGTTTTGGCCTTGGAATTCTCCCAGTGTGCAGTTTTTGCCCAATCATTTCTCATGATTGAAATATGAACCATGACCTTCTTGTATTTACTCTGATCATCTCTGATATTAAAATGAGTTAAATCTGAAACATATAGAGCGACTACGGTAAATGGCATGCACGTTACCAAGTCTGAGGACTCCAGAGCGCTTTCGTGGTGGTGGCACGCTATATTGTAGCCACAGCTGCCCTGCAGACTGACACAAGCGAGGCTGCTAGTTGATCGGCGTCACTGGGCCCAAGAACACAACTGCAAAGTGAGACAGACAGAACAGGGCTTCGACCCGGCAGCCCACTGGACGAACCCCTAACTTCTGAGCCACTCCTGCAGTGTTGTGGCAGAAAGTCACAATGGAATAAGTCTTTGAAGGAGCACATCCTTTTCACAGCACTGTATGTACATATGTATGTATGTAGGTACATCTAAATAAAACGAAAACAAACAATGGTTGGACCAGAATTCCTGGAGAGCTGGGAACAGTGGTCCAAACAACAAACTGAGGATGAGAAGAGGCTCTGTTCCTGGTTCCACTTCTGCATTTTATCAGCCGGGCTAAAAATGTTCAGCTGCATGAGGTCTGAGCGCTGTTATGTAGTTGGATTAAAACAGGAAGCACTGTAGATTAGTTTTCTGTCTCGACGTGTTTGAGTGTCTAACCATGTAAAAAAATAATAATAATAAATTTTTTTTTTTTTTTTTTTTTTTTTAGTCGAAACCAGGGAGAAAGGTGGTTTACGGCTGCAGTGAGCTCTTCAACGCAGCTCAGTTCATGAAACAGGTCAGAACACACACCTCTCCTGTTGCATACCTTCTCTCAACAGCATTTTTATTGTCGCCCCCAGCTGACCAAGTCCTCCTTCTTCTTCTCAGCTCTCCCAACTCGGACAGAAGTGACCTGTGCACCAATAAAATACAAATCCGCCTGTTTCCTAGCTAATCTGTTTTATATCAACTCTCTTCTGTAAATGGACTGAATATTTCTGTACCATCCACTTACGCCTAATAAATCTAAACAGTCTGAAGTCACTGCTGCTTCCAAGTCATTTATTAGAGCTGGTAGGTTGTCGCCAGTTTTTTTCTGAGCAGCAGCAAACAGGAGGCCAGCATGAGTGAGAGTTCTGGTGGTGTCCTCTGTTGTGGGTGTGTTTACATAAATCATTTCATGTGGCCAACTTGATGGGTGTAAAAGGTAAGAAATAATGCTTTGTTATGTAGGAAAGATTTTTGGTCTTATTCCTTCATCCATCCAGCAGATTTCTCGGAATTACACTTTCTTTTAGGGAGACGTGCAGGATAGCTAATTTGTTTTCTCAAACCTAACATCCATCCTTATTGCCTATGAATGTTGATAAGGTACAGATGTGAATGAACACTATTACTGAGGATAGACTGATCCAGATAAGGGTCTCAGAGCACTTCTAAACCAAATAAGCTTCAGTTTCTGTCTGAGTGCAGTTCTTCTTAAGCCACTGAAGATCCACCCACTGTTCTGATCCCTCAGTTCTAATCCGTGTCTGTTAAAAAAAAAAAAAAAAAAAAAAAAAAAACTAAAAATATTTCAGTTTAAGTGAAAAAAGATAAAGATTGTGGAGTTTAGAAGAAGCAGGAATTCAAGTGTCTCCATCATAGAAGTGAAGGTGGTGCTGTATAAAAACCTCTGTTCACCTGAGGGACACAACAGTTGAGCTTTAGGGACGGCGGAGGCTGTATTTCAGGGGTTCTTTACTGTTTGCAACAGGAAGCGCCAGATTTTTTTAGAAGTTTATTGTGGTGAGAGCAATCTTGTTCTGCTGTCATTGTCTGAGATAGCAGCTTCAGAGCCAGGGGTATCTGCTTCAGAAACCCAACAAGACCTTGCTCCTTCCTCCTAAATAGTGGACACTTGATTGTAGCTCTCTGATACTGATCTTTATCATGCTTTCAGGGCAACTTTTTATTCCCAATAACATATCATGGGTTTTGAAGCATCACTAATAAGCAATTAATGGTGTTTAATAAGGCTCAGGTTCAGTGATTATCTTCAATTTGCCAAAGCTTTACAGTTTCCCATTTAGGGCTTTTCCTGCATAATCATAAAATAACCCAGTAAACTTCTGGTCACAATTTTTTTTTTTTTTTTTTTTTGTTCCTTGTAATTTCAGTGTTTAATATATTTATTGAAAAGTTTACATTACAGAAGTACAAACATACATAAATTACCCATGAAAAAAGAAGAGTAGTGAATTATCACTACTCTTATAATTTTTCTAACAAACAAAAGTTATTTATAAAAAAAAAAAAAAAAAAAACACTCCTTAAAATGAACAAACCCAGTCCTTACTAGATCGACCAGTATATCGTATATTTTGTAATTTCAGATAAAAACTGGCAATTAGGAGCAAAATGCTCCCTCTTTGTTCCTAATTGCACTGCCTTTCTTAGATCTTAACGTATTTTATTCCAGTGCTAAATGTAATTTAATGTTCTAGACATTAAAGGGTAGCACCAACAGCTTTCTTTGCCTTTTAATTTAAGCTCTTTGCTGAATGTTTGGTTAGAGAGCAGAATTCATGGTTACTGAGCCATGAGTTCTATCCAGGTCCTAAAGCAATCCATCCAAACTATCACACTACCACCACCATGTAGGTAACGTTGTTTTTCTGAAATGCTGTGCGAGTTTTACACCAGATGTGATGGAATACACACATTTGAAGAAGTTCCACTTTCGTCTTATTCAGTCCACAGAAAAATTTCCCAAAAGTCTAATGGATCATGAAGACTTTTTTTTTTTTTTTTGTTTAAGCCTAATTGTGAGACAGGCCTTTGTGGGGGGGGGGGGTTGGGTCAGCAATGGATCTGGCTTTGGAACTCTTCCATCTTTTCTGTTTTTTCCCACTCTTTGCTTATTGTTGAATCACAAACTCTGACCTTAACTGAGGCAGTGAGGCCTGCAGCTTCAGACGTTGTTCTGGGTTCTTCTCTGACACCGTCAATAAGCTCTTGGAGTAATTTTGTCAGACTGACTACTGTTGTGAAGGTTTTCTCCATCTGTAGATAATGGTTCTGTGGAGTCCCAAAGCCTTAGAAATGGCTTAGTGACCCTTTCAAGACTGATAGATGTCAGTGACTTTTGTTTTCCATCTGTTCTTCCATTGCTTTGAGCTTTAGGTTATGTCATGACGTGCTGGTTTTTGAGATCTCACAGCCAACTTCATGTTGTCAGGCAAGTTCTATTGAAGGCAGTAATCAGACCTGGTTGTAGCTAGTGAAAATGTCGTTAATCGGTTAATTCATGTACTCAACACGAAGTCTTGCATTTCCTATAAAACAAGAAGTGAAGCAGCAAACCTTACAGGTACACCATTTATTACTTATATTAGACATTTTATGTACATTACAACTGCTGTATTCTGCTCTGTGGTACAGTTCTGAAAAACGGCTGTTCAGTTTATAAAAAAAAAAAAAGATCTAAACTGCATTGTTTTTATGGGAAGACTACAAAAAAATACTTTATTGGATTAACCATACTTCAGAAAAACAGAGTTAAAAAGTTTATCTTAGTTATTTTTAAAATGAAAGCCTTTATTTGGACTTGTGATCAATCAGAAGCCACTCAGGTTCACAAACAAAAAAATCAAACTAAAACTGTGCATCAGATCAAAGCACAACGACGAAGTCACACCCTAAAAGATGTCAGCTTCCCACATCTACTCAAAGATCACTTTCTTTATAGGTCTCCAACTGGGCTGCAGACTCTAGATCTGTGTGTGAGGTCAACAACATCTGCAGCAACAAACAGGAGCTGAACACTGACAGGTGACGTGAAGAAGAGTCTGTTCATCCTGAAGGCTGCATGGAGCACAGCTGGGTTCACATCCACTTGCTCTGATTCTCCATCAACTGGGTCACAAAAACATCTCATCACAAGGAAAAAAATACTTTTAAGCTGTCATGTAAAAGGTAAAGATTAGTAATCATCAATGGTTTAGCAAAAATGATTATCATTTTCAATGTAAAAAGACAGAAGGAAGAAATGTAACTTCTTTGTTATTTTCCAGGTGTGCTGTTCAGAGAGAGAATCTGGATTTTGTGGCCAATTTCTAATGTTTGCTTCTTGTAAAGCTTTGACTTGTCAACACTCATTTTAGCTGATTGTGATTTTCTGAACTATAATTTAAGAATAGCAGACATTACTTCTAGCTCTGCTACTGTAAGCCCTCTGGTTTTTTTCTATGAGGAGCAGAGGTGGCATCCCACCAGTGTGTGACAGCAGCGTAACGTGCTGCCTACCTGTTCTAAGGACCTGCTAGTTCTTCGCATACCTGATTTAAAATACATTTTGGTTTTTTTGGTTTTTAAACTGTCCAGCCGCACAGTTTCTTTCACCTTCCTCAGAGTCTGAACCCTTTCCTCCATGTGACGTAAGCTCTTTAAATCTGTGGCAGTGAAGTTCGAGTCACTGTGCAATGGTTAATCTGTGAATACTGGGATGGCAAACAGGACAGCTCCTCAGCTCCAGTAACAATATTTCTATAAAAAAGATTATAAAAACTAGACTTTTCTTTCACACAAACAAAAATACTCAGCTTTAGATGAGGGGCTCTGCTTGGCCTGAACAGCCTGAGAAGAAAGTTTTCTATTTCTGATCAGCTCTACCCTCGTCACATTTACGCAATATCAGACATTTGACCAAACTGATTGCTCAGCAAGTTTTTCAACACAAACTCAGTTGTGTTGATTTTCTCATTTCTTAATTTAAATTTCCTTAAAACTGTACAGCTGCTAAAACATTTTCCTGGCAACATCAGCACATTTAAATATTTTTTAAAAAAGGAGAGAAACCAGAGATCAAAAATATTCAGTTTAGTCCAGACTATCTCTGTAGGTTTAAAGGAAAAATCCACCCACCATCAGGTTCCCAGGCTGAGCTTCGAAAATTAATCTGAAAAATGATTGCTCAAGCATTTAGAAATGAATGTTAACAAAAAGGTTTTATTTGTTGCTGCTAGTTCAGATTATGTAGCGCTTATGCTTCCTTAGTGTCCTAATAGATGTTAGCCGCCCTTGCTGGGTCCACTCTACGCGCTGCTGCTGCACTTTTTCTTTTCAGTGTTTCCCACTGTGAAGGCAAATGTTCAGACATGGATCTGAGCTACCATTACTAACAAAAGACCAAACAGGATATTTAGCATTTTGTCCTCAAAGATAAGCTTCCTTCATCTGGACTTCTAACAGCAGAAACCACAAACCAGCAGCAACACAACACAATCTGTCAGTTCTGGGTTGTGCTTTTCTGCCGTCCACACACAACAGGAAGCTGTACATGAACTTGAAGTGTTTCATGAAGATGATGTTAGAAAAGGTAATACAGAAGGTGAACATCTGCTTTTTTTAAAGTGAGGTTCTGTTGAGTGTAGTCAATATCTTCCCTGCAGTGGAGAACTTTCTTAAGTTGCTTTCCTGTTCTGCAGATTATGTTGCTTTGTAGCAACATGTCTTACATTTGTTTCTGTAATTACATGAAGAAATGAACGGCACTGTGCGAAACACATCAGGCCCTGTCATGTCCATCAAGCATGTGTGTTACTTCTGATGCTCACTCGTTTTGTATAGTGTGTGCTGGGATGAGGGGTGTAGAAATCCCAGTGTTGTACTGAGTCAGGACAGGGTATATTACTTTTCCTGTGACACCGTCATCTTGTTCTTTATTTTTTAAGAATAGCTTGGCTAGGGACTAAAGCTTAATGCTGTGAAATTTGATCCAATATGGTCAAAAATGTATTAGCTTTTTAGCTTAATCAGAAACCGCGTAGGTGAGCTGTTCTCCCATGCAGACAAAGTGTCTGCATAGTGTTGCACGGGATTAAGTCATGTTATTATTGAGTTATTGCTGCAAGAATTCGGTAAGTGAATTCTTGCAGCAGTGTGTGTCTTACATGATGTGGAATTTTGCTTTTAAACAACAGTTTGAGGGGGGAATTAACATTTTCGCTTTGATGAAAACCAGAATTTGATTTCTGGCTCACCACCAGTCAGAGCATGTGAGCACTATTTTATAAACCTTCCAACCATAGTCACATTGACTGGTGCGATAGAATTAACTATTCTATTCCAGAGGTGCTTAGAACTAGGGATGCACAATATATCAGCATCAACTGATATTAGCCAGTGTTGAGGCTGATAAGTAAAACTTGCCTGATATTAACAACGATGTTATTTTCATCTTCTTGCCATTTGTGTTTCTGGAGGAGGAGGTTGGTTATGTGGCTGATAGTGATGCAGCACAGGATTATGAGTTTAACTAAAGCAGAAAACCAATGTCATAATGGCGGTGTGGTTGCTTGTACACAGTGTCAAAAAGTGCAGGTAAATTTTATACGTACACACACACACACTGCCATAACAGCAGTATTAATATCGATACTGGCCCAGATTTTCACATTGGTGCATCCCTACTCTCCACAGAACCCCACTTCAAACCTTCAGACCTGTTTGGCCCTGATGTTATTCCAATCAGACATGGTTCCTCAGGCTATTGAGGAACCACCAATTTCCCTATTCGCTAAGCACACAGCTTGGTGAACCCTGGCATTTGATGAGTGTTGACTGAACATGTGTGCGCCCTTCAGCAAGAATGAAGGAGAGACTTGCACATGTGATTCTTCAGTGTATGTAACTGCGCTAAAACCTGGCAGCAGTTAACTAAGCTACACTGCAGAAGGGCCTGGAAGCTGCATCATTTTGAAAAGCACCAACTGTAACAATAATAGAGGACTTCTTGTGGATTTATCCTTCACTCAGAAATCATCATTTCAGACTTTATCTTTCCAACTGAAACTAATTTGTCATTACAAACTTAAAAGGACCAAAAAGGTCAGTTTGACTACGGAACTGTAGCTGCAGCCACTTGTATTGTAACAGTAACAATTTAAACATTTAAGGTATCCATCCTTAACACTGGAAAACAAACATACTGCTCACTGTTAGACATTTTAAACTACATTTACTGACTACCTTCCTGTGACTGAATGTTTTAAAAGCAAACATTAAAAACACAACACCTAAAAATCCCATAATTCCATGAGCAATGTTTGACATGGCACAAATGAAGAATTGACAGTGAGCCAGAAAAATGAGCCAAAGAGTTAATCAGGATGAATGGAATCTCACTGACCACAGAGAGGAGACATTCCTACAAACAGAGCTGCTTTTTGGGGGATTTTTCCTTTAACTTTCCTACATCTGGATGTGGAGATTGCACTAGAGATAAATATGACGAGGAAGACAGGCAAACTGCGGTCAGTAAGCTGGACGGAGTCACAGCGAGGGAGCTGTTGGGCCTGCTCAATCAAAGGAGACTACGCAGCCCAACTGTGTCATCGTCTGTGTGTGTCTGGGATGCCTCAGTCTTCTTTGCAGCTCCCTTCATGTGGATGTGTACTCAGCGTTCAGAAGGCTGAACAGACCTGAATCATGGCTGTCTCCCCAGACTGGCCTTACTCTGACCCTGCGGACTGCTCCTGTTCTCTTCTACTACTCATCTACACATAGACCCTGGCAAGGGCGTCGGCTCCAGCAGAGGCAATGTAGGCCTTGGACGGATGGAAGGTTACATCATAGATGGCCTCTTCACTCTTTTTACGGTGAGCTGTGATCTCCTGTACGCACGTTTTACTGTCCAGGTTCCAGAGTCGGAGAGAGCAGTCATGACCTGAGACGAAGAAAAGAAAAAATATTAGTATATTGATACCGAGACTGGTATATAAACCATCACCTCACTCTACAGGTTTCTAGTTCCTTTAGTTGTAGCACCCAAATTTTGCTGCAGCGTTTCAGTTGGGCATACAGACAGATCTGATGCCTCCCTGGTAAAGAGCCTAGAATTAAATATGTCTTTTGTTTCAAAAGCATAATCTCATTCTGGAAAAAAAGGAGAAAAATTCAACTTTTAATTTAAGTACAGCTCATACCCGCTGTAAAGTATGGCAGAGGATCTGTGATGCTGTGGATGTGTTCATCTCCCAAAAGGACCTAGGGACCAACTCGGTTTCAGTTCAGTTGATTTATATGCAGCAAATGTCGTCCTGAGGCACTTTACAAACAAGTCATTACAATTCAATCACAAAAACATTCCAACTGATCCTAGTTATCAGTTAGTTCATCATTAAGCTTAGTCATAGTAGTTTAAAGAGTTTCACAGCTTTTACTACTCTATAGATAAATATAGTTGAGCATCATCAGCATAACGGTGGAAAATATATCCTATGCTGCCTGATGACTTTAGCAGTTGGAATATATATATATATATATATATATATATATATATATATATATATATATATATATATATATATATATCCTGTTGTACTCCAAAAGCAACCCTGGAGTGTGAAGCAGATTTCTTGCTGCTCCTTTGATCCCTACAACATGTCCAAGTCTTTCAAAGAGAATATTGTGATGGACTGGATCAAGACCAGAATAGACACAAGTTCATTATCTGAGGCCATTAGTCATTAGTGACTTTCGCCATTGCTGTTTCAGTGCTATGATAAGCTATGAGTGGCTGTTTAGGTTTACGTAATTCCAAGAATTTTAAAAGTTGGAAAATTTCTATAGGAATATGTTTGAATTTTTGTGGGGAAAATGTAAATGAACCTTACAACATGGCCTTCAACAAGGATTTTAAACATAGTTGGGGAAAAAACAGATATTTTAACATAAGACAACCAAATTTCATGCAGGTAGACTTGACTATATCTAAGTTATTCCTCAGTCATGTCCACAGATGATTTCTAGAACCCTGGACCACTGAAACATTTGAATCTGTGGATAACACAAAGTTAAGGACATTTTGATATTATCAGCTAAATGTACTGAATGTATGATATTAATGCACAGCTTGCAAATATTACTTTAATCTCTACCTATTATAAAACAAGGTTTTTACATTTCTGCTTAAATACGATAGAATTTGTTCAAAAATACCTAATGTACTGCTAATTTCCATAAATTCAAACTGATTCACATAATTTCACTGGAGAATTCGTCCACAATTCATCAACTTAACTTGCCTTGCCTTTACTTGGAAGTGTAATCCAGGGTTCAGCACCTGTACCTGGTTATCAAACAGCTTTCCTTATGTTACCCTGTAGTGTCAATGAGGACTCACAGATTTGTTGTTTGTTTGTTTTTTTGGTTGGAAAGCCACCATTAAAACCTACAAAAGAGGATGAGGACCACTGGGAAAAAAACATTTCTGAGAAAAAAAATTCAGAATTCTGACTTTAATGCAGAAGCACTTGGAAGCAGCTAGCTTTCTTGACAGAGATGTGAGTTGTGCAGGAAGAGAACTAACCTTCTGGAGGAACATGTCTGAGGTAAAAAAAAAATAAAAAAAAAAAGTTAAAAGTTAAAAAAGTTAAAGTTTTGAGATTAAAGTCAGAATTCTTTTCTTTCAGGGGCCCTTATCCTCTTCAGCTGTAAAAACCTGCTGAATTGGTGGATTCTTAAATCTACAGCTTTCATGGCGTAACTCTTGAAAATTGACATGATTTAGCTGAACTGGAAAAAACAGTCAACAATTAACAGGCCTTCCATGTCTCAAGTTGTTTTGTTTACATGCAGTACCTGGTAAACTGTTTAAATGACATTAAAACCTAGATTGGAATGAACTTCTTCCATTTAAATGAAAATAAGACAGAAATAATTATTTTTGGGAAAACTGACTTGCAGCAGTGGTGTTGGTCCTTTGAGTTCTTTCAACTGAACTGCTGTCAGGAATCTTCTAGTAGAAGTAGTTTTTTTTTTGATCTTGCATTTTTATTTTATTTTAATTGCTCAAACATACTAGTACGCAGATATAGTTCCTTACATCCTCCAAATGGTAATCTGAAAAACCAGGTGGATATGGTACACACAAAAAAAGCAACACCCCCCCCATAAAAACAAAAAAAACAAAAATTGAGACACTAAAGATGCACATACATATATAACAGCATATAAATATGCAAGAAGAGGGTTTACATCTGTCCTGGACACACACACAGAAACCCTGCTGGTTCTCCAATAATAATATAAAATAAAAAAATATGTATAACTGCATATATATATATATATATATATATATATATATATATATATATATATATATATATATATATATATATATATATATATATATATAACTCTTAAAACTTAATGCAAAAATAAAGCAGTCATAGGGCTCCACCTTCTCAAGCATGGTTCCTTTTGCAATCTCAGTGAGTAGGTGCTTTGTTCCATCTCATAGATTTCTCTTACTTTCTAAACCCAGGCTTCATATGTGGGAGGATCTGATTCAAGCCACTTAATAGTGATGCACTTAGCAGATGCAGCCAGCAGTATATGAAACAGATATCTTTTGACATTTCCAACAAAGTCATCAGGAATGGCTCCAAGGACGGCAAACTTGGATCTTCGGGGATACTTTGGTGGAAAATTTTGCATAGAGCTGCAAAAATCTTATCCCAGCACATTCATATGTTCTGGTATATATATGGAACGTGGATCTGGATGAATATGATTCATGATTCGGGAACTGTACATGTGATCTACAGTTCCCGCCAACAAATGTCTGAGCATGCAGGAGTCATTTTTGCCACCATTTCTGATGTCCTGAAGAAACGTGCAATGACTTTCCATTTGAACTCTGTAGAAGTAGTTTTTGATAAAGGTTTTACATTTGATAAACAGGTCAATGCAGTAGTCCAGTCTAGCTTTTATCATTTAAATTAAATAGCAAAATTGAACCTTAGCCTTGAAAGGGTGATACATGCTCCTATTACTAAACTAGACTGGGTTGGACAACTCTCCTGTTCGTCACCTGCAGCTTGTTCAAAATCCTGCAGCCCGTCTGCTTAGGAAGGAACAAGTGACGTGAGCACGGTTTTTTCCTTAAACAAAATTTGTGTTTGTGGTCAGTAGCATCCCAGCATGATACTGGGCTCCTTCAGAATCTAGACTGGAGAGCTTGTGCAAGGAGGAATGGTCAGAGGTCCCTCTCTCCAACCTCATGAGATGTTAGAGGAGAAGGTTAAGAGCTAACTAAGAGTTAATAAATAAATCTGACATATTCTCATTATTGTGACATTTATCAAATATAAATAATTTTGCTAATTCTGACCTAAAACAAGAGAAGTTTGCTTTGATTTAACTTCAGACAGTGAGAAAACAAGGTGGATGTGCCTTTTTGTTCAGTGTATGCAAACGTCTGGTTTCAACTGTATGTATGCAGCAATCAGCTGACCAAGCACCTAATGGCTGCTTACCAATGGTATCGGTTAGTGCAGAACTGCTCTGTATGTTTGTGTTCCATGTAGTTGCTGCACTGCTCAAGGTGCATAGCTTCCTGCACAGTTAGCAAAGTATAATGTGTTCAAGGCCAGCAAGTTGAGCAGTGGGGTGTTGGTGGTGAAAGTGTTATGGCAGGAGGATGATGAATTTCCAAACTTCTTGGCAACAGTAAACCATCTCAGATGTTTTTTGTTAACTCCTGGTAATGGAAAGTAGAGCCTATGGGATCTAGCTCCATGTTCAGAAAGGACCAAAGCAGGAAGAGGGTTTACATCTGACCTGGTCACACATACAGAAATCCTGTTTGTTCTCCAACTAGTAAAAAAAGGACACATTTAAAAAAAAAAAACATTTTCAACATCTGTAATTTCTCTGAAGTTTATGGAAATTTTAAGAGACTTACTGCCAGAAATCAGGTAGATGCCATTAGGATCTACAGCCAGACTGGTCACTGCATCTAGATGAGCCACCATGGCATGAATCGTTTTACCTGCAGAAAGGACAAACACTTTCAAATTTATCTATGGAGTCTTACAATACTTCCTCTCAAAAGTTTTAGCAATACTGATTTATTCTACAGATGCACCAATCAATTTTCTGAAGCTCATTTGGACTTTTTGACCAGCCAATACAGATGTTATCCGATTCTAACTTCTCTGAAAGAACTAGAATTAACAGCAAGTTAAAGTTTTTTTTTTAGCCTTCCTGCCATGAGCAGCCAGCCCCAGAGTCCTGGAAGCTGGAACTGATCCGTTTTGTGGGATTTTGCAGAATCTCTTTAACATAATAAAGAGCATAATGGACAACCCTGAGCATCCTCTTTACAAGACAATAATTCAACAACAGAGTGTCTTCAGTCAGAAGCTTCTATAGGTACAATGCGACACAGGCTGCTACAGGAAGGCCTTCCTGCCCACAGCCATAAGAAACTCTGACAGTGAGAGATACTATGTCGTCCAGTGTCTCTTTAGGATTGATCATCTACCTTTAATAGATTAGAATAGAATTAATGAGATAGAATAGATTAATCACCTATTTTCAAATCTGAGGTTCAATTGAATTTATTCAATCTATTATGTTGTTTATATTAGGAGCAGAAGTAGTCACTGTAAATCAGTGGTTTACTCTCTCTATTGTAACCACAACAAATAATTACTGCTTGATATTTTGAGCTGTCTTTAGCATATTACATTAGCGGTTAGCATATAGATAACTAAACTAGGACTGTACCTCACGGATTTCTGAAAGGCTGCCAACATTTTCAGATCCAGTGGGTTTCATGACAGACAGAGAACATGCTGAGCCGTCTTGTTATCTACTGAAGTCTCTCTCCTTGTTTAAAATTAGTAGTAGTTTTGTTTTCTTGTGATTTCATATTTTCATATCTGACTCATACTAATTATAGCTAACTTTTAGCCAGCTTCCTTCCTCACAAACATGCCAAAGGCATGATGTGCTTACAGACCTGAAAAACACTGTAGACTTTTGAGTTCCCGACCGGCCGTTTACCAGGCTAGAGAAGCTGAAAATCAGCCACATCCTGATTAATTGGTGGAGTTCTAGTTTACTCAAACAGAGGCCCCTCTGAAATCTAGAAACCCTCCGAAGCGCTTTCAGCTTGAATTATGTGCTGGCAGGTTGTTTCCTCTGCAGACCGAGCAGCACCACAGTTTTAACGTCCTCTAGTTGAAGACAAAGCCTCAGTTTGTCTTTCACCAACTTTCTAGAAACTGAAGATTCCAACATTTTCTTACTGATGGACAAAATAGGAACAACTGCAGACTGACCTGACTTGTTATCAAAGAATTTGATGTGCCGATCCTCGTGAGCGGTGATGGTGACCGGCAGCGTGGGATGACTCACCACTTTATTGATATGATTCAAACATGGGACGGCTGAGTGAGGGAGAAGAAAAAAGGTAAGTAAAGGTAAGATGTTTAAAGCGAAAGCCAAGGTCAGATATTGTTTAAGATGAGCAGCATGATCTCTGCTTGTGGTCTTACTGTTGTCTCCTTGACCCTTCAGCACCAGTGCAGTCTGGGAAGTCTCCAGATCGTATATGGCCACGTCTCCACTGTTAAAGGACACCACCATGTGGGCAGGGTCACAACCATTGAAATCCACAGATGTGGGGATTCCGTGCTCTGCGCCAAGGGATGAAAATAAGCTCTGCTTAGTTACTTCTTACTCTGTTTCCACCAAAATAATATAATCATAATTAAATGGGTATATTCTGGTTTAAACTGGTCAAACAGTAAAACCAGGGCTCTCATCTCACCATTGTTTGTGTTGAAAGTGCTGACGCAGGGTTCTTTCTCCACGGGATTCCATAGTTTCACTGTTCCGTCGGCGGAGCACGACAGGAGTCGGTTCTTGATGCCACTGTACGCCAGCCCCCACACGGCGTCCGTATGTCCCAACAATGAACCTGCCAGGACGCTGGAATCTGTCAACAGCAGCAGAGGATGACAGAGGAAGGGTCTTTGTTTTGTTACTATTTAATTTCAGATTTCACTGTAATGAACTGTTTCTTCAGGGACCCTTTTCAGAAAAAGCTTAATCTGTGAGAGAAGTGTACTCAACTTTTAGTTTGTTTAAACCAACTGAACCCAAGTGGAGTTTTTCCTCTCCACTGTCACTACATGCATGCTCGGTAAAGTCAACGACAAAACACAAGCGATCGTCTACTGTCGCCCCCTGCTGGCCCAGGAGAAGTGAATGCTGCAAGTCGATGACTCAATGCTCTGTGGGTTTCCTTAGATAGGAACTTTTTAAACTAATTTGAATAATAAACTGAGCTTAAGAAACTATCTGGTAATTGTCTGGTAATCAGTTGGAATGTTTGTATGATTGAATTGAAATTGCTTTTTTTTTTTTGTAAAGTGCCACAAGCCATTTGTTGTGAAATGGCTATATAGAAATAAACTGAACTGAATTGAATTCAAGCAATGAATCAGTATGTGTCTGTAGAAAACAACCTACATAAGTGTTGATTTAAACTGGAACCTGGGCCTCTGTGACAAGCACTTGTTCCCACAGACACAATTTGTTCTAATTTTTCTGATGAAATCTGTAAAAGATGTCATATCCCAGAACATACAGAGCTGCAGGTTGTTACTGATGTTTTTCATCCCAGATTGCATTTCCCTATTTAAAGACTCAGAAAGTAGCTTGTTGATTATCATTATGTGTTGATGGAAACAATACGAATTGAAAACAATTTTTTGAGATGACTGAATGTGCTACTAAAATTTGCATCTTCATCCTTCTTTCTGCAGACATGTCTGTGAGTTTTTATTGTACATTCCGCATAAATCCAGAGTTCATGATTTAGATGTTAAACAACAGAGAACAAGGAAGTTAATCAGAAATGATTCAGTGGCTAAAGTCAGTACCGTAAGTGTCATAGGGATCAACATTAGAACTGGGGATGTTCCACCACTGGATGCTCGAGTCAATGCCACCACTGAAACACTGTTCACCACTGGAGGTCATCGCCAACGACAGAACCTGGCCGCTGAAAGGAAAAGACAGAATCACTTTAACCAAAACTTTTGGTCTAATAGAGTTTTAATAAAAAGAAAAGTCAAACAGAAAAAAGTAGCTGGACCGTTATTTAATTAGAAACAAAAACATGAGCTGGGAAATAATTGGTTAAAAAAAAAAAAAAAAGTGGACCCTACAGTGAAAACAGAAAGAGTAAAGCCTGTATTTAAACCCCAGGTTTCTGTACTGTACAAAATAACTTTTTTTTTTTTTTTTTTTTTTTTTTACTTTTAACTGGATATATATCCAGTATGATTAACCTTAAGAAACCTCAGGATTTTTTTTACGAACATTTTTCCTGTGTCCATAATTTTGGACTAAGAAGCAGGGCTGTAAGACAGAAACCAGAAAACTTCAATGCCCGGCTAAAACCACCCCAAACCTCAGAGAACGTGTTATGATTTGATAAAACAAATCTTTAACTTTTAGACATATTTCCAAGACTAAAACTCTGGCATAAATACGGAAATAACATCATATCCCCTGTAAAACACTGTGGTGGCAGCATCATGATTTGGGATTTTTTCAGGTTTCTGAAATAAGCAGAATTATTTTAATTTTGAATATAAAAGTTCACTGTGAATTTATTGCAGATATTTCTACCGAGGTGTGGATGGAAAGCTGGATGTATACTGCTACAAAACGTTTAGACAATAGGACAAGGAATAAAGTCAGTAACATGATTTCTCTATACATTTTTTTTTCTTTCTCCATCTCAATCCAACCCTGGAAAACTAATTCCATACTCATCAAGATTTTTGAAGACTGTGTCTGAACTCTGTTTTATTCAGCTGGAACTTTTGAAAAAGGTGGAAGGACCCCTCCTTGGGCTGCCACCTTACTCAGGTGGAGGGGTTTGAGTGTCCCAATGATCCTTGGAGCTATGTTGTCAGGGGCTCTATGCCCCTTGTAGGGTCACCCAAGGCAAACAGGTCCTAGGTGAGGGATCAGACAAAGTGCAGCCTAAAGACCCCTTATGATGAGTGCAAACTTAGGAATCAGTGTTCCCTTGCCCAGACGTGGATCACCGGAGCCCCACTGTGGAGCCAAGCCTGGAGGTGGGGCATGCTGCCAAGCACCTGGTGGCTGGGCTTTCATCCATGGAGCCCAGCCGGGGCCAGCCCGAAGAGGAAACATGGGTCCCCCTTCCCATGGACTGTGGGAGGGGCCAAAGGGGTCGGGTGCAATGTGGTATGGGTGGCGGCTGAAGGCGGGGACCTTGGTGGTCTGATCCTTGGCTGCAGAAGTTGGCTCTTGGGACGTCTAATGTCACCTCTCTGGTGGGGAAGGTTCCAGTTAGAAATAGTCGAACTCACCTCGACACACAGCTCTAGGTCTGGATCTCCCTGGTGAGAGGCACTGAGTGGGAGTGGGCATACTTGTTGCCCCCCATCTTGGCGCCTGTACGTTGGGGTTCACCCCAGTGAACCGAGAGGATAGCCTCCCTCCGCCTACGTGTGGGAAGACGGGTTCTGACTGTTTGTGCTTATGTACCAAGCGGCAATTCAGATTACCTACCCTTTTTGGAGAGTGCCCCTCCAGGGGACGGTCTTGTTCTGCTGGGTGACTTCAACGCTCACGTGGGCAACGACAGTGAGATCTGGAAGGGTGTGGTTAGGAGGAATGGCCCTCCTGGTCTGAACCCGAGCGATGTTTTATCACTGGACTTCTGCGCGTGTCATGGCTTGTCCATAACGAACACCATGTTCAAGGATAAGGGTGTCCATATGTGCTCTTGGCACCAGGACGCCCTAGGCTGCAGTTCAATAATCAAACTGGGAGAGCCCAGACATCCTGCGGAGGAAACTCATTTCGGCCACTTATATCCATGATCTCGTTCTTTTGGTCATGACCCAAAGCTCATGATCGTAGATGAAGGTAGGAATATAGTTGGAGCTGCATGTCTTGGAAACTTGGGTGTCTTGGACACTTGGGTGAAGAGGGGAGTGGAGCTTTCCACTGACCACTACCTGGTGGTGAGTTGGCTCCGATGGTGGGGGAGGATGCCAGTCAGACCTGGCAGACCCAAATGTATTCTAAGGGTGCATGGAAACACCTGGCAGAGTCTCCCGTGAGACGGAGCTTCAACTCCCACCTCCGGGAGAGCTTTGAGGGTGGGGGACATTGAATCCGAGTGGGCCATGTTCTGTGCCTCCATTGCTGAGGTGGCTTACTGGAATTGTGGTCGCAAGGTTGTCGGTAACTGTCGCGGTGGCAACCCTCAAACCTGCTGGTGGACACCAGCGGTGAGGGATGCTATCAGGCTGAAGGAGTAGTCCTATCAAGTCTTTTTGGCCTGTGGGACTCTGGAAGCAGCTGATGGGTACCGGCAGACAAGTGGCATGTGGCTCGGGTGGTTGATGAGGCAAAAACTTGGGCGTGGGAGGCCTTGGAAAACGACTTCCATATGGCTTCGAGGCAATTCCGCCGTCCTGCGTCTTGGGGTGGGAGGGGGTGTGGTGCACCACCAACACTGTTTATAGTGGCAGTGGTGTGCTGTTGACCTCAACTCAGGACGTCACAACTCTCACTGGAGCAGTTCGCAGCAGTGTGTGAAGAGGCCGGGATGAAGATCAGTGCCTCCAAATCCGAGGCTGGAGGAGTTTAAGTATCTCGGGGTCTTGTTCACAAATGAGGGAAAAATGGAGCGGGAGATCAATAGACGGATTGGTGCTGTGTCAGCAGTGATACCAGTACTGTACCAGTCTGTTGTGGTGAAGAGAGAGCTGAGTCAAAAAGCAAAGTCCTCAATTTACCGGTCGATCTGCCTACCTTCATCTATGATCATGAGCTTTGGGTCGTGATCAAAAGAACGAGATGGATATAAGCGGCCGAAATGAGTTTCCTCCGCAGGATGTCTGGGCTCTCCCTTAGAGATAAGGTGATAAGCTTGGTCATCCGAGAGCAACTCAGAGTAGAGGTGCTCCTTCTCCACGTTGAGAGGAGCCAGTTGAGGTGGCTCGGGATTAGGATGCCTCCCTGGTGAGGTGTTCTGGGCATGTCCCACCAGGTGGAGACCCAGAGGAAGACCCAGGACACACTGGAAGGACTATGTTTTTTGGCTAGCCTGGGAATGCCTTAGGATTCCCCTAAAAGAACTGGCCCAAGTGGCTGGGGAGAGTAAAGTCTGGATTTCCCTCTTGGGCTGCTGCCCCGCGACCCGACCTCGGATAAGTGGTAGAAAATGGATGGATGGATGGACGGACGGACTTATAAATGAAGTGAAGTGGTTGTTTTGTAGGTCTGGATGTATACTTGGAGTCACTGTGTGATGAAAGATGAAATCCTCCAGACACCTGAATGGTTAGGGTAAAAACAGAGCAGAACTGTGGACAGGAATGTCCTCACAACCCCACAGATATAGAGAACTTTAAGGGGATTGCTGCCAAGATGAGGTGTGGCGGGTTCATACAGACTTCTCCCAAAGAAGATTGGCTGCTGAAGCTGAATCAAAACATGGTTTGGTTGGTTTAAAGGTGTTCATACTTCTGTAACCAGCTTACTACATATTTTCACTTATTTTTAAATGTTCCCTAACAGAGCAACTTGTTTTTGGACAGAGCTGTTTATGGGCTAACAGGGGCACCTGTTTTTAGACACACTATATGTGAACTTAGTCATAGAGCCTTTTTCATCCTATAAAGTTTTTGCAGTGACCTAGAAATCATTATGTAGTGGGACTTGAATTGAGTGTTAGTAATAATAACTCCACTTTTGGATGACGTGCTACAGTGCCCTCAAGCGGACTGGCATGTAATATAAACATAAAACAAAGGAGTAACAATCTCCCTCTCTTCTGAAAAGAAAAATAAACAATTAATGCTTGTTTAAGACTCATGGAAAAACAGCCATGAACAATTTCAATGTGATAGGAGTATGAAACAACTCAATTAAATTTGTTGAAGGTCTTTCATAAAGAGCCTAAGCCTGTGGATGCTCTCTTCTTTGTTAAACAGTTGGTCTTCTTCTTCAGACAATTTGAATCGGCCCTTTAACTGAACTGATTTCCAAGCAAAGCCTTTTCTCTGCAACAAACTTAGTTGACTTAAGTGCATCAAAAAGTGAGAACTTATTGGTGACACAGATTATTGGTAGAGATAAGCAGTGCTACCAGCATTGAGTTCAGATAACAGTGTGGAAAGAAAAATGGCATTATCAATCCCCTCAGACATAACTAGTGCTTCACCTGCAAGTGTGCTTCTGACAATTCCCTTAATTCTCTTTGACTGCCATGAAATGGGAGAGAACCGCCCATTGTCACTCATTAAAACAATGAGGTGCCCACCTTGAGTACCCCCATCTGAAAGATTTTCAAAAGATGAATGTAACCATCTTTAAGTTACTGTTTTCCCCAAGATGTTGAAAATACAGTTAAACTGACTTGTCCTTGATTTTACACACAACTCTGTTTGCTTCATTGATGGTCTGTACTGTAGCCTGTAGTCTGTACTAGATGCCAAATTACTACCATCAAACATGACATCAGGCCAGCTCTGTCTCGCCACCCACAGAAGCTGGCTTATCTTTGATCTGAGCTACTCTCTCTCCTCTTCAGTGAGGGGTGAAGCTGACTCTGCTGACCATGAGGGTGAGAGGTGTATTGGCTTTAGGTGCTGAATGTATGTCTTCTTGCCCTCAGTAACAAGGTACACACCCACATGGGAAAAACTACTGTGTGCTTCACGACCAACAACCTGAGGTGAGGTATGACTGACTCTTAAAACGTCAGTGACCTACCCCATATAAAATTGTCAACTTGATAAGCAAGTTCGTGCCCTCATCAAGCCAGTAGAAAACAGTAGGGTCAATCTTCGACATAATACCTCCTGCCTCAATCATGATATTTTCTTCCCCTGGTATACCAATACAGAGAGGCATCAGCTAAACCATACACACATTTTCTCAGTTTCCAAAGCATGTCTGTGCTATTGGCCTGTGGAGGAAGTTTGATGAAAATGTCTCTGGACAGTTCCATTCCTTGTAAGGCAGATTTAATGTCCATTGAGTGAAGTTCCCATTATTTTTGACACATAACTGCCACTAGAGCTATCAGTGACTCTGAGGCACAAGTTGGTGAGTCCATTTGTAGATCAGAAACTTGATGCTCCTCAAACCCTCATGCAACAAAAGCCTTGCTTTCGGTACTCATCCATTTTCAGTCTCTTTCAGGGTGCACACCCAACGAGTAGAGAAACACTTTTGTCCTTTGTCCTCAATTTCTTCAGACACTTGGTTCTGTTTCCAACTTTTTATTTCATTTTCCTTTACTTCATCAAATGACATGTCCTTATTCCTCCATAGGCTCAAGCAGCTCTGTTTCATGATATTTAAATTAATTTAAACTCTGATTATGGTTAGTATAAGTGCACAAATATAGGCTATATATATGTATCTCATATGCTTTACATTGTTTTAACTAGAGGTGTCCCAATACCTGTTTTTTCCAGACCGAGTATGAGTAGCTACTTCAGTTTAGGTACTCGCCGAGAGAGTACCGATACCAAATAATTTACAAGTGTCCTACTTATACTTCACGCAATAACTTTTGAAAACAAATTCATTTTATATAGAACCAGGTTGCTCTTCTTCTTGAGCCAGTCCCTTTGACTGGTTTAACAAATCAAATATAGCATGACATACAGATTGTTTAGTTTTCAAATGCTTTATCAAATAACTCGTTAAAAGACGCATTTTTCCTAGATCCATAGCCTAATCCAAAATTTGGGTAGGGCCAAAATTATCTGTTTGATGGTCCGGTCGGGCGGCGGGTTCTGTGATGCACTAAGAATAGAACAGAAATACTGAAAAACAGCAGCAAAGTAGTAGAGACAGGAAATCACAGAAAAACAGACACACAAAGATATAAAATATATTTAAAAAGAGAATAAAGAATAAAAATACTGTCAAGTACAGGCAAAATTTCAACATAAATACTGTCTACCTATAAAAGAATACTCCAGTCCAGAGGAATGTGCAACTGAGTTGGTTAATTAAACATGTACAAGATGTGCATGCCTCTGAGCATTAAAAATACAAGCTATTTACAGTTAGTTACAATAGAAAAATGGTAAAGTTGTTACAGATACTAGTATGGATATAAACACATTGATTTTGTTGGGCGCAATGATGGTTATAGAGTCCAACAGCTGGTGGAAGGAAGGATCTCCTGTAACATTCCTCAGTGCACCTAGGATGCAGCAGTCTGTCACTGAAGGAGCTCTCCAGCTCAGCAATAGCTTCATGCATGAAGTGGGAGACATTGTCTATCAGTGATGTTAGTCCTTCTCTCTCCCAACACCTTTACTGGGTTGAGGGGGCATTCTAGCACAGAGCTGGCCTTCCTGATGAGCTGATCTAACCACTTCCTCTCAGCTGTAGATAATATGCTGCTCCAACATACAATCCCACAGAATATAGCTGATGCCAACACAGAGTCAAAGAATGTCTTTAGGAGTGCCCCCTGCACTCCAAAAGACCTCAACCTCTTCAGCAGGAAGAGTCTGCTCTGACTCTTCCTGTAAAGTGCATTAGTGTTATGAGTCCAGACCAGTGAACACCCAAATACTTTTGAGAGTCCACGATCTCAATGTCCACTCCCTGGACGTTCACCAGTATCGTGAGTCTGTGCCTGTGAAAATCCATCACCAGCTCCTTGGTTTTAGCAGGACCTGTGATAAGGCTGTCTACGTCAGAGTAATCAAAGGACTTTTTCAGATGGCAGTGTGGGGAGTTGATGAAGAAGTCTGAAGTGTAGAGGGTGAAAAGGAACGGTGCAAGCTCTGTTCCCTGAGGGACCCTCGTACTGCAGACCAACCTCCTCAGCAGGTAGAGTCTGCTCTGATCCTTCCTGTAAAGCACATCAGTGTTATGAGCCCAGTCTAATTTATTGTTCAAGTGAACACCTAGGTACTTATAAGAGTCCACGATCTCAATGTCCACTCCCTGGATGTTCATCGGTGTCAGTGAGGTGGGTGAAAAAGAACGGTGCAAGCACAGTTCCCTGAGGGACCCCCATACTGCAGACCAGCCTGTTGGAGACATAGCCCTGTGTCCTCACATACTGTGGGCGGCCAGTGAGGTAGTTCAGTATCCACTGGGACGTGGTGGTCCACTCCTGACAGCTCCAACTCATCACTGAGAAGTCCTGGCTGGATGGTGTTGAAAGCACTGGAGAAATCAAAGAACATGATCCTCACAGAGCTTCCAGGTTTCTCCAGGTGGGTCAGAGCTTGATGCAGGAGTCAAGTCAAATTTATTTGTATAGCACATTTCAGCAGAAGGCACTTCAAAATGCTTCACATCATAAAAAACATCAATCAAGTATACAGCAAATCATCAAAATCATCAAGCAAATGCACATGAAAATCATCAAAATCATTGAGCAAATACCAATGCATCAAAACCATAAGGATCATCAAGCAAACATAGTGTAATGTTCTACTTACTACTAATCAAAGACAACTCTAAACAGGTGGATTTTTTAGTCTTGATTTAAAGGAACTCATTATGTTGTCTGTTTTGCAGTTTTCTGGACGTTTGGTCCAGATTTGTGGTGCATAAAAACTGAATGCTGCTCCTCCATGCTTGGTTCTGGTTCTGGAGATGCAGAGCAGATCAGAACCAGAAGACCTGAGTGGTCGGGAAGGTTGATACAATGACAACAGGTCTTTAATGTATTTTGGTGTTAAGCCGTTCAGTGATTTATAAACTCACAAAAGTATTTTAAAGTCTATTCTCTGAGCTACAGAGAGCCAGTGGAAGGACTTTAGAACTGGAGTGATGTACTCTATCTTCCTGGTTTTAGTGAGAACATGAGCAGTAGCATTTTGGATCAGCTGCAGCTGTCTGATTGGCTTTTTAGGCCGACCTGTTAAGACACTGCTGCAGTAATCAATGCGACTAAAGATAAACACATTGATGAGTTTCTCTAGGTCTTGTTGAGACATTAGTCCTGTGATCCTGGAAATGTTCCTCAGGTGATAGAAAGCCGACTTTGTAATTGTCTTTATGTGCCTCTGTAGGTAGGTTCAGGTCTGAGTCCATTGCTACACCCAGATTTTGGGCATGATCACTAGTTTCTAGCTGTAATAACTGAAGATGCGCATTGACACAAGATCGTTCCTCTTTAGGTTCAAAGATAATAACTTCAGTTATATTTCTGTTCAGCTGGAGAATGTTTTGGCACATCCACACATTGATTTGTTCTAAGCATTTGTTCAGTGCTTGGATGGGTTCGGAGTCACCTGCCGACATTATGATATAGAGCTGTGTATCATCTGCGTAGTTGTGGTAATTAAGCTTATTACTTGTTATAATCTGAGCAAATGGGAGCATGTAGATATTAAATATCAGGGGTCCCAGGATTGAACCTTGGGGTACTCCACAGTACTTGTGTCCGCTCTGATGAGAAGTTGCCTATTGACACAAAGAAATCCCTGTTCTTTAGGTAGGATTCGAACCAAATGAGTACTGTACCAGAGAGTCCAACCCAGCTCTCCAGTCTCTTTAATAATATATCATGGTCAACGGTGTTGAGGTCCAACAAAACCAACACTGGTTCTTTCACAGTTTGTATTTGTGTGTATATCATTGAACACCTTGAGGAGGCAGTCTCAGTACTGTGGTGAGCACAGATACCGGACTGAAAGATATCAAACCGGTTGGTCATTGTTAGGAAGCTTTTTAACTGTTGAAACACAGCTTTTTCAATAATTTAGCTGGTGAATAGAAGGCTAGAAATTGGCCTGTAATTCTGCAGTAGTGAATTTGTCCAGATTGTTCTTTTTTAACAGTGGTTTGATAACTGCTGTTTTTAGAGCCTGGGGAAAAACACCTGATGAGAGGGATGAGTTTACTATTTGAATCAGGTCAGATGCAATGGCAGGCAGAACTTTCTTAAGGAAGGTTGTAGGTAGGATATCAAGACAGCAGGAGGAGGAGCTTAATTGTTTAAAAGTTTCTTCTATGTTTTCATGGTAAAGTTGGTGAAATTCAGCCATTTTGTCTGCATTTGTTATGACTGGGCAAAGTATTGTTATTGGATTTGGTGTGACTGTGCAGATTAACCCTCTAATTTTTTGAATTTTCTCTGTAAAAAAGTTGGCAAATTCATTGCAGGCCCTGGTAGAGTGGAGTTCAGGTGGTAAAATCACAGGAGGGTTTGTCAACCTGTCAACTGTGGCAAAGCATGAGCGTTGTTGATGTTTTTGTTTATGATTTCCGCAAAGAACCTTGCATATTTTAGTGATGAGTGATAGCTTCGCAGCTTTTCTTTGTAGATTTCATAGTAAACATGAAGTTGAGTTTTACGCCATTTACGTTCAGCCATTCGACAACAGCTTCTTTCATTTCTTACAAGTGAAGTAAGAAGTGAAGTAAGATAAGATTTCTTCCTACCAGATACAATCTTCACTTTAACAGGCGCAATGAAATCAGTGATGTCTGAAATTTTAGAGCACAAGTTATATACTAGTTCATCTACTGGTTTACAGCATGGAAGTGAGGGGTAGATTTGATTAAACGTTTCAGCTGAGTTGTCTGTAAGAGAACGTTTAATAATAATATCTGTTTTACAAGTCAACAGAGGTTGTACTCTCGAAAACAACAGAAAAATGATCGGACATAGCGACATCAATTACAGAGACCTTGGAGATATTTACACCCTTGCTGATAATCAAATCCAGAGTGTGTCCTCAATCATGTGTCGGCTGTTCAACATGTTGAGCCAAACCAAAGTTTTAAAGTACATTATTCAGCTTTTCTGCCTCTGTCTATTAGGTCGTCAACATGGATGTTAAAGTCTTCCATAATTTTGAAACAATCATCATCAATGCATATCACAGATAACGGCTCACTCAAGTCATTGAAAAAAATTGCCGCATATTTTGGGGTTTTGTATACAGTTAGTGTCAGAGTTCGCTTGTGGCCTTTTACCTCAATTCCCAAATATTCAAGAGTCAAAATTGCCCAGGAAAACCTTTTTACAGTTTCGTGAATCATGAAATATTGCAGCAACCCCTCCGCCCCTCTTATTCTTTCTATTCTCACGTAAAAAATATTCTCAGCTCCATTTCCAGCTGGAGTAGATGGCTGCTTATTGGTTTGTTTTGGAACATTGTGTGCCTGCTGGGTTTGTGCTTGTCCTTCTATAATTTTTGCTGGGGCAGTGATGTCATTGTCCTGTGTTTGGAGAGATGGCTTTCTGTTGTTAACAGCATTGAAAATATTGGCAGTGAAAAGTTTTTTCCCCTCTTTATTTAGGGTGACTCCGTCTTGTCTGAAGAGATGATAGCGCTCCCAGAAAATCTTGTGATTGTCAAAGTTCACGGATTTGGAAGAGCATTCTTTAATAGGCCATCTATTGGTCATTAACAGTCTGCTGTAATTCTCATCTCCACGTCCAGCTTTCAGTATTGGTCCACCTTCATTTTCAGATTTCCAACTGTGCTTAGAAGATGACTAAAGTCCTTTTTCATAATTTCAGATTTTTGTTTAGCCAGATCATTAGCTCCAATATGAATGAATAGATTCTCAAAGTAGTTAATGGGAGTATTTTCTCAACTACATCCGACAAAGTGTCATTTGGGAAGCAGATTACCATAGTTTTTGTACTAAAAGACGATCAATTCCATTCACAGCTGAATCCCCAACAATAAGAACTTTTGGCATAAATTTTGGTTTCTGGGTCACTTTAGGAGGTGGTTGTGTTGGTTTTGTCTCATACCTCTTGTTGATGTTTGGCTCCTGCTGCTGAGCAGCAAACCTGTTTTTCAGTGTAATTCCAGCAGAGTTTAGTGGGTTTCCAGCTGGAGACATGACGGGATGTGTTATGCATCGAGCTAGCTGATAAGTCCTTGGTACCAGAGTCAAGGAAGGTGGAATCATGTCAGCTTCAGCTGCTTGTTGTCTTTTCTTTGGTACTGGTGTTGATGAGGCGATGTTTCAACTCAATGCTGGCCACGCTGTATCATCTAGGTGAGGGGTCCATCCCATTAGACATCTTGTCAGATCCAAATGATGAGATGTATTTTTCGGCTTAGCTCCAAGACAGTTCCAGGTGAGTGAGCTTCTTCTTGACGTGATTGGAGGCTGTTTGTTGTTTTGAGGCATCGGTAGAGTTGTTTCATTTCCAGAACCTGCGTTGATCTCGACATTTACCTCCAGTCGAGAAACCCTCAGTTCTATTGATTGAAGTCTTTGTATAATACTACTAATTTCCCCAGTGTCGACCAGAGGCACTTTGCTCTTGCTTATCTTGGAGGTAGAAAAAATAAGGCAAAAAGTGAAGTAAAATTAAGAATCCACAGTCCTTAAATCTGAAGTAATCCAGTTATGAGAGAACTTAACCAGTAAAACTATCAAATTAGGATGAGAGAGCAGGATAAGATGTTCCTCCTTCCAAGGCTGTTTCATTTTCAGGAGGTAGATGATGGCGGTCAGTCAGGAGGGACTGGGCTGGGGGAAGGGTGGGTTACTGGTCAAACTTGTTAAAGAACTAGTTCAAGTTGTTCACTCAACCCAGGTCTCCTACATAGCCTATATTTCAGGGTTGATCCAGGGCTCGTTATTGAAGAAACACTGTACCTTCATGGTGGGCACAGTGTTCTTAACACAGAAGTTATATCAAAGTCCGTGATGCAGTCTGTGATGCTTTTGATGTCCTCCCCATGAGGAGCACAGAGCTTTTCCCACACAGTGGAGCTGAAACAGTCCCTCAGTCACTTCAGTCCATCTCTTCACTGTGTGTGTCACAGCTGGTTCTCTGTGTACAAGGGGTTTATACACAGGGTGGAAATGAAGCAGGTTGTGATCAGAACCCCCCAGGGGAGGGGGAGGTGATGAACTGTATGCCTCCTTGGTGTTGGCATAAAGTTAAAATAAAAAATAAAAAAAAAAAAAAATCATTCTAAAGGTGTGGCGGCTTTTATTTTGTCGTGGCAATGCACTACGATCAATAACATGTAGAGCAAACCCTGTATTAACACAGAGGGCAGGTTGGGATTCTGCCCAAACACCAGCTGATGTGGACTGGATCCCTGGACGCTTTGCATATGCCATCAGGGCCCAATCCATGGCAGTGCTCCAGTCACATCCAGTACTTGCTTTGCCTTTCAATAGGATCTCAGAAAGAGTTTGATTAAGGTGCTCATACAGTCCACTGCTCCAGGGGCAGTAAACAGGTGTTGTCTTAACTTCAGTATTAAAGTTCTCAGCTATGTCTCTCACTTCCTCATTATTAAACTGACCACCACTGTCACTGAATAACTTTTGTGGTGGGCCATGCACATTGATCCAGTCATGCATAAAACGTTTTTCTATCTCAGAAGACTTCTTAGTGATCAAGACACTATCAGCACTAAAACTGGTGAACTAGTCAATAATGTGTAGGTACCAAACCCTAGGTTCAAGCTCATGCAGATCTACAGCAACTGTTTCATTATATGTAGACGCCAGTGGTAACCCAACAGCAGGTTTTGGTTTGGTCCTTTGGCAGCAGGCTGTTGCATTCTGTGTCCTTGCTACCAGAATTACTCAAAAGTTTTTTGTTTTTTGTCAGCAGAGGTGTGCCCAAACAGTTTATGAAATTTCTCCAAAACTTTCATCTTTTTACTTGTGTTCATCATGTCTGTCATAGTCAGTATTTCTTCCTCAGCAGTAGTCAATATCTGATCAGAGTGATTATGATTTTTATTCTCGCTGTCCATAATGTACACATAGCCCGGAGCTAGTAAAGTCCAGTTTGACAGGTTGGTTAAACATCTCTGCACTGTCCCTTTCCATGTTCAAAACAGTCCCCGCCCTTTTTAATGATGTTTTACTCAGAAGTAGTGGAATGTTAGCAGGTACCACTTCAGTTTCTATATTACACTTTGTGTTGTCAATCTTAGCAGGTGTCTTAGAACAGAATAGAATCTCTTTATTTATCCCCTAGCAGCAATTGAGTGGGCAAAGAGCAGACAAATGATTAAAAGTCAAAGACAAGATAAGAGCAAATAAAAAAAATTAAAAAAAAAACGCTACAGATTTGACAACAGCATTGTTATAATGCACATGTGAATTTACAGTTGTTACTCATAAGGACAGTTATTTAAACTCCTTAGAGTTCAGTAGGAGAATAGCATTGGGAACAAAGGTTGCTCATTTTCTCTGGGTCCTACAGGCCAAACAGTGGAGCCTGCGTCCAGAGGGCAACTGCTAGAAAGTTGAAAACAGGGCGCGAGAGGGGTCATTAAAAAAATTCGACGACCCAGAGAGCAAACCTGCTGCTCATACACGATGCTCAAATGGCGAGCTGGAGGATCAATAATTTTAGAGCACACCGTCACAATATTATGAAGGCGGTTCCTGTTTTGTAGAGTGATGGAGAAAGACAAAACACTTTCAATAAAAGAGTAATAAAATGACAGCAGGATCTTCTTGTTGACAGAGAAAGAGTTCAGTTTCCTAAGCAGGTACATCCTCTGGTGATACTTCTTCAGGATTTACTTGGTGTTAGAGGACACTTCAGTTTGTTATCAAAGATACCTAGATACTTGTATTCCTCCACTATCTCAACCAGAGAGCTGTGGATCACAGTAGTGACGACTGCTACCAATTCCCTTTGGCTGCCAGAAAAGGAGATCACCATCTCCTTTATTTTGCTGACATTTAGCTCTAAGCAGGAAGAGTCAGTCCACTCCACAAACTGCTGCAAAGCACGTCCATGGAGCAGGGAACAACCATGCTGGAGGGACAATAGAGCTGTATCATCACCAAACTTTATCAGGTAACAATCAGGTTGTGGATCTGCATCCATCAATGTACAGAATTAAAAGTACAGGAGAAAGCACACAACCCTGTGGAAAAAATGTGGAGGTGATGAGAAGATCAGAGAGGATGTTGTTGATGTACACTTGCTGAGTTCTATTGGTGAGAAAATCCTAAATACAGATTATGAGCTGACTGTTCATGTTAAACGTTGGGACGAGTCTTTCAGCCAAAATATGAGGTTGCAACATATTAAATGCTGAGAAGTCTTCAAAGAGAAGCCTGACAGAAGAGTTGGGAAGCTATAAGTGCTTGTGGATGGTATCGATGATGAAGGCTTTGGCATCGTCAACACCTTTATGACTTTGATAAGAAAACTGAAGCAGATCAAGTTGTGAATGAATCTGGGTAAGAATGTTTTGCTTGACAAGCCTCTCCCTGGCCGTCATCTCCTGGGAAGTGAGTACCACTGGACGGAAATCATTTAAGGTCGTGGGGGGACTCTTCTTAGGGATTGGGATAATGGTAGAGTGTTTCCAGCATTTAGGAACAGTACCAGTGTTGATGGAAGTCTGGAACAAATATTGGAAAATACTCCCTAGCTGATCAGCACAACGTCTCAGGACCCGGCCGCTAAGATTATCCACACCAGCTGCACTATTAACCTTAGACCCTTTGAGGGGCCTCACAACATCCTTAGTAAGGAAGGTTATGGGGGGGACACTGGGATAACTGTATGGAGTTGTTAGTCTCAAACCTGGAGAAGAAGGAGTTAAGGTCACTGAGAAGTGATGCAGGGGTGCTGCCAGGAATAATTATAGGAGTGCTGTTAATAGGTAAGTTAACAGCTACCATTCTTTTTAGGCCCTGCCGGGCAGAATGGAGGTTATCCTGTGAAAACCCTTCTTCCACTTTGTTCTTGTAATTAAGCTTGGCAACCTTAATAGCTCTTTTGACCTCTTTATTAAAATCCTTCTTTTCTCTTTCTGTTCCAGAAAAGAAAACTTGTTTATTTTTATTGATGATGAACCTTGGTTCACTCTTTAGTGAACCAAGACTTATTATTGGGAAACATGGTGACAGACTTAGTGGGAATAATACTTTCCTCGCAAAAGTTGATAATGATGCGATTACCTCAACTTGTTTGCTGAGGCCATCAGAAGAGGAGAGGAGGATGCTCCAGTCAGTGGACTCAAAACATGACTGGAGAGAGGCGATGCTGTCACTGGTCCACTGCCTGGTCACCTTCTTC
This sequence comes from Anableps anableps, assembly GCA_014839685.1. Taxonomy (NCBI): domain Eukaryota; kingdom Metazoa; phylum Chordata; class Actinopteri; order Cyprinodontiformes; family Anablepidae; genus Anableps; species Anableps anableps. The sequence continues at coordinate 3,328,285 of CM026080.1, read as the reverse complement.
ATTTTCCTGATAACAGGGATATAAGAATGGGCAAGCAAAATGGTGTGATGATCGGCTGAGCCAAGAGGTGGAAGGGCAACAGCTTTGTAAGCATCTGGAACAGAACCATAAAACCTGTCAAGTGTATTTCCCTTACGGGTGGAGGATTGAATATACTGTTTAAAGCCTTTTAAAGAATTACCAGGATTGCAATGATTCAAATCTCCAAGAATTAATTTAGGAGAGTCAGGAGAAAAATGATCAAACTTGTCCAGGGAATTCTTGATGTGCTGAGTAGCTAAAGCAGGATTAGCTTTAGGATGAATATAGAAGAGAACAAAAAAAAGTTGAGGGAATTCTCTGGGAAGATATAAAAGGACGAAGAGACAAAGCCAGGAGCTTAATGTCAGGGGTAAAAAGCTCCTCTTTGACATGGACAGTGGAGCACCAGCGTGATATAAACACACACCACCACCAGTTTTTTTTTGCCAGTGACGTCACAGTCCGAATCAAGCTTTTACAGGGAGCCAAATCCATCGAGGTGCAGAGCTTTCCTGTCATCATGATGGTTCTACCAGGTTTCTGTAAAGGCCAAGATGGAAGCATTCCTGTACTCATGCAGATGGTTCACGTTTGCTTGAAGTTCGTCAATTTTATTACGAAGTGAGCGGACATTTCCAAGGATGACTGGTGGCAGCGGCCTTTGTTTACAAGTTTCAAGTCTGGTCGGCTTGTGGTGCCTCTGTTTAGCGCTGGGCTGATCTGCTACAAATGATTGTGTTTGAACCTCCTCTGGCAGTGTGTCGGGGGAAGCAGGATTGAGACGGAGACATTGCAGTGGGTGATGCAGTGATTGCATTAACCAGGACGCCCATAAGAGTCCCATAGATCACATCTCGTTAAGGTAACAACACAGGAACAATAGCGGAAACAAAAACAAATTTAAAAAGTCACAAGGGATTACAAATAGAAAAGTCCGCTCAGCGGCCTCTCCGGTTGACTGCTAGAAAAGTGACACCGGAAGATCTTTACTTTTGATGGAGTAGACGATTTTTGAATCTCCAAACTTGAAGGGTCTGTGACTTTGTGTTTCTGTCTCTTTCATCGTTTTGACACTTTTCTTTTGTAACACAGTGGTGTAGGTACTTGTCCAGCCACTCTTGTCCTCAAACTGTCCTAGTACAAGTAGTGTCTATTACTGCTGAGCCAAAGCATTCTGTCATGAATATTTCTGCATCTGTTAGTGATTCTTTGGTGTGTAGAGTAATATTGCACTCTTCCACAACTGTTATATGGACAATCTTTGACCCAGTGCACTTTGGTACTTTGGCACACTGCACATTCTGATAGTCGTCCATACTTATCCAGCGGGTTTGTACCGAGCTGTGGAGTGCTGGGCTGTGTAGCTTACTGCCGAGTACTTTGCCGCCACTTTGGCCTTTTTGTTGCCGTTGTGCTGTTGCAAACACCAGCTCCTGGCTAATGTTGCTAAAGCACTCTTTTTTTTCTCCAAATATTCTTTTCAAAGCAGACTAAAAATGTTACGTCTGTGCATGCTGTTAGAGCCAACTCCCTGTCCATCACATCCAAACATGAGGCGTCTCAAAACTTAAAAGCCAAAACTGTGTCAGGTGCCATGTTGTAATTTCTCATGTGTGAGTAACACTGCCTAAAATCAATAATATAGTCCACCATTGACATATTCACTTCTTTTATGATCAGGTCAAAATCTGAGTACGCTTCACAGATCCTGTCCTTTTCCTCTTTTAGGAACAATTAATCCAATTTAGCTAACAAACCGCATGCCAGTGCTTCTATTTAGAACATCTACTGGAATGTCTTATTTAGAATGTCTACTGGAATTTCCAACACCGTGTCTTACGCCCTTTCTGACAGTGCCAGGGCAATGGGAAGAGCTTGCCTTTTCCAAATCAGTAACTCTCAACCAAATGTTGACTTCATTCCTCCAGCTGTCATATGGCTTTCTTTTTCAAATGTTGGCAAACCTCTAATTGCAAAAACACAAAATCTTACCAAGTATTTTTGTCTAGTTTCAAGTGCAAATATCTCAGTATACTCAGTTTACTTGAAATAAGACAAAACTAACTTACAAGTAACTTTTCAGCAAGATATAGGAGCTTGATTTGAGTAAATAATTCTTGAATATTGATTAAAAACTACTAGTTCCACTGGCAGATATTTTCACTTATAACAGGGCATTTTTCTATGTGAAAAGTGAAGAAATCTGCCAGTGGAACTAGTAGTTTTCATCAATACTCAAGAATTATTGACCTAAAACAAGCTCCTATATCTTGCTGAAAAACTACTTGAAAGTTAGTACACTTGAAATAAGACAAAACCAAGATATTTGCATTAGAAACTAGACAAAAATACTTGGTAAGATTTTGTGTTTATGCAGTGTGCTAACCATCCTCTGCTACCAATGTTAGTCAGTGATAATAACTCCATTTTTAGATGAAGTAAACTTTTTTCCACCATGTTCATCTTCAAACACACACCCAGAGTGTAAACCCCATAACATAAGCTACAGCCATAATTGCGCCCATAGCGAACTGGCAAGTAATATAAACACAAAACAAAGGAGTAACATTGAGGGACATCCACAACCATCTGTAGTCAGTTAGAAATACTGGAGCAGACCTGTATAGAACTAGCTACATGCCTTGGCCTAGAGCAGACAAGTTTCATGCCGGGTCAGCAATCTTCATCCAATACTTCACGCCTTTTTCAACAATATTACTTCCAGTGGTTCTGCAGTACCGGAGGCTGTTGTGTCTCTTGATGCTGAGAAGCCCTTCCACAAGGTTGAATGTGGCTTCTTATGCAGCGTGATGGCCAGTGCCTTTGTGGACTGGATCCGGCTACTTTATCCTCCTCTCCATGGGCTTCAGATCAGACAAATAATTCTTTAACTCCTTCCCCTTTATGTTGTGGCACAAGAAAAGGTGGCCCACTTTCCCATTTCCTATTTGTTTTAGTAGCTGACCCTTTATTCCTTTGGCTACATTCAGGTAAAGGTATTAAGCATCTAGATATTGTCCATAAGATTTCCTTATATGCAGATGACTTCGGTTTCAGACCCGATGAACTCTCTTCCCACAATTTTTAATCTCTTAAATGAATATGCTGGCATATAAGGTTATAAACTCAACTATCAAAAGAGTGAGTCACTAGCTATTAATAATCCCACTAGAGCAGTCTCTCTCACCATTTCGGTGGACAACTAGTTGTTTTCATTACTTGGGTATCGAGATTTCCAAATCTCATTCGGATTTATACTGCATTAACTTTGCCCCTCTGATCAGCAAGACTCAGGGAGACTTTGACCGCTAGTCAGCTCTACCTCTCTCGCTTGTGGGTCAGATAAACTTGGTTAAGATGGAGACTCTTCCGTTTCTTTGCCTTTTCCAGCACCTTCCTGTCTTTATTATCAAATATTTTTTTGAGAAATTGAATAAAGTGATCTCTACCTTTTTATAACCGGGCACACTGGCCAGAATCCGAAGATCAGTTTTGTAGTCCCCTAAGGATAAAGAGGGGCTTGCTATGCCAGTCTTTAAATACTACTACTGGGCAGTCAAGGTGTAAAAGCTTTTTGTTTTTGGATGTTAGATGCATTTGGAAAAGAGATGGTCCACTTCCACTCTCAAATTTGGCAGGTTGTTCAGTAGTATTAATTTATATTGAAGATTTGGAACCAGTCAGTTTAGAAAGCAACTTGGGCTCTCAGGGCCTTCTGGTTTAACTTCCGTTCACAGAAACCGTTTTTGAATCATCCAGATTGGATCCAGTTTTCCAGGTCTGGCATGACAATGGGATAAAGTCAGTTAATGGTCTGTATACAGATGGCTTATGTTCTTCGTTTGAACAGCTTCCTACAACATTTAGCCTCTCAAATCACAAAAAATGAGAAAATGTTTCCTCTTTTTCCAAATCGTCCCCAGAAACCTTACTAGATACTCTTTTTTTCTGTGGACCCTGTTGTTAAGGGATGTATTTTGGTCTTATATAGGTCTATTTCATCAGCATCCTTATCATCACTTGCTGTGATCAAGAATGTTTGCTATACTTGAGCTTTAACGTTTTCTGTAGTAATCATCCTGCGCTCTGTTGGCTTTCATCTACATTTTTCATTTCTGTGTTATTTGCTGTGTAAATAGTTGAAGCTTGATTTCTTTTTAGAGTTCTGAATGTATTTTCTTTATTCCTAATTACCCATGTGACCATGGGTAATTAGGAATAAAGGTGCATTTTTCTTTTTTCTTTTATATAGAAAAGCCTTAATGTTAAACTCACTGAACAACAATGGAATTCTGCTTTGTCTCTATTCATGCATCATCCATTTGTGCCTGTCAGACTTATTCAACGTAAGGTTTTATTCAGGACTTATTGTACTAATGCTAGGCTGGCAAAAACCTTTCCCTTTGTTACAGAGTTCTGGACTAACAGTTTGCACTAGTGTGCCTAACTCTTTTTCTTAGATGCACCAGCACAAAAGTTAGGTGCACCCAAATTTTCAACCACATTGCATCATTTAACATCACTGTTTCACAGGTTGACTTTTCCTTTCATGAGTCTCATTTTCTACCTATAGCTGACAGCTGTTTTCAGTGATGAACTCAGGAAAGTTTTTGTTTGTTTGTTTCCAGCAGAACTTTTTGGCAACATGAAACAATCAGAGCCAACAGGACTTTTGTAGGACATCTTGAAATGAACACACAGCTGTTTACTTGTTGAGAACAGCGTTTATTGAGCGTAAATATTTATAAATCGAGTTTACAGAGACGTGGTTGTTCCTCTCAGACTTTCTTGGTCAGAGTTAAAACATTACTATTTTGATGTCTACTTTGTTAGAATCGAGCTGCAGCCAACTGAACCTGTGCTTCCTGCTCAGTGCACACTCCTGAGTCCAGGAGTGTGCACAGGAGAAACTAATAATTACCTTGGTTGAGTTTTTATGGCTTTCTGGCTGGAGAGATGGATGGGTCAGTTGCTGACATACAGCTGGAATTTGTCAAGAAGATGGGAACCAATGTATAAGCTACTTTTCCGTACTGTATGTCGGGTTTTATTATAGAAGAAAAGGAGTTCAATAAAGTTAGAAAAAAGAAGTAGCTACATGTCAGATTGTCGTGCATCAAGAATGTAGAAAATCAACAATTCTACCTTCAAAAACTAAAATCACCATTTATCAGGACCAGAATTTGTAAAGCAGAAGTACTTCATTTACCTCTGGCAAATGCAATACTTTTTACTTAGAAAAAAAGAACAATGTATCTGGAAACAGTTAAAAACTTTGATACAAAAGTGATTTGTTTTGGTATTGCACTGCCAATTCACACTAAGGGCCACCTAAGATCTAAGTCTGAAAAACCTTTTAGACAGAACAGTGTGTGTGTGTGCGCGTGTGTTGGAGATGAGATACTTACGTGTGACCCCTGAACGTGTAGATGGGTTCCACATCAAAAGAGGCACTTCTGAAAGAGATACCAAGAGAAGATCCAGATTGGTACTTAGGGCATCATGATTGCTACACTCCTTTTCCTTGATAAGTGAGGTTTTAACAGATTACAGCAAATAAAAGCTCGACTCCTGGAGGCAGCACTCTAACTCTGCGACTACGGTGTAAACACAGAAGTTTATATAGCGTTTTAACACAACTGGATCAATGTCCTGTTAGTTCATCTGAACATCCTTAAATAAATGCTGGAAAAAGAATAATGAGATGCAAATATTGTCAGGATCAAAGACAGGATTTTCCTAAGGAGCTGAGTGGATTTAAAAGTTCTAGTAATTTTTTTTGATCATCCATGAAAAACTTGCCAAATCTTCTTCTCTGCCCAACAGCTTATTTCGCTACACACGTTTGGTATTATTTATTGGCTCTCACTGATTACAATTTGAAACAAGAAGACACGCTGGCAATTTACAAACAGATTCAAACATGGGCCTCAGTAGCGCATGTAAGAACTGTACCGGCACATTAAATATAGAATGGCTAACATCTTGGAGGATTTAGTTTGGTCCCAGACTGTGGAGCTATGGGACTGCCACTGGTTGCAGGAAGTCCCCCCCCCGATGTCTCTCTGCACTAAGGTCATCTCCAATGAAAACAAGCCCTCCTTTAGCAGTGAGGGAGAGTTTGCCACACACAATCACACTTCCTCCACCAAATGCTGTTTGACATTGGCAGGTAGACACAACTCTCAAACTCAACTCTGGTGGTCAACCCACAAATGCATTTTTCTTACAAAAGGGGCTCCATTTCAGAGGAAATAAAACAGGGTTTCTAATAGTATAAGATTTATTGTCATTGTTACAGAAATCCCCAAGTACAAATTTTCTTAGTCTTTGAAGCTTTTGTTCTAAGTTTAGTTGTATTCACACTAACACTGAAACCATTTTGAATAATAATGTATGAGATCCAAACTCTAATATGAGCCCATGCCACAATTTCATTGCAGATTCTATGGTCTTGTGAGACTTTAGACAAGAACAACTAAGAGTTTTCCTTTGAATAAGTCCCATTTCTATGGTCAACAGTTTTATGTCAGAGTTATTTTATGTTGCGCACTACTGCGACTTCAGAAGGAATTTCAAAGAGTGAAAGGTGCACAGAGACTGTTAAATAAAAAAGATGACTGAGATGAAGGTAATTCAAAGTTTAATTGATCAAGACTTTTCTGACTTATTTAGTTTTAAGCTCTTGTGTCATTGTGGAAAAAAAGGATTTCATCAGATTTCAGTCTGCTCCAACACACTGATCCAACTAGCTGAACCATTTGTACATGTGCTTCTTAATAAATTAGAATATATTCAAAAAGTTACTTTATTTCAGTAAATCTTTTAAAAAGTGAAACTTGGGTGTAAAATAGATTCATTAATGAAAATACAAAATGAGACTATAACACAAAACCAATAAAAAGGTGATTTAGAGAGTTTACTGACGGGACAGATGTCCAGAAATATCAATGAGGGTATCAGTGGCAGTCACTAATACCCTCCAAAAGGAGAGGAAGCCACATAAGGTTCATTGCTAAAGAAGCTGGTTGTTCACAGAGTTCTGATCCAAGCATATGAATGGAAAGTTAAGAGGAAGAAAAAAGTCAAAATCCTCACAATGAACAGAAATAAATGTCTGAAACATATCACTGCGTAATGCACCTATGTGAGTTTGAATTAAATTTCTGAAATTAATGAACTTTATGATGATTCTCATATACTGAGATGTGCCAAACCAAGATGTGGCTCTGCTGTAACTACAGACAACAGTGAGAGTTGAAGTGTGGAGCTGAGTCAGCATACTTCTTGGCTGGGACTGTCTTTGTGAGGTTCCACAGCTTGAGGGTATGGTCTTCGGACACGGTGACTAGGCAGGGCTCCACTGGGTGAAACGCCAAGGCTCGGACTCCATCAAAGTGGCTCCGCAACGTGTACTTGGGGTTCCACGTTTTCCTGAATGTAGACTCTTTACTGGATGACAGCTAACATGGAAACATAGGGACAGTGTAATTTTGTTCATTACCATTTCTCTCTCAGTACAACTTCAGTTAGTTTTCTTACATCATAGCCGAAGTCTGTCTCATCGTTGGTGACAGTGAGGTCTGCTAGGTCCCCCAAACCCAACACACTTTCCAGGACATCGTCTGACCCACCCAATAAGAAGGACTTCCCCCCACCAGAGGGAAAAGGTAGAGGTTCTGCTGCAAAGAGAAAAACAGCAACAATTAATATGATCCGTGTAGTATCTAAAACTGCTTGTCCTTCCAGGATCATGGGGATCCAAATCGTCCTAAATATTTAGCAACTTCAGATACAAGGAGATAAAATATTTGCTGCACACAAAAACGCCTTTTTGAAGAAGCCATTACATAATGCATGGTTTCCCCCAGTGTATTACAAGTTTGGTGGGCTGCCAGGCTTTACTTGCCCCCCCACACCTGGCTAAGCGCTGCTTGTTTATTTATTTTAAATAGGGTTTTTTATACAGCAGTAACAGTGATAGGAAAGAAGGGTTTATAGTTGATGCACTGAAGTAGGGGTGATGCCGGGGGTGTGCACCAATCGCGCTGTCCGTGCCCCTGCGAGCTGGCCTCATGTGCTGTCAACAGAGCCTGATTGTTTCCCTCTTCAACTTTTTGCATGGTCCATCAAGATCACTTTATCCATGCATGCCATCCTTCACTCAAAATGGTCCATCTGGAAGGTGTTCTTACAGAGCAGGATCACCGCCATTTATATGATCCCCCGATGAAGGCTGTCTTATCAGAGAATACTGCACCAAGGTAGGCTTCAAAAATAAAAGCTTGATCGGCTCACTCAATGCAAACTTCTAAAAGCAGATCTATAAGGGCTGAGGTATAATCACATTTTACAGGTTCGCGTTGAGAGCCCAGTAGATGTGACTGCATATATCTTTGTGAACAAAAAAATGTGAGGTATGTGTGTTTAAATCTCACACATGCTTGCTTAATGCATGTGCTTGGCTCTGTGTCAGCTCTTGCAACTTGATAAAGTGAAAGTAAATGAACCGCACCACCAGCCAATCACAGTATTGGTATTCCTGTCGTCGTATTCCTGTATGTACTGCATTCACTTGGATAAATAGCAACCAATCACAACCAGCAATTCAAAATACTCCACCAAGCTGCAGACATTACTAAACAGAGCAAACTTAATACAGGAAATACTTGAAATTTGTACCCCAAGTATATTTAGTTAAGTATATTTGTCCATTTTAGGTTCTTTTAATTTATTTTACTTTTAAATGTGACCAACCAGGGCTGACCCAAGGTTATTTGAGGCCTTAAGCAGAATATAATTTAGGGCCCCATCTTCCTATTAAGAACATATCCACCACTAACAGCGTTTCAATACAGATTTGGTGGAATCTGGGAGAGGGGGCGGCGTTTAGAATAAAAATATAGAAATATCCTTTATTGTCTCAGATAGGGACATTTCTGCGCAACAGCAGCAAAGTGGCAGTGACAGGCAAGAAAAACAGATACACAGAAAGAATATAAAATATGTATAAAAACGGAATAAAAAAATGTAAAAAAAAATAATACTGTACAGTAAGGGCAAACCTTTAACATAAATACTACGTACCTATAAAAGAATACTCCAGTCCAGAGGAATGGGCAACTGAGTTGGCTAATTAAACATGTACAAGATGTGCATGCCTTTGAGCATTAAAAATACAAGTTATTTACAGTTAGTGACAATCGAAAAACAGTAAAGTTGTACAGATACTAGCATGGATATAAACAGGACAGATCTCCTATAACATTCCTCAGTCCACCAAGGATGCAGCAGTCTGTCACTGAAGGAGCTCTCCAGCTCAGCAACATGGAGTGGCAGACATTGTCCATCAGTGATGTTATTTTAGCTAAAGTCCTTCTATCTCCCACCACCTGGACTGGGTCAAGGGGGCATCCTAGCAAAGAGCTGGCCTTCCTGATGAGCTTATCTAACCGCTTCCTCTAAGCTGTAGATAAGCTGCTGCTCCAACATACAGTCCCAAAGAAGATGGCAGATGCTACTATAGAGTCAAAGAAGGCTTTCAGGTGCGCCCCCTCCACTCCAAAAGACCGCAACCTCCTCAGCAGGTAGAGTCTGCTCTGACCCTTCCTGTAAAGCACATCAGTGTTATGAGCCCAGTCTAATTTATTGTTCAGGTGAACACCCAAGTACTTATAAGAGTCCACGATCTAAATGTCCACTCCCTGGATGTTCATTGATGTCAGTGAGGCGGGTGAAAAAGAACGGTGCAAGCACAGTTCCCTGAGGGACCCCCGTACTGCAGACCAGCCTGTTGGAGACACAGCCCTGTGTCCTCATATACTGTGGATGGCCAATGAGGTAGTCCAATATCCATTGGGACATGGGGTGGTCCACTCCGGACAGCTCCAACTCATCACTGAGAAGTCCTGGCTGGACGGTGTTGAAAGCCCTGGAGAAATCAAAGAACATGATGCTCACAGAGCTTCCAGGTTTCTCCAGGTGGGTCAGAGCCCTGTGCAGGAAGTAGATGAAGGCGTCACCCACCTCGATGCCTGACTGGTAGGTAAACTACATCAGATCCAATGAAGACATCACCAGGGGGTGTAGATGTTTGAGGACCAGCGTCTCAAGGGTCTTAATCAGATGTGACGTCAGGGCTACCGGCCTGTAGGCTGCTGAGATATTTTGGATGTTTGCTCTTTGGTACTGGTACCACACAGGAGGTGAACATGTATCCCATGATGTCACACAGTCTCCTACAAAATGAGGGTTTGGTTTGTGGCTTGAAATTCACTTCAAACTTCTCCAAACGCCACTGATGTTTCTCTGCTTCAGCTGATCCTCCATCTTCTTCCTGTAGATGTTTTTTCCATCCCTAATTTTCCTTCTCAGCTCCTCCTTGTTTCCTGATTTAAAGGCTCTCTTCTTCTCCTTCAGGAGAGACTTTATTTCAGGGTTCATCCAGGGCTTGTTATTGGAGAAACAACATATCATCATGGTGGTTACAGTGTTGTCAACGCAGAAGTTGACATAGGCCATGATGCATTCTGTGATGCTTTCGATGTTTGACTGTGTTGAAAAGCAATCAGTGATAATTGGTTATTATTTATTGAGATATATTTGTGTACAAATGAAACTCAAACACAAAGATTAAACTCATAGCATCAGATTGTAGCAATGGTAACGCAACCAAAATATGAAGATTATAATCTGCACTTTTACAAAATCTTGCCAACTACTTTATCCTCTTTTATCTCCTTTACATCTTAAATTTAAATATCAAACAATTTAAAATATTTTATTTATCTCTGCTGAAACCATTAGATCTAATTTAAAAATAGTGTTATCATTCTCTATAAACAAATGTTAAGCTTCTAGATCTATGGTCTGTGTTAAATTTCAAGCTTTTATGGGGGTCCCTGAAGGTCCCCCATAAAACCTTGAACCCCCTAAGCAACTGCTTAGTTTGCTTTTGCCTTGGGCTGGCTCTGAATGTGACCAGAATTACATAGTGTTTTAAGATCCACTGACTGATTACTTAATTGGGATTTAACTGAAGTGAAAAACTTGATATTTATTTTAATTAATTTTTTTGTGTTTTCCCCTTTTTTCCAGACTATAGTTGTGTGTTTAAGTACTGTCAATAATGTCTTCCAATAACATAATTATCTAGTCATATTTCTAATTTCCTGTCAATTTTTAACACTTTTTAACACAAAAACACAGTGGGCGCCAGGACTAGTGGACTGCCCTGGTGCCCCTACCACCAGGCTGAGCAAGTTTTCTGTGGGTAACGCTGAACTAAATATTCATTGCCAGGTTTAAAGTCCAAAACAATGTTCTGCACCAAACTGCACACCCTGATGCTGGTAAACGTACCAATGAGACTCTGGCAGTAGGTCATTCATAGGCCATTTCAAGGGTGATACGTAAAGCATCCATAAGTAGACAACATTAAACATAAGGACACAAAGACATATTTGTTTTTCTGTCAGATTAATTGAAACTAGGGTCTCAGAAAAGGTCTAGAAGAAGAATACTTTTATTACCCCAGAGGGGAATTTATATTTACATACAGCCCCTCCAAGAGAACCAAAAATAAAAAACCAAACAAACATTCACAGACGTCATGGGTGAGGGAGGGACAGAGGGAGCAAAGTATCTTGTTGAGATAACATCCAGGAGAAATTGATATGGCCAGCCTTCCAAGGCTGACAGATAGGAGCCAGATTCTTTGGGCCAGGCCAATTCCGTTAATTTTCTGTCTGCCTTAAATTCTCACTGCGACATATCAACAGTGACTCCAAACAGCCAAATTCATGGTCAATTCGGTGAAAGCCGAGCTTGCAACTTCTCCAAGGGCTATCTCCTCTCACTAACGAGATCAGGAACCACAACTGGACTGCGATTCTGTGCAAGGATTGCATCCAGTTTCTGGTTCTGTTCACACATCATCTGAGTTGGAGTGTTGATCGCTCGGCATATTCCCTCACACATGCCGGGCAGCCTCACAATAGCCAGAACAGCTGCCGATGTTTTCTGAATTTCTCGATATGCCAGATAACCGCCAACTCCAAAAAGCAGAAATCCTGTCATCAAAAATCCAATTATGTACGCATCTTCAACATCCTCAACTGAAAATATCAACAGACACACGATCCTCCATGTCTGCCAAGAGTCCACGGTGTATCTAGAATTGCGCCGCTCAGGGTGGCAGCACGTTGGAGGAGCTCTGTAACTTTCATTAAGATTTTCTCTTTTTTCAAAATTTTATTCCCGCTTTTCTTGGAAAAACAGATTTTTTTGGACAACTTCTTGTCTTGGATGCTGTGCTGAATTGATTTTTTTCCCAATATTTTTCAATATTTTGCTCTTTTGTTATGATGCGTAACCATAGCAACAGGGTGGTTTACAAAAGGGAGCAGCTGATTAAAATCGCAAAAGCAGAAATAATACTACAACTGAAGACAGAAATCCCACAGGAGTTGAAAAGGAGACGTCGTGGATGCAAAGCAGGAGCAAAGAGGAGGAGGAGGAAGTTCAAACCATCTCTGCCATCCATCATAATGGGCAACGTGAGCTCGTTAGCTAACAAGGTGGATGAACTTCAAGCCCATACAAGGACTCAGCAAGAATATTTGGAAGGCAATATTTAATATTTAAACAGACAGTAAAATATGTCTGTTTTGCTGAGACATGGCTGCAGGATCATATCCCCGACTCCAACGTCTCTCTGCTGGGCATCCTGACTATACAAGCACATCAAGATTTAAAGAACAGCAGGAAAAGGAAAGGAGGTGGATTGGCAGTGCTTGTCATCAACAGATGGTGTCACCCAGGACACGTTACTGTGAAGTGTTGTCTCTGCAAGTTTCCGTCCATATTATTTGCCAAGAGAGTTCACCAGTGTTGTTTTGGTGGTTGTTTACGTTCCACCCTCAGCCGTTGCCAACAATGCATGTGATGTCATCAGTTCCGTTGTTGCTAAGACGCAGACCCAACACCCCAATTCTCTTGTGGCGATATCTGGTGATTTGAATCACGCCTCACTCTCTGCTACAATTCCAATGTTTCAACAGTTTGTCAGCTGCTCTACCAGAGAAAACAAGACACTGGATTTGTTTTACACAAATGTCAAGGATTCATATATTTCCAAACCAAGACCTCCTCTGGGTAAATCAGATCACAAACTTGTTTTTCTCTGCCCAGAATATAAACCCCTTGTCTAGAGACTATCTGTAACAAAAAGGACTGTGAGAAAGTGGTCACAGGAAGCCAAATAAGTCCTACAGGGTTGTTTTGATGCTACCAATTGGATTTCTCTTTGCAAGCCACATGGAGAATACCATGAGAATACCATCAATACCAAGACTGAGTGTGTGACCGACTATATAAACTTCTGTGTGGACTCACCAAAAGAGCCTTTAGAGAGCAAGACAGAGAGTTATTGAGGAGTGTACAGAAGCAGCTCAAAGTAAAGATCAGAGACAGCAAGGAGGTATATAGGAAGAAGCTGGAGAGTAAACTGCAGAGGAACAATATCAGAGATGTGTGGTCAGGGATGAAGAAGACCACAGGCTTCAAGCAGAAGGAGGATCAGACAGATGGAAGTCTGGACAGAGTAAATGAGCTGAACACATTCTTCAACAGGTTCAGTTCAGGAACAAGCTCACCATCTCCCCTCCTGCCCCAGCCAAACAGACATCCCACCCTTCTTTGACACAGAGCTTTAACGTCACACCTCAGAAATGTCATCCTTTACCTCAGTCATGGACTCTTCTGCTTCCACTAGTTTGTCTTCAACCAAATCAGGAGATGCTGCTGCTCCCTCTCCCTCCCCCTCCCACTTTTCTGTTTCTAGAAGTCAGGTGAAGAGGCAGCTGGAGAGACTGAACCAGAACAAGGCTGCAGGTCCAGATGGTGTCAGCCCCAGAGTCCTGAAGGCCTGTGCAGAGCAGCTATGTGGGATTCTGCAGCACCTCTTTAACCTAAGCTTGACCCAAGAGAAGGTACCACTGTTGTGGAAGACATCCTGTCTGGTTCCGGTACCAAAGAAAACTCACCCATCAGTCATCAGCGACTACAGATCCATTGCCCTGATATCCCACATCATGAAGGTCCTGGAGAGACTCCTGTTGGCCCACCTGTGTAAGCAAACCAGCACATATCAGGACCCCTGCAGTTTGGTTAACGCTGTGAAGTTGAAGACGCCATTATACACCTGCTTCAACAAACCCACTGTCACCTGGACAAAGCAGGAAGCACTGTGAGCATCATGTTCTTTGATTTCTCCAGTGCATTTAACACAATTCAGCCTGATCTGCTTCGTCTGAAACTCCAGAAGACTCAGGTGGAGGCCTCAACAATCACCTGGATCAGTGACTACCTGACAAACAGATCACAGTTTGTGAGACTGAAGGATTGTGTGCCTAACCAGGTGGTCAGCAGCACAGGAGCACCACAGGGGACTGTACTCTCACCATTCCTTTTCACACTGTACACTTCAGACTTCCAGCACAAGTCAGACTCCTGTCATCTACAGAAATACTTCGATGACTCTGCAGTGGTTGGGTGGATCAGAGATGGACAAGAAACTGAGTACAGAGAGCTGGTGGACCGCTTTGCTTTATGGTGTGGAAACAATCATCTTGAATGTGAACAAAAGAGATGATTGTAGATTTCAGGAGAAACAGGGTTAAATCAAAACCTGTTTCCATCATGGGAGAAGACGTGGAGGTGGTTGAGGAATATAAATACCTCGGTGTTCATCCAGACAACAGACTTGACTGGATACTCAACAGTGAAGCGTCTACAAGAAGGGACAGAGCAGAATGTTTTTCTTGAGAAAGCTCAGATCCTTCAAGGTTTGCAGCAAGATGTTGCACATCTTCTATAAATCTGTTGTTGAGAGTGCCATCTCCTCTGCCATCTGTTGGGGCAGCAGCATCAGAACCAGGGACCGAAAAAGGCTCAACAACTTGATAAAGAAGGCAAGTTCTGTTCTGGGGATAATTGTGGAACCTTTTGGAGTTGATGATGCAAAGAAGGATTTTGCATAAAATCAAGAAAATTATGGACAACCCTGAACATCCTCTTTATGAGACTTTCACTGGAAAACAGTCTCTTCAGTCAAAGGCTTCTTCAGATTGGTTCTAAACTGGACCGCTACAGGAGATCTTTCCTGCCCACAGCCATCACCATCTATAATAAGTCCTTGACTAAATGAGTTACATCAACATTTAATTTCCCTTTGGGATAAATAAAGTATTTTTCGATTTGAACTGAATTTGTATCTGGCAAAAAATGTCCCATTGGGCCAAGAGGGCTCTCCTTTGCCCAGTCTCTTTGTCGAGAAAATTTGAAAATTTGCACTGAGACCAGATGACCAGAGCCATGATTTACAATTCGAAAGATATGCAAAGAGAGGCTCCACAAAGTTTTATAAGACAGCACAGGACAGAGAAGAAAGCAGGGCAGATAGGGGAGGGTTGGGAGAAGGAAAAAAAGCATTTGCCTTCATCGAGAGCTAGAAAAGGAAAACAAGACAAAAAAAAAGTGTCTCACAAAATTTCCACACCTCTTTACACATTTGGTCACATCACAATCACAAACTTTGATATAGGGCTAAATATTCATACCAAATCCAAATACCAATTTTAATTGAGTGCCCTTTACTATGACACTGCTCAATGAAACCCAGTACAATCAACAGTCTGTGTGTAATTTAAGCTCAGTATGCATACATGTGTTCGCTCAGGTGTTTGCGCTATAAATTCCTCTGGAAATTGCAGTCAAATAAATGCAAACATAACAGCTATGTGGAGCTTCTGTAAAAAGCATGAAGTATTTTGGTGTCAAGTCTGACAGAAATACTTACAGTGGTAAGCCTCACAATGGCAACTAAACCGTTTCTGCGAGACAGATAAAATTAGACAATTTAAGCTTTTAGGCATCAGTTCTAAAGAACTTTTACAGAGAAATAGATCAACAGCGCGACCATGGCATTAAAGCATATCTAGTTTACAGAAATGAAACTCATTGTGGATTTAAAGACAGCTCTTGCTTCACTGAGCAGAAAGAAACATACCCATACCAGACAACTTGGTACCCAGTAGATCTAAGAGAGACAACAGAACTAACCTTCAAGCCATTTAAGTAAATAATACATGAATATCTGAAACACACCAATTCTAGATTCTTAGAAAGATTGCTTGATTTGAAAATCTAAACTGTAATTCAGCCGAATGCTAAGAGATTTCTACAGTCAATTTTCCTAAAGATCTCACCCCACTCTGTCCCATCTCCAGAGCTGCGAGCTTCTCCTGCTCCCTCTCCATCCTCTGCAGTCACCAAGAAGTCAAACTCCTTCAAGGCTTCCTCTGTGTCTGCATCATCTTCTGACGCCAAGCCCTCGTTTCCTATCTGCATGATTTAAGAAAGAGAAAAAGAAGGCAAGAAGACAATATCAGGAAAAAAAGACGGGACAAACTGTTGAACCCCATCAAGGAGAAATGATTTGTTTATAAAAAAAACCAATATAAGTTTAGTTGAATTACATTAGTCTTGTGTTTTTTAGTTCTGTGTTTGTCAGAGCTGATGTCATCCATCAGGTCTCCTTCCTCATCATCCTCTTCATCACTGTCCTCTGCATTTTCCAGGAAGTTGAAAGTCTCCAGATTGTCATTTGGAATCCTGCACACAGCACACACTTGAACCCATGTGGTCTTTGTCTGGTCTGAGCACAGACCAGACACATATTTGTTATCTGTGTACCCAAATAACAAATATTAAGTGACCTATGAATGTGTTAATAGATAGCTTGTGCCTTGGTATCATCTAGGATGGTGTGGCTACAGTGTGTGTTCACCTCTTGGAGTCTTTACAACGCTCTGTTCCATTGATCAGCTGCTGCAGGTTCTTATTCTCCACTGATCCATTCTGCTCAGAACCCGACAGGCCGAGCAGAGAGCGAACCCTCTGAGTGCGAACATCCAAGATGGTGTCTGTGTATCCAACTTCCTGAAGGTACCTAAACACAACACGATACCACAGTAAGGTAGATGTAACAAACACATTCAGTTTAGTTCCAAATTACTTTTCATTCCCAAATGGAAATTAATTATTGTTGTAAGTCATATTATCCTTGCAAGTTCCATAGAGTTGTTGTAGATGGTGATTGCTGTGGGCAGGGAGAAGCTCCTGTAGCTGTCAGTATTACAGTGATTCTGAAGAAGCCTCCGACTGAAGAGACTGTTTTCCAATGACAGTCTCATGAACAGGATGGTCAGGGTTGTCCATAATTTCCTTAATTTTACGGAAAATCCTTCTTTGCTCCATCATCTCCAATGGTTCCACAGTCGTCCCCAGAACAGAACCAGCCTTCTTTATCAGGTGGTTGAGCCTTTTTAGGTCCCTGGCTCTGATGCTGCTGCCCCAACAGATGATGGCAGAGGAGATGACGCTCTCAACAACAGATTTATAGATGATGTGCAACATCTTGCTGCAAACCTTGAAGGATCTGAGCTTTCTCAAGAAAAACATTCTGCTCTGTCCCTTCTTGTAGACGCTTCACTGTTGAGTATCCAGTCCAGTCTGTTGTCTAGATGAACACCGAGGTATTTATATTCCTCAACCACCAGAAAATTAAAACACAAAAACAATCACACAACAAAATTGGCAAAACATTAAGAAGTCCACGTACAAATATCAATAAAACAGGCTGAACAACAAAATCAAGCCCGATTACATTTAAAATTTATCTGAATAATGGCCTTGCAAGTAAGAGTTTTTCCATCTGTTTGGTCTTTATTTGGGCTACCTGAATCTCTTCCCAGATGGTAGGAGCTCAAATTCACCATGGAATGGGTGATTTGAAGAGGATTAAGTGTTCTGCCTTTTGTAGGATTCTCTTTAAAAAAAAAATTTATTTTAAATTGATTAATCTAACTCCTATAATTTTGCCAGCTGCTTTTATGATTTCATCATCAGAATTTTTTTATTAGTCCCCCAAGGGGAAAATTTACATTTCAGTACAGCCATCCAGGAAAAACAAAAACAGACAGTACACAACCTCTGATGGGTGAACAGATGTCTGAGGCATGCAGCCATCACTGAGAGGCGGCGGCCTTTCATTAGATGAAAAAAAGACCACATTAGGTAAGAGGAGGGGAAAAAAAAAATAAAAAATCATATTTCACACTTTATCCTTGGCAGGATACAGGTTGAGATTGTGACAAAACGTCAGCACAAAGAAAGCAACATACATACAACAGACAACATCATACATAATGAAGGGAGTCATTGGAGGTGGTGAGAGGGGGGCGTGTATTTATATCTATGAGCATGTGTGTGTTTGCAAGTAAGTCTGTGAAACACTGTCACAGAAGCCATTGTCCTTGATAGTAATGGAGCATTTATCAACCAGCCTCGTTCAGTTCTGAGCAGGTCCACAGATGTCATTGGGGAAGGGAGGGGCAGCGGGAGAAGAGCATCTTGTTTATATAACATCCAGGAGAAGTTGAGATAGCCAGCCATCCAAGGCTGGCTCAGGGGAGCCAGATTCAGATAACAGGAATTGTTTCGGGTCAGGCCGACTCCTAATTTTCCGTCTGCCTTGAAAGTCTTGCTGGTGTGTCTCTGTGGCGAGTTCAAACTGCCAAATTCCTGGTCATTTCTGCCAAATCCGAGCGTACAACTTCTCCAAGTTTTATCCCATTTTACTTCTGAGTCCAGGAACCGCAACCAACCTGTGATCCTGTGCAAGGATCACATCCAGTTTCCGATTCTGCTCACGTGGCATCTCAGTCTGAGTGTTGATCGCTCTGAAGATTCCCTCAAACAGGCTGGGTAGCCTTGTAATTGCCAGAACAGCTTCCAACGTTTTCCAAATTTCTTGATATGCCAGGTAACCGCCAACTCTCAAAAGCATAAATCCTGTTAGCAAAAATCCAATTGGATGCATCTCGGAGTGTGGACTTTGCGCGAAGCTTTTGCTTTGGGGTGCCCTTTGTCGCGTCTTTCCCTCAGCTGTATGGTGTCCGCGGTGATGAGGTGGTGGTCCTGGGTAGTGCTGCTCGGGCCGTCGTGTGTGAGTGTATGTAGATTATTGAGCTTTTTAGGTCCCTGGCTCTGATGCTGCTGCCCCAACAGATGATGGCAGAGGAGATGACACTCTCAACAACAGACTTGTAGAAGATCTGCAACATCTTGCTGTAAACATTGAAGGATCTTAGCTTCCTCAAGAAGTACGGCCTACAGTGTCCCTTCCTGTAGAAGGCTTCACTGTCGAGTATCCAGTCAAGTCTGTTGTCAAAATGAACACCGAGGTATTTATATTCCTCAACCACCTCCACGTCTTCTCCCATGATGGAAACAGGTTTTGATTTAACCCTGTTTCTCCTGAAATCTACAATCATCTCTTTTGTTCACATTCAAGATGATTGTTTCCACACCATAAAGCAAAGCGGTCCACCAGCTCTCTGTACTCAGTTTCTTGTCCATCTCTGATCCACCCAACCACTGCAGAGTCATCGAAGTATTTCTGTAGATGACAGGAGTCTGACTTGTGCTGGAAGTCTGAAGTGTATAGAGTGAAAAGGAATGGTGAAATTACAGTTCCCTGTGATGCTCCTGTGCTGCTGACCACCTGGCTAGAAACACAGTCCTTCAGTCTCACAAACTGTGTCTGTTTCTGGTGTTTCAGACAAAGCAGATCAGACTGAATTGTGTTAAATGCACTGAAGAAATCAAAGAACATGATCATGACATGATAGTGCTACCTGCTTTGTCCAGGTGAGAGTGGGTTTGTTGAAGCAGGTCTATGATGGAGTCTTGAACTCCAACTCCACGGCAATAAGACAACTGCTAGGGGTCCTGATATGTGCTTGTTTGTTTACTCAGGTGGGCCAACAGGAGTCTCTCCAGGACCTTCATGATGTGGGATTTCAGGGCAACAGGTCTATAGTCATTGATGACTGATGGGTGAGTTTTCTTTGGTACCGGAATCTGTTGAAGAATGTGTTTAGTTCATTTGCTCTGTCCACACTTCCATCTATCTGATCCTCTTTCTCCTTATAGACTGTGATCTTCATCCCCGACAACACATCTGTATATTGTTTCTTTGGAGCTTTCTCTCCAGCTTCTTGCCATCTCTAATCTTGACCTCGAGCGGCTTCTGTATACTCCTCAGTATTTCCCTGTCTCCCTCCCTGAAGGCTGTTTTTTTTTTTTTGTTTTTTTGTTCAATAGTTCCTTCAGATCACTGGTGGTCCATGGTTTGATATTAGGAAAGCACCTCACTGTTCTGGTGAGGATGGTGTTGTCCAGACAGAAGTTGATACAGTTAATCAGTTTATATAGTCTCTTTAAAAAAACCTATCATTCTATGTTGAAGAAGCATAAAGCAAGAGAAAGGGATCTTACTGTCTGAGGAGTTGTCGTCCTTGTTTCCACATTAACTGACTGTTCGCAGGGACAGCGGAGACCTCTGACTCTTTGGTGTCTTTGGAAAAAGAAGAGAGAAATGCTGAGCCTTCCTTTCAGGTACATAGTTGGAGCTGCCCTTCCTGGAACACCTACCTGATTCAAAGATTGGCATCTTCATTTCTCCCTGGTTTAATTCTGTTCCATATTTTAACTTGTGATATTTTGCTCTGAGAAGAAGAAAAAAACAATAACCTTCATTATTTGCAGATTACAGTTACACACCATGATTGCAGATAGTATTTCCATATCGATATTGGCATATTCCCATATTTCCATTGACCCCCCCCACCCCCTCAGAAGGAAAACAGAGCTATATTACATTATAACATGAAAACTTTATTGTTCTGACTATATACTTTTGATGTTTCTCGAATGTAATATCACGTTATTACAATATATATAGTTATAACAAAAATGTTTTTAGGTTCTTGCAATATAATACTGATATTGTAAGGACATGTAAAGCTTTATGTTATAATTAGGGTTGCACCAACAAATCTGCCTCTATTTTCTCAATTCTAGTTGATCAGCCAATGTGAAACTAATCTTATCCACCGATCTCATCTACCTCTGCAAAGGTCTGAAAATCAGCCACTGTCCCCTTCTGCTGTGCCGTGAAAGGGCGCTGATTGACAGACCCGCCCACCAGGTCATGTCTCCATGTGTGCGGTTAACAACAGTCACCCCATTGTTGCCAACTTAGTGACTTTGTTGCAATATTTAGCGACTTTTCAGACAAAAAAAAATTGGTATCAGCCAAAATAGGAATCAGCAGGTCAGGCTTTTTAAAGACAGGTTATCGGCCGAAAAAATGCAATCGGTGCAGCCCTAACTATAATGTGATATAGATCTATTATTCTTTTCCCTGGGTGGCAGCTCCATGATTCAGTAGTAACCTAAATTTTACTAAAGAGTTTATGTCACACAGCTGTTGGTAGAGATTTAAAAAAAAAACATTACTATTACTGATTACTATCAAAGTGAGAAAATATCTATGCATTAAATTATAATGTGTGTGTGTATATATATATATATATATATATATATATATATATATATATATATATATATATATATATATATATATACACACATATATACACACATACATACATATATATACACACACACACACACACATACATACATACATACATACTACTTATTTATTTGATCATTTCTTATGTAGGCTGTATGATGTGATTGTTGTAGCAGCTTTCCCCTGTCCAGGAAAAATGTCTCCCAAGATTCTTGACTCAAAGCGCAACAACAGCACCCAGACATGGCAAACTCAATATGAGACATGGTTCATCTGTCAGAGCCAGTCAGTGAAGGCAAAAATCAAAAACAAACTAAATCTTAGCAGTGATATGAGTTACAGCTTGAATGGCACCCAGGAAAGAGTACACAAAAGATTAATGGGCGTGTCTTACCTTTCCTGCTTTAAAGCATATTCTAACATTTTAATTCTTCTAACCAGGTCGTTCTTCAGGTTGTCTTGGCCCTTCCTCTCCCCCTGCAGGAATGCTATCCTGGCCTGGAAAGAAACAAATGCAGACCACAAACACAGAGTTCAAAGCACAGGTTTATGACTCTGTGGATGTGTGAAAGACTGTACATACAAACGCAGACAGAGACACACCATACAGCCAAACAAAAACTGTTCATACCCCAGGCAGAATCAGATTTCAAAATATTTCCATCCAACCAAGAAATTTGTTTCCCAATAGAAAATGAGAATTATCTATGGAGGGCCAAACGGGACAAAATTACATATGGGCGGGGCTAATAGTTTGATTTGTTTACCTCCACTAGTTTAGCCTCCTTCTTTGAAAATCATAGCGGCCCTTCATGAAAGTTCAATAAATGGTCATATTAGTTCTTTTTTTTTTCTGTACTACATTAGAAACACTTTAGCTCCAAAAATACAAAAACACTTACTCTTCAAACCTGGATGAGATTATTCTACTAGCACATTAACAGCAGAATATTTGAAACCAAATTTGTGATGTGAAAACCTTTATTTGATTTGTTAAAGTTCTACAACATAGATTCAAAGAAGGAGGCTCAACTAGACGGCTTCAACAGATCAGCATTAGCTCTGCCCATACCCCCTTGACTTTGATGAGCAAGTTCAGCAGATAAAGTTACTGCCTGGTTACGCTGCAAGAACAGAAATCTATGTTCAATGATAAAACAGAACATCTTAGAGATCATCTATTCAGCTTCCTTTTATTTACTCAAGTCTCACAACCTATTTAACAAAGGAGTTGAATGGACAGCCAACATTAATTTCAAGAAAATACAGCGTCCTTGTAAACAGGTTTTTACATCTCTGAGCTTCCTCTGATTTCATTTGAAATTTCTCAGTGATGCTGAAA
This sequence comes from Anableps anableps, assembly GCA_014839685.1. NCBI lineage: Eukaryota > Metazoa > Chordata > Actinopteri > Cyprinodontiformes > Anablepidae > Anableps > Anableps anableps. Next base: position 3,305,417 of record CM026080.1, on the reverse strand, counting down.
ATAGCTCATTTTGAGTCGTCTTTCGGTTCCTTCAGGGGCTCACTATCATTTCTGAGAGTTACAGCTCTATCACTCTGTGACACCCAGCAAGACCAGGTATGTTAAATCTGCCATCCTTCAGGAGGGCTCTGAGCTTTAATGCCATAGAGACACTTAATATGTTTCACACACATTAAAAATAATGATCAAAAAGAACAAGTCAACTTTAACAGCATCTTTTGTTGCTTTGACATGTACAGTTGGAACCTTATATTTATATACACTGAATAAAAAGACACACATTTTTTCTCACTGTCTTAAGTTAAATCAGACTAAACTTCCCTTGTTTTAGGTTAGTTCGAATCACCAAAATTATTTCTATTTGCTAAATGCCAAAAAACCTAGCAAGAACATTTTTTAGATATTTTTTTTAACTTTCTTTAAATTCATAAGTTTACATACATTTGGTCAGTATTAAGGATCATTGTCTATTAAACTGTATGACCTTTTGAACTAAAAGGTCAAACCTTTTTAGTTTCCTTCCACGATTCTCTGATAGGTTCATGGACACATTTGAGTTGGAGGCTCACCTGTGGATGTATTTTAAGGCCACACCTGGAACACACTGCTTTCTTGTTTGACATGATGGGAAAATAAAAAATAAAAAAAATTAAAAATCAGCCAACATATCAGGAAGATAATTGTGGAGTTGCTCCAGTCTGGTTAATCCATGGGAACAATTTCCCATGGATGCATATAAAACCTTCTTGCTCCCTCCTTTGGGTTCATCCATTCACAGCATTGTTCATTTGGTACCCATCTACAAGACTATTTTAAAAAGAGAAGCTGTCCAAATAAAAACTTTGACACAGTGGACTAAGGATGCCATCCAGCATCTGAAGAGCAGTTTGGAATACACTGATCTGTGTTTACTCATCCAGAGTCTCCTCACAGGTGAAATAGACCTTAACGAACTGACCTTCCCTATATGTAGTTACATCAACTTTTGTGAGTCATGTATTCACGTTTCTCATGTGAAAGTTTACCCTAACAATAAGCCATAAGTCCATGAAAAAATTAATAATAGAGAAACGTACACGTTTTAAAGAGGGTAATGCTGAAAGAAAAAAAGAAGCCAAGAAACTGGTTTGAACAGAAATTAAAAAAGCTAAACTACAAGAAAAACCTGAACAACATTTTAAGAGTAGTAATTTAAAAACAATGTGGAATGGCATGTCAGCTATGACTGGGACTCAGAAAGTACATAATTCACACATCAAATAAATGGATTTCTTTCAATGATCTAGCCAATAATTGTAATACTTACTATCTTAGGTTTGATAGCAAGGATTTTAGAGATCAAATTAACCAAATCAAACAGGAGATTTCTTTTTCCCCATTTTCGGATTTTATGTTTAATGTTCAGGATGCCAAGAGTGTGCTTAGTAGAACTAAAATCACCAAGAGCCCCGGTCCAGAATTCAGGGCCTAAGGGCAGTTGGTCTTTTTTTCATTATATTTTTAATCAGTCATTAGAGCAGCAAGGGTTCTGGCATTGTGGAAAAAAATCTACAATCATTTCTGAACCAAAGAACAAGTCTCCTAAGGACATAAGTGGTTTTAGACCTGTGGTTCTCACATCTTTAGTTATGATAGCTTTTGAAAAACTAATTAAGAAGAAGATGGTCGAATCCGTCGAGAACAAACTAGATCCTTTCTTTACAATTTGCTTATAAATGTGATAGAGGGGTTAACAATACCATTTTAACACTTCTTAGCTTAATTTTTAAGCACACTGATGGCCCTGGCACTTATGTTCATTTTTGTTGATTTTTCCTCTGCCTTTAAGACAATTCAGCCTCTCATCTTAGCTCGTAAATTATTGAGAGATTTTAACTTGTGTTTAACTACTTGTTTAACTAGTGCTGTTGTACTGAAATGTAAATTTTCCCCTTGGGGGACTTATAAAAAAAAATTCTGATTATGAAATCGTAAAAGCAGCTGGCAAAATTATAGGAGTTAGATTAATCCATTTAAAAGAAACTTTTTTAAAGAGAATCCTACAAAAGGCAGAACACTTAATCCTCTCTCCAAATCACCCACTCCATGGTGAATTTGAGCTCCTACTATCTGGGAAGTGAATAAAGTGGTGATTATGATGAGTGATGGGGTCTCATTTATAAAGCTTGCATATGCACAAAACGGGGCCTGAAACTTGCGTATGCCACTTTCCATGCAAAGATTCTGATTTATAAAACACAAACTTGACGTGAAAATGTGCGGTCCCTCACGCCAACCTGACCTTTGCGTACCATATACGTTTGTTTTGGAAATAAGGTCGAAATGGCGACACAGATGGTGAGGTGGGGAATTGAAGCCACGTTCCATCATGATTCTATCAGACATCCAGAACGCTGCTGCTCGCATTCTCACTAAGACCAGGAAAATAGAGCACATCACCCCAATTCTAAAGTCTTTACAATGGCTACCTGTAGCTCAAAGAACAGACTTTAAAATATTTCTTTTAGCTTATAAATCAAAGAATGGCTTAACACCAAAATACATTAAAGAGCTGTTGTCGTATCAACCTTCCAGACCACTCAGGTCTTCTGGTTGTAGTCTACTCTGCATCCCTAGAACCAGAACCAAACATGGAGAAGCAGTTTTTATGCACCACAAATCTGGAACAAAGTCCCAGAAAACTGCAAAACAGCCGACACACTGAGTTCCTTTAAATCAAGGCTAAAAATCCACCTGTTTAGAGCTGCCTTTGATTAGTAGTAAGTGGAACATTGATCAATATTTCTGAATTATAATTTGTTTTATATTTGCTTGATGATCTTTATGATTTTGATGCATTGATATTTCCTTGATGATTTTGCTGTACTTTTGCTCGATGTTTTTACGATGTAAAAAGCACTTTGAACTGCCTTGCTGCTGAAATGTGCTATACAAATAAACTTGACTTTATAATTCGAATTTCTTCTACAGTCTGTATCCATTGGTCCGTGATAGGGGGGTCTCCGCCCTCTTGTAATTGCCTTTTTACCGGCTTCTAATGGTATTTTAACCAAATATCTGTCCCTTTTTTGTATACTTTCTTCAGATAAATTACACAGGTATAGTATAAAGGTCATAGGAATCTTGTAACCAAGTATTTTCAGTAACAAATTAACATCTTCCAAAATTGCATTATTTCATCACATTTCCAAAAGATGTGTGCAAGATCTGTCTCTAATTTTCCACAGTTTCACCAACAGTATATACTTTTGTTTAACTGTTTACTTTTGACCTTGAGTGAGATACAAAAAAAAAAAAAAAAAAAAAAAAAAAAAAAAAAAAAAAAAAAACTAGATTTTTCTAAGAATTCCCTCCAGATCATTGAATTAGCTGTTGTACTGTGGACCCTCCACATGTTTAGCCATCTTCATCTGTGATTTTAATGTTAAATTCTGATTCCCTTTTTTTTTTTTTTTTTTTTTTTTTTTTTTTTGTATTTGGTGGAGGATCTGTTTATGAGCAAGCTTTTACACAAACTGGATATGACTAACTTTACTTTCTTTATGTGCGTTGATTATTTGGCTCACCAATCCATCCCTGGATGGGTCTGTCCTGGTCTCTAAGTTGTAGGTATCTATTGAATTCTCGCTTATCCAACTTAGAAGTTTCTTTTGTAGTCAGGAAACTCTCCAGCCGTCCATCCTTCATCAAAACACGCCACACAGAATTTATTCTGTGTCATATTTAGGCAGTTTAAAATTGTCATATGATGCCCATTTTAATAGACCATTGAGTGTGAAATTTGAAAAAGGCTCTATTTGGTTTGCTGCCTTTTTGTACATTTCTTGATCTCCTATAATGTTTTGCATTGGGCATCCTGCATGTTCCTTTTCAATTTCTTTCCACTTTGCAAAATAATCTGTATTACACCAACCAACTATATATCTTAGCTAAGCTGTGTAAAAGCATTTTCAGAGGTTTTGAAGTCCCATACCTCCTTCCTCTTTTGGCAGCTGGAGAGTCTATGGTTTTAATCTAGGCTTTTTGCCTTTCCAAATATTATTGTATTCCAGCTCTTAACTGGGACTGACAGACACCTACTGGTAGGGATTGGAACAGATGCAGAACATTCATTTTAATTATTTGAATTCTTGAGCTAATATCTAGCCAGAATACAGCCCACCTTTCAATGTCTTTTAGTATGTCTCCATTTAACTTGCCATAATTTGCTTTGTATAGCCTAGATAATCCCTTTTGTTATCTGAACCCCTAGATATTCAGTTTTCTTTAGTTTCCAATTAAAGTTAAATCATTCTTGTATCTCTTTTGGTGGATTATATCTAAATGTTAGTATCTGTGTTTTGTTAATATTTATTTTATATTCTCCTATGTCCAAACTTTCCTAACAGTGACATCAATATAGGTAGGGATCTACTTGGTTGTTCAAGATAGACTATGACATCATCTGAAAAAAAATCCTATGTTTTGTTCTATTTCATTCACCTTCACTCCTATGATATCCTGGTCTTGTCTAACAGGCAACACTACAAGATCTATGAAGAGAGCAACAAGCATGAGTGACAGACAGTGTCCTTGCCTTGTTGAGCTCTGTAGTTTGACTGTCTGTCACACTTCCATTGATTTTGACCCTAGCTGATGGCTGCTGATAGTGTCTTAAGTTGACCTGATTTGTTATTGAATCCAGACCTTTCCAATATGGTATACAGAAATTCCCAATTGACACACTCAAAGGCCTTCTCAGTGTCGATGCTTACTAATATGTTGCTCCTTTAAATTTCCCATGCTTGGTTTACCAGATGTAGCATTCTGCTAATATTATCATGTGCCTGTCCCCCTTGTATAAAGCTGGTTTGGTTTTCCTCTGTTATTATTTCTGATATAAATGAGTAGATGTTATTGTCGTATATAGCTTATAGTCCACATTTAATATTGAGATTAGCCAATAACTTGCACAGAGTTCTTTATCTCTCCCTGGTTTTGGTATAGCTGTGATTATTGCCTCTGTCCAAGATGGAGGTATTTTGGCATTCTGGAGAGTCCAATTAAAGGAGGCCAGAAGTAGTGGTGAAAGCTCTTCTCTAAACACTTATACCACTCTAGGGTATACATCACTTCCAAGTGATTTATTGTTTTTTAGTTTATTTATGGCACCTTTAACCTCCTCGGTTGCAATATCCACAGTTAGTTTGTTGTTTTGTATGGATCCAACTAAGGAGAGATAAAGTGAGTTTAAAAATGCTTTCATTTCATCTTTATCTGCTGCAGTAGGTTGAGTACATACAGCGCCTTGCAAAAGGACTTGGCCCTTGCACTTTTCCATATTTTGTCACATTACAATCACAAACATAAATATATTTCATTGGAATTTAATGTGAAAGACTAACACAAAGTGGTATATAATTGTGAAGTAGAAAGAACTTTTAGAAGAAATTTTAAAAATAAAAAATTGCAGTGTGCAGAAGTATTCAGCCTCCCTAAGTCAATACTTTGTGGAAACACCTTTTGCTGCAATCCCAGCAGCAAGTCTTTTAGGGTCTGTCTCTACCAGCTTTGCACATCTAGTGACTGGAATTTTTGCCCATTCTTCTTTGCAAAACAGCTCAAGCTCAGTCAGATTAGATGGAGAGCATTTGTGAACAGCAGTTTTCAGATCTTGCCATAGATTTTCAATTGGGTTTAGGTCCGGACTTTGACTTGGCTATTCTAACACATGAATATATTTTGTTTTTAATCCATTCCATTGTAGCCTGGGCTTTATGTTTAGGGTGGTTGTCCTGCTGGAAGGTGAACCTCCACCCCAGTCTCAAGTCTTTTGCAGACTTCAGCAGGTTTACTTCCAAGATTGCCCTGTATTTGGCTCCATCCGTCTTCCCATCAACTCTGACCATCTTCCCTGTCCCTGGTGAAGAGAAGCACCCCTGAATATGATGCTCCCACCACCATATTTGACAGCAGGGATAGTGTGTTCAGAGTGATGTGCAGTGTTAGTTCTCTGCTACACATAGCATTTTGCCTTTTGACCAAAAAGTTCAATTTTGGTCTCATCTGACCAAAGCACCTTCTTCCTCATGTTTGCTATGTCCCCAACATGGCTTCTAGCAAACTGCAAATGGGACTTCTTATGGTTTTCATTTAACAATGGCTTTCTTCTTGTCATTCCTCCATAAAGACCACATTCGTGCAGTGCATGACTAATAGTTGTCCTGTGGACAGATTCCCCCACCTGAGCTGTGGATCTCTGCATTTGGTCCAGAGTCACCTCTGGCCTCTTGGCTGCTTCTCTGATCAGTGCTCTCCTTGCTTGGCCTAGTTTAAGTGGACGGCTTTGTCTTTGTAGGTTTACAGTTGTGCCATACTCTTTCTATTTCCAGATGATGGACTGAACAGAGCTCCATGAGATGTTCAAAGCTTGGGAAATCTTTTTAGAGCCTTTTTAGAGTATTATGAGGATCTACAGTGACTTTTGCAAGCCACTGTAGATCCTCATAATACCTTCAGAATATTTTTTCAATACCTTCTGGCATAGATATTACCTCTTTTGTATAAGGATCCCTGATTTTATGTATGTCACTAATAGTATGTTTTTTGCATATACATTTTGCCGAGATTTTACTGGCTCTTGGGCCTACCTCATCGTAACCCTGTTTTAAATAAATATTTTTTCAATTTCTTCTAGTATTAATTCATTTTTGTTCTTGTTTCCTTGATCTGCTGACATATCTTCGGGTCATTTGTCTTTTGGTGTTCCTATTCTAGCTCCCTTAGCTTTTCATTTTGTATTCTATAGGTCTCCAATCTGTCCTTTTTTGCATATACAGTTTCTGTTATCAAGTTTCCTCTAATGACAACCTTCAAGGGATCTCAGAATATCATTAGGTTAGTTGTACCTTCATTTTCCATCAATATACTTTTTTATGTCCATTTTTACCCTCTCTTTTCTTTGATTGTTGTTCAATATTCCAAGATTGCAAAACAGCCGAAAAACTGAGTTCCTCTAAATCAGGGGTGCCCAAGTCCAGTCCTCGAGAGCTACCACCCAGCAATTTTCGGATGCATTCCTTCTCCTGCACACCTGGATCAAATGAACTGCTCATTACCAGGCCACTGCAAAGCTGAGTTACTGTTGGTGAGGGAATTCAGCCTTTTGACTCAGGCGTGTTGAAGCAGGGATGCATCTAAAAGTTGCAGTATGGTAGCTCTCGAGGACTGGACTTGGGAACCCCTGCTCTAAATCAAGGCTAAAAACCCACCTGTTTAGAAGTATAGAAATGAAGAACTGTACTGCTCTTTGCCTAATGGAAACCTGGCTTAATGACAACATGCCGGACTGAGCCTTCCAGATCAACGGTCTTCAGCTTTTCCGAGCGGACCGCAACCAACGGTCAGGAAAAACACGGGGAGGAGAACCATGTGTGTATGTGAATGAAGGTTGGTGTACGAACTGTGGACTGGTAAAAACCTCCTGCTCTGAGGCGGCAGAACTTATGACTGTGAAATGTCGGCCGTACTATCTGTAACTGGAGTTTACTGCGGTGTTTGTCACCACTGTTTACATCCCATCAGGTGCTAATGCAAACGACCCATCAAAGGAGCTATATGGCACCATTAGCTCACTGCAGATAAAGCACCCGGAGGCGTTTTATGTTTCACGTGAAGCTGACGGACACTCTGCCCAGTTTTTACCAGCATGTCACCATTCCCACACGGGGAGACAACACTCTGGACTGTGTGTACACAGTGCATACAGAGCCCTTCCTCGCCCCCATCTTGGCCTCCCAGACCACATCTCCATCCCTGCTGACGCCAGTATACAGTCCGCTGATGAGACGGATTAGGCCAACAAAGAAGACAGTCACTGTGTGGCCCAGGGATGTAACTTTTGTGCTCCAGGACTGTTTTCAGTGCAGATTGGCAGATCTTCAGAGAAGTGGCTACATATGACGGTGAGGTGGACTTGGAGGAATACACCTCCTCTGCTCTTGGCTTCATCTCCAAGTGTCCTGATGATGTCACCACCACCAGGACAGTAACCAGTTAGCCGAACCAGAACCCCTGGCTGAATGCTGAAGTGAAAGCTCTGCTGAAAGCTAGGAACGCTGCGCTCAGGACAGGTGAGGCATCACCAGTCAGAGAGGCAAGGAAAGGACTGACTGCAGGCATTGCAAAGGCCAAAGCCACATACAGCCAGAAAATTCAGGGTCACTTCACCACCAACGACCCCTGGGGCATGTGGAAGGGCATCAACTGCAACATTAGAGACTACAACATTAGAGATGCACGATGCCCTAAGGACCCCTCATTGCCAAATGCACTCAATACATTCTATGCCCACTTTGAGGATCTTAACACCCCCCGGTGACCACAGCAGAAGTGAAGAAGACCATCCAAGGAATCAACCCCCATAAGGGTGCAAGCCCTGACAACATCCCAGGGCGGGTAGTGAGGGACTATGTACACCAGCTGTCTGAGGAGTTGGCAGACATTTTCAACACCTCACTATTACTGGCATCTGTCCCACCTGCTTAAAGACTGCCACTATTGTCCCCATCCCCAAGTGTTCCACAGTGACAGGCCTAAATGACTACAGACCTATAGCCTTTGGTAGTCATGAAGTGCTTCGAGAGGCTGGTCATGACCCACATCAAGGACTCCATCGACGTCACTGTGGACTCCCATCAGTACAACTACAGTAATAACCGCTCCACTGCTGACGCCATCTCATCGGTGGTTCACACAGCCCTCACCTCACCAATCTGAACAGCAGGAGTGCTTACAGACGTCTGCTCTTACCGCCTCCTCCTCCATCACCCTCAACACAAAAAAAAAAACCACAACACACACAAAAAAAAAAAAAAAAAAAAAAAAAAAAAAAAAAAAAAAAAAGAGCCTTTAGGAAGCGAGACAGGGAATTATTGAGGAGTGTACAGAAGCAGCTCAAAGTCAAGATCAAAGACAGCAAGGAGGTGTACAGGAAGAAGCTGGAGAGTAAGCAGCAGAGGAAGAATCTCAGATGTGTGGTCAGGGATGAAGGAGATCATAGGGTTCAAGCAAAAGGAGGTTCAGATAGATGGAAGTCTGGACAGAGCAAATGAGCTGAACACATTCTGCAACAGGTTCAGTTCAGGATCAAGTTCACCATCCTCCCCTCCTGGCCCAGCCACCCTCCTTTGACCCACAGCTTTCCTGTCACACCTCAGATGTTTTATTCTCCACCTCAGTCATGGACTCTTCTGCTTCCACTAGTTTGTCTTCAACCAAATCAGGAGATGCTGCTGCTCCCTTTGCCTCCCACTCCCACTTTTCTGTTTCTAGAAGTCAGGTGAAGAGGCAGCTGAAGCGACTGAACTGGAACAAGGCTGCAGGTCCAGATGGTGTCAGCCCCAGAGTCCTGAAGCCCTGTGCAGAGCGGCTCTGTGGGATTCTGGAACACCTCTTCAACCTTAACCTGACCCAAGAGAAGGTTCCACTGTTGTGAAACACATCCTGTCTGGTTCCGGTACCAAAGAAAACACACCCATCAGTCATCAAAGATTATACACTTGTTACCCTGACATCCCACATCATGAAGGTCCTGGAGAGACTCCTGTTGGCCCATCTGAGTAAGCAAACCGTGTTCGCCGTGGAGCTGAAGTTGCAGATGCCATTATACACCTGCTTCAACAAACCCACCGTCACCTGGACAAAGCAGGCAGTACTGTGAGCATCATGTTCTTTGATTTCTCCAGTACATTTAACACAATACAGCCTGATCTGCTTCGTCTGAAACTCCAGAAGACTCAGGTGGAGGCCTCAACAATCGCCTGGATCAATGACTATCTGTCAGGTAGACCACAGTTTGTGAGACTCAAGGACTGTGTGTCTAGCCAGGTGGTCAGCAGCACAGGAGCACCACAGGGGGCTGGACTCTCACCATTCCTTTTCACTCTGTACACTTCAGACTTCCAGCACAAATCAGACTCCTGTCATCTACAGAAATACTCAGATGACTCTGCAGTGGTTGGGTGGATCAGAGATGGACAAGAAGCTGAGTACATAGAGCTGGTGGACTGCTTTGTCTTATGGTGTGGAAACAATCATCTTGAATGTGAACAAAACAAAGGAGATGATTCTAGATTTCAGGACAAACAGGGTTAGATTAAACCCTACTTCTATCATGGGAGAAGAAATGGAGGTGGTTGAGGAATATAAATACCTCGGTGTTCATCCAGACAACATACTTGACTGGATACTCAACAGTGAAGCCATCTACAAGAAGGGACAGAGCAGAATGTTTTTCTTGAGAAAGCTCAGGTCCTTCAAGGTTTGCAGCAAGATGTTGCACATCATCTATAAATCTGTTGTTGAGAGTGTTATATCCTCTGCCATCATCTGTTGGGGCAGCAGCATCAGAGCCAGTCCTAAAAAGGCTGAACAACCTGATAAACAATGCTGGTTCTGTTCTGGGGACGACTGTGGAACCTTTGGAGATGATTATGCAAAGAAGGATTTTGCATAAAATCAAGAAAATTATGGACAACCCTAAACATCATCTTCATGAGATTGTCATTGGAAAACAGAGTCTCTTCAGGCAGAGGCTTCTTCAGACTGGTTGTAAAACGGACCACTACAGGAGATCTTTCCTGCCCACAGCCATCACAATCTATAATAACTCCTTAATTAAATGAGTTACATAAACATTTAATTTCCCTTTGGGATAAATAAAGTATTTGGGAAATTGAATTTGAACTAGCTCGCTGAACCATTGTCTGATACATAGACCTGAGTTCTGTATTCACTTCATCAACATAATCTCCCGCAATGCTCTCTTCTATAACATGGGAGGTCAAATCAGTCCATCCATTCCACCATAGATGGCTGTGGATCAACTTCTTGACGCTCTCGCCTCTGGAAGGTAAGTCAGCTAGATTGGTCACACTGCAGCAGAAAAATCAAAGTTCAGGAATAGTGAGATCTTGTATCTCAGCTACTCTGTTTGCAACAAATGGCTTCCACTTCGAAGCTGCGCTTTAGATGCCACAAAGCTTTGCACTGCTTTACCGTCTTTGTTTTGTCCCCGCAGACAGGCAACAGCCCCAGAAGCTCTTTCACTGGCATCATAGAAAATGTGCAGCTTGGATATCTGTGAGTTTGTCTGAATTTCAACTTGGTACCACCTTAGAATGGACAGTAGGTGGAATCCGGACAGCTCTTCACACCACTCACTCCGTTTCTGAGTCAAATCCAGGTCATCCCAACTCTTCATCCCAACCAGTTTCCCTGTCCCACAACTCTTGAAATAGGCACTTTACTCTGATTGTGAATGGAGAGAGGAAGCCAATGGGATCAAAAATACGAGCAGATATCTTCAATACACTTCTTTTTGTGTTCTCTGTGTTCTTACAAATGTCCAACAGTCCCTTTAGGTCAAAGACAAAGTCATCCTCTTCTGACCTCCAAACAAGACCCAGCATCTTAAATACATTTCCACTGGTATCTGTCTATGTACTGTGTTCCAGTCCACATTCCTTCCACTTGGCTCTCAGATCTGCTGAATTTGTCATTCACTTGCACAAGCTCATGTTGGCATGGGACAGAATCTCCTTTGCTGTTGTGGTTCCTGAGAGCGATTCATTCAAATCACTTCAGCTGGATATAAAATCATCAACATGCAGCGATTCTGTCAATGCTGTCACTGTAGTAGTTTTTTTTCTCCATCATACTGTTTGATGTGCTCTATTATTGTTGCAGCCAACATGAAAGGGCTAGATGAGACTCCAAACACCACTCTGTTCATCTTCATGATTCACAGCTCATCCTTACAGTCGTTAGAGGGAGGTCCTTGAAGCCACAGAAACTTCACAACATCCTTGTCCTTTTCTGTAAGAGCTATCTGAAGGAAAGCCTTTGTAATGTTTGCTGTAAAGGCTATCTGGTGCAGTCTGAATCTAATACACACATCCAATAAGTTTGGATTTAGGTTTGGTCCAGTCAGTACTCTCAGTTTTGTTGTGGTCTTGTTTTCTCTGATAACAACATGGTGTGGCATATAATATTTCAAGTTTTCACATTGTTCTGGTGCTGTGGAATTCTCTGAAACATCTTCACAAATACCTTCTTGCAGGTAATCTTGTATAACATCATTGTATCTGATGTACAGTGTTGCAACCCTTTCAAATTTTTTCTGGAGGCCTTCAAGGCATCTCTTTGCAACTCTGAAGTTATTTGGAAGAATTGGTTTATATGGTCGCCATGGTAACTCAACCTGGTAACGGCCATCTTTGTACCTTAAACTCTGTTAAAAGCGCTGAAGAGCTTTTTCTTCTGAGCTCTGCCATCAATGATGCCTAGTGACTCCACCTGCCAAAAAACATGTAACTGTTTGGATATTTGACTGTTCTCTTCCAGGCTGCATACAAGTGGCATCAGTTACTCTTGATGTTGATACTGGTACATGTAAGGCCCAACCAAAGATGCTGTCTATTGCAACCAGTGATTCTGTAAGCCTCTGGATGTTCCCTGTCACTAATTTCCAGTAGTAATCTGCTCCAATCAATACTGAAAACTTATCAGTTCACTCCTGTGGGAAATCACCAAGTTGCAGTCCACTTTTCTTTATTTGTTCCTGAATGGGTTTGCTGGGAATCTTTATCAAGGCACTACACAATGGAGGGGTCTTGGCTGCTTCTATTTCAATTCTTTGGTCACTCTACACTCTTAGTGACACCTTCATAAAGTTGTGCTGTGATGTTACAGAATGTGTGCAGGTGCAGTGTTTCCTTCCTTAATATTGGCAGCTTTAATTCTCTGACAAGCTCTTTATGAATGAAGCTTCTCTGGCTGCCACTATCCAGTAGAGCACGTATGATTCTTGTTCCTGCCACACCAACTGTTTGTATCTCGACTGTCTGGAGCAGTATGGGGTTCTTCATGCTGGCTTTCTGGTTCACAGTGTTGGACACATAAGACAGGATCACCTAAGTACTGACATGTTCACTATCAGCACTGCTTTTGTTTTGTTCACAAACTGATTGACGATGTCTGTGACCACACAGTGCACATGAAACATATTTCATTTTACAAAATTTTGTGATATGCTTCTTTCCAAGTCAAGTTTATTTATATAGCACGTTTTAGCAGCAAGGTAGTTCGAAGTGCTTCACATCATAGAACATCAAGTATCCAACAAATCATCAAAAACATCCAAATCATCCACCAAATATGCAGCCAAATCATCAAGCAAATACACATGAAAATCATCGAGCAAATACAATGCGTCAAAATCATAAGGATCATCAAGCAAATATAGTTCAATGTTCTACTTACTGTTAATCAAAGGCAACACTAAACCGGTGGGTTTTTAGCCTTGATTTAAAGGAACTCAGTGTTTTGGCTGTTTTACAATTTTCTGGAAGTTTGTTCCAGATTTGCGGTGCATAAAAACTGAAAGCTGCTTCTCCATGTTTGGTTAGGGAAACCAAAATTAATGCCAAAAGTTCTTATTGTCGGGAGTTCAGCTGTGAATAGAATTGATCGTCTTTGTAGCACAAAGAGAATGAAGGTAATCTACTTCCCAAATGACACTGTGTCAGACGTAACAGAGAAAATACTCCCAATAACCACTGATCAGCCGAGAATTGAGAATCTAAAATCATTCACATTGGAGCTAATGATCTGGGCAAGCAAAAATCTGAAATTCTGAAAAAGGACTTTAGTCATCTTCTAAGCACAGTTGGAAATCTGAAAATGAAGGTGTTTATCAGTGGACCAATACCGAAAGCTGGGACATGGAGATGAGAATTACAGCAAAACATTTCACAAGATTTTCTGGGAGCACTATCATCTCTTCAGACAAGACGGAGTTGGTCTAAATAAAGATGGGAAAAAACTATTCACTGCCAATATTTTCAATGCTGTTAACAGAAGGTCATCTCTCCAAACACAGGACAATGTAAACAAACATCACTGTCCCAGCAAAGACTATACAAGGACAAGTTGATTACTGCAACAGTGTCTTCACAGGTCTGCCTAAAAAGCCAATCAGACAGCTGCAGCTGATCCAAAACGCTACTGCTCATGTTCTCACTAAAACCAGGAAGATAGAGTACATCACCCCAGTTCTAAAGTCTTTACACTGGCTCTCTGTAGCTCAGAATAGACTTTAAAATACTTCTGTTAGTTTATAAATCACTGAACAGCTTAGCACCAAAATACATGAAAGACCTGTTGTCATTGTATCAACCTTCCAAATCACTCAGGTCTTCTGGTTTTGGTCTGCTCTGCATCCCTAGAACCAGAACCCTTCCAAGGCACCCATAGCATCTTCCCAGCTTTCTAAGCTTCTCCTTTTGAGCAGACACAGAATGATCTGGACAGTTTTCTGGCTTGTGGTTATCACTGTCACAATATACACAGGTCTGATGAGGATAACTTGCTGTGTACACTGCAGTAGCTTAAGGCACATTCCACTTCTTCAGATGGTTCTCACTGAAGTAAGAAAGTTTACTATTGGATCTGTTTTTTAATGGAAAACCTTTTTGTGTGCCAGCTGGTCTGCACAGCTGGATCACCCTTTCTCTGCTTTGGATCTTGTTTTGCAGGAACTTAAGCTCATCGAGTTTCCACTCACCACTGGAGACAGATTTTCGGGTGTAAGCCAGTGCAGCTGCAGTAGTACAGGACATAGTAGGCATTCATATGTGTCAGTCTAGACTGCTAAAGATTCAAGACTCTGGATCTGTAGTTCACATTCATCATACAGGTGCCACAGAGAAGAAACATCTGATTATCTTTTCACTGCAGTTAGGTTTAGCAGCTTAGACATATGGGCATTGATTACATATTTTCTTCCAAAAGAACTCTGAAGCAGTTTTATTGCAGCATCATAATTGGTATCTGTTATGATTAGCCTTGACACAGATCTAGTTCCACCACCAGTGAGGTAGGATTTCAGGTAGATGAACTTTTCTTTTTTTTTACTCAGGGAATCATTGTTGTGAGTGACTGTTTCATCTTGTGACCAGAACTCCTGCCACTGACTAACATCTCCACTATATTTATTAATCACAAGCTTTGGCAGTTTAGCGGTCTGAGCATTTAGTTATCTAAATGCTCACCCGTGTATTTTCTTTGTTCTCAGTCTTCTGTATTACTATTTTTAGACAAGTCTTGCGTATATGAATCTGGTCCAGATAGTTCTGTCTGCTTTCAATCTCTTTCTCAAGCTCCTCTGTCGGCATGTCATCCTCAATGCCTCTGTCTAAGTCGAATAAACCTTCTTCTTTGGTTGACAGGACAGACAACATTTCACGCAGTCTGTGGGCACATCTTTTCCCATTTCTTCTTGAATTCAGGTCAGTAACTTCGTAACAGATGCGCAAATGGTTGAGTGTTTCTTTTCCAACTGCTCCCAGCTCTCCGACATCTCTGAAGTTAGTAATAGCCACAGTTAGCGTCTGGCTTCAACAGGTAAATCTCTTCCAACTGCACTCACGAAAGGGTTAAATCCAGTTGTAAAATCCCAGGTTTCAGCACCAAAAAATGTAGAGACAGGAGCTTCAAAAATGATCATACAGATGTTGGTCTTTGTTTCAGGCAGTTTAAGTAAAGCAAAAGGTAACAGTTGAATCAGACACTACAGAGCAACAATGATGGAAAAATAACTGCCAAGACAATTAAATCTCAGAATAAAAAAAATCTCTCAACATCTCTTTCTGCTAGTTTAAAAAGTGCATTTCAACAAATTCTAAATATAATTAAAGCTGCAAGCGGCATTTGCAGCCCTCGCAGCTTAACCTGCACCGGCCTTGCGGGGATCGAGGGAGCTCTGGCACCACCACCCCACCGCCACTACTCTCACGCCATTGCCACACCTGTCCAACAAGAGAGTGCATTTGGTGAATCTTTCAAATCACCTTCAGTCCAGTTAAGTACAATTCCAGCAAGTTTTAAAGTTAGGCCAAAATCTAACTGTCCAAAACAGAGTTATTGTCACTTCGTGTTTTATGGAGAAGGATTGGCGAGGACTTCCTGAAGGCTTTTCAACCTATCATATGTAGTCATCAAGAGTTTATGCATACGGTTTCAATCTTATATCACACACAGGGAGAAGCTGGTGGTGTAATCAAATATTCGTCACGTTCCTCTCTGAGTGGGCGGGTCTTCAGTGACGTCATTAATGAATCAAAAACAATGTGTCAGGCAGTATGCTTAAATGATGTACAAAAAATCTGGTGACGATGGGATGGTGTATCAGGGAGATAAAGCTGTTGGGATAAGGTAGGGGGCACACTATACTCAAATTCCAATATAATCCTATCCGCTTCTTTAGAGGTCAACAAAGGTGATTCATATCCAGTTTGGTGCAAATTGCATGATGCATGTGTGATCTGGAGCACTACCGTATGCAAACAGCGAGGGATTGGAATTCACCATTCTACCCAGCTCACATGCTCCAGCCAGTGTTGAGACAAGGATTCAGCATCATATTGTTCTGTCATCAGACACAGGTTTAAAACTATATGAAAGAAAGGGTAAAAAGAAAATAACCAGCAACAAAAGAAGTAACTTCCTGATCAAAGGGGGTGAAGCTATGGTGATGTCACCAATTGACCAAGTAAATGTTATTAGTGCTAGTGTGTTATGACACACAGAAAGTTTCATAAAGCTGTGACACTGTATGTGAAAGTTATTCCACCTTGATGTTTTATTTCGAATGGTCAGACTGAGGCTTGGCCACGCCCACCAGCTTTGATGCAGAAAAAAAGCTTTTAACTTTGATCTTCAATATCTCAAGACTGCACTGAATGATTCTGAATTCTGCATGTCAAAAGCTGTAGGAGGAGTTCGCTCAGATACGTATGTAAAAAAAGACAAAAAGGCAGCTTTGATCCATCCACATTGGATGGGTCTCTCCTCGCTCTCAGCTAGCAACGGGAGTAAACGCAAAGTGAGCAACTATGCCTATATTTTGTAGAGCCTACAGTTGCAATGTTGAATGTAGTAAATCATGCGGGATTACCTTTCAAAAGTACGTTTAAACAAAATTTGTGGTTATTTGACCATTTATACCTCATTGTAGCTAACTTTTGCAATCAGTGAAATGCGGTGGGTAGGCTCAGATGCAGGTTCCTTGCTGGTGTGGGCTCATGTGTTTCATGGGCGGTATGGGGTTGCTGGCATAGGCTGGGTGGCTTGGCAGGCTCCCTGGTTTCCTGCCTATCACTCAGTTGGGGGGTGATGTCAACCCTGCTGGTTGGGGGTGCCGCAGAGGGTTGTAGAGTGTACTGTGGAGGGGTCGAATCCTTTTTCGGGTATGGGGCCGCTGAGGTTTTGGTTGGTTTGGTGGCGGCAATCCGCTTGGGTTTGGCAATGGTTGTCGCTGGGCTGAAGTTGCAGAGATGGTGACGACTGTTCGCTTATATGGTTGAGGGGCTGCCCCCCATGGGTTAGGGGAGTCTGTGTTCGGGGTGTTTGATGTCTGCGCACTGGTTGGAGGTGGTCTTGGGGGAGAGGGGGCGGGGGGGGGTCATCTTAGGCCCCCCATTGAAAATGTGGGGCCCATTTCTCCCCATCACACTCCCCTGGCTGGTGTCTCTGCCCGCCAATGTTGGTGGCTCTTGGTGTCTGGGTATGTGCCGGCTCACCCTGGTGGTCGCTTGCCGGGGTCTGGGTGCCCTGACTCGGTTGGGCCTCTGCTGGGAGGTGGTGTGCCCTCGGGGCTTGGGTTTCTTTGTCCATGGCCGGATCTGCTCTGGCCATGGACAGATATCAGTCTGTGGGATATCAGTCCCACAGACTGATATCCAATCTGTGGGACAGACCAGTTATCGGTACCATCTGGAAAGTACTTTTCTTTTTTTTTTTTTTTTTTTTTTTTTTTAAATATATACCTAGTTTACAGTATGTTTTGATGTAATAGACCTCTTCAGACACTACTGGTTATCTTTTTATATCCTACCTGTGGGAAAAAACTGATAGTTTCCTTACTTGCTCTCAGAAGATGTCTTTTATGGCTCTGACTGTCCTAATTAAACGTCTCTAATCTGTGTGTAATTTTTTTTTTTTTTTTTGTATGAAGCTGCAGGGTAGTTCCAGGGCACTTTCCCCAGTCTGATGGTCTGTTGTGGTGTCTCACCAAGTGGGTCTGGCAACGTAGCAGCACAAGATGAGACTGTGTTCCTAACAGCTATAGACATCCACTCTGCTTTAATGGGAGAGGAAGAACTTCCAACCACATTTGCAAACATTTCTGGAGTAATATGACCAAAGTTACCTGCCCACCTGCTTTAGTGATCTAAAGGACAATGCCCTGGTCAACATTTCAGGGTTTATTCTCAGAAAAATTGTGAAAAAAAACCTGTCCTGTGAGGTGTGTTGTTTACCACCTGCTTCAACCATGGTGGGTTGATGATCCCCTCAGAGGGAACGGTGAAGGTGGTCAGAGCAGAAATTTTTGTTGCTGGTGTGTACCAAAGGCTCAGGATTGATTGTCTGAGAGTGAAATTAATTCAAATAAACAATCAAACTTGTTTCTTTATTAAAATAGAACATTTATACACTTATTAATTAGCTATATCTTAAGTCTGTCTTTGTTAGGGAGCATAAAAGTGTTTCAGTATAAAAGCACAATTTTTTTAAATGTGTGACAGCGTCCTGTATCATAACTACATCTCAGCCGTTTCTAACAAACTAAACCGCATGAAAATCAGGTAAAAATTCAGGAGTTATGATTATTTTAGTTGGGCATAAAGCTATCCTTAGTACAAATAAATGCAGTGGGAGGCGCAAGAGGGACCCATTCAAGATGGCGGCTAAGTAAAACGTCAGCTCCAACAGGCAGCGCAACTCTTTGAGGCGACTGCGTATATAATGTCTATGCAGGAGCAGCTATAGCAGTGCTAATGTTAAGTTAGTGCTTGGCTAACTAAGCTAACAAGCCCTTACTACACCAAAAAAACAGTGAAACAGAAGAGTTTCCAAAAATTAAACTGTAGCAACAGAAAATGTGTACTTTAACAAGCTTATGTGTTTGAATAACTCAGTAAGGTCTCAGGACAGAGAAATTAGATCAGATCAAGAGAGTCTCAAAAACAAACAGCTCCATAAAGTGAAACAGCAACAACAGAAGTGATGCATTAAATCTTACCTAATGACAGCATGGCAACTACCCTCCGCGTTTTCCTCACCTCGCTTTCTGATTGGCATGTCACATTCAACAGGCTGCGGTCACGTTTGTACTTGGAACACCAAACATGCTGCGATATATCGGGCCAAGACAATCCCCAATTTTAGATTGGAGCGGTCCTGGAGTCCTTCTGAGTGGACCAGATCACTCTTAGCACACCACACAAGGTAGGAATATCTCTGAAAATTATCTCAAGAGCTTCCCCGATAATCTGGGCATCTTTGAGATTGTCAGGAGGAGATCGGGACAAAAGTCGATATAAAAATCTTGTCACGTAAACTAGGCTTGCACTGATTTACTAAACTACATGACCTTTTCAATATAACATTTTTCAGGGCAAGGTGCGACAAAAAAAAACAAAAAAACAACAACATTCTGTTAATTTAAAAATTTTGCTACAATGAAAAATGGTTTACATAACAATAATTATGTATCTTTAAACTCATCCTTTGATTTCATTCTAATTTTATAGTAAACTGAAACACAAACATTCAGGAACTTTTACTCTAGATGACCCATTCATTAAACGATCCTAACCTTAATAAAGCCTAATTCACATGGCAAGATTTTTATGTTGATTTTTGTCCCGATTTCAACAATAACTAAATGAAAGAAACAAAAAGCAAATAAACTCCTTCATTTTGACTAAACACTGACTCTTTGAGTCCTTTTGAAAGGTGAATCATTGAATCATATGGTCATGATAATAATAATTTTAAAAAAGTACACTGCACCACTTCTTAATTACTGTACTATTTTGTCCTTTGTTTTTTTCCAACTTTCTTAACTTTGTGAAATAATGACATGGTGGGATCTGTGCTGTGTGGCTTTGTGCAAGAGATTATATTTAATTCATTTGAGAACCTGGTAAAGATTAGATTATTTATTAAGTAAAACCCTACACCCCTATACCCCTAGAGATGACTGAGTTTCTTTTTTCTTTTTCAGTTTCTTTCTTTTCCAGTGACTATATATGTGTTAGTGTGTAAGTTGTGTGTATTGGAGTTATTTTGGGTCAGTCTACTTTTAGCTTTCAACTGGGATCAGCCTGTCAGTACAGGGCCCAGTAGGCCAAGCTGTTTAATTACAGCCTCCTTTCACACAGACTCTGCACCTTTTCCCAAAACATGGAGTCAGTAATGGCTCTTTTCCACGAGCACCTATTCAGTGCAGTTTGACTGCGCTCTATGAGGGTTTTCCACTAGTAACAGTAGCGTGGTACAGTGGATCCCTGTAGTTTTTTCTGTGAAAGTATAAATGACGTACAGGTTGGATGAATGCAACCTAGCTGTGCAGGTACACAGGTCACAATTGAAAAGATCAGATACGTATCAAATTTAGGACCACATATCCAAGAAGCCTGGGTTGCATTTGCAAAAATCGGATCTGTGTTGTTCAGACTGTCATGAAAAGATCAGTCATAGGTCGCATAACGGCAAAAAAATAAAATTAAAATCACCGAATTTTGGTCACCTCGGGCTGAAGTGTGAACATAGCCAGAGACAACATTCAGCCCCTGCCATGATGCTGCTTAAAAAAACACCCTTATTTTGACAAAAGTATCCAAGTCATTAAATCCAGCTGTTCCCATCATATCTATGGCCACATCTATTTGCAGCAGTCTGCATGGCTAAGTGGATCATCGCACTAAAGCATAGCTCCAGTGAGCTACCGTGACAGGATCACACATGTCCAGTAAGTCCAGCCATTAAATTTCCCAACATCTAACCTCTCCACAGTCAGCTGTTAGTGGTATTATAACACGGTGGGAGTGAATGGGAACAACAACAATTCAGCCATGAAGTGGTAGGCCATGTATAATCACAGAGCGGGGTCAGAGGATTCTGAAGCACACAATGACCTGAGCAGAGGCAAAATCTGGCTCTCCAAACTTTATGTGGCCTTTAGATTAGCTCAAGAAGGCTGCATACAGACTTCACGGAGTGGGTTTCCATGGCAGAGTAGCTCCATCCAAGGATTGCATCACCAAGTGCAATCCAAAACATCTGATGCAATGATGAAAAGCACCATGTCAGTGACTAATCATGCTTCTCTGTCTGCCAATCCAATGAACTAGTCTGGGTTTTCCATCGGTACTTGCTGGACTGCATTGTGTTAAATGTAAAGTTTGACTCAGCGGGTATAATAAAGCTGATTTATTGTTCAGCAGAACAAGATTTATAGGACATTTTTAAGCTTCCAACCTTGGGGCAACAGTTTGTTGATGGCCTCTCCCTGTTCCAACATAGAAGTGCACTAATGCACAAAGCAAGGTCTATAAAGACATGGATACCTAAATCTGATGTGAAGATTGTTGTACACAGAGAACTGACCTCAACCCAACTGAATAGCATTGGGAATAAGATAAGGAGACTATGAGCCAGGCCTGCTCGCCCAACAGCAGTGTCTGAACTCACAAAAGGGATTCTAAAAAAAAAAAAAAATTATATATATATATATATATATATATATATATATATATATATATATATATATATATATATATATATATAAAATTAACATACTCAAAACCTTGTGGAATGCCATTTTTGAAAGAAGAGTGTGAAAGAAATGTTCCCTTTAGAAGGACTTCTTGAGTTTGAGTGGCAGGACAGATGGTGTAGGTTTTTTCCTAAATGACAAGTTTAGGGAAAAAGTTGTCCGATACTCTCAGACAACTTCATCTCAAAAGTACAACACTGAATAATCATAGTGTGGAGGTGTGTGATTTTCAACAGCTTCCATTCACCACAGCTTTGTTTTACACCAACAAATGCAAGCTTGGCAAGCTATTACGAATGGTTACAGAGATCCCACATGCTGGGAAAAAACTGAGTGCTGACGTCAAAGTGATAAAAGGAGAGCCCTGCTTTGTAGGATGCAAAAAACAGACTTCCCTAATACCCCTCCAATTTTAATGTTAACATTAAGAAATACTGCTAGGTGAAAGCATACACTACCTGGTTTCAGAGTAAGGCTGTAGATGTCACCACTTAACCGGACACCTGCTGACTCAGCTGGGATGAAACGAATGATCACGCTCTCACACAACTTGGATAAATGCAGGAATTCCAGGGCGATATTCCACATCATTATTTCTATCCATTACAGTTGAATATGATCAGATCACAGTTGTAATATTACAATATTCATATTGTAATATTACATATTACAATATTTGTTGGTATTGTGATGATGATAAAAGTAAGTAGTAATCTGCCCATGCCTCACAAAGACAAACACAGCTTTAATAAGAAAACCATTTTCAAATAAGCTCTTCCATTACAGCACCAACATGAAGTAATGCAGTTCTACTGATAAATGGGACGCAATAACTGGATCCAATCATGTTCTGAATCATAAATGCTGCAGTTATTGATGCTCTCATAGATGCAACAGGAAAAAAAAATGTTCAAACAGTAAAGGGAACAATCCCTATCATAAGATTGTGTTTTGTGAGTTTCAGTAGTCAAGTCTATTTTTACAGCACATTTCAGCAGCAAGGCAGTTCAAAGTGCTTCACATCATAAAAACACCAATCAAGTATCCAGCAAAACCATCAAAAACATCAAGCAAATACTCAAGAAAATTATCAAACAAATATCAATGAATCAAAATCATTAGGATCATCAAGCAAATATCCTCAGTAGCCGTAAGACGACTGCCTGCCCTTGCTGTTTAGTCCTGGTAGACAGTCTAGTGGTTGAGGATCCTTGACCTGATTACTGTAATAATCCCTGCAGCTATAAACTGAAATCTTCCTGACACCTGGAGCTTCCCTCCCTTGTGTGGTGGAGGTCTCCTTTCACCCCTGGAGATGTTCCAACATGACCACCATAGCTATCGGTACTATGACTACGATGAGCTGGGACCAGTGTAAGGTCTCGTTTACCAGCAAACACTGAGATCCAACCTTCAGCTTGTCCCAGCTCAACTAAAGGACAGACAGCCAGCTCCAAGGGGACAATAGACACCACACTGAATCAATGCTACAGTTAGCTAGACTCATCCATGGATGGATGTGTTGCTAATGCTTAAAGCCAGTCAAGCTGTTGGTGTTTTTTTCTAGTTTGCCTCCTGTCCAACCGGTTTTCACGTCTCCATGACGGACTGTTTGCTTATTAAATGTCCCGTCTTACGGCTACAGGGTGTAAGTGGGGACCACATCAGAGCTAAGCGGCTAGCCTAGGTTTAGCCTGGAAAGAGCTACGACGCTAACCTGAAGTTCGGCCCTCTCCACTTCCCAGTGTGCCCTCTCGATCTCGAACCGGGCCCACTCGTGTTGGATGTAGTGTAGGATCCCGGGAATAGTGTATTGCTGATGCTGCCGGGGCAAGTCTTCGTTCTGCTGCGGAACCATGACTGCTCCGATAGGAGGACCGCCGCTGCTGCTGCTCCCCTGCTGGTTCTGCTGCGGTGAAGGCGGCTGTCGCGGGGCGGCCGCTCCTCCTCCTCCTACTCCTGCACCTCCTCCAGGGTGTTCGTCCATGTTTTAATATTTTTGTTTGGAAGTAGTGTTTGTAAATCTGTTAGATTTGAACGAAGAGTCAGCCGGTGATCTTTCATGTGACACGGCGGCGGTGCGTGAGGCTGTGGCTGACCCTCAACGTTTCGGGGAGTCCGGCTTAATAGAAATGCTGTGTTTACGTGTTGCTCTAACCGGCCGCCATCTCTGTTCTCTAGAAGAACCCACCGCGCTGCATGACGGTACATCCACCGGGATTCTTGTCTTCGTCTTTGACACTTTTGCTGGCACTGGGCAACTAACGAATAGGTTCAACACTGCCCCTAACTGGTACAGAATGTGCACCTGAATATGCCTCAATAAATGAAGAAATATCTGTTTCTCTGAGTATATTATTTATTGTTTTTAAATGGAAAGAATGCCAATACAAACAAAAGACTGGCAATTAATCTAATAATATGTGGCAAATTTCATATTTACATTTTCATCATCTTCACCCCCCCCCCCAATTTTGGTCAAGGAAATCTAACTGTATACCACTATTTCTAAGAATACATACAAAAAAATGCTGTAAGCTCATATGAATGCTGTAATCGATATATTTAATTTATTATAATGTTGTTTATTTCAAAGGAGACAATGCACTTTACAAAATATGGCAGAGTTAGCCATAAAGGCTAGTTTTCATCTGCAGTCCCTCAGGGTACTGTCAATATACACTGAACAAAAATATACTCCCATTTTTTATTAGCCGAACTCAGAGATCTAAAACATTTCTATATACACAAAATAACCATTTCTCTCAAAAATTGTTCACAAATCTGTCCAAATCTGTGACAGTGAGTACTCCTCCTTTGCAGATATAATTCATCCCACCTCGCAGGTGTGGCATATCAAGATGCTGGTTAGACAGCATGATTATTGCACTGGTTTGCCCTAGGCTGGCCATAATAAAAGACTACTCTGAAATGTGCTGTTTTATCACACAGCACAATGCTACAGATGTCGCAAGTTTTGAGGGAGCGTGCAATTGGCATGCTGACTGCAGAGATGTCGACCAGAGCTGTTGCCAGTGGATTGAATGTTCATTCCTCTACCATAAGCCGCCTCTAAAGGCGTTTCAGAGAATTTGGCAGTACATCCAATCGGTCTCACAATCACAGACCACGTGTTACCACACCAGCCCAGGACCTCCACATGTTCACCTCCAAGATCGTCTGAGACCAGCTACCCGGACAGCTGCTGAAATAATCGGTTTGCACCACCAAAGAATTTCTGCACATACTATCAGAAACCGTCCCAGGAACGTTCATCTGCATGCTCGTCGTCCTTATCGGGGTCTCAACCTGACTGCAGTTCGTTGTCATAACCGATTTGAGCAGGAAAACATTTGATGTGGTCTTGCATATTGGAGAGGTGTGCTCATCACAGATGAATTCCAGTTTTCACTGTTCAGGGCAAATGGCAGACAGCATGTGTGGCATTGTGTGGGTGAACGGTTTGTTGATGTCAACGTTGTGGATCGAGTTGCCCATGATGGTGGCGGGGTTATGGTATGGGCAGGTGTATGTCATGGACATTGAAAACAGGTGCATTTTAACGATGGCATTTTCAATGCGCAGAGATACCGTGATGAGATCCTGAGGCCTATTGTTGTGGCATTCATCCACAACCATCTCCTCATGTTGCAGCATGATGCACGGCCCCATGTTGCAAGGATCTGTACACAATTCCTGGAAGCTGAAAACATCCCAGTTCTTACATGGGCAGCATACTCACCGGACATGCCACTCATTGAGCATGTCTGGGATGCTCTGGATCCCAAACATGCAAAATTTTAAAGACCAGACAGAGATTTGCATGGTCATATTTTCCTAACAGATGATGTTTCATTTAAATATTACAATGATGATATCCTACAGGCTTTTTATTTAAGATCTTCAATGTCTGTTTCTAAAGTATCTCAACAGGCTTTAGGGTAGATGAGTTAGCTTGCCCTAAGCTTGTTAAACAGTAAGTCATGTGAGACAAATAATAGCACTCATTAATATTTTTGCAGCCAAGTCAGACAAACAGTATCTTGTATATCTAAAATTTGCCAGATTAAACTCAAGTGTTTTGTGATCTTAATGTCTGCTTTTTTGTATGAAATGTATGTATTGTATGAATCCCAAAAGGAAATTAAATGTATCTAACCCAAGTTTTTTGAAAGAGTTATTGTAGAGGCTAATGGCTGTGGGCAGGAAGGATCTTCTGCAGTGGTCTGTACTACAGCAGCTCTGTATAAGCCTCTGACTGAAGACACTCTGTTGCTGTATAACAGTCTCATGAAGAGGATTCTCTGGGTTTTTCTTTTATTCTTTATTTTATGAAAAATCCTTCTTTGCTGCAAAATCTCCAGAGGTTTCCACAGTTATCCATAGAGCAGAACCAGCCCTGTTTACCAGATTGTTTAGGTTTTTGAAGTCCCTGGCTCTGATGCTGCTACCCCAACAGATGATGGCAGAGGAGATTACAGGTCAAAAACATAATGGACAACCTTGAGTATCCTATTCATGAGACTATCATATAACAGTAATACTGCTAGAGAAGAGCCTTCCTACCCACCATCATATTTGATGCATTTGAGTAAATTTTGACAATTTTTCCCTTTATTCTTCTTTGTTATAACTCAGACCTACAGTTGTAACTTAATGTATCCACAAAAACCCTTTATATTTAACAACATTCAAAATCAAATCATTCTGATTTACAAAAAATATCCTGCATGAATAACTTGTTGATTTTCTGTATTTATTTTCAATTTTCAGCAAAATAGCAGCATATTTAATAATATAGTAATGTAACTGGATTCCTGGAGAAGTCCAGCACAGCTGTTCACTCCAGGCCCATTGGATTGCCTCATTCATTGCTCGAAAAGTTACACCGAGCTCCTTGAAGAGCGCTACAGTAGGGACACGGCTCAAAAGAGCATCCGCGAAGTCAACAGGAGATTTGGAGCCAAGCTGAAGTCAGCGGAAAAGCTATGCTGACTCAGTAAAGCCTAATTGCAAGCTACAGCTGATCACTATTCACCCAACAAGACATGACCATTGTCAGGGTCATGATGAGGCACAAAGAGCGGAGAGACTTTCACCTGAGCTATAGATGAATGGTCTGGCAATGATAGCATACCTGTCAAGTTTGGGTTTTAAAAATAAGGGACCAGCACAACCAAGGTTCAGTATCCCTTATATTTTAAGACAGGTTTACAAAAAATCTAAAATAACCACCTGTCAACCATTTACAAACTACAATTACGTGTTCAAAATCTGATAGGCCTACCTGTGTTGACACTGAAATGCTGAACCCCATCCTGCTCCTCTTTAGAAAACTAAATTCGCTGTCCCATTTTACAAGATATTTACACGAAGTCTTAACTTTTTTGTCAGGAACGCCTTTTCTCTCGTTACATCCATCCATCTCTCTGATTTGTAGTTCCAGGGTTGTTCCCACTGTCGGCACTAACCTTGCAAGAACCGCCACCTGCAGCAGCCTGGGTGGCGGTTCTCGCGAGGCTAGTGACATTTCAGTTTGGAGAGGCACAGGAACGCCTTTTTTAAAATTATAATATAATACGGGAAATTTACAGGGAAATACTAATATTGGACAACTGCGGGAAAGAGGATTAAAATTATGGTAGTTTCCCGGCCAAAACGGGAGACTTGACAGGTATGTGATAGAAATCAGTAGGGACCCTTTCTGGGAACTTCTAGGTGGATTTGCATCATGATGAAGAAATATTCACAGGTGTATCGTTAATTAGTTAACTATTGTATTTTTCTGAAAATACATGTAACATGTAATATTGTATAAACTAAACTCATTAAACAAGTACATAGTTTTACTCAAGTTAACACATAGAAAAAGAAGAACACCTTTATTAGGAGGGAAATTACATGTCAGTACAGCCTGCCCAAGGTAAACAGGTGTCTGAAGCTGCAGCCATCTTGGGAGAAGTAGCGATTTCTGATTTGGATGACACTGGCAGCTGCCCATGGTGGTTTCTCGTCTAGGGCGGCATGAGCTCCGGGAACCCAGCCCCCACTACCCCGCGCACGCACACACACACACACACACACACACACACACCTGACGTGTCCCGCTGCGTGCGAAGCGGACAGGCACAGAGGCGCTGCCTGCGGCATGTGAACAACTCTTCTCTCCTTATCTCCGCCTTCAGAAAGAATCCTGCCCTGGTGACGGGTTGGCTAACCAACCAGGTAACAAACAAAACGAGTGTATTTGTCTCCTAAACCTCAGACCCAAAAGTATGGAACTAAAACAGTCTCAATTTTCACAAATGCACAAATCAAGATTCACAAAGGTATTTCTGATGCAAACAATTATATCTTGATTTACAAACTGCTTGTGGTCTGTGGACTGCGCTGCATTTGTGTGTGAATTTTGAGACTTCCCTGACTGGGCTCAACCCACAAATGTCTTTTTTTTAAACAGGCAATGATCTGCAACCAATCAGATATCTTCCTTGTTTCAGCCAATCATGAGAACGCACCCCACGTGGGGGTATGCTTCATGTATAAGCCAATCACATAAACCCAGTCCAACAGCGAATGGAGAATGGTAAATGAAATATCTAACTTAACACATTTAGCTACTTATCCCCATGTTATGAGAAGTTTAATTATTACTGTTAATCGGTTTAATTAAAGCTAGTGAGCTAAGTGAGGGAATTATGCTGCCAAGTTATGCTAGCACCAGTGCATACTAATAGCATCAGGCTAGTGTTTTTTCATATAGTTAAATTTCCTGTGAATAAAGTAACTATTTGATAGGGTCTGTTGCCCCAAGTCAAGGTAGCAGCTCAGGTTTTTTTGCAATTATTGGCTCGGGAGCTGTCCTTGGCCCCAAGACGATAACAGCCTTTGTATATTATGAATTGTTTTAAAGCCCTGGTCCTTAAATAATAAATTATTATAGCAATGTAAGGATGAGGACGACATTGGGTCATTGGATAAAAATCACTTGTCACTTGATTTTTTGAGAAAATTCATAGAAGGTAGTTATAAATGGTCTTTTTGCCCTGATTTTTTTAAACTCTCACTTTAATTCACACCTGCAATTATTAGCCCAAGAGAAAGTTTAGCTAAATCAAAATTAGCTAAAATGATAATGTTAGCAAAGATGCTAACATTAGCATGAAGGCTATCACTAGTATGTTGAGCTACGGTAACATACTCCAATCAGTATGCAAAAACTTACCGTAAAGCAAAAATGAACTAAAATGCTGATGTTAGCTAATGTTAGCCATCATGCTAGCTTACACTAGCAACTAACATTAAATCAGTCCATTCAATTGGTTAACTTGAGCTGCTAAGTCAAAATTAGCCATAAAGCTAATGTTAGCTTAAATGCTAATATTAGTACAGTGTCTAACAATAGAAAAGCAGATACCAATTAGCTACTCTATGTAAAATGCAGAAAACAGCCTATATGCAAAACTCTGTGAAACTGCCCTTGAAAACTAATCACTGTTGTCCATGGGACGTAGAAACAAAACTTTGACATAATTTTAGTTCAGACCTTCCTGACGCTCACGATTCATTCATTTTTGTCATACCTGTTACAGTTTTGCCATAAATTGTGTATGTTCCAGAGTGGAAAATCTGTTTTTCGCAAAAACCTCTTTATATGAAAGCAGGCAAAATCAGGCATATTTTTTACATTGTCGCAGTTCAAAGACAGAAAAGGGTATGTACATGAAACACGGCATGATTGTTCACTGCTCCTTCCTGATACCTACGGTGAAAGAATTATATCGATAGCCCTCATAGTTTCTGAGCTAGAGGACATAATTTGAGACCTAGTAAAGACAATATTCAGCTCTCATACATTTTATCAACATTTTTGACATCATTTGAATATTCCATTTTCAAAAATTTTAGTTGGTCAGGAACATTCCTCTATCCTTTTTGATAAAAAACGGTCCATGAATAACGTTGATAGCACTTACGGTTTTTGAGATATTGAGATTTGTTCGGAGGCACATTCAAAGGCATTTCTTCCTGTCTAAAAGGCTGTGAGGCTAACAGTCAGAAGTGTCGGGCCTGCTGTAGAGTCAGTGACAGCTGCCAGTCTATTAATAGCTCTTGTTGCTACAGTAACAAGCCAGTGGCTTTCCCACCAGTGATTATTTTTCAAGGGTGGTTTTATACGGTTTTTCATATAGGGTGTTGTATCCATTATACATGGAATAGGCAATGAGACTGTCTTCCTCCAGCAGTAGTTCTGTAAATGAAGGGCCCTTCCATTCCCTCAGCTGGAGCTCCCTCCTGTGGCTGGATTGAAAATAACAATACATTATGTCTGTGTATAGAGCTTGTATTTCAGTTTCTGTCAAACTCATTGTTGTGAATCATTCAGTTTCAGAGCTCTCAGGGAGGAAAAAAGACAGTGGCCATTTTGTGTTATGTTTTTAAACAGCTTTTTCTTCTGTTTCAATATCTGGACAACAGTGATTAGTTTTAAAGAGCAGTTTCATAGAGTTTTACATATAGGCTGTTTTAGGCATTTTACATCGAGTAGATTATCGGTATCCACTTTTCTATTAAACACAGCACTATTATTAGCATTTAAGCTAACATTAGCTTGATAGTGAATTTTGGCTTAGCACCTAAAGTTAACTAACTGAATAGAGTGACTTAATCTTTTCCATCATGCTAGTGTAAGTGAGCATGATAATGATAGCATTTAAGCTAATATTAGCATTTTAGCTAGTTTTAGCTTTAACATAGGTTATTGCATACTGAATGGAGAATGTTGTTGTATATCAACATACTAGTGATAACCAGACCAACTGGTAAATCCTAGAAAACTGAAACTTGGTACATAGGTAGATCCCCCTGAAACAAAAAAAAAAAAAAAAAAAAGTCTCTTGGAGGTATGCCCTAAACCCAACAGGAAGTCGGCCATTTTGGGTCAAAGGGTCAATTTTGGCCGTTTTTGAATTGTCATACAAGTGGAACTTTAACAAACTCCTCCTAGGGATTTTGAGCTATCAGCTTCAAACTTGGTCACTAAACCATTAAGGTATTAAGGATTAAAAGTTATCAAAATCTTGAGTTTTTGAGTATGTTAAAATGGCAGAGCCAGGCCTCAAAGTTGGCCTATTCATCATGAATTTCAAACCACTATAACTTTCACATAAAAAGATCAGTTTGCACCAAACATGGTATGAGTCATCCATGTTGGATGCCCAATGAACCTATGTGGTCATATGCTGACATCCCTCAGAACAGGAAGTCACTTTTTTTACTTGGGGAAAAAAAGTGACAGAGTGGCAGAGCTGCCGTCTCAAACATGCTTTTAAGGCCGCCATCATTTGCGATCTCCAGCAGCTGATCTTCTTCTTGCACAGACATGCTAAATTCACCTGGTTTGTTGACAAATGGGTTGCGGATCCATTCATTGCCAGTTTGTGGGTCTTTTGTGGTTGGAAAGTAGCACTTGAACTCCTTTAAAAGCAAAGACAGGTGATCGTGTACCAGCTGGGAGAATGAAGGCTCAGGCTTAGTCTCACCCAAAATCCCTGCTAATGTTTGAAACATGTCCAATATGCCTCTGTTCACACGCCGTCCCCACAAATCCAATTTGGCTTTAAATGCAGCTACTTTATCTGCCAACTTGAAGACAGTTGTCATTTTTCCTTGAAGTGACAGATTGAGTTCATTTAGCTGGTTGAATATGTTGCACAGGTAAGCCAGTTTTGCGACCCATTCCTCGTCACTCAAATGTGCTGCCAGCGGTGACTTCTTTTCTGAGAGAAATCTTTGCAGCGGTTCTCGTAATTCAAACACTCTGGCTAGCGAGTTCCCTCAGGATAACCATCTTATTTCTGTGTATAAGAGAAGGTGTCTGTGCTCTGCGTCCATCTCCTCACAAAGTTGCTCAAACAGGCGCGAGTTAAGGGCTTGTGCTTTGACGTGATTAATAACTTTAACAATATCATTCAATTCTGGTGGCATTTTTCAGCTTGCCAGCATTTCCCTGTAAACGATACAATGTGTAGATTCACATTCAGGTGCAACTTCCTTAATCCGAGCAGTTAAACCAGACAGCCGTCCGGTCATACCAACACAAGAGGACCATCTCAGTTTTCCTGATATATAACCATCCACTGACTTGAACAGTTCTGCGGCGGTGGTGTGGTGTTGGTTGGCAACGATAGTGCACATAACATATCCTCATGCACATCCTCCTGATAAAGATATCGGACATACACAAGTAGTATTGCCTTGTTGTCAACATCTGTAGATTCGTCAATCTGGAGGGTGTACCACGGTGATGTATTAATCTTCTCCATCAATTGTGTCTCAAGGTCTTCTGCTATTTCTGCAATGCGCCGAGTCACGTTGCTAGCCGATCTTTTTAACAGCAGCCTCTCCTAGAAGTTCACGGCAAATGTCTTCAGTAGAGGACAAGATCAATTCCTCACCAATAGTGAATGGCTTTTTAGCCTTAGCAATACAGTTAGCCACCAAGTACGATGCTCTCAGTGCATTCGCATTTACTGATGTTGTGGCCCTCAGTAATTTCTCCTGTCCATTGTGTTCCTGTTTTTTTTTTTTTTTCTTTCAAAATACTCCAGGGGCTTGTCTTTTAATTTAGGGTGCTTGGTCTCCAAGTGGCGAAGCAGTTTTGAAGGCTTCATTGCCTCATTAGCAAGCCGGTCACCGCATATTATGCAGAGCGGGCTTGGTATGTGGGAATCACCTTTTGGGATAAATCCATATTTCAAGTAGGACTCCTGATATTGTCTGTGAAAAGCTTTCTTTTTCTTGGAAGTGGGCTCTTCTCCTGTCTCTTCACTGGACCTTTTCCCCTTCACAAAGACATCTGTTTCTTACGCATTTTGCTAGCTTGTGAGTTCAATGTTGGCGCGCAAGAGGTTTTTCAAAATAAAAGATCGTTCAGACTCAGATAATACATAAAACGGAAATAGTTAATTATTTCTTGTGCGGCCCGGTACCAATTGCTCCACGGACCGGTACCAGTCCGTCGCATGGGGGTTGGGGACCACTGATATAGAGGATCAATGCATTTGCATTGAAATGTGGTGGTAGGACATGTAGAGCGTCACTGATTTGGGTTGAAATAGGCTAAAAAAATGCTAAGTATTCTCCATGCCCCTGATCTACCTCCTTGTGCCACCAAGAGGGAAAACATTGGCTTTGACTGGGGCATTAAGGGAACTATAACCAAGAGGTCTAAGGTCACAGAGACACCACGAATAGCTCAATCTTCTCGTATCAGTCTCCTGAACGACATATCAGAATGTGTAACCCCTTTGACAAACTTACCGTGCAAACCTCCTCTTTGGTGAACCTAAGATGTTTCAGCTTGAATCTATGCTATTGAAACAATACCACATATGTTGTGGTAGGACATATCTAGGGTCAACATTGAAATGTAGTGGTAGGACATACAGAGGGTCAATGCATTGAGGTTGAAATAGGCCAAAAAATTCTAAGTTTTTTCCATGCCCCTTATCTACCTCCTTGTGCCAACATTTTCCCTCTTGGGGGCATAAGGAGGTAGATAAGGGGCATGGTAAATATTTTGACGGGGGACATTGAGGGAACTATAAGCAAGAGGTCAAAGGTCACAGAGACACCACGAATAGATCATTTTTCTTGTATTGGTCTCCCGAATGACATATCAGAAGGTCAGACCCCTTTGATAAATGCTGTGCACAAACCTCCTGTTAGGTGAACCTAAGGTGGTTCAGCTTGAGTCTAAGGCTCAGATGATCCAAACAATACCACATATGTTGTGGTAGCAGCAGCATCTCCTGATTTGGTTGAAGACAAATTAGTGGAAGCAGAAGAGTCCATGACTGAGGTAGAGGATAAAACATCTGAGGTGTGATTGAAAAGCTGTGGGTCAAAGGAGGGTGAGATGTCTGTTTGGCTGGGGGCAGGAGGGGAGGATGGTGAGCTTGTTCCTGAACTGAACCTGTTGAAGAATGTGTTCAGCTCATTTGCTTTGTCCAGACTTCCATCAATTTGATCGTCCTTTAGCTTGAAGCCTGTGATCTCCTTCATCCAGACCACACATCTCTATTGCTCCTCTGCAGTTTACTCTCCAGCTTTCTCCTATACACGTTGCTCCTAACCCTTGCTGTCTTTAATCTTGACTTTGAGCTGCTTCTGTATAGTCCTCAATAACTCCCTGTCTTGCTCCCTAAAGACTCTGTTTTCCAGTTTAACAGTTCCTTCAGCTCACTGGTGACCCAGGGTTTGTTATTTGGGGAGCTTCTCACTGTTCTGATGGGGATGGAGTTGTCCACACAGAAGTTTATATAGTCGGTCACACACTCAGTCATGGCATTAATGTTCTCTCCATGTGGCTTACAAAGAGAAATCCAGTCGGTAGCATCAAAACAACCCTAGAGGGCTTCTTCGGCTTCCTGTGACCACTTTCTCAGTCCTTTCTGTTACAGGTAGTCTCTAGACAAGGGGTTTAAATTCTGAGCAGAGAAAAACGAGGTTGTGATCTGATTTACCCAGAGGAGTTCTTGGTTTGGAAATATATGAATTATTAACATTTGTGTAAAACAAATCCAATGTCTTGTTTTCTCTGGTAGAGCAGCTGGCAAACTGTTTAAACGTTTTTGGCAGTGTAGCAGAGAGAGAGGCGTGATTAAAATCACCAGAAATTGCCACAAGAGAATTGGGGTGTTGTGTCTGTATCGTAGCAACAGCACAACTGATGACTTCAAATGCATTGTCGGCAACAGCTGAGGGTGGAATGTAAACAACTACCAAAATAACTCTCTTGGAAAATAATAATTTACTGCCAATAGTTCAATGTCTGGACTGCAGAGACGACACTTCACAGTAATGTGTCGTGGGTGACAACACAAATAATAAATAAATAAAAATACATATACAAATAATTAAGTTAAAAAGTGAGATAAAGCATTATTTAGTCCATTAAGTGTGGCTCGAGTTCAGCAGTCTGACAGCTGAAGGGTAGAAACTGTTTCTGAGCCTGGTGGTCTTGCTTTGAATGGTTCTTATGCTTCGTAGCCGCCCAACTGAGGGGAGGGGCTGATATAGTGTGTGCAGGATGGGTGGAGACCTTCATGATGCAGAGCGCCCTCCCACTGTATCGTGATGTGCAGAGGCCTGGGGTGGAGGGAAGGCTGCTCCTCACAGTCCTCCGTGCAGCCTTAACCACCCTCTGCAGAGCCATCCTCTCAGCAGCAGTGCAGCTGCCGTGCCACATAGTGATGCAGGTGCAGAGAATGCTGTCTACCACACAGTGATAGGATTTCCTCAGGATGGAGTTCCCAAGTCCAGCCTTCCACAGCTTCCTGAAGAAGTAGAGACGTTGGTGGGCCTTCCTGACCAGATGGGAAGTGTTGACACTCCAGGTGAGGTCGCTGGATATATGCACACCTGTGGTCACTAAATTACCTGTTGCTGGAAACCACCTCCACAGCCACTCCTCCGATGTTCAGGCGAGGAACGGAGTGCTTGTCCTTTCTGAAATCCATCACCATCTCCTTGGTTTTCTTCAAATTGATGCAGAAGTTATTTTCTCTGCACCACTGCACCAGGTGTTCCACTTCCTCCCTGTATTTAGACTCGTCATTGTTTGTGATGCATCCCACTACTACTGTGTTGTCTGCAAACTTCACTATATGACAGCTGAGATGTGTTGCAGAACAGTCATATGTCATCAGAGTGAACAGGAGGGGACTCAGCACGCAGTCCTGGGGTGAGCCAGTGCTGAGGGTGATGGAGGAGGAGACGGTGTTGTGGATCCTGACAGCCTAAGGTCTGTTGGTCAGGAAGTCCAGGAACTTAAAATTTTGACATGCTGTTAATTGTTATCTAAGACTGCAAGTAACTTAGATAAAATTACAATTTTAGTGTGCCACCCTTCTACTACCTGTGCCCCTGCCTGCCCCCCCAAAGGAAAAAAATTCTAGACACACCTCTTGCATCATGACCTGTCCATGCAGCTTCTACTTCTTCTTGACATGTTGCCTTCTCAATCCAACCATGCTCGCTCAAAATCTTCATTAGCTGGTTTTCTGGGGCAACTTTTCATCTTTAGTATCCCTTTAGTATCCCTTTCTTTTGAACAAAGAAGTTATTGTACTATGCATTGTTATCAAGTTTTGATTTGGTTTAACTAAAAGAAAATGGTTCCATTGTGGGGTTTTTTCAGTTTTTATATGTCTGTAGATGATGAGAGATTTTTTTTTTTTTGTTTGTCTTGTCTAAATATGAGCACTGTTTTTTTATGTTCATACACTACCCGTGTAAAATGTCCTATGGCAACCATATAGTCCATTAAATCAAATGTATCAATCCCCTTAGCAACCACAGTGTTTTGGACATGCATGCGTTATGAGGCCTCCGGTCATAAGCTCATAAGAAGTTTTTTTTTTTCAAGCTCTGCTGTTGTAATTGAACAAAATAACATGAAACAACTAGTTACTCTCCCTTTACTTTTAATTGGGATATTTTGTAACGAGCAGATGGACATTAAACATAGTGGTGCACGTTATGAAGGCTGGCTGTTGATGAAAACCTTGAGCTCTGAGAGGGGGGGCACAGAGGCACTGAGGGTCCAGCACAGCACGGACTCTTCGGAGACAATTTTGAACGAGAAAAAAAAAGCTATTCATAAACAGATTAAGTCGTGTTTTAGACTGCCTATTGCTAGAGGATCTATTCTGCTTTCACCTCTGGCTCTACTTCTGTCTCTTCACAACGAAACTTGACGGGTTGCCATAGTTCCCCTGTGTGCAAGCAGAGTGCACCAGTTGTAGACCGAGAGTGAGCACTCACATTATTTTGTTTTTGCCGCTTCTGCGTGCAGATCTTTGGGGGAGTATTGATGGGGAAACGTGGACTGACATAACACCTGTTACAACACGGGAAAGTACCGATATGCACCGAACGCTGGAAATAAGTCCTGGTACGCTGAGGGGTAAAATTTAGAAGTGGTGGTACTGCGTACCGGTTTAAACAGGCCCACTTAAAGCACTGCTTTTATCAAAGTAAACATTTAATGATAAATCCAGTGTCATGGGACAAGCATAGATTAATTAAATTAACAAAGGTGGAGGTACAGAATAGCCAATGATCGCACAATCTCATCTTGATGTCTCTCTGAAGTGATACTGCCTCTAATGAAAACAAGCCTTGATTTTTCTGAGATGCCACTACACACTGCCTCCGCCAAATGTTTAGCATGCATTGACTGGGGGGAGTTTTCTGTGGATTATATACAAATATGACACCCTTTAAGAGAGGCTTTCTTTGTCAAGGATTATTATGACAACAAATAAAAATCAACCAAATACAAATTTTCTTACCTTTT
The DNA here is from genome assembly GCA_014839685.1 of Anableps anableps. NCBI lineage: Eukaryota > Metazoa > Chordata > Actinopteri > Cyprinodontiformes > Anablepidae > Anableps > Anableps anableps. The sequence continues at coordinate 3,268,389 of CM026080.1, read as the reverse complement.
TTGTGATAAGTTTATAAAAAGATGTTCATTTTTTACTGACTTTTTCCTTTACTCCAATCCACTAGGTGGTAGTACTGTACCTTTCAACTACATTGTCACTGTTTATGTTTGAGGAAAGGAAACCGGTGAACTGTCTTGGGATGTGGCTGTTCTGTCAGCGGTCACAGGATGATTAAGTTTGTGCTGATGGTGAACCAGCAGGGACAGACCAGACTGTCTAAATACTACGAGCCAGTGGAGCTGAGCAGGAGAGTAGCGCTGGAGGCAGTGGCTGTTCGCTGCTGTCTGAGCCGCAGCAAACACCAGGTAATCATCCTGCCTGCCGACATCCGGGGAGTTTTTAACTCGACTGGTGATTGACATAAATCTGTGGCGGTTATACCGCTTTAAATGCTTTTAGTAGGAGCCAAGGAATACAAAGGCAGCTTCGCACGGCAACAATGCCTCCATGTTTGTGGGGGCAGATTACTCAGAACTGTCGGTCCACAGAACAGGAGCTTTAGAGGGAACAACAGCGCCCCCTCTCTTCCTGCCTGTGTTAACTATTTGTACCGGATGGAATAAACATCAGTTTTATCCAGAATACATCACATCTGGACGAAGCAGAAGCCGGAAGGTCAGAAGCTGCAATGGCAATGTTGATCTTTTTAAACTCAATATATCTGTTCTGATCTGCAGTGAAATTACAAAGTATTTGTACAGACTTAAGGATACATTAACCTAAACCAGAATCCAAAGAGATTTTTGCTTCAAATGTCATGTTTTCAAATACCAAAAAGAAAGTAGGAACTACTTTGATTTTTCTACAGAAATGTACAGTGAAATAATGACATGTTTGTACTGGATACATTATATATCTACCTATTCCAGAATCCTGTCAGATTCTGGATGTAATAGGAAGTAAGACCTGATCAGAAATGCAGGGATGAAATAGCTGTGTTTTTGATGAAAACTGGATAGTGAAGTAATAAAATGTTTGTACTGCTTAATGTAATGCTAACTGTAATCACTATCTAAAGACATTGTTGGGTCAACTGTCATGAAGGAGAAATAATTATGCCATTCCTCTTTAAATCTTACATGAGATTTAAAGCATTTGCAAAAGCAAATGAGATGGATTAGCAGTGCTAGCAACTGATGGTGTCATCCAGGACATGTTGCTGTGGAATATCGTCTCTGCAGCCCAGATATTGAGCTGTTAGCATCTCATGAAGCATGACAGTCATGAGGCAACAACAGTGTCTTCAGTCAGAGGCCTCTCCAGATTTTTTGCAAGACTGACTGCCACTGGAGATCTTTTGTGCCCACACAATCACCATCTACAACAACTCTTTGAAGATTCATGGATAATATGAGTTACGGCAGCATTTAATTTCCCTTTGCTTAAAAAAAAAGTATTTTTGTATTGAATAAGATCCTGAAAATGAGATGTTATCAGAATGGTTGATTGGGTGGTTTTTTTGTTTTTGTTTTTTTTGTTGTTTTTTTTTTATTGATTCACCTAGAAAAATCTGAATATTAACAAAGGTCAATTAAACTTTTTCTGATGTCATGTTTTTTAAGGGATGTCATAATTAAACATTGCTTCTTGAGAAATTTTAAAAAATGTAACTTTATTTTTCTTTGAGATAATCAAATATGTATATTTTTTAAATATTTGTATTTGTGGTCACTCTGGACAAAAATCAAGGTGAACTTGCTGGTTTGCTTTGGATCAACAATTTATTACTTGAAATGGTCCAACATCCAGCCAGTAGCTTGTAGATGGCTACAAAAATGTGTTGTTTTACATTCTACTGGATATTTATCAAAAAAAAAAAAGAGTATCTTAATATTAGTGAGATTGCATTGATATGTTTGAACTTGTATGTATAGTTTTGGTCCAGCTGACTGGAGAAAATTCACACTAAATTCTTATTTTTAGAAATCATTGAAGTTGCTTGTTGTAGAATCATTCCACCTTGTAAAAAGACCAGATTAAATCCATCAATAAAAGCCCAGCATGAACATGATGGGTGGATGTAAACATCTCAAAACTACTGTACGGTTAATTTACTTACAGTATATTTGCATCTGTCTCTTTCTAGTGTTCCTTTGTGGAGTACAAAGACTTTAAGCTGGTGTACCGTCAGTATGCAGCCCTGTATGTTGTGGTGGGAATCACACACAGTGAGGTAAGTGTGCAGACGATTGGTCAAATTTAAAAATGCTCCGATTGTTGTTCTGGTCGTCATTCATAGTTCATGTAATTCTCCCACAGAATGAGTTATCAATCTACGAGCTGATTCAGAACTTTGTGGAGGTTTTAGATAAGTACTTCAGCCGTGTGGTGAGTTCAGCACTGAAATTGTATTTGCTTGCTAGACTGAAAACATTCAGTTGGCTGCAGGATAGTGTGTAGAAGGAACATCTGTTCGCTTTGCTTTTCTAACTGTCTTTATTCATGTTTCTACAGAGTGAACTGGATGTATCCTTTTTATGACAGTATGTGTTAACAGATTCTCCTCTCTCACACATTTTAGAATCCCTCTGCTCCTCTCCTCTATCCTTCTGCCAGGGACTCAGGTCCTAGATCAACTAGGTTTTATTTGTAGCTGGACAATAATTTTTGAAAGTAAATATATATATATGCATACTGTCAGAAAAACTACCAGGTATGTATACGGTGCTGTGACAAAGTATTTGTCCTATTACAATTTTCATCTGATCTTGCTTTTTTTGTTGCTCTGAAATGTTTCAGATCATCCAGCTAATTTTAATATGAAAGATAAAATTGTAGTTTTCAAATGCTGATTTCATTCATTAAGGGAACAGATCTATCCAAACCAAAGTGGCCTTATGTGACTAAATAATTACCCCCCTAAACCTAATAACTGAGTGTTCCTCCCTTGGCAGTTTGTAAAAAGCGACAATCAATCTTTTCATCTCTGTGGAGAAACTCTTGACTCTCTCCGGTTTGAAATTATGATGGTATGATAACCTTAGGTAAAAATTGCTTTTTTTTCAGAAGCAGCAGAAAAAAAGCAAGTCTGCAAATGGAGTTTGGAGAAACTGTTGAAGAGGAATGAACACTTCCAGTAAGGGCAAAAATTCCAGTTAAGGAGTATTAGGAATTGGTGCAGAACACTGCTTACAAAGCTAAACTGTAATGTCACAGCAGTTTATAAGCTAAAATGAGCTTAAAAGTTAAAGCAAGCTGAAATTATGTTATGTTTTTACTCAGAGTATCTCTGCCTGATATTAACCTCATGTTCATTTATATGACAAAAAAACCAAAAAGATGGAAAATGATTAGCCTTTTTTAAACCATCCCTCTGAACATCATTTAGTAATGATTCTAAATATTTTTGCAGGGAATCCTAAAATACTTCCTTACTGTAGCCAAGAAGAGGGAGATACATCAGTTCGATGCTTATTGCTTCCCTCCACCCTGGTTATGTTTCAGTTTCACTATCTGCTGAACATCCCTTCTGTCTGTTGGTTTCTCCTTGACTTGTGCTGTGATCAGATCATGTTCAGCCTGGACTCTGTTCACATCATCCTGGATGAGATGATTCAGAATGGCCACATTGTGGAAACAAACAAGAGCCGCATCCTTGCTCCACTCGTGGCCATTGACAAGATTGCAGATGGTTGATGCAAACAGGAAATGATACCACAGACTTGAATTGATTTGGATCACACTGGGGAATATTAGACTGGTGTTTGTGGAGAGTTAACTGCTGGGAAGTCAGTCTGACGTCTAGATCTCTGTGTATGAAGTGCTAATGCATCGGTATATCCATCTCACAGGAACTCTGAACAGTGTAAAATACTGGTGATAGTTTGCAACTGTGTGTCATGTGAAGCACTGTAATAATAATTGTCATTGATACCTCAGCTGGTAATACTTTGTGAAACCTCATTTTGCTAACATTTCAGTATTGGAGCGTTCAGAGACAGGGATATTTGACCAGTCTTTTTTACATAATCTTTTTTGATCAGAGGTGTCCTAGTCCAATCCTTGAAGGCTGGTGTCTAGCAGGGTCTAGATGTCTCCCTGCTCCAACACATCTGTTTACCTGCTCAGCTTGTCAACTAACTCTGCAGAAGTTCCAGTCGTTCATTTGATCTGATCTAATTACTGATAGCCAGTGAGAAAGCGGCCGGGACACTTTCTATTATGCCCAGTGCTGCTGTGCGTTTATGTTCCTAATGTTGTATAATTAAAAAGTATCGCCTTATTGATTACAATCACATTGTGAAAAAAACAAAACCCAAGACAAATTCTGGGACATTCATGACTATAACAGTAAAGAATGAAGGGCCTTATTGAAATACATCAAACAATTCCCATATTGAACATAAAGGTAATGGGGCATAATTTAACATTTGTGAATGTAATACTTTCCACGCAGAATATTTATCACGAGTCCTTGATGTTTATTTGCATGATCCAGCCCAAATATTATGTTGTCTGTTTAGAGAGAAATATTTTTAGATTTCAGCAAACATTTAAAGTGATTCCAAAACCAAGAAACGACCTCAAATAAATGCTCCAAACTCTCACCATGACTATTCATGAATGGGAGCGGGAGGGTCTTAGTGCCATCGATCGACGTCGCGCTGGGACTAGCAGCACCGCTGGAGCAGGAAAAAAAGGGGGGGAGCAATCACCGAAATCCTTTCATTTCAAAAACTATTAATTCATTCATGAACATCATCTAAACTGACAACTGATGTGCACATTGACTGACTGAACTGTTACAGTGAAGGACTAACCCGAAATCCATTTTCTGGGAAAAAAAAAAAAAAAAAAATGCAATTGTGTATGTGAGTTAGCTAAGAGGCTAAGCTCAGAGGTTTGCAAACCACCCTGACTTTGAACATTAATATTTTTATTTCTATAATGGTAGACAATTTAATTTTTTTTTTTTTTTTCATTTATTGTTTGGTCATTTGAACAATATTATTTTCTTCTTGGGGGGGGATAAACTCGAGTTGTTAAAACTTATTTGCTTATCCTATGTGACCCTAGAGCAGGGGTGTCAAACTCATTTTGGTCTGGGGGCCACATACAGCTTAATCTGATCTCAAGGGGCCAGACCAGTGAACTCATTCCAAAATTACATAGAACTAACAGTAAGTCCACTTTTTTTCTTTGTATTAGTGCAACAAAGAAATAAATTATAAAAATCTTTACATTAAATTAATTGTCCTTTTACACTTTTACTCAGTTTAACATTTATTTAAGTGCATTATACATAAAAAAAAAAACTGATCACAGTGATTGTACAATGTTTTAAAACATTTAGTCAACAAACAGTTTTGTGGAACTTAAAAACACTGCCCTGCATGTTAAAATACATCAAACACATCTAAATTTAGAAATGAATGAATTTAAAATCCATTTTCCACATCCAGGAAGCAATTCTGAACACATAAATTGAGGCCACACACTTGAAATCTGAAGTGGCAGCTGTTTTAAACAGACATTTGATGAAGTAAATTTGGCCCCTTCCTTGTTAATGCATAAAATGTAAACAAAAAAAACTCACATAGATAACATATGTGGCATGCATAACACATAATATTTTACTTAACAATACTCTTCTCTTGTAAATCTGTTTCTGACTACCACTGACTTTCACAGCAATTACTAGAGCAGATATTCACATTTGTTTATTTTATAGTGCAGCGTTCAAAGCAGCATTCCACAGACTTTAGTCTTGCTCAGTATTTGCCCCTGAAACTTGGCATCTTTTATCCTGCACAAGTGCATCAATATCAGGCATCATATCCTGAGTAGCAGCCAGTTTCAGAATCTCATTTAAGTACTTATGTGTGAGCTTTGAGCGTAGCTTCGTTTTATTCATGTTCATTAGTGAGAAAACTTGCTCACAAAGGTCGGTCGTCCCAAACATGGACAACATTTTTGCAGCCAGTGCTGTCAATTTAGGATAGCCTGGTAGGAGATACTTGTAAAATGTGTCCAAGCCCACAGAGGCAAATTTGTCCTTCAATTCTACATCACACTGCAAATCAATGATTTCAAGTTGCATGTCAACAGGCACATCAGAAGCTCTGACTGTGAATGGTGAGCGAAAAACTGCGAATTCTGTCTCGAGTTCGCTAAAGACCTGAAATCGTTTCTCAAACTCCCTCAGCAACCCTGAAATCTTGTCTTTGGACTGTTTCACGTCAGGATCAACGCTTGCTGCACACACATCTCGGAGACAGGGAAAATGAGCAGGGTCCCCGCTTGCTACCTGCGTCTCCCATGACGTGAGCTTTAACTTGAATGCACGTAGGCTGTCATAATACTGTTGCAATTTTTCTCCCTGCAACATTCTGTTCAGATTATTCAAGTGCTCTGTAATATCAACCATAAATGCAAGGTCCTGCAGCCAGTGGACACTGTAATTCCTTAACAGGTTTTCCTTTTTTCTCCATAAATTGTCCAATTTCCCCACGAAGCGCTTCAGCACAGCACCTCTGCTTAACCATCTAACCTCAGTGTGGTATGGCAGACCATGGGTAACGTTACAGTCACTGAGAAGGCTGTCAAACTGACGATGATTGAGACCTCTGGCTCGGATGAAAGTTCGGACAACCACCTCCATGACGTGATCCATTTTTAAGGACTTGCAGCATAATGCCTCCTGATGCAAAATGCAATGAAATGACCAAAAATCACCCCTCCGTTTGCGGCTTGTACTTTCTCTCTGAACTTGGTCACAACACCTGCTTTTTCCCCGATCACTGACGGCGCACCATCAGTGGGACCAGTCCGCCCAGACCCTGTCCAGTGCTCCAACGAGGGAGCGGAACATGTCCTCAGCTGTTGTGGTGTCGGTCATAGGCACCAACTCGAGAAACTCCTTTGTGACAGTCAAAGTGTCATCAACTCCACGAATGAATATGGCCAGTTGAGCGACGTCTGTAATATCAGTACTCTCATCAATTGCAACAGAAAATGCCAGAAATGACTCCACTTTGCGTTTCGGTTGGCTGTCCAAATCTGCCGATTGTTCCGAAATCCTGTCTGCCAAGATATTTCTCATCAAGCTAATACTGGAAAAAGCGTGTCGCTTCTCAGGACACACAATTTCAGCAGCCTTCAGCATGCAGGTTTTGACGAACTCCCCCTCAGAGTACGGCTTTGATGCTAACGCTATCTGGTGAGCAATTAGGTAGCTGGCTTTCACCGCAGCATCACTGACCTCTGGGCTCCGGGTGAAAACAGATTGCTGTTTCCTCAGACCAACCAACATTTCATTTACCTTCTGTTTTCTCAGTTCTCCGTGCAAGCTGTTGTATTTTTCACCATGCTGAGTTTCATAGCGGCGCCGAATATTGTACTCCTTAAGCACCGAAACTTGCTGCATGCACACCAGGCACACGGGTTTCCCATTTCACCTCTGTGAACATATAGGAAGAAGTCCATTTTTCTTGAAAAATCCGACACTCTGTGTCCACTTTTCTCTTTTCTGACAAAGACATTTCGCTGATGAGGGTGCCCGTTCCAAGAGAAAAAGCGGGTAAAGCGATTGAACTGACTAAAACACAACGCCTCTAGCGAACAACATAGGAACTGCAGATTTTTTTTTTTTTAATTTATTTATTTTTTTTTTTAAATTAAGTTTATTCTTTTTTTATTATTACTATTTTTTTAATAATGCAAATTTATCCCCGGGCCGGACTAAAACCCCTGGCGGGCAGGTTCCGGCCCGCGGGCCGTACGTTTGACACCCCTGCTCTAGAGTATAAATGACTTTACTACTGAGTTCCTTGCTAACTTGGTTAAATAGTGGTTACAACTATAATAAACAACACAGTCTGCTCTGTCTGAATCATCTTAAGTTGTCTGTTGAACATACAATATTTTAAATTGCATCTCATTCATTTTATGGGGGAATGAAACAGAAATATAACCCGTACAAATTCTGATAATAGCTTCAGTTACTGTCACCTAGTGGTGAGTTTGTTCCTTCCCGAGAGTTTCAATGAAAGTTTGACGCACTCAGCTTCAGTTGGTCTGTGATCCTTTAGCAGCCACAAGACTGGGAAAATAGAGTAGTGTTTCCCCACAGATCCAGTTAAAGTCAAAGTAGAGATTAATGAACTTTTATTGATGTATGTATTTATTTTCGTTTATGCTCTGGATGGTTGGATAAAGCCCCTGCTTTTTTCATTTCATCTATTGTCCCTAGGCTCCACTACGGAGACATGGAATTGCCTTCCATTGCTATGCTGATGATTGTCAGATCTATCTGCCCTTAAAGCAGAAGCACGGCTTTTCAATGAAAGCACAACTGGATTGTTTGGAAAATATAAAACTTGGTTAGCCCTGAATTTCTTGAATTAAAAAAAAAAACCTGAGATGATAATTGTTTGGATTAAGTGGCCCCTGTGACTCCACCACTGTTGATTTGGGACGCCTGACAGCTTATTATGAATTGACTGTCTCTGATCTGGGTTTTAAGTTAGACAATTATCTTAAATTGGCAAAACAGCAAACTGGAAGACAGTTGGCAAAAGTGAAATCCTTTCTGTGCAGACAACTCCTTGAAACAGCGTTTCATGCTTTTATTTCATCTCGCTCAGATTATTGTAATGGACTTTATATTGGAATGAGTCAGTCATTGCAGTCTCGTCTACAGATGGTTCAAAACGCTGCTGCATGCCTTTTAACTGGTACTCCAAAAAACAGAACACATCACCCCTTTTCTGGCTTCACTTCACTGGTTGCCTGTGTATTTTAGAGTTTATTTTAAAATTATTATTTTTGTTTTTAAGTGTTTCAATAACTTTGCCCCGCCTTACCTCTCTGAACTTCTTCATCCCTACTTACCTTCTTGGCCCCTCAGGTCGGCTGAATAGCAGTGTCTGCAGGCACCAAGGCCTGGAGCAGGAGACCGCAACCTTTTTCATTCAAAGAGCCACTTTTGCCCCCAATACTACAAAATAAAACTCACCAAGATTCGCAACAAACAATTTTCTAAACATGTACTACATAAATGTTTTATTATGAAAGCTAACAAAATTAAACTAGAATTTATTTCTATTTTCAGATTTTAGAACAAATTACAAAAGAAAAAAACTTTTGTAGAATGAGGTGAGCCTTTTCTATAAATATGGAAAATGAAGAAAGAAGGGTAGCATAGTTTAAAGCTAGTTACTTTTTTTGGATGGCTTATTGAACAATGCTTTTCCAAATCCGTGAACTTCGTTGACAATCACAAGATTTTCTGGGAGCGCTGTCATCTCTTCAGACAAGAGGAAATTGGCCTAAATAAAGATGGGAAAAAACTTTTCACTGCCATTATTTTCGATGCTGTTAACAACAGAAGGCCATCTCTCCAAACACAGGACAATGTAAACAATGACATCACTGTGCCAGCAAAGAAGAAGGAAAAGCACAAACCCAGCAGACGCACAATGTTCCATAACAATCTGAAAAGCAGCCATCTACTCCAGCTGGAAATGGAGCCGAGAGGGGAGGGAGCCTGCTAGGAACTTCCCTCTTAAGTTCCCAAACAGCATGCTTCACTTCATCAGAACTGGATTCTGGGCCATCAAAACAACCTCTACTCTGTATTTCTGAAAGTCTGAGACGGGAGTCCAGACATTAGTGCACTTGTCCTTCTCCAGAAAGTAAGTGTCTAGCATCGTGGCGATAAGATACAGGAGCATCCCTGTTGGAGTTATGTATATACTTGTTATCCCATTTACTTTATATTCATGATATTATAAGTATGTTTGTTCTAATAAAACATGTGACTAGAACAAATTCTGATAGTAACTAATCGTGTTGTGAAACTGCACCTAGATAAAACAGGAACAGAACATGCGGTAAACAAGTTTGAGACATCTTCTTCTCACGAAGATAAACATGTGAATTGCATCTAGCAGAGCATGATATGTAACCAAGTGTGACCTTGTAGTGTAATCAGCGAGTTGCAGCTTGGGAATGAATGTGTCTGTTTCCCACCCCATAGAAGCTGCAACTCCCATGTAACCAGGGCAACCTGAGAAAATAAAAAGCGATGAGAGCCAGGACGTATCTCAGAGTGTGTCGGAGATTGTAACTGAGTACGTCTCTGGGGCACTCTCCTCGCGAGTAAAACTACATTTAACTGTCTGTGTCTTTCTTTCCATGCAGTGTTATAAAAATGTTAGGGGTTTGAACCTAACAATCCCTGTCAGACTTACTGATAGAGAAAAAGCAAGGAAATGCAGTGGTCTAAAAATCAAATCTCAGATTAATCGCCTGTTTTAACCAACCTCAACCTGCAAAATTATCTACCCCCAAGACACTTAAACTGGCTCTGCTAAACATGAGATTGCCATCAGCAAAAGGATTTTTAGTTAATGACTTCATTACTGAGCATAATATTGATATGTATCTTTCAGAAACATGGCTGGATGACAACAATGAAACACCTGCACTAATTGAATCAGTGCCTCCTAATTACATTGTTTAAAGTGAGAATAGAAAGAATAAGAGGGGCAGAGGGGTTGCTACAATATTTTATGATTCACCAAACTGTAAAAAGGCTTCCCTGGGCAATTTTGACTCTTGAATATTTGGGAATTGAGGTAAAAGGCCACAAACTCACTCTGACACCAACTCTATACAAAACCCCAACATATGTGGCAAATTTTTTCAATGACTTTAGTGAGCTGTTATCTATGATATGCATTGATTATGATTGTTTCAAAACTATGGAAGACTTCAACATCCATGTTGACGACCTAATAGACAGAGGCAGAAAAGCTGAATAATGTACTTCAAAACTTTGGTTTGGCTCAACATGTTACAACAGCCGACACATAATCGAGGACACACTCTGGATTCGATTATCAGCAGGGGTGTAAATATCTCCAAGGTCTCTGTAATTGATGTCACTCTGTCTGATCACTTCTCTGTTGTTTTTGAAAGTACAATATCTGTTGATTCACTTAGTAAAACAGATATTACAAAATGTTCTCTTACAGACAACACAGCTGAAACTTTTAATCAGATCTCCTCTTCGACCCCAATTCTATCATGTAACCCAGTCCCAGTAGATGAGTTAGTGGATCATTTCCTTTCTAAAATTTCAGTCATCATCAAATTAATTGCTCCTGTTAAAGTGAAGGTCGTGTCTGGTTGGAAGAAATCTCCGTGGATAAATGCTCCACTTGTAAGAAACGAAAGAAGCCTTTGTTGAAGGGCTGAACGTAAATGGCGTAAAACTCAACTTCACGTTTACTATGAAATCTACAAAGAAAGGCTGCGAAGTTATCACTAATCACTAAAATATGCAAGGGAAACATTTTTTGTGAAATCATAAACAAAAACATCAACAATGCTCGCACCTTGTTTGCCACAGTTGACAGATTGAAAAACTCACCTGTGACTATAACACCTGAACTCCACTCTACCAGGGCCTGCAATGAATTTTCCAGCTAAAATTTAAAACATTAGAGTTCATCATGAGTTAATGTTAAAACATTATGGTTAATCTGCACATCCACACGTAATCCAGTACCACTGCTATGCCCAAACATAACAAATGCAGACAAAATGGCTGAATTTCACCAACTCAACCATGAAAACATAGAAGAAATTTTGAAACAATTAAGCTCCTCCTACTGCTGACTCAATATCCTACCAACAACCTTCTTTAAGAAAGTTCTGGCATTCATTGCATCTGATCTGATTCAAATAGTAAACTTATCCCTCTCATCAGGTGTTTTCCCCCAGGTTTTAAAACCACTGTTAAAAAAGAACAATCTGGATAAATCACTACTGCAGAATTACGGGCCAGTCTCCAACCTTCCATTCATCAACAAAATTATTGAAAAAGCTGTGTTTCAACAGTTAAACAGCTTCTTAACAATGACAAACCACTTTGAAGTCTTTCAGTCCGGTTTCCGTGCTCACCACAGCACTGAGACTGCCCTCGTCAAAGTGTTCAATGACATCCACACAAAAACAGACTCTGGAAGAACCAGTGTTGGTTCTGTTGGACCTCAGTGCAGCATTTGACACTGTTGACCATGATATAATATTAAAGCGAATGAAGAGCTGGGTTGGACCCTCTGGTACAGTACTTAATTGGTTTAAATCCTACCTAAAGAACAGGGATTGCTTTGTGTCAAGGTTCAGTCCTTGGACATCTATTTAATATTTACATGCTCCCACTAGCTCAGATTATAACAAGTAATAAGATTAGTTACCAAAACTACGCAGATGATACACAGCTTTACATTACCATGTCACCAGGTGACTTTGAACCCATCCAAGCAATTAACAGATGCTTAGATGTGCCTAAACATTTTCCAGCTGAATAGAAATAAATTTGAAGTTATCTTTGGACCCAAAGAGGAACATCTAGAGTCAGCACGCAGCTTCAGTTATTACAACTAGAAATTAAAGCTGCAAGCAGCACTGGCAGCTCAGCACACTCCGGCCTTGCAGTGACCCCGGGAGCTCTGGCACCGCCACCCCGCCGTCGTTGTCAACACTCTCACTGCATTCCCGCACCCGTCCACTAGGCGGAGCATTTGGTGAATCTCTCAAATCGCCTTCGGTCCAGTTCTGTATGAGTCCAGCAACAAGTCATAAAAGTTCGAAATCCGACCTTCCAGACAGGAGTTATTGGGTCGTGCTGTGGCAGGCCCCTATTACTCTCCACCTCGAAACTGCTTTCTCCGTTAATGCGGCCCGAACTGTAGCGTGCACCCCCACAATATATATATATATATCAAAAATCCCGGCTCGTTCTCGAGATGTTTGCTATTACTCTACTTTTCATTTCGAGTTACTATGGCGACGTAATTAGCTAAAAAATTACCCCATACAAAGTCAATGGAGCGAGGTCCTGAAGACCTCCTAAAAAAACATTATTTTTGAGGATTTACTGTGTCATCATGGTTTCGCCTACAAACACCATTCAACACTCAGTTTGTAGACACGTCCTTGCTGTGTTCAGAGGTGAAGACGGTATGTTGATAACTCTGACGGTTTTTCCACAACACGCCTCTAAGCGACCCAAAGTTTTACGAAAAATCATGATTTTAGAGGGGATTTCAGAGCCCAGATTATTTTTCAGCTCGCCGTCACGCCTACAAATATTGCTCAAATGATTTACGGTCATGATATCGAACCGCTCGTTGGCTTTCAAAAAAATGTTTTCAAATTTCCTCTCAGCCTGACAGTTTTCTTTCAAAGTGCTTCAGAGTAAAGTGTCGTCGGAGGATAAGGGGGACGCTTGGCCATTCATTTTCCTGCCATTTTCATGATCTCACCACCTTTCCCACAACGTTATTTCGCTCGTCCCTGCTTTCACTATGAATGAGGTACAGATGTGAGTCGCGGGACCAACGAAGACGAAAGACGACTCTCGCTCATGCTTCGAGAATTTTTCCAATAGCTCTTATGGTTCCCGAACGGGAAGGAGCTGTTCAGAAAAGTTTTCTCAGTCAGGCTGCCTGCCTCAGACATCTAGAACTTTCTCTGGACCAAAGTGAGCGTCGCTGACAGTGTCAGTTGGCAGAGGGACATTAGTTACCATAGCAACAACACACTTAGTGGGGCAGCCACAGCTTTGGTCTATGAGGGCTCCATCTTGGGAGAAGGTGCCTAGAAGCAACATGGCCGCTCTGCTAAGGGACTTGGTTGATGAGACCTGACCAGCCTAAACTTACAACCACAGTGGACTTTCAAAATAAGAGCTCAATATACCCTACAAAATAAAAGCCTTCATGTTTTACACAGCAGGTAACTGCAGCTTTGTGCTAAATATGACAGGTTTGACTCAAGCAGTGTTACAGCTTTTAAAATGATGCTCACTGACAATTTCAAAATAAAAGCGTCATACTTCCTTACCTACACTATGTTTAAAGCTGAGAAAAGAGTACATTGGGATGTTGGATTAGGACGAAGGATCCATGCGTGTGATAGCCCTCATTCTTATGGTAGTGTCAAGAAGCTAGTGGAACAACATGCTAGTCATAGCCCACAGACTAATGGTAGCATTTAAGCTAATATTAGCAAGTTAGCTTAGTTTAAGATAAAAGAATGATATTTACTTACTAAATGAAGTAAGTCCATTATTGTCAACATAACTGTGATAACGCACATTCTACTGGTAGGGTCAACATGCTAGCAGCTCTACATGATAGCCATCATGCTAACATTAGCATATATTTAAAATGAGCATTTTAGCCTTATTTTGAAATAATTAGGTTTAACATACTAAATGGAGTGAGTCTATGTTAGTCAACAGGACGGTGACACTCCACATGTTACTGATAGCATTTTAGCTAGCATTAGCATTTTAGCTCATTTTAGCTTATGCACCCATATTAAATGGAATAAAACCATGTTAATCAGCATTATAGTGATAACCTAGATCCGACTGGTAGTGTCAATATGTTAGTTGCTCCACATGCTAGTAATAGCCCTCATGCTAACATTGGCCTTACAGTTAAAATAAGCATTGCAACTCATTACTGATGTATTAGCTACATTTAGCATGCTGAATGAAATAAGTCAATGTAAGTCAACATGCCAGTGACACCCCACATGCTGCTGATAGCATTTAAGCTAGCATTAGCATTTTAACTAATTTTACCTCATACACCCATATTTGCACATTAAATGAAATGTCCATGTGAGTGAGCATTATAGAGATAATCTTGATCCTACTGGTAGTGTCAAGGTGCTAGTTGCTCTTCATGCTAGTGATACCGCTCATGCTAATGTTAGCCTTATAGATAAAATGAGCATTTTAGATTTTTTTTTTTAATATATATATATTAGCTACGTTTAGCATACTGAATGAAGTAAGTTAATGTAAGTCCACATGCTGGTTTTTTTCAAAAACGTTTGACACAATCATTTTTACAGTGTCTCATTCAGTTCATTTACAGCAATATTTAAAAACACTACACAGCGTGTTTAAAAGTTTTGCAGGAGCGGGGTAACTTCTTAACAAAAGTACCAAAACCATCCCATTCTCCCAAACCGTCGTGCTGCTCAGAGGAGATCCTCACCCTGATGCTCCTTCCCACCTTCCTCACCTGGAGAGCCAGGCCGTCGCTGGTGTGACCTTTCTCCGTGAAGCACCGACTCCTTCATCTAAATGAGCACAGAGGCGATTCTTCTTTGTGGCTGTGTCCTAGGCCCTGCCACCTGCAGCTGTGATTATCTTCCTTGTTGCTGCTGCCATCCGGATCACAGCCACGGGGGGCATCTGCACGTGCCTGCTTAACAGCAAGTTTCTGGTATGGCGTCCTTGATGGTGGCGAGGGTGAGCCACATCTCTGCGAAGTTCTTCTTCACTATTTACTTTCCATGGCTCACCCCATTGAGCACTAATTGTGCTGTGAGGACCTCCCCTGCTGGTAAGTATGGGAATTGCAAGGAGCCGGCCTCTGCCCACAGGTGGACAGCAGCACAGCCACTGCACAGGCCGAGAAGTGATACCCCACATGCTACTGACATTATTTCAGTTAGCATTAGCATTTTGGCCAATTTCAGCTCATACACTACAGTTTGCATACTGAGTGGACAAAGTCACGGTTACTCAACATGTCAGTGATATTCCCCATCCTCCAAACTTCCTTGTAGATCACCTTTGCATTGTTGATCATCTTTTGCATTGAAACACTTCTTTCGGGTCCCACCGACACGCACACTTTGGCAGGCCCCTTTTAAATTTCTTCAGAAATGTTCTAGTTGTCACATCTTCTTTTGTGGCAAAGGATTGGCGAGTATTTCCTGTACGCTGTTTAACTTGTCATGTGTGGTTATCAAGAGTTAATAGATACGGTTTCCATCAGTTTACTTCTGTATGAATCAAAGAGTAAAAACAAGACAACCAGTAGCAAAACAGTTCAATTCCTGTTCTCAGGGGGCGGGGCTAAGGTGATGTCACCAAATGATGACGAGAATGTGATTAGTGCTGGTCTGTTATGACACACAGAAAGTTTCATTAAGCCACGACCTTGTATGTGGAAGTTATTCCACGTTGATGTTTTATGGTGAAAGGTCAGACTTTGAGGCTTGACCATGTCCACATGCTTTGATGTAGCAAAAGGTTTTTATAACTTTTGTCCTTCAATGCTTCAAGAGTCTGCAGAGTGACTGAGAATTCTCCATGTTAAAACCTGTAGCAGGAGTTTGTTCAGATACAACATGTGTAAAAGAGACAAAATGGCGGCTTTGATCCAAAATAGCCGACTTCCTGTGGTTTTTGGACCAAGAGGTCCTGACACAATACACATGTGTTGAATTTCATGATTTTCGGTCAAAGCATGGCGTGGGGCTGATCTTTTTAAAGATTACTTGGGGGTGCTGTGGAGGGATTAGGCTACACCCACCAAATATTGGACTGCATTTCTGTTGGGGGTGGATTATAGGATCGATCATCGTGAGTTTGGTGCAGATTGGCTGAAATATGTGGAATTTAGAGCCAAATGTATGGCAACAGCGTGATGTCTAACTTTGCCACGCTACCACGGCCATGTCCTCCACCAAAAACTCTTTGTGCTTTAAAGCAACTGAGACCAACTTGTTATCTGTCTTCTGACACAAGATCATCTTGATTAGGTCAAGGGAGTCAGAGATGGCGCTTTCCAAGTAAAAAAAGTGACTTCCTGTTCTGAGGGGGCGGGTCTTTGATGATATCAGTATATGACCGCATATGATCATCAAGCATCTAACCTGAGATGACTCAGACCATGTCGGGTGCAACTTGGCCTTTGGATGTGAAAGTTATAGCGTTTCGTTTGCGTTGACAAGTATTCCAAATTCGCCATTTGGCCGCGTCCCTTAAACATGCTCAAAAATGTAAGGTTTTGATAACTTTTACTGCTCCATTCCTTATCTGCATACTGACCAAAAATGAAGCCAATACTTCAAAATCCCTAAGAGGAGTTCGTTAAAGTTCGAAATTTGCCCTTTGACCCAAAATGGCTGCCTCTTTATACATTTTAAGACATACCCCCAAGAAACTTTTTTTTTCGTGATTTGGGGTGTTCTACCTGTGTACCGAGTTTCACATCTCTACAATGTACGGTTTGTATTATGTCACATTAGGACATGCTGTAGAGCAGTTTGGCACCGCCCACACCAATTATTGGCCTGCATTTCTGTTCGGGGGTGGATAAGGATCGATCATAGAGAGTTTGGTGCAGATCTGCTGAAATATTGCAATGACTTGATGTCTGTCTTTGCCCGGCCGCCACGGACACACCCTCAACCGAAAACTCTTGGTGCTTTAAAGTGATCATAGGATCATTGGGCATCCAACATGGATGACTCATACAAAGTTTGGTGTACACTGACTTTTTTACTGTGAAAGTTGCAGCTGTTCAATATTCATGGCAAATAGGCCAACTTTGAGGCCCAGGCCCACCCCTTTAACATGCTCAAAAACTCAAGATTTTGATAACTTTTACTATTTAAAAAAAATAGTATTCAAATACAAATCAGAAATTATAGACATAGGTGGAACACAGCAATAAATGTTGAAAATAGACTTCAAGAAAATAGACCTCAAGAAAAGAAGCAGAGGTGGGTAGAGGACCCAAAATTGTACTCAAGTAAGAACAGCACTTCAAAAGTATCCATCCAAAAAATTGTTATAAGAATAAAAAAGTATTTGGTAAAATGGCTACTCAAATACTGAGCAAATGATGACAGCGTCTGATTTAATATTTAAAAATGATGTCATCAGACAAAAAAATATAAAGCTATGTGCAAAGTTTGGCATTAAGACTAAAATAAAAATAGTGTTTTTTCAATGTTATTTTTCATCTCCACGTTAACGCCATCAGGCTTGGCTGGTGTGGATTTGATTTAGAATTGGCTTTGATCTTTGTAATTTCTGTACAGTAAAACTACTCAGTTTTATAGATTGATAGAGCTATATAAAAATTTCACCCATGTTTTTGTACCATATTTGTATGACATTAGGTAGATTCCCAGCACTTATTTTTTTCCACTTAAAGTACTGGATGAAAGATACTGGTAAGCTATTGATTTAAAACATTTCCTGACTTGTCTATGGCGTTTCAATGATAGTTTTCGTTTTGGTTAAACTGCCTGGAAATGCACTTGCCTCCATTAAAAGACTTAATTCAACACTGCGGAAGCCTGTTAATGAGCTATTTCTATTTAGCTGTGTTGGAGAAGGGATGCATTTTAAAGCTACAGGTTAGTAGTTCTTGAGGGCATTGACTGCTTTGACTTCAAAACATTTATTTCAAAACAATGATGACACACTGAAGTCCTTAACTTGTTTCTCTGTATTTTTGTATTGGTTTCTAAAGCTAGAGGTGGGCGGATCGATCCAAAATATCGATACCAAGTTGGTATCAGTATCAAATCGATACTAGCGTGGTAAGATCGATACTTAAATTTCAGATTCCCTCTTGAAATGTTATTTTATTTTTGTATTCCAGTTTCTTAACTCAAAAAGATTGTTTTGATTTTCTCAAATTATAATTTTTAGCACTTTGCTTTTAATTTTTTGTTTTTCTGTTGCTGTTTTTCATGTTATTAAAGTATTTTGTAGACACCTATAAACTTTGTTCAAATTCTGTCCTAAGTTTGAAAAAAAAAAAAAAAAAAAAAAAAAAAATTAAACGGAAAAACCAAAAAAAAACCACCTAAATGTTTATGTTAGAAGTGTGACAATACGTCAAACTTTTTAAAAAGTATTGGTATCGGTATCTGTAATACTGGCCCTGTATTTACTTAGTATTGGATCAATACCAAAATACGCAGTATCACACACTTCTATCTAAAGTGCTTCATGAAACCTCCTAACCCTTCGTCTTGGTTCCTGCTGTTTTGTGATGGACTTGTGTGCTATCTGCCAAGCTGTACAACAGTAAGACTCTAGTAAGAGCTGATTTTTCTTTTTTAATCGTATTTTATGTTAAATTAAGCAGGAACTCTGTGTTTGGTATTCACATTTATACTGGTTTGCAATAGTTGACTGACGTAAACACTATGTATGCATAATTTTATTTTTCTTGTCATTTAGGTTAATTTCCCATGAAGAATAAAGTTCCTTGTAAGGAGCCTGTCTGGTAATCCTAAACATTGGTGTATGTTTAAACAATGTCTTTGAAAGAGTGCCAAACTATGTCTTGATTTATTTATAAGACTATAGCACTAACATTAAGTCATGTTAATATCAATGATGATCAGTCACAATTTACGCCAGCCTAATGTGAACAATACAGAAGTGATTGTTTTTAGGGATCAAAAAAGAACTTGGATACACTTTGTGAGGCTACAGACAATGGAGTAGGAAAAATAAACAGCCATCACAGACTCAGACCAGAATTTAAACAATAATTTTAAAAAGCCAACCATGTAACTTAAGAGAACAAAGGGTTTTATAAAATATGGCAAAAAGAAACTGAACAGATCAGGTTAGGTTGTATGATGAAACTGAAGCTCATTCAAAATGCTGCTGAAAAAAGGCTTTATGTCAGTCTTTTTAGCCCTGTTTTCTGTTTGTGATCTAAAAGGATTATTGATGCTGTGTACAAGGCAATACTTTAGACTTATAAGTAAAGCTTTATATTGCACCTTTAAAGAAAGACATCAGTGTTTCACAAGAACCAAGAAATGAGGAAAAAGCTGATTCAAAGCAGTTAACCAACTTTTACTTACTAGAGGTCCATGGATCTCTGTATTTTAGCAAATTTTGATATGAAGGCTAAACCAGCATTTTGATTACACTTAGTTGATTAGTTCAAATGAAACTGATAGCCTGCATAGTGACATTTTTATCTTTTAGCTAATTTTGACCAAAAAAATTCAAATTCAAAAATACTTAATTTATCCCGAAGGTAAATTAAATGTTGATGTAACTCATTTAATAAAGGAGTTGCTATAGATGGTGATGGCTGTGGGCAGGAAAGATCTCCTGTAGCAGTCCGTTTTACAACCAGTCTGAAGAAGCCTCTGACTGAAAAGACTCTGTTTTCCAATGACAGTCTCATGAAGAGGATGGTCAGGATTGTCCATAATTTTCTTGATTTTATGCAAAATCTTTCTTTGCACCATCAACTCCAGAGGTTCCACAGTCGTCCCCAGAACAGAACCAGAACAGAACCAGCTTCTTTATCAGGTTATTGAGCCTTTTTAGACCCCTGGCTCTGACACTTAAGCTAATTTTTACACGCTGCTCTCATTGCATTAGATGAGCAAGTCATTTTTCTTATTGTTCAAATACTTAAGCAAATTTCCACAAAAACATTGAGCTTACAGCTTTCACACTGCATTTTAGCAGGAAATGCAAATTTTTCTAGTTATTGTAGTTATTTAGTGAAGAATCGTACAAATGTACATAATTCCTCACAGCGTCAGATAAGACGTTCCTCAAAAGTATCCATGTCTGCTGAAGATATAAAAAGCAGATGGTGGAAGCGGACGAGTTGAAGAGAAATATCAAGACTACTGGCAGAGGGCATTTCTGCATAAAACATTCCTCACAGAGCGCTATCGAGATAGTTCGACCCTGCAGGCCTGCAGGGTCGAACTATCTTTTAAAATGAAGCTTGCTGATATTCTCAAAATAAAAGCCTCATTGTTCCTTACCTACTGTACATTTTAGGCTGAGAAAACAGTACATTTGGATAATAGAAGTATTCACAGAGCTTTTCCTTTTTCCTTCTATATTACGGGGTTATTAAAAATTGTATAAAATTGATCTCTTTCCTCAAAACTGCACACAAATCCTCCAATATGACAGTGTAGAAAAAGGTTTTTGAGATTTTTGGAGGCTTATCAAATATAGAAAACAAAGTAGTTACATTTACATAAGTATTCACAGCCTTTTGCCATGAAGCTGGATTTGATTTGGAAAGGCACACACCCATCAATATAAGGTCCTACAGTTGACAGTGCAGGTCAGAGGTCAAAAACCAAGCATGGAATCAAAGGAATTGTCTGGAGACCTCAGAGAAAGGAGTGTCTTGAGGCACAAATCTGGGGAAGGATCCAAAAACATTTCTGTTGCTCTGAACGTCCCAATGAGCTCAGTGGCCTCCATCACTGGTCGATGGAAGAAGACTGGAACCAGCAGGACTCTTCCTGGAGCTGGCCGGCTGTCTAAGCTGAAGGATCGGGGGAGACGGGCCTTTGACAGAGTGACCATCAGGTTCTGGGTCATTTCCCTGACTGAGCTCCAACACTCCTCTGTGGAGAGCGGAGAACCTTCCAGAAGGACGGCCATCTCTACAGCGATCCACCAATCAGGCCTGTATGGTAGAGCTGCCAGACAAACGCCTCTCCTTGAAGGGTCATGGTCTGGAGTTGACCAAAAGGCTCCTGAAGGACCCTCAGACCAGGAGCAACAAGATTCTCTGGTCTGATGAGACAAAGATTGAAGCCTTTGGTGTGAATGCCTCATTCAGAAGAAACCAGATACGGCTCATCACAAGGTCGATACCATCTCTACAGTGAAGCATGGTGGTGGCAGCATCATGCTATGGGAATATTTTACAGCAGCAGGAACTGGCGGACTAGTCGGGATAGAGGGAAAGATGAGTGCAGCAATGTAGAGAGACATCCTGGATGAAAACCTGCTCCAGAGCATGTCGGACGTCAAACTGGGGGGGGGGGGGGAGGACGGTTCTTTTAT
The DNA here is from genome assembly GCA_014839685.1 of Anableps anableps. Classification (NCBI taxonomy): domain Eukaryota; kingdom Metazoa; phylum Chordata; class Actinopteri; order Cyprinodontiformes; family Anablepidae; genus Anableps; species Anableps anableps. Next base: position 3,246,748 of record CM026080.1, on the reverse strand, counting down.
CAGCAGAACCACCTAAAGCTCAATGAGAATGAAAGTGCCCCGTAATATTTACATGCATTTTCTGTGCTTTGGCATGCACCTGATGTGCATTTACATCTACATGTGAAAAAACAAAAAACCAACAGAGAAAATTTACTGGTAACATCCGACCGAGGCTTTCCCATCGTTTTCATTTTATTTATTTATTCTTTTTGTGTGTTACCTTATCGCATGAGGCTAAACGTGGTTCAGTTTCACCGTTTAAGTTTAAACAATAAGATTAAAGTCATGAACAAACATTGGGTTCAATACTTCTTGAGTTAAATAACACTGAATGGAGTCGGATTTCAGCGTATTTTGGTGCTTTTTAGTTTATCGACTGAAAAAGTGTGCATGGCTGCCACACATTTTCATGGCAGGTAAAGAGTTTGCATACATTTGCGTAAACTTTCACGCCATGTTCATTTTCATACATTCAGACTTGTGCGTGAAACACTGTGCCACGACAGTTTTTGTGCGCACTCAGGGTTTATATGAGGCCCCTTGTCTGTCTGTCTGTGCAGCCATCTCTGTTAGCTGTACATGGATACAGACTGATATTTAGCTTACTCATCTCTCTGCAACAGCTGAATTACAGTTAGATTCAATGAGTGTCTAAGAACAACAATTTGTCTAACAACAAACTTTTTGTTTGATTTAGGTTGGAATTTTTGTCCACTAACACATGGCTCAGCTTTGACCCAAGTCCTCTCATTGCAGCGCTGGCTTTATGCTTGGGGTCGCCGCCCTGCTGGAAGGTGAACCTCTACCCCAGTCTCAAGCCTTCTGCAGCTCTTCTTTCAGGTTGTCTTGTGTTTAACTCCATCCATCAGACCCACAGCCCAATGCAGCCACCATCAAGTTTAACAGTGTTTAAATTGATGTAAAGCATCATTTTTGTGCCACACAAACACAGTTTACATCTGGAATGAAAATTTAGCTTTTCATCTGACCAGAGCATCTTCTTCAGTATCTTTTCTCTCTCTCTGAAATGAACCTTTGGTAAACTGGGAATTGGACTTCATGCAGCTTTGTTTCCATAGTTTTCTTCTTGATGCTCTTCCATCAAAGGTCAGATTTGTGGAGAGTACAGCTAATGCTTTTCCTGTCGACAGATTCACCCCATTTCGCTGTGGTTTGCTGCAGCTTCGTCACAGTTACCATGGTCCTCTGGGCTGGTTCTCAGGGGGGAGTGATGCGTTTGTGCCTTTGGGCTGTAATGGGCCTCGATGCTGTTTGCAGTGAGCTGGATGAGAGCCCAGACTGATTACCTGAATGAAACAGGAATAAAGTGAGTAGAAAGAACCAAGAGGAACTTACCTTAATATCAGACTTGAGCTTCAAAATCCAATGAGCAGGCTGGAAAATACATCATTCCTTATGCAATTAAAAAGACAAAAATTTTAATTTCTGGAAAATAAGCAGCTGTTTGACATCAGTTTATATTCAGATGACCTACTTTATCTTTGTTTTGCCACATCAACTATTGTTCTGGAAGTTTTATTTAAAAAATTAAATGGTATTACAGATCACATACTTTAATTTTTAAATCTGTAATAAACGTCAACATTTGGACCAGATTTCACAACTCTACATTATACAGATTTTAAAATGGAGTTGATTTTATTTACTTCAACGTAGGTCTGCACGATATCAGAAAGAACCTGAAACTGCAACATGTTTGTTGAATATTGCAATGACAATGGAGAAAACCCCCCTCAGTCCTCCTCCATCGTAGTCTCCCTAAGCTCGAGCACTTCAGTAACTCAGACCAATAGAGACAGTGAGTATTGAAAACAGTGACCGGTAATCCAAATATATACTGAAATATTATAGCCAACCAATTATTTCATCCAATGGTGACATTGCAGCATAAAATTGCAGGCCGTGATCAATTTGAGCTCCACCAGGAAGGTTTCTAAAGGTTGCTTGGTGGGCAGACAATGCAGCAGAAACTGTTCTAATCAAGCAGCTACTGAAACAGTTTATGGGATTTTTCTGTTTCTAAGATGCTAAGAAGACTTGACCAATCTTCTACAAACCACACAATGAAATCTTCACTTCATACTTTGCAAACAGTTTATTGATTATCTTTTTGGAGCATACACATTTGAAAATATTTGTTTACCTGAAACTGCAACTTCAGTACTTCAGTTAAATAAATGTTTACAATATACAAAGAAAATACAGGGAGCAGAGGTTTTTTATATGTGCATCATACACAATCAGTGTTTTTTTTTTTTCTCTTTAGCTTAATCTGAGACGAAACATCAAAAACTGAACTTTGACCTTTTGCTCAGGTCTGAAACAAACCAAAGTGTTGCGCGCGCACACAAGCTGAATGGAAAGGAAGAAAACTGAAAAGATGAAAACGAGAAACAAGCTTGAATTTCTAATGCGGGAACTGAAAACAAACTAAGTCAAACCAAGCGCTGAACTGAACGGACGAGAGGATAAGATCAGTGTGCAAACACACACACCAGCCTGCAGTGGTTGTCAGGAGGGAAGCGTGAACGATGTGGTGGTGGTGGTGGGGGGGGGGGGGCTGAGATACTTCTCAGTCAGGATCCTCCACTGCGGTCTGTCAGTCACTTGCTGGATATCGTGGCAACATGGACAGATGATGTGGGCACATGCTCAGTGTGACAGTGGCAATGCTCGGAGGTCAGTTCAGGTGAAAGCCCTTTTCCATAGTGGCAGCTAACAAACGGTCCCTCATGATGTCTTCAGATGAATATTCAGGGAGCTTCAGGTAGTGGACGCAAGTATTTACTGATGGATAACTTGAGTCTGTTGCATCCACCTGACAGGGGGGGAGATCAGTCAGTCAGCTTACGCTGTCGAGCTTTTAAAGATGCTTGAAGAAGATGTGAACCACTCAGAGAGCAAACCTACCTTCCTGACTACAGTGAGGCGTGGGTGTAGGTTGGCAAGGCCACCAGGGGGCAGCGTGGAGCAGCCGGTGGTAAACTGCAGGAAGGCTTTCCTCTCATCAGACGACATTCCACATAAAACTCGAACAAAGCGCTGAAAGCCAGGACTGAGGAGGAGCAGATGAAACAAAATTCTCCGTGTTACGACTGGTTTCTGTCCTAGAATATGAAGTGTGTGTGAGTGTGTGTGTGTGGCTGATGCTGTACCTGTCTCTGGTGTAACCCAGCTTTGGTTCAGTGTAGTTGATGATATCGTCAGCACTCCAAGAAGGCGACTGATTACCACAGAGGACCATCTGCACTTCTTTATGGCTAAAGGAGCTCAGCTTTTCCATAGGGAATACTTGATTAAACCCCTCTGAAGAAAAGAGCAGACTAAATGAGCTCTGGGCTACGTTTCCAGTACACACGCTCTTCACTACATCTAGAAAGATGCAGGACAAAAACAGGCCTGTCTCACACAAATACAGTGTCTTGTAAAAGTATTCATACCCCTTTAACTTCTACAATTTTGTCACATTATAACCACAACCTTCAATGGATTTGATTTGATACAAAGAAAGACCCAAAAAAGACCTGCTGCTGTTTTTTTTTTTTTTTTTTTGTTTTTTTTTTTGTCACTACTTCACAATGATCCACCACTCAGGAAAACGTACAGTTAAAAAGAAAGTTTCATTTTGGTCTCATCTGACCAGAGCACCTTCTCTTCCACATGGCTTGTAGTTCAGCATGGGCTGGTACCAGATTCCATCTGACAGAGATGAGCTCAACTGAAAACACCACGGCTACGGCCTATCAATACCGTCATTTAGAAAAGAAGAAGTGGAAACTGATCTAACAGCTTTTAAAGCAATTATTGTTACATTACTGCTCCTGAAGTAACATACTGAACAGAACAGATAAAGTATGTATACCAAGTGGACCCTCTGAATACAAATTTTTCCAAACATAAGCCATGAATGACTGCTCCAATCTGGAATTTTTCTCCTCAATAACAAAGTCTAAGATGTCTTTACACCTTCTAGAGTGGGAGCCAGCCCACTCTGCGCCTCTCATGACCTTCTTTGCACTGCAGGGCCCGGCCTGGGTCCAAACCCGGGGCCGGTGTTTTCTTACAGCCCGGTCCCACTCTGCTCCCTGGAACCCTGAGCGCTGTGGTTCCAATTGGACCGGCCAGCGGGGCTGGTTTAAAGTTGGCTGGCTGATTTGCCGTGGGGGCGGGTACAGAGGTGAGCCACCTCCCAGGTTTCTTTAGAGGTTGCGGTAGAATCTTGATGTCCAACATTTTGATAGACTGCGCCAAAAAAATCCTGTCATGATCTGTTTTTACCTGTCACTTTTTAAATGATAATGACAACATATTCAATTGCATTTCACTTTCGTTCAGTTTAATATTCAACAAGCTGAAAGGAAAATCCACATGGTGCCATCACAAGTCATGCAGATGAATGCATGCAAGTTTTTCTCCTCAGTGACTGAAACCACTGACTGTGGCCCCGGTAACTGCATATTAACAATGAAATGAAAAGCTCACACTTAAATTACGAAGATGGCCCAAAGTCGTGCACCCGTTTGTGCACAATCAAATGTCTCAAGGTTTTGATCTGCAGGCTGAATCCAAGCTCTGTTGCCGCACTATATACACTGGAATTACAAGCAAGCCTTCAGCTGGAGTTTTGAAATCGGGGAACATTTCTCCATTTGAAGCGATCAGAAGTCTGCATTAGTCTCCGAACAAGGGGCAGGAGGAAGAAATCCTGCAGAACGCACCCATGCACAAGATGACCTCCACGAAGGGCTCTGCATGGTGGAGTCGAAGCCAAACTGTCGTTATGCAGTCACGTGGTTTCAGATGTTCATTTTCACACAGACCCTTCACGGTCTATATCGACGGATCGACTGTAACCAGTTTGGATGATTGATAATGATTGAAGAGCTGGAAAATCTCGTTTTATTTTCCATGTTATCAAAAAATAAGAAGCGAAGGGTTAGATGGGACGTTCATCTGCCGCATCGGACCAGATGTTTGTGTTTCAGTACGAACTTCCTCATCGCTTCGGACAGTCGCTCCTCAAAACTATCCATCCTGCTGTGGTTGAAAAACCGGCTTCTGAAAGTTGAGTAGTTGGGGCTGTTTTCCACATAAATAAACACACCCACAAAATTCAAACCTATCACACAGTACCTTCGCATAGAAAGAGGGGTGAAAAGTTTGCCAGGGGGGGTTGTTACAAGAAGGGGCAGACAACATGATGCTGAGAAAAAAAAAAGACGTGATTTACATCACCCAGCAGTGACAATGAGAACTGATTTTGGCAGTTCGACTCCATCGTGCAGGACCCTTGACCCTTCAGCGTGCTGTCAACTCCTGAATAGCCAGATGCATCTTGTTCAGTGTCCAGTTTTTATTGATTAATTTAGTTACCTCCACAATGTTCTCTCTGCATGAAGCTGTTTAACAGATTGGACCAGTCACCAATTCCTCCCACAGTCCAGTCCCCTCTGCTGTTACCCCTCCCCCCCCCGCCTTCCAGGAACCCCATCATGGCCACAGCATAAAAGACTTGTTCCCAACTTGGACCTTTGTAAGCCAGATTATCCTTACAAATCAACAACAATAAGTCAGGTAAATATCATTCAAAAAGGGCATTTACTATGACAAAAGGGAAACACAGCAGAAAATCTCAAAAACCAGAGTCAGAAAACGGAAATATTAGCTTCAGAGCTAGCTGGGAGTCGAACCTAAGGAGTCATAACTCAGAGACACTTTCCGCCTTAAACATGGCAAATTTGGAAACGATTCTTCAGGAGCTGTGAGATTTTTGTCAGGAAAACTTGGACACTCTAAAAGAAATTAAAGAGGACAGATTAAAGTCGCCAACAACAGGATTTATAACACAGAAGCAGATAGAAGAAGCTGAGGAGTGGCTGCAACACATTGAGGATGCTACAACTGAACTCCTGGAGCTACAGAAACAGTTCAAAACATGTCTTGTGGCTCAAGAGGGACGACCAAGGAGGGAGAATATTAGGATTCATGGACTGAAGGAGGCAGCGGAGGACGGCGCGAAACTGATGATGGAATTTATGGAGAACCTTTTATAAGAGAAACTGGGGATGCTGCTGTCCTTTCGCCTTCATACAGAGAGCGCTTGTGGGGTTTCACTGCCACGTCCCTTCCCAGAATCACCACCGAGATCTACTGTGGTAAAGTTTATGAGCTTCAGAGTAAAAGAAGAGATTATAAAGAAGGCATGGCAGAAGAAGGGAGCCATGTTCAAGGGGAAGAAAGTGTTCTTGGACCATGCTTATGCTCCATAGGTTGTGAAGAAACGTAAGGAATACACAGAGACAAAAAGGGTTCCGAGAGAGAAGAACATATGTTTCCACAAGCCATTCCCGGCGAGACAGTGTGTTCCACAAGGAAGAAACAGGTTTACAACACAGCTGAGGAAGCGACTAAGGACATGGCAGAATGAGGACGTCACTGGCAGAGAACAATTTGGAGGAGATCAGACGCCTAACTTGGAAAACCACTGGATACAGTAGGATACAAACAATGACTGCGATGTTTTAGGAGAAGTCAGGATAAGATTTAAGGATCACTGCCTTTAAAAAATTGGGGATTTAATGTCTTTTTGTTCTTTGGACGGTTCTATCCAAGATTAAGGTGAGAAAAGTGGGGTCATTCATACTAGTGAATTTTACTTGGGTCAAATTAGTAAGGAAATTTTCCTGATGTAATTTTATAAGTGTCAGGGCACCCCTCTTTGTTTTGTTTTTTTTTTGTTTTTTTGAATTTTGGAGCTGTGGTATGCACATGAACAAAGCTGACTGCAACAGAAAAGGCCCACTCCCTCTGGCAGGGAGAGGACACCCATTTGGGCAGATATCCCATCACAGCTTAAAAACGATCAAAATGCAGACCTTACTCAAGGAACTTTGTTCGTCTCAAGTTTATCAGCAAAAGTTCTAAAATTGTTCTGTTTTTTGTTCATTACTGTTTCGTATATCTGTAGCCTAAGGGTCCTTCAGGAGAAGGGTTTAGAGATGGTGGAAAATAGGGAGTTACATGGTGAAAATGACAACACAGAAAAAGGTACTAAAGATAGCCTCATTTAATGTGAATGGGATACTCAACCCAATTAAAAGGTGTAAAATATTAGGAAAATTGAGAAGGGGGTGGGAGTGGCATTGTTGCAGGAGACTCACCTGACAAAGAAGGAACACGACAAGCTTAAGAGAAAGGGGTTATTCAAGTATTTTACTCATCATATAGGACAGGCCAGAGGGGAGGAGCGGCTATCCTTATATCGGCGAAGTCCTTATTTGAAAAGCTTTCAGAAATGATAGACAAAGAAGGGAGATATGTGCTGATTAAGGGGAGATTAGAAGGAGAGCTGGTTACTATCCTGAATATGTATGCCCCCATAGGCTCCGACTGCTCATTTTATAGAAAGATGTTTGATTTAATGACAGGTAAGTGAGAAGGCATTCTGATATGTGGAGGAGATTTAAACCTCAGATTGAACCCACACTTCGATTGTTCGGACAGTGGAAAGCAAAAATAAATCTATGATTAGTAAAAAATTTGGAGAATTCATGGCAGAACTAGGAACAATGGACGTACGGAGGGAGCCAAATCCATCAGGCAGAAACTACACATATTTCTCACCGCCTCACTCAGTATATTCAAGGCTCGACTATTTCTTTATGTATAATAAGGATAGATACAGAGTGGAAAATTGTGATATTGGAGTAAGGGATGTATCGGCTCATAGTCCAGTATATATAACCCTGGAACTGTCAAAGGAAACAAAAACAACAATTTGGAGGCTCAATGCAAACTTATTAAAGGGAAATGTGAAGGAGGAACTTACGAAAGAAATCAATATTTATGCAAGGGAAAATAACAATGAAGAGGTATCCCATCCATATTGTGCGACGCGTGCAAAGCAGTAATCGAAGCTAATTGCCAAATCTGCATATTTAAAAAAGCAAAAACAGGGTAAACTTAGAAAATCACAAATAGATCTAAAAGAATTAGAAAAGCGAAACATAAACAATTTTCTTTGGATGAGAAAAAAAATCCCAAGAAATCAAAAGAATAAAAACAGCAATAAACAGCATTTTAGAATATGATTTAAAAAACAAAACAAAACAAAAAAACAAAACAAACAAACAAACAAACAAACAAAAAAAACTTTCAAATACAAAACAAAGGTTTTATGGAGGAGGAAGTAAGGCAGCTAAATTGCGAGGGTATAGCATGAAAAAGCAAGCGGCAAATAATATTTACAAAATCAGGGACTCCTTTAATTTGATAAAATATAAGACAGAAGAGATCCATAAATGTTTTTATAAATTTTTGTAATATTTCTCTTCCCAAGTAGAAATCAATAATAAGAATCAAATGCACACCTTACTGGAATCTTTACATTCGCCATGAATAACAGAAGATCAAAATCAGATACTGACAAAGGAAATTACAGAAGAAGAAATAAACTCAGAAATCTCAAAATGAAAACCAACAAGGCTCTGGGCACAGATGGATAGACTTCTGAATTTTATAAATTGTTGAGAAAACCATTGATCCCCTTGTTAAAAAATACATTCAATTAGGTATTAAAAGAAGGAGAAACAGCAAGATCCTGGAGGGAAGCTTTCATTTCAGTTATCCCTAAGGAAGGGAAGGATAAATTGGGCAGTGCCAGTTATAGACCGGTTAGTGTCCTAAATTTAGACTAGACATTATTTACTGCAGTTATGGCTAGATGTCTAGAAGTGATTTCTGCCAGAGATAATTGATTTCGACCAAACAGAATCCATACAGCAGAGACAGACACAGGATAATATTAGGCGCACATTGCTGGTAATGCAAAAATATCATTAAAAGAGGAATAGAAGCTTTAATACTGAGATTAGACATAGAAAAAGCCTTCGACTTGGTCAGGTGGAGCTTCTTATATAAGGTGCTAGAACAGTTTGGTTTTAGCAAAACATTTATCAAAAACTATACAGTCGCTATATTACCAACCCAGAGGTCGGATCAAAATTAATGGGAATTTTTCAACGAGGGTGCGGCCAAGGCTGTTCCATTAGCCCACTCCTATTTGCAATAAATGTGTAACTTCTAAGCCAACGGATAAAACAGAATGAAAATATAAAGGAGGGAGGGGGGAAAAAGATGGCATTATTTGCGGATGACGTATTGATTTACTTATCACAACCAGGCTGGTCGCTTCGAGCACTATTGACTACAACGGTCGGGCTACAAATTAAACACGCAGAAAACCCAAGTTCTCTCCTTCAATTATGCACTGGATCAATTAATTAAAAAAAACATTTAGTTGGGAATGGGATTCGAAATCTCTGAAATACCTCGGAGCAGTTCTGTCTCAAGACTTATCTGAATTAAAATCAATAAATTTTAGCCCTTTAGTGTCTAGAATAAAGTCGGATATGGAAAGATGGAGTTTTGTCCTTTTTACAAGTTTAACCCCAAGAGCAGAAATGATTAAAACAAATGTTTTACCAAGATTACCGTATTTATTCACAACTCTCCCAGTTGAAGTGACAGATAAAGACTTTGCAGAATGGGATAAAATAATTTCGAGATACATATGGTAAGGAAAACAACCACGGATTAGATTTAGAACCTTACAGTTATCCAAGGCTCGAGGGGGGTTAGCCTTACCCTGCTTAAGAGCTATTATTTTGCGACACAGCTAAAATCTCTCCTGAACATATGCAATATGTTATATTCAGAAAAATGTAAAGATGGAATGTGCTATGTCACCCACGATACCACTACAAGCCATAATAAATGATAACAAATTGAAAATACACCTTAGGGAGGAGTCAAATCCATGGTTTGGCTTATCCCTGGACATACGTAATGAAGTTATATCAAAATATGGGTTGACAGAGCAGAGCAGAATACTGAGTTGGATTGCTTATGAATCAGATTTTAAGCCTAATGTAACAGACAAAATATTCAGTACATGGGAATTCAATTCAAATTCTAAAATACTTTATTTGTCCTAAAGGGAAATTAAAAAAGGTCGGAAGATATTCTGGGAACTGGTTAAGAAAAATACTATACAAAGCTTTGAGGAAATAAAGAACATATACGGTTTAAATAACAGGGACTTCTTCAGGTACTTGCAATTGAGGCACTATACTGAGGAACTACTAAAAAAAGATTTATTTAGATGAGTTGGAAATGGGGATAATTAAGATGTTTATTTTAGAAAATGAATCAAATGGAGGGGAAAAAATTAATTTCTAAACTGTACACAGGATTGGAAATTTGAAAGGAAGCAATACAACATACATGAAAGGAAAATGGGAAAAAGAGGCTAGTTGGAGGCTGTCAGAAGAGAGCTGGGAGGAAATATGTGGGCAGCAGTGGAAAACAACTTGTTCCCTCTTGTGGAGAGAGTTTGGTTGGAAGAATATTGTAAGATATTTCATTAGACCAGCACAAAGAAAATACCAAGATGCAAGATGTTGGAGAAAATGTGGAAAAGATAAAAGCTAGTCACTTCCATGGGTTTTGGGATTGCCCTATTAGCAGGATTTAAAGAGTTGTACAGATAAAGTTTTGTGGGTGAGTAATAATCCATTCGCATTTGACGTTCTATACATGGGAAGAGGGATGGAAAGGTCAACAAGATCAGCTGATAAATATAAGTGTAGGATCATGTTGGTGGCTAGCAAAAAGGCCATTACTAGGAAATGGCTGAAGGCAGAGGCTCCTAAAAGGGAAGACTGAGTTGACATAATGCACAATATTTATATGATGGAATGGCCGACTTTTTCAATCAGATTAGAATCTGGCAAATTTAAGAAGTATTGGAAAAATTGGCTGGATTTTGTATCACCACCAAGATCAGATTTTGTTGAATAATTTGGGGGGGTTGGGGTACCCTTATAGCGCTACAGAATGTAAACAGTTTGCTTGCAGGTATCTTTCAGTGAAAGATTTAAAATTGAGAAGGCCTGGAGAAGAATGGACAAGGAAACCTTGTTTTTGTTTTGAAAGTGTTTGAGCATGTTGAGGAATATAAAGGAAAGTAAGTTTTTTTTTTGCCCAACGCATGTACAGAATGTGTGCGCAGCTTCTCTTGGTTAGTCTCTTTAGGACATTTGAAAAAGTGTAGACCTTGGATGTACACTTTGTATGGAAATTATAAATTCAATAAAATTTGCAAATTAAAATAAAAAAAAAAAATAAATAAATAAAAATCCCAAAGCAGTCAAAGTTGAAAAACATTGCGTTAAGGTGAGCCTTGCTCAGATGAGAATGTTTAGTATTGATCGAGTCAAAGAGGTCAAGCTGAGGTCATTCCTTCTCAGTCTCTGAGAAGATGGCCTCCAGCTGCAGCAGGAATTTGTTTGACACCATCATCCGTACCCACTTTCAAAGTGACGTTCTGCTCAATGCAAAACCAGGACCGGGCCGACTGCGGCCTGGACCAGACTGGGCCCTGCAGTGCAAAAATGCCCCATGTGCTGCTGTTGCTGCTAAAGGCTCGAGCTGAAAGCTTTTATGAACCCATCATGTTTTTAAGCCATCATGGAAGATGATTGTCCTTCCAGCAATTAAACAACAAAAAAAGATTTGACAAAGATTAAAGATTTTATTATAATAATCGTAAACCTCTCAATAGGTGGGTGTCCCAGAGAAACTCCTCATTGTCTCACCATGCAATGCTTCTAGCAATGGTCTAATTATTCAATGGTGCGAAAAATCTGTGATTTTGGGTCCTATGCAGGTTTTGGGAAGAGCTTGGAACAAGAAAAAAAAAAAAAAAAAATTACTTTCAATTGGAAAATGTGGTTCCAAGAACATTGAAAAATGATACGTAGCTATGTTGGAGAACAAAAGGTAAATACCTCCATGTTTTACAGAACAGCGTTTCTGTCACTCTTTACGCTCACTGCATTTTAATGGAGATTCCATTTTTACATCCTCAATATGAAATGTATTTTTCTGAACACCTCATCCTTCAGTCTGAAGCCAAAGGCAACAAAATAAAAACAGAGAAACATTCTGGAATTAAGGCAGGAAAGACTTGACTGACTTTACTGTGGGAAGAAAAACGGAGCTCCACCCAGTCAGAGATTGTTCTTTTAGGGTTCAATGTGGAGTCAGAGCTCCATCAGGGACTCAGTAGTGATGTTCAGAGACATCCTGGCTGGCCCAAACTGAAAATGAACTCAAGGTTTATGTAGTTGTGATTTGAGTGTTCACCTTTGAAGGCCTCCATTTGCTTCTGGATCCCAGTGTGCATACAAAAATCAAACATCAACTCCACGTACTCCTCTGCGTTCTCTACAGTTACCATCTGTGTTCACACAATAACAAAGAGATGCAGATTTAGTGGAAAAGCCCAGAGCATTTCCACACAGACAGACAGTCCCTCCAGGCTTAGCTGGTCTGTGCTGTTACCTCGTCATCTCCGTTCAATTTCAGGTCTACTGCAGAGAAGCCGTGAACCTTCGACGATGGACAGAACTGAAAGTTTAAGCTGAAAAGAGAGAAACATCACATCAAACTTTAAACATCATTTTAATACAGTTTTATGAAACTTGTACAAGTGTCGGAACAGAATGTTGAAAATAAGAGCATCCTTTCAGAAATGTCTGAGTTCAACAAAGCCAGAGGAAGAAATCTGGTTGTAAACCTGAGAACCTTCGGCTGTACTCCGTCCCACTCTTTGGTCTGCTGCTATGTGCCAGATTCAGCCATGAAGAAATCCAAATCCCATAGAAATATTGGATTCACATCACTGTATGTGAACACTCAAGCTTCATGCTGCATTCAGACTGAACACGATTTGAGCGTCAGGGGCGTTTACGTGCAAAGTCTAGGGGTGTCGAGAAGTCTTGCGCCGCGTTTCGCACGTCTGGAAGTGGTTGGTGCGTTTGACGCATGTCAATGCGCTTGAGGCTGCAGTTGGAAAATCTGGAACTTTTGCCGTTGGACGCAGAGTGTCAACCAATCAGAGAGATTCTGCCATGTGACATAGTGATGCATTTTCCGACGGGACAGAAGGACCAACAGCACATCACTGCAGAGACAGAAATCCCCCTCCTTTCCTGGAGGAGGATTAGCGAGGAATTGGGATCTCAGGTCAAAACACTGTTACCACAGTAAACATTTCCCCCTATTTGAGCTAGCCAAATCCGTCCAGCACAACATTGAGTCACTACTAGTTTCACACTGAAGAATTAATGTATTTATTCAGGAGGTTTCTTCCTGTTAAAGGGGAGTTTTTCCTCTCCACTGTCATTACACGCATGCTTGGCATGAGGGCAACGCCATGTGGTCGCTACTTGCTCGTCTAGGAGGAGTGAACGCTGCAAGTCAATGACCTGATGCAATCTGCTGGGTTTCCTTAGAAACTTTTTGAACTATTTTGAATAATTAATAGAGCTTCCTGTACTGTTTGATAACAAGGATCAATTGTAATGTATGTATGATTGAACTGATTTTTTTCTTGTATAGTACCTTGAGGTGACATTTGTTGTGAATTGGCGCTAAATAAATAAACTGAGTTGAATTCAGAGGAAATGTGCAGTAGATGGTGGTAGAGTCTATGCGAAGTCCTCAAATCAAGAGGCTCCTCCCAACACGCGTCAAGAGCGATACGAGCGCCTGACTTTAAAGTGCACAAGCATCCAAGTTGAGGGGTTGGACGCCTTTTTGACGCGCACAACGCGCTTGATCTGTATGCAGCATCACATGAGCACCATTATCTTTAGCTACTGAACCAGTGAGTCGTGTGCAGAGAACTCTGACGCTAACATTTTTACCTGGAAACAAAGGAAAAGGTAAATCTTGATTTTTCCAAGTCAACAATGCAGCATAGATGCTTTTCATAGATTTGTGACAATCCAGGACTGCTCCCATTGAGCTTTTTCTCAAGGGAATTGTTTGGAATCATGACTTGTTTTGGAAGATTTCACAGGAATCTGGAGGAAACTAGAGATGCAGCGATTAATTGACCAGATATTGGAATATGCGGATTTTCCTCTAATCAGCTCAGACACTGGCAGATCAAAGAGTGAAAATCTTTCATCACTTTCTTTAAGTGCATTCACCCACAGTGCATAGTCTGATGGACTTTGGATTAAAACTACAGAGAACTTCCAACCCAGGTTTGTCCCTTGTGGGTTCTAGTCCCCAAACAAACCAACTGAATGAGTATGAGGTCAGCAGGTCAAGCGACGAGCTAAGTGTCTCTGCTGAAACTGAAAAAAGATGAACTAATCAGGTCTGCAGCGCTGCTACACACACATATATCCGAGCTCCTGCCGGCTCACATGGCCATCTGTGTTTTACCCGAGGTCCTCGATGCTGAGAGGAGGTCCGGAGCCCATTGGGTTCCTCAGCATTAAGTCCTGCAGTCTAGTGTTCTTCTCGTCCTCTGACAGACTCTTGCTACCCAGAATCTGTCTCCTCTTCACAGCCAGTTCCTTCACTTCCTTTAGGAAATTTGCTCTGGAGTGAAAAAAAATGAATCCTATTAGTCTGTCGGTCAGTATTTTCATACCATCTACCCTGAGCCCTCACTATTGCTTCGTTTCTGAACTGTAGAGCAGTGAAACAGCAGAGAAAATGACTTGACTTTCTCATTTCATTCAATTGAGAAATCCAGACACCTGAAGCTGACTCACAGTCAGAATAGTATGAAAGGCTTTATTAGTTTACAGCTGCAGGAGGAAATGAGATCCTGCTGGAGATTGATCCAGATGAGCAAAAGAAAAAACTACATTTGAAACAAATCCCATGTAGATGATGATTATCAAAGATCATATTTGGCTGACCTGTGCGGGTTGACCAGCTGGAAGTCGTCCCAGGTCAGGATGCCATGGTACCAGGCGGGAGGTTTTGGTTTAGGGGGGTCCATGATGAACTCTGACTTTGAGTCCTCATCAAAGCTGCCCACCGAGTAAGTCTCCTGGCTCTCCTCAGTGGACGCCTCCGACTGCACTTCTGACAGCAACGAGTGCAGGTGGGCTCGCTCCGGGACATGACCTGGAGGCCAAGTGCGAGACTGGTACAGCAGCTTGCTCATGTTTGATTTAATGTCCCCCATGCAAAGCAGCTTGAAGAAGGGCTGAGAGACTGGCAGGTCCACCAGTCGGTTGTCCTGGATGCACTTGGCCAGGAATATCCCCAGGAAGTGGAAGAGTTTTGTGATTCGCTCCAGTTCCTCACTATCCTGTGGAAACGGAGCGGGGAACAGTCCGCAGGAGCGCTGCACGTAGAACCCGGGGGGCTTCAGACCACCACCCAGGTCCACCTGATGCCCACAGACACACAGAGGATAGATTAATGCACACGGTCAGCAGGATCCTCCCAAACTGAATGTAGCCACGGAGACCAGATATGTTCCTGGTGGGATCAATAGATCAAACTGGTGCAAACCGATAAACAGAGCCCAGCATTTCTACATAGGTCAAGCTGACCTTACTACTTCCTGCTTGTTCACTGGGTTCGTGTGGATCATGAACACACCTTCAGCTATAATGTTCCATACTTTTCACTTTATACCCTTCAGGACTTCACTTTATACCCCCCATCAGACAACATTAGGTTTCTATAGCAACAATCTGAACCCACACAAAGATAATAGAAATATCAAGTGTTCAAAAACACACAACAGATTTCCCATCATCAGGCCTCCAGCACCATATGCTGGACAGCTGCTATGAGGAATCCTATGGTTCATTCAGATGCAACTTTGGAGACCTCTATCATGATAAAAAAAAAAAAAAAAAGGCTTTTTCCAGATAAGCCAGACTTTCAGTGTTTTTTGAATTATCCTGTCATGAGCTATTGACCTCTAACCCTTGCTAAGTGAGGCCTGTACAGTCCCAGTTGAGAGCACTGCCTGCTCTGGTCTTGGGGTGTATTTGCTGGGACGTTCCCTCCTGGAGAGACTGGCAGCTGTCTGAAATGTTGCAGAACGATGAAGTGCAGTTAGTTTGGAAATGGCTCTCTAGGCGTTTGCTGACTGAAGGGCAGCAACGATTGGTTCTCTAAGCTCATCCCTCATGTCTTTCATTGTTTTAACACACACCTGTTTGCTTTGGATGAGAAAACAGTAAAAACTACTGCGTTTATAGTCATGATCTTAGAAACAAAATGCTGAAACTGGCTTCTCTCTGGTGGACCTCTGGTTTTCCAAACACAACTTCTCAATTCTGGCAGAACCTTCTATAAAGAACTACCAAAGCGATACAAGTGATCTTTCATTTTAAACACATCTATGTCTTAAATTCAAGGCTAAAAATACTTGTAAACATTTATTAGGCTGAAGTCAGGGTTCCAACTCATTTTTCACTGAACAATTCCATCCATCCATGGATTTTTGTCTGCAGTTTGTAGAACATTGGTGATTTGAGTAAAGAATATAACTCCTAACTGTTTGAAGAGTAGTTTAGTCTCTCAGTTCCACAAATCAAGACACAAAATGCTGAAACTGGCTTTAGATCATCGGAAGGAGATAGAAGTCCATCTAGACTGACTTAAATCAGCTCCATTCTCAAAATCTAGAACTTTTAAATTTTCAAATGAGGGCTGGAAAATCCTCAAAGAAATGTAGATTCTTTAAAGCACAGTTGCGAACTTTGACCCCTTCAAAAAATGACAACAGATATTTAAAATATTAAAATTTAATTTTTTTCCAGCCAGAACTATCCAGACCTGGGAAATGGTTAAAGCAGTTTCCATGTTCCAAGTGAACAGTTTTCACTAGAGATCAGATTCCAAGGCTTCTGTGTTAGGTGTTGAGGAAATCTGCTCCTTCAGCTGCTGTGTGCTCCCAGGTTATCCTAGTGTCCTGTTTTCAGCCAGTAAAAAACACCTGACAGTTACTTTAGACCTGGAAGTAGGAGCACCGGTAACTTTAGGACCACATCAAATGTTTTCAGGGCATAAAAAGAAGATGACAGATGCCTCTTAAGCTTTTCAGCTGAGTTTAAAGGTCAACGGTTGCTTAGTGACTGACCTGTCGTGACTCGTCGTCAGGGAAGTCGTCATCACACAGCCAGATACCCAGAGATGTTCTCTGAAACTCTGCTGCTACCAGAGCATAAAACTCTAGAGTGGGACCAAGACCAGTTCCCTCTTCACCCTGAAACTCCACCTGAACACACACACACACACACACACACACACACACAATTCAGCTTCTAGGTTTACACTGACTCCTATGAAAATAGCTGTAGAACAGACACAACTGAGAGCTTCCAACAAGTGTCCAGTTCATGAATCACCTCTAGCACAGACTTCCTGTCGGCGTGGATCTGCATGACTGACTCTGCCCACTCCATCATGGAGTCTCCTCGGGGGACTTTGACCCGCTCGTGTTTAAGCCGACCCACCCGGAATTCTCCTGGGTCGTCTCGCCGCACTGTGGTGGACGGCCGTGAACGTTCCATGGTCGCCTCTCGTCGGTTCTGGAGCCAGACAATGGCCCTGTGGACGCACAAAAGTCAGAGGTCAGGACACAGTGAGAAAAATCAGAACCAAGGGAAACCACTCAGAGTAAGAGCTCATTCAGCCTGGACTATGGATGCTGGTTTGTTCCTGCAGTAGCAGCAGAAAAAAGGCATCAGATTCAGGACAAGCAGGTCTGAGAGAATTTGAAGCAGGACTGGTTTTGCTGGCCTCATTAGGCTGCAGTCCCATCACACCAACCTTCCCCACTGCTGATAGGTCTTCTAGTAAGGTTGGGTACCTGGACAGATTTATCGATGACAGGCTGAACCCTTCACTGGTTGTTCTTTTTTTTATTTTTTTGGCCTACGAGTTACTTTGTTAATTAATAACAATGCTTGATTGAAGCCAAAAGACTCTGCACATGGAAAAAACAACAACTAATGCCGTTTAATGATTAACACAAACTCCTTCCAGCTGCAAGCAAAGCTTTTATTTTCCCCAGAGAGCCTCAAATGCAGCGATGATTTATTTACTCAAACTTAGAACAGAAAGGCAGAATTCTATGTTTAGAAAATACATTTATTTAAATAATAACCACAATGGTGGGAATGAGGCAAACAAACGAAGACTGGCTTTTCCTTCAGTTTAATTGTGTTTACGGGCTGTCCCACTGTTTATCCGTCTTACAGACTAAGTATGAAACAACAAATACAAAATTAAACACAAGCTACAATAAAAACGGTCTCCTCTAGCAAACCTGTACACTTCCATAAAAAAAAACATCTCCACCGCAGTTTTAAGTGTTTTTCAGTAAAAGAACTTGGAATTTTCTGGTGGTGAAAAGCTTTTGCAAAGCTTGCTGATGGAGCTGCAGCACCAGGTGATGGCGTAGCATAATCAGTCGGATGGTGAACACATGTTCCGATGTAAGCATTTGAGTCCTTTGCTGAAACTATATGTCAGCACATGTGGCAAACCGCTTTGATTACATCCTGTGGTTTACCACATTTATCCCATTTAAAGCCAAAGTAATCCCAAGTAGGCGACTTTGTATTTTTTGGCAACTAACTGACCAGTTTTTGGACTTTTGAGATCTAAATTCGCAAATCAGTCTGTGCAGGTTTACATTTTTCCACCCACAAAAAAAGTCAAAAAATCTCCTGTGTGAATATATCGCCCATCCACATTTGTTGAACTGATGAATTTCGGCTGGGAAAATGTTGCATATCGCCCAATCTTATCTTCTAGTAGTTATTGTAACAGTTTTCAGACTCACCTGGATGCTCCAAAAGCAGTGCAGGTGAAATATAGCTGTCTGGTCTCAAAGGGGATCAGGAAAGGACATTTGGAAGTGAGCTGTTCACACCAGTCAGGCAGCGCTCCACTGGCGACAGCCAGAGGCTCCTGAAAGGTTCAATCACAAATCATCATTAAAATTCACAGTTGGTTTAGCTTGGTCTTTTGGTTTGTATGAATCATATCAGATAAACATTTCATGTTTTCATACACTTTAATCAGCAAATTTGTAACAAAACACAAACATTTGCAAACAGAGGAAGGATTTCTGTAGACACTGCAGAAAGACCCCTGAACTCAACTCATCTGAAGGAATTTTACTGACTCCATCTGTTGTGGTTTAAAAGTGCTCAAAACTAAGAATAAAACAGGTGAAACAGACATATGGAAAGATGCATTTCATCTGAAAAAAAATCTAAAAGAAAAATCATGAGAAAATGTCCTGAACTTGTAAACCACTTTATCAAGTCTGAAGACTGCAAAGTGCTTCACACAACACTCATTCATTCTCCCATTCAGGACAGACTGACAGAAGTGAGGCTGCCATCCAGTCGGGATCGGCCGCTGGGGCCCTGCTCTGACCGCTGGGGCCCTGCTCTGACCGCTGGGGCCCTGCTCTGACCTGAGTAAATGTACACAGATAACACCGAATCAGACTAGAAGTGAAACTGACCTCAATCTGCTGCAGGATCTTGGTGGTGATCTTCTTGCTGGTGAACTCCTCTGGTGATGCATTGAACTGAAGCTCCTCAACATCTGCACATACAGTTAAAAATACACCAAAAATAAATTTGCTACACAACCCTGCTCCACTACAGAAAACCTTTCTTGGTTTTTGCTGTATTCATAAAAATCCTCTATGGTTTACCTTTTGAAGATCTGGATTGGACCAAACTCCTAACCTGACCGGTGTGTGTATGAAGCCAGTTCATTCTTTATCACATCACTGATGTACATAACTGAGATAAAGGATGAAATGAATCTTATCCCTGAACTTGTGGATATATGGCCTCAGTACCAACACATTTGAACTCTTTCTGCTTAGTTTAGGGATTAGGGATTTTTATGAGGGAAAAAAGCCCCAAAATCATCTAGAACATACAGATTACACTACTTTTCTGTTTTCTAGCGGTTCTACGTTGTATTATGGAGCCAGCAATGCTACTCATGATTTATGTATTCACAGTAAGCACTAAGGAGAACTGATAAACTGAGTGGACCAGATGGCTGCATAAGAGCTAAAGCTTTCCAGGAGTTCTGTGGTGCAGAAGAAAAAGCTTCAACCTCATTATGCCCACTGAGGACAAGCATGGATGTCTCCTGACAACTGATCAAATGTAACAAAGCCCTGATGTCAGGCGTACCCTCCTGTAGTGTGCGTGGATTTGACACCGAGTCACTCCCGATGATGTAGAGGATGCGCAGCAGCTGCAGGACATCCTCCATCCCACATGTGTTCTGGCTGCAGCCAGCCTTAGCTTGTGCTGCCTCTCTGACCCAACCCAGGATCTCACTGCTCTGACTGATGGAAACCGAGTTCGGACTCAGACCCCCGGAGCGCCCCCCGACCCCTGTGCTTTGTTCAAAGACTTCCTGGAGACAGAAATGGATCAGAGGTCAGCATCATGTTCCTCATTCACTTTTTCAGTTCTTTCCAAAATGTAAAGTAGAGGCTGTGATGAGTTTGACCTACCATCTTCCCGCTGTCCTTCTCTTTATCAGAGTCTTTCAGCTCCCTGTACATTATTCTGCAGGGAAAATCAGCCACAGTAAAAATGTGAAGCTCTGAAGCGTGAGTTGGAGTCAGGTTCTGGTGGGCTTCTCTCTTACGTGTATGTGGGCTCCCAGATGCGTCGGAGCTTATCCGTCTTTACAGATCCGTTGCAGGAGAGCTGCAGAAGCCGCTGGACGTAGTAGAAAATGGTCAACTTATAACTGGAGAGAGGAAGCTCAACCTCTCTTGTTGTACCCAAGCCAGGAACCTGGACAGACACACACACATACAGGGTTTAGCAGCAAAAATATGTTTTCCAGTAGAAAAAACTGGAAAACAAACCCCCCCCCCCCCCCAAAAAAAAAAAAAAAAAAAAAAAAAAAAAAAAAAAAAAAAAAAAAAAAAAAAAAAAAACTTAGGACACCAGTGAGATCAGTTTGAGGAAAGTTGGACCCTCTCCTCGCTTTCAGCTGGGAGATGTTTGACCAGTCTCAGTTTACTGGTATGTTTTGGATCATTGTCATGCTGCAGGGTCCAACTCTGCTTCAGCTGCCAGTTTTCAACAGTAGGTCTCACAATTTTCTCGAGTTCCTCCTGATACATGCTAGAATTCATGGTGGATCTCCTGGAATGTTGTATTTGGTTTACACCAACTATGTCCTCTGTTCTAATCCCTTAATGATTCTTTAAACTCTGCATCAGGCCAGTTGCCTCATGTATAAATGCTGCATACACACAAAAACTGTTGCGACACAATGTTTGATACACAAGTATGGATGTATAAAACTAAATGTGACATGGAAGTTTGTGTAAATATACGCAAACTTTTGATCTGCCATAAGAAATTGCAGCAGCCATGCGAACATTTTTGGATACACTGAAATCTGAATCCATTCAGTGTTATTTGATTTTGTTCAATCTTTTATTGTCTAAACCACATTCAGCCTCATTACACTATGATAACACACACTACATAAGAAAATGATAGGAAAACCTCAGTTGGATATAAATAGTAAATTTCCTCTGTTTTTGTCACATGTAGATGTGAATGCACATCGGTCTGTGTGCCAAAGCGCAAGAATTGCATGTAAATTACCCGAGCGGCACTTTAATTCTCAATGAAAAAGAAAACGGAGTCGGATCAGCAGATTAACTCCAAACTGGTCAGGTTTGATAATTCTTAAGGTAATCACACATGTCCATAAGTAGCTGTGCAAAGGTGGAACGATGGCAGCTTTGGCTCTGCTAGAGGACATCGACAATGGAAGGATTCAGAGTGTTCAGAGGTCATAGTGACCTGCTGGGACATGATGATTAATGGCTTATTAGCCACTTCAGAGCTTCATCATGGAGCTCTGCATGGAACTGGCCCAAGCATTACAGAGGGAAACTCGAAGGAACCGTGCGTTACCGGTGCCGGTTTAAGTTCTCATTATGCTGGGACTCCTTGCAACTGGAGCATTTTAGCAGGAGTTGGCTAACAGGTTGGGAATGTCCCAGTCCTCCCTCAGCTGAGCCATAGTGGCTGTATGGGAAGGCTTCATCTGTATGTTGCCCGGATACATAAGCTCCCTACACTGCAGCTGAACAGGCAGAAATTAAATTGCAATTCTCAGCGATGAGCCGATTTCCTAACGTGATCGGAGCCGTTGACAGCATTCATGTTGCTATATAGGCACCGTCTGGAAATGAATGTGACTTCATGAATAGAAAGCATTTTCATTCGGTAAATGTGCATCTGGTGACACACAAATGTGCCTAACAAATAGTGACACATCGGCCTGATTCAACACAAGATTCCTTCATACTGAGGAAGAAGTTTCAACAGCTTGCTTTATCCTCTCTCACTCCAGAGGACTCTCTGGCTCTTTTTAAATCCTGGCTGAAAACTAATCTGGTCAAACAAACTTTGATCATTTTACTCTCTAAGTTTTCTTTTTTTTGGTCCATTTTATTTTTTTGCTTTAAATGTTATTGTTTTAATTTTTTGTAAGGTGACCTGGTGTGCCCTGAAAGGTGTCTTTTAAATAAAATCTATTATTAGTAGTAGTTAGAAACAGACTACAAGCAGGGGCTTAATTCTCAAGATCATTCTCAAGGTCTCAAGTCTGTATTTTCCAGTCCAGACCACAGCTGCAAAAATAGCCTTTTTTGCTGCAATAAATATCTCAAATTCTGATTCGTCAGCCTCCACCAGTGGCCTCACACTTTTAGCTGAATGTTTCTGCTCTTCAGAATGGTTTTGTTTCTGTCAAGTTTTATCTTTATTCAACCAAGATGTTTATTCTGAAACAGGTTGGTTATGATTTTCAAAAAAATAAATTGCTCCGTTTTTACTTAAACTGTCACAAATGACTTACTGTCTTCTAAATCCTTTTTTTGGCATCACAACAATCAGTTGCTTCTTAAAACACTGACATACTTCATCTGAAGTGCCGAAATCTCCTCTAATTCGCTTGCTGAAAATTGCGTCATTTCGTTCGCAGAGATCCATCCTCCTGTCGAAGTCGACACCAGCCCCTGGCCGAACTATTTCCACAGAGCTTTGTGTGAAGTGTTTTCTGATTGGTCAAAAGTTTGTTGCCGTGTTTTACGTGGAAATGCTCTCAGACAGCAGTGTTGATATTTCTCTTCAACTAGGCCGCTTCCACTATCCTGTTTTTCTATCTCCAGGAGACAAGAATACTTTTGAGGAACATTTATCTGACGTGGTGAGGAATTATGTACGTTTGTACAATTCTTCACTAAATAACTGCGATAACAATAAGACTGGCAAATGGCTAATAACTCCAGGATGGAAATTGTAACGCTGTTGTCCACAGAGGAGGCTGCCTGCACAAACGTGTGATGTTCTCTCTGTGAATGTTTCGTAAAAGAAAAACAGAAGATGCAGGGATGGAGGGTGACCCCGGTAGGTAGGGGTGTGACAAATACTGAAGCGGGAGGGGTGTCCCCTGTGAATCTTTCTTCAAGGTGCCCCATAGCTATATTTGAACAGCTGAGGCACTTGCCCTGCCAGATATGGTCCTGTAGCCAATGTAACCATGGTGACACTTAACTCTTTGTATTGATTTATTGCAAGTCCAAAAGTTTAGTGGATCTACAATGCCTGGAAAGTTGTAGGACTCTAACAGGAACACTGGATGTCCAGTAAATCCTTGTTTAGCTAATCTCAGTGATCTACAGAGAGCAGAATATGTTTTTATGTCTTACCTTAAGTGTCAGAGCAAGGTGAGGAGAAGGAGCACACTCTACCTCTTCCCGGGCCTCAGATCGAGGTGTTCCTGAATCAAAGGAGAACCAACTTTAATCAATGCCGGGGACATTTGCATATTTATACAAAAACTTCAATCGGAAGAAATAAAGATTCATCGACTGGCAATAAATATTGAGATCAACATAGGTTTTGGAAATTAAACCCTACCAATGACTCAAAACAATGGACAGCTCCCAGCCACATCAGCAAACAGCCTACCCTGGAGCTAAGCTGAAAGATAAATCTCTGACAAGGCGACAAACGGGAAGAACCCCTCACTTAGATGACAGAGTTCCCAGCATTGAGCAGAGATACCCCTTCTTCAACAACTGCTTCAAGGGCAAAAAAAAAAAAACAAAAAAACAAAACAAACAAACAAACAAACAAACAAAAAAAAAACAAAACAAAAACACATAACTGGAGCCAATATAAGTCCACCTTCCTCAACCCTGGTACCAAGGAGTAAACAACCAATTTGAGCCATAATACATCCTAACTCTGCTGGAATCCCACTGAAAAACAGGTTTGCTGCACTTCAACAGGAGTCCCCAAACACCAACATGAGCTATGAGACAAGAGCAACACGATTACCTCCTAAAATGAACACCAAGAAAACAAAAGACATGGCAAAAGTTCTTATTGTTGGTGATAACGTGGTGAAAGAAATCCAAAACCTTTGCAATACAAAGAGGATGAAGGTAATCTGCTTCCCAAATGACACAGTTTCTGATGTTACTGCAAAAATACTCTCAATAACCACTGACCGCCCAAATATTGAGACTCCAATTACACACATTGGAGCTAATGATATCACCAAACAAAAATCAGAAATTCTGAAAAATTACCCTAATCATCTTCTAAACACTATCGGAGTCTAAAAATGAAGGTGTTTATCAGTGGACCAGTTCGATGTGGAGATGTGAGATAGAGCAGACTGCTTATGATTAATAAATGGCTTATAAAAGCATGCTCTGCCAGCTCAGTGAACTTCACTGACAATCACAGGTTCTTCTGGAAATGTTATCTCTACAAACAAGATGGAGTCTGGTTAAATAAAGCTGGAACAAAACTTCTCACTAACATTTTTTATGCTGTTAACAAAACAAGCTCCTCTCCCCAACCATAGGACAATGCTAACAACGAGATCACTGTCCCAGCCAGAATAAGGGAAGAACTTGGCCAAGGCCTCAAACCAACATGTCGTCAGATAAGGACAGAACCCACCGTCTATCATGAGCACACTCTTCCAAAAGCAACGGATACGCTAACAGCACTCCAGTCACCAGATGGAAACATAGCTGCTGCTCTGTCACCCCCGCCCCTCATTTCCACCACTCCTTCAACACCTACTAGAACTCAGGACTGTACATCAGAGACTTCGTCACCCGGATTAATGTTCCTTAACTTCAGCGAGAAAATTGACCCCCATATCTGAGACGGGGGTCCAGACATCAGTTCTACACCTGTACTCCAAAGAACGTCTGGCCCCATGGTGGTAAGATACAGGAGTATCCCTGTCTGAATTACTAACAGAAAATTAACAGAAAAAAGAAAAATGAAATGCAGTGGTCTAAAAAACAAACAAAACAAACAAGCAAAAAAAAAAAAAAAAAAAAAAAACCCACAGACTTACTCCCTGTTTAAAGCAACCTCCAGCTGCACAATTATCTACCCCTAAGTCACTTAAACTGGCTCTGCTAAATATAAGCAAGGTTAAAACCCCACCTGTTTAGAGATGCCTTTGATTAGTAAGTGGAACATTGATCAATACTTTTGATGTGCATTTGCTTGATAATTTTGATGATGGCATTTATCAAAAATATGTTTCTTGCTCATTAATTGCATGATGTTTTAATGATGTAAAGCACTTTGAACTGCCCTGCTGCTGAAATGTGCTATACAAATAAACTTGACTGACAGATTTCTATGTTGATTTTCTTCCCTGCTTGTAGCTTGACTCCACGTTTTCATTGTTTAATGCAGTGGTGTCCAAAGTCGGTACTCAATGGCGAGGATCCTGCATGTTTGAGTTCTCTCCCTGGTTCAAACACCTGGATCAAATGATGGCTCATTAACATACCTCTAACTACCACCAGAGAGAACTAAAACATGCATTTTGTCGGCCCTGGAGGACCAACTTTGGACATCACTGGTTTAATGTATGTTTAGCGCTACCTTTTAATTGGGTTTTATTTTCACTTTTTGACATGCTAACAGAAGTCTGGACTGCACAGTGTTCTCACAGAGGGACTTAGTGAACCAATACATTTTAGGTTATACATATTCTGCAGATGAGTTATGGGTAAGTGAACTGGAAAGTAACCTTTTATTAACCATAACCAAGTGCATAATCACAGCAGTGGTGCAGCCAAACAAAGAAATTGTGAGATTTTTAATAGCTTTCTACTCACAAAAGTTTCTTTTTATCGGTTTTATAAGTCAGTGTCAGCTCCAAGCATCTTTGTAAGTTATACTAGTGGTGTTTAGACTAGTTTAGTGTCCCCTGAATTTGGATGTTTTTCGGTCAGTTGTTGCCTTCTGCAATTACATCTGATCATGTAAATTTAAAAAGAGAACCTTAAAAAAAAATTACAAAAGATAATGAATTATTATTGAATTGATGAAATGAGTAAATTTATATTTGAAGATTTTTATTGTTTGTTTTTAATCCACCTGTTTTTAATCTGTTTTTGAAATTAATTAAATTTTGTTTGTGCCTCATTGTATTTCGTGATGTCTTTTTGTAATGTTTGTAAAATGTTATAATTGTTGAAGTGGTTGATTTGAATTTTGTGTTTAATTTAATTTTGTTTGTGTCTCAGGGATTATTATTATTATTATGTCTTTTTCTAAGGTTTGGAAAAGGAAGATTTAATTGTAATATTTGTGGTGTGGACTCCAGGAAGAATAGTCTCTACTAATGTAAGTGACTAATGGAGATCTTTAAATAAATAAATTAAAGCTGAACCCACAGGTGTTGTGCAATCTTGTTTTGAAAAGTCGACATATTTAAAGACAGGAGAGTGAACAGGAGCAGTACAACGCAACTTGGAGGAATGAACTCACATTGTGAACCAAATTGTGTACGGCTAAATGCAGGGATCAGTGTAAACTTGATGCAGCAGGAAAAATCAATTGAGATCCAGCTCAAGATTACAGAGGCTGGCTGGAAAACTCATTTTAAAATCCTTTGAGCTTCTAAAATACTAAATATTTTTAGAAAGCCGAGACAAGGCTCAGGATTTCTCAAGATGGCCGTCGTGATTCTGGACTGTGTGAGAGATTAAACAAAAACCGTTTGCACAGAACATTTCATAACCTTACCTTCATCACAATGACCACCTTGTCAGGACATCAACAGTTTGCACTGTAGATCTCTTCTGTGGGATCTGAACCATGGGTCAAGTGATTCCTGAGTTAAGTCAATTTTGTCTGCCACAGCATAGCTCCATATTGATCCATGTATGCAGAAAGCAAGCTCCAAAGCAAGTGTTTCAGCAGGAGATACACTGGTTACTGAAAGAAAAATCTGGTGTGCACTGATAGCAGTTTTCTTGCTGATCACAAATCTTTAAAAAGCCTGACCTGCTGATTCCGATTTTGGTCGATACCAAATTTTTGTCTAAAAAGTCACTAAATATAGCAACGAAGTCGCTAAGTTGGCAACAGTGGGGGAACTATTGTTAATCGCCCACGTGCAGACGTAACCTGGTGGGCGGGTCTGTCAGTCAGCCCTCTCTCACAGCAGAGCAGAAGAGGAGAGTGGCTGATTTTCAGACCTTTGGAGAGGGAGATAAGATCAGTGGATAAGTTCGGTTTCACATGCAAGTATTGGCTGATTGCTGATCTCCCAAAATTAAGGAAATTTGGGTCGATTTATTAGTGCATCCCTAGTAAAAGTGGGTTAGCAGAGACTTTATTTTCTGGTTTTGTTTTTGTCTTTTAGAGAGCCAAAAATCCTCTGAAGTATCAGAGAATCTCAAATTTTTAACCATCTTTTGTTCATGCATGTTGCAAATCCTGTGGGCGAAGCCACTGAGAATAAAAGAACAAGTGCTCTAATTTATGACAGTTTCCAGTCTGCAGATCTATGATTATTTTTGCAACAGTTGTTGGTAAGTAACAGACATGATGTGGAAGATTTGCAGACACATTGTGTAGACAGTTTCTTCACCTCTGCAATGTAAACAATCTATTCCAACCACCTGAAATTTAAACTGTGATCAATGAGCAGCTGACACAAATGGGACGAAATCTACTGAATTTATTTTGCTAAAATTTCAATATATGTATATGAGCTTTAAAAGGTTGCACTCCAGTTATGTTTGGAGGTGGCATCTGGGGGTCTGTGTGGTTTCTGCAGGATGGCTGGCCCGGGTTGTTTCAGGGTGGGATGGTCTCAACCTCTCAGTGGGTTTTGATTTTCGCTCCGTGAGCTTTTTGCCCCTTGCTGACTTTGGTGTGGGTTTTCCTATGGGGTTGCTTCTGGTTGGTATATGGATGTTGGGCATGTGCTCCTGGATATGGGTGTTGTGGGTCTTGTTTTCCATGGGGGCATTTGTATGAGGGGTTCTGCTTTTGTGGGGCTGGTGGGATGCTTCTGCATGGTGTGGGCTTTGTGCACAGCTTTTGCTTTGGGTGCTTTTTGTCATGTCATTTTGTCTTGCCCTCAGCTGTGTGGTGGCTGCAGTGATGGTCCTGCTAAGACTGTCATGTGGGTGCGGTGGGGCTGGCGTCGCTGAGCCCTGTGATTGGGCTGGTCTTCCCTGCCTTGTACCAGGGTGGGGGTCGACTTGTTTGTTGGATGGTCACTGGTGTGTGGTATGTATCGGGGGTTATTGGTCTTCACTGTGTCCCTGCAGATGTACGGTGGAATGGTGGAGTTGCTGTCTCTGTGATGTTGGCCCGGGGGGCTACTTGGTGCTCCTTGGTTTGCTGCGTCAGCATCCTTCCCTTTGGTAGTGTGATGGGCGTTGTGGCCCGTCATGGTGCTTGCTTGGCTGCCTGGGTGGTGCTGGTGATCTCAGTTTGTTTGTCTATGGATTGGTATGTGCGCTTGTGTTGGCTGCGTGCCTGCATTTGGGTTGGCCTGCATTTTTTGGGTCTGGTGGAACTTGTTGGTGAACTTGGTGTTGGTATGGGGTGTGTTTCATTGTTCTGCTTGCCTGGTTGTGGCTATGGTCTGGTGCTTGGCTGGGGGTCGGTGTGGTGTATCGGGAGCTGTTGCTCTGGTGATTCTGCGGTGGTGATCCAGGGGTATCTAGGCGCGTTGGACGTGTATCCTCCTTTGCATGGTGTACTCTCGTTGCAGATGTGACGCTGGGTGGACTGGTCGGTTCCTTCGTTGGGGTGGGGTGCGCTCTCAGTCACCGCTGAGCACTGTCTGTGGCTGTGCGGGCCCTCCCAGAAGGGTTATTTTGTTGGGATTCGGTGACTTCTTTGGGGCTGGGTGTGGGACTTGGGGTTGAGTTGCTGTCCCCGGTCCCTGTCGGTTCTCTGGGCTCTGTGCCCATCGGTCTTGGTCTAAGATGGTGCTGCTGCCACCTGCCCTTGGATGGATGGATGTATCGAGCCTCCCTCCCCTGTTGGGTCTCAGGGAACTGGGGTGCCTATTGGGTTCAGCAGGGGAGCTGGTTCATTGGGGTGGTGTCGCATGGAGCCATTGCGGCACGTTGTGGTGTGTGGTGGTGTATCAAGTGGAAAATCATGGCGAAAGCCATGATGTGCCGCTTGTGAAAGTAAATTTGTTGGGCCTTACCTTCACATTCAGACAACAATTCTGAGTGCCACACTGCCAAACAGGACAGTGGTCCTGTCCTGCAGTCGGTGGGTAGTCGGCTTGATCCCCGCTACATGTGTCTGTTGTTGTGTCCTTGGGCAAGACACTTCACCCACCTTGCCTGCTGGTGGTGGCGCCAGTGTATGGCAGCCTCGCTTCTGTCAGACTGCCCCAGGGCTAGGCTACAATCCAGTAGCTCACCACCATCAGCATGTGAGTGTGTGCATCAATGACTGAATGTAGTATGAAGCACTTTGGGGTCCTCTGGACTTGATAAAGTGCTATTCAGGTACAGGACATTCACCATTTTACCATTTGCGACAAATTTTTTTGTGATTTAGTTAGTTAGATCAACAATTATTGCTACTTTTACATTTTCTATAATAGCTCAACACTCAGAAGTAAATGTGGTACATGTAGCTGCAGCAGCATACCAGGGGAGGGGATCTCCAGGTCAGTGGTCTGCTGGACATTAGTTCTTCCTGGTCGGGGGTCAAAGGCAGGAACCAAAGCAGAAAATTGCCTTTTGAGGACAAAATCATCGTCCCACGTCCTCCTGCGTCCTCCTTTCGTCTCATACTCTTCCTCCTCCTTACAACAGAGTTTAGATTCATGTTATGGTCTGACATTAGGGTGGGAGTCACAGCATCAGAAGACAAAAACTAAACAAAAAACTACAACAGGACAGAATCAACTGAATTCACCACTCCAGTGAGACATGACTACACAACAAACAAAACACAGGTGCTTTTACATACCAGGACCTCCTCATACTCCTGATCCTCCTGATTGTCATCTTCATTTTCATCATCATCATCATCAGGCTCAGGGAGGTCCTCCTCATCATCCAGCTCTGCCAGCAGTGTATTGGCCCGGCAGCTGTCCAGGAAGTCTGCAGAAGGTTAACAGAAACACACATGAAATCCTTCCAGATAGTGGAGAGAGTTTATACTCACGGCCCATTATGATCGCCACACCAACTGGGCCCCAAATCCAGCCAGTCTACCAATAATAGTACTTCCAAAATGTCTTATTCAAAGTGACCAACAATGAAGAACAAATTCAGTTTTAATACAGACATAAACTTAGTGTTTTGGACATGAACCACCATGAATGGAGTGGTTCTCTCTCTAACTCGGACATTTTACATACAGTATTGAAATCCCACACTTACAGGTTTTTCCCACAATGCAGTTTTAGCATTAGGTCAGGACTGCAGCTACAGCTGGTTCCCAACTATTTTCTGTTCTTTGACATTTAAAAGTGCTGTTCCAGACAGGATGTATACAAACAGCAGGCTGTTTAAACACTGGGTGGACTGGTTAAGGCTGCACTTACTAATAAAGAGGGCATAAGTGGCACTGGTGAATTCAGTTAAAAACCGATTCTGAATGCCCAGTGAGGTACATTTACACAGGATAAAGAGCTAACATTATTTCATCGCTAATTTCATTCCTTCGTTATGTTGAAGCTCTGAGTTTTTACTTCTTTGTAGGTTTGAACGCAGTAGAATAAGATTTAACTAACACCATGTTGGTTGGTGGTCCCAACACTCATGTCTTCAGCGCTAAATAAAGTGCCTCTTTCCTCTGATGAGGCAGCTACAAACTGCTCCAGGCTGGCAAGGCCTGGGTCCTCAGCAATGGAAACAGAGAACTGAGGCTGGTTTTGCACTAAAACCTGCTTGATGGTAAAAACAAAGACAAAAAACTGTTTTGTGTCTGTGTTTAAAAGCAAACTAGGTATACAAATTCTGGGTTTCTTTTTAGCTTGACTCTTCTTTGAGCCCCTGCAGTTTTGATTCACAACAGAACAATCAGTTGGCTTTATCCATGAAGCAGCAACAGGTCAGAGTCTCTTTTGGAATATCTGCTTGGATCCAGGATGTCCCTTCTGGAATATTTGTAATTTCTATTTTCATAGAAAAAAATGACTCCATCAAATTCAGAGTTTAATGTATGAAAATGTAAAAATGATCTGGTTTTCATCAGGTTTTAAAGGTTTAAATTCCTAATTAATGTTGTGACTATGATAGAAAATGATTACTGACAGTTATTGCTGCTAAAGCAGCTCTACAAGCTACTGCATCATGGGTTGTACTAAGTTTTCATAATGTCTTTCATTTTGCCTTCATCCTGGTTTAATGAGTGATGTCACTGTGGAACTTGTGCAGGTTTTGTGGACCTGAGGTTAGATTCCAATCGTATTAGAATCTGGTAAAGACCAGATCAGTTTCATAACATCCTGGTACGTAAAACCCCAGAACTGAAAGAGGGTGCACTTTTTTTTTTTTTTTTTTTAAATTTACCATGGTTGGCATCCTTATTACTGTTGTCAAAAGTAAAAGCAGTGCTGACAGACCTGAAGGAGACAATCACTGTCAACCACAAGTTCCATTAAGTTCAATTTAAGCATTTTTAAGACTATTGTGACTTAGGTTTTAGACCTTATAGGAATAATATAAAATAACTTAAGTTAACCTTGTTGCTGACTAACCTAATATTTAATTTATTTTAAAAATGAAAAATTTTAAGTCAAAGTTTATCCACTAAAGTTGGTCTTTTTAGCTTTAGCATGTCACTTTGATTCAACACCTTCAAACATAGCATACAGTAAGCATCATAATAGCCATTATGATTTGTTTCTGTCATCTTCTCAAATCCAGGATTTAAGCCCAACTTTGGTAAACATACACTTACAACAAAAGATCTGGTCAGAAATGAACAACATTGTTCATTTCTCTAAAGAAACTTAAACTTAAAAGGCTGAAACATAAAAAGGGATAGAAAAGCTTCATGGAGAATCCAAACAGCTGTTTATCCTCAGATATCAAATTACAGGAGAAATATACAAGGTCATGTTGTTTTGTACATTTTTAAGTAGACACTCTGTAGCCACAAACCCAACAACTTTTCTTGGTTATAAATACAGCAGTGTATGGGATCACACTCTGAGCTGTGGAATTTCTCACAAATAAAGACGACTCCGGTTTTGTTTCTTTTTAACAACAGAAAAATCAATGTGGCTGACCTCTGAGGTCACTGGAGCATCACATGTACTGTTTCAGTAAAGAAACACTTCAACTGTATAAGAATGAGGAGTCATTTGTGTTTGTTTAGGAGTTAATTAAATCCATTTCAATCCCTGTTTTCTTCGCTGCACTGTGGGAAACTTGGCAACAAGTCATTTATGCTCAGCTGTTAAACATGTGCAGCACTAAACACTCCAACCTGTTCTGAGAATCTATCTTTGGTTCGGCTCTTTCAAAACATGGCTGGCTCCAGGTTCTGGCTGCGTTTGTGCAGAGAGCTTCAGATTGTGCTGGAACCATGCAAAGGAACCACGAAACGCTTTCTGCATTCTATTTGTTGTTTTTGTTGTATGTGTAACGTACCACATCCAGATCACATGATCACATTACATATGATCATGTGACCTTCACATAACCACAATAAATGGGTTTCAGGATCCAGGTTGTTTGCAGAAAATCCTGACTGTGCAGCAATACATTCCCTGTAGAAGTGCTTGCTGCTGCTCTGCATTGTGGGCCTTTTAGTTAGTTTGCAAAACTGAGCAAATCTTGAGTTAGAATTAAACTCCAGCAGTTAGGCTGGTGAACAAACACAGAGAGCTCAACCTGCTGGATTAACCCAGGTGTTCAGGTTTTAAGATTAAACCAGACTTTAACTTGCACCTTGCTGAGTTACGTTAGACAGCCAAGCAGCATGTGAAAAAATGTGCCGTTACATGATCTGCTCTGTGTGTGTGTGTCTGTGTGTGGGAGGGGGAAGGTGGGGGTACACAAACCATAGAGAGAGAACTCAGCTTCCTGTCCTGTGTCACTTTCACTGGATGTGGACGTCAGGCTTGTTGTCAGAGTGTTACTTAGCAACTGGCCAACTGAAAGACCCGTTGTGGCTGTGGCTACATTATTGCCGCTGGTTACTATGGAAGTTGACATGGTAACTGTGGAGGTGGTACCAGTGGTGGTGAGATTAGGAAAGCTCTGAGCGCCCATGAGGGGAGAAGCTGCAAACAAACAAAAACAAGTTGCAGTTAGTCTGAAACCAAAGACACAGCAGTACACAGAGTTGGTTATGTGTATCAGCATCTACTGCAGTGTCTCCATTTACTATAATACTAGCATGCAAAACATAAATTCATGGCACACAAAGCAAGCAAACACTGAATTCCAAGCAGTTTTTGGAGACATTATTATTGCGCACACTGACATCACAATGATGGTATATTTGTGATATAATGTGCAGACCTAATCTGAACAATAAATGGAGTCAAGCGTACAAGTAAAATCAATCTTAACTCAGTCAATTCATGATGAAGCAATTTAGAGATTCAACAAGTTGGTTGTTGAGTGGAATTAGCCAATTATTAGCTTAATGTGCCTCGACTGGCAACTGGGTGGTTGGCAAAAAAACTGGATCTTTCTCCCAACGGTTACAAGATCATACTGAGCACTACCACGTCTCACTGACAACACCATCTCACTTGCACACAGAGAGAGAGAGAGAAAGAGAGACTTTCAGCAGATGGCAGGAAGCTTAACAGAGTATGGCAAAGTTGCTCTCAACTAGGGATGCACGATATATCGGTATCAACTTCGATATCGGCCGATGTTAGTCATCGCCCCGATAAGTAAAACTGGGCCGAGCCATATTCGGTCATGTGACATTGGTAGTGATGCAGCTCAGGATTGTGGGGATGTTTAGCTGAAGCAGAGAAGCAAGGTGGTAGGTGGTGTAGTCGCTTTTACACCGTGCTGAAAATGTAGCAAAATCAATATAATATTGGTAAATATCAGTTATTGGTTTCAATAGCAGTATTAATATCAGATATCGGCCCAAATTTTCATATTGGAGCATCCCTAATCTCAACCTCATTCCTTTATGGAACATACTGCTCATACCAGGAAGGCTAGAAATGCTGCTAAATATGGAATCTGCAAAAATTGGTACTGGTAATGCAAAAGCAACAAAAAACGTGTCGGAAAACATCCCATCTCTGCTCGGTGTATCTATAGAAACAATCTCTCTCTCATCTACCTTCTGCAAGTGTATCTGGCAGTGTGAATGCCTCAGCTGTTCAAATCTAGACATGGCGCTCCTTGAAGAAAGATTCCCAGCAGTGAGCCAATCAGTTTACAGTTATCAGTTATGCCCCTTCCATAGAACCCAGAGAGCTTAAGATGTTAATGAACTGCTGATGGTTCAGGTACTCCATAACCATGGGCCTCTTTTGGAAGGAAAATGTTCAATCAGCACCCAGTTACATGGAGTTTCTTGGATCATTCAGAATTCAGCTGGTCCATCTTCCATCTAGTCATCACTATGTCCCAGAACACTAAACCTGCTTGTTCTCAAGTTATTAATATGGCTCATCTTCCCTGTTAAATCAACTGATGACTGACTATAATGCACGGGACGCTCTGTCATGAGGTATTAGCTCAGTACTAAGTTAGTCAGTGGCACTTCAATGTTGATGTGTGATTCCTGCAGCATTAGCATGCGAGCATTGCGGTACTCACTTGCAGCACTCATGACGTTCCGGCCCAAGGTGTTGGTATTGTTGTCACTGCTGCTGCGACTCAGGTTCATGTTGTTGGTGGCATTTGTGCGGGACATGTTAGGCGCACGGCGAACAAAGGACTCCATAAGGCTGGCCTCCCGGGATGAGAGATTGGGAACGCTGGCGCTGGAACTCATTGGGGCCCCAGCGGCCAGCAGGGAGCTGACTGAGAGCCGTGTGTTAGCTGCTGAGCACAGAGGCCTCTGGGAGTGTGTATCCTTGCTGGATGACTCAGACACTGAGCTGACGTCAGGGGAGCTCACGCTCACCAAACCCATGGAGATGGCCGTTGCCGGGTCAGTGCTCGCCGCTGTCATGGGCGAGTGGTGTTCATCTCCAGTCACAGATGTGTCTGCGGTGAGCGTACCGGAGCTAGACCCCGAACCACATCCAGCCTCTGCTGCAGCGGACAGCAAAACAACTGGCTCCTGCTGATGTCCATCACAGCTGCGTCCTTCTCCAGTTACTGCTCCAGACCCTACACCTTGGTCAAGAAGCAGGCCCTCCGCTCTCCTTTCCAGCTGCAGAGCCCCTCCACCGGGCATCCCAGCAGAGGAGCTCAAACTGATATCAGAGGATGAAGCAACGCTGCAGACAGAGCTGCTACTTCCCTTCCTGCTGGAGGAGCTCGCTCCACTCTTGTCAGGACAGTTATTTTTCACCAGGCTGCTCCAAGAATGTTGTTGGGAGGACGACGAGGTTGAGGACAATGATGCTGATGTGGTGGTGGTTCCGATGGCTGTTGATGTCACAGAGGGTCCCACCGTGGATGAGGCGGGACCTGAAACAGTGGATGAGACAGGTTTGGGTGTTGGCGCTGTGGCAGCCGACTCAGGGTCATACCCTGGAGCAAGCTTGAGGTCAAACTTCCCTTCAGCGCCCATACGGTAAGAGTTAGAGCATCCGCTAGCATCCCAGGTTACATCAATCCAGCCTGGATGGAAAGAGAGATAGGAGGGAGACGGACAGATGGATGTCAGAGAGGCGGCAGAGAGGGAAACAGGGCGAGAGCAGCAGAGGAGGGTAGACAGCGGACAAGCAGCTTACAGTCCTAACAGCTCCACACACAGAGTGACTGAAAATGATTCCCAACCTTTCTGCATAACATGTCAAACAACAACACCTTTCCATCCTTCAGGAACATTCATGGTTTAGAGTTTGTTCAAGGAGCGATTCAGTCACACTTTCCAGCTAGTTAGTGATTTGATCCATGACTAGGTGTGACCACATGATGGTAGGGGTCTCCATGGGTTTTCATAAGGGACCTGCAACATCTTAAAGGCAGGCTTCATCAAATAAATTCATCAACAGAAACAAGTAGGAAACATCTGTAAATCTGCTAAAGAAACAGAAGATATTCTTTGTATTTATGGGTCACATTTGAAGTCAATATCTGACTCTCTAAAGTGAATGATGTTTCTGCTTCTTATTAACAGTCAATTGTTCAGCTAATAGACGTGTATCCCAACAGATATGTACAACTGCTCTTTTTAGGTCAAGGGAAAAGATTATTAGTTGGCATGCATTTATAACTGCATCTTTTCTTTTTTTAACATGACATAACTGATGTTTTGCTGTAAAATAAAAGCTACATTTTGGACATCTGTGTAAAGACAGCTTAATATCTTTTTTGATCAATAATCAGTCCCTCCAGGATTTTGAGATTGTTTTTGTGAATTTTTGAAATCAAAATCACAGATTTGGTGGTGCTACTTTAGAAATTGCAAGGAATTTTGTGATATTTTTTCCTCATTAAACCTCTTCTAAAAGCTACATACAGAAGAAAAAAGTTGAGGAAAAACAATAAGCAGACAGGTTGGACACAAACATTGTTATTCTTTAAAGAACTTAAAGAGCTCGATTTCTGTTCCTGGCCATATCGATCATGGACTATAACTTGACATCAAGTGAGGCTGAGGCAGCAGCATAGTAGAACTACTGCCACCTGCAGGTGGGAGTTAGTCACTTAAACCCAATGTTTTTGACTATTTTTGCAGAAAAGTAGCAATCAACTCACAATTATAACAATTATCCATTAGTGCTAAACAATGCGGGGATCTGTTGATTTTGCGTGAATTTCCGTGATCGTGGAATCATAAAAAAAACTGGAGGGACGGCTAATGAAGTTATATGTGAAACCAAGTTGAAGTGTTATGCCAAGTCAGCATAACCTGAAATCATTGAGGCCTGATTCTCTAAAAACGTTTAGTTAAAATCATCACAGAAACCGTCTGAACAGAAACTGCTGATTAGATTCTAACACACAGTGAGATACATTGGTTTAACACTATTCTGATATTTACACAAAAGAAATTATGTAATTGATTATATTTAAAAAAGAAAAATATTCCTACTTAAGATTACTGTTGTTTTGATTCTATACTCAAGCAAAAAAAGTGGCTGGTTTAACAGACCTGCTGCTTGTTGGTTGAAACAGCATTACCATAGGTGGCATTATTCACCGTCAGCCTGTTTCAGGGCTGTAAAAGTTTCGAAGCAACCAAATTTGTCCTCCTTGTGACGAAGGGAAAAGTGTGGTAGCCTTTTTCAGCCAACTGACCAGCACTGCGCAGCAACAGGTAGGGTAGGTGTGGTGTTGTGTTGCTTTTTGCTCCACAGGAAGGGCAAAAAGAATTTAGTGAGTGTAGGACGGGCAACTTTAAACCAGCCCATGTCTGCTGCTGGAACAGCTCCCAGGTCTCCATGATCAAACTGGGAATTTCTTTGACACAAAGAGTAGAAAGTATTTCTCTAGCTGTTTTGTTTTTATTCTAAAAGGTGTTTTATTTGCGCTGTATGGGCTTTTACCTTAGAATCTACCACACAACATAAAAATAGTTTGTCCTGACTTTAGACAAGACAGTTGTTGCTTCCATAATGTGGATTATTAAGGCAGGCTTCTAACACTAGTGGAGTGACTAGAAAATGTGACAGGCACAAAACCCAAAATAAAAGCAAGAGAAGAAAATATACAAAGAATCCTAATGGCAAAAAGGAAGAAAGTATAATCAAAAAACAACAATCCCATTTACGGTGCTAAAAATATGAGATGAGGAAGAAATGAAAAAGAACACAGAGGCAAGTGAAGGTGTCATCATCCCATTATATGTTGAGATCAAAGGTTTTGCCATAGAAACAGCAATAATACCCGCTTCATGGCTTACAATGTGGCCAAATCTGTTTTAAGCTGATCTACAGACAGTTCTATCATGTCAGGTTTAAGCTAAGTTCTTTCCTGGAAAACAGCTATTTTATAGCACTTTTAAAAACAGTCATCAGGCAACCCATCTGTCCCTTCATATAGTCAGAACCTCTGAAGTAACAAATCTTCTCTATGAAACGCTGTGGAAAAGGACTGCAAGGCTGCTGCTTCCTCTGCTCAGAGCTAAGAACACATAGGATCCTGCTCTACCCTACTGAGCATCCAGGGGCATGGCCTACCCACTTTGTACCAGGGCCCACCCAATCAAATAGGGAGGCATTGAAGCATCACCAGATTTATCTGCTATTGACAAACCAGAGACTCAGCCAGTATTGACAAGCTTTCCTGGAACAGTGATATCAGGAAAATTACACTGCTTTTCTTCAAGTTGGTATAATGACTTTAAATGGGTTGAGTATAGTGTAGGAAAAGATGCCGTTTTTTTTGCAAATGCTGCAGACATTTCCCTGGGGTTCCTGCAGAGCAGAGGTTGCGCTAGACTTTCTCGGTGTCTGTCATTTTGACAAATGGCGTCAAAAATATCCAGTCATGATCTATTTTTCCTGTCAGATTTTAAATGATAATATTAAATTGAATTTAATTTTCATTTGGTTTAATTAATATTCAACTAGTTAAATGGAAAATCCACATCATGTTATCACACATCAAGCAGATGAATAGATGAAACTTCTCCTTTTTCTCCTGACTGAAACCACTGACTGGCCCCAGTAACAATATCAGTGAAATTAAATGGTTGCACTTAAATTATAAATATGGACCCGTTTGTGTGTAATCAAAATGTTTCAGGGCTTTGATCTTCATCTGAAGGCTGAATTCGAGCTCTGTTGCCGCACTATAAACTAGAATTACAAGCTCCACTTCAGCCAAAGTTTTGAAATCAGGGAACATTTCCCATTTGAAGCCATCAGAAGTTGGCATAACTCTCTGAACGAGGAGTAGTGGGAGGAAATCCTGCAGAATGAACTCCTTCTCCAGATGCACTCCAAAGCGTCGTGTCCAAACTTGTCTCGTTCAGACACAGCAGGATCGTCAGTCAAGGCAGACAAAGTGAGAGAGCAATGGAAGGAAAAAATATTAGTTTTGGAGGTTGAGAACTGCAATATTTTTTTCCCATCATTTCCTATCATTTTTGCTTCTCTGTACACTTCTGGAGCGAGGTTGTACATAGTGATTAGGGTGATCAGGAACAGCTCCGGTACAGCAGCTAAGTGCCCAGTGCAGCAGAGCGGAGTGGAGAAGCATGCAGTTCTCTTACTCGCTGTCAACTCCTGAAGAGCAACATGCATTTGGGTCATGGTCCAGATCAGAGATGATACTCTAATGAAAGTGTTCTTTTATTGATTGATTTAGTGACCTCTGCAATGTACGCTGTGCATAAAGTTGAAACTGTCTGCATGTCTGCACAAAGTGTTCAGGTGTGTGTAATCGTTCAAAATGATGGATATCTGTCGGATTTTTCCGTTACAGTTTAAAAAATCCGTCAAAAACAGAAAATCTTCAGAATACTTTTTAATTGGAAATGGAAAAATCTGACAGCATTCATCATTTTTGACAGATTTCCATCAGGGTATCATCTCTGATCTGGATGCTGTTTGAGAGCTGATGGGGGCGCATTGAAGAGTTGTGGACAAGATCCCTTGCAGCTAAACCACTGCTGCGGATTATTCTCCTACTGAGGGGAGTGTTTGGATCAGGTAACGTTCAGACACTTTTGCCGACTTCTGATCACTTCAATTGATGAAATGTTACCTTTAAAAACATCGTCACTGCAGAAAAAAAGGAAAATGTATTTAGCTTGATGATCACGATGTGGATTATCTGTTCAGCTTGTTGAATATTAATTAAACAGAATGAAGTATAATTAAATGTCATTATTCAAATTATCATTATCAGAATTGATGGGTAAAAATAGATTATGACAGGATTTTTTTCGACTCCGTTAGTCAAAAAGACGGATTTAGGCCCAGACAAAGAGCAATTTCTGGCTATGCCACTGCTACCATCTAAGAACTGGAAAAAACAGAAATAGACTACTGAATGTATGCCAACATTAGGTAATAGCAGAGAAAAAAAAAGACAAGCCAATCTCTGACATCAGACATGTTGAAGGTAATGCAGGTAGGGAATGGATAGAAAATGTTTTCAGAATGATTTCTCGACAGCTGGTTGATTAAAGAGGAATAAATCAGACATTGGTTGGAGGTAGATTTGAAACAGGATATTTAAGGAGAAAGCTGGTAGGAAACCAATGCAGGAAAGTAAACAAATTCACATGTTTACTACCACAAACACAGGCCCACATTCACTCCTGGAGACAGATACAAATTAGGCCATAAAGCTGCTCCTCAACACAACCCTTTCAAACAAAATGACTATACCAGCAGTTTAAACAGAGGCTTCGGAAATGACTGATCTTCAACTAGCATGTTCTGCTAACTTTCAGCAGAAAAAAGGTTCACTTGAAATGGACACTAACTCACCGTTGTGTGCCTCTCCGGTGACGGTGCCCTCTCCAGGCGGATTTCCATCCTGCTCCCGCCACTTCCAGTCAATACCACGAACGACCCGCGCCCCTGGGACGATGTACTTCATTACCTGAGAACGAAAAAGTCTGCGTTGGCGACGGAGGTTTGCCTCTGCCTCCTTCACAGCTTTACCTGCATCAGGACAAGGATAGAGGGACACACAGCTAAATGTCAACATTTAACAGATTTATACATTAATTAAATTAGTTGTACTCAGAGCCAATAGCTACAGTACTTAATAGAATAGTGCTACCTGCCAATAATGCTAACTGTGGTATGAAGCAGGGACAACCTTTGTCACAACTAATATTTGCCTTGTTTGTAAGTGAAGTTTAGAGGTAGGACCATCATGCTGTGGGCTGTCTTACAGCTTATGGTACTGCCATGGCACCCTTCATATGAATGGAGAAATGTGTCAGGACTAGGGTTGTCAACATCATTGATATCTTGATACAGAGTGGTGTGAAAAAGTGTTCACCCCCTTCCTGATTTCCTATTTGTTTGCGAGTTTGTCCCCTTCAGTGTTCAAAACATCAATTTAAATATTACTCAAAGACAACACAAGAAAACACAAAATGCTGCTTTTAAATGAAGGTGTTTATTATTAAGGGAGAAAAAAATCCAAACCTAAATGCCCCTGTTTGAAGAAGTGATTGCCCCCTCCACAGGCAGGCCCACCTCTGAACGGCTGAAGTAAAACAAAATGAAGACTTTGGAATGGCCTAGTCAAAGTCCTGACCTGAATCCTATCGAGATGCTGTGGCATGACCTTAAAAAGGCAGTTCATGCTGGAAAACCCTCCAATGTGGATGAATTACAACAATTCTGCAAAGATGAGTTGAACAACATTCCTCCACATCTGGAAAAGACTCACTACAAATTGTCACGCACACTGGATTGCAGTTGTTGCTACTAAGGTTGGCCCAACCAGTTATTAGGTTTAGGGGCAATCACTTTTTCAAACAGGGAAATCAGGAAGAGGGTCAATATTTTTTCACACCACTGTAATCGATACGAGAAAAACGAATTATTCAATAAAATCAATTCAAACGGACCCATTCACATTTGCCCAAATTGTCGCTTTTCTTCCAACACCACCGTTGGCGG
This sequence comes from Anableps anableps, assembly GCA_014839685.1. NCBI lineage: Eukaryota > Metazoa > Chordata > Actinopteri > Cyprinodontiformes > Anablepidae > Anableps > Anableps anableps. The sequence goes on along the minus strand of CM026080.1, from coordinate 3,204,853 downwards.
TAATGCATCACCACAGAAGAAGACAGCAGTGTTGCAATAACAGACACTCAGCCCCTCTCCAATGACCTGCTGCAGGAAGTGTTAAACTTCTGCTAAAATGTCGAGTCCTTCCAGAACTTAAGATTTGCAACCCAGACTTGTTAAAGAACCTCAGTGAAAACGTTTATACATTCTTATTTGGTGCAGAAAACTGGTTGAAAATCAATCTATTGACTGGGTGTTCATGTTTCTTTGTATAATATCTTTCTGTGGACAAATAAAAAGTAGCAGGAGGTGGGACATGAAAACCGGTCCTTCATTAACCAGTCAGACTACCAACACGAAAAAGGCTCCACAACTAAAACTGTCAGAAGATGGTGAGGTTACCCCTCGAAAAGAACTCAAAATGGCTCAAACAGTTTGAATGTCTTTTCTCTTTCTTTTTTGTTTTTGTCTCAGAGCAGGGATGGAAAATCCATATTTGACCTGCTTTGCCTCCAGCATTTGGCACATAAGTTTGTGGTGCGTTTATATCCTAAAGAAAAAGATATAAAACTTCAGATATAATAAACGAGATATTAACCTACATGTAAAAGCCTTACAAAAACCTATATTGAAGCAGGAAGGCTTTCATTTTTCAAGGTGTCACATGAACTGACGAATAAATACATCATTATTGGAAGGGAATGCAAAACCTTTTTTGAGAAAACACAAAAGAAAAGAAATTCCCCCATGTCCCTTATAGGCATTGAAGGATAATGTGGTTAATAATAACACCGACTGAAACTGTCAATGAAAGCAGGAAACGGAAGAATCCATAGCAATCTACCCTGGTGCTGTAGTTGCTGTTGTCACCAAAGAAAATATTATTGCAAAATTACAAAATTCAAGACAGTTTGCATGAAAGAATGAGCAGCACATGTGACTAGTTTCTCCATACATTTTGAAGCTGCCATTACCACTTGAGGCATTCCCTGTGTCATTCCAATTTTTTACCAGTAGCTTCATTTAAAGGTTAATTAGTTTTGATATGGTTTTATGTGTGGATTACTTGAGTTGTTACTGACATCTGGTGTGAATTTCATGTCAACAGAAATTTGAAAAACAAACGAGAGCGTTGTCATTATCCATCTTTGAATAAATCATTGCTCATTGACTACAAGGATATGTGATCAAATTCTAGAACAGAAATTATTGAAAATGTTTCTTCTTTCTCTTCAACAGTGAGCTGACAAATGAACTAACTGTTGCCACTTATTAGGCTGGAGTGTAACACTTTATCCCTCCGAGTCAAACACCAGGAGCTTCAGTGGTCAGAAGTTCTCACCTAGCTGGTCTTCACAAACAGCTGTGACTGTGCCATACACCTCCAGTCCAGACAGGGACAGATAGTGCGTCTGACCGCTGGCATTCTTCCCCATCTGTTTAATTCTGATATGCCTCCAGCCCTGTTTCTCATCTTTGGAGGGGTCCAGAGGCCACGTGGCTGTTGACCTGTGGACACAGAGACTAGCATTAATTAGTAGGAATAATTTTCCCTTCTAACTGCAAACCAAAGAGTTTAAGTGAAGGTTGTACCCTGGTTCATTGAGGCTGCCATCATCTATGTGAGTGTATAGAGTGGACCAGTTCTGACCATCTTTTGAGACCTGAAAAACCCAGTTTCGCAGCGCAGAGCGGCCATAGCCTCTGCAGAAGAACAAAAGCCTTGTCTTAACCATGGTTCCAACCTTGTAATCATGTGTTAAAAATAACTTTGTTTTTCAGAAAACAATATGTTGTCTTTGATAATATAATATTCTGTATTTCCAGTTGCCTTCCTTACCCAGGACTTGGCTAAGTGTGCTTTACTGCATAGCCTGGCTCAGGCCTGTACAGGTTTCCTTACCTGGCATGCCTCAGAGTGTATGCTGATGGAATGACCCACAGGCCGAGGTCAATAGCAAACCAGGCATTCTTGTCATCGTTAGTGTGGCAATTGAGAGCAGAGCTATCTCGACTTAGGATGTCCTCCAGCCGCCCATAAGGGAGGTTACGGCCCTCTGAGGAGGTCACCACCACCAGGCCGTAAGCTGCAGGATTGACCCATTCATACGCCGTCCTGAGGTGAACAGAAAAGTAGTTCTAAACTAAATGTCTCAAAAACATGACATCTGAATAATTTTACATGCAGCCTTCTCCCCTTTAAGGAGCCTTGATTCTCGGTGTTCATTTTAAATGCAAGATCTCAAAAAAACCACAGCATTCCCAATGATTTAGTTGGTTAGATATCATTAATCATTCACAAATAGCCGTTCTTGTTTAGAAAGCTCTCCTGAGTGAGCTCCCAATAAACTACTGTCTGTCAGCTTCAGTAGTTACCATCTGTGTGCTTAGAAGAGGTTGATTTTGAATATTTCTAGGCTTTAACAGATTTTGCCACCAAGCATCATGGTAAACTATAGCATCATAAAAATGAAGTCAACATGTAGGGGTCCACTGATAAATCAGTTCTGATTTCCTTAACTTTGGGAGCTCGGCTGATATTTGTATGTGAAACTGTTCTCATATACCTCCGCAAAGGTCTGAAAATCAGTTACTGTGCCCTTCTGGTCAGCCATGAGAGAGGGCTGACTGATAGACCCGCCTACCAGGTCACGTCTGCAATTAACAACAGTTACCCCATGGTTGCCAACTAGCAACTTCGTTGCTATATTTAGTGACTTTTTAGACAAAAAAAAAAGGGTGTCGACCAAAATCGGAATTAGCAGGTTAGGCTTTTTGGAGATCTGTGATTGGCCAGAAAACTGCAATCGGTGCACCTCTAGTAACAAGGAATGCCATTGTTTTTCAGGTCACCCTGTAAACAATGCAACAGGATGACAGTTTTGATTTGTTAGCTTCTACTTTGGACAGGTTTCCATTATTAGAGAGATATCTGACATCAGTGGGACTTCCAGGTTAAATGAAGGTACTTCAGTTATCTGAAATATTATAGCAAGAAAAATATTGCATCTAAGCAGTTCTTTGCAGTTATGATATGGCACCTACTGATATTGTGGTGAGAACTGTGATTCAATATGTTGTGCAGTTCTAGTTCCTATCTTTTTATTTCAAAATTCCATACTTTTCCACAGTCCATATGGCTAGAATTGCTCAGAAGAAAAAGAAGAAGAATACCTTTATTAGTGATACAAGCATGAAACTTTGCACAAATGTTCTTTATAGGGAACCAATCAATTTTAGGGGTAAAGCCAAAGAAAATTATAAATATATTAACAACGGTTGCTAGGAAACCATTTTATTAAAGTGATTAGCTGTTTACATTCATATTTTGTAGTAGAAGAAATTTTTATCACCCTGGACACTATTTTAAAATACTGAAAGCACAGATTTATGTCAACTAGTTAGCAATAAATAACCAGAAAGCAAAAAAATGTATAATCACCAAGATAATAATAGTATATATGTTTACATTTTGTGGGATGGCTGGAAGCTAGTTAAACTAATATACCAACATTAAAATTAGGCAGTTTAATAAAAACATAGCATAATTTACTGTTGAAAAAGCAACCAAAATAAATATTTCCAAACTTTATTAGGTTCCAATTTAACATGGTGATTACCATTAAATTTGTTTAGAACTTCCTTCATCATTGTCAGCACATTTCCTCTTTTTTTCTTTGGCACAGTTGAGTTTTGTTGTATTAAACTTCTGATTGCAGGACTTGCGCCATTTTGCATTCTGTTTGAGAAAGGTGGCTTTAATGGTCTAATAATCTCCATGATCTAAGCATGAGATGTCTACTTTCATGGACAAAGCAATAAAGTCATGAAACTGCTTAAAATTTTCAGTTAAGGTTTTATAACCAACTGGTGTTGAATTAATCAGTGATTTCTTTGTCTCCAATTTACACAGAATGCATTCTATACAGTCAATTTCCTGTGCTGGTTTAGTTTCTGGATTTCCTATTTCTGTCAGTTCACCACCACCTACATTCATACTACAACCACCACTAACAAGCCAGAACACCACTGTGCATGCAGGACCTGAAAAAACTTGACAATTTATTGTTTTATATATAGTTTAGGCTTTCAGTACCAAGTACAGTTTTACTTAAAAGAAAAAAAGTATTTGGTACTGAAGACTTAAAAACTTAATTTATTATCTAAAATATCTAACTTTTGCAGTCTTAAAATAGACTGCAAAGGTTGTATGGATTTCCAGCAATTGCTGATTGTGGTGTAAAAATAAACAGCAATCAAAATTGTACATCCCACAAAAAAAATAAAGCAGTCACTGATAAAAAAAAAATTGAAATATTCTTCCTTCTCAAAATATACATGCATTTATGAGAATGAGCGATTGGTGTACAAACATCACTTGGAAGATTTCTTTGCAGAATATATTAGTCATCTGTGAATTGTGAATATCTCACTTACAATGGCTTTCTCAGTAAAGCTCTTTATATTTCTTGTAACTAATTCAGTTTTTCTAAAGATAAAATTACTGAAGTTATTTACAAAGGTCGGTTACGATGCAAAATTGGTTACTTAGCAACTGTTACTATTACATTTTTAAATGGCTCCACCTCTGGAACTGATAAGCATCTGACTGTGAACATTTGTGACAAGTTTCAGGCTTGTATCATCATCTGAGCGATTTTTGCAGCAATCGCCCAGATGACAGAATTTTTTCCATTTCTTTCAAACTTGTCCAGACCTGAAAACACTTGGCCAGACATTTGCGGCCTTTTTAAGACTTTATAGGAACACTATAGAATAGTTGACACTGCAGCCACTGCTCTTACTTTGCGTTAGTTCCAACCCAGTAGATGATTCCATTCTCATCAAAGTCATGTTGATGTCTGAAAGTGAAGGTCTGGCCTTCCCGCAGTTTCCTCACAAAAACAAACGACGAGCGCTCAAAGTCATACCACTGCTTCGCTACCTGGACAATAAAGACAAAGAGGAAAAAGTGGGGTTGGAAGGTTAGTTATTACCAAGTGCTCTGATTGGCTCAGTAATGTATCATTTGAGTGAGACGTCACCATCTTTAAAAGGTATTGCTCCAGAGACTCCACTGTGGCGAGCGGTTCCATCTTCAGCATGCGACCCGTGCGGTCGATCAGAGCAGTCTCCCCTGGTGCACGCTCCAGACGGAATCGCAACCGCCTTGTCAAGATCTGACACACAAATCACAAACTGAGCAGCTGTGGAAATGCATGACTGACAGATTGGCATTATGTGAGATCACATAAGAATGAACAGGCACCAACTCACCTGAAGGTTGTAAGAGGATCCTGGAGAGTCATACAGAAAAAGAGGTAGGCGTTCGATGGACTCCAGGACAGCTATCAGCTTTCTGATCAAGGCAACAGCTGGTCGGCTGCACACGTATACACAAATCCAGGATTTATTGTCAAATAATATGAGCGGGAAATGGAATTTAAATCCAGTGATCGCTCCTTATATGTGGCACAAAGCACAACATATCCAATATACTGGTTTTATCAGCCAGCCCTGTAAAAAATAGATTTCCTGACACATAATCACTTGAGATCATTGTTCTGTTGTTCAGTGTATTAAGTACTAAGAAAGACCTCAACCAGAAGAAGCAGCTAATTACCAAAGCTACTCTAAAATTAAATCATATGACTCCATTTTTACACAACCCTTTATCACGTTGCATTAGCATATTTCTTTCTTTGCAGATTGCAAACTGTTCCACAACATAGAACAAATATAATTCACAAGGAACTTTACATTTCTACAACATAAATTGTTAAGCAATTCTCCAGCCACATGAAAAATAAAAAGTAATCCAGAGTGTCCATGTATTTACCTTTCATTATCTTCATTCTCACTGAAAGCAGCCTTAAAAACATTGATTCTCTCCATTAAAGGCTTACAATCATGTTTCATGTCCAGCTCTGCACTCTGCAGGAATCCAAACAGAAAACAGCTTCAGGTCTGGAAAGATGCTTGCTGAAGAATACACACATTATGTGTGTGTGTGTGTGTGTGTATATATATATATATATATATATATATATATATATATATATATATATATATATATATATATATGTGTGTGTGTGTGTGTGTGTGTGTGTGTGTGTGTGTGTTATATAAATGAGAAAAGAGTAACTGGAAAAAGTAAAGTAATAAAACAATAAGACTGGAAATAAAAAGGGAAATTAAATAATAGTGGAAGTGCTAAATTATTACTGTTGAAAATGATAAATATTACTATATGTCACATTGCATAATCAAATAAGTTTGAAAAGTTCTTTTTTTTAATTTAATATTTGCCACATTAATTACTTTATCCTGCCATTTATTTATTTTTATTTTTTTGTAGTCATTGCCAAATTTGGCAGGATCAGTCTTCCATACGTTCCTTCTTAACACCGTCTCTGTGTGTCTTCAGTAGCTTTAACCTTCACATCCTTGTGAATCTGTGCATGAATGGATGAATAACTGAATGTAGCGTTGGAGCCCTCGGACTTTGTAAAGCGCTAGACAGGCAATTTATCATTTCTTGCTGAATCTGTATCACATTTTCTTTTCACCGCTACTGAATGATAAACATCTGAGCCACGGAGCGAAGTTGATATTTTGTAGCTTTGCTAGTTTTTACAAAACGAGCTGCTGGTTTTCACTACTGTTGTTTAAGCCACGGATAAACAACTTGGGAAAACAATCGCATTCATTCGTCCCTCACGGCGCCTCGAGTGATTAAGTGAAGTAGTTGCAAAGGGTCAATAGAGAAACGTTCATGCTTTCCATCACAGTTTTAGCTTCTGTATATCATACTATCAAGACACCTAAAGGAAACAATACAAGTAAGGATAAAGTTTACTGTTACTGACATACAATATTTGACTTCCCAAAATAAACTACTGCATCTTAGATCAGGGGTGTCTTAGATTTTTTGCAAATGGGGCCACAACTGTGAACTTAAATGTAGTCTTGGGCCACAAAACTTTCATCTTTTACTATGAAAAATGCAAAAACAATTACATTGTAAAAAAAAAAAAAAAAAAAAAAAAAAAACTAAATACACAACATTTTACTGAAATGTACTAGCCTGATTTCTATACAGAAAGCATCTGTAAATCATTTAAGATGTATTCTTGGCTACAAGAATATAATATGAGTCCCTCTTTGCTTCATCTCTTCTTTAGCCTAGTTTAATAAATGGGTGTGTCCAAGTCTTCTTTCGATTCAAGCACCACAAACATCCAGTAACTATTTAATGTCAGATTAAAATCAAAGCAAAAATTGTGGTTATTACAAATTGTGCTGTTGCCTTAAGTGTATCACCATCAACTGTCTGGTGAAATAAATCTGTCTTACTCTTTAATCATCACAGGGGCTGCAAATAGCCCCTGAGCCACAGTTTGGAGACCCCCATTTTAGATCTAATCTCAGGAAAATAAACAAGCATAGAGTGTGTTCAAGATTAGCCTTGGATAATCTCTGCCACTGCCATCTCAGTGGACTCTGTCAACTTCCGTTAGGCTAACGTAAAAACACGACTCTGTTCCTGGGCTAGCTCAGATCAGCTAACAGGCTGTCATTAGTGGGATCAGCAATGAAGCTCAGGCTGCTACAAGACTCCATTAGGTTCAGTAAGATAAGTACAAATCTGCTGCAGATTCTTTAAGGCAGCTGCTCTTGAGTCTCATACAATCAAACAAAGAGGATTTTTAGGGTTATTGCTTTATTTACTGAGAAAGTGAAAACCTATAGCATAAATAATGTGGTATGAGCCTGAGATAATGACATGACTGAACTTTGGACTTAAATAATCATGCTCCACATGTAAATTCAAATATAACACAATAAACTGACAAATGGCAGAGCTGAACAATATGTCTTCATCACAACAATAGTTTTTGGACTAATAACATTGCAGAGAACTGTTTAGCGTGCTGGTGTAAGTTTCACTGCAGTAGATGCCAACACCCAACACACACCATAGTGCTCAGGGTGCTCAAGGTGATAGAGAGAGTTGGAAGCAATACTGCCACTGTTTCATTTCCTGATATACTGCAGCCTCTCTCTGATGCATTTATTCCCTCAACTCAGAGGTAAAGTGGAGAACAGGCTGATGTGCTCAGCAATTACATCTTGAATTTTAGCACATTTTTAGTTTTTGAGAACTGTTTTTCTAATTGGTAATTAATCATAGTAAGATAATATGTAATACGTTTCATCCATCAGTATGACTGTTACACATTTTGTTGATTACTTCTAATGACTCCTGTTGCCAGCAGCTGATTAAAAAGAACAAATGCAGATTTTTATGCACTTGTTTCTAATTGCACCCTCATGGTACAGGGCCTTTAGATCTCATCTCTCAAGAACTTTTAGCTTTCAGCTGTCCAAAAGCAGCTTTCTGTCAACAGCCATCAGGTTACAGAGTAAAACATGCTGCCTTCGTTAGATACTCACGTTACTGAGAACGGTGAACAGAGCCTGGACCAGGCCACTGCTACACATTTCATATGGAGAAATTGTGTTTTCATCCTTCAAGACCACAATCAGGTTCTCTAAAGCCGTTTTCATCAGGTCCCTCCACGTGTTCTCCCCTTCGAGACACTGCAAACATCAAACACATGCACAGATCATTCTTTATGTCTAAGATTTATTGTGTGGGTTAGCACCCACATATGTTACTGAGGTTGTGTACCTGTCTGTTAATGTGTAGCTCCCAAGCAGACTCTAGCTGCGTGGCGATGTTCCTCAGAGTGACCACCACCCCTCTTGGCATGCTCTCCACAGCTTTAAAGTGGTCATCATACAGCTCCCTCGCCATGCTCTTCACCTTCTGCTTCGTCTTCTCTAGTTTGGACTTCAGCTTCCTGCCCCGCTTCCCCGTCCAGCCAGTAACAAACTCAGAGCCTGCACATATGCAAGATGGTTAAAGACTTCTGGTTCTGCCTCAAAACTAAGAAGATGAATATTTATATGGGCAAATTCAAAAGTGCAAAGACTAACCGTGCAGTTTCAGTATGGTTTATTTGCTATAGTCTTAGCAAATAAACCATAGGACAGAGTTCCCTAAACCACTAATCAGAACCCAGATGTGTTATTTATGCATGTTTTATGATGCATTTAGCCTAATTTATTACTTTCAAAAAAGTTTTTTGTCATCAGCAACACTGATGCTTCAAAACATTAAGATCTGAACATAGTTTGAATCAAAGAACAGCTGCTTTTCCACAGAGACCCACCCAGTGATGTCTCTGCAGTGAATGAGTGTTTGGTTCCTCTGTTGGACTCAAACACAAAACCAGGTAGATCCTCCTTCAGGATAGTGGCCTGCTGTCCATCTGAATTATGAATGGCGATCTCTCCATCTTTTAGGCAAGTTAGAGACCAGTTCCCAACGGTCAGCTTGGTGGGGCCGACAACAGAGAGGACGGGCTGACTGGCTGTTACAGGTTTCACCTGACTCCTCGCCCTCTGAAGCTTCTCCAAGAACTCACTTCGAGACTCTGCATAATGTGGCAGATGAGCAATCTATCAAAGCACAAAATGAGTGAGCAATTAAGTGGGATAAAAGCAACACAGTCCAACATACCTGAGCTGTCAGAGCCCCCCTCTGGACTTCCACTGGAGTACATGGTGGCAAGCTTTCCATCCAAGATGAATCTGAACCAGCCATTGGAACCATTGGAGAGCTCAAGGGCAGCAGCATCTGACCATATATAGAGACAATCTCTGCCTCGAATGATGGACCAGTCCCTCCAGTGGTACGGCTTCCCTTGCTGGACTTCCTTGGCATCTTCCTGAACCTCATCCTCCTGCAGAAAAACCAGCTACACTTGGTTTCAGAGGTCTTAGGACTGCAGGACAGACTACAGACCTTCATTCCTTTTCACATTATTTTCAAAAGACATTGAAGGTTACTAATGAAAATAGTGGATACCCTCAACATTATTTTTATCTAATCTATATTGTTACAAATTGTTTTGACTCTTGATATGAAGGCAGCTGACATATTAACCAGATCTCAAGACATTTTAACATTTGCAAAGCATACAAGGATCATTCAATGCAAAGATCAAAAGGGGGTCGGGGGGGGGGGGGGGTCATGAGTTAACTGGGTCCAGTAGGGTTGAAATGATTAATCGGATTTATTGGATTGATCGCAATGAATCAGTTATTGAAATAATCGTCAGCCAATTTAGTAATCGATTGTTAAGTGGAGCATACAAACTCTAAAAAAGGAAGAACAACACTCAGTGCACTAATTAAGCCAAAACTGTGCAAAATGTATATAAACAACCTTTGTCTGAAAATATGTTCTACCCAAAGCTCCTCAAGTGGGAGTCTTAGCTTCACCTGGTTCAAATTGTGTAAAAAAAAACAACAAAAAAAATCTTAATAATCACCCTTTGCTATCCAATTAATTGGATAATCAAAAAAAAATAAAAAAAATAGTCACCAGATCAGCCCTACATTGTACTGATGTTAAATCAATAAGGCCTTATCTTTTCACATGTTGATGTTAAAAGGATTTTTTTCAGATGCGTCGTTTGCTACAAATGATCAAGAATTCACTAAAGCAATGTTAAGTTGTTGGATTTTAGGCAATAAAATATTTTATTTAGAAAAGAAACTGAATTATTTGCTTATTTGCATGTTTTTATGCATTCCTAATATTTTATTTTTAAAAAAGGCTTAAATGATAAATCTGCAGAATGTTTCAATTTTTTTTTATCCAATTAATCGATCAATTGATAATCTAAAATTTTTCAGTTTCAGGATAACTAAAATAATCGTTAATTCCAGCCCTAGAGTGCAGCATCAGTCTCTAGCTCATAGATGATCAAACATCTGTTGGAACCTCCGAAGTAGGGCATTATACTACATTCTCAAACTTGATACGGATACTATGGAAATACTTGCTCACCGATACAATTTTCAGTACTGCAGCAACCTTTATTGACAGCACAGAGTTTTTCCGAATAAAGACCAGAAATAATACATAACAGGCTTATTGTGTTAATTAGGGCAAAATCTGTTAACCTCCTCTGGGAGGGAATATGTTCTCACAAGGTTTGTTTTTCTCTTGCTACTTGTTGGGTTGGATTGTGCGTGGAACTTTTCTGATGAACTTTTCTAAATAAATCTTCGTAAAAACTATGGAAAAAAATAAAAACTAAGGTTTCTATACTATGGTATGGAAATCTTGTTTTTCTTAAGTTGGAGCAGTATTTTTAAGAGAAGAAAAAGACCCGGCTTATGAAGCACACCCCTATTTTGACTCGATATCCTAAGACAGTACAATGTTCATTGCGGACTTCATCATAGATTTTGAGCAACGATACAATCGCATGAAGTACAAAATAGCGCTGCCTGACACTGTGCTAGCATTTAAACTCCTTGTCTCAAGGAGAAAAGTCGGCAGCTTGCCCTCACAGTATGCACGGATTTCACATTTGTCTCCATGAAGTTGGGATTGAAGCAGATTTTCGGTGTCAGATCAAGAAACAGTACAGAGACTCAAGATATTGTTTATTTTTCAGAGCAAAAATAACAAGGCAAATTCAGATGGAGCAATGGCTCACCACCGGGTGGACAGAGGCAGGCAGCCGCAGCAAGGTACAAACACACTCAACAAATATGGTATGTGAACAAAATGTGCCATTTGTCAGAGCACGTACCATTGGACTGTCCACATAGGAAAAATGAGAACAATGAAATTGTGGCAATGGAACTATACGAGTTGGAACCTGGCATGTGGTACCTGCACATCATCGACCATTTTACACGCTTCAGTGCTAGAAAGATTGTGAGGACCACGAAACCCTCTGAGATCGTGAACTCCTTCGTTCACTTGTGGATCAGTGTCCATGGTGCCCCCAAACCGATATACACTGACAATGGTGGAAAGTTCAACAATGAGGAAGTTAAAGATATGGCAGAAAAAATAAACACTGAGACAAAGACTACAGTCTACAAAGACTGGAGCAATGGACTGTTGAAGAGACAACATGACATTCACTGAGATCCTCCTAAAAGTGAAAAAGGAAAATGGGTGTGGTTAACCAACTGCTCTAGACTTATGGCCAAAATCAGTATGATCAATGTACATGGTTATAATCCACAAACGCTTGTGTTTGGTCACAGTCCTAACCTTCCTTCTGTTTTGGATGATAAATTACATGCTCTAGAGCAGGGCTGTTGTAAATGATTGTTTTAGTAAAAGAGTAATCTATTGATTAATCTGATGATTAAATCGAGTAATCGAATAAAAAATTTGATCAAATAAAATATTTTAAATTCTGCCACAGTAGCAGTATTATTGGATAGCCCAAATTTTCATGTGTTTATCCCTAACAGTAACTTTTTTGTAACTTAGAAAGTTAACTTGTAACAATAGCTCATTTTTTTAAGTCAACCTGGACAAAAATTACATAAAAATCTGAAATTATATTCAATTTAATAGTAAAAATAAAAAAGCAGGCTAACAGAGACATTTTAAAGAAAAGAAAGAATATTCCAGCCTTTAATTTACCTATTCTAACTTTGCACAGCCATTTGTAGCTTTTGTGTTCATCATGTGAGAAATGGTTCTTTGGCACCTTTATCATACACAGAAAAACACATGCCAGCTATGTACATGCCACGGTGCGCTCCACCACCCATTTGTTGCGACCGGGATGGTATGAAATGTATTTTCTGGTTCATCCGTAAAGTTACACTTGCACTCAGCATCAGCTATAGCGCTGCCCACTGTGTTCCATCTATTTGCATGCGTCTCTGCTCCACTTGTATACATACATCTGCTGTGCACTTCGCTGCTGTTCTCTCCAAACCAGTCAATAGGCAGCAGCCTCTGGTTGACACAGCAGACATTAGTAGTATTATACAAAGACTTTAATCGACAAAACTGAGGGTTTCTTGGCTGGAGGTAAATGTTGAGATCAACGCAGGTCTTGAAGATGAAATTACTCCAACGATGCCTCAAAATAACTAACAGCCTCAAGGAACTTCAAGAAGCAGCTCACCCCCTTGGAACTGTCTTGGAGCAAAGCCAAAAAATAAATCTCATCATTTGTATCTGACTAGACATCTAACGGGATGGACCCCTCACCTTGATGATATAGCATGGCCAGCATTGAGCCGAAACATTCCCTCATCAACACCAGCACCAAAGAAATAACAAGCAGCTGAAGCTGACATGTTTCCACCTTCTTTGACTCGGGTACCTAGGACTAATCAGCCAGCTTGAGCCATAACACATTCTGTCATGTCTCCAGCTGGAAACCCACTTAACCCCACTGGAATTCCACTGAAAAACAGGTTTGCTGCTTTGCAGCAGGAGCTTATAATGGACACCGCTCCTCCAAACATCAACAAGAGGTTATGAGACAAAACCAACCCAACCACCTCCTAAAGTGACCCAGAAACCAAAATTAATGCCAAAAGTTCTTATTGTCAGGGATTTAGCTGTGAATGGAATTGATCGTCTTTGCAGCACAAAGAGAACTATGGTAATCTGCTTCCCAAATGACACTGTGTCGGATGTAATAGAGAAAATACTCCCATTAACAACTGATCAGCCGAGCATTGAGAATCTAATCATTCACATTGAAGCTAATGATCTGTTGAAGCAAAAATCTGAAATTCTGAAAAATGACTTTTGTCATCTTCTAAGCACAGCTGGAAATCTGAAAATGAAGGTGTTTATTAGTGGACCAATGCTGAAAGCTGGACGTGGAGATGAGAATTACAGCAAAACATTTACGATTAATAGATGGCTTATTAAATCAAAATCCTTGAACTTTATTGACAATCACAAGATTTTTTTGGGAGCGCCATCATCTCTTCAGACAAGACGGAGTTGGTCTAAATAAAGAGGGGAAAAAACTTCACTGCCAATATTTTCAATGCTATTAACAACAGAAGACCATCTCTCCAAACACAGGACAATGTAAACAATGAACATCAATGTCCAAGCAAAGATTGTAGAAGGACAAGCACAAACCCAGCAGGTGCACAATGTTCCAAAACAAAATCGATAAGCAGCCATCTCCCAGAATACCAGCTGGAAATGGGGCTGATAGGGGAGGGGAGCCTCCTCCTCGGGAAGATCACCATCAGCAAAAGGACTTTTAGTTGATGACTTCATTACTGAGAATAATATTGATATTATGTTACTCACTGAAACATGGTTGGATGACAACAATGAAACACCTGTACTAACTGAATCAGCACCCCCTAATTACGTTTTTTTTTTTTAAATTGAGAACAGAAAGAATAAGAGGGGCAGAGGAGTTGATGCAATATTTCATGATTCACCAAACTGTAAAAAGGCTTCCCTGGGCAATTTTGACTCTTTTGAATATTTGGGAATTGAGGTAAAAGGCCACAAACGAACTCTGACACTAACTCTATACAAAATTCCAAAATATGTTGCAAATTTTTTCAATGACTTTAGTGAGCTGTTATCTATGATATGCATTGATTATGATTGTTTCAAAATTATGGAAGACTTCAACATCCATGTTGACGACCTAATAGACAGAGAGGCAAAAAAGCTGAATGATGTACTTCAAAACTTTGGTTTGACTCAACATGTTACAACAGCCGACACACTCTGGATTCGATTATCAGCAGGGGTGTAAATATCTCCAAGGTCTCTGTAATTGATGTTGCTCTGTCTGATCATTTTTCTGTTGTTTCTGAAAGTACAGTCTCTGTTGACTCTCTTAGTAAAACAGATATTATAACAAAAAATTCTCTTACAAACAACACAGCTGAAACTTTTAATCAAATCTACTCCTATACCTCACTTTCATGCTGTAAACCAGTAGATGAGCTGGTATATAACTTGAGCTGTAAAATTTCAGACATCATTGATTTCACTGCGCCTGTGAAAGTGAAGATTGTATCTGGTAGGAAGAAATCTCCGTGGATAAATGCTCCACTTCTAAGAAGCAAAAGAACCCTTTGTCAAAGGGCTGAATGTAAATGGCGTAAAACTCGACTTCACGTTTACTATGAAATCTACAAAGAAAAGCTGCGACGCTATCACTTAACCCTAAAATGTCCAAGGGAAACATTTTTTGCAGAAATCATAAAAAACATCAACAATGCTTGTGCCTTGTTTGCCACAGTTGACAAACCCTTTAGTTACCACCTGAACTCCACTCTACCAGGGCCTGCAATGAATTTGCCAACTTTTTTACAGAGAAAATTCAAAAAATTAGACAGTTAATCTGAACATCCACACAAAATCCAATAACGACGCTATGCCCAATCATAACAAATGCAGACAAAATTGCCACATTTCAACTACTCAACTGTAAAAGCTTAGAGGAAATTATAAATCAATTAAACTCCTCCTCCTGTTGTCTTAACATCCTACCAACAACCTTCCTTAAGAAAGTTCTACCTGTCATTGCATCTGATCTGATTCAAATAGTAAACTCATCCCTCTCATCAGGTGTTTCCCCCTAAGCTCTAAAAACAGCAGTTATCAAACCACTGTTAAAAAAGGACAATCTGGACAAATCAATACTGCAGAATTACAGGCCAATCTCTAACCTTCCATTCATCAGCAAAATTATTGAAAAAGCTGTGTTTCAACAATTAAACAGGTTCTTAACAATGACAAACCGCTTTGATGTCTTTCAGTCTGGTTTCCGTGCTCACCACAACACAGACTGCCCACGTCATTGATATCCACACAAACACAGACTGTAGAAGAACCACAGTGTTGCTTCTGTTGGACCTCAGCGCAGCATTTGGCACAGTTGACCATGATATATTATTGAAGTGACTGGAGACCTGAGTTGGACTCTCTGATACAGTACTCAGTTGGTTTGAATCCTACCTAAAGAATAGGGATTTCTTTGTGTCAATAGGCAACTTCTCATCGGCGTGGACAAAAGTCACATGTGGAATACCCCAAGGTTCAATCTTGAGACCCCTCCTATTTATTATCTACATGCTCCCACTAGCTCAGATGATAATAAGTAATAAGATCAGTTACCACAACTACGCAGCTGATACACAGTCCTATATCGCGATGTCACCAGGTGACTCCAAACCCATCAAAGCACTGAACAGATGCTTAGAACAAATCAATGCGTGGATATGTCAAAACTTTCTCCAGCTGAACAGAAATAGAACTGAAGTTATCTTTGGACCTAAAGAGGAACGATCTCAAGTCAGTGTGCAGTTAATACAGCTAGAAACTAGTGATCAGGCCCAAAGTCTGGGTGTAGTGATGGACTCAGACCTGAACCTTCAGCGACACATAGAAAGCTGACTTTGTAACGGTCTATCACATGAAGAAAGATAAAGAACATCTCCAGGAACAAAGGACTAATGTCTCAACAAGACCTAGAGAAACTCATCCGTGCATTTATCTTTAGTCGCGTTGTTTACTGCAACAGTGTTTTAACAGGTCTGCCTAAAAAGTCAGACAGCTATAGCTGATCCAGAACACTGCTGCTCGTGTTCTCACTAAACCCAGGAAAATAGAGCACATCACCCCAGTTTTAAAGTCCTTACACTGGCTCCCTGTAGCTCAGAGAATAGACTTTAAGATACCATAAACTTTTGTTAGTTTATGAATCAATGAATAGCTTAGCACCAAAATACATTAAAGACCTGTTGTCACTGTATCAACCTTCCAGACCACTCAGATCTTCTGGTTCTGGTCTGCTCTCCATCCCCAGAACCAAACATGGAGAAGCAGCATTCGGTTTTTATGCACCACAAATCTGGAACAAACTTCCCGAAAACTGCAAAACAACCGACACACTGAGTTCCTTTAAATCAAGCTAAAAACCCACCTGTTTAGAATTGCCTTTGATCAGTAGTAAGTAGAATATTGAACTACATTTGCTTGATGATATTTGCTTGATGATCGTAATGATTTTGACGAAATATTTGCTCGATGATTTTTATAATTGTCATGTGCATTTGCTTGATGATTTTGATGATTTACTGTATACTTAATTGATGTTTTTTTATGATGTGAAGCACTTTGAACTGCCTTGCTTCTGAAATGTGCTATACAAATAAACTTGACGCCCAATAAAAGAAAGGTTGTCGTATTCCATGCATCGCGCCAGTCAGTTTAAGGAGGCATATTGATCCCTCAAAAAAAAAAAAAAAACGATGAAAACCCAGACGTCTGGGGAAAAGTGGACGTTTGATCACCCTATGTTGTGCAAATGGCACATAGCATTCATCAACAACTCACTGGGGGAAGTGAGAGTGTTTGTGCAACACTAATAATTATCCGGCCGAAACATGTGGCACTAAATAGTAAAACATAATTTAACAAAGCTTCGAGGCAGATAATTTGCCTTGAGGAATTTAAATAATCGAGGTACTGTAATCATTCAATGAATCATTACAGCCCTACTCTAGAGGACACTTCTATGAGTACTAGAGTAGGACAGCACCTGGCAGCATTACATGCTTCAAGGAGAGCTTTCATAGAGGGAGAATGCTCAAACAGAGCAAGAAGAGCATTGCGCAAGCAGCTAAGACCTACAGATGAAAAGTATGAGACAGGAGACAAAGAGAGCAGATAGTACATAGTGGAAGGGCCCTGGTGTAGTGACTGGTCAGGATGGAATTGGAGTGTTTGTAAGACACAGTGGGATTCTTGTCCGAGTACATCAGCACAGGCTAAACAAAGTGAATGCACAGGATGAGAATAAAACAGTCCTGTCCAGTGTTCCTGAAAATGATGAAGAAAAGGAAAACATGGTTCACACCAAAGTGTCAGAGAACTCAGATGATGAAATGAGTTAGTGGAGAAGAACTCCTACAGAGGTCAAGCTGAAAACAGGTCAGACTGTTACATTTACTAACAGATGATGGTACTCTAAGCACACTGCTAGAGTTTTAGGTAGAGCAGGAAAAGCCATGGGGCAATACAAAAACTGGTACAATGTACAGTCTTGAACCTGATGGCAGTGAGGGACAAAAACAAGTGTTAGAGATGTCACAGGTTGATAATCTTCACATTGAATCAGAAAACACAGATGCTAATGTACTCATTGCTAAAGACATTTCTTTTGATGGTGCTAAACAGCAAGAGATTGAGAACTGGAAAAATGTCTACGAAGAGGTCATGGACAAAGGTCAAAAAAGTATTTTAACTAGATGGGTCTGTACATGAAAAGAAACTTCAGAAGGTATCATTCCGAAACCCCGCCTTGTGGCGAGAGGTTTTGAAGACGTCAACATTCATGAGTTACAGAAATATTCTCCCACATGTGCATCAGTCACTCAGGCTGCTGTTAGCAGTGATCTGTCAAAACAGGAGGAAAGGCATTAAGTCTGCCTTTTTGCAGGGTGTGGAACTCTCAAGAGACATTTTCATTCACCCCCCACCAGAAGTGGGTGTGAAGAATGTTCTGTGGAAACTAAAGAAATGTGTATATGGACTTGCAGATGCTTCCCTCTACTGGTACAACAGGGCCAAAGAACTCATGATCAACACTGGTGGTAAAATGTCAAAAGTTGATCCTGCAGTGTTCTATTGGCAGAATGAAGGTGTCAGGAGTACTGGCGTGTCATGTGGATGATTTTCTTTGGGCAGGATCAGAGAACTTTGTAACTAATGTTATCCCTCTTCTTAAGTCTGCTTTTCATGTGGGCCATGAAGAGCATGAGAGTTTTTCTCATGTGGGGATGGACATCACTGCTTTGGATGGTATTGTGCAGGTGCATCAGCACAGTTGCATTGAAAACCTACAAACAGTTCATGTAAAGGCAGCACGGTTTGTACAGAGAGATACCCCACTAAACGAGACAGAGAAAGAGCAACTTAGGTCAAAAATAGGACAGTTTTGTAAGTTGCCAAAACAGACAAGATCAGATGTTATGTTTGACACATGTAACCTGGCATCTAACATTAAATGCCACTGTTCAGGCCATACATGAAGTGAACAAAGTGATTCGCAAACTTAAATCAGAGATGGTCACACTCAAGTTTCAACATTTGGGCAACAGTACTGATTTGAGTTTAGTTGTTTTCAGCGATGCCTCTCTGGATAATCTTCCAGACAGAGGTACACAGGAAGGAGATTTAATTACCCTCATGGGAAAAACAGAAAATTTCCCCTTTGTTTTGGCAGTCTAACAAGATCAGACGTGTGGTAAGAAGCACACTGGCAGGAGAAACCCTTGCCATGTCAGATGGTATTGACAATGCCATGTTCTTAGCTATGCTCTACTCTGAGCTCACCACTGGTAAAGCAGATAGCAACTCTATTCCCCTCATGCATTACAGATAACCATTCCTTATTTGATACACTTAAGTCTACAAAACAGGTCACTGAAAAGAGGCTCAGATTAGAAATGAGCAGTATTAAAGAACTCTTACAAGCAAAAACAATCAAAGTAGTATGTTGGTCAGAAGCTAAGTCACAGCTTGCTAATTGTTTGACAAAGAAAGGTGCTTCCCCCCTTATATTTCTTAAGGCACTAGATGAGGGTGTATGGGTATTGTGATGGTACATGCACTATAAGGCTGGCTAAAAAACATATGATATAAGCATTTCATATCAGTCGACATCAATAATTATTGATTAGGTTTTTTTATATCCAAAATACTGCCAAACTGGTGACATGACCTTTCCTCTTTTATTCACAATGTCTTCTGTTGCCCTTATTTTCTCCTTTCCCTCCACCCTATGCTTTTTTATTTTTAAGCAGTTATGGATTGTAAAATATGGATATTGACAAACATGAAACTGCTCCCACATACTCAGGAGTACTGTGTGACAGGTTGTGCTAGACTCAATCAGTTTGACTGACGGTGTCTGGAAAGAAAAAAAAAAAAAAAAAAAAAAAAAAAATCACATAAATTTATTTTTTCCATTAGATTGTTGAAAAATAATAATCATGACAAATTCAACTGCATTTAAATTCAATTGTTGGGGCATAGCAATGCATAGGAGAGCAGTGCAATGTACTGCCTCCCATGCAATGCATGGAGGCACATATTACTCTCCACCTCTGAACTGCTTTCTCCATTAATGCGGCCTGAACCGTCACGTGCACCCCCCAATACACATATCAAAAATTCTGGCTCATTCTTGAGATGTGTGCTATTACTCAACTTTTTGTTTCAAGTTACCATGGCAACGTAATTAGCGAAAAACTACCCCATACAAAGTCAATGGAGCAAGGTCCTGAAGACCTCCTAAAAAAAACCCCAAAAACAAACAAACAAACAAACAAAAAAAACACTATTTTTGAGGATTTACCGTGTCATCATAGTTTCACCTACAAACGCCATTCAACAATCAGTTTGTAGATACGTCCGTGCTGTGTTCAGAAGTGAAGACAGTATGTTGACACGCACACTTTGGCAGGCCCCTTTTAAATTTCTTCAGAAATGTTCCAGTTTAGTTTGATTAATCAACAAGCTGAATGGAAAATCCACATCGTGCCATCACACATCAAGCAGATAAATACATGTAACTTTTTCTCCACAGTGACAAAACCAACTGAATGTGGAACCAGTACATATAAACAATGAAATGAAACTATCGGACTTATTTATAAGCATGAACAAGAATTGCGCACCAGATTGTGCATAATCAAATGTCTCAGGGTTCTGATGTTGATCTGCAGGCTGAATACGAGCTCTGCTGCCGCACTATAAACTGGAATTACAAGCGCCACTTCAGCCAAAGTTTAGAAATCAGGGAATCTTTTCTCCATTTGAAGCAATCAGAACTCTGAACGAGAGGCAGCAGGAGGAAATCTCCCAGAATGCGCTCCTGCACCAGACGCGCTCCTGTCCATAACTCCACAATACGCTGTCAGCTCCCGGATTACGAGATTCAAGGATTTTTATTGTCATACCAGTTCACATTTGCATGTTTATGGTACAAAATTTGGACTCGGGTCCCAGTTTTAAAATATAAATAAATGTATAAATACATAAAGTTTAAAAAGTGAGATGAAGCTGTGTTCAGTGCATGAAGAGCAGGAAATGCATTTAGTTCAATTTCCAGGCCAGAGACAATAATCGGATGGGATTTCTTCTTTTATTATTGTTTGATCTAGTCATCTCTTTGATGTTTTCTGTGCATAAAGTTGCATCTGCACCAAGTGGTCCTGTGTGAATTGTAATCTGTCACAGATAGCCTTCATATTTTTTCATCAGTTTTTAAAAACCGGTCAAAACCAGAAAATATTCCGTCAACACGATCCTGACTCTGCGCATACTGTCCGTGGACAGTTGAGATTTCATACTCAAGCGTACCAATTACCTACATTTCTTGTGACAAATTCCTTCATTTCCCACAAAAAGAATGGATACTTGCAAGTTTGATGCGCTAGCTGGGTGCCTAGCCCCGTTTCTTCTCCACCAGAGCAGCCACATGTCACTGCTGCACAGAAAGCGGCAGTCACGCTGCACATCCTTATTGCTACAGGTTGTGCTGACTCAACTATATCTCGGTGTCACATACAAAACAGTTCAATGTGAACACTGTTTCTTGCAGCGGTCATAAAAATGTACCTTTGTACAGACGTGTCCAGTGGATGTCTACTTTGACTCTGCATTGTTCTGCCTCGAGTACGTGCAGACCTCCGAGAGAAGCAGGCCGTAATACTTTGGGGGCAACATGAAACTACGGTTGCGCATGTTACACAACACCTTGTTGATAGAGAACCAATTGAGTGAGTTAGCTTATGTCACCAACCCTTCTTAGCTCGGCCTTGAGAGGCTGAGCGACTAAAGCCTTTTCCTCTGCCGACATCCTCCAGAATGCTGTGCGGTTCTGGATCTATTATTATTATTGAACATTCTATCGGACGTATTTTCTATTGATATTAATCACGTCTGTCGCGATAGATATCGTTATCGTTTTATCGCCCAGCTCTATTGCACTATTTAGTATTTGGTTGGAGTTTTTGTTTATCATAATGTTAATCTGTTCACGACACGTAAAATGTTACTGTGTTCAGACAGACTTTTGTCTGGTGACAAAAGTCACCAGACACCTTGAGTGTTTTTAATCACTCAAGGTAAACTTCTAATTAATTCTTTTTTTTTTTATGTAAAGAAAGGGAGATTGTTAACCTCCTCTGGGAGGGAATATGATCTTGCAACATTTGTTTTTCTCTTGCTACTTGTTGGGTCAGCCTGTGTGTGTGGAATGTTTCTGATGGCAGCGAAATAAATCTTCATAAAAACTATAAACATCGTGTTTTTGGAGTTTTCAAAATCAATATATAGAAACCAGTTCAGCACCCATTTAGAAAAAAAATAGATCATGTAAAAGTGTTGCTTCCCTGTATAGAAATACAGTACACTAAGTATTAGTATCCTTTACAGTGTGTACCTTTGATCCATTTAAATGTATCATCCTTATTATGGCATGTGTATCTGGGTGCTTCCATTCACCTGTCACTTTGCTGCTGATACACTGACATTTCCCACTGAGGAATAAATCAAGCATTTTTCTATTCTAAAAGATTTTTACAGCATAAACATGGATCTGGTCCATGCAACCATTCAACAGCAGCATCAGCTGTCCGGTTTCTAGATTTCTGGTACCTTTGTATCATACTTTCCTTGATGGTCAACTTGAATCAGCAGGGTAGACTGACACTGGTTCTGACAGGTTTCTGCACAGCTGGTCAGCTTCAGTCTGGGTCCACCATTAGCTAAAGTTAACTTGTTGGGGTGTGGTAATTTTAGTGCTTCACTATCTGATAGCCGATGGAGTCTCCAGCTGGTAGAGTGTTTGTTCATTTCTATGTACAGTAGAATGGCGGATTACATGGCGCAGACTCTGAACCAACCTAATACTGTGATGGAGCTATCAGTAAGTTGCTAATGTTTAACTAGATAATGTTAGCCTAAACCATCCAGTATGTTTACTCCTTCGCTGTGGCAGATACAGGAGCATTACTTACCTTTTTAAACTGCTCTCACACAGAGATTGGGTTTCTAGTGCTTGCACAGCTAGCATAGGGCTTATTGGCATGTTTTAGCTTTTCCTACTTATCTGCCTCATAGGCAAAATGCCTCTGAAGGATGCTTGGCATTGTTGGCTAAAGGTGGTCGCAACAGCCCTTGTCCAGACATCCTTACCCTGTTAGTGGAGTTTTAAACTTCCAGCATCAGATCACTAATTAAATTCTCAGCAATGATTGTTCAGGTGGGTTTCTGCAAAGGAGGGAAGAGTGTCTTTGTTTGTAGTGCTGCTCTGTGATTTTGTGCACCAGCAAAGAGGAATGAAAATCGCTCAGTTTGAATCGATTTTGACCCAAACAAGTATCTTTAAAGAATTCAAGTTTTTGTGTGGATTACATCAAAATCACGATTATTTCCACAACCTTCGTTGTACAGTAACTCTGCAATGGAAAAGAGCACTTAGAAAAAAAACCCCCACTAAGCCAAGAATTTGAGACATTTTTGTCCAAGATGAATGAATAGAAACTTTTGAATACAATTGCAGTTACTCTCCATAGCATTACTTTGGTCGTAATTGTCATAACTAATTGAGCTTACTGTACTGCTTGATAACTAGGATCAATAGTATGATTGAATTGAATTGATTTTTTGTAAAGTGCCTCAAGATGACATTTGTTGTGAATTGGCGATATATAAATAAACTGAATTGAACAGTATGTACTGTAATTGACATACAGAATTTTACTCCAACCGTTTTCCAACTGTGAAACCCTTTGGTGGCAAAAACACCATCTTATGTACTGTTGTAAACCATCATGAGAAATCAGTATTAACTCCATTTAATGGGATGTTCAGAGCAGAATTTAAAATGCTCTTAACTAAACTGAAACTGTACCAGTATTAATAAAGTAAACTAAAACATATCCTGGTCAGATTTCTGAATATCTGACGCTTGTTGTATTCATCACTAATGCAAATTAAGGTTTATTGAGGCTTTTAAAATATTTTTGATTAATATTATTGAACGTGAATGAAAGTAAAACTGTTTTTGAGCAAATATGCCAGCTCTTTGAGAGAACCACCAGACCCCTTGTGGTAGGGCTGGGTGATATGGCTTAAAAATAAAATTTCTGATTTTTTTCATAACAGATCCGATTGCCGATTTTAATTTATTTTTTGCTCAATTTCTTTTCTAAAAAAGAAATTACAGAAAATAATTTTAAAAAGTGGCTTTTTTTAAAAATCATCCCTTCTGTGAATTGTACGACATAGTATCAGGGCGAGGCTATGAGAATTTTTATTTAATTGCAAGAATATAATCATAATATTAGCAGAAAAATGATGCAATTTTACCAGCAAAAACATCTTAAAATGAGAAAAAAAAAAAAAAAAAACCTTCGAGTTATCAGGATCTGACATGAGTAACTCAGCTTGTGTAGATCTTTCTTTGAAATAGACACAGCTGTTTGCACGATTGTTTCAAAGTCCTGCTGCTTGATAATAATTTGATGCTGATGTGCTAAAGGATTACGGATTTCTATTAAGTATTATCTGTGAAACTTACACCAAAGTATGACTTCACGAGATGCTTAACATTCTTCATTTTAAATTTTTGGTATTTTTCATGTTAGAGTTCCCATAAAATTACCACTTTATTCTTGTAATATTATATGACCTTATTCTTGTATTACTTCAACTCTACTGTCGAATGACTGCATTCTTATAATACAGTGACTTTATTCTTGTAATTAAAAAAAATCCAAGCCTGGCCCTAATATTACATTGTAGAGTTAACCTGAATTTCTAGTCCAAATAAATAGAAGCTGTAAAACACACTTGTCAAGCAAGATGGTGGCCCTGGCCGCACTGACATCACTCTGAACTATGGAAATCCACGGAGTGCATTGGTGAAAAAAATTCAAATTTTCCAAAACTTAAATCTTCAAAAACAAAAAATTCAACTAATCAATCAAACTTATTTATCGCCAAGCCCTACCAACTGGCCAAACCAGGATAAAGCAAGTTCAGACAAAGGATGAGAGAAAAGTGGGAGATCTCCCCTCTACCTTCTCAGGCTTTGCTTCATCTTCATTCTCATCATCAGATGCAGGTCCTGCCAGAGTTGACACCTTGTTGATCACCCCCAGTCGAGCAAGTTGGTCAAGAAAAACATCTCCACCTTTATCAACAAGATCCCTGATGATCTGCAGAGCCAGGAGGTGACCATCGTCGTCGTCCTGACAACCATGAAACAAGACAGGCCAGAAACATTATGCCAGCATCCAATAGGATTGCATATTATATGTCTGTGAGTTAAGAATGCACGAGACACGATCAATTATTGAGTATTTTATATAAAGGTGTAGGAAAAAACATTACCTATGGCTCATTATGATCAAATATAAATATGTTGAAAAGTATCAACTTTCTATCAGGTAATAATAGATGCACTGACTGCAGTTTATTTGGCAGGTTTCAGTCTTCAATTCTTAACACGCAAACACATTATTGCTTGAATTCCTGGTTACATTAAATCTTTATGATATTAAGTGCTAACTGTGAACAATATTATGTCTTCTCTCTCTCTCTGCTCTTTGTAAAGAACCCACCAGGAATCTGAACGGCTTATGTTAGTGGCTTGATTAGCAGAGAGGTCAGATTCAGTAGCCAGCCTGGGTTGCTGCAAGCTGAAGTCACTTCAATTTAAAGAGGTGGTGACATCACTGTATAAACTATTTCATGTAGTTGATATTGCTGCATATGTCGATTCTCCAAAGAATTTCATAAAAAAAAAAAACAAACAAAAAAAAAAAAAACACCCCATCATCATCTTTTTGTAAGAGGTTGTTTTGTCAGGCCAGATTTCCCTCCTTGGTAAAAGGGTTGGATGTGGTAATGATATGTGGCTCTACCAAGTTGACTTCACTCTGATTGGCTACAGCCATATTTGGGAAACTCTTCAGTAAAATATGCTGAACATCGTCTCAAATTGGTGTTATAACTGCGTGGTACATCCCCATGAATGAAGTTCAGCCACTCTTCTCTGATTCTCTCATCCTTCGGGAGTAAAGTGGAAACTTCCAGCAGTTTTTGAGCTCCTTGGACAGAACAGCTCCGCTTTTTAGTAGCCACCCTCTTCTCAAGTGGAGCAGCCAGACATGCTAGCGCGACGTAGCCCTTAAATTAGCCGGTGTATCAGCTGAGGGGAGGAGGGAAGGGGAGGGGAGGGGGAGGGCTGTTTGCTTGATGGTGTGCTCTAATTGGAGAATATGAATTATGTAGAAAGATAACCTACGTAGAAAGATAAACTGCTCAAAAACGGACGAATCAGAGAACAAAGGCACAAAGCTGACTGCCTATGAGCAGGGCTTTTGATACCAACTCTTGACATTCACACGGCTTCATCAGCGCGCAACAGATCATATTATAGCCCCAAAACCACAGAAAAATTACATTTGTTACCATGACCCCTTTAAGAATTTTTAAAGACCATTTAAGAACCCCAATATTTAAATATAAAACTTATAAAAATAAAGAAAATCCCTGGGAAAGCTAATCTGAACACTTGTTTAATTAATAATTAGAATTTTAATTTCCTAAGTGGTTTACTTAGGAAATTAAAATTCGTCACTTTAACAGTTTGTAGCTTAGGGCTCTTTCTCAGTCCAGTCAAGTTGGTTAAAGGACACTACATTGCTCATGGTCAATGCTCCAATGGGGATAAATGGATTTGTTTTCCAGAATCAATGAATAATATAAATATTGATATAATTGAGCAGCATAGCTGAATTTTGTTTTGCCTTGACTTATTTAGAGAAAACGATTGTTAACAATCTGATTCAATCAGACAGAAAGATGCTATTTTTTAAATTTAAATTTACTGCTCTGTTTTCTGCAGCTCCAGTTCAGCAGCCTAAGGTTGAGTCTCAGTGCAGGTTAAGAGGGCTGAGCCACTTTAATCCCTGCTCCTCTGTAGCTCACCTCCTGGTCAAGGACAGTGGCAGTGATCTCCACAAGGACTGTGGGCAGGTTATGTCCGGTCTCGCTCTCACACACCTCCCTCAGCAGCACTTCACTGCTATAGTGAACCATCTTTCGGATCAGAGCCAGACTTGCTTTCCTAACAACCACAACAAAACAAAATGATTTGATTTTATTCATTCTGACCAATCCAAAGCACTTTCACATGGATTTTGATAGCGAAAAACAAAACGTACAAGCCATCAGTTCTGATCCAAGTTGAAGCTTACTTAAACCTTGTCTAGTCAGCAACAATTACCAGACCTGGGTTTGTTTTATTAACTTAGGGTTACAAAATTCAATGGATCCACAGTGGAAATGTGAATGAGTTTACCTAATAGAAGGCAGCATGGTTTGCTGAAAGGTTTGTGCAAAAACAGGCAGAAGTCTCTTAAGGTAGTAGGGAGCCATTTCTGGATCTCCTTTGGGTTCAGTGCCCTCCTCCTCCTCCTTACTGGCATCCTTCTTCCTCTTATCATCGGACTTATTCATTGGACACATCCAGTCCCCTGGAAAACAAACATCTGAAAGTCAGCCATCAGGACCAATCTGGATTATAGTGCTCAGGTAATGATCTAATTAAATCATACAAATGCTGGAATTCTTAAAAGGAAAGAGATTTGAGGATGAAGGCTGACATACAGTGATGGTTCTTGTCACTAATGTGACCATCTGAATCATCATGAACAAACTGGAGTACAGACGTGAGTTTTTAAAAAAAAAAAGTCAAATGAGGACCTTTTTTAACATGCACCACAGCTGGAATACACTCAGAAGGTCTTCATGGACACATTTTCACTCAAGTCCAAGTAGAAATTAATTCCCACGTTTGACTGTGCTAACATTTTCCTTTAAAAGGAACCATTAGTCAGTGGATTTCCATATTTCCAGCTAAGAACATCCAGGAGGAACTCAACTCTTTCAAAATCAACTCTGTCAAAACAAAGTACTTTAAAAAAACACCAGTTTAGACTCAGACAGACAGAGGTCCTCCTATCTCCAAAAACTTTTCACCTTGTGCTGCAGACATCCTGACAACTCCGCTCAGGATAAATCTAAGACTCATGAAGCTATTTTTTAAAGGAAATAACATTTCCTGAAATTAGTTTTTGAATAATAAATGACTGGATTAACTGTATATGGAAGGCCAAGATATGCATGTGCTTGCGAGGCTCCAGTAGCTGATTAAAGGGAAGTCGCAGCTCTTGATTTAGGTTGACGGCTTTAAGAAACAAATGTTGCACCTGTAGATCCAATCAGTGATAAATTACCTAGTCACAGGTAGCTTCTGATGACCTTGGTACACTGCTGGCTATCAGCTTCTGGGAGGTGTAAGGGTTTGAAGAAACTGATACATAGACAGGAAAGTTATTGTTCCGAAACGTTTTCAGTCTGCAGTTGTATTCTAAGTGGTTCGTGGTAAGGAAAACTGCTGGAACTTAAACATGGGGAGAAAAGACTTCATGGAGCTCAGATTGGTTCTAATAGAGGGGTGTGAGAACTAGTTCTGCAGTCTGTCACATATGGCTTTAGTGCAGGTACAGACTGCTGGGAGTATTCAAGCTGACCCTTCTGATCTAGATCAGAGGTGGCCAACAAGATGCTCTGAGGCCCCGTGAGGAAATTATGGCTGTAACTATGGACAATTTCTTTATTATTCTATTGACTAATGTTTTTATGACTCCAGCAGCCAAAATGGTCAACCCCAAAAACAAACCTTGGATTTATTTGATACCACAAATTGAAATGAAAAACAAATACCTGACATTTTAGGGAAGAAATAAAGTGTTATACACAGTGTAACACCTAAGTAAAATAAAGCCTTTATGTATTTACAGATAAAAAGTCTAAATATTAATCAGACCAAAGAGGTAAACAAAAACAGGCCTCAGTTAACACATTACTGCTAAACCAATAGACAAAATGATTATTGAACCCTTTTCCAGTGTTAAATTCTGAATTAAATTTTGATAATGGAAACTGAACCATTTCCATATAATCTTTATTTCATTTCACACTTATAAACTATAACCTACATATGAATTGCATTTATTACCTATATGTATGATTTATGAGTTTGTTTCATTTCAATATTAACATTAGTTACACAATTAAATGTGATTAAAGTGGGCTGAAAGAAACCCGACATGGTGGTCTGCACATTAACATATGTTTGTACAAAGTTCATCAATCAAATCAGGGTCTAAACATTTCCTTAAACACATATTCAGAGGTTTAAAGCTGCAGTAGGTAATTTTTGTAAACAGTTTTTTTTTTGTTTGTTTTTTTTTTTTACATATTTATTAAAACTTTCACTGTGTCCTGAGAATATAACATGAGACAAATAATCTGTGGGGGAAAAAAAAAAAAAAATATCGAGCTCCTCTGCCTCCTCCCTGTAGTCCTACTGCAGAAGTACACCGCTCCGTCAGGAACAACCAATCAGAGCCAAGAGGAGGGTCTTAGCTCTGTCGATCACGCTTGTGTACGCGCTGCTTACACCCTCCCCCTTGCTCTCTGCTGTGCTACAGCTCCTCCCCCACAGAAGAGCCTGCCGTGAATGCTAAGGCTAGTTAGCAATGGCCACTGATGACGGCAGAGAAACAACCTAGAGTGACTGTTTATCCGCTCTTAGCACGGATGGAAGCAAACCAGCAACTTTGAGCTTAAACATGCTGTGCAGGGGAGAGTGTGAGCAGCGCTAAGACCCTCCTCCTGGCGCTGATTGGTTGTTTCTGACCCAATGGTGTGGTTCTGCAGACGGCAGGAGGATCACAGGGAGGAGGTCGAGAAGCTTTTCGTTTTGCAGATAACTGTGTCACACTACCAGGACAGTTTTACCAAATATGTAAAAAAAAAAAAAAAAAAAAAAAAAAAAAAAAAAAAAAAAAAAAACTATGTTTATAAAAGTTACCTACAGCAGCTTTAATGGAACAAGCAAACATGTCTAACATCATCAGTTTACAAAAAGATACTCGTGACAGCTTGGTTTTTACTGAGTGTTGTCTCTTCAGCTGCTCATTGAGGATCATGCTTATGCTGCAGTGGTATGCAACAAAGCCTTACAAACCTTCTACTTATCACTTAACTTTAAGCCCTCTTATAATTTAGACAAGTGCAGCCTATGGAAACTGAATTTTTTTTTTAATCCAACTTAACAGTATATCAACCTAGAGATATACTTAACAGTATATCTCTAGGTTGTAGAGATATACTTAACTCTCTATATCTCTACAACCTGTGAGAAATGTATCCGAATAAATAATCCGAATGTATCATTAACATGGGCACAAAATTAATTAATCCGATCATGATGAGTGTTTACATGCACCAGGTTTATTTAGAATAGAAGCACTGACATGTGTAGAGCTGTAAAATTTCTGTAAAAAAACAAACAAACAAACAAAAAAAAAAGAACAGAGAAGAAGAAGCTGTTCTCTAGTCTGTGCTGAACATAGAAACAAACACAGTAGTGTGGTTTTGTGAACTGATGGGCCGTGGGGACTCCCCAATGGCACCCCCGTCATCAGACTGTGACGTCTGCCTTGCTCTTCCCAAGCGTGGAGCTGGGACTGCAGGAGCGTTAAGCTACAGGCTCAGCAGTATGCTGCTGGTCTGTTGGCTGCCTTACAGGATGAGAGCTCAACTGACCAGTTCTGCTTCTCTCACATAGTGCACACATGCGCAGTCAGGTCAGCTTGCCACAAACAGCCCAACGTGAGCGGAACAAGTGTTTCCATGTATGCCATTCGGATTATCAATCGGCATAAACCACCCCTCTCATTCGGATTACAAATTCATTCCAATCAAGCTGAATCTGATCAGAATATTCTGACTGGGGGGTTTACATGACGTATTTTTATTCCAATTACTTATGTCCATGTAAATGTACCAAGTGATGCATACATGGAAATCGTTTTTACCCCAGACAGGGTGGAACTCATTTGCGTACAAAACCATTTCAACATGGTCATTTTCAGATCTACATTAATTCAGAATAATACATAAACACAAGTCATCATTCATCATGCACGACATTTGCTTACCACATATTCAGGGTATACACAGAAATTCTAAAGTTAAATTTAATACCTTTTAAACCATCACAATATTTTTTAATACCAACACGACTTCGAGCTGCAACTGTAGCAGCAAACTCTTGAACTTCAGTTAGGGGTAATTAATTATAAAGTAATAGATTAGAGCAATTTTCTTACATGGTAATGAGCCTCTCAGCTGTTACTAATCACTGGCCAGTCTTTGAATCTGGCATCATCTAACCAGATGTCCATTTACATTTTCACGACTGTTTTGGCAGCAATCAGGCCGTAAGGCTATGCAGTGCTTTAAGTGGAAAAAAATAAGCACAGATACTCCCCTTATTATGGTCCACAAATATGGTACAGAAATATGGGTAATATTTTTATATAGATCTGTCTATTGATCTGTTGATCAATCGTTTTATTGTAAAGAAATTACAAAGAACAAAGTCAGATCTATATCAAATTCAAAGTGTCATGGAGCCTCTTATTAACTTCAAGCCCCATGGTGTTAACATTGACATGAAAAATAACATTGAAAAAACAAAGATAAAATAAAAGCTCCTTAAAAACATAACGAAGTGATTAGTCCCTTTTAGACTTAGGAGTTAATTAAACTTATTACTATAATGATCTGCAAAATATATATATTTCTTCTCAGTATTAGCCTCAGCAAACCCAAGCCACTCTGGTAATATCTTACCCTTTGAATTAAAAAAATATCCTGAATATTTATTTCCTTTAGATTTTTGTGAAAACATGTTTTTACTTCACTTCAGGTCTCGCCATATTCTGTTCAGTCCCCTATATTAATTATTGCTCAAAAGGTCTTATTCCTTTATACTTAGTTTCTTAGTTTATTCTTGCATTTTATGCATTTTTATTTAGCTTAGATTATTTGTAGCCTCTCTTATTCTTATGTCCTCTTTAGTTTCTCGCATGTTATTAGTCTGCCTTCTGTTTCTATTGTCTTCATGCTCACCAGTAATCTTCACTCATGCCATTCAACTGTACCACCTTATCATCCTCATGTGTTTCATCTGATCTGCCACTCATAAGCTCGTGATTTTTACTGTTTAGCACCAGATTCTTTGTTTTCATTCTCTGACTTGCATCTAGTTCTTTGCTCTGTTCCATGTCCAGTTTTCCTCTT
Organism: Anableps anableps; assembly: GCA_014839685.1. NCBI lineage: Eukaryota > Metazoa > Chordata > Actinopteri > Cyprinodontiformes > Anablepidae > Anableps > Anableps anableps. Next base: position 3,172,746 of record CM026080.1, on the reverse strand, counting down.
CCTGAGTTTCGCGTATTGAATTTCTCAATGATACCTCTTATTAGTGTCTATTTGTGCATTGGTTGTCTCTTTACCATGAAGCCTAACAGGTTGCCGTAGGGCTTCTGTGTGCAAGCAGAGCGTGCCAATTACGGCCTGGTAGTGAGCATGAGCGTTTTTTTGCTGCCTGTACGGTGTGGGGCTGTAGGGGGAACATATTGATGGGAAAACGCAGACTGACGTAACACCTGTTACAACACCAGAAAAAGTCTTGATACACACCAAACACGGTAAAAAAAAAAAAAAAAAAAGTCCTATTACGCTGAGGAGTAAAATTGAAAAGTTCTGTTACTGCACACCAGAGAACAGCAGCCCACTTAAAGCGCCGTCATGCGCTGAGACGAGCACTAATTGTGACTGAGATGTTAACGCACACTGACCGATGTCACGACATCATTGATACAGTTCAGGTCCTACTTGCACATAAAATTAGATAAATTCACAGGACTTTAAGGGTAGGCCTGTACTTGATACAAATGGGGGGAAAAAAAAAGTATAGTTAGGTAGTTCAAAAAATAAATACCTCGTCCGATGACGGTTCTACAGGAGATCTTTCCTGCCCACAGCCATCACAATCTATAATAACGCCTTAATTAAATGACTTACATCAACATTTAATTTCCCTTTGAGATAAATAAAGTATTTTTGAATTGAATTATTACTTTTTAACACGTTTTAATGGCCTTAATTTTTGCTAATTTGATTTACTACATTTTAATACTTTTTCCACCCTGATATTTAATGCAACAAATGGAAATGGGAGAAAGACTGCATGACAGTGATTAGATCAGACTCTCTGTCGTCATTTAGTCCTAATATAATCAATCATACTATAGAAACTGCTAAGGTACACCTGAATGTCCTAATTATCAGACCAGACTCCTGTTTCATGCAACTTATTTATTCCCAAGTGGCATTACAACTAGGATGGAATGTATGTAAGTAAATACTAATCTGATTGGATATTTCTATATATAGACTGGACCTGTTTGTTTCGTCTGTGCCTTGAGATGACATCAGCAGTGAATTGGTGCTGTATAAACAAGCTAAACTGAATTACACTTCTAAAGCCAACAGAGAAAGAGCGACATAAACCAAAGCAACTAAAATTAAAGTGTAGGGAAGCAGCTGCTGAGCACAACACAAGCGCTATTTAAACCAACAGAAGGTTGATAGGTTGAACTTGCCAGGTGACTGTAGAATAGCCACCACCTCACTGTGTCCCCTTTCTCTGGCTTTGTCCAGGGGGGTCTTTCCATCCTCATCCCTCAGGTCTGGGTTGGCTCCGTGTCGCAGCAAAGTCTGACATGAAACAAAACCCACAACTAAGTGTACAGAAAACAACACTGTGGGACACCAGAGAGCTGATCAAAACTGCCTTTTGCATTGCAGGGCCCGGCTCGGGTCTGGCGTTTTTGCATTAGAACTTACAGCCCGGTCCTACCCCGCTCCCTGGAACCCTGAGAGCTGCGGTTTCATTCGGGCCGGCCAGATGGGGCTGGTTTGAAGTCAGCCATTGATTGCTGCAGGGTCGGGTACAGACACGAGTCATCTTTCAGATCTCTCAGTCAGATGAGCGCTAGACTTTCTCGATGTCTGTCATTTCAGTTGCCGTCAAAAAAATCCCGTCATGATCCTTTTTTTAATTATATTCAACAAGCTGAATGGAAAATCCATCTGGTGCTATCACCCATCAACCAGATAAATGCATATAACGTTTTCTCCGCAGTGAAGAAAAACACTGACTGTGGTCCCATCCCCTTCATCTGCAGTGGCCTGAACGTGTATAGTCTCATAAATGGTCTGCATGAACCCCTTATGCTTCATCAAATATCTCAGGGTTTTGATGTTGATCTGGAGGATTAATCTCTGCTCTGTGCTACGAATGTGCTCTGTGCTGTGAATTACCAGCGCCACTTCAGCCAAGGTTTTGAAATCAGGGAACATTTTTCCAATTGAAGTGATCAGAAATCAGCAAGACTCTCTGAACGAGGGGATTTCCACAGGGGATTTCCGCATCTGGCTTCGCTCCAGCTGGGGAATCCCACAAGCCAGTAGTAGTTCAGCTGCACTGCCAGTAGTTCAGCTACACCAAACGTGAGTCCAGATCAGAGATAACACTCAGATGAGAAATGTTTTGAAATGATTTAGCTGAAGTAATTCTTTTCCCCAGCTTCCTTGCTGACAAGCGTGCACAGAAGGAGCAGGACGGGATGATGAGGAATGAAAATATTTTGCGGTCTCTGAGGAGATGGCCTCGGCAGCTTCAGCAGGAATTTGCTTGATATGACGGTATCCACCCACTTTTGAGCCGGCACTGCTCAATGCAAACACAACCAGGGTCGGAGTACAATAGGGCCGGGCCAAGCCCTGCAGTGCCCTCCAATTTTCAATCTCATCGAAGTGTTTTATATTCACCGTTCCTCCACCTTACCTTGGCTACCTGTGGGCGTCCGAAGCATGCAGCATAGTGTAGCGAGGATGACCTTTGACCTCTGTTGACATCTGCACCCCTCTCACATAAAAATTCCACCTGGAACAACAAGCACAGGTTTGGTTGAAACTAAAACTAGACTTTAAAACCACCTCTTCAACATCAAAGTATTTTTACCAACACCGTCATTTACTAAATGTGAAAGGTATTCATTTTATCCCACATTGAGCAGGATCCCCAGTTTATTAAAAGTCATCATTTGTGAAACAACAGTTCAGCAGATTCTGCTCAGCATGTTTGTTAAAACCATGTCTAATGGAACCGTTTGCTCCCAGATTAGTTATTCTTTACCATTTCCTGTGTGCCGAAAGCTGAAGCCCAATTGAGCAGCGTCTGTCCAACATCATCCATGAAGTTGACTTCAAAAGCTGGGAGAGACAACGTTACATTACAATTGGTCAAACTTCACACCAGATCCACAGAAGTGTCCATAGCCCTGAAACGTCTACATTTAGTCACATTACTACAGAAACCTTGATGTATCTTATTTAAAGTTTATTTAATGGGCAAACACAGAACAGCATACAATTGTAAAATGGAAGGACAATTCTGTAAAATTGGACAAATCTGGCCTGTATGGAAGAGTGACAAGACGAAAGCCATTGTTGAAAGGAAGCTAAAGGAAGTGGGCCACACAAATAGATTCATCATGCAACAGTATCATTTAAGAGGTCAAAATATTTTTGCAAAGCATTCCATGTATAATCTAGTCGTGACTAGGGGTGGGCATTTATCATGATAAATTTCTTAGCATGGTAAGAATTTTCATTTATTTTGTCATGATAAATTCCAATTAATGTTTAAAAAACACAAAAACTGTCCCCATTGTCAGGACTGTTACTTTTACTATGTTCTCCACTGTTTGTTCAATGTGAGCATCAATAAATATCAATACATTTGAAAATGTGATTAAATGCAGTTACTGTGTCCAGCTTAGTGATATAAATCACACTTCTTTATGTGACTGGTGTCCAAAAAAAGCGTATTACAAATGGGAATGTTTTTCAAGAGCAGTATTTGTGTTTGTGGGGCTATAATTGCTATGGCACACAGTCACAGCGATACAGTTACCTAAAAAAAAATAGTAATAAATAGTTCTTATCATCACTCTTATCGTTATCACAATAGTCCCACAAAATATCGTGATAAAATGTTAAATCCATATGGCCCAGCCCCAGTTGTGACTATGATCAGTTAGTAACCTGGTAACCAACAGTTTAAAGTCGAACCAACGTGAAAAGCTATCCATGATAAGGCTCCAAGGGTCTGCCCTCTCACCTCCCGTATCAATGGCATCAATTAGAGCATCAGTGTCCTTGCTGCGGATACAGTCAATGAGCTGTCGGTGGGATCGCTCTCCAGAGCTGTCGAGACGGCGCAGTCCAGGGATCCGGCCCGCTGATCCTGCTGTGGACTTTGGCAATGCTTTCCGTCCTTCAAACAGGAGCACCAGCAGGAGGTCCACCAGCCGCATGGTATCAAGCACACATCTCTCATCTCCACCCAATGCACACTCCATCGAGTCAGGTAGTGCTGACCGCAGCAAGTCCTGAACACAGGATGGAAGTTGACATGCACCTTGCGGAGTGCCCAACACAAACTTCCTTTCCTTTTCTATAAAAACAGAAGACAAACTGGGTGGACCTACGTGTGTGACCAGCGGTGACCCTCTACACAGTGTGGACAGCAGGCTGACGATGGTTGACACCTGGTTGCTCAGTTTGGAGTCAGCAGCAGAAGGGGTTGCGCCTGTGGAAGGCCGACCTGGTTTACAGGATGAGGAAGAGCCCGACACGGTGCCGCCGGCAGCTGCCATACGGGACAGCAGTTCCTCCGTAAGGCCGTGTTTAGCAAGAGGAGCAGGGTCGACTCCTCTTCGAGTGAACCGATCAGCCAATGAGGCAAAGCAGCGCAGAGCGCCATCTGAGACCTGAAGAAAATAAAGTGGTCAAGTTAAAACCTCCAAACCTTAATTAGGGATTTCATTTGCAACTGGCTGCAGTGTAGTCACCTGGTGGTCCTCATGCTTGAGGAGACTAGACAAGGACTCAACACAAGTCTCCAGAGAGGAGTCTTGAGGCTCCATCTTGCTGCACAGGCGGGACACGACGGCCATGGCAGAGTGGAGAGTGTCTTTGTGGACAAGGTGGCCACTGTCCCTTATAAAGCTTAGTACACAGTTTAGACCGCCAGCCTCAAAGACAGCACCAGACTCTCTGGTACAGATCAACTCCAACACCTGCACACAGTTGAATAAGTTAAAAAACTAAACCTCAACACCAGGAAACAACTGAGCTGATCTCTCCTCAGTGAAGAACAGAAACTCTCAGTCAGACACTGTTTTCCAGAATTCCACCCAAAGTGGGATGCATTCAGAAGAGGAGCTCACTGCTTCCTCAGCTCTTCATCATCCACCGGCACAACACACTTCCACTTCCAGCCTGTTTTAACCAACTCGTCTTTGATGCAGCCATTGTGACTCTCCACCTTAGCAGACATTAAAATGTTTTTGCAGCATTTCTGCATCTATGTGAATGTTTCCATTAGAATTTTGTGCATTTTGGCACAATCTGGGTTAAATCTAGAGGTTTATACTGACCTCATGAGATTTACTGGGTGATAGAGAACTGGCTTCATAAGAAAAAGACTTTAGCAATATCTGTGGGCAGCAGTGGCTCAGGAAGTGGGGATTCATCCTGTAACCGCTGAGTTGCCCGTTCCAACCCCGTTCCGTCCGTCTCACTCACTTTGCTGTTGTGTCCTTGGGCAAGACACTTCTTCCGATTTGCCTGTGCATGGTCAGAGGGCCCTGTGGCACTGATTGGCTGGCTGTAGTCTGTGGCTACAATGTAGCTCACCACCGTAAGTGTGTGCATGAATGGGTGAATGACTCCTTGTAGTGTAAAGAGTTTTGGAGTCCGAGTGCAGGCTTTCTACCTTCAATAAAAATCACATTTCTTTATGTTTTGCTCTGCGGGCAAAGCAAAGCTGCCACTATGCTCTGTAGTTCATGATATATACTGTAGTAGTGGCTTTGATTTCGGCTGTATGCTGCATTTCTCTCCCAAATCAAACCACTACAGCTACACCTGCCATTACACTTTTCTTGAACACTAAAACTATTGTGCGCGTGTTTTTTGTGTCTCCTCATCTTCTAGAACCCCCAGTCAGTTGCAACAGTTGGTCACTTATACTGAGCCAGGCTCAGCTGAAGCCCTCTTCCTGTTAAAAGAGTGTCATTGCTTTCCACTATCGCCACCTGCTTGCTAAGAAGGGGGGATTGCTGCAAAGCTAATAATCTGATGGATTCAGCTGGGCTTCCTTAGAGAGAAGAACTGCCATAATAAAATGAATTTGACTGCCATGCATTATAACTAGGATCCAATTAGAAACTATGTAACTGAAAGTGAATCTATCAATGTAATTGGACTGAACTGATCATACTATTCAGGTCAATCATTCTCAGCATTTTAGATTTTGAGGTAGAGATGATCAAATGCAGTCCAGACTCGTTAAAAAAAAGAGAAATAGGTCTTTATGATAGGGCCAATAGGAAGCTAGAAAGAAAAGTCTAAGCTTAGTTTTGTTTGCAACAACTGGTTAGCATGTGGTGGTATCCTAACAGTACTCACACATCATTCATTCTTTCCCATTTTCTGCTTTCTACCAGGTGCCAGAGATGCTCTAAGATCAACCATTTAGAAGCAGTAGAGTCTTCACCACTCAAGAGCTACTTACCCTTCTTACTTCAAATAAGAGTGTCAAACATCTACAGTTATATTCAATAGATTAGAAAATGCATTCTGATGAAGCTCATTTGTCAGATTAAAAGTACCTTTTGAAAATTGACAACCTTTCAGCTGGTATTACACGTCATTAAGGTTACATTTCTGTATTAAAAATGTTTATTCGAATTTAAATGTCATGTTTTCATAAAAAGCAAGTGGAAAATCATCATTACTAACAGAAATAAAGCCTTTCAAACATTCATCTATGTGTAATTAATCTGTATAATGTGTTTCACTTAGTGATAAAGTTCCTACAATAAATGGACTTTTCAATAATATTTTAATTCATTGATACATTCATTCATTGATCTCATTCAGTATGTACAGGCTGTTATAAGCTAAAAGCACACACTTTCATATCTAGCCCATAATAGTAGACTCGTATCCTTAGATGAAGTCTTACTGACTGCAACTGGGGTTTCCAAGACAAACAACACTTTGACAGGAGATGTTGTGCCCCGCACACACCAAACAGGACACAGCTAAACAAATGGCCATTTCTGAAACTAGGTCATAACAGTTCATTCCAGTACTCTTTCAACTTGTGAAGCACTTGTGACCTGATACCTTCACACACTGCTCCGCCAGGTCTCTGCTGGTCCTGTTGTTGAGCTCGACCACCACCAGGCGGTTGCATAGAGCCTTGATTGCTCCATCCACGCCCACGATCCTTCGGGTACACTCTGCTGACACATCCAGGTAGTAGGTGATTGCTCGGGCCGTTACCTCCAGCACATTATCTGGTGCGCTCTCATCCAGGAAGATCTTACAGAGTGCTGGTAGGAATGTCCGAGGAGGACATCTGATGGACGGAAACACAGAGAAGTGCTCTGAGCCACAAGCTCACACATACAAATTCAAATACAATGACTGGCTTTTAACGATGAGGCCTTACGTCTCAAAGCAGCGGTCGACGTTGTCTGACATCAGCAGCAGCATGCACAACTGTTCCAGGGCGATGAGCTGCATATCCCGCTCATCACCCTGGCCCATCTGTAGCCACTCCAGCAAGGTGTCTGGGTCCACATCCGCCATGATGGCTAGCCTGAAGAAAAAACAGCAGAAAATCTCTTGCGTATGAAAAAGGAACAAACTATATTTGACCCAACTCGAACTGGGTCATTTTTGGTGGTATAAGCTTAGTCTTAAAAAAACCAAGAAATTCAAATATCTCAATGTAGAGCTCCAAATAAATGGATTTTCAAGCTGGCATGTCTCTTTCCCCCAAACAGAGCTTTTGCACATGTTGCTGAATGATAATTAGTCACATAAGGGTACTTAAACTAGAAATATGTTTTAGAGGATTCATATATATTTTGATGTTATTTCCTTAAACCATTATCGGACAGTTTAAAAAAAAAAAAAAAAAACAGCATACAGTATATAAATAAATTTAAAGTCTGACCTGACTCCCCTGTTGGCTGCCCTGTCTGGCTCAGTGCCCAATCACTGCTCTCAGGTGTGATGCTGCTTGTTGCTCATTCAATCACCTGAATGGAAGGAGACTGGAGCATGTGTATGTTGATGGTTCCTTGTTCTAAATGAGGTTTCTGGAACAGGATCTCTGCAAACAACATAAGAACGCAGGGATAGGAGCAGCAGCAGAAGGAGAAGTTAAGAATCTGGTGAACATCGTTCTTTAACTAATTTTCTTTTCATTTTAAGCATGGCGAAAACGCTTCTGCAGAAATATTTGCAATTTATTAATTTAAATTAGGGGAGCACCGATATGAAAATGTGGGCTGATACTGATGTTAATATGGCAGTTATGGTCAATAACCAATGTTTACCAATATATTGAGTTCCCTGCCATTTCCTTTCGACTCTGCTAAAAAACAGCCACTCTGCCTACAATGCTTCTCAGCTTCAGTTAAACACCCCTTAATTCTGCACTGCATTACTGTCATATGACCAACCCCCTCCTGAAACAAACAGCAACAACATGGATATAAACATCAGTTGTTAATAACAGCCAGGTTTTACTTATTGGGCCAGTACAGATGCTGATGCCCATATATTGTGCATCTCTAATTTAAAGAGCATCTTTTCATTTTAAACACCTCTACAAACCTATCTTTTATATGTGTTTCTTCATAACCCCAGCAAAGAAGAGTAGAAATTGAGACTGGAGTTTACAGTCGGCTGAAAGACCCACAGCTCTGTAATTCAAAGTTAAAAACGAGGGCGTATATAAAGAATGGATGAAGTGATCAAATTTGCTGACTGAGAAATCTGAAGTGGTAAGTGGATGGTGTGTAAATGGCCGAAAAAACTTAAATGAAATGTGTTCTGCATGTACTTAGAGGTCAGAAATTCCAAGCTCCAAGCCCGTCAACTTTACTGAGAAGTTCCAAAGTGGGAGTGTCCTGGCCAATCAAGAGTTCCAATTTAATATGGCTGCCATGCGGTTCTGGTCTGCTCTGCATCTCCAGAACCAAACATGGAGAAGCATCTTTCAGTCTTTATGATCCTCTAATCTGGAACAAACTTCCAGAAAACTGCAAAACAGCCAAAATACTGAGTTCCTTAAATCAAGGCTAAATACCCACCTGTTTAGAGCTGCCTTTGATTAGTAGTAAGTGGAACACTGATCAATATTTTTGAATTATATTTGCTTGATGATTTTTATGATTTTAATGTATGTGTTACACAGTGGAAATGTGTTATTTTGATAGTGTGATTATGTATATATTCTGTGCATGATTTTTACTGATTTATTTTATTGCATGTTTTTGTATAACATTGTTTTTAATCCACTGTGGACTCCTTGGTAAAAGACAAATTGTGTGATGATTGTCACCTGTGAAATTGTGGGTGGGCCTGGAAATGGCTGGATGAACACCTAAAAGATGTCCAGCCTGCAAGGAGGAAGGAGCACGTAGCAGCCAGGTGTGACAAAAGGACAGACTGATCGTCGGGTGCAGACAAACTGATCGGCGCGACTTGGCGGTCCTCTCCCGCAGCAGAGACTGCAATCAGTGGAAAACAACGCACTGGATTGACAGCTGGGCAGAGATGAAAACCTGCCCGCATCTGTGACTACCGTTTTCCATGGACGTCAGCAAGGTTCAGCCTCCTTAAGAGGGTTGTGGAGGAGATCAGTTGGCTCTATGGATGGCACTTCTGGCCAACGTTTGTGTTTGCAGGGCTGTGACGCTAGGGAGCCCATTAGTGAGTGAGAGGTGCCCGTTGTAGATCACAGTGAGTCTGCGGTGCAACAGAACCAATTGGGACTGCTGGGGTGGAACGAGGAGGATCCTTCTCCTCTTGGACTGGATTGGCGGGATTCAAGCTGCTTAAGAGTACTTTAATCGAAAACATAGGAGACGAGCTCATCCTGGACGGAGGACATTTTAATGAGTAATTTTAGTTTTTAAAAGGAAAGTTTTTATTGCACAGTTTTTCTTAAAGAACAAAACTATTTACTTCTATTATGCTCCCACTGGGAATAAAAACTGTGTAACCAAATCTGTACCAGTCTCTGTTTCCCTGGGTTCTGACTCACTGGATCCCCCTTATTGTCAAAGAACATTTTGACACAACACTAAGAAATACCAGCTTAATACTTACATTTGGATGATATTAGGTATATTTAAATGTGCTATACAAATAAACTTGACTTATGCTGCCAATCTCAGATACTGATCACATGAATTGGCTGTTAATTTTTCAATTTAGTCATAAACGTTACTGACTATGTGATCTGGCAAAAAGCAACAATAAAATCACCTTAATTTAGATAAAAACATACAAAAAAAACTTGCAGGCACAATGCAGCAACTATTCAGACAAAAAGACAATTGAAAAACCTTTATCATTAACACAATATTTAACAGACTGAAAACAGTAAGGCTCTCAACAGCCTAAATCATACAGAAAGTCAAATACATCTCTCAACATTTCCCATATCAAATAAATATCAAGTAAAAAAGGAAACATTCAAAATCAAATGCAGGTTGCATTAAAAAAAACAGTATGATAAGTCTGCCAAAGAGCGTGGCTCACTGTTTAGTGCATGTGCAAATTCTGTTAGACATTGTCAAAGCATGATTGACAGCACTAATACCCTCCTCCTGGCTCTGATTGGTGTTTTCTGCAGATGGCAGTAGGACCTCAGGGAGGAAGCAAAGGATCTCAATTTTTTTCACAGATTATTTGTCTCATGTTATACTCTCAGGACATAGTGACAGTTTTAATAAATATGTAAAAAACACATTTTTATAAAAGTTACATACTGCAGCTTTAAGGAGGCATTTAATGTGAGAGTACATGGTCTGGTGGAGCTTGAAATATTACGTCCCAGAGGCACGTAGCGGGGGTCCAACAGTGAGAGCAGTTGGCTGAACTGTGTCTTCCACCGCTGAGAAAGGCTGGTCATCTAGCCCGATGAATGAAATTATTATTTTGGGTTATTTGCTGAGCCTTCTGACTGTCAAGCTCAAGCAGGCGACTGTTGTCAGTTCAGGGCTGCTTAAACTATTGTCTGACTGCTCCAGGTGTCTTTCTTTATTCTCAGCAGTGAGCCTAGATAACTCACCATATTCCATCAAGTGCTTGTTTTTTAAATGTCATAATAAATTTCTTGTGTTGATGCATTTTGATGTGCTCCCCCCCAGGCAGTTTTCCTTTGCATGTATTGCAAGACGCAAACTTCACATCACTCACAGACAGTGCAAACGCTCCACACAAAAGACACTGTAGCTAAGGAGTTGCTGCCGCACAGTTGCTCAGTGTAAAGGAAACACTGCACACAACAGGTGCCTATGGAGGATGTGAAGTATGAGGTACAGGTGATTGGGTTCTGTGATCGGCAACAAAAGACATTGATTAGAGAACACCAGTCACATAATTTTTCATGGAAATCAACCGATAATGACCCGATCGATCGGAACACCTGTAGTTCCTAAAGTACAACGGGAGGTGGATCTTTCAGTAATCAGGCTCCTCTCCTGTGGAACCAGCTTCCAGTTTCTATCTGTGTGGCAGACACCTTGTTTAATTTTCAATTCAAAAATACTTTATTTATCCCTAAAGGAAATTAAATGTTGTTGTAACTAATATCCTCCAATTATCTTCAAAGAGTTGCTGTGGATGGTGATGCTGTGGTCAGGAAGGATCTCCAGTCACAGTCAGTCTTGCAATAAATCTGAAGAGGCCTCTGACTGAAGACAGTTGTATGACAGTTTTATGACTGCCATGACATGCCAACAGTTCAATATCCAGGCAGCAGAGGCGATATTTTACAGTAACATGTCCTGGATGACCTCATCAGCTGTTGTAAAGCACTGCTAATCCACCTCCTTTGCTCCTGGTGCTCCTTCTTCAATCTCTGCCTGGCTGTATTTTGAGACCAAGATTAAAACTTTCCTTTTAGACATAGCCTTTAGTTAAAGTGGCTTAGCTTTTCCTGTATGGCGCAGTATCAGCGCCGAAATTAAGCCCATTGCACACCCAGCTACTTCCTTGTTGCAGGAGGCTATAGCCATTCTGAAGCCAGCATGCAATATTTACGCTTCATACATTAGATGCATCGACAGGTTCTTTTGACAGTTTACTGCAATTCAACGTGACACCAAGCATAAACATGCTGTATTATATGGAGCTGAAGTTGGTTTTTGATTGGGCAGATGGCTAAAGGCATTTCTGCCTTTCAAAACCCACCGCAAGCAGTAGCCTCCTTCTCATTTTCCAGCACCGGCTACTCAGTTACCGGTGCTGGTTGCTTAGTTACCAGTGTCGGCCTTTCATTAATAAGATCAGTAGTTGGCTTTGGAATGGATATACCCTCCTGCAACAAGGAAGTAGCCACCACTGGGTGCGCAATAATCTTAATTTTGGCTATGAAACGGTGCCACATTTCTAAGCCATCTCAGTAGTTCTGTTTATTTTGTATGAGGATATATTAAGGACCTTTTCACAGTCGGCTGTGCTTACTCTAGTAAATCTTAGTATGCTCATCATTTGTAAATATTAACTCTATATTTTTCCTTTTCATAGTAAGCATGAGAAAGCCATGCATTTCACAAGGAAGATGGCTCCTCATTCTGCTGGAGGTTTGAACCTGCTTTTCTCCACTGCCTTCCTGTGCTTGCTCAGGAAGTATGGTTGCATCAAGCAACAATTTGATGCAATCTGCTTGTTTTTATACAGACAACCTTTTACTAATTGATATTATCTACTACATTCTATCATTATACATATTTATTTGTGTTTTATTGACTTAAGTGAACTGGATTGTACATGCACACCTGGAGATAAAATTGGTTTACTTTGTCTTTTGATGAGCTCTGTCGTAAACTGGAACAAAAAAAATAAACTGAACTGAATTAAAAAGCCCAGAGGCTTTCTGCACTATATCTGTTAAAGCAAACTTCTATCTGAATACAAAGACAGAGGTTGACTTCATATATTATGACAGATTACAGTCAGTTCTTTCAGCCTACAGTCACCCGACGGCGTGATCTTACGAACAGTATTATTTCTGATCAAATGAAACGCTACACTGCTGCCACAATCAGAGGTGTTAGTAATACGCCAGAAAAACTTAAGTATTTGCCAGCCAAACACCTAAAAACATTTCTCGAGAATACTACGTAATTTCATCTATAATCTCAAGAGTAACTTCCATCGAACACAGACACTTTATGCGGATTTAACAGGGAGGCGCAGCCATATTTGACAAAGCTAACGGAGCATAACTACCTTGATTATTTCTTAGGAAATATCCTTTAGTTTTAAAACGAATCATTACCTTGTTAGCTTTACACATAACTTCCTTGTTAACGAACCTCATTTGAGACATTGTTGAAACAAACAGGCCCTCTAAAGACATATCGTAAACTTGTCTTAACAGCTTCCAGTTATGTTACATGTTTGCTACTGTTATCCGGTTAGCATTTAGTAGCATAACCCTGCTAATCTGGATCAGTATGTTGATTACGGCTTTCAATATTGCAGCTGTCCAACGTCAATTTCGATCACTGTTTGACACATATTTACACAAGCCTATGTTGATTTCTGGTCATTAAATTATGCCATTATTATTATTATTATTGTCCACTCAAATGTGCCAGCAACACCCTGCGGCCTAACATTCCATTTACAAGCCGCGGGTCTCGAGTTCCAGGAGAGCTTAGAGGCCGCACCGCAGCAGCGGGCACTCACCATAAGCGACACGGGCCCAAGCTCCTTCTCGGCTTCGGGGCGAAGTTTTTCTTCGTCAAAAGAAGCGACGCCCCGCTGTGTGAATAACAATCTTTCGCATCCAGATAGCGACGACCAGACCCGTTATAATCACCGATGTCAGGGGTGAAATTAAGGGGCTCCCATTCCTCCTCAGCGGGTCACAACACAGAGTGACAGCATCGGCGGCCGGTAAACAGCGCTGAGCTGAACCGACTGAACGCAAGAGCCGAGTTAAGTCTGTGGCGTTCAGGGTCACGGCAGAGCCAGGAAATACCAATACTCAAATGTTGCCTGTCGAAAAGATTCTACCTAAGTGATTACCTTGACCATTGCATGCTAAAACATAGATTATTGAACCGTACATTGAGGTGGAATGTTTTGGCAAGTGGATTTCTCATAAAACACCCGTACTGAAAAACAAACAAAAACAAAACCTAAAATTTATAATAAATCAAAAAATAGCCCTTTTTTTTTTCTTCGTGGTCAAAACAGGTGAGCAAAAATTTGGATTTTTCTTGATTTTCCTTCAAATAATCATTCAAAACAACTAAAACCTAACATCACTGGCAAAGGGAAACAAAAAAAACTGGTCTGCTTTGACTTCCACGTCTTTGCCTGGCTAACAAAGTATTCAGTATTCCACGACTGTGGAACCTCTGGAATTGATGATCCAAAGAAGGATTTTGCATAAAATCAAGAAAATTATGGACAACCCTGAACATCCTCATGAGACTGTCACTGGAAAACAGAGTCTCTTCAGTCAAAGGCTTCTTCAGTTTGGTTGTAAAACGGACCACTACGGGAGCTCTTTCCTGCCCACAGCCATCACCATCTATAACTCCATGACTAAATGAGTTACATCAACATTTAATTTCCCTTTCGGATCAATAAAGTATTTTTGAATTGAACTGAATTGAATTGAATGCTGCAGGCATTCACACTATTGTGATACATTTTCTCTTTATTCTTTATATTGTGTGAATACTGTAGACATTCACACTATTGAGATTAATTTTCTCTTTATTCTTTATGATTATTATTGTGTGAATGCTGTAGGCACGAGAGATAGCCATCATGCTAACATTAGCATCTTAGTTAAAATTAGCATTTAGCTTTTTTTTTTTTTTATTTTAAAGCTAAACCTAATAGACTGAATGGACTGTGTTAATGTTAGTCACCATAACGGTGATAGCCCACATGCGATTGATAGTATTTAAGCTAATAATAGCATTTTAGCTAATTTTAGCTTTAAGATATATTTTTGCATACTGAATGGAGTATGCTGCTGTATTCCAACACACAAGTGATAACCCTGGTGCTTCTGCTAGCATCTTTGTTAACATTAGCATTTTAGCTATTTCTGACTTAAAAGCTAAACCTAATAGAGTGAATGGAATAAGTTAATGTTACTCAGTATGCCGATGATAGCCAACATGCAATTGATACCATTTAAGCTGATGATAGGATTTTAGCTCATTTTAGCTTTAACCTGTTTTTTTTTCCATACTGAATGGAGTATGTTAGTGTAAGTCAACATGCTAGGTATTCCCCACATGCTAACGTTAGCATCTTAGATAAAATTAGCTAAATTAAGCTAATTTTAATTTTATAAGTACACCTAATTGACTAAATGAGGTGACTTAAGGTTACACAACATGCTCGTTATAGCCTGCGTACTATTGAGAGCCTTTTACCTAACTTTAGTTTTTTAGCTAATTTTAGCTATTACATGTTTTTTTTTCACACTGCATGGAGTATGTCACTGTAGATGAACATGCTAGAGCTAGCCTACATGCTATCATTAGTATTTCAGTTAGCTTGGGCTTTTTAGCTAATTCTAGCTGTTACATCGGGTTTTGCATATTAAAAGGGATATGTTACCTCAGGTCAGGCTGCTAGTGATAGTATTTCAGCTTGCTTTAACTTTTTAGCTTATTTTAGCTTATAAACTGCTATGACATTACACGTTTAGCTTTGTAAGCAGTGTTTTAAACCAATTAACTTTTTATAATATTCAGCTTTTTATGAATTTTTCACCTCCATTGAAATGAATGGAAAGCCACAAAAATTCAGCTAAAACTTGCCTGTTTTGCAAACTTAACTACTTTCACATACTTTCACTTAGAAACACCTTTCAAATTTTAAAATGTAGACATATCCTTCAAGTACTTCTGTATGTTTCAGCTTTTTCATATCTTTTACCATTTTCATAAAATCCCTCTCCAAATTTTTGGTCGCATTTTGCTCATAATTCATCTTTATAATATATATTATAATATATATTATATTTTATATAATATATATATATATATATAATATATTGGATTTCAATGATGAAATTCTTCAAGGGCCAGAGTGAGTCACTCTAACTGGATGAAAATTCTGAAGGTCCCCAAACAACTTCAGCTAACTCAATTTATTTTTCACTCTTTCGACACATATTACACATCAAACGAAGGAATCTATGTTTGGATTTAGAAAATGTAACACTCATTGATGTGGGACAAGTAGTTTTCTCGCAAATCGCCCTCAAAAAATGAGGCGCGCCAAATCGGGAATAGGAGAATATATTGTGGGACAGAAAAAAAAAAAAAAAAAATCAGCAAAATACAACTGTATTCTGACACGTTTTCGTATTGTCATATCTCCTAAACGATGCGACGTAGAAACAACTTTGACATCATTTTAGTTCAGACCTTCCTGACGCTCACGATTCATACATTTTTTTTTTACATTTTTTACCTCTTACAGTTTTGTCATAAATTTTATCTGTTCCAGAGTTGCAAATCTTTTTCGTAAAAACCTCTTTCTTTGAAAGCAGGCAAAATCAGGCATATTTTTTACATCGTCACAGCTCAGAAACAGAAAAAGGTACATGCATGAAACACAGCCACTGATCCTTCCCGATAACTATGGTGATAGAATCATATTGATAGCCCTTATAGTTTCCGAGCTATAGGACATAGTTTGAGACCTAGTAAAGATGATTTTCAGCACGCATCCATTTTATCAACATTTTTGACATCATTTTATTGCTTTAATATTGTATTTTCAAAGATTTTAATTGGTCAGGAATGTTCCTCTATCCTTTCCGATAAATACAGTCCATGAATGACGTCGATAGCCCTTACAGTTCTCGAGATATTGAGATTTGTTCGGAGGCATGTTCAAAGGCATTTCTTCCTGTTTAAAAGGCTGTGAGGCTAACAGTCAAAAGTGTCGGGCCTGCTGTAGAGTCAGTAACAGTGACACAGCTGTCAGTCTATTAATAGCTCTTGTTGCTACAGTAACAGGCCAGTGGCTTTCCCAACAGTGATTTTTCAGGGGTGGTTTTATACACTTCTTCATATAGGCTGTTGTATCCATTATACGTGGATTAGGCAATGAGACTGTCTTCTTACAGTAAATAAGGGGCCTTCCATTCCCTCAGCTGGCGCTCCTGTGGCAGGGTTGAGAATTACAATACATTGTTTGTGTATAGACTCTATACACAAGCTCTATACTATACTATAAAGCTTGTATTTCAGTTCCTATCAAACTCATTACAGTGAATCATTCAGTTTCAGAGCTCTCAGGGAGGAAAAAAGACAGTGGCCATTTTGTGTTATGTTTTTAAACAGCTTTTTTTTTTCTGTTTCAATACCTGGACAACAGTGATTAGTTTTAAAGCGCAGTTTCACAGAGTTTTGCATATAGGCTGTTTTAGGCATTTTACACTGAGTAGATTATTGGTATCTACTTTTCTATTGTTAGACATAGTAGTAATATTAGCATTTAAGGTAACATTAGCTCGATAGTGAATTTTGACTTAGCAGCTAGCTGCTAAGTCAAAATTCTAATTAGCTTTAGGATAATTTTTCTTTTCATATTGAATGGAGTCTGTTAGTGTAGATTAATGTGCTAGATATGGCCCTCATGCTAATATTAGCATCTTAGCGAAAATTACCATTTTTGCTGTTTTTGATTTAAAAAACTAAACATAATAGACTGGATGGAGTGAGTAATTGATAGTCAACATGCTGGTGATAGCCCTCATGTGATTGATAGCATTTTAGCTAATATTAGCATTTTAGCAAAATTTAGCATTAATATGTTTTTTTCATACTGAATAGTGTATGTTAGTGTAGGTCAACGTGCTAGGTATGGCCCACATACACACATTAGCTAAATTGAGCTAATTCTAATTAAAAACTACACCTAATTGACTAAATGAAGTGAGTTAAGATTCCACAACAGGCTCATGAAGGCCCACATACAATTGATAGCGTTTACCTAACCTTAGCTTTTTAGCTAATTTTAGCTTTTACATTGTTTTTTCACACTGCATGGTGTATGTTACTGTAGTTCAACATGCTAGAGCTAGCCTACATGTTATCATTAGTATTTCAGCTAGCTTTAGCTTTTTAGCTAAGTCTAGCATTGACATGGGGTTTTGGATACTGAATGGAAAATGTTGCCGTAGGTCAACATGCTAGTAATAGCCTACGTGCTATCATTAGTATTTCCCCTAGCTTTAGCTTTTGAGCTCATTCTAGCTGTTACATCAGGTTTTTACACACAGAAAGTTTCATTAAACCATGACCTTCTATGTGGAAGTTATTCCACCTTGATATTTTATGGTGAAGGGTCAGATATTGAGGCTTGACCACGCCCACAACCTTTAATGTAGCAAAACGTTTTTGATGACTTTTACTGCTCAATGCTTCGAGACTGTGAAGTGACTGTGAAGTCTCCATTACAAAAGCTGTTGGAGGAGTTCGCTCAGATACATGTGTAAAAGAGACAAAATAGCATCTTTGATCCAAAATGGCCGACTTCCTGTGGTGTTTGGACCAGGGCTCTAAGAGACTTTTTTGTGAGTCCTGACATGACACCCGTGTGTGCCAAATTTCATGATTATCAGTCAAAGCATGGCTTGGGGTTGATTTTTTAAAAAGAATTCTAGGGGACACTGTGGAGGAATTAGGCCACGCCCACCAACTATTGGACTGTATTCCTGTTGGGGGGGCGGATTAGGATCGATCATAGTGAGTGTGGTGCAGATCGGCTGAAATATGTAGAATTTAGACCCAAATGTATGGCAATAGTGTGACGTCTGACTTTGCCACACTGCCATACCCACGCCCTCCACCAAAACCTCTTGCTGCTTTAAAGCAAGTGAGACCAACTTGTTATCTGTCTTATTACACAAGATCATCTTGATTAGGTCAAGGGGGTCAGAGATGGAGCTTTCCAAGTAAAAAAAAAAAAGACTTTCTGTTCTGAGAGGCTTATATGATGCCAGCATATGACTGCACAGGATCGTCGAGCAGTCAACATGGATGAGTCATACTAAGTTTGGTGCAAATTTGGTGTTATAGCCTTTCGTTTGCTTTGGCAAGAATTCATGGTGAATAGGCCAACTTTGAGGCCTTGCCCTGTCCCTTTAACATGTTCAAAAACTCGAGATTTTGATCACTTTTACTTCCCAATGGCTTAAGGATATAGTGACCAAGTTTGAAGCTGATAGCTCAAAATCCCTAGGAGGAGTTCGTTAAAGTTCGACATGTATGAAAATTCAAAAACGGACAAAATGGACCCTTTTACCCAAAATGGCCAACTTCCTGTTGGGTTTAGGGCATACCTCCAAGAGACTTTTTGTCTTGTTTTAGGGGGATCTACCTATGTACCAAATTTCAGCTCTCTTGGATTTACTAGTTGGTCCATCTCACGTTAGGGGACGCATTCACATTGAGCACCCATTGAATGCACCCATTCACAAGGAGTAGCATTTGGTGAATCTCCCAATTGCCTTCAGTCCAGATCAGTATAAAACAAGCAGCATATTTTTGAATTTTTGGGTGAAATTCAACCTTTCAGGCAGGGGTTATCATCACTTCCTGTCTTGTGGCGAAGAGTTGGCTCATATTTCCTATATGCTGTTTAACTAGTCATGTGTGGTTATCAAGAGTTAGTGGATACAGTTTCTTTCAGTTTAATTCTGTATGAATCGAAGAGTAAATGCTAGACAACCAGCAGTAAAACAGCTCTCTTCCTCTTCAAAGGGGACAGGGCTAAGGTGATGTCACCAAATGATGATAAGAATGTGATTAGTGCTGGTATGTTATTACACACATACAGTTTCATTAAGCCATGACCTTCTATGTGGAAGTTATTGCACCTTGATGTTTTTTGGTGAAGGGTCAGACTTAGAGGCTTGACCACGCCCACATGCTGCAATGTAGGAAAAAGTTTTTGATAACTTTTGATCTTCAGTGCTTCAAGACTCTGCAGATGGACTGTGAAGTCTGAATGTTAAATCTTGTAGAAGTTTGTTCAGATACAACATATGTAAAGGAGACAAAATGGCTGCTTTGATCCAAAATGGCCAGCTTCCTGTAAGGCTTTGACCACAGCTGTAAGAAACTTTTTCGTAGATCCTGACACGACACCCGTGTGTGCCAAATTTTATGATTATCAGTTGAAGCATGGCTTAGTGCTTATTTTTTAAAGAAGGAGCGCTGTTGAGGTATTAAGTCATGCCCAAAAAATATTGGACTGAATTTCTGTTGGGGGGTGGATTAGGATTGATCATAGTGAGTGTGGTGCAGATCGGCTGAAATATGTGGAATTTAGAGCCACACATATGGCAACGGCATGATGCCTGACTTCGCCACGGCCACTCTCTCCACCAAAAACTCTTTGTGCTGTAAAGCAAGTGAGACCAACTTATCTGTCTTCTGACACAAGATCATCTCGATTAGGTCATAGGGGTCAGAGATGGAGCTTTCCAAGTGAAAAAAGTGACATCCTGTCTGAGGGAGTGAGGCTTGGATGACGTCAGCATTAGACCACATAGGACTACTGATCATCCAACCTGAGATGACTAAAACCATGTTAGGTGCAACTTGGCCTTTGGATGTAAAAGTTATAGCGTTTTGTTTGCTTTGGCGAGTACTCCAAATTTGCTGCTTGGCAAAGCCCTTAAACATGCTTAAAAAATTAAGATTTTGATAACTTTTACTGCGTCATCTCTTATCTGTATACTGACCGAAATTGAAGCCGATAGCTCAAAATCCCTTGGAGGAGTTCGTTAAAGTTCGATGTATGTAAACATCCAAATTTGCCCTTTGACCCAAAATGGCCACCTCCTTGTACATTTCAGGACATACCCCCAAGAGACTTTTTTTTCTTGATTTGGGGTGTTCTACCTACTTACTGAGTTTCACATCTCTACGATGTACGGTTTGTCCTATCTCACGTTAGGGGTTGCTGTAGAGCCGTTTGGCCCACTTTCAATTCCATTAAAATTGTTTAATTTCTTGCGGGGGACAATTTTGGGTAAAGTTTGGAGACCTTTTGAATATGTTTTGTTCTCCAAATAGCCAATTTATTGTTTTTAAGAATAGGAAAACTGCAGTATCACACTCATCCACTGGTGTGAGCAAAATTACAACTCTGATCCAAAACAGCCGGCTTCCTGTTGGGTTTGGACCATGGCTCCAAGAGACTTTTTTTGTAGGTCCTGACATGATGCACGTGTACGAAGTTTCATGATTGTCAGTCAAAGCATGGCTTGGGGCTGATTTTTTTTTAAAGATTTCAATTTGGCACTGTAGAGGAATTATGCCACGGCCACCAAATATTGGCCTGGATTCCAGTAGGCGGCTTGATTAAGATCAATCCTAGTAAGTTTGGTGCAGCTCGGTTTGAATTTGTGGAATTTCGAGCCAAATGTATTGTAATGGTGTGATGTCTGTGTTTGCCTGGGTGACATATACATGCCGTCAACCAAAAATTCTTGGTGCTTTAAAGCAAGTGAGAACAAATTGTTTCTGTCTTTTGACATAAGATCATGTTGATTAGATCAAAGGGGTCAGAGATGGAGCTTTCCAAGTAAAAAAAAGTGACTTTCTGTTCTGTGGGGGCATGGCTTATATGACATCAGCATATGACCACATAGGATCATTGGGTATGCAACATGAATGACTCATACCAAGTTTGGTGCAGACTGAGCTTTTAATGTGAAAGTTATAGCAGTTCGAAATTCATGGCTAATAGGCCAACTTTAAGGCCCGGACCCACCCCTTTAACATGTTCAAAAACTCAAGATTTTGATAACTTTTAATCCTCAATGCCTTAACAGTATGGTGAGCAAGTTTGAAGCCGATAGTTCAAAAGCCCTAGGAAGAGTTTGTTAAAGTTCGACATGTATGAAAATTCAAAAATGGCCAAAACTGACCCATTGACCCAAAATTGCCGACTTCCTGTTGGGTTTGTGTTGAAAATCATAATTATAAGAAACACTACAATTACAATAGCCCTTCGCATCGCTTTACTGCTTGGGCCTAATAAACACTACAATTACAATAGGCCTTCGCAGCACTTTCGCTGCTCGGCCTAATAATAAGAAACAATAAAATTACAACAGGCCTTCCCAGAGCTTCACTGCTTGGGCCTAATAAACATTTCAATTGCAACAGGCATAGATCATAGGCAGTTTGGTGCAGATTGGCTGCGTGACATCAGACTTCGCCACACCACCTCACCCATGCCCTCCAGCGAAAAGTCTTGCTTCTTTAAAGCAAGTGAGACCAACTTATCTGTCATGTGACTCAAGATCTTCCTGATTAGGTCAAGGGAGTCAGAGATGTACCTTTCAATGTAAAACATTGCACTTCCTGTTCTCAGGGGGCGTGGCTTACGTGACGTCATGAATTGACATTGAGTATTGTTGTGGAACAGATGTGGGGCTGGAACTCTAGCGGCTGCAAGGCCAGAGAGGCACTGAGATGCAAGGGGCCCCCATTGCTGCTTGCAGCTTTGAATAGGCCCGAGCAGTATGACGGGTAAATCTCTTGACACATCATCCGATCTGCACCAGATTTTTTGTGCATCTTCAGGGATAACTGCTTGAAACAATGGTGTGGTACACTAATGACATCACTAAAACCCCAACCTTTCAGGGAGGAAAGTGAGGATTATCTGGTTGCTCCACCAGCTTCTCCCTGTGTGTCATATAAAATTGAAACTGTATCCAAAAACCCTTAATAACCACACGACATGTTCTAAATCCTACAGGAAGTACTTACCGATCCTTTGCCATCAAACAGGAAGGGACTATAAGTCCTTTCTGGAAGGCTGGATTTCGACCTAACTTTAAACATTTGCTCCTGGAGTCATCCTAAACTGAACTGAAGGTTATATGGAAGATTCCCCAAATGCCAGAGCACTGTCAGAGCATCGCCAACGGCGACTGGGTGGCAGAGTTGTAACTCCTGTGGCTGCAAGGATTGGGCCTTACCTTGACATTCAGACAACAATTCTGAATGCCACACTGATGGACAGAACACGTTTAAAAAAAAAAAAAAAAAAAAAAAAAAAAAAAAAAGAAACGTGTGGTACTTTTGCACTCCAAAGATTTGTAGCACTGTAAATTGACAGATATTAAAAGATTTAATAAAGTTTAAAGGTAGGTCTTGTCAGGTCAACAATAGCTCTTGGGAATTCAACTAAAAATTGTTTCAATAATTTTGTGCTCTGTCATTTATCCAACCATAATTTTGAATATGTTAAAGTATAAATGTCATTAATAGGTGGTAACACCCCCTGGCTTACAAACAAAAGAATATCTTATTTTCATGTTTGTACTTCATACGTGTCCATGACCCATACATTAGACTCCAAAACTTTATTAATTTCAGCACAGAAATCTGGATATCTGTCATAATAGACTGATAGCACAAGGACACAGCTACATACATGAGACACAAGTCTTCTGAGAAAAACTCTTGAATCTTGGTGAAATCTATAAGAATTCGCTTATCCAGGAAAAGGTCTGAACCTGTGCAGAACTTTAGAAACAAGGACAGATGCTGCAAATCTGTGTTCCTGACATATGTGCTAACATACCTTTGAATGTACTTCTGATGGACATTCATTTCCTGAGGAAAGACAATGGACTTCAAAACTTTTGTTGCATTTGCTTGCAAGTTTTCATACACTGAAGCAAGGTCCTGAAAGCTATTTCTAGTGATACTGAGTATTTTTGCCCATCTTCATCTGTCATCAGCTGGATCACACTGGTATCAATCTAAATGAGAACAGTCAAATATTATTAATTTAAAACAACAATTAGATAACATGGATTAAAATATTTTGCAATTAGATAATATGCTTAAAAAATATTTAAGAAAAAAAACTTTAAAAAACTGTTGTTTTTGAAATGCTGTGATTTTTTTCAGAGGAATACCTTCTCTTTTAACTGAGGATTGTTTCCTCAGGAATATTCCTTTGTCTCAGGAAATCACTCAGGTCATCCATTCTGTGATCATACACTGAAAGGAAAGATACAAAAGGCCATCATCAGATGTTTTCGATATAAGGTAAACCAAGACATACAACAAAATATAATTTTACCTGAAACACTAATCATGTAGTCACTCACAATACCATTCAGCACTGTGTTTTTTGTCAAATGTTTTGACTAAGGTTAAACTTTAAGTATTTCAATGTTTCAAATAAACTCTTTCACTAAATATTTAGCAACTTTTACTTTTGTTTTCTAATGAAAATGCCAATGTCTGAAGTCATAAAGCTGTGAATTTACAGGAACCTTTAATTCAGCTTGTGGATAAGGATACAAGATCAAACATGTTAACTTGAGGGAGAGGGTGGTTACTTAGTAAGCTACAGAGAAAGCATGTTACAAATTTAAACAGTAAATGTTAAGAAACCTTTTTAAATCCACATAAACAAAACGTAAATATTGTTTGGTAATTACAAAGAACTGTACAGTTCTTTGTAATTACATATTCACCTTGTGTTTGACAGTAGACCAGAAAAGACACTGAAAATTAAACAAACCATCTGTGGAGCATGTAGTGGCTTTTCAGTAGAGGAATGGAGAGATGCGCTATAGCAGAGAAGTCCCTTGATACCTTGTGAAAAGAAAATGCAGTGGCTCACACCTTCCCATCTTCTGTCATTCTGAAACAACCCGCACTCTACAAAAGTAAGCACATAAATTTTAGTTTTTATTTTAGCACACTGATCAAATCAATGCAATAGATTTGTAGACAGAAAAAATGTTTTTAGCTTCTCTGTGATTGGGCTACAAACAGTTAAACTATTGTGAATTTGGTAAAAAGAAAAAAAAAAGAAGAAAAAAAAGAGGCGCTGCAGCTACAAAGTTAGCATGAATTTTAAAAAATGGAAAACTTATATTTTATACATATTCTTTAATCTATGATTACTACAAATCCAAAAGATCTTTAAAGATCCTTGCTAACTTTAAAGATAGCAAGACATTCCCTTAAGCTATCTTAAAGATCGACTATCATCAATATGCCAAACTGATTGCTTTATATGTTACAGATCCAGCTTCAAATGAACAAATCCACGTTTCTTACCATTGTAAACAGCTATGACTAGCTAGTGTTTGGGGCTTGCAAGTTGCAACTGACTGAAAGCCAAACCGATTGTTCTGGTGGACTGTACCACCTCAAGGGGGGAGGGGGGGTTCAAACTGACCGGAATTTTACAATTTTTTTATTTTTATTTAAAAAAGTAAACAATTTCAACGTGGCACACTTCAAGCATAATAAAAATACTATAATATAATATGCTGTTTTGCATAAATGTTGTGTTTTGGGACCCAATTGTCTAATTCATTTTGGCTTCCATTGGTTTGTCCCACATCCGGTGTTAAAAACAGATTAATATATTCAAAATCTATTTAACTCTTCAAAAATTTATGATGTGAAAAAAGTATGATTACAGTAACTTACCTATAGTTTACAAGCACCACACCAGTTCTTCAGACACATAAACTCCTCAGTCTCCCGAAGTGCTGGGCAGCGAACTTCAGTGCATCTGCGTGAGGGTGGAACATGCGAGGCTGTGAGGGCTTGAACTGATGTACCAATACTGACGTACTGATTTGAGTGGGTTGTGAAGAGCTTCTGATTAAATGGAGACAAGTTAATTTAGTGTCCAAAGATATTCCACCTTCTCCATTGTTCTGGGACGTCAGTTCAAACCCTTATAGGCTGGCATGTTCCACCCTCATGAGTTTGGAGTCTCTCTAATCGCTTCACCCTGACTAGCGGCAGCCCCACTCCACAGAGAAAACTCCGCCCCCTCATTTGAATAGAAGAACATGAAATAAAAACAGAGCTAAAAATATTAAAAGTCCATGTATATGTATGTAAGTAACTTTTATTTAACTAGGAAATAAAACTCACTAGATTAAAAATCTCTTTTACAAGAGTGTCCTGAAATACATAAAATAGCTTTACAAAATAAATGTCACAAAATAAAACACCATTATGAATTGAATAAACTATTAAATAAATAAATAAATAAAAAATTAGGTAAAAACATTTTTAAAATATTTGGTTATATTTCATAGGGACATTTATTTATTTCATGGTATATTTATTAATAATGTATTAATAACAGTATTTTATGGAAGCAAATGTGTCTCAACTTTAAAATTAAAATGGATTAATAGAAATGCTTTTTCATTTTCAAAATAAAGCTGCATTTTTTGACTCCACGGACACGCCGACCTGGGCCACGGATGGTGACACGGAGGCCATCACACCGAAAGGGTGCGCCCCGCCCTCCCCAGCCTTGAGGCCGGAGATCTTGAAGATGGCGCTGGGTTTGTCGTTGGTGATGAAGCCGAGGAGCTGCCACACAGGAGCGCCGCTCACCGGGTCCGGGAAGGAGAAGTAGACGGCCCCTCCCATTCCCGCGGGGAAAGGCACGGTCCCCAGCATGAACACTACCACGTGGTTCACATTCTCATAATCTGCCAGATTAAAGACGTATGTGGGTATAAGAATGACAGTCAAAACAGAGTAATGTGATCTGACATAACAAAAGTGATTTCAGAACTTAAAGGTCGATATCCTACCGATTATATTTTGAAGGGTGGGTGATGGGAACATGACCCCTGATGAGTGGTTGGATAGATGGCCTCCAAGATCTGGGAGGCCCCAACATAACTGTATAATGAATGACTTTATGATAAGCAATAATCTGAGTGATATTTGGAGAGTAATGAACCCAAGCTCACAAGAGTTTTCATGGTTTAAGCCGAATGGGAGCTGTAAATCTAGGATTGACTGTTGGCTGGAGAGTGATACTATATTAAGTCACACGTCAAAAACTGTAACTTGAAAAGCTCCCCTTTCAGATAATTATTTTATAGAATTGAATCTGGAACATGCACTTAATAAGATCTTACAAAAAAGCCTACTGGAAGTTCAATGCTAATTTGTTACAATATGAGAAATATTCTAAAATTAGAAAAATAATTAATGAAGTTGAATCTAATAACTCGATCACAGGAGATATTAATAAATAGGAATTTCTAAAGTTTAAAATAAGAGAATTTAAGCATCCAATTCAGTAAAAACCTCAATCATGAGCAAAAAAAAAATATGAGAGCTATCTTTTGAAAGAAATACATCAGTGTTGTGCCAAACATGATTTAAATAGTGAGGGGAAAAGTCATCATATGGAATTATAAACTTAATTAGACCAACTATATTTGGACAGAGCTCATGGTGCCTTTGTAAGATCTCGTGCAAAATGGATTGAGGCAGAGGAAAAGAACTCTTCTTATTTCTTTAATTTAGAACAAAACAGGCAGCAGAGTAACTGTATCTCAAGTCTTATAATAAATGGGAATGAATGTAAAGATCCTGAAGTAGTAGAGAAGGAAATTTTTATGTTTTATTCCAAACTGTACTCAGCTAAATACTCAGAAGTCGATTGTAATACCCTTTTTAATTATATTTCCACTCTAATACCGCAGATTGAGGCAGCTTTTAAAGAAGATTGTGATGCTGATTTTAAAATTGAAGAGCTGGATGCTGCTATTAAGAAAAGGGCATCAAATAAATCCCCAGGTTCTGATGGTCTTACTGTTAATTTTTACAAATTTTTATGGGAAGATATAAGAATATTATTATTTAGAGCTTTATTGGAGTGTATCGACAAAAAAAAAAAATTGATATCAAGTATGAAACAAGGATTGATTGTTCTGATCCCTAAACCAGGCAAAGATAAAAGGCACTTTGATAATTTAAGACCAATTACCTCATTAAACACAGACTGTAAAATCTTCTCGGGTGCTATAGCAGCTAGACTCAAAAAAGGAATGTCAGACATAATTAGTGAAACTCAGTCAGGTTTCTTGAAAGGAGGATCTATTCATAATAATATTAGACTTGTTTGAGACTTAATAGATTACAGTGACTTGATTAATGAAAATGGATTTATTCTTTTCTTAGATTTTTACAAAGCATTCGATTCTGTTGAACATTTATCTTTAAAACACTTACTCGTTTAGGATTTAGAGAAAAATTCAGGAATCTTATTAAGATGCTTTACACAGACATAAATAGTTCTGTAGCCCTAAGTCATAGAACATGTGACAGATTCAGCATTAATAGAGGAATCCGTCAGGGCTGTGGAAGTTCGCCATTACTATTCATAATGGTTGCAGAGATGCTGTCCATTCTAATTAAAAAAGTGGAATAACTGGAATTGATGTAATGAGCAAGCAAATAATAATAAGTCAGTTGGCCGATGATACGACCCTTTTCTTGAAAAGCGAAGCTCAAATCCCTCCAGCTCTCCAAACCATAAATCTGTTTTCTAGGGCCTCTGGACTTCAACTAAACTTAAATAAATGTGAGCTGTTTTCCCTGAAGGACCACTTGGCACAATCACTATTTAACATAAAAGTTAAAAAAAGAAGTAAAATGCTTGGAAGTAGAGATAACAAAGGATAAAACTATTTCTGAGAAGGTAAACATTTGGAACAATAGTGACAAATGTAAGTTGATTGTAAATAGATGGCTACAGAGGGGCATATCAATCTTTGGTAGGATTTTATTAACTAAGATGGATAGTCTCTCTAGATTTATCCACCTGGCTTATTCCCTTCCTGTATCGACCAAGATGATTAAAGCTATTAACAAACTAAATTTTAATTTCATTTGGAGGAATAAAAATCACTATATATGAAAAGATGACCTGATTAAAACTTATGAGAACGGTGGAGGAAATATGATAGACTTCGAAATTATGAATGGTATTTTGAAACTCAAATGGTTCAAGTTTTTTTTTGTTTTGTTTTGTTTTTTTTATAAATAATAACCTTTCAGTTTGGTCATATATACCCAATTTGGTATTTAATGAGATAGGAGGAATTCATCTTCTCTTATGGTGTGATTTTGAGTTGAGCAGATTGCCAGTGAAACTTTCAGATTTTCATAAACAGGTTCTTCTTTATTGGAAACTCATTTTTATTCACAATTTTACACCTCATAATACTCCAGTGTGGAATAATAGATATATTCTGATAAGTAGAAAATCTATATTTATTGATGAATGGTACGCAAAAGAAGTTTGGGCTGTTGTATGGACAATGAAGGAAATTTTTTTTTACATCATCAGGAAATCTGTGAAAAATTTAAACTTCATTGCAGTAAGAAAAAATATAACCAAAATTTTAAATGCTATCCCATTATCTTTTTGGACATATTATATTCTAATATTACTCCTAATCTGAAACAACTCTGTACTGATGGGGTTTCTGACTTTCGATGTAACAATAAATTTCTGAGAAGTCATTTACTACATTACTGTTCTCCTAATCCATTTAGGAGGAAAGACTTTAAGGAAGAGGACATTAAAAAAAAAAAAAAAAAAAAAAAGGATTAAATTTATGTCATCTCCACTCCCTCCTAAAGCAAAGGAACTCCAGTTTAAAATTATAAATAATATTTATCCAACTAAAAAATTTTTAAGAACAAAATTTAAGATAGATGTTGGGAACTGTAGCTTTTGTGAGACAGAAAGTGAGAACTTGGAACATCTTTTCTTTGATTGCATGATAGTTCAGAGGTTTTGGCTTGACTTCAGATGTAGATCCAATCCAAAGGGATTCAACTACCTGCTTTCACTTCAAAAGAATTTGGGATATTCAATAAGCTTGGCAGTAGGAAAGGTGGTATCGACAATCTAATTATACTGGGTAAATATTATCTACATAAATGTCTATTTAGATGTAGGCTCAATATGACCCACTGGAAAAATGAACTGAAGTCCTATGAAAAATCTGTAAGCTTTGTAAAAGAAAAAAATGCTGGCAAATTTCTTTATTTTTTGATTAACTTCAACTTTCTTGATTAATGACCTTCATATTTATGATGTGCATAATGCTGGCCCTTGACTTTTTGTTAAGTATATTTATATATTTGTTGCTTTTTGTGTTATAAATTGCCCTTTGTAATGCAAAATTATCATCGTAAAAGATTGATACCTTTTTTTTTTGTACTGTAAAATGTTAAATAAAGTTTACAAAAAAAATTCCAAGCGGCTCAGGAGAGTGACGTCAATGGCAACTCTTCCTCTACTGTGCTGGAGCGCATTCCACGTCGCCGCCATATTGGATGGATCTCTCCTCAGCCTATCCCTGTATATTGTGGAGCATACGGTAGCAATAACCGGGGCAATATTGAATGTAACTCATCTGTGATTACCTTTAACAAGTAACTTTAAACAATTTTTTTTGGTTATTTGACCATTTATAATTTTATCTCATCGTTGCTGACTTTGAAGATTTCTAAGTCACACAGACTTCAGGAGACGATGCGAAGTTTCAATTAGAAGGGAGGGTTTTGTTGCTACAGAGTCGTCTAAGCTCCGTAGTGAACTTCTCAAGCCAGACGACTTTGACAGGATGGGTCAGATTGTCAGGCTTAGAGATGATGTGAACCCGTCTGTCTTCAGCTTCCCATCTCCTCTTCAAAGGGTGGGTGTTTTTTTTTTTTTTTTTTTTTTTTTTTTTTTTTTTTTTTTTTTTATATCAGGGATAAGGGATCCAAAACAAGGGAGAAACAGTCTGGCTCCCATGCAGCAAAAGGGAGACAACATACAACTTTGTGTGTGTAACCCAGTCAGATTCATTTGGTGAGAATTAACAAGGACGTAGAATAAAGACATAACATCACATGACCAGCAGATTAATATGGTCATACTGTGTTATGTTTAAACACTTTGTAAGACTTCATAAAGGTATTGTTGGTAGGAAACTAATTAGTTTTATATTATCTGAATTTCAGATCTTCAGATGGACCTCTTTTCAAAGCAGGACCATGAATAAACAGAGGACCAGAGAGAGGTGGCCCTCACACTGCACCTCCATGGTCCCAAAGCCGACAGACACCTGAGGGATTCTCTGCATCTTCCCCTCCCACATCCACACACATTGTGAAAGTGTAGAACATGTTTTTGTTAAAATACTTAAAACAATTCAGCTTACACACTATTGTTGTGTAACAAACAGAACTTATATGCAAGTTTTGAGCTTCTATGTGGTATTTGCACTAGTTTTGAATGTCTTTGAAAATAGAACAGTCTTAGAAAAAAATAAATAAAGAAAAAATGTCCAAAATAGAGATCCAAGGGTTATCCACAGACTGGATATCAGTCCCACTGACCGATATCCGATCTGTGGGACAGACCGGTTATCCACTGTGTGTGGACAGACTGGTTATCGGTACCATCTGGGTGGGTAAATTCTAGTACAAATTATTTTTTTATACCAATGCATCCCTAGTTTACAGTATGTTTTGATGCAATAGACCTCTTCAGAAACCAGCGCATATCTTTAAAGCCTACCTGTGGAAAAATAGATAGTTTCCTGACTTACTCTCAGAAGATGTGTCTTTTATGGCTCTGACTGTCCTAATTAAACATCTCTGTAATCTATGTGTGTAAATGTTGTTTTTTTTTTTTTTTTTTTTAGGAGGCTGGAATAAAAATCCCTCTGAAGGGGCGGTTCCAGGACATTTTCCCCCATCTGATGGTCCATTGAAGTGTCTCACCAAGTGGGTCTGGCAACGTGGCAGCACAAGATGAGACTGTGTTCCTATCAGCTGCAGACTCCACTCTGCTTTAATGGAGGAGGAAGAGCTTCCGTCCCCACCACAGTTACCTGCCCACCTGCTTTAGTGATCTTGAGGACAATGTCCTGGTCTACATTTCAGAGTTTGTCTGAAAAATTGTGGAAAAAAAAACACTGTCTTGTGAGGTGTGCTGTGTACCGCCTGCTTCAGTCATGATGGGCTGGTGATCCCTCAGATGGAACAATGAAGGTGGTCAGAGCAGAAATTATTGTTGTTGGTGTTTACCGAAGGCTCAGGGTTGATTGTGTGAGAGAGTGAAATAAATTAAAATAAACAATCAAACTTGTTTCTTTATTAAAACAGAAAATTTATACATTTATTAATTAGCTATATCATAGGTCTGTCTCTGCTAGTTTATTTGTATTACATTAATTTATTAATGTGTGACAGCGTCCTGTATCATAACTACAGCTTTGCCGTTTCTAACAAACCAAACCGTGTGAAAATCGGGTAACGATTCGGGGAGTTATGATTGTTTGAGTTGGGCATAAAGCTATCCTCAATATAAATAGATGCAGTGGGAGGCGCGAGAGGGACCCACCCAAGATAGCGGCCACGCCGAACGTCAGCTCCAAACCAGAGGAAGAGTTGCCACTGACGTCATTCTCCTGCGCCTCTTGGAATTGCGAATTCCAGCAGATTTACGGAACACTTTGCGAGGGCGGGCATGAAAACGAAAAAGCAGTTTCCTCTTAGTTTTCTATGTAATTGTGTCGCGCAATGATCAGTCTTGGAGATGAAAATGAAAGCGCAGTTTGGATGATCTATTAGCAGTTTAATTTATGAGTCAAAAAAAAAAAAAAAAAAAAAAAAAAAAAATGCAGATTTGACTTGGAAATGAAAAAGTATTTCCGCTAATACATTTTAATGTTCAAATTGGACATTTAAAATGAATTTTGGTCACTTTTTGCTGGGATATCTTTTGAAAATTAAATGTTCAACATCCCTTTCTTAATCATTTTTAATTAAGTAACAGAATAAGCAGTCTTGAAAATGAAAATGCAGTTTGGATTATTTATTTTTCATTTCATTTATGAGTCAAAATTTCAGCTAGTTTTCCTAATACATTTTAATTTTCAAATTTGACATTTCCAAACGAATTTTGGTCACTTTTTACAGGAACATCTTTTAAACGTTATTGTATTTGTCATTTTAATTAATTTACAAATTGAGCAGCCTTGGAGAAGAAAATGAAAATGCAATTTAGATGATTTATTTTACATTTTTATCTATTAGTCAAAAATGTAGCTTTATTTTGAAAATGAAAAAAACATTTCGATTAATCCATTTTAATTTGAAACTTGATACATATTTGCTTCCATCGCATTTATTTATTCTTTTATGAAGCGGGGTCATATAGAGACACAATTCACAGATTTAGACACAAGAGGGCAGCAATTTGCCGGCGCTGCCTCCACTCTGCTTGATGAAGAAGAAGAAGTTTCGAGAGTTGTGTTTGTAGTCAGTGAGCAGCCAACAGGCCAAGCTAACGTGGTTGTTAGCAGTCCGCAGAGATGTTCGGGTGTTTGGTGGCTGGTAGGCTGGTCCAGACTGATGCGCTGCAGGTCGCCTCTGATAAATTCGTCTTTAATCTGGCAGATTATGAGAATGTGAACCACGTGGTAGTGTTCATGCTGGGGACCGTGCCTTTCCCCGCGGGAATGGGAGGGGCCGTCTACTTCTCCTTCCCGGACCCGGTGAGCGGCGCTCCTGTGTGGCAGCTCCTCGGCTTCATCACCAACGACAAACCCAGCGCCATCTTCAAGATCTCCGGCCTCAAGGCTGGGGAGGGCGGGGCGCACCCTTTCGGTGTGATGGCCTCCGTGTCACCATCCGTGGCCCAGGTCGGCGTGTCCGTGGAGGCTCTGGACCAGCTGGCCCAGCAAATCCCAGTGTCCAGCGCCGCAGTGTCCACTGTGGACACGTTCATGCAGTTCACCCAGAAGATGCTGGACAGCCTCTACAACTTCGCCTCATCGTTCGCTCTGTCCCAGGCGCAGATGACGCCGAACCCCTCAGAGACCTTCATCCCCTCTAGCTGCATCCTCAGATGGTATGAGAACTTCCAGAGGAGGATGGCGCAGAACCCGAACTTCTGGAAGAGCTGAAGGGAAAAGCACGAAGTCATAGTGCTTGTGTGGGAACAGTGTTCTGCCCTCAGATGGACACGCTTCGTGTCTCACAGTGGACATGTTTGACTGTCTGTGACTGTGTCTTGGAGACTCGGAGTGTCTGTTGTCTTCATTTTCACTTCACTGACTCACCAACAAGGCCGTGCTGCTGCCAACACAATCAGACCTGAGCTGCCCTGAAACCCAGTCTGTCTTCAGTTCCTCCTTTGTCCTTCGACTTCTCCCCATGAGAAGATTAGATTAACTGGACCTAGAGCACGTATCCCACTAGAGAAGATCCACAGAGTAGCTACTTGAAGAGAGGATGTGTGAATAAACACTAAAGCTTGTTATTCTAATATTTCTAAGGTTAACATGGAAACTTTTCATTTCTGCAGCCTTTAAGACGTACATCAGCAGTATGAGGTTCTGATCGCTGAGGAACGCTACATTAAAAAAAAACCTCTACTAGGTTTTAATACATAAAAAAAAAAAAAAAAAAAAAATCCTGAATATTTTATCATAGAACAGTCAGAAGAGTAACAATCAGTACGGTAACTTAACACTCAGAGAAATTATGTTTGCAAGAAACTTCTGCAAGCTTTTTTTATTCAGAAGAATGCAGTGTTAAGTGCTCTTATGCTTCCCCCTTTTCTTTATTTTGGTTTTATTTTCTAACAACTATGAAGATTTTTTTTTTTCTTTCCTTAAAGAATAATATGTGATCTCATTTTATAATGGGTGTTTACTCAGAATTATTAAATAAACTTGATTTGCTGTTGGCCTTTCTTGTCCCTGAATATGAGTTGTGGACAGTTCAGAAGTTATTTTAGGCATACATGTGCATCTCAATAAATCAGAACATAATTCAAAATTTACTTAAATGATTCAGCTAAAAAAAAACAAAGCTTACACACTACCTAGCTTCATGAGGCAGTGTGTATTACCAGTGTTTATTTCTGTTCATTTGGAGGGTTCTTGCTAACAGCTAATGAAAACTCCTAATTTAATTTCTCATAAAATTCAAATATTACATGGTGACTACAAAAATATTATGGCCAACAACCATGAGAAAGACTGCTGACTTGGCAGCTGTCTAGTAGACGGTCATAGTCTAAGCCACAAAAGGATCACGCTTAGGAAACGGTATTCAGAGCGCTGTAATCAAGCAGTTTAATATAAAGTTGAGTGAAAGGATAAAGTGTGCTAGAAGATATGCATAACTGTAAATAATTAAGTACAGCTCATTAAAAAATTTGGGCTCAGTCACAAGGCTGTGGTCTGGAGCTGGATTCAGAACTTAAAGAACCACCACACACAGATGAACCCAGAACACGGGGTACAGTTATGTTCGGATTTTCAAGCCGCAACTGACTGTCACTGGAATAATTTCCAAACTCTCAAATTTATTTTTGTGGAAGAAAGGAGGAGTGTGTCTTTGTGTTAATAAATCGTGGTCAACCATGAATATATGAGCTTGAACCCTTGAGGCATGGACTTGACTAATGAAAAGCACTTCTCTTCGTCGGCCAGGTTCCAGCTTCCTGCAGAGCTGCTCATTCACATTTTGAAAAACGAATCCCAACATGAATGTTTTGGTTTTGTTGACTCAGTTACAGACCTACATGGTCTGATCTGTTTTGTCCTTTTCAAGGATCTGTTTTGCCTTATGTGAAGAAACATTTGAATGATCCACTATTATCTTGTAGACATAATAGTCGTTAGCGTCGTCATTAGAAAACCTACTTTTAGCTGACAAAATAAGGAAAGTGCTAATAATTCCAAAGTCCACCCTGCTCTTTTCCCAGACAGCAGCTTCATGTCATCACTGACTGAAAATTTGCTTGTCTTCTTTAGTCAGCCCTCTTTATACTAGTACATCTCAAAAAATTACAATATTGCTTAAAAGAGCAATATTTCTTGCAAAGTCATCTCATGAAGTGAAACTCGTATATTTTCTAGAATCATCACACATTCCAAGCCTTTGTTCCATGTAATTTTGATGATTATGGCTTGTAGATAATTAAAACCCAAAATTCAGTGTCTCAGAAAATCAGAACACTGTGAAAAAGGTGGAAACTCATGGTGTCATACCCTGATCAGCTAATTACCTCAAAACACCTTCAAATGAGCCTTTAAACAGTCTCTCACTGCGGGACTGTCGGCTACACCATCATGGGGAAGACTGCTGACTGGACAGGTGTCCAGAAGACAGTCATGGACACCACTCACAAAGGAGGGGAAGACACAAACGGTCATTCCTGAAGAAGCTGGTTTTTCAGAGTTCTGTATCCAAAGCATATTAACAGGAAGTTGAGTGGAAGAAAGAAGTGTGGTTGGAAAAGGTGCACCAGCAACAGGGAAAACTGGAGCCTTGAGACGATTGTCAAGTGAAAGCCATTCCAGAAGAGCCACCACATAGATGAATACCAGACATGGGCTACAAATGTTGTATTCCCTGTGTCAAGTGGGGTTCCATGTCATCTGCAGGTTCTGGTCCACTGGGTTTTCTGAAGTCCACAGTCAACGCAGCCGTCTACCAGGAAATTCTAGAGCACTTCATGCTTCTCTCTGCTGACAAGTTGGATGGAGATGCTGATTTTATTTCCCAGCAGGACTTGGCACCTGCCCACACTGCCAAAGGTACCAAGAGTTGCTTCAATGGCCACAGTGTTGCTGTTCTTGACTGGCTCACTTCTATGCCACCACTCAGTAATTCATGCAAGAGGAGCCCAACCAAATATTGAGTGCATAGACGTCTATGCACTCAATACGTAGTTTTCGGAAGCCTAACTTTTCTGCTTGAAACATCAGTTTTTCATTGGTCTAATTGGTCTAATTTTCTGAGCCACTGAATTTTGGGTTTTCTTTACCTGTAAGCCAGAATAATTAAAACTGAAAAAAACTAAAAACTTGAAATATTTAACTCTATGTGTTATGAATCTCTATAAAATGACACTTTCACTTTCTGAGATGGCAAATGAGAAATATTGATCTTTCACGCAATATTCACATTTTTTAGAGATGTGCTTGTAATGGAACATGATGTGGGACAATCAGACGACATTTTTCTCTGGATGCCGACCTCAGAACAATGGAAACAACAGTTCCTCATAGATTTTGATACGTATTAAAACACTGTTTCCATTTTGCCACCAGTACAATAAAGGAAATTCAAATTAGCTGCTGTACTGACTCAGTGGTGTTTGCTTTAGAATGCATGTGCTTGGAAGTAAACTGTAACGTAACGCTAACACAAACAAACGAGCCATAATGTATAAAGCAAACTTACATCAGCAATGTTAGATAAATGGTAAAGCCATCCAAGCTTTAAAGGGGCAGTATTGTGTAAAATTTACTTTTTTGAGCTTTATATCGTGTTATAATGTTATTCCCTCATCAAAAACGTACAAGGAGTGTTGCTTGGATTCTTTCATGCATGTTTGAATCTTTTAATCTCCCATGGCAGCCATTCAGCGGTGCCTAAACACTTGCTCTAACAAAGCGCTGCCGGTTTGCCCAAAGCGCCTCCTTGGAGCTGCGGTCTCCAGCCGGGCCTCCGCCTCACAGAGCTCCCCTCCCACACTCACCTTCTTCAGACTAATGGCAGCAGCAACTGACATGACGCCAAGGCAAGATAGGTCCACCCACGCAAAAGTGCAACTCGGGTAGAGCGAACTGCCGACAAACAAACACAGCTGTAATGGTGAAGGTATTTGGTGAGGCATTTTTGCCTCATCAGCCAACATTAGGGCGAAAAAAATTTCAAATGAGTCATACATCAGGTCTGTGAAGTTATTTGCAGAAAACCACTGAGAAATTGATGTTAAAGCCCAAGGGTATGATCTTAAAATATTCCAAAAAAGGAGCACTAAATTGTTTGTGCAAAAAATGAATGTGTTTCATACAAACCTGTAAAGAGACTTGGAGGGGGGGGGGTTCTTTTTATTTGTTTCATTTTCAACATGCCTTTGGCTCCATGATGGTTTTCTGCTCGCTGTTGGCTGTTAATATTCATTGTTGGTTAAATAACATGGCACGATATTAAAGTTTAATTATAGTGTTTTTCATTTTGGTTTTATTTCATAAATATTGTCAGCAGTCCAGCTGCACTGATCTGTTCCATGCAGACATTTTTTGCCCACACAATAAGTGAAGCATACAGACAAAATCTGCATCGCTTTTTCTGGGCTTTAGACCCATTGCATCCAGACATAACGGTGCTGTGCCATAACGTGATGATGCACTGGAATTATTAGGTTGTCCTGCTGCTCAAAATTGGCATTTCTGGAATATTTGTCATCTATTTACTATTATTATTATTACTACTACTTTTTTTTAAATCTTCCAAATATTTGACCAGCAATGTATCTGTCTCTGTATCTGTGCCTCCTTCTCTGCACGATTGTGTCCGATGCATTTTGCACTAGCAAAAAGCAGGTGACTAGTTACACGATAGAACATAAATAAGAAAATCTGAGCTTTGTTTTGATCACACATGTCAGGCTATGTATGAATATTTGTACCACATGCCTGAAAATTACTGCTTTACAAAGAAACTGTAATGAAAACAGCTCACATTTATTGTTTTGGACCCAGCTTGACGCATTAATCCTTGATTTAACCATTAAGCATACATTGAAATGATGACAAAAACCTTCATACAGACAAACACGTGGTAGTTATACGGTCAGTCACTTTAGTATTCAGCTCCTAATGAAGTTGGTCACAGGAATTTATCTATCTTTTACATTTTTCCAGATTCTGTTTGGGTTTTGGAAATGGAATCAATTTTATTCTGCGCTCTAAACGCTCTGGGTAAAGCGTGTCATAACGTTGAACCATTTTTTATTGATTATTTTTCACCAAGTCTCTATGACCACAGCACATTGGTAATGATGAACCCAGACACGTTGTCGGAGGTTCAGTTCTTCCAGGTAAGGGGCGTTTCACCTTGGACAGTTTGCGACCTCCGATTGGTCAGTTGCTGACAAACCCACTGGAAACACCTGCTGAGCTCATCACAGAAACTACTTCTCAGCCCAACACTCCTAAGAACGGTTGTAAACGGCATAACAGAGGATCATTGTTGTGACGATGTGTTGAAGGTGGCGTCTCAGAAAGAGCAAAAGCTCCTTAAAGAGAGAGAGACCAGTTTCAATGTATCACATTGGGAAGTCAAATTTCTTTTAGGTTATGTTGGACATATAAAGCATTTTTATAACAGCTGAAGATAACAATTACTTGATTGTGCTATAAATTGGCACTATGTGCCTGGAAAATACTTAATATCCCTCTTTTAATGCACAAATACACATGCACATTTTGTACATTTTTAAAAAATATCCTATTCAGTTTCACATTTCTTTGGATTGGAGTAGTTCATTACTGCACAGTTTTTATATTGTAAATTTGCCCTTACTGTAAGGTATATTATTGGGGCCTGCCATAAGCAATCCATAGGAGGCAGTACCTCTTACGTTTCCCGAACGGGAAGGAGCTGTTTCAAAAAGTTTTCTCAGTCAGGCTGCCTGCCTCAGACATCTAGAACTTTCTCTGGACCAAAGTGAGCGTCGCTGACAGTGTCAGTTGGCAGAGGGACATTAGTTACCATAGCAACAACACACTTAGTGGGGCAGCCACAGCTTTGGTCTATGAGGGCTCCATCTTGGGAGAAGGTGCCTAGAAGCAACATGGCCGCTCTGCTAAGGGACTTGGTTGACTTCAGTGATGAGACCTGACCAGCCTAAACTTACAACCACAGTGGACTTTCAAAATAAGAGCTCAATATACCCTACAAAATAAAAGCCTTCATGTTTTACACAGCAGGTAACTGCAGCTTTGTGCTAAATATGACAGGTTTGACTCAAGCAGTGTTACAGCTTTTAAAATGATGCTCACTGACAATTTCAAAATAAAAGCGTCATACTTCCTTACCTACACTATGTTTAAAACTGAGAAAAGAGAACATTGAGATGTTGGATTAGGACCAAGGATCCATGCACATGATAGCTCTCATCCTTATGATACTGTCAAGATGCTAGTGGGACAACATGCTAGTCATAGCCCACAGACTAATGGTAGTATTTAAGCTAATATTAGCAAGTTAGCTTAGTTTAATATAAAAGCATGATATTTACTTACTAAATGAAGTAAGTCCATTATTATCAACATTACTGTGATAACACACTTTCTACTGGTAGTGTCAACATGCTAGTCGCTCTACACGCTACTGATAGCCGTCATGCTAACATTAGCCTTTTGCCTAAAATGAGCATTTTAGCCTTATTTTGAAATAATAATTAGGTTTAGCATATTAAATAGTGACTCGATGTTAGTCAACAAGGTGGTGACACTCCACATGCTACTGATAGCATTTTAGCTAGCATTAGCATTTTAGCTAGTTTTAGCTTATACACCCATATTAAATGGAATAAAACCATGTTAATCAGCATTATAGTGACAACCGAGATCCTACTGGTAGTATCAACATGTTAGTTCCTGCACATGCTAGTAATAGCCCTCATGCTAACGTTAGCCTTACAGCTAAAATAAGCATTGTTACTCATTACTGATGTATTGGCTGCGTTTAGCATGCTGAATGGAGTGAGTCAATGTAAGTCCACATGCTACTGATACCCCACATGCTACTTATAGCATTTAAGCTAGCATTAGCATTTTAGCTAATTTTAGCTTATGCACTACTTTTTGCACCCTGAGTGGACTAAGTCACAGTTAGTCAACATGTCAGTGATGCTCAACATCCTTCAAAGTTCCTCTTAGCTCACCTTAGCGTTGTTGTTGATTGTTACTATCAAAACGCCTGTTTGGGCTTGCACCGACACACACACTTTGGCAGGCCACTTCTAAATTTCTTCAGAAATTTTCTAGTTCTTAATTCTGTTATTATATTTCTGTTTTTGGGTGAATCTACATACTTTGATTGCCTGTCACTTGACACTGGTATGCTTGAATTTCCCCACTGAGGGACAATAAAGGTTATTGGGGCCTGCCACAGCAATGCATAGGAGAGCAGTGCATTGCACTGCCTCCCATGCAATGCATAGAGGCACCTATTACTCTCCACCTCGAAACTGCTTTCTCCGTTAATGCGGTCCGAACCGTAGCGTGCACCCCCACAATATATATCAAAAATCCCGGCTTGTTCTCGAGATGTGTGCTATTACTCAACTTTTCATTTCAAGTTACCATGGCGACGTAATTAGCGAAAAACTACCCCATACAAAGTCAATGGAGCGAGGTCCTGAAGACATGCTAAAAAACCCCACTATTTTTGAGGATTTACTGTTTCATCATGGTTTCGGCTACAAATGCCATTCAACACTCAGTTTGTAGATACGTCCGTTCTGTGTTCAGAAGTAAAGATGGTATGTTGACACGCACACTTTGGCAGGTCCCTTTTAAATTTCTTAAGAAATTTTCTAGTTTCTGTTCTATTCTTCTAATGTGTTGAATACCTGCAATGAGGAATTAATACCATCTTCTTCACATTGTAGATTTAAAATACTGTTGAAAAATAAGCATCAAACAAATACCAAACTGAGGTTTGGCTCTTGTGTCAGACATTATATGCACAAATTCTTGCATTCTTTGAGAATTATACCTCTGTCCATGTTTGGTTTTTTGTTTGTTTTGTGTTGGTAAAGAAGGAACTGCTGCCATGTAAAGTGTCAGCATAACAAAATAATCCTTCTGCCTTCACTTTTCAGTCCAACCAAACATAAATCAATCAAATCAATTAAAAAATAGAGCAATCACTGATGTCAAAACTTTCCCCACCTTTTATTGTACATGTATCCTTTACAATTTAACTTATAAACAATTTAAAAATGAAAAAAGATTCTGTAGTGAGGACACTTAAGTAATACCTTGTAATTGCACCTTTTGGTTTAATTACATCACTCAGTCCAACTTACATGGCTATATTTTCCCCCTTGACTTGACAAGTTCTCCAAAGCTGCATAATTATGAGGACATTTCTCATCCGCAGCCCCACAAATTTCCACCAGATTTCAGTCTAGTCTCTGGCTCAGGCATACCACAACTTGAATTTTATTTCTGTCATTAATTTGGACGTATACTTGGACACACAGTGTAGCTGAACAATGCAACGCCTGAAGCTGTTCACAATTCATCATCTTGAAAAAAAAAAAAAAAAAAAAAAAAAAAAAAGATTACATCTAAGGAAATTGCCATAGCATGTTGCTGCCACTGCCATGTTTCATTATGGACTATTATGTTTTGATGGTGATGTGTATCATTGTCTGTGATCCAAAAGTTCAAATTTAGTTATATCAAACCATAACACATTTCTTCTTCCACAAATTTTTTGTTTTGTTTTGGGAGCTTATAGCCAGGCCGTGAGGTTTTCTTTAAAAGAGATAGCTTCCACCTTGCTGGCCTATCCCTTAGTGCAGAGAATCCAGGATATTGCTGTCACACGAGGAACACCATCAGTACAGACGAGAAATTCCTCTACATTTTTTAGTGCTGCTTTCATGCCATCAGCAGCCTGCCTGATCAGTTTCTGTCTTGTCTTTTTAACCAGTTTCTGGCAAATGCTCACTGTTCTTCTGTATTTTCACAAACAAAGGCTCATTGATGCACGTGAGAACTGAAGGATGGGCTGGTAGTCCGATCCAAAAGTGCAGTTTCGTGGCTCAAACTGGTAGAGAAAGTAATAGTGGTTTTGATAGAAAGATGTCCAAACTTGCAGACCACAGCTGGAGTGCCAGCAACATTAATGTGAGCATCAGAACAAAAACACAAAGCAATAGAAAAAGATGGCCTAAACTAATGAATAACTGTTTATTTTATTTATTTTTATTTTTTCTTTTCACACCCATGGGAAGTAAGGTAAAACTTACATATTTAATGTTTAGTGTGGTACTCGCACAATCCACATTAATTAGATACATATTTTTCAAGATTATTCATCTGAAACACAAAAAAATTATATGTTGCTTTTTATTATTATTACCAATATTATGTATTACTTGTTCCAACATCCTTTTCTGTTTAAAGTGAAATGATGGATAAACCTTTAATTGGGAACACACCCAGTCTGGCTGAGTGTTAGGCTGAGTCACTGAGTTTGTCCCTAAACCAGAAGGACTCTTTACTTGACAAGGTGTGTTTGTTTTTTCATGTTGCACCATGGGGTCACCCTGCAACACAGTGAGAAACTTTAACAAAGCTGTTCAGACTTCACAAACCCTCCAAAAAAAGTAAAAAAACTGAAGTAGGTTGATATGTTTCAGTTTGGT
The DNA here is from genome assembly GCA_014839685.1 of Anableps anableps. Lineage (NCBI taxonomy): Eukaryota > Metazoa > Chordata > Actinopteri > Cyprinodontiformes > Anablepidae > Anableps > Anableps anableps. Next base: position 3,129,870 of record CM026080.1, on the reverse strand, counting down.
CTATAAATACAAGGATTAAAGAAATATAAAATAACTTCATGGGTCCATCAAGTTAATAAATAATTAAAATCAGAAATGTGATTTTTTTTTTTTTTTTTTTTACGAATAGCATGAAATAAAAAAAACTTAATACACTTATCACTTAAGACCAGATAAATCTAGGCATGAGACATGATGTCATAGCAAAAGTATGAGCCTTGTGGCTACAGCGGAACCACCTCGTCGGTGTTGTCAATACTCTCCTGCCATTCCCACACCCGTCCACTAAGCAGAGCATTTTGCAAATCTCCCAAATCACCTTCGGTCCAGTTCAGTATGCGTTAGGGGGCGCTGTAGAGTCGCTTGGCCGCGCCCACTTTTGATTCCATTAAAATACTAAAATTTCCGTTGGGGAACAATTTTACTTTGGTGAGTTTTCATATATGTTTAGGCCTCCTAATTAGCGCCTCAGATTTGTCGAGAATCATAATAATAATTAATACTACAATTACAATAGGTCTTTGCAGTGCTTCGCTGCACGGGCCTAATAAGAAATACTATGATTACAATGGGCCTTTGCAACGCTTTTACTGCTCCGCTCTATTAATAAGAAACACTACAATTACAATAGGCCTTCGCAGCATTTTCTTTGCTCAGGCCAAATAATAAGCCATCCTTCAGATACAATAGGCCCTCACAGTGCTTCGCTGTTTGGGCCTAATAAACATTGGAATTACAATAGGCCTTAGGAGCGCTTAGCTTCTCGGATCTAATATGAAATGCTATGATTACATTAGGCCTTACCAGCGCTTAGCTTCTCGGGCCTAATAGACATTTGAATTACAATAGGCATTCGCAGCACTTAGATGCTTGGGCCTAATAATAATAAGAAAACCTTGAATTCCAAAAGGCTTTTGCAGCGTTTAGCTGCTCCAGCCTAATTAAAGCTGCAAGCAGCATTGGACGACCCTCGCAGCTCAGTGCCGCTCCGGCTTTGCGACCGCAGGAGCTTGGGCACCGCCACCCTGAAGCCATCGTCAACGGCCTCGCGCTTTTCCTTTACCCATCCACTAATTGGTTCATTTGGCGAATCTTCCAAATTGCCTTCAGTCCACATCAATATGAGACCAGCAGCAAAGTTTTAAAGTCTTCAAAGTTTTAGTGAAAGCCAACCTTCCAGACAGGCGTTATTGTCACTTCCCTGTTTTGTGGCGAGGGATAGGTGAGGACTTCCTGAATGCTTTTCAACATATCATATGTGGTTAACAAGAGTTAGTGAATATGGGTTCAGTCTTATATCATACACAGACAGAGGTTGGAGGAATCACCCAATAACCTTTAAAAAGTTCTCTGAGTAGGGCTTTTAGTCATGTCATTAATTTACCACACCAATGTTTCAAGCAGTGCTCCCCGATTATGCACAAAAAATATGGTGCAGATAGGATGATGTATCAGGTAGATATAGCTGTTGGAATAATCAAGGGGGAGCCCTGGTGTCAAATTTCAATATAATCCTATGGGCCTCTTTAGAGGTAAACAAAGATGATTCGTATGTCCAATTTGGTGCAAATCGGATGATGCCTGTGTGATTTAGAGCCAACTGTATGCAAACAGCGTGGGATTGGAATTCGCTATTCTACCTGTTCACATATTCCAGCCAGCAGCCAGTGTTGAGAGAAGGATTCAGCATCATGTTGTTCTGTCATCAGATAAAGGTTTAAAACTATATGAATGAAAGGAAAGAGTAAAAGGAAAACAACCAGCGGCAAAACAGGTGACTTCCTGTTCAAAGGAATTTCAGGCATCACTAATTTCAGGCTTAGTGATGCCACCAAATGATTAGGTCAAGGGGGTCAGAGATGGAGCTTTCCAAGTAAAAAAAGTGACATCCTGTTCTGAGGGGGCGGGGCTTAGATGACGTCAGCATATGACCACATAGGATCATTGGGCATCCAACATGGATGACTCATACCAAGATTAGTGTAAATTGACCTTTTTATGTGAAAGTTATAGGAGTTCGAAATTCATGATGAATAGGCCAATTTTGAGGCTTGGCCCCTCCCCTTTAACATGCTCAAAAACTCAAGGTTTTGATAATTTTTAATCCACAATGTGACCAAGTTTGAAGGCGATAGGTCCAAATCTCTGGGAGGAGTTCATTAAAGTTCGACATGTATGAATATTCAAAAACAGCCACAATTGATCCTTTGAACCAGAACCAAACATGGAGAAGCAGCTTTCAGTTTTTATGCTCCACTAATCTGGAACAAACTTCCAGAAAACTGCAAAACAGCCGAAACACTGAGTTCCTTTAAATCAAGGCTAAAAACCCAACTGTTTAGAGCTGCCTTTGATTGGTAGTAAGTAGAACATTGAACTATATTCGCTTGATGATATTTGCTTGATGATATTGATGATTTGGCTGCATACTTGCTTGATGACTTTGATGTTTTTGATGATTTTGATGATTTTCTGTATACTTCATTGATGATTTTATGATGTGAAGCACTTTGAACTTTGCTGTTGAATTGTGCTATACAAATAAACTTGACTTGACTTTACTCATGACTTGACTCGAGACTTGAAGGGGAAGACTTGAATTTCTTGTAACTAGCAAAACAATGACTTGGTCCCACCTCTGCTGCTCATATAACAGCTTTGTAGAACATCAACCAAAACACCTGAGCTCTTAGTTTAAGACAGTTCAGCAACAGATGCCATGGTAATGGCTGAAAGTGCCTGCTAACAGAGAGCACTGGGATACATTCAGAGAATTACATTACTGCAGGGGAATAGATGTGAGTCATGTAAAGTGTTTAAGGTGGGTCTAAATTTCTTTCTTAGAATGCTCTGGATCATATGGCAACAAACTGCAACAAAGCATGCATGCCAACAGTTATCCAACAAAAGCCAATTCAAATTTCAGTCAGAACAAAGCCTGACTCTTCAAACTAAAGTGCACAAAAGAACTAAAGTTTGTACAGTAACATTAAGCGACACACCCAAGAACAGAATGTTGGGTTCCAACAATTCCTTATGTTGTGAAGACTGTCATTCATTATTTGCAAAATTCATCTGAATCCATTTTCCTTTAATGGAAAAAAGAATCTGGTATTGCAGAGATGAAGGTAAAACAAGAATTAAACATTCTTTAGGTTTGGGTTAGCTGTAGAATAAACAAATAGCTGTTATGATTAAGTTATAGGAACAGGTCTAAACAGGAAAACAGGTGTGACTCTGCACTTAAAAACGTGCTCCTGTTTCACAACCTGACAGTGTGCAGTTCTCCAGCGAACAGGTACGTCTCTTTTCTGTTTCTCACACGCAGATTAGTGAGTCTTTACAAAACGATCAGTCAATTCTGGTCAAACTTTCCCACACAGATTCGAATTGATGTAGATGTTGCTAACCTTGTGAATTGTTTTGTTGAGATGATCTGAGGCAATTTTATTAGTTACTCAGTCAGGGAAAACACAAAAACAGGAAACACTTTCATTCCAGTTTCCTTTAGATTATATATTATAGCTTTAAAGTAAGATTGGTATTAAACAAAACTCAGTGTGTATTGAAATAAGTCAGGTAAACACAGTACACATATGTGCACAGATACCCATGGAAATGTACTGGGAAATAGACTGCAACCACACCCAGATACATGCACGCTAGTCAGCTTTTAGAGAGTGGCCAGGAAAGGGATTTATGGAGACGTCCAAGCATTAGGTGCTGAATGAACTTCTGACAGAAATGTGAGTTTTGGTGTTATGGTATACTTAGACATATATGTTCCATATTTAGCACAGATGTCTGACTTGCACTTCATGTTTCAAAGACAATGCATGATCAACTTTCATATCTTTGACTGTTTGGACCAGCAAATATTTCAGAAAATGTTTTGTTGAACTTCTTACCTTTTACCAGTTATCCAGTAATAAAAACCAGTTCTACAATCCCTCACTGCTTGACTGGCTCTTAAACTGACATGTTAAAGTTCCAAATTTATACAAAGATGGTTTCAACAGCTTGGTTTCGTGCTACAAAGCAAACATGGCTGAAGGTGGAGAATCTGAGTTTGCAGGATGCTGTTATGTCTTTTTACAAGAAGTGAAAAAACCCACACTGGAAAAGGTTTTTTGGGAGGGGCTCAGTTGAACCAGAGCAGGACTTCATGTGAACAATATCTTCAACATCTGTGGTTCCGTGTGAGGATGTTGGCATTGACTGACAAATCCAGCAGTTGAAGGGAACATTTCTAAATTAAATTAACTGTAAAACATTAGAAATGTGAAACTTCAAACTCTATTGATAGATTATTGTTTATAGACAGAAATCTTCTATCCACTGTCACCCTCCTTCCCAGGCACACTTGTGGTGCGTGGTTAAATCAGAGGGAGGATCTGATGCAAGCTGTGGCTCTCCCCAGCTTGACACACATTAATGTTTGAGGGAAGTAGAAATAGTGACTGAACGGAACTTCAACTAATTAAAAAATAGCCTCAGAACTTATTTAAATTACACTTGTGTTGGAATTCTCTGTTCAAATAACCTCACTGCTACATTTTGCACCCATTAGTGGGTTTTTTTTCTCACCTGTTGTGTTGTTTACTTGCTGCTTCCAGTTGGACTTCAGTTCACCGAAGAGCATAATGGACGTAAGTCTGAGTTATTCATTTGCAAGTTGAACAAAAGTTTTGTGTTGGATATTGTTTTCTTTCAGTGTAAATTTGATTAAAACCTTTAAAATACAATAAATCCAACATGGGAGTAAATTGCTACATTAATTTATTTGATTTACTTTTGATGTCCAAAAAGAAAGAAATATCAAAATGAAAAAAATAATGTTTTTGTTGTTCAAGGAAGCAAGCTGTATATAATGGATGAAAAATGTAGACATATTGGGAGTCAAAAGAACAAGGTCTAAATAACCTCGTTCCCAGCTGGCTGGGTGGAGGATGTTAACACACCCAAGTGAAGGATTGAATGGTAACATTTAGCACCCGAAACAAAGAATCTGGAAATCATCACACAATCTGATCAAGCATAATAATAAATCTAGCCCAAACATTAGCTGCATGCTCAACCGATCACCCACGGCTCGGTCAGCTCACCCTTTTACAAAATTGTTTTCTTATTTCTAAACAATGTTTTGTCATGTTGTCCCAACCTTCTTCCATTTAATGTTCATAAATAAACCATTTCATGCTGACTTCTTCATGTGATTTCCCTTAGTAGTTAAGCATTGTATTGATTAATTGAAACGAATAATTATAATGTTAAATCTCATGCATAAATACATTTATTGTTTTCTGAAGGTTTTATGTTTCAAATTGTTTTTATTAATTGTGCTTCAGATTTTTGTTTGGGCTTGTTGACTATTATATAATATGATAACATCAGGATTGTACAGTGGAGCAGTTGGTAGCACTGTGTCCTTGCTACAAAAAGGTCCTAGGTTTGAATCCCGGCCTATGCTCTTTCTGGATGTTCTCTTTCTGGATGTTCTCCCTCTGCATGCGTGGGTTCTCTCGGGGTACTCCGGCTTCCTCCAACAGTCCAAAAACATGACTGTTAGGTTAAGTGATCTCTCTAGATTGTGTGTGTGTGTGTGTGTGTGTGTGTGTGCGTGTGTGTATACGTGCGCATGGTTGTTTGTCCTGTGTGACTCTGTGTTGCCCTGTGATGGAATGGTGACCAGTCCATGGTGTACACTGTATCCCAGTGTTTCTCAATTCCTGTCTTCAGGAACCACTGCCCTCATATTTTAGATGTTTCTTTGTTCCAGAACACCTGAAATGATTGCATGACCTCCTCTGCATGCCATCAAGTTCCGCAGAAGCCTGTTAATCACCCACTTATTCAAGTCAGGTGTGTGGCAGAAAGGAAACACCTAAAATATGCAGGGCAGTGGTCCCTGAGGACCGAAATTGAGAAACACTGCTCTACCCCAATGACTGCAGGAGATGGGCCCCCTGCAAGGACAAGTGGGTTTAGATAATGGCTGGATGGATGATATTGTGATCAAATATCTATGAGTTATATTTTATATATATATATATATATTTGAGTCAATAACCACATTTTCTTACAGTACTCTGAAAATTATAAAAAATTTTATAATTAGAAAATTCTCTGTCAAACGGTATGAAACATCCCCAAGGTGGGTAGGAACTGACCCACCTGAACGGCTCCTGTGGCAGGTAAAAATACCAAAAACATCTGTAAACAAAAGAATATTAGCTTGTTATTTTAAATATTTGGTCACACATGCCACGTTGGTTTTATACAACACAACAGTTTCAGTGCAAAATCATGGCCATTGCTTGCTTAGCACAAGCTGCTTGGCCAAGTTCCTGGAGACACTTTTAACCAGAATATCCTGGTTCCCCAACACCTGAAGCAGGCCTTGCTAATCAAGGCAATAGTCAAGCCTACATGGCAAATCAATTAGGACTTAGGAAAGAATGTTAAAAACTAAATGAACGTGTATATACGACCTTTCATTCCAAATTTTCAAAGTGGTAACAAGTTCATTAACCCAGCCATTCATAGATAAGTAATTGGTTGGTAACTTGGGGAATAATTGTTTTGCCCAAGGAAGCATTGGCACAAGACAGAAGCGAGAATCAAATCCACAACTTTTATCACACTTCTAACAGAGCTAAAGCTGCCCCAATGATAACGCTGTTCCTAAAAAACACAGTGTGATACCTGAAAACAGGTTATATCTTTAAATCTTAGTAACACATCCAAACTGAGACCCTTTTGTGCTTGGAGTGACCTATACATTCCACAGCTGCAGGATGCCATATATGTAGATGCATCTCATCTAAGAGCCTGTTTCATGTACACAACTGATGGTTAACATGACGGTTAACACAAATAATGCCAAATATGGGAAGCTGTTCATGTGCTACTTCCACCACTGTAAAGAAGCAGAGAGCCTCTAGTTTTTGGGGGAACTTTCATTGACTTAGTCCCTCTCACCAGTCTCTAAATTTTGGCTTGCTTAATCTGTAAATTCTGGACTGCTTGATAAATATGTTTACTTATTTAAGTCTGTTTTTCAGAGTCTTCACTTATATATCTCACAGAGGCATATTATAGACAACCCCCAAAAATATACTTCAACAGACTGTTTTCTTTCTCTTTCCTTAAGAAAGAGAAAGATTTGCCTGTTGGGAAAACTGGCAAAAATCTGACCATGCGTACATGGACATCCATCAAAGAGATGGTACCAATGCAGTGATATCTCAAATCATAACAATATTTCAGGATCACGTATGAAAGTTCAAGGGTGTTTTATCGCTTCAGAATAAAGAAGCAAACGGAATACTGAAACTGTATGGGCAGCAGTGAGACTTTTGCAACATCTTTATAGATGTTCACAAACCATTCTTGAATATTTCTCATCACTCGTCATCATACTGTTCCAGAGAGAGTAGCTAAGAAAATGTGATAATGGCTCCAGAATAAAAGTGAAGATTTAAATGTAAAATATGTTAACTGTAAGGCTACTTTCACACTGCAGCCTGAACTGACCCAAATCCATTTTTTTCCCTTGTGCAACCTGTATCTGATCTTTTCATGACAGTGTAAACAACCCAGATCCGATTTTTACAAATGCGACCCAGGCTTCTTGGATACGTGGTCCTCAATCAGATACATATCTGGGCTCTCATTTATAAAGCTTGTGTACGCCCAAAACGGGGCCTGTCGAACTCGATACCAGGCCCAGATCGAACCATGTTAACAGCTCTGTGCGAAGCGTTTTCTGATTGGTCAGACACGAATACTTTTGAGGAACGTTTATCTGACGCGATGAGGAATTATGTACATTTGCACGATTCTTCACTAAATAACACCAGGATGGAAATTGTAACGCTGTTGTCCACGGAAGAGGCTGTCCGCACAAAAGTGTGGTTCTCTCTGTGTGAATGTTTCGTTAAGGCAAAACAGAGGATGCAGGGAGGGGGAACCCCAGCAGGTAGGAGAGGAGCGTGGAGGTGGAGGATGAGGAGTGTCACCCAGGCGGTTTGCACCGTTGTAGGAAATGTGTGTGCAAATACAAACGGTTCGCAATCATGTGACTACGCGTTGGCTGTCCGGCTTCGGATGAAGTATGTCGGAGCCTTTATACCATCTATGTTTACTTCTGCCAACACGTGGTGAGCGTTCACCACGTGTGACGTTTCTTCGTCACCTACTGCACATGCGGGACACTTTTAGGTTGTTTGCAGTTCACACAGTAGATCACATACAAGTCGCATATATTTGGAAATTTGAAGGACCATGCAAAAAAAATCGAATTCCAACAAAAATAATAATAAAAAAATGCCTGCAGTGTGAGCGTAGCCCGAGTCTCTGATGTGTTCATCTGCTTGTTTGTCCAACTCCACCGTTCCTCTGTATATCAGCTCCTCAGTTTTCATTGTTCTTGACTGGATCCGTCCTTTGCCCTTTCAGCAACTCTTCTGTGATTTGTTTCCCCTGTTAAGATTTATTTCTTTTTTAATTAAAGAACTCTGTTGTTTCACTATCACTTTATGCATTTGGGTCCTTTGCAACCCACATCATGACAGTATAACTGCACTAAGTATAAATCCGCAATAGTTCAGTTCTGTTTTTTTTTTTTGTTTTTTTTTTTACATATAACACTAATTCACAACAAATACTATTATTTATGTAGTCCTATAAGGCTGGATTACATGAATAATCTCAGGTCACATTTTTCTGACAGCTCATCTGTTGACAATATAGCATTTGGAAATCATTAGCCCTCGACCTGTTTAAATACTTTATTACCTTTTAAATATTACCAGATATATCTGCACTTAGCTTAATAAATCTTTCTCTTGCTTTGCAGCTCTCGGATGCTCTTGGTGACTGGCCCTCTGGGGGCAACAACCAATCAGGAGGTCCTTGGCCCTCCAATCCCACCTGGCCAGGTAGAAGCATTCAGCTATTCTTTTGCTGTTTTTGGTATGCATGCATGTCTAACACCTCCTTCACTCTGTACTGAGTGACAATCAGATACCCCAGAAACTGCCTGTGACAGAATCTTTCCACTGTTGATGTCAACACTTGTACCATTTATAGCTGTTCTAGACATGCCAGCTCCCTGAAAAGAAATAATTCACAAACTTATCATGGGTCTCCACCTGTATGCTTGAACTGTTTTATTCATTGAGTGTAATTAGATACAATAGACAATATGAGTAATTGCTACAGGAAAAGTCCTAAAAATGTTGGGAAAGCCAATGTTTTAAGGATATTTTAAAGACGTGGAGACAGATCATTTGAACATTCATTATAGTAGTGTTAGGGTAATTAGCTTCCTATATGTTCACTCTTCTCTAGGCCCGTTAAACATCATCACTGTTCAGGCCGACTGTCTCTTTTCAATAACCAATAACCAATAACTTTGCCAAAGTGGTAGAGATTCCTCAACGCTTCCATAATATTGAAGACTTCATTCACCACTACCCTTAACTGTTTTTACTCTGTGTTCATAAAATGTGGAGGTACTGAGGACCCTGAAGGAAGAAACACATGGGCTGGTCACCTAAGTTATACCTGGCTGACCTCCATGAGAAGGCAGTCTTTGACCTCATTGTCTGTCATGACATCACCAGATCCTCTCTTGGATGGGAGCAATGTTGGTAGATGATGGATCTCAGACCTTTACAGAAGGTGCAGATACAGTGACAGAGTAACACTGGTCGGATTCAAAAGCAATGTTCTGAGAGGTGTAATACAGGGAGTGGACAAGAGGACAGTGCCAAGAAGCTTTCTGTCATAAAACCCCTGTGATGCACTGCCAAGTGATTCTTTATCACTGTTACTACATTCCTGAAGCTTCATGAATGGCAACAACTTACCAGTTCTCAAGTCCCAACAATAAGCTCTTCAACATCTACATCTTGCTACTATCTATCCTACTGCTGACACTGGCGATCTTCCATTAAATTCCTGCAAGCCTTTGGTGGCTTGCATAGCTGTCACTTGTGCTTCACCCATGAGGAAAGGGAGCCTCATCGTCTATTATGAATTAGTTTCTCACTTACTTCAGTGTTCATGTCTGACAATATATATTTTTTTATTTGACAGCAAAAAATATTATAAAAATATATTTTTAATATCATATCTGGAGGGTAGTCAAGACTTAAAAATGAAATGAAATCAGATGACATCAGACGTATAAAGGGCTTTATTAGGACCCTCAAAGATGCTTTACAATGAAACCAGGCATTCCCATTCACACATGCACACATTCACACGCTGATGATGGCAAGCTACTGGACTGTAGCCACAGTTGCCCTGGGGCGGTCTGACAGAGGTGAGGCTGCTATACCGTGCCATCGGCTCTTCTGACCCCCACCAGCAGGCAAGGTGGGTGACGTGTCCTGCCAAAGGACACAACAACAGAGACGGATGGGGCAGGGTAGAAGATCCAAGAATGTGTATTCATATTAAGAATAACATTGATTTTTTTTTTTTTACTCTATTTTGTAATTTTCTTTAAATGCATTTTGGTGAATTGATAATTAAAAATGAATAATGGAATTATGGCTCAGGTCAGCCAGCTACCAACCCCACCTGGTCTGGTGGTCAGCCTGCTCCCAACCCGATGTGGCCAGGAGGTCAACCATCTGGCAACCCCACATGGCCTGGAGGACAACCAGCAGCTAATCCCACCTGGCCTGGAGGACAACCAGCAGCTAATCCCACCTGGCCCGGAGGGCAATCTGGAGGTAGCATGTGGCCAGGAGGGAACCCTGGTCAACCTACTGCACCTGGCGGATTCCCTTGTGGACCTGGTGCATATGGACCTGGACCTGGACCTGGACCAGCTGTGCCTGCTGCCCCCCAAAAGAGTTTTGTAAGAAAACCAAAGAAAATGAGAAATGCATCAAGGAATATAGAAAGAGACAGATGTGTTAATTACTAGTTATCTTGTTTGCTTTTGGTCAGACTGTGCCTTACGAACAGAAACTTCCGAGGGGACTCCATGACAAACTACTGATCACCATCACTGGGACCGTAAAGCCCAAAGCTGAAAAGTCAGTAGCAACGCTGGTGTTTTAGATGCAAACATATTTCTCTATTAACTGTCATTTTTGTGTGAAAAATTGGTCAAATATATGATGTTAAATCACTAAAAAAATCTTTCTATTTTTGTGTCTTTGTTGTTAATCAGGTTCACAGTGAACTTGTCTACATCCAGCGACATTGCCTTTCACTTTAATCCTCGCTTCAATGATTACGGCCAGAAGGTTCTTGTCAGGAACACATGCATCGGCACGAAGTGGGGCAAAGAGGAGAGGGATGTGAAGCAGTTTCCCTTTGTCCAGGGTCAGCCGTTCGAGGTCAGACACATTTTAAACAACTTCTACTATGTTGGGTAATAAAGAGGTCTGTGAATGTGCTGCATTTTCAGAGTACCAGCCTAAATCAATAACATGTAATGATTTTTTTTGCAGCTGAAGATATTGTGCACCAACACAGAGTTGAAGGTGGCTGTTAACAAATCCCACATTCTTGAATACAGACATCGGATAACCAACCTGAGCTCCATCAACACACTCAGCATCTACTATGACCTCACCCTTTCAGATGTTCTTTTTGAGACATTGCCTTGAGAAATCTTTGACATTAATGGCTTTGACATTAATGGAGATGTACTATCAAAAAAAATTTAGAGGTTAACTGGAAATCTATCTGGGGTGTATGTGGCTCTGCCAGAAATCTAAAAAGAATTTTAAAAGAACCAAATTTCCCTTAGCCACCTACAAAAAAAAAAAAAAAAAGAAACAATCACAGATTCATGAAAACATATTTTTAGATTAGCTAAGTATGCTTCAGAGACCTAATAAAGACCTACCAGGCATTTGCTTAGGCATCTATAGATTGACCAAAGTACTGGTGATCCAAAACAAATCTTCTGGAACTTTATAGAAGATTTATATTTTTAAGATCTACCAGTTCTATTTAAGACAGAGAAAAAGTTATCTTTGGTAAACACAAATCCGACTATCAGTTGATCTACAGCTGAAAATGATTGTTATTTTCACCGAACATTTTTTAAAAAGCGAAATAAAGATTGTCACCAGAGATTAACTTTTGAGCCACAGAAAATCATTGCCAGATATTTAGTGGTGATCATAGCAGATTATTCAGTTTTATCTGTCTTTTTCTTCTACGTGATTTATAAAAGGGCAATCTATTGTCAATCAGCAGGTATTTGTTTCTGTGGTTTTAACTCTAAACTTTTGTAGTTTTAGGTGTAACTTGAGTTATACTGAACAAACAGAAATTGCCCAGTTGCTGTGTTGTTCAGTGTAAACTTTAGAAGCCTCATTTTGACTCGATGTCACATATGTGTAGTGTCACATTTCTGTTGTGACTGATACATATTTCAAAAGGTCCAAACACATTTTTTTCCTCAATAAAATTTAATGGTTTACCTTTTTCAGCTGGTTATTTTATTTTAGAAGGGTTTTGGAAATTAAGTTGTAGGTCAAGTTGGGTTAAACAAGTGTTGTATGGCAGTACTACAGATTCTTTGCAACATCTCCAGCTTTTTGCAAGTAGCAGAAGCACATCTGCGATGCAAAAGTGTCAAAAAAAAAAAAAAAGAGAAACAAGAATATGTCAAACACTATTTCCAGCACGGGGGAAGAAGTGGAGGAGTATAAATAATTTAATCTTCACCTGGTATAGCAGACTGAACCGGAGACACAACAACAGAGTATCTTCAGTTAAAATTTCTATCTAAGAAAACCAAGCAGATTGCATTGAGTTATTAACAAGCAGAATTCTGGATGAGCACATAGCAACAGGAGACAATCCCTTGTGTTGTGTTGTTGACTTTACAGCAATTTCTCATACCAAGGATCCGTGCAGCGACATTAGAGAGTAAGAACTCCCCTTCAAAAGGGAGAAACCTCCAGCAGAACCAGAATCTGGATCAATACGAGCTATCATCTGCCATGACCGACTGGGGATTTGAGAAGACAGAGCAGAATGCACAAGAACAAACAGAGGAACTGATCCAGGAGTGCTTTTTATGTTAATGAAAAGCAAAAAGGTAATAGTAAGAGAGGGAGAATGTTAGGGCAGTGTTATCTCAACCAATGCTCTCACCAGACCAGGTGTAGCTTGTATAGCGATTAAAAAAAAAACAGAGAAAACATAAAGTTCACAGTTGAGATAACAGCAAACAATGCAAATTGAAGAGTAGTAGAAAAAGAAAATGAGGAAAAGTGGTCAGTTTGTCCTCCAGTAGCCTAAGCCTATGGCAGTATAACTACAGAAATAGCTCAGGATAACCTAGGCCAGTCTAACTATCAGCTTTATTAGAGAGGAAAGTTTTCAACCTAGTCTAGAAAGTAGACAGGGTGTCTGCCTCATGGACTAAAACTGGGAGCTGGTTCCACAGGAGAGGAGCCTGATAACTAAAGGATCTGCCTCCCGTTCTACTGTTAGAACCAGTGTTTTGGCTCAGCTGAAGGCTTTTAACTGCATTTTGTGGACTTAATAAAGTATTTTTGAACTGAATTAAATAATCCATATTTTTGAAATTTCCAATCCCTTCTAAATTTAAAGCAATCCATTTTAAAATTGTAAATGAAATTTATCCTTCACAGGAATTCATTTAAAAAATATTAACATTTGAAATGGAGAAATGTTTTTTTTTTTTTTTTTTTTTTTTTTTTTTTTAGTGTGAGACTGTACATAATCTTTGGAAGGAAAGACATAACTGTTTGATATCAAAGTCTCTTCGAATAGATTCTTTTTCCTGGATAGGGATCAAATACAGTATTTCTATAAAGAATAAAAAAGTTGACTATTTGATAAATAATATTATACTGATAGCCAAATTTTACATTCATAAATATTGTTTCACAAAATCTCTTCCAATTGAGAAAGCATTAAAAGTGAGTTTTTATTTTGTAAATCTTTTAAAAAATTAATATAGCCCCTGCAATCAAAGTTTTCTCATTTATATCAGAATTCAATTTGCTATAAACCCCAGGTTTTATTTTTATTTTTGCTTTTAATTCTCATTTGTACTCTTTTTCCCTGCTGTTCATTTATATATTCTAATGCTTAAAGTAGTAATGCCTATTTCTTATAGAATAGAATAGAAATATCCTTTATTGTTCCACGATGGGAAAAACAGACTCACACAAAGAATATAAAATATAGATAAAAAACAGAATAAAAAATAGGAAAAAAAATACTGTACAGTAAGGCAAAATTTCAACGTCAATACCGTGTAGTTGTAAAAAATACTCCAGTCCAGAGAAATGTGCAATTGAGTTGGTTAATTTAAAATGTAAGAGATGTGCATGTCTCTGAGCATTAAAAATACAAACCACTCACAGTTAGTGACAAAAAAACCACAGTACAATTGTACAGATACCAGCATGGATATAAACACTTATTGATCTTGTTGATAGAAATGATGGTTATAGAGCCTAAGAGCTGCTGGGAAGAAGGATCTCCTGTAACGCTCCTTAGTGCACCTGGGATGCAGCAGTTGGTTTTGGCAGCATTGATCAGGAGGTGGTTCTGCTGGGACCAATCCACAAAGTCCTGAGTCCACTGTCTGTACTGAGTTGTCCTCACCTGTGATGAGGCCAACTATGGCAGAGTCATCAGTGAACCTTTGCAGATGGCAGCGTGGGGAGTTGATGGAGAAGTCTGCAGTGTAGAGGGTGAAGAGGAACGGTGCCAGCATAGTTCTCTGAGGGAAACTCTACTGCAGACCAGCCTTTCGGAGACACAGCCCTGTGTCCTCACATGTGGAAGGCCAGTGAGGTAGTCCAGTATCCACTGGGACATGTGGTGGTCCACTCCTGACAGCTCCAGCTTATCCCTCAGAAGTCCTGGCTGGATGGTGTTGAAAGCAGTGGAGAACTCAAAGAACATGATCCTCACAGTGTTTCCAGGTTTCTCCAGGTGGGTCAGAGCTTGGTGCAAGAGGTAGATGATGGTGTCATCAACTCCAATGCCAGGGTGGTAGGCGAACTGCAGCAGATCCAATGAAGATGTCACCAGGAAGCGTAGATGTTTGAGGACCAGCCTCTTAAGGGTCTTCATCAGATGTGACATCAGGGCTACTCGCCTGTAGCTGGTGAGGTCCTTCGAATGTTTAGTCTTTGGTACCGGTACCGCACAGGAGGTCTTGTTGTGGTACTTTCCCCAGCTTCAGGCACAGGTTGAACATGTATACCATGATGCCAGACAGTTGATTTGCAAAGCACCTGTTGCACCAAGGGTGGTGCACCCTTTTCCACCTCCATCCACCCCGGGATCGTTTCTCTCCAGTTCCAAGACTCAATCACTAAAACCAGAAAAGTATTTACCTTGTGAAATAGTGAGAAATGGTTAAGTATAAAATCAAGATTTAATGCCAAAATGATCACAGTACAAAATATACAATGAAACAGATACAGAGTGACATTCACCTTCTTTACTGGGCTTCACGTAGCACATCTTAAGGATGAACCAAATGAAGCCATGAGCAGATCGCGAGTCCTGCTTTTATCTATGCCTCATTCTTAACCCTCCTAAAGGGTGTCATCCTCTTGTATCAGTTTATCTTGGAGTATGTGTTGCGTTTTATGTGATATCAGCGGTTATGTTGTGTAAACTGTAGCAGTGAGCAGTGCGGCAGATAAGCAAATAAGTAGGGCAGATATATTTAATTAGAGCAGCAAAGAGATGATTAGAACAGGCCACAAAATCATACATCCATAACACACCTCAGGAGCCTGGAGCTGATGCCAACTGGGCCTGCAGCCTTTCACACCTTGATCTTTCGTAGCTCATTCCTCACCTGAAGTGATGAAAGAGACAAGATGGAGGTAGGGGAGAGGTCTGTGGGGGTGGATGATGGCTGAGAGGTGTGAAGTCCTGAGAAAAAAAAACTGGCAGTTGTTACAGATGAAGGGGATAACAGCTGGGGGGACTGGTCAAACCTGTTAAAGAATTGGTTCAAGTCGTTCACCCACTCTAAGTCTCCTACAACCTGAGGGTTTGGTTTGTAGCCTGAAATTGACTTCAAACTTCTCCACACTCCACTGATGTAACCCTGCTGCAGCTGATCCTCTATCTTCTTCCAGTAGGTGTTTTTTCCATCCCTAATTTTCCTTCTCAGCTTCTTCTGAACAGCTCTCAGCTCCTCCTAATTTCCTGATTCAAAGGCTCTCTTCTTCTCCTTCAGGAGAGCTTTTATGTCAGGGTTTATCCAGGGCTTATTATTGGAGAAACACCGTACCATCACAGTGGTTACAGTGTTGTCAATGCAGAAGTTGCTATAGTCCATGATGCAGTCTGTGATGCTTTTGATGTCCTCCCTATGAGAAGCACAGAGCTCTTCCCCCACAGTGGAGCTGAAACAGTCCCTCAGAGCTTCTTCAGTCTCCTCAGACCATCTCTTCACTGTGCGTCTCACAGCTGGTTCTCTATGTACCAGGGTTTTATACACAGGTTGAAGATGAACCAGGTTGTGATCAGAGCCCCCCAGGGGAGGGAGAGGTGAAGAACTGTATGCCTCCTTGGTGTTGGCATAAAGTAGATCCAGGATTTTGTCATATCTGGTGTGCCAAGTAACATATTGGATGAAGGTTGGTAGAGTGGAGAACAGGGAGACATGATTAAAGTCCCCAGAGACCAGAAAGAGGGCCTGTGGGTGCTGTGTTTGAAGTTTGCTGGTAGTAGTATGAAGGACATTGCAGGCTGCAGCAACATTAGCAGAGGGCGGGACATGCACAGTTATTACAATAACGTGAAAACTCAAGACGACATTTGTGCAGACTCATACAACTAGCAGTTCAATGTCCTTACTGCAGAGTGTCTCTTTGATGGATAAATGTCCAGAGTTACAGTTGGGAGTGAAGAGCAGAAAAACAAAGTGATGAACACCCAGAGTATTTGTAAAAAAAATGGTGAGTGAGATAAAGATTTTGGGAGAGGCTAAAGTAGCTAGAAGAGTTATCACAGGTATTCCAGTAGGTGAAAATCTGGCAAAGTTCAGATGCAGTATTTATTGAAGCGAGGTAAGCAAAATTTAAAGACTGATGAGAACAGTTGAAGGTGAAAGACTGGAAAGTCTTTCAGTGATGTTGGAGTTTCAAGTTCATGATTATGTTGTTCATTGTGTATGTAATTAACTGTACAGATCAAGTAAAGCACAAAACAGAAAAAAATAAAAAATAATTGTGAAAGGAGTGTAATGGAAAAATTTCTGGTATGCCCATTCTTTGGTCTTAACAAAGTGCTCTGATCTTTTATTATGATGATATTATGCTCTGATCTTTTATTACCCTCTCATTCTGTGACTCCTGTGTTTTAATTATTTAGGGGGAACACAGTCCAGTCTTATCGGGAGGCGATCTTGTCACAAATGTCTCTGGGAGTAGTGTTGCGTGACTGAAGTGATGTGAAGCGGGGTACTCATAAATATCTTAGGAGACCTCTCACCATATTTAGGGGATAGGGATTTTCTTCCTTGACCTTTAAAGATAAGATGATGGCCACATACCAGTATAAATATCTGTCTGTGATTCTATTTGGGGCTCTGTTTCTCTGACTTGTTCAGTGACAGAGACTTCAAACACTGTATGCCTTTGAATAAACTTAATAAGACAAAATCCGGTCTTTCTCTTATTCAATGAGTTGTCTTCTCTACCCTTCTTTGAGTAAGAAAATCCACGCCAATTTGGCATCACGAACAGGATCCGACATGCCAAAGGAATTCTGCAGCAGGGGATGAGGGCGCTTGGCTAGCCTGAAGACTCAAAATTGTCTTCAGTCCACCTACATTGTAAAAGGGGAGTCCTAGAGCCTGTCCGCAGCTTCTGGTCGATCGGATCCAGACCATAGATCTGCAAACAAATCCACGACAGGAGCAGAGAGGTTTTTTGGTGTAAAGGCTGTATCCTGGGAGCACATAAATAAGAGACTAGGGGCAGAAGGGAAGGTAGGAGGACAGGGAGATAGAACAAACTGATCATCTTACAGGGGAATGCTAGAAGTCTAATCGCAAATGGCCAAGAGTTTAAAGGATTTATCAAAGAAGATCTAGATATTATATACATTTAGGAAACTTGGCTTGAATCAAGTCTTGATTTTGTTATTAAAGGACATGAAAGCATTAGAAGAGACAGAGAGGGAGGATCTGGAGGAAGGTATATAATGTTCATAAAAAAGGGGATTCAATTTGGAGTTTTAGCTAAAGGAAGAGAGTTAGAATATTGAAATTTGGACAACAAATGGGCAAGTTAAAATAATAAATTTTTATAATCCATGTAAAAAACTTTCTTTAGATTTAATGGAGGAACTTGGGACATATTTAGAGGGTAAAGTGATTTGGTGTGGGGACTTTAATGGGCAAACCGCATTATGGGGTTATCATAATGATCAAAATGGGGTTTAACTGAAGAAATAATGGATGTTAAAAACTTTGAAAGATGGGAGTGGAACAAGAATTAATTCTAGAAATAATACAGTGTCAGGAATTGATTTAACATTAGTTTCAGAATCTCTAGCAGGTGTTTGTTTATGGAAAGTAATAAATAAAACAACTACAGGAAGTGATCTTCACCCCATTATGATTGAAATAAAGTTACATATAGAGAAGTACAGGATTGTATAAATGGGATAAAGAAATGGTGTTTTAGATCTGCAGATTGGAAAACCTTTAGGAATAGTAGTGAAATAAAAATGCAAGAAGAGGATATAACTGATAGTATTAATGATTTTAATTTTTCTGTATGTAATGCTATTCTAGAAGCAGCTAGTCAGGCTATAAGGATGTAAGGTGGGAAAAGGGAAAGAAAGTTGGTACCCTGGTGGACAATAGAATGTACTAAAGCTATTAAGAGATGAAATAAAGCTTTCAAATTATTAAAAAGAAATCACAACTTTTAGAATGTGAATGAATGCAAGAAATTGCAAGCGAATGTAAGAAGAACCATTAAAAATTTAAAGAGAGATTATTGGAAGAGTTTTTGTAATTCAGTAGGGAGGAAGACAGACATTTCTAAGGTATGGGCAATGATTAAAAGGATGAATGAGATTAAAAGAGTGAGTGAATATCCAATACTAAATGATGGAAAAATAACAGCAGTGAAAAACAGAGAAAAGGCAGAATGTTGGTAAATATGTTTGTTAAAATTCATAGTTCTGAAAATATCAGTGAAGAAGGGAAAAAAGGAAGAGAAAAGACAATTTTAGAAAACAAGGAGTTTTTGGAGCAAATGGAAATATATATATATATATATATATATATATATATATATATATATATATATATATATATATATATATATATATATATATATATATAAAAAAATTCCCTTCTCACCCTCCACGGGTGGTCTTTCTCAACCTCTGAGCTCGGGTCCTCTACCAGAGGCCTGGGAGCTTGAGGGTTCTGCGTAGTATCTTGGCTGTGCCGAGAACTGCGCATTTCTGGACTGAGATGTCTGATGTTGTTCCTGGGATCTGTTTTAGCCACTGCTCCAGCTTGGGGGTGACTGCCCCGAGGGCCCCAATGACCACAGGCACCACTGTGGTCTTCACCTTCCAGGCCTTCTCCAGTTCCTCTCTGAGGCCCTGGTATTTCTCCAGTTTCTCGTGTTCCTTTTTCCTGATGTTGCAATCGCTTGGTATTGCTACATCCACCACAACGGCTTTCCTCTGTTGTTTATCCACCACCACGATGTCCGGTTGGTTCGCCAGTACCATTTTGTCTGTCTGGATCTGGAAGTCCCACAGGATCTTAGCTCGGTCATTCTCCACCACCTTTGGGGGTGTGCCCCACTTTGATCTCGGGGCTTCCAGTCCATATCCTGCACAGATGTTTCTGTACACTATGCCCGCCACTTGGTTATGACGTTCCATGTACGCTTTCCCTGCCAGCATCTTGCACCCTGCTGTTATGTGTTGGACTGTCTCAGGGGCCTCCTTGCACAATCTACACCTTGGATCTTGTCTGGTGTGGTAGATCTGAGCCTCTATTGCTCTGGTGTTTAGGGCCTGTTCCTGTGCAGCCAGGATGAGTGCCTCTGTGCTGTCCTTGAGTCCAGCTTTTTCCAGCCATTGGTAGGATTTCCTGATATCAGCCACTTCAGTTATTTGTCGGTGGTACATCCCATGTAGGGGCTTATCCTCCCATGATGGTTCCTCCAGCACCTCATCCTCTGGTCCCCATTGTTTGAGACATTCGCTGAGCACATCGTCGGTTGAGGCTTTGACCTTGATGTATTTATGGATCTTGGATGTTTCATCCTGGACAGTGGCTCTCACACTCGCTAGTCCTCTGCCTCCGTCCTTTTATATATATATATATATATATATATATATATATATATATATATATATATATATATATATATATATATATATATATATATATATATATATATATATATATATATATATGAGAGCGTTTGTCATGTGGTCCACACTCCTTACCAGTTGGTGGCGGTAACACTTCCTTCAGTTATTTGCCAACCGCCAATATAATAATAAAAAAGAAGAAGAATAATCATGTGTGACGTAATGACGCAGGGCTGCAAAGTTTACGTATTTTGGTCGTTGACGGTAGTGCTAGAAAGCTAGGAAGGGCGAGCATTTTAGTATCCAGGTTGCTTTGGGAAGTTAAAAGACTTAAATAAGAAGCTACATTAACTGACAGCAGCTTCAGTGCTTTAGAAAAACAAAAACAAACTGGAACAGTGGGGGTTTAGCTGCTGTTGTAGCTATTAGCCTTATTTTGTGTTTTTATTTCCTGTAGCAAAGACGGAGAAACGGCCTTCTTCAGGTAAGTGTGACTCTTGGACTTGAAATAGCTGCAGTTTATTTGAAAACGCTCAGGCTTTCAACGCGTTTCTGTGTTTTTAAACGCTCTGTTTTTCTGCTTCTCTGTTCTGCGCTAGCCTAAAGCTTGCCAGTTTGCTGCGGTTGCAATGGTTTCGTCCAGTCGCAGCTAAATAACTTGAGCAGTTTAAGCATTTGTTTGCTAACTGTGCCTCTGACACCTCGTTGGCTGTATGGGTCAGCTTTGGAATGCAGCCGTTAACATTCTGGACCCTGAAGGGAAGTGGCTTCAGCGGCGTGGAGGTGTTGAACAGGCCCAGCACGGTGTCCGTTGTTTTCTTCATACTGCAGACACAGCAGTTGTCTAGCAGACACTGTCCAGTCCTGTATCCACAATCAGGGATTCCTAAGTCGGGTTCCTATGCAGGGTTTTGTTTTTAGAATGGTCAAAGTCGAACAAACATGGAAACAACAGTAGCTTATGAAAAAAGATTATGGATGCTTCCAGGCTTCCTTCCCTTTACTATGTAAAGTAACTTGGATTTCTAAAGTTACATCGAATATTTACATAATCACCTCTATGGTTGAGATCGTTCGGGGTTTCATATATGTCACGACTTACTAAGGCTAAACAGCTGATTTAGTTATTAAGATACAGTTTGAAAAGCAAGTTGTTACAGTGTGATAAGGAAGTAAAGATTTGGTTATTTCTGTGTGTTAAGAAAAGAATACAGTGCACCAGGCATGGGTCCATATCAGATTTCCATAGAATTACTTTAAGTTCACAAAGGCATCATTATATTCACACAAAAATTCAAGTATAAAGTCTTCATATTGCTTTTCTGTTCTATTTAAAGCAATAACCATTCCTGCTGCTGCCAAAAATAATCAGTAATATTGATTATTACAGTTATAGTAGTGCTGTTAAACATTTATTTATCACTGTTTTGATTTTGAGGTATGTCAATGAAATGTAGACTAAATAGCCACTAAATATAAATGATCAGGTTGTGCAGAATATTATGTTCTATAATGTAATACAGGGATCTCTGTTGGGCTCAGAAATGATTAATCACCATGGCTAGTTGTCAGCAATTTTAATAAGCCACATACAAAGTTGATTAGCCACAACCTGATTACAGCATTGTTTGATAAAGAAAATTTGAATAAATCCTGCAGTTAAAACCCAACAGTAGCCTACAGCTGGGTGCATGCATAAAGTAACCTCTTATATTCCAGGGATAACTAAGTCTGCTCCCTTCTAAATGTGTTCTGATGTGCGTCTCTGTTCAGCTACGGGTGACTCGGTCATCCGTAGCTGAACCTAATTTTATATATATATATATATATATATATATATATATATATATATATATATATATATATATATATATATATATATATATATATTCTCCATTAACAGGAAAGAGAGCATCAAATGTGACTGGTAAACATGTTCTGCTATCACTTTTCACTCGTCATTAGCTTCTATGTAAACATGGGTCAGGTCAAAGGTGAAGAGACAATTACATTGAAATTGTAGCCAAAAATTAGTGTGTTTTAACCCTGCCCACACTATTAGCTCCTAACATGTCAATAATCAGACATGTTCAGCAATGCAGTGGGCAGCTTCCTGTATCTCAAGTATGCTGAGCTCCAGAACATGCTTTTTGAGTGATGTGTTATTGATCCCAGCTGTTTGTCCTGTAACGTACTCTGAACTGTATTTCAAACCCTGATTGTGGTTAGTATAAACAAATTTGCACAGAATTATAAAAGTATTACAAAATTGTGAATCTTTTTTCCCCCCCTAATTTTATAGTCTAGAAAATCTTATTGAATGGAAAGCTTTTCAATGTCAATTGAAAATTCTATTTTCAGCGGACAGTGAAATTCTGTCCTAGTTTGGCAGAATTACTCTTCTTTTTGTGCTGTTGGCTTGTAAATCATCATTTACCCAAGGTGCAGTGTAAACATGAGTTCTGATGTTAAGCATCGCTCATGTGGTGAACTGACACAGTTCTGCAGAGCACCATCAGGTTGGCATCAGTAAAAAGGATCCAGAGACCTAAACTTAAACAGTTCATAAAAATGGCCACCGGTGCTCATCTTGGTTGTTAATGACCAAAAGAACATTCTAGTTTGTGCAAGGGTTTGCTTTCAGAATAATTACTAAACTTAAACAGGTGTTGAGAGAATCATTGATCAGTCTTTGTTTGTTCATGTTATATTATCTAACATAGGAACGTTTTATCATGTTCAAGATGGTTACTGCCTAAGAACAGAACAATGCAGGCTATTCCAATGTCACATTCTGAATATGTTTGATAGGTTTTAAACTTGCTGTACAACTTTGCTGATCAAGCCCCTTTCTAACAGAGCAACCTTGCTGTAACACGTTGGGTTTCCTCTTGTCTGTTGCCCTTCACTTCCCTTTCAGGGCAGCCTGAAGGAAAAGCTGACGTTCCTCCACAACAACATAAGTTTGTTTTTAGAAACTTCTCACAGCTCTGGTGCTTCCTCTGGTTAAAACTAAAAAACAAAAGCAACAACTTCCACATTAGAAGGTCTAGACCAGACCTGGGCACTTTATGGCCCACAGGCCACATCCGGCCCGCATGAGTTTGTAGTGGAAGTGGAAATCCCATTACTTTATTTGCATGAAATACAATGACGTGGCTTTTATTTTGAAGTCCAATTTTGCTTTCCTAACGTCGTCGGTGAACTGATGTGCCTCAACAGATCTGTTGAGCAGCTTTCAAGAAGTTAGCTCGTAACACTTAAATATGTCAAGTAATGTTTTAGAAAAAGAAAAACTGACTCAGAATGCAGTTTTCTACAAGGCATGGACTTCTAAATATTTCTCTGCTGAAATCGACCGTAAAGCTGTGTACTGAGTGTGTGGAGAACATGGAGTGCCGTTTAAGGATTACAGTTTCACCCATCGTCAAGAGATGAATATCTATCTGTTGATCTATAGAGATAGATGGATTTAGAGATATAGATAGGGAGGGCTGGGCAATATGGCTCAAAAACATATGACAATATAAGCATTTCATATCAGTTGATATCGATAATTACTGATTAGGTTTTTTCATATCAAAAATACTGCCAAACTGGTGACACGACCTTCCCTCTTTTATTCACAATGTCTTCTGTTGTCCTCATTTTCTCCTTTCCCTCCACCCTATGCTTTTTTTTTTTATTTTTAAGCAGTTACGGATTTTTAAGCAGACCTGCTCCCACATCCTCGGGTGTACTGTGTGTCAGGTTGTGCTAGACTTTCTCAATGTCCGTCATTTTTGACTGATGATGTCACAAAAATCCTGTCATAATCTATTTTTGTTCCATCAGATTGTAAATAATAATCATGACATTCAATTGCATTTAAGTTAAATTCGGTTTAATTAATATTCAACAAGCTGAATGTAAAATCCACATTGTGCCACCACACATCAAGCAGATAAATACATGTAACTTTTTCTCTACGGTGACAAAACCCACTGACTGTGTGTATGTATATATAACCAACAAGAAAGCAGTAACGGTTTCTGAATGGCGAGTTTATACCAAGACATCAGCAAAACCAGCTGACCAATTGTGCTCGAACTCTGCTGGGGTTGCTAGGTAACTGCGCATAACAATCAGGAGGTTTTTGAAATGGCTCGTTTTCCAGATACTAAAAAACATAAACTTTATTGCCAAAAAAACCGCTGGGTGTTTTCTGTTTTTTTTTTTTTTTTTTTTTTAAGCGCTTGCGCTGTTATTAGTCAAGTATATTTGTATAGCACATTTTAGCAGAAGGCAGGTCAAAGTGCTTCATATCATAAAAACATCAATCAAGTATACAGCAAAATCATCAAGCAAATATCAATGCATCAAAATCATAAAGATCAAGCAAATATAGTTCGAAAATACTGATCAATGTTCCATCTACTGCTAATCAAAGGCAGCTCTAAATAGGTGGGTTTTCAGTCTTGATTTAAAGGAACTCTGAATCGGCTGTTTTGCAGTTTTCAGGGAGTTTGTTCCAGATTAGCGGTGCATAAAAACTGAAAGCTGCTTCTCCATGTTTGGTTCTGGGGATGCAGAGCAGACTAGAACCAGAGGACCGGAGTGGTCAGGAAGGTTGGTACAATGACAACAGGTCTTTAATGTATTTTGGTGCTAAGCCATTCAGTGATTTATAAACTAACAGAAACATTTTAAAGACTATTCTCTGAGCTCCAGGGAGCCAGTGGAAGGACTTTTGAACTAGGGTGATGTGCTCTATCTTCCCGGTTTTAGTGAGAACACGAGCAGCAGCGTTTTGGATCATCTGCAGCTGTCTGATTGACTTTTTGGGCAGACCTGTGAAGACGATGCAGTAATCAATGCGACTAAAGATAAACACATGGATGAGTTTCTCGAGATCTTGTTGAGACATTAGTCCTTTAATCCTGGCAATGTTCTTCAGATGGTAGAAAACTGACTTTGTAACTGTCTTTGTGTCTCTGAATGTTCAGGTCTGAAGTCCATCACTACACCCAGATTTTGGGCCTGATCTCTGGTTTCTAGCTGTAATAACTGAAGCTGCGCGCTGACTCCAGATCGTTCCTCTTTTGGTCCAAAGATAATAACTTCAGTCTTATTTCTGTTCAGCTGGAGAAAGTTTTGGCACATCCATGCATTGATTTTTCTTCTAAGAAGCTGTTGAAACCCAAATAGAAGTATAAAAACATGCAAAATGTGAATTTTGCATAATAGGTCCCCTTTAATAGAGACACACATGCAACAGTACAGGACACTGGACCCCGAGGACTGGAGTTTGACACCCAGAAATAAGAGAAGTCCAGTTACCCTCTACTTGGGGACTTTTAGTACCTTCCTGTAACCGATAACTAACTGATGAAATATATTTGAATCATTAGATTTTAATGTGCTATTAATCTACACATTATTATGAAAGAAATTACATGACGAGTAAATTTGTTTTTGTTGCTTAAGAGTAAACACACAGTGGACACAACGTAAAGCTGAATTAAAATGGCATTCTCTGCACAAGCTGGGATGATTCATCTGTTCTCATGTAACGGTTTTATTAGTCAGGTTTGCTTTTTGTACTTGTCTTCCAGGCTTTAAGCAGAGGTGGTCTCTCATGTTCAGTCTGCTGTCCTGAAGTTAGTGGAGTTGGAGGAGACGCAAGACGTGAAGCTTTAGAATCAGAGAAGCTTTCACATCAACCTGGGTCACACCTCTAACACCACCAGCCAATCAATATGTGCTGTCAAGGTAATTACTGTTACTATATTCTATAGACGTGCAGTGATATTAAAATAGTGTTGTATATTTATTCTGTGTACATTTATCACGGTTATAAAGTTTGACACTTTAGTTAAAATGTCTTGAAAGTATTTATGTAAGCTGAAGTTATTACAGTGGAGCCATTAGCTTTACTCAGTCCTCCTAGAGGATAATGTTGGTACAAGTATTATTATTATTGGTTGTTGTGGTAGTAGTAGTAATAGTAATGCTTTCATTTCATTCGCCATCAAAAGCTTTCTCGCCATCACACAGTCTTCATTACAGTACACTGTTTAATTAGAAGGTTTTGTCCTGAGAGTGAAACTGTGTCCAGGTCAGATTACCTGTAGAAATGACAACAATTGAAAAATTGTAGATTTACCAGATCTGCACATACAATGTAGAGACTGGGACAGTGGCTCATGATGTTTCACACAGTAGATTGGTAGTACCTTTATTGGTAATAAACTATTTTTTTTTTATCAGTCTCAAATCTTTCAAATCTGATGTCTATCAGAAGGGTCAACTTCTTTTTGTCAGTGAGCCTGAAATCCAAACCTCATGAAAGGAAATGGAGGAATATATTATAACAATGTCTTTGTTATCAGAATCATAATATTAACACTTCAATAATAAATTTAATTATAATATTGCAGAGGTGTGGACTTGAGTGACTTAGGATAATGACTGAACTTGAGAATATTATTTATTTATATAGCCCTTTAAAAAACAGACAGCCAACATGCTTTTAAAAAAAATCATTCAAAAATGGATCAAACAAATTCAATTAAAAAATCCTTTATTTATCCCAAAGGGAAATGAAATGTCATAACTCCTATCATTCAAGTATCTTCATGGAGTCGTTGTGGATAGTGATGCTGTGGGCCATAAGGATCTCCAGCAGCAGTCAGTCCTGCAATAAATCTGAAGAGTCCTCTGACTGAAGACTTGCTGTAGGACAGTCCCATGACTGGCATGACATGCTAACAGCTCAATTTCCAGGCAGCAGAGACGATATTTTATGGTAACATGTCCTGGATGACACCATCAGTTGTTGGTAAACTCTGCTAATCCACCTCATTTGCTTTTGCTGCTCCTCTTTAAATCTCTGTCTGGTCATATAGTTAGAATGTTGGGCAGAGAGATCTTGGTGAATTTGATCGATGGCTGATTATAATTGACAGAGGAGATGGTTTAAACTTCCTCCTTCTCTTGCTGCATCCATGAAGCCTCCTTTTCAATTCCTCTGGGATGTGGGCTTATAGCTCAGGCATTATTTGAGCTTTTGAGATCCTATTTAGCTGTTCGTAGTTATAAAAACCAATGCTTTGTTCTCATGGTTACACATCATAACAACTGTGCAATAGTAAAAAAGTTGGAGCAAAAATCCTTCCAGCTGCACAGCATCCAGAAGCAGAAGGAGTAATTGTCCAAACATGCAGTGATTCAACCAAATAAATTATGAACCAATTATAACTAACGTAACCACAACGTAACCAACATGCTTCCACAATGAGTGGCGCAATTCTAGAATCAATACAAATAACACAGATGAAAGAATAAATAAAAGTTAGAAATCAAAAATAAAATGGCACAGTACTCCCGAGCATTAGAGGCCTTCCTGAATAAAAGCTCCTGAATTAAGCTTGGATTTAAAAAGGAAGAAGCTGGGTCCTGGGTGCTGCGACCAAGTTGGCCTGGTCCACCCATTGTTTATATTTAATCCAATAAATCAGAGATAAAGGGCAGGGCCAAACCATTAAGATGAACTTTATTCTAAAACGGACAGCCAGTGGAGGGAGGATATAATGAGGTGTTGGTTAAAAGACATGCAGCTGCATTCTGAACCAAATGAAGCCTGTCTATTTCAGTAGTTCAAATGTCAAATATACCTTCATATAGATTAATAAGCACAGTGGAAACCATCTTAGCTCTATGGTAGAAACTAACATCCATGTACTTCCCTATTTCCGTTCTTGGGGGAACAGCCAATCAGTGCCAAGGAAAATAAATGCCGTTTGCAGATGCTGGTATGTAAAACAGCATTGTGACTGGGGATTTCAGCTTCCCAAGCTGCGTTTTGTTTCCGGTATCTTTGATATGTTTTACAGAAAAATCTGGGAATAGGTGAGTTTTCCCTGAATAATTTGTAGTTGGGTTCCTCAAAAAAATGTGTGAACAGGTGAACAACGAATCAACTGTATTTAAGACTCAGAGCTCTTTGGTGGTGAAATATCATCTTTTGCTGCCTTCTGCTAGTCTTTGAGCCACTGCATTTAAAGGACAATTAAAGAACCTTTAATAGGGCTGACACCAGATACGGTTTTAATGACCATTTAATTGAAATACTTTAAAAATGTAACCACGGTTATCAATAAATGTGGTAGTGCTTACATCCCTAGTATTCCAACATGCTGAAGGCTAGTGTAACCTTGCTGAACTTAGCCGCACACTAATTTAGCTCAGTCCAAATATTACTCTGTGTTGTGTTGTAATATGAATAATGACCAAGAGACAGGATGAGATAAAACGCTGCATGAAACAGAATATGTACAAGTCAGAACTCAGGCTGAGTATATATATATGTGTATATGTGTATATAGCATTTCACATTAACATCAAGCTAGTGGACATTTTATCTTGTGTATTAGATCCATCACAATGTTAATATATAAATAATATAAATAATAAGATTATAATATATAATCTTGAAGTTAGCTGATGATAATAGAAAGGGCATAAAATGATGATACACTACATTTTACTACAGTGTTAATATAAGTGAACCCACTTTGTGCGCTTCTCTCATACACTGGCAACAAGGTCCCTGTGTCCACTCCATTTATCACAGCCAACCACCAAGAGAGGGCGCTGTTTCACGCATTATGCATAAATCCAAAATAAAAAATAATGACAAGTGGAATCCAATACAATATTAACGTTGTTACACTCCCCTCTGTTGAATTCTACTTGTCCCATTACAACAAACGAAACAACAAAAAATGACCTATACAGTAACACCACAGGTACAAACTCATAAAATGGTGCAAAACCACTATTCTAATGCGCAGGAAACCAATACACAACCAGTTTCCAATATTGCTGGTGAATTATCACATCAAAATCACAATTACAATTACACAGTCTCAAAGGCTATCCCATGAGGATCAGTATGAGAAAAGGTTTGCCAGACCCTATCTACTCACATGGGGGGATGCCCATTTACATATGCTATGAACATGTAACTGCAAAACTCTTGAATAGCAAGGCAAACAGACACTGTGTAAAAAATGTCACAAAACCTCCTCAAGGTAAACATGGGAACCAACAAAACTAATTCTATAACAAAGAACTCATAAGACCAATGCTGGTTTCTGGTGCATCATTTCAATAAGTCTAGTCACTGGTCTCAACAACTGTCCAGCTGTAGGGCAGTTGACAGCTGACCTCTCAGTGCTAAGGTCAAATTCACTTGATGTTGAGGAGAATACAATCTCCTCCTGGTAATCAGTCATATTGGGGCAGAGGGAGGAAGTTTGTTGACATTATCAGGTTGTGGTGGACCACTTTTCCTTGTCCTGTAATGGGATTATGGATCCTAAAGGTGTGGCTCTCATCGTCTTTTCCAACCACCATGTACAGCGTGCTTTCCCAGTGGTCAGCAAGCTTTCATTTGCAACATTCCCTTCTGTTGACCAGCAGCACCATGTTGTTTATTTCCACCAGTACGCCACGTACTCTTCAGTTGTATAAATAGGTGTGACACTGAAGCAGTTTAGTTGCTGCTGACTGAGCTACGGCCATAGCTTCTCTCATGTCCTTCTGCAGGGACTCAATGTAGCGCTCATAGTACACTACCTCTGTACTCTCACTGAGTACAGAGCTGAGGTTAACATCCACCAGAAGATGTGGCACCCTCCCAAACATGAGCAGAAATGGTGCATATCCAATTGTTTCATGCGCTGTACAATTGTAGGCAAATTTCAGGGCCTTGGGCCAATGGTGTTTAGCTCTTGGTGGCAGTATCGAATCATGTTGCCTAGTGTCCGATTCATCCTTTCACATGAGCCATTTCCCATAGGATATAAGTTGTAGTGTGTGACTTTTGCACACTGGCCACGTTCAGTAACTCCGCAACAAGCAAGCTCTCAAAGCTGCCCCTCTGATTCGAATGTAGCCGCTTGGGAAATCCATAGATGCAGAAGTAGTTGTTCCATAACTGGTGTGCTACTGCTTTAACTGACTGATTGGGGCACAAGAAGGCGTGTGCCATCTTTTGTGAAGTGGTCAGTAGCTACTAGCACATTAAGCGAACTGTTTGATGAATCCTCAGCAGTCCAGAAATCGACACTGACAAGTGCAAGAGGTTAGGAGGTCGTTATATTTTTCAAGGGTGCTCTGACTTAAGGCTCCGGTGACTTGCTGACTATACACCGTCTGCAGAGTGGTACATATCCGGTAACATCACATGCCAAGCCAATCCAGTAGAACCTCTGTCTTGTCAGATACAATGTCCGTTGCTGACCTTGGTGACCAGCCTCATCGTGAACACCGTATAACACCTTATGGTGCAATAAGTGAGGGACAACAAAAAGGTAGGTCTTTCTCTTTGTAACAGGATTTTTAGCTACCCGATACAGAACTCCATCTCTCATTACAAGCTTTTCCCAGGTCCTCAAAAGCTTGATGACCTCAGACGATTCCTTGACATGTTCCCTCCTGGAAGGTCTCTGCTTTCTCTCCACAGAGAATTTCACTTTATTTAAAACAGTGTCATTTCTCTGCCTCTCTTTCAGTACATAATACGAGAGCACTTCAGAGTTGACCTGTAGGGGTGTTAGAACCGTTTGTGAACTGCGGCAGGAGAAGGGCCTGCGGGCACACCACTGGATCACCTTCACCACATCCATGAAGTACAGCAGTAATCTCCAGTGATGATACTGCCCCTGACTTAACAACTGCCACACCCTGAGATAGGTTGGCTGCACTCAGATGCTACTTCAGGCGGGTTAGCTGACCAGTGAAACACCTCCTGGACTCCGTTAGCACCAACTGCCGCAGCCTCTGCCAGTATCTTGTCATAAGGCACTCTTGTCAAATGGTGAGATGTACTAGATTGTACGAAGGGCTCCCTGCTTAGAGTGTCAGCCACCACATTCTTTGGTCCAGGAATGAACATGATGTCAAACTGAAATGGCGCCAATTTAGCAATCCACCTCTGTTCACATGCAACCAGCCAAGCCTTGGAAAGAATATAGGTTAGCAGGTTATTGTCTCCGTCCACATGGTGAAATGGTGACCTCTCAACCAGTGATGGAATTTGTCACACACTTCCCACTTTAAGGTGAAAAACTCCAGCCGATGCACTGGATACTTAGACTGGGCATAACTAAGCAATTTACTGGCAAATGCAATCGGTCTGGCTGCTGAACCACCAGCAGGTACTTGCAATAGGAGCGAACCAAGTCCGTTGGTAGAAGCATCCACAAACAGCAGAAAGGGCACTCTGAAGTTCAGGTGGGCCAGGAAAACCCGATCCAACAAAGCTTGCTTCAGTTGGCAGAAAGCTTCCTGACAATCCCCAGTCCAATCTTCAGCTGTTTGCGGCCTTGGTGACATTTTCTCCCACCTCCATGTGGAGCTTTAGAGCCTGAGATTAGCCGAAACAACAGTCTGGAAATGACCGAACAATCCTCAATAAACTGCTGGTAGTAGGCTGCCATGCCAAGGAAGGAGTAGATCTTTCTCTGAGAGGGAATATTTGTGCCATCCTCCATAAGGTCCAACTCAGGGCGTTGATAGCAGACATTTTGTCAGGATCGGGTCAGATCCCATCTGTACTAATGAAATGACTGAGAAACTTCACCGACCTCCTCAGAATGTGACATTTCTTAGGGGCGAGCTTGAGGTTATATTTCTGCAGTCTCTGAAAGACCATTTGCAGACGCTCGAGTGTTAGATCCTCTGTCAGAGCAAACACCAAGACATCATTCAGATAGCATTCTTGCCATGATCTGTTCTTCAGCTGTGTGGCACCGACACAGCTGAAGAACAGTCACAGCACCAGTGTAACTTTGCTGAACCTAGCTGTACACTAATTCAGCTCAGTCCAAATATTACTCTGCATTGTGTTGTAACATGAATAATGGCCAAGAGACAGAATGAAATGAAACGCTGTTTATCTACATGAAACAGAATATGTACTAGTCAGGACTCAGGCTCATCACAGTGAGTACAGCATCTTATGAGGAATAGCATTTCACATGAACATCAAGGCTGTAGAGCATGTCACGTTTTGTTCTTTCTAAAGCTGTAATTTAATTATTTTCTCTTCTCCCTCCCCTAGGCCAGCCATGCATCTGATGTCCTATCCAAAGCTCCTGCCCTCTGAGTTGCATTTGGATGCAACCCATGTTCAGATATCATCTCAGAGGAGCATTTATTTTGGGAACCAGCAGGAGGCGCTGATGAAGAAGATGTCCAGTAATCAGAGCAACATCACCACCAGCCGTTTTCCATTAAGGTTCATCTCCACCAACACACTCTGCTACAGTAGCAGTGGAACGTCACTTCATCTGAAGGTGCCACACAGCTCCATTGTGCAGCAAGTCCCCTCACCAACCGACAGCTGCTACAACGCTCCTCTAGGACCATGCCAGACCACCACGGAGGATGCTGATACGGCGCTGAACATGTGTACTGTCATCAAACCCGGACACGTGCGTGAGAAGATTGCAATCTTCACTTCTGAAGGGAGGCGAACAGATGGGGCATGCAGTGGCACACACAGCTCAGCTAGCTGTTTGAGCCACTGTGATGCAGCAGTGATGGCGTGCACCAACATCAGTACTCTGACAGGGCAGCTCCGCGCGGTGAAGGCAAAGGGAAGCTGGGAAGAAAACCGCTCTGCCAAGAGGCGCCGCCGGTCCCTGAACAACCAGACCCACCAGCTGGACCAGAGGAGCCATTTCCTGAGTGAAGAGCAGTGTGACGTCAAACCAAAGCCAAGGTGTTTAGAGCCACCTGTTGGACCGTGTGGAGAGTCGGTGGTGTCAGCAGCAGAGGAGCAGAAGGTTTCTGTCGTGGAGATGGTGGCTTTTCTGGAGCATAGAGCCAGTGAGCTGCAGCCAAACTTCAAGCCTCTGTTAAATCTCCAGAGGAGCTCCACCACCATCACCCTGTCCAAAACCACCCAGCCCAAGATCAGGCAAGGGGAGGAGCCAGAGATGGTCAGGGTCTCAGAAATGGTGGCCAAGCTGGAGTCCAAGTGTCTGAGGAGCGCTGAGAGCAGGCTGTCCAGGAGCAACAGCCTGAAGAGGAGTGTAGCTCGGGTCCTTCTAGCCGCAGGCCACAAGACCTTCAACCCCTGCCCATCTGCAACCCAGTCACAAACATCAGCTGTGCCACCACTTTCTCCATCAGCACCATCTGAAACCCTGAAGGCAGTCAGGGTGGAGCCCCCTGCCTCATCAGCCCACCTGGCTGGGAAGCCTCAGGAGGAGGTTTCAGGGGAGACGGCTGCCACGGCCCTTCAGCCTGAGGAGCAGGAGCCGCTACCTGGCCTCCTCTTTCTGTCTCCTGATAAGATGGAGTCAAAACTCTGTCCCCGCCATTACAGAACAAGCTTCTACCTGGAGCCGACCCTTCCTTCTGCTTCCTCTACTCTCACCACCTCTCACCAGGGGGACAAGACTGCTGGTTCTCCTCCTGGCTCTGCCACAGTGTCTCTTGGCCGGAGTGCTTCAGTGTCGCAGGACTTCCTGAAAGTGCGCCAGCGGCTGCAGCAGCTGCTAGCTCCCCAATCCTACCTGCTCATGCTCCCCCATCACCTGCTGGTCAACATGTTCCTCCTGCTGCCAACACAGAGCCTCGCTGCACTCAAGTGCACCTGCAGCTACTTCAAGTTTATCATCGAGAACTACAGTGTGCGGCCCGCCGACTCGCTCTGGGTGTCTGACCCACGTTACCGCGACGATCCCTGCAAACAGTGCAAAAAGCGCTACCGCCCTGGAGACGTGTCTCTTTGCCGCTGGCACCACAAGCCATACTGTCAGGCTCTGCCGTATGGGCCGGGCTACTGGATGTGTTGCCATGGTGCCCAGAGGGATGCACCTGGCTGCAACGTGGGTCTCCATGACAACCGCTGGGTGCCTGCATTTCACTGCATCAATGTTCCAATTTATAGGAGGAACTATAGCCATGAAAGCTGAATTATTTCGTGTGCGTGCCACAGCCTTAGGTCCTTCCTCAGTCCCAGTTATCAACTGATGCCTTCACATGTGTAACTTGTTTACTAAAATGGTTTCCAGCATCAAATCTGTTTGGTCTTAACTGAAGCATGTTCAACCTAGGTAGGTCAGTGTGTCGTTCTGAAATGCAGCGTATGGTACGTTGTCATGGAGATTGACAGAACAGCTGCTGCAGCAGCCTGTCCTACTGCCTTCACCTGTTGGGTGTGCTCAGGCTGTTTGGATCCATCCTCAACAGAGGCAACAACAGTTCACATTTCTCTGGACATGACCATCTTTGTTACAGCAAAGTGCGAGAGGACTGAGGGATTCCATTCAGTATGAATCAAACCACCAGGTTTTAATTTGGGAGTAAAACTCGGATCAGCAGTTTCAAGTGTTATCATATTATTTCTACAGAGAAAAAAGTGTTTTAACAAGAAACATCACAATATTTAAAGTGGTCACAGATTTGTTTTGAGTTGCTGCATGCAATGTGGTGCCCCCTACCATTCAATCTGCCACCTTTCAGCATTTTCAGTTTTCAGACTGAGAGATGGAGTTTTTAATTGATCAACAGGACCCAGAAGGAAGAGGATTCCCAACCAGGACTCTTCTGTGTACCAGAATTAGGAGAACAGAACATGACTCACTGCTGCCAAAATGAACCTTTTAGGCTGCTAACACCAGTGCTGTCGGATGTTGTGGAGTCACATTTTGTGGGAAAATGAACTGCTAATACCATAGAAACATCGAGGAGGGACTCAAAGTTTAAAAGGTAGTGATCTCACACACACACCTGGTCTGTTTTAAAGAGGATTTGTGTGAGTGCTTCCATTAACGAACAGATAATCATTGTATTCCTTTGTAGGACATGGAGAAATGTGGCCTTGAGTCTCTGAGACAATGCAATATGGAAAACTTGACAAAGATTGTTCTAAAAAAAAAAAAAAAAAAAAAAAAAAAAAACCAAAAAAAAAAATGTGAACATAAACTTTGTTTTTATTGTTTGCTGGGTTGTGCCTGCTGGCTCTGAAATTTTCTTTGTAAAAGATGTTTTGCTTTAATAAATTACATTCTGCTATTTCCTTGTTCATGGTAAACATTTAGACTCTGACCTTATTTCACTTCCAGTCAGGGTTGCAGTCGTTTGAAATAATAGCAGTCAAACAGAACTAACCAGATCAATCACTGTTTCAGTTCAAATGATCTTTCTACATGACCGATTCTGGTAGGTGTAGTGGACAAATAGAAATCAGCCGTTCAATTCAAAAATACTTTCTTTATCCCAAAGGGAAATAAAATGTCAGAACTAGGGATGCACCGATAAATTGGCCGATCAGAAGCCGATCTTATTTGCAGATCTCATCTACCTCTGCAAAAGTCGGGAAATCAGCCACTATCATGAGACGAGGTTGACTGACAGACCCGCCCACCAGGTCACATCTGCGTTGCGCAGTTGACTATAGTCACCCCTCTGTTTCCAACACTGTGACTTTTTAGACAAGAAAAATCGGTATCGGCAGGTCAGGCTTTTTAAAGATCATGATTAGCCAGAAATACTGCTACTGGTGCACCCCTATTTGTAACTCGTATCTTCAAAGAATCTTGGATGGTGATGTAATTGTTCTCCGGAGCATAGAGGAGCCAGGACATGAAGCAGTCGCCATGTCACGAGGACCTGTTGCTACTTCAGACAGCGATTCCAGAAGCTGGAAGTAGTTGTACTTGATGTCATAGTCCATGTCATACCAGAAATTCACTGCAACACAGGGCAGAGAGAAAATACTGAGATTCCTCAGGGATAAAGTTTTAGGTTCATTACTGATCAACTTGCTGAGTGCCGTCTGTCATTGGAGAAAATCTTTTTTCGGCTGTCTGTATCTGCTCCCACAGTATAAATTTGTTCTTCCTAATTGATTTTCCCAGTTCCACATACTTTGTAATTCCCACCAGTTTAATTTTGGGTGAATTTCAGAATTCCAGAGCAGGAATAATTAAATAAAAATATGTAACATAAAATAACAGGGTGCCTAAATATTCCCCCCACTTTAAAATGACTGACCTAATTGAACAGAGGTCCAGTCAACAGGTACCAGTAGTCTGACAATGAGTGGAATGGAGATTAGCTGAGTGCAGTGAGTGTGTCTCCAGTGATATAGAGACAGCTGGTTCTGGAAGGTCCATTCACTGGTGCATCAGGATTCCTGGCTCCCATTACTCTGGGAGCTGTGCTGGAGAGAAGGATGAGGACTATCATGTACCACCAGGCACCCTCTACATGACACCCTGCCAGCAGCAGCAGCAACAGGCCACTCTCCCTTTGCTGCAGAACAGAGCGCTTTAACAGATCTTCTGTTCCTTCTGCTAGAAGACTGTAGAGCAGCTCGCTCTGAACATGTGCACTTTCTTTTTCTTTGGTACTATTGCTAGTAACTTTTTTAATCTTTTATGTACCTATAAATTAATGTGTTACTAGTGGACACCTGAATTTCCCCTGTGGGCTATTTGATGGTGGTACATTTGATTTGATTTAGTATGAAGACTGAAGAACTCTCCAACCAATCAGAGAAAAGGTTATTGAAAAATATCAGTCAGGAGATGGATACAAAAGATCTCTAAGGCCCTGAACAGCCCTGGAGTTCAGTTAAATCCATCATCAAGACATGGAATATGGCCCATGTGTAAATCTGCCTGGATCAGGATGTCCTCACAACCTGAGAGACCATGAAGAAGGAGGCTGGTGAGAGAGGACACCTGACTACCTGAAGGAGCTCCAAGCTTTAGCAGCTGAGATGGAGAGACTCTGCAGACAACTGTTGCAGAGCTTTATGTGAGAAAGGCGATGAGGAAGACACTGTTGAAGAAAACTCACATCAGTGCTGGACTAGAGTTGCCAAAAGGCACATGGGAAGAGACTCCATGGTAGGGCTGCAACTAACGATCATTTTAGTTTTCGATTAATCAATTGGATTTAAAAAAAAAAAAAAAAAAAAAAAAAAAAAAAAAAAAAAAAAAAAAAAAAAAAAAAAAAAAAAAAAAGGGCACATTCCGCAGATTTCTCATTTAAGCCTTTTTATACAATATTAGGAATAGATTAAAAGATGCAAAATAAATAATTCAATTCCTTCTTTAGTGAGCGCTGGATCATTTGTAGAAAAGGATGCATCTGAAGCTAAAAAAAACTTCTAACATTTAAAAAGATAAGCCCTTTCTGTTTGATTTAACATCAACACAGTGTAGGGCTGACATGTTGATTAGTTTTTGGATTAACCAATTAACTGAATGCAAAAGGTGCTTAAAGGGAATTTTTGTTTAATTTTTTTTACAGAATTTAAACCAGATGAAGCTAAAACTTTCACTTGAGTTTTGTGTAAGACCTATTTACAGATAGAGTTTTTTATATCTTAAATACAAAATGAATTTATATTTTGCACAGTTTTGGATTAACCACTCAGTGTGTTTTTTTTTTTTTTTTTTGAGTCTGTATACTCCAGTTAACGATTAATCGATTACTAAATTACTTAACGATTATTTCAGTAATTGATTCAACACAATTAATCGTTTCAGCCCTACTCCATGGTCCAGAGGAAGAAAGTTTTTTGGTCTGATGAGACCAAAATGGAGTATTTTGGTAATCTTACAGACACTATGTTTGACAGACACCAACCACTGCACATCACCACAAACACTCCATTGCCACTGTGAAGCATGGTGATCCTCCTATGGGGGAGGATGCTTCTAGGCATCAGGCCCTGGAATGCTGGGAAAAGGTAGATGGTGAAATGAAAATAGTAAAAACAGAGAAATACTTCAGGACAATTTAGAACTACGGCTTCAGTGAACATTTGTCATCCAGCAAGACGACGACCCGAAGCATCCAGCTTAAGCCACACAGAGACTGTCTGAAGATAATAAGGTGGAGGTTCTGGAGTGGTCTAGTCAACGTCCAGACCTCAATGCCATAGAGAATTTGTGGCTGGACTTGAAAAGGGCTGTTCAGGGGGCAAGTGCTTTTCCCCAGCACTGCTACTACTGTAATGTGTGATGTACCTTGCTGTATGTGGATGGAGACATGATGCATTGAGGGTATGTACCTGCAATACAGCCGTGGGACTGCTGGACATGGTGGAACCACAAAGATGGCAGGTACAGCATCTCTCCAGCTTTCACTGTGCACCACAGCGGCTGAGCAAGCCGGTACTGTGGGAAGCGCTCCAAGTCTGGGTCTAGAGGGTCCAGAGGGATCCATGGAACCTAAAGCAGCAAGGGCGAGTGAGGTCAGTCATACCTTTGGTGCTTCCAGAAAAGAGCCCAGATCAGGAGCTGAGCAGCTACACTCACCTTGTGTGAGTCAATGTTATCGATGACCTTAAATTCACCGCTGTCCTGCTCTTGGTAAACAGCTGACTGGTACAGACCTGACAGAGATGGTTACCATAGTTACTGCAAGAGAGCAGCACTATGATTACGTCAGGCTACATGATTGTTTCTATAGTCTTACTGAAAGAAAGTGATGTGGTTCCTATGATTAGCCCAGAGCAAGGGTCAGCTAATGATAATGTGTTGGGTGACCTTTAACTAGATATGATGCTTCCACCAACTGTTCACTGCTGGGGAGGATCCTGTGGTACAGTAGATGTAGAGTGTTTACTGTAAGGTGATCTTTCTCTGATTATACTGGAGAAGGGCAGTTGTAGTAGTTACAATAATCAAGGAAGACTTTAAGAAAGGAAAGGTTTCTGTAGTTACCGTAAGGGATAAAGGGTCGGTCAGTGGGTGGCAACAAGATGAAGTGTTTTTCTCCAGAAATGACACAGTACAGATTCTCATAAGGATCTTTGTGCACTGGAAGACAAAACACCAGCTGAGTGCAAAAAACTGTCTGTACTGCACCTTCAATGGATGAACTGTGTTTCTGCCCTTGTCCAGGTAGATCCTACTAACATTTTAAGCAACACTCCTAAGAGAACTGTTCTACTTGGTTCTTTATGAATAAAGTATATTTTTCACATTAATATCAAACACGTTTGGGGCGGTTATGAAGTTGAAACTGAAATCTTACTGGATGTGACAGCATTTGATTCTCCAAGCCAAAAATTGACTGCATCTGGTGACTTTCCTAACAGAAGGAAACAAAGACAAGAATGTGACTCTTAATCTATCAACAATATTGATTTAGATGCCTGAAGTACAACACAGCTACTGCTAAAAATGGATGGTGGATGTAGTTTGGTTTCCATCCACACCAATGATGGCTATTTAAAAGATCCCCTTTCCAATGAGCTGACACTTGGCTCTGTAACTAACCCGGAGCAGAGCAGAGGGGGGCAATGCCAGATCGTCAGTCAAGGTCAGCAGATACAGAGGAGGCCTTGTGGACTCATTAGACAGAATTACCAGGACTGGATGCAATTTGATTGGATCACATTATAACACAGTTGAGAAGTTATCTTGCAATCAGATGGCTGCAGGTTCAGTTCCATTATGTTGTAGTGACCCTGAGGAGGACACTAAGCACCAATTTGCCCCTGTGAATGTGTGTATTGAAGCAAGGCTTAGGCCAGAAGTGAGCATTTGTGAGCAGCAGTATGGTTTCATCCCAAGAAAGATTACTACAGATACAATTTTTGCCTTAAGGATGCTGAAGGAGAAGTGGAGAGGAGGCCTCCACAAAGAAACTCCATCACATCTCTGTAGATTTAGAGAAAGCGTATAACAGGGTGCTGAGAGATGAACTGTGGTATTGAATGAGAAGGTCTGACATGGCAGAGAAGTCTGCTAGAATATATGAGAGTTGAGAGACAGTGGTGAGGTGTGCTATAGAAGTGACAGAGGAGTTCAATGTGGAGGCGGGACTGCTTCAAGGATTGTCTTTAAGCTTGTTCTTGCTTTGGTAATGGGACTAACCGAGTGCTGTGCTCATCCAGGGAACATGAGGCTCCAGGTCGTCCATGAGCTCAGGCAGCTCCTGCAGCAGGTTAGAACACTGCTTCTGGACGTAGAACACTCCATTTTTTTGCACCTGAAACATTCAGTCCAACACAGAGAACAGAAGTCATCCAGGCAGCTCTCCAACATTCTGGAGCAGGCCCTATACTGCCTTACCTTTCCTTCTATTATGTCAAGCATGCAAGAAAAGTTCATCTGACGTTCCTCAGGCATGACAAAACGATCCCCCATCACAGCATCAGCATAGCCGTTAGGAGTCACTGCCACGCTGATCACCTTTGACCCAATTTTCTCCCTGCAGACAGCAAGATGTGTACATTTCCAAGAAGAAAGCCAAATGCTCTGACCACAACACCACTATAAGTGACTACCTACTATGGATTCAATGATCCAGTAAAGCTCGACACTGCAAAGCTGACTTAACTACTTCCTTCAATTTTTTCTGAGCTGCAGGAACATCTGTATCTCAACATGTGAATTCAAACAACAATCATGTTGGTTGCCTCTTTCAGTTCATAGTAGACGGGTCCTTGTCACCTGAGGTATTTTGGTGTCCACCTGGACAGAGCTGGCCAATGGCTGTAGGCGTTGCGGATGATGCAGGGCTTGTTTGGGCCAATCCAGTCACGGTAGAACTGCAGCGGCTCAGGTGGTCCCTCCAAGTGTGGCACAGATTTGTTCAGGTAAAGATCTGGTGGGTGATCAGCAATCAATCACTGATACACTAGAGAACAGCCTACAACCAGAGCAATTCATGGATGACTTGTTATGAAAATGAAACGAGCATCTGGCTCCCCTCATTGACCCTTGAGATAAAATGTTATTTAATATGTAGATGTTTTTAAAATCTCCTCTAAAGTTTATAGATTAATATTTAAATGTCAGTGAGAGTGAAATAAAAGTAAAATTCGTTCTTTTTGTGCACAAACTTGGCTGATTTTGGATTTCACAAGGAATCTGTCCATGTTGAAATCAGCTTTGGTTCAAAATCTAAAACACAATGACTGGACTAGCTTATTCCAAAGTGAAGAGAAGTTCTTAAAAACACATCTTTTCCACTTTTAGTCTATTTTTTTGAAAGTTAAAAAAAGATGCATTTCAACACCTTTTGTATTCCCTGTAAACAGCTTCACATAGGGTCAAATAATCCTTCATGTGATACTATAGATGGAAGAGAAAAACAGTCTAGACATTATCTCTGAATTATTATTAGAAGAATCTATTTTTCTGAGTAGAGCAGCTGATGAAGCTGAACAATAAACAACAGAGAGGGGAACTGTGGTACTGCTCATGGAAGTCTGATGCCACAAGGAAATCTGACGGTGGTGCAGGAAATGTACAAGGACAGTGAGACAGAAATGAGGTGTGTGGTATATATACATATACATCAGGGATCAGTGCTGAGCCCCTTCTTTTTTGAAGTCAAGATGCACAGATTGAGATCAGGCTGGAGACCACATGGCCTATGATGTTCACGAATGACCTGTAGTGAAAGTAGCAAATAAGGATGCTCTGGAGAGACGAGGAATGGACATTCCTATAAGCAAGAATGAATCAAGACAGGTGGATTGGTGATGCTGTATGTAGTATAGATGTTGAAGGTGGATGAGTCAGCCATCTGAAACACTGGAGGTGAAGAAGGCAGGGTGAAGTAAATTGAGACAAAGGCTGATCTGTGAAAATTGGATCATTGCAAAAGTAACAGGAAAGGTTTACAACATGGGAGTGACTGGTTTGGAGACAGGGGGACAACCAAAAGACAGGCAGAGTGGATGATCTTCAGATCTTCCTGGGGATGGACCAAAATGGACAGTTTAAGAAGTATGTACATCAGAAGGACGCTTCAGGTTGAGATGCTTAGAGACAAATGTAGATGGTTTGGACAAGTGCAGAGGAGGGACAGTGGACATGTTGGACAAAGGACACTGAATACTGAGCAGTCAGAGAGGAGGAAGACCATAGAGAAGGTTTCTAGATGGCGAATATAAGGAGGGATGATTTGACAGAGGACAAAAGTACAGAGAAAGAAGAAGCTAAAATCATTTTTTGTAGTTTGACAGATTAAATGAAGGTTTGACAAATCATAAACTGTATTTTTTTTTTAAACATTTGTTCTGTATAGAATAATCCAGTCCAGCTCTGACAAAGTGTTTCTGTGGGCTTTTATAGCGATTCTGCTCTGTGGAGTCTTGTGGAGTACAAGTTTTTATAGACATTCTTTTTACAATTAATAAAACTTTCAGAAGTCAAACAGCATTTTAAAGCATCAGCAGAATGCTACTCCAGTTAACGTTGGAGCAGTCAGTCTTCTGACTACTGTTAGTAAACTCAGTGTGGAGCTCCTTCTCACCGTGAGCCTCCAGGGAAAACTCAACCAGCCGTTCCTGAACGGACTCCATGAGGAGCTTCTTCTCGGTTCCTCACACGGATCTGCGATGAGCAGGTGTTCTTTCCTGGGTGCAAGCCGCCATGATGTTTCGTTCTTCTCTGTTTGTGTGTGTGTGTGTGTGTGTGTGTGTGTGGGTTGTCTAGTTTAACCACAGCGCCATCTAAAGTGAGGAGGTTCAACTGGTCCTGAGCAAAAACAGACCTTAGTTTACGCAGCGCTTATAGGATGCAGTTTGAAAAGCTGCAGTCAAAAATTAACAGCAATGTTTTTGGGTTATTTAGTCTGTCATAAGAGGGGGAAAAAAAATGGAGGTTCATTTTTCAGTCATATTTTCATTGTGTTATTCAATCATTTATAAATGTCATAGTTCCAATCTACATATTTAATTACCAAACAAAATATCTTTTTTTTTTATAAACTAAATATTTAACTTGAAAACTAAATATTTAGCTTTAAACTAAATATTAAATATTTTGCTAAGTGTATTTAGCTCCAACCTGAATATTTAGTTTATAAATTAAACATTTAGCTTGCTAGCAACATATTCAGCTTTAAAACTAAATACAAAATATAGCTTGCTAACTAAATATTTAGTTTGAAACTGTGACATTTATGAATGAATAACATGGTATAGAAATTACTTTGAAAAATACCCCCAAACCCCATTTTTTTTCTCTTATGCTCAATAACCCAAAATATTCCTGTTAATTTTTGAATGTGTAACTTTACAAATGGCAGCCCATAAGCGCTCAGTCATCTAGAAGCACGTCTAAAGGAAAAAAAATAAAATAAATAAAAATCATATCTCTGCCAAGGGATAAAAACTGGGAATTTGTAACAGCTGGTGGGTTTTCTGAGAAGCTTGATTTATTGTGAAATTTAGCTAAATGCTCCAATGTGCATGTGGTGAATGAATTTTGCTAACATTAGTTTGTTATTTGACAAAAACCTTTCTCGTTTTCCCCAGTTCTCTCTCTTTGAGGTGCATTTTTTATTTTTATTTTTCTAAATAAAAGGTGCCTTTACTTAGCTTGTCTCTTGATGGCTTCCTGCATTTGATTGTTTAAATTGAAGAATTACTTATTTTTTACAATGTTATTCTTCCACATGACCCATTTTTTCAATCTTGAGCACATTCCCCTTTAAAGTTGTTTGGGACACATGTTTGGATGAGAAAAAGGTGAGAGCTATCAGAGTCCTGTGCATGGACAGTAAATTATCTTGACACAGTTCGTTTTTTGGAGTGATCCTCCTCCCAGATCAGCCCAAGAAAACATCCTATAGCCTGTTTAAATTATCCAGGAACAATTTCGTAATGATCTCTGGAGTTTTCAGGATGACAAGACACAAGTTGTAAGAAAGTGGGTGAAAACCAAAACATTAAATCTTTGGACCTTTGGTCTGGGAGCTCTTCTGATCTTAACCCCGCTGAGAACATGCGGCCAGTTCCCAAAAAGCAACTGGAGAAACAGAAGCAAACAAACTGTGACCAAACCAAAGAACTCAGAAGATAAAATGGGTCAGATCAGTCAGGATTTGGTCCATAGTTATTATCTAGAATGGTGGATAGAATTACAGAAGTTACACAAAAGGATGAGCATTGAAAATTGTAGATTTGATCTATTTATTAATAAAACATTTCAAATGTTCTTTAGTATCTCATAAAAACATGTACAGACATAATAATGAAACAACTGAAGTAATAAAATAACATTTTTAATCTTAGGACAGAAATGGCCAATGCATTTGGCTTGTTTACATAAACACTGAATATTTGAGCTTTGGTGAACTGTTAGCACAACGCTGACCCCTACTGCCTATCAAATGATGTGCAGGCTATTGTCATCTGCTACATAAGAGTCCTTAGCCACAGATGCGTTATTTATACTAACCTCCAACAGGAAACTATTAAAAAATGGTTCTTATAGTTTTTCCCAATCACTTCAGTGCATTTCTCAGAACAGAATTTAATTTCTCAAAACTACTTGTTCAGTCTTCAAATTATTGTGCCACTTGTTCACATCAAAAAAGCAGTTTCTAATTTCTTTGAGCAAGTTGCAAATGCTTCAGTAGATCCATGCGAGCGGTTATGTACAATTCTCTGTTGTTTTCGATACTATCAGTTGCTTGTCATGTTGATCAAAATGTATTATATGGGTGTCTGTTGAATAGTCTCAACCTGCACATTTAATAAGTTCATCACATAAAGTCTTTTCATGCAAAATGGTTGAAGAAGTTCTCATAATATGTCAAGTCTATTTCCATTTCCATTAGATACATTTTTTAAAATC
Source organism: Anableps anableps (assembly GCA_014839685.1). Classification (NCBI taxonomy): domain Eukaryota; kingdom Metazoa; phylum Chordata; class Actinopteri; order Cyprinodontiformes; family Anablepidae; genus Anableps; species Anableps anableps. The sequence continues at coordinate 3,084,919 of CM026080.1, read as the reverse complement.
TGTCCTGAATTGGTAAATTGCTCCCAAGTGAATACTGAGTTTCTCCAACGAAGATAAATATGTGAAGCATTAGAGCAGTGTTTCTTAATTCCGATCTTCAGGGACCACTGCCCTGCATGTTGTAGGTGTTTCTCTTCTGCCACTACTTGAATAAGTGGGTGATTAACAGGCTTTCCACAGCACTTGATGGCATACAGAGGAGGTCATGCAGTCATTTGAATCAAGTGTTCTGATATAGAGACACATCTAAAAATTGCAGGGCAGTGGTCCCTGAGGACCGGAATTGAGAAACACTGCATTAGATCAACCAATGATCAACCAGTTTTCTGAGCTCCAAGGTACATCTCACGAACCATCAACTGGTAAGTATATAGTGTATATAGCCAGAGCACAATTTGATGTTACATTTCTAACAATGGAAAGACAAGGATTTGGATGGGGTTAACAGCAAGTATAAGGAAGAGGAAGAGTAGTGAGGCTGTGGAGGAGGAGGTAGGAGGCAAAAAAGAAGAAGAGGAAGAAAAGGCAGCGGAAGTATGCCACTTTTCTTTGCTCCAACATTATCAGGCAATGATTTGCGACCCACAACACGATGCTGATGGAGTTCCTCTCACCCTACTCCTTATTCCTTATCCCCATTGAGAAATTTTTCTAAGCATGGAGATGGAAAGTATATGACCTCCAGCCACATATACAGATGACCCTTTTGGCTGCCATGAATACACTGTGTGATGACTTCACAGCAGATGCCTGCAGAGATTGGATGAGACACTCTAAAAGATTGTTTCAACGCTGGATCTCAGGAAAAGATATTCTTTGTGATGTTGATGAGAGTTTGTGGCCGAGAAGACAGGAATGTCAGGAAGTTTAGGAAGACTACGCTGTAATTCTTACAGCACTGCATGTGTTGTAGTCCCTAAGGAGATTGTCCAATGTTCTCATTTCTACTTTTGTTGTTTTTCTTTCTTTGAGCTCTGCAGTGCTGGATTTTCCTTCGCAATGACATGGTCTGTCAACAAATTAGAGTACAAACAGTAAAAGCGTAGATCTTGCAATTAATCTCCCACAATTGCAACTTACAATACTTATCACAACTTTTGCTATAATTTACATAAGAAGCTCCGTACAGAGTTAATGTTATGTTGAAAACATGACTAAGCAGTTTGAATGTCTTATCAGTAAAAAAAAATGACAGAAGGACATTTAAGAGATGAACTAAGGATTTTGAGAAAGAGACTGGCTTGTGAAGGTGATCCAGGATGTTTTGCTGTTTGGACAAATTGTTTTGAGAAATACACTTACTGCTTTGCAAATGCTGAAAAAGATTGGAGAAATGTACAACTGAGAAAAAAATATTTCTGCAAAATTTAACACTTCTTTGAAAAGTAAAGGCAAGCAAAATAATTTCGTTAAGCCAAGTAGCTGTACCTGCAAGAACGACTCTTGTTCAAGTTTCATTGGTATGTGATTTCAAATCAGTGATTTAAAATCATCACACAAAAAGTCAAAAGGAAACCATTTTTATTATGAAAAGATGTTATGTTAAGAATGCCTGAAACAGAAAGTAGGAAAAATACGTAGCAGAATTAAGGCACGACTAGGTCAATTTCAGGAGTACATTTCCACCTTAATAGAAAAAAAAAAAAAAAAAACTATGAAAAAACATGATCTAGGAAACCTACAGTGGTTTGTAGAAAAGAAGATAAAGTTGGAAGACAAAGGGAAAAAACAGATTTCTCTGGCTGAGAGACGCACAAAAAAGTCAATTTCAGCAAAGTGATGGCCAAGCATAATATTTAACGTTATTTTCTTTCTGAAGACATCAGGAGGCTTAAAATGGAAGTTTTTACTAGTTTTGAACTCTAACATGTTGATCCAGAGTTCTGAAATGGAGTGATAAGGTAAAAAAAAACTTTCTCTGGCCGAGAGAAGCACAAAAAAGACGGTTACAGGAATTTATTGCCAGAACTGAATGTTTTTACTGTATTTGCTATCTGAACACCTCAGGAAGCTTAAAATGTTAGAATTTACTAGTGTTGAACTAAAACAAGTTGGCCAAATGTATTGAAATGGAGATATAAGGCACATAGAAAAAATAGCTTTGTCTTCCCGAAAGAAGCACAAAAAAGACACTTACAGGAATCTGATGCCAGAACTGTATGTTTTACTGTATTTGCTATTTGAACACCTCATGAAGCTTAAAATGTTAGTTTTAACCAGTTTTGATGTCTAACATGTTGGCCCAATGTATTTAAATGGAGTTATGAGGCAAATGAAAAACTAGCTATGTCTTGTCGAGAGAATCACAAAAAAACTCACTTTCAGCAAAGTGTTGCTGTCGCTGAATGTTTCACTGTATTTGCTATCGGAACACCTCAGGAAGCTTAAAAAGGAAATTTTTTTACCAGTTTTGAACTCTAACAACTTGGCCCAATGTATTGAAAATGAATTATAAAACTAATGGAAAAAATAGCTTTCTCTGGCTGAGAGAAGCACAAAAAAGACACTTATTACAGGAATCTGATGCGAGAACTAAATGTTTAACTGTATTTGCTATATGAACACCTCAAGAAGCTTAAAACGTTAGAATTTACTAGTGTTGAACTCAAAAAGTTGGCCCAGTGTATTGAAATGGAATTATAAGACTAATGGAAAAAATAGCTTTCTCTGGCCGAGAGTAGCACAAAAAAGACGCTTACAGGAATCTGATGTCAGAACTGAATATTTAACTTTATTAGCTTTTTGAACTCCTCGGGAAGCTTAAAATGGAAATTTTTTTACCAATTTTGTACTCTAACAACTCCACCCAATGTATTGAAATGGAATTATAAGATGAATGGAAAAAATCGGCTTCTCTCACCGAGAGAAGCACAAAAAAGATGCTTACAGGAATCAGATGCCAAATCTAAATGTTTAAACTTTATTTGCTATATGAACACCTCAAGAAGCTTAAAATGGAAGTTTTTACTAGTTTTGAACGCTAACATGTTGGCCTTAGGTATTGAAATGGAGTTATGAGACTAATGGAAAAAATAGCTTTCTCTGGCCGAGAGAAGCACAAAAAAGACGCTTACAGGAATCTGATGCCAGAACTGAATGTTTTACTGTATTTGCTATCTGAACACCTCAGGAAGCTTAAAATGGAAGTTTTGACCAGTTTTGAACTCTAACAACTTGGCCAAATGTATTGAAATAGAGTTTTAAGGCAAATGGAAAAAATAGCTTTGTCTTGCCGAGAGAATCACAAAAAACTCACTTTCAGCAAAGTGTTGCCAGCGCTCAATGTTTAACTGTATTTGTAATTTCAGCAAAGTGAAATATTTGGCTGAAATATCTCAGTTTTTTTGCTTTCTGAACACCTCAGGAAGCTTAAAAAGGAAGTTTTTACTCGTTTTGAACTCTAACAAGTTTGCCCAAAGTATTGAAATGGAGTTATAAGACAAAAGGAAAAAATAGCTTTCTATGGCTGAGAGAAGCACAAAAAAGATGCTTACAGGAATCAGATGTCAGAACTGAATATTTAACTTTATTAGCTTTTCGGGAAGCTTAAAATGGAAGTTTTTACCAGTTTTGAATTCTGATATGCTGGTCGAATGTATTGAAAAGGAGTTATAAGACTAATTGAAAAAATAGCTTCCCTTGGCCGAGAGATGCACAAAAAATCACTTTAACAAAGTGTTGCCAGCGCTCAATGTTTAACTTTATTTGCTATGTGAACACCTCAGGAAGCTTAAAATCGAATTTTTTTTTTCTTTTTTACCAGTTTTGTACTGTAAGAACTCCGCCCCATGTATTAAAATGGAATTATAAGACTAATGGAAAAAATAGCCTTCTCTGGCCGAGAGAAGCACAAAAAACTCACTTACAGGAATCTTATGCCAAAACTGAATGTTTAACTTTACATGGTTTCTGAACACCTAAGGAAACTTAAAACGTAAGGTTTTACTTGTTTTGAAGTCTAACATGTCAACACAAAATGCAGAAATGGCATTATAAGATACTGGCATGAAACAGCTTTCTCTGGCTCAGAGAATACATAAAATTTAATTTTACGAATTTCATATCTGGCTTTAACGTTTCACTGTATATGCTTGCTGAATATCTCAGGAAGCTTATAAAGTAAGTTTTATTTATTTTGAATGCTAACATGCCTGCCCATAATGTTGAAATACAGTTATTACACAACTTGTAAAACTTTGTTGACTTTTTCAATATGTGTACTCCTCTCAATAGCCAATTTATTTTTGCGAACAACAGTAATAATAATAATAGCTGCAATCTGATTTGGCGGCCCTTGAAGCTCAGCGCTTCTTGTCCTTTTCGCAACCACATGAGCTTTGGCAACGTCATCACTGCTGTCGCGCTGTAGCCACCACCGTACATTTTACCGGTTTTCCAAATAAAAAAGTGACTTCCTGTCCTGTGGTGGCTTGTTTTTCGATGACGTCAGCATAGGACCACATAGTAACATTTGGCATCCAACATGGATGACCAAGTTATTTGCAGATTGATCTTTTTATATGAAAGTTATAGCGGTTCAAAATTCATGGTGAATAGGCCAAATTTGAGGCCGCGCCCCGACCTTTAACATGCACTAAAACTCACGATTTTGATAACTTTTAATCTTCAATGCCTTGAGGGTACAGTAACCAAGTTTGAAGCCAATAGCTCCAAATTTTTAGGAGGAGGTCGTTGAAGTTCAACATTTATGAAATTTCAAAAACTGCCAAAATTGACCATTTGACCCAAAATGGCCGACTTCCTGTTGAGTTTAGGGCATACCTCCAAGAGATTGTTTTTTTTCTTGTTTTAGGGGGATCTACCTATGTACCAAATTTCAGCTTTCTGAGCTTTATCAGTTAGTGTATCCAACATTAGGGGGCGCAGTAGAGTCGTTTGGCAGCGCCCACTTTTGATTCCATTAAAATACTGAAATTTCAGTTGGGGGACAGTTTTGGGTCAAATTTGGTGAGTTTTCATATATGTTTAGGCCTCCAAATTAGCTCCTCAAATGTGTCAAGAATCATAATAATCATAATAATAGTAATAATAATAAGTAAAGCTGCAAGAAGCATTTTGCGGCCCTTTCAGCTAAGCGCTGCTCCAGCTTTGCAAGAGATCTAGTACTGCCACTGGACGCCGTTGTCAGCGCTCTCACACTGTACTTTTATCCGTCCACTAGACGGAGCATTTGGCAAATCTCCCAAAACCCTTTTGTACAAGTCCAGCAACAAGTCTTAAATGTTTTGCCGAAATCCGACCTTCCAGACAGGAGTTCCTGTCACTTCCTGTTTTGTGGCAAAGGATTGGCAAGGATTTCTTGTACGCTGTTTAACTTGTCACGTGTAGTTATCAAGAGTTAGTAGATCCCGTTTCTATCGGTTTATTTCTGTATGAATAAATCGTAAAAGCAAGTCAACCAGCAGCAAAACAGATCACTTCCTGTTCAAAGGGGGAGGGGCTTAGTGATGTAACCAAATTATGATTAAAATGTGATCAGGGCTGGTCTGTTATGACACACAGAAAGTTTCTTTAAGTCACAACCTGGTATGGGGAATTTGTTCCACCTTGATGTTTGATGGCAAAGGGTCAGACTTTGAGGTTTGACCATGCCCACATACTTTGATGTATTAAAAAGTTTTTGATAACTTTTGACCTTCAATGCTTCAAGACTCTGCAGACTGACTGTGAAGTCTACATGTAGGAGAAGTTTGTTCAGATACAATATATGTTAAAGAGACAAAAAATGACAGATTTGATCCAAAATGGCCGACTTCTTGTGGACTTTAGACCATAGCTCCAAAAGACTTTTTCATGGGTCCTTACAAGATACATGTGTGCCAAATTTCATGATTATCAGTCAAAGCATGGTTTGGGGCTAATTTTTTAAAGAATTCTTGGGGCGCTGTTGAGGTATTAGGTCACACCCAAATAATTTTGGACTTAATTTTTGTTGGGGGGTGGATTAGGATCGATCTTAGAGAGTTTGGTGCAGATTGGCTAAAATATGTGGAATTCAGAGCAAAACGTATGGCTACAGCAAGATGTCTGCCTTAACCAAGTTGCCATGGCCACGCCCTCCAGCGCAAAATCTTGGAGCTTTAAAGCAAGTGAGACTAATCTGATCTGTCATCTGACTCAAGATCATCCTTATTAGGTTAAAGGAGTAAGAGATAGAGCTTTCGAAGGAAAAAAAGTGACTTCCTGTTTTGAGGGGGCAGGGCTTAGATGACATCAGCATCTGACCACATAGCATGGCATCTGACATGGATCACTCATATAAAGTTTGGTGAAAATTGACCTTTTATGTGAAAGTTATATTGGTTTGAAATTCATGGCGAATAGGTCAACTTTGAGGCTTGGTAAATGGGCGGCATTTACCATGCTCAAAAACACAAGGTTTTGATCCTCAATGCCTTAAGGGTATAGTGACCAAGTTTGAAGCCGATAGCTCAAAAGCCCTAGAATTAGTTCATTAATGTTTGACATGTAGGAAAATTCAAAAACGGCCAAAATTGATCCTTTGACCCAAAATGACCCAAAATGTGTCAGTTTATTCCACCTTGATATTTTATGGTGAATGGTTAGATTTTTGAGGCTTGCCATGCCCACATGCTTTGATGCAGAAAAAAGATTTTGATAACTTTTGATCTTCAATGCCTCAAGACCGCACTGAATGATTCTGAAGTCAGTTTGTCAAAAGCTGTAGAAGGAGTTCGCTCAGATAAACGTATGTAAAAAAGATAAAATGACAGATTTGATCCAAAATGGCCGACTTCCTGTGGACTTTGTGGACATAGCTCCAAGAGACTTTTTCGTGAGTCCTTACAAGATATACGCGTGCCAAATTTCATGATTCTCGGTCAAACCATAGCTTGAGGCTAATTTTTAAAAATATTTATAGGGCTGCTGTGGAGTAATAAGGCGATGCACACAAAATATTGGGGTGGATTCCTGTTGGGTGGCAGATTAGGATCTATTATAGCCAGTTTGTTGCAGATTGGCTGAAAAATGTAGAAATCCTTCAGATACAATAGGCCTTCGCAGCATTTCACTGCTGGGGCCTAATAATCAAAGCTGCAAGTAGTATTGGTGGCTCTCGCAGCTTAGCACCGCTCCGGCCTTGCTACTGCAGGAGCTCTGGCACTGCCATCCCATCACCTTCATTGATGCTCTGACACTACCCCTGCACCCACCCATTAAACACTGCATTTGGTGAATCTCCCAAATCGCCTTCAGTCCAGTTCCGTATGACTTCAAGAGCAAGTGTTTCACGTTAGGTTGAAATCCAACCTTCCAGAAAGAACTTATAGTCCCTTCCTGTTTGATGGCGAAGGATTAGTGAGTACTTCCTGTAGGATTTATATTTAATCTTTATCCAAAAACCCTTGTCATGAATAATGACAAAGGTTTTTGGATAAAGATTCGATCTTATATGACACACAGGGAGAAGCTGGTGGAGTAACCAAATAATCCTCACTTTCCTCTCTGAATGCCGGTGCTTTAGTGATGTACCACACCACTGTTTCAAGCAGTTATCCCTGATGATGCACAAAAAGTCTGGTGCAAAACGGATGATTTATCAAGAGACATACCTGTTGAAATAATTGAGGGGGCACACTGGTGTCAAATTACAACATAATCCTATTGACATAACCGTATGGACACAGCGAGGGATTGGAATTTGCCATTCTACCCCACCCACATGCTCCAGCCACCGGCCAGTGTTGATAGAAGGATTCAGCTTCATGTTCTTCTGTCATCAGACACAGGTTTAAAACTATATGAATGAAAGTGTAAAAGGAAAACAACCAGCAGCAAAACAGGTGACTTCCTGTTCAAAGGGGGCGGAGCTAAGGTGATGTCACCAATTGACCATGTAAATGTGATTAGTGCTGGTGTGTTATGACACACAGAAAGTTTCACAAAGCTTCACATTATATGTGAAAGTTATTCCACCTTGATATTTTATGGTGAATGGTTAGACTTTGAGGCTAGGCCATGCCCACATGCTTTGATGCAGAAAAAAGATTTTGATAACTTTTGATCTTCAATGCCTCAGGAATGTGCTGAGTGATTCTGAAGTCTGTATGTCAAAAGCTGTAGGAGGAGTTCGCTCAGATACATGTGAGAAAAAGACAAACTGACGGCTTTGATCCAAAATGGCCGACTTCCTGTGGAGTTCAGACCATGGCTCCAAGAGACTTTTTGTAGGTCCTAACAAGATACACGTGTGCCAAATTTAATGATTGTCTGTCAAATCATTGCTTGGGGGTAATTTTACAAATATTTCTAGGGGACACTGTGGAGTAATTAGGCCACACATACCAAATACAGGGGTGGATTCCTGTTGGGGGGCGGATTAGGATTGATCATAGCCATTTTGGTGCAGATCAGCTGAAAAATGTAGGATTTAGAGGCTAACGCATTGCGATATCGTGTTATCAGATTTTGCCACATCGCTATGCCCACACCCTCCAGTGAAAAGTCTTGATGCTTTAAAGCAATTGAGACCAACTTGTTATCTGTCCTCTGACACAAGCTCATCCTGATTAGGTCAAGGGTGTCAGAGATGTACCTTTCAAAGTAAAACATTGCACTTCCTGTTCTCAGGGGGCATGGCTTACGTGATGTCATTGACTATTGAAGTGGACCAGATGTGGATCAATCCATGGAGGTTTCGTGTCTCAGTGATTAATTGTGTGACATATAACATTGTTGTGTTTCATGGCCAGATGTAAAACTTTGACTAGTTTTTCAGCATCACTCCTGGACAGGATATTTCTAATTTTTTTGATATTCCAGAGATGAAAGAAGGAAATTCTAGAAACTTTTTTTATTTGGGACTGGTCCTAGTCAAAAATAACACCAAGTTTCTTTGCTTTATTATTGAAGGTCAATTTAATCCCATCCAGATCAAGTGATTGAGTAAGCAGTTTCTCTTTCATAGGTTCTGGTCCAAAAATAACAACTTCTGCCTTATCAGAATTTAAACGAAGAAAATTTAGTGTCAACCAGGTTTTAGGGCATGCCTGACGGATTGGATTCATCAGGATTTTTTGATAGATATAGCTGAGTATCATCAGCATAAGGAAGCATGAACTGCAAATATTTGTAATTTTTTTCTCTTGAATCTTAAGCTTTGAATCAGGAGTGTATATAATATATATGTATATAGTGAACTATGGAGACAAAAATTGGACATTTTACAAATTGATGCATATTAATTTAATTAAAACACTTTAATGGGAAATTATCTGGGGATGCTGGCTGCTTTTCTTATTCAGAGGTTTTTGAACAAAAAAAATCTTTTAAAGTAATTTAAACCTTTCATAAATTATAGATTTCACCACAAGCATACATATTGATTCTTTGTTTCAGCTGCTTTGTCTGTTAGATGGGCTGCACAACTAAACCTTATTTTTTGTTTGTAAATTGTTATGCGTAAATCTTTAATGGGTTAGTATTTAGTAAAAATCCTTTTCTTCTTAAAATGGTGGGACTAAAAATAAATAAAAAAGCAAATATATTGTTTCCAGCTGACAATACAGTTGCTCCAAAATGCAACATTCATCCAGCTGCCATCACATGCTTCCATCTTGTCTCAATTCAGAAAGCAGCCTACACTGCTTCCATTGTTAGAACTGATTACAGTTAGAAACCTTGTTTCACTTGCAATGAGTTTGACATTAAGCCAGAGGTTGCGCTAGACTTTGTTGTTTGTCATTTTGACTGACAGGATCAGAAAAATCCAGTCATGATCGATTTTTAAAATGATAATTATTAAGTATTTGTCATTCGGTTTAATTCAGTCAGAACAAGATGAACATAGAATTCACATCATGCTATCACACATCAAGCAGATGAATATGTAACTTTTTTCTCCACAGTGACAATAACCAGACCGGACTGTGGCCCCAGTAACTCCCTATAAACCATGACATGAAGAATTGTACTTAAATTATGAACGACTCACCTGCTATGCCCTGAATGTACAAACTCACAACTTCCTCCTGGTCTGCATGAACCAGAATTGTGCACCTGCTTGTGTGTAATTAAATGTCTCAATGGGCTTGCTGCCAGAAACTGTTGTTATGAGGTTTTGGACTTTTGCCTCAGACAGATGACTTCTCATGGCTGTTTTGATGTTGATCTGGAGGCTGAATCCATGCTCTGCTGCCACACTGGAGACTGGAATTAGACTGGGATTTGGCAGTGGTTTAGTCTGATTTAAAGTCAGACAGAGAAAAGGGGGTTACATGTCTTTTTATACAGTACATTTCAGGTTTCAGTTTTAAAGAAAACAAACGAAATACATCAGTTTACAGTGCTGTGAAAAGTTCTGCCCTTACAGATTTCTTCTGTTTTTGTCCTTCTTAAATTTTTTTTTGGCTCAGATTTTGTTTCGTAAGTAATCACACAGCAAATATTCAGATTTGGAAGAAAACAACTGAGAAAGGTTAAAGCAACAAGCAAAGGTTAAATCAACGACAGTCAACTGTAGTTGAATATCTGTCTGCAGCCAAGCATGGAGGTCTTTAGATGTTGACATATCTGTTGTCTTATGATTCTACGGTTTTCTTCCTGCAAGCCATTAATATTAGGATTTTGCTTTACTAAGTGTTTGGCACAAAGGTTTAAATGAGTTCAAGGAGCACTGCGGGAAAGCTTCTACGATCTAGGTAAGTGTTGTTTTTCCTGTAGCCACAAAGCGTCGCTGTTGATCCACTAATTACCCTCTTGGCGTCTGAGCTTTGAACCTGCGGCATCCAGCCGGGAGACAGCGCGGTTCATGCATTTATTTGCAGCGCTTGGCATTGATTGGAGCATTAAACCTGCAGCGCCAACAAAGCTAACGATTCTCCTGCTTGTTTTTAACAGAAACACCGCAGCTTCTCCTCCCGTTTTCACTCAGTCTTTCTACTTGTATTGATTTGGTCAGGCAAACAACTTCCAAAATCTTTTAGAATAAGTTTTTAGATCATTTGGAAAACACCGCAATGTAATTCAGACGGAGATTCCTTCGAGATGTTTTATACCTGCACTCTAATCAAATACTTATAACTAAAACTGCTCCTGAAGGAATATTGTTGTTGTCTTTAATATTGTAAAGGAACATAGCAACAGATAAGTGTTTTCTTCGCAGAAATAAAAGTCCACGAAACGCTAAATATTTTTTAACGACATTAATCGTTTGGATTTCTGTCATCAGATTTTATTGAAATAAAATAATTTGAAAAGGAAAAATATAAACGAAAAAATCTGCTTTCGATTAGTTATTAAAGATTTACTAGACAGAAACATAATTCTCGTTTAGACCATGTTGATTTACAGGATTTAATTTGTTAAGCTTCAAAATTATATTTTAGGTAAAATTGATCAAGGGTCATTTATTAAGACTACAGAGCAATTTCTAGATAATTTTTTTCTTTGGCTGAATAAAACAAGCTGTATCTGAACCCAGTTGGACCTGTGAGGCGGTTCTTCTTGTCCATTAAAAGACTTGTTCAAAAAGTTTTCAGGTGCGTTTCTCTGTGTCTCTGAACGGAATACAAGCCGTTTAAGAACATTACCCGCTTGCGTTTTATTATGTTAATTTTTCGCGTATTTCGTAATTAAGTAAGTCTGCGATGAATCAACCCGAGCAACAAATATTCCTGTTTACAAATTTAAATCTGATATTTAACGTTGTCATAATAACATAAAAAAAAAAAAAAAAAAAAAAAAAAAAAAAAATCAGCATCACAACACAAATAAGTATCTCTCATATATTTGACTCCACTGTGCAACTAGATTGGTTTGGACCAGAATGAAAGTGATTCGAACCAAAGATGTATTAAGATAAACCCTTAAACCTTAAACTGATAAATTACGCCATAAATCACAACATATTCCTTTTTATTATTTTTTAGTCTTTTGTGTTTGCTTTTCCAACCTCATACAAATAAGTCGTTTGTCAAAATAACAGCACGTCAATCTAAGCACAGATATTGAAAAATTTCTAAATGCTATAAACATGATGTCAGAACACAATCACTTTAACGTGAAACCTGGGAAGGCGTGACTCAGAACAGTTCATCCGTGTATTCAGCAGAACAGAGGTTTGTTCTACTGTTCATTCGCTTTTGTTGTCGTTAAACAAAGAAAGACAAACTGCAAAGTGAAGCTAAAATTAACACACAAACATTTTATTTTATTTTATACCCATTTCATCAATTCTCGTTTCCTCACAGCATAGAAAGAGACAAAGTTCACAGGGTTTTGCAAGAGGGACACGTTTACTCAAAGTAGATGCTCAAATAAATGAAATCAAATAAAATGAATGACAAATAACATACTTTTTAATTTTTCCTTTTCCCTGGGAAATTTTCAGGCCACTCTATAATTTTGTCATTTTAAAATGCCTCTGCAGATCTAAAGACCCCCAGGATTGATGAGAGTCCGAAACATTTCCTAGGAACCTCCTAAAAAAATTCTCCTGGAAGATAATTACAGCATCAGAAACCTTGAGATACTAAATGACCTTTAAAGGGCTTTAGAAGTTTTCTTAGAAGAAACAATTTCCTTTTTGGCAAAACCATTCATTTTAAGGAACTCCAAAATTTCCCCGATTAATGAAATTCTTATGAAAAAGTTCTGAAAGACAGATCCCACAGGCCCAGACAATCATTATTTTATTTTACACATTTATTTAATGTTGAATATTTTATCTGCAAGAAGGATGACAGTCAATCACGTCTTAATAAACCACCAAGCCTATGCAGTTTACAGAGTTTTTTTTAACCTTCATTTTATTGTTGACCTATTAAATATGAGACCATGTAGGAGGAAGTTGATCACAAGTCACATGCTTTTTTTTAGCTTATTTAATTGGGTGAAACTAAAGAGAAATTTGTATGCACGGAAAATAAAGTTTTGTATTTGTATGCATATATTTATTTATTAAAAGATGAAGCCTAAAGTCTTGTAACAATTCCTGGGATCTGTATTCTTTATTAGAATTTTGTTAACTTCCCCATATTTTAGTGAACAATATTTTAGGTGTGGCTCAAATATTACTGGAAGTGTTTTTTAAAGGGGCCACAGAAGCCCCCTTTGAGCAAATATTACTGTTATGTAATGTGAGTTAAATTAACATGAGACCTGTTCAGGCTCTTTCTCATTGTTGCTGAACACTGGGCATAGGAAACGTCCCCAACCCACAACCGGCATCCACCCCCTCCACAGCTGCCCACCCTCCACTGAACACACTATGTTGTTCATTAATCAGACATCTAAGCAAACTATTTGTTGTTTTGTCCAGTTTGTTAAGCAGTTTTCAGAAGATTATTCCTTCTATAATCATAATCCAACATGGCTGACATGAGTGAAAAACTGCAGTAAAGAACTGTTCATTTGTAACTGATGGTTTGTATTCTCAAATCTGTTTCCAGTTGTGGTACTGAACATGTTCTGTTACTGCATGAATGCAGAGAGAAACAGTTTTGTTGGATTGTTTTGTGAATTGGAGTTAGGCCGTTCATGGATCCCAACAAAAGAATACTCCCTGTGGTTTTCTGGCACACAACTGGAATATGACGAAACTGGTATGAAGCCATTCCCGTTCCCGTTCTGATGTCAGGGTGATGCCCTGCATCACAGCATTTGAATTAAAATCTTAATCAAATTCTAGAAATTTAGTCAATATTAAAGGGAAGTACACTCTCTGTTAGTTCTGGGTTTTAATGTGCAACTGACCAGGTATTTATAAGTTTCAAAAATGATTTGAATCCAATGCAAAGTGCGCAAAAAAAACCAAAACAAAACAAACAAAAAAAAAAACAACAACAGAGATTCCACTGTTGTTTTTTAGTAAGCAAAAATGAAGTCAAGTGAAAAAGTTTGTGAAAACTAATGAAGAAAATACATAAAACCCTAGAATTTCATCCAATTTACAAAGGTCTGGTTTTTTTTTACAGTGTTTTAAAATATATGTGAAAAGCATTTTAAATATATATTTGCTAAACCTACAAAACCAACAAAACATCTGCATTAAGGCTGGAAACCAACTGCAATCTGTGAGAACAGCCTGAGGAAGCTCTCAGTCCACTGACTCCTTAAAAACCACAGGGATCCTTCATGGCTTTGTCAGGTTGGATGTTTTACTTTGTGCTTTTCTTCTCCATTTCTAACTCAAAAAAAAAAAAAAAAAAAAAAAAAAATCCTCCTTGGAGCTGACCAGTGACACGAGCCACAAACTCAGACCTGTTTCTGCTAAACCAAACATCTGTGTTTCAGGAGAAAACAGCAGATGGTGAAAACATGCTGCCTCACATGTATCACAAGCACAACTTCAAGCCTTTTATTCTGAAGAGAACTTTGACCAAAACATGAAAGACTGCTGCTTTCGTTTCTCCTGCAAAGGGTTGATGAGGAGAATAACTGCTGCAATTAAATCTATGCACTTATAGACATAAACTTTTTATTTGTTTCAAATAAATATTCCTAGGTCAAAGGTCAACTTCATATTCCTTTCTCTTGGTAGCTCTGATGAATATAATTGGATATGGGATTTTTTTAGGAACCCTCTGATTAGCTCTTATCTGCTTTACACCAACCACCTTCCTTTTTTTGCAGCCTCTGCTTATCATAAACAGCTCAAATAAAAACTTCTTCAGAGGTTCTAATATCATAATTTTGTATTAATTAGTGAGGATCCCCAGTTGAAATTATTCTCTGTTGAAAAAAAAATGTTTTTATTCAGATGTGTTGCATCAGGTTGAAAAGATTAACATTTTGTACATGGAACTAACCTGTAATATAATCACATTCACTATCGTTGTCAGCATGAGGTAAAAACAGATTATATTTAATATCTATCATTCAAAGTTGTACTTGGGTGTGCCTCCTCTAAGTTTGTAACAAAGCACTGAAGTGTCAATTCCTAAAGAAATGACAAAAAATGCAAAAATAAAAATACTTGGTTGTGAACGAAAACTAATATGGAAAAAATTAAATCATGTCTGCTTTAGTTTGATCATCAAAAATCTTAGATTTTACAGAAAATAAAATGAAAAATGTCACTTTAAACCAAGTGAATCAGAAAGGAACAGGTTCATTTCCAGTCCAGATCAAGGGGCAGTCAGTAAATGAGTTCAGGCAGGTTGGTTTGATCAAAATATTTCTGGATATAACTCCACTAGCCAACCAGATGAGGTGTAGATTAGTTTTTGTGTGAATCACTAAAAAAAGATTCAGAGTTGGTTTGAGACAGCGAGGTTCTGATTTAAAGCATTTGTATTGCCTGCTGGATTTGATTGGACATTTTAGTTGGAGTCAGCACTGCCTTTTCCTCTGTCCATCTAAACACATGCTGCCAGCTCAGACAGCCTTCAGAGGGCTAAACTCAATAAATGAAGAATGGTGTTGTTTAGTTAAAATTTTTAAACTTACTAGAAATTGTCTTAATATTAGATCTTTATTTTTAAATTTTACAGTTTCAGAGGAACGAATATATAGAATGGATAAAATGATGAAATGAAATTCAGAAAACAATCCAAACTTGTTTTAGGTGAAACCCTGGAACAGATAACAGTTTTTATTCAACATTTTTTTTGCCGTCTTTCTGAGTGCAGCCTGGCTGCTGCTGCAGGATCCAGTCGAACAGACCAACAGGAGTTTCTGCAACTCATCAGCCAGACGGAGCCTCAAGGCCACCAGGAACCAGTTCACTGAGCTCCATAGAGGGAAAAAAATAATTAATTTAAATCATAAAAAATACAAACATTTACAGAGAAAATTAACGCGCGACTTTTTATTAATTAAAAAAAAAAAAAAAAACCCTTGAACATGAAAAATTAGAATGGTGTTCTTTCTGCGCAGCCGCTAAGGCAGCGTAATAAATCAGACCAATTATTTATCTTCTGAAAAAACACAAACACACAAAAAACAAAAGTTATCGAGATAATATGTAGGTGAGCTCACCACAAAATATGTCATCTAACAGGACCAAATAAATAAATAAAAACACCTCGATAATAATAATAATAATAATAATAATAATAATAATAATAATAATAATAATAATAATAATAATAATACAATGTACGTAGATTTAAATATCTAATAAATATATACATTTTTTTTTAACTTTATAGGATAAATATAATGTGTTATCATGTATTTGAGGGTGAGTGTCCACACCGGTGGCCTGTTTCGAAGCTTCGCCGATTCGTGGGCTGGTGTGTTAAAATGAGGCGGAATGAGATGTGTTTTTATAAATAGAAGAAATAAAGTTATTATTTAGAATCTTTTATGGAATTTACTCTTAAACATGCTGCTTTATAGATTTGCAACAGTAACCTAAAATGAATAAAACATTCAAATGTTGCTCATGCAGACTGTGTGATCCTCTTAGATAGGTTCAAGCAGCTGTTGTGCGGTTTTGGAGGTAGAATAAAGCCATTATTTCTGAGGCTGCAGACTTTCTAGAGAAGATAAGGACAGTTTCCATGAGGAGGAGCTCGATGTATTTATATTTGGTTAAAATCTGAGTGAGACTGCATGGCCCTTATGGCAGGAACACGACGTCTGTACGCTAAAATGCTTTGGTTCTCTGACCCATTTCTTCACTTTGACACAGTGATGGTAGCAGCCATTTGTGAGGTGTCCTGGCAGAAACCGGTTGGCTTGTTGTGGAATTATTGTGATCCGTTTTGGAGCAGTTTGACTCACGGCCTCTGCGCAGCGATGATGGGTTAATGTGATATCAGCCTGTAAAACGTGAAGAAAATACTGCTGGAAAAAAAAAATCTGACTGGCAAAATGTGTCATATTTTCCTACATTTTAGTGATGCTTCTGTTTACCCCGGTTTATGTAAAACAACAATCGGTGCGTCTTCATTATCTCGGTTTCTAAATGAGCAGAGCCTGTTTTTCCTCCACTTCTGTTTGTTTGGTGAAACTGTCCTCCAGCAGGAGGAAGGTAGGAGTGAAGCAACCGAGTGATATGCAACTCTCTCTCCGCCTCCCCTCTGCATATTTCACGCTCATTTTACAGGATGCACGTTTTTCCCCCCGACGCACACTCCTTGGTTCTGTCTACTTCGACCCCCCCTGCGTGTTCTGACCGTGTCCGTGTCCTCAGGACTCCCTCTCTGTTTATTTTCCGTCAGAGATGGGATGTAAACAGTTTTGCAGACGCCTAAGGGGCAAATATTTGAATCGAAGGAGTGTAAATGTGAGGAGCGGCGAGGATTTGGGTTGACGCATGCACGGTGCGCGCTTCCAGCTCCGGTTTAGGTGGAGGGAGAGGGACGGAGGGAGGGGAAGCTGATCAGTGTTGATGGGGCGCTGCAAAAAGTTGTCCAACGTCCTGCTAGTGTCGCTTTTCTTCAGAATGCCAGAAAAGTTCATGTTCATATCGGAAAATGATTGCGCTTATTTATCTGTAGTGTAATATTTCCATCTTCTCGGATGCACACTGGGGTGCGAATCCGCAACAGGAAAAATAAAAATGGTAAAAAATAAAAGAGAAAATATGTAATCCCAAATGAACAAACAGATTCACTTGAATGCAGCAGCTTTTCAGGTTGATTATATTCAGTCTCCTGCAGACCGGAGCAAAGTAACCGAGCTGCGAGGCATTTTTTGCAGCGTGCCAGTTATTGGCGGATATGCGTGTTTCTCGCACATCGTGATTGGCTGAGCGCTCAGTGGACGCCTTAATGTTTAATACTAATGTTCCCCTGGTTGGCTGAGGACTGGGAAGGTCCAACCAATGTTTTTCACTTGCTTTGGTGGCTGCGGCTCCCTAATTAATTGCAGCTATCTGTCTCCTATCGATGTGTGTGTACATGTGTGTTGTGTGTGTTTCCCCTTTTCTCCCCAAACCGAACATGAAATAGTTTGTTGGGCTATACTTTCTTTCTTCCTTTCTCATCCCCCCTTCCTTCCTTCCCGTCCTGGTTCGCTGGTGGAGACCGGGAGGACTGAAACCCAGCTGTGTTCGCCGCCCGCCTCTGCTCGCTACCGGTTCCCCCCTCACTGCTCGGTGATGTTGGACATGGGAGAGCGCAAAGAGGTGAAGATGATTCCCAAATCGTCGTTCAGTATAAACAGTTTGGTTCCCGAGGCCGTGCAAAGCGACAACAACAGTCACCACCACCACCACCACCACCAGCAGAACCAGAACCAGCACCGAGTTGTTGGCCCGGATGATGCCGAGCAGAAAGCGCCTCTCCCGGCCTCGCAGCCGGACGGCAAAGCTGACCCGAAAACTGAATCGCTGAACCCGGAGAGCTGCCCGGAGGACAAGCAGGAAGAGAAAAAGGACGGGAAAGAGGGGGAAAAGGACGGAGAGAAGAAAAGCGGCAAGTACGAAAAACCTCCTTTCAGCTATAACGCTCTTATAATGATGGCGATCAGGCAGAGTCCGGAGAAACGGCTCACTCTCAACGGCATTTATGAGTTCATCATGAAAAACTTTCCGTATTACCGGGAGAACAAGCAGGGCTGGCAGAACTCTATCAGACACAACCTCAGCCTCAATAAGTGCTTTGTCAAGGTGCCTCGGCACTACGACGACCCTGGGAAGGGGAACTACTGGATGCTGGACCCCAGCAGCGACGACGTCTTCATAGGTGGAACCACAGGGAAGCTCCGCCGGCGCTCCACGACGTCACGGGCAAAGCTGGCTTTCAAGCGCGGTGCCCGGTTGACCTCCGGGCTGACCTTCATGGACCGGGCCGGCTCCTTGTACTGGCCGATGTCCCCTTTCCTCTCTCTTCACCACCCGCGGGCCGCCGGTGCCCTCGGCTACAACGGGACCTCGTCGGGATATCCAGGCCATCCGATGTCCTACAGCAGCATGCTCACGCAGAACATGAGCAACAGCCACTCATCGTTCCCGGCCTCCAACGGGCTCAGCATGGACCGGCTGGTCGGTGGCGACCTCCCCTACGCGACGCACCACCTGACGGCGGCGGCCCTCGCGGCCTCGGCGGTGCCCTGCGGCCTCTCTGTGCCTTGCTCCGGGGCCACTTATTCTTTGAACCCATGCTCGGTGAACTTGTTGGCTGGACAGACGAGTTACTTTTTTCCTCATGTCCCACACCCGACCATGAGCTCACAGACCAGTGCCGGAGGGGGCGGCTCGTTGCAGGCTGCCCGGGCCTCGGCTTCCAATTCCCCGCAGGCTCCGTCCTCTTCCTCGCTGCCATGTGACACTCTTAGGCCGGCTTTGTCCGGCTCTCTGCCCGCCTTCTCCTCGGGACTCTCCGGGGGCTTGTCTGACTATTTTACACATCAGAACCAGGGGTCAACTTCTAACCCACTCATACACTAACTCCCCCCTGAATTTCATCCATCCATTAATTCATTCATTCATCCATCCATCTATGAAGGAGTGATAATCTCAAAATGATTGGAACACTAACGTGATCGTTTTTAACATTGAACATTTAAGATGTAAAAAATGACAAATTATTATAAACCACTACCTATTATAGAAAAAAAGAAGAGACTGCAAAACAAAAAAAAGAGCAGCACTGAGAAACTCACAGAAAGCAGCACTGACATTTCCAGGTATTTTTTAAATTATTATTATTATTATTATTATTATTATTATTATTATTATTATTATTATTATTATTGTTGTTGTTGTTGTTGTTTCTTCTTCTTCATGTTCTTGTTGTTTTTTTTGCCCAATCTCCTCCTGCAGTTTTAATTTCTGTGTACATAAAGTGTGTTCTAAGTGTCCGGAGTTCGTCTGCTGTATAATAATGTCAGTCAGTGACGTCCATGTGATCTGCGATGAGAAGCCTATGATGAGAGCAGAGTTTTGCTCATGTTTTTCTTTTCTTGTTGGAAGAGGCAATTTTTTTCTATTAGAATGAGTATTTAAAATAGTTTTCTTTTTTAACGATTGAATAATAATAATAATAATAATAATAATAATAATAATAATAATAATAATAATAATAATTTACATGTGTCAGTACCATGCTGGTTAGAATAGAAGCGGGGAAGAGTGATACAAAACTGAATGACTTTTTTCATCAGCCTTTTTCAAAAAGTTGAATGTTCTTCTTAAAGCACACAGGAAAGCTCGACTCCAGAGTGGCCTCTGAAGGCTCTTCTTCATTCATTCATTACCTGGTTTTAAAAACTGCTGACGCGCTTTTTATAGACCAAAGAATCTGTTCCATATTAAGTCAGTATTGTGCTGTATATTCTGGGAGGCCTGCTAAGGTCGGAATGAAGGAGAGACTGGTTCCTCCATCACTGCAGAAAATGTCCCTTTAAACGAGATTTTTATTGCATACTTTAGATTGTTTTAATTATTATTTAGATTAAAAAAAAAAAAAAACCCAAAAACATAGATTTTGGTTGTTCCAGTGACTATTGATGCAGCTGGAGGAATTCCATTTTTAATAGATAATTAGTAGCTGTAATTATTTTTGAACCGAAGAATTGCGCTTTTCGGGAGACTTTGTGCGTAAATGTCTCGTTTTGTGGAAGATTTTCAGCAGTGAAGCTTTGCCATGGAAACGTGATTGTCGGTTTAAAAAAAAAAACACGGACGCTCACGATTCTTCTTTTTCTTGTTGTTTTTGTACAATTAGTAAAAATTGAAAAAAAGATCATCTTTGTAATCTGACTTTGTTTTGTTTTAGAAAAGGAGGAACGCTGTAAAAAAAAAAAAAAAATCCCGTTTGTTTAACAAAAGAAATTCTGCCTTCTGATCAAATAGGCTTCTATTTGGAATGACTGTCTTTTAATTGTCGCCTCTAAAACAATTTTTCATGGTTGTGATACTGTTGTGGTCTTCTTCTTATTACCGTGTGTGTCGCTTATAAAAATAAAAAAAAGAAAAAAATGTTTTAATCCTAAAAAGCACAAATAAAAGAATAGGTTACATTCATAACTAACGTAATTCCTTTTGTCTCTTCTTTACTGCTGCCCTCCTTATATATGATCAATATTATGATTACTGTGTGTCTTTTTGGGTTTCAGGTGTAATTTTGTAGCTGTTAGTGCGCATCGTCGCTCTGTGGTTGCTGTGTTTTGGTGTTTGCATATTCAACCCAAACATTAATGATTCGCGGGTTAAATAAGCTGAAGAATCCTTCAGTTACCGGCTTTATGTTCCGCTGCAGAACTTGATTCTGAGCCCCTGCTGGCAGCAGAGGTTGGGAGCCGTGTGCTCAACTGTCTGCAAATGTTTTGTTGTTGAAGTATCACATTTTGCCCATTTCAGCGGTGTAATATTAGGCACTGGAGGCTGCGGCGCTTTGCTTTGTGCGCATCGGTACCTGCGCTGCAGTCACAGCGGAGCCGCACATCTGTAGGTTTGTCTGCTGCAGAGAAAGCTCCCAGATGATTGATGATCATTTTTCGGAGTGATTCATCTGAGCTTGGTGTCGGTGCGTGCCGCAGTCCTCTTTGATTGTTTCGGTGTTGCTTTTTTGGTGCTTTTTTTTTTTTTTCCTTGGTTCTGCTTTTGGTTTGCAGAACACAAACAATCCTTAGAACTCCGGACTCTGTCAGATTTGTTCCCCAGAGTAATGTTCTCCATTCACTGTTTATTTTCAAGGCAGCTGCTATATGATCCCAGGGTGAGTGCTTTCTGCAGAGCTGTTGAAATGTGCTTTTAGTGAATAAGTTAGAACTTTAGAACCTGCATGAAAAAATGAAAAAATAAAGTAAATAAATACAATTGGTGGTTCACCTAAATTCACAAGTTTTGTGTATTTTCGTGGCCGGACAACAAATTTTCGTTTTGGTCTCCCACCTATCAGGCTGGAAGATTTGAACCACATCACGGCTTTATATGAGTTTCTGCTGTGGTTCTTTATCTCATGTTATATTCGAAATGAAAATGAAAAAAACTTGAATATTGAATAATTCTATTTTTATTTCGGGGCAACTTTTACAGATGCTGAAATATCTGTTTGGTCTGATTTGTTTGCTTTTGTGAAGGATTCTTCATCTTCTGCAACATCTTGCAGTGGCAGAAAGAAGCTCCTCTGCTTGTTGAAAGGAGGCGCAGATATTTGTTCCAGGTCGAGCTGTTGCGCATGAATCTTCCTCCTTGTCTTTGTTAAACGGCTCCGGAAGGTTTTAGCGCATCAAACCACCGCAGAAACAGACTCCGTGGCTGATTTAAAGCGTCTGTTTCATTATTTTTAAACGATTTATCTTTTTTTTTTCCCCCCTGTTTGATCTCATTCGCATTGTGTGAAGGTAAATGTGTAACATGTCTGGTTTGTTTTGGAAGCCTCTGCTGTTTTAATTGCTTTTGGAAAGAAAGCTGCAGGCTAGACTGGAGAATCAGAGCAGTCCCTCTGCACAGCGCAGCTTCGTCTTTGCTTGTTTCTGTGATCAGGGGATCAGTTTGTTACTGCGGCTGATTCACACTAGCGGCCGCTGAGCTGTTCTGGTTATTCTGTTCCTTTCTGCTGAAGAAGCTCTGCAGCTTTTGACTTGATTTATGGAAATGTAGTTTTTGAAGTTTTTAATGTTGACTCAGATCTTACTGGTGCCTTTCTCAGCAGTGTCTGCTCTTTCATTTGCACACATTTGAACCGTTTAATAAACTTCTGCTTTTAAACGCTATTTTAATTTGGCTGTTATAATGCGTGGTGTTGTCAAAGGTTCTGTCCGGATCTGTTCTCTGTCATTATGGTCGAGCCGTTCCGGCTCGGCTCAGAATTACCTGTCATGATGACGCCGGTGTCCCAATGGGCCCATTGACAAACATGGAAGTTTTCTGGGGGGTGACAGTGAAGGGGTTAAAATTCATTTTCTGTTTCCGGTTATTGTTCTTGCAAACACACCCATTCCGTCAAATTCACCTGCTGATAATTAAATAAATAAAAACATAAATACGTATATAATAATAATAATAATAATGATAATAATAATAATAATAATAATAATAATAATCCTATAAAATGTAATACAAATGAAAACAATTTAAAATTGCTAATTTTGAAATGGATTTTTTTCCCCTTTGTGTTCTTGTAGTTCACTGGCGTTGGAATAAAAGTGCAATAAAAAAAAAACAAAAAAAAACAAACAAACAAAAAAAAAACATATATATGTGATCTTTTTTTGTTTTTGTTTTTTTGTTTTTAAAAAAACATGAATAGGACGGTTATAATATCGGCATTAAAATATTTGTCAGCAGATGAAGCTGACATCTCCTGCAGCTGCAGCTTCTCCTGCAGGAACACAGCGCAGCTCAGGTAAGATCAGATATTGTGGAGCCATCATGCAGATAGCGAGGACGATGTTCAGGGAGCTGATATTTATTTGATATTCCTCTTTCCGCTGGGCTGTGCGATTTTTTTTTTTTTTTTTTTAGTTGCTTGTTTTCAGTGTCGGTTCTGGATGGTTCTGGATTAGCTGAATGATGTTTCAGTGAAGCTGAGGAGGGGGCGCTGCAGCAGCTATAGCGCTAAATGCATCGTGCATGTGGACTATTTAGGTGTTTAGGATATCACTGAAGTGATGTTTGCTACTCTCCCAGCTGTGAGCTGTTAAAATGGAATAGTTAGAATTATTTTTTGAACCATCGTTTAAAATGCTGCGGGAGCAGGGATGTTTTATTTTATTCAGTTACTGAATCATTACTTAATAAAGCAACGCTGTGTTACAGATGATATATTTAAAATACCACATCGTCCTTCAGATAGATTAAGGATTTCAGTGTTACTAGATAATCAAATCCGACCTGTTTGTGGTGTTGGAATTAATAACAGATTATTGTTGGAAAAAGGCCTGGATTTCCTGATAGAAATCCTGGGTTATGGAAAACGTTTGGAGATCCTGGAATAAAAAAACCTTCTCGCTGCTGTTCAGTGATGTCTGCGCTCCACAGGCCAGCAGGTCAAAGCTGCTCACACCTGGTAGATCAACGAGTCTGTATCACATCTTATCTATTTATTTTACTGAGGAATACATTAGAAATATTTTGCAACAAAGAAACCAATTTGTGTAACTATGTAATTTTCAGATACCTAAATACAGCTGACATATAATCCAAAAGATCAACTTCACAATGTACAATGTTTACTGACCAACAGTTGATACCCGGCAAGATAGAAAGATGAAGAGTAAATATTTTAAATTAAACTGAGATGGTATCGTAGTCATGGTTTCCAGAGATAGCGCTTTTAATTGATGTTTTTAACGTTTAAAGGCAAAAAAATTCAGTGCTAAATAGGCTTTCTGAAATCTTTTCTTAAAAACAATACATGATTAATTATATTTTTTTATTAAAACATAATCAGAAATGTTTTAGAAGTAAAACTCTGGAACTATGGGATGCATCTGTAAAATAGAAGAATAAAGCAAAAACGCTGTCAGTATATTAAATGTCCAAATTATTGCTGACATTGAATTACTGGCTTCATTCACTAACCTGAAATTTAAAGACCCCAACCCTGTCAAAAAGTGCATTTCACTTGACTTTGCAGGACCAGGTTTTTAAAAAAGATCTTATGAAAAACAGAATTTTCTTTAAATGGCTCGGCTTCAGTTATTTTTATTAGTAAAAGAAAATCAGAAAACATGGAAACATAACTTTAAAAAATGCCATAGATTTCGGATAAGCATCAACAGATCAACTACCAGAAATTAAAAAAAAAAAAAAAAAAAAAAATTGAACATAACCTAAATGGAAATAATTGACTATTAAATGAAATGCTTTTAATCTGTTGAAAGAATATTTTTTAAAAGTCTTCTTTAGTATAAAATTTCAGTGAAAAACAATTCTCACATCTGTCATCTTGGAGAGACAAAAAAATGCACCAACTTTGAAATTTTATTTATTTATTTATTTATTTATTTATTTATTTATTTATTTATTTATTTATTTATTTATTCCTGGTAACTTGTTTTGGCCTAGTGTATTCTATAGTGTGAATACATGTGGCATGAATCACCTCAATAAAACTTGAGAATATGTAGCAATCTAATGGTTTTGCTTCCTTCAGAGCCTGTAGTTTATAATCAGGGGTTCTCACTGCAAGCTCAGTTTTCCAGTTTGTGTTTGTTAACAGACTGAGTTTAGTCCAAACTGCGAGATATACCTAAAGTATCACAAGCACGTCACAAATGTACCTTTGTTTTTAAACCCTTCTGATTTGTCCTGTGGATCTCTGTGCCTTTCAGACGATTTTCTGGGAATATGAGGTGTTTCTACAGTATGAATCAGTAACTATAAAAACCAGAGCAGAGTGGAGCAGAGGTATTAACATCCAGTGATTTTGTAAATCTGATTATCAGCTCAGGCCAGGCTCTTGGTCTCTAGAAGTTAAATTCTGTTTTGGAGGCTCTGGAGTTGATTCCTACCTGTGAAAGTCAGCAACCGCAGCAGATGTTTTGGCTCGGAGTGTTTGATTGTCTGATATGATACAACAACAAAGACAGACTTTCAGCAGCAATTTGTTCGTTTCCTACAAGAAGACTGCGAGCAGAACGAGTCCAACTGTAATGCAAGAAGCAGCCCAACAATGGAGCAGCCATGCAACCCAATCTCTGTCAGCCTGATGCTATCTGCCCCATGTTAAATGGGGTGACCAGCAGTCAAAAGACAAAGGAGCAACAGAAGGACCAAAGTGGGGGAGGGGGGTAGGGGAGACTAACTTCTTTCTTTCTTCTCCCTATTTACTCCCTTCTTCTCTCCTTTTTGATAGAACTCACTGACGAACCGTTTTCTCCAGGTGAAATGCTTTTGGAGCCAGATCTTAGCCTGCTGATGGTGTTTAGTTGTTTAAAACGACAGTTTTCCATCAACAACATTTCACTGAATCTGATTTAGCAGTTTTTCCTTCTCTAACAAGGAAATCACAATAAAAACAATAATAGTCTGCTTCTTGACCTGCACCTACAGGTATATCAGGACAGTTTTGACTGTTCTGTGAAAACACCAGGGGATAGAATATCAGTTTTCAGAATTTTTGTTCTTATTGGCCCCAACTTGATGTTTTTGGGTTTCCTTAATGGTTAAATTACAAGTCTGTGAAAATATGAACTAACTGTGTGATGTTCTGGGCTGCATCTGTCATTTTTAAGTCAGGAATGAGTGGAGATCATGTCAAATGTGACATTTATGCCACTTTTAAGTTCAATTCAGATTATTTTATTTGTTAATTTAAATAGATCAGCTATTTTTATTTCTGTCTTATTTCACTGACAAATACATCAGTCCTTTATTCCTGGGACTAGACATCTTGAGGGAGTGAAGGGTTAACAAAGTTGGTGACCTGATGCTCTTCACATCTTTGCAACAGAAGCCACAAGAATACTTTCGAATGCAGCTTCTGTTCTTATCATTAGCTTTCTGAACACCAAACATTCTGAGAGTGAAACACAGCGGTTTTTTAACATGCCGAGATGATTTTAGTGCTACAACCACCACATTAAAAACAGAGACTAAAGGAAGGCCCATCGATGTGAAGCAGCCTTTTCTCTTGAAATATATTTAATTTATGCAAGATTTGCATATTGTTGGCTTTCATTGTTGTTTATTTATTTTGATAAAGCTGATAAACACATGAAAACGATCCTCTGCAATTTATCATGCTCATTCTTGCTTTATATCATATTTTTAAATTCTCGAAGGCCAAATATTCGTCTTCCTGTTATTGTAACATTAATATATATTGGATAAAATAGTATAATATGTTATTATAGTATCACAAGAGAAGTGTAACTTAAAATATCACAGCACAGTGAACAATTTGTCTTTAAAAAAGCTGAGGAATTTGGTCGAGTGGAAAACCAAACTAGATCTCAGCTCAACTCATTTTCAGTCACATTCATTATTATATTCAACTAGATCAAATTCCACTGAGCTTAATTTTAAAAAGCACCACATCACAACACATGTCAATTTATGGCAATACTCAAAACAGATTGTCTCCAATTCACATCCACATACACAGAAAGGTACAATCAAATCAATTCAGTACAATGCAGTCATACAGACTGATTCAGACCAAATCATATTCAGTTCAGTTCAGTTTATTTCTATAGCATCATTCACAACAAATGCCGTTTAAAGACACTTTACTAAAAAGTCATTTCAATTCAATTACACAAACATTCCAGTTGATCCCAGTTACCAACCAGTATACTAAGCTCAGTTTGTTATTCAAATTAGTTTAAAAAGTTTTCTGTCTAAGGAAACCCAGCAGATTGCATGCAGTCCCATTCCACGATAATTATAAAACAGACGTTTCATAGAATTGTTGATTTTACAGCAACATCCCCTCCTGACAAAGTATGTGAACAGTGGAATAGAAGCTTCCCTTCTAACATGAAACAGCCTGCAGCAGAACCCAGGCTGGGCATGAGTGGCTGGCTACCATGACTGGAAAAAACCCAACTAAAGTTCGAGAGTCACAATGATAATGCTATTTGATCATCTACAGTAGTCCAAGGTTTCTGGTAATAGCTCCATGGAAATTAGCCTGCTGATGTCTTAACACCTATATGCTATTAAATGGGATTTAATAGCAAACCTTTGGTTTTTGCCATATATACAACTAGACAAATGGGAAGATATAAACTATATTTTGCACAAATGTCCAAGAACACTGTCTGGATATTAGCTTGTTCTTTAAGTATGGAAACAGTGTCAGTTGGTTCTTTAGTTTGTGGTCTTCCATACATTTGATATAATTTTAACAAACTCAAACAAAATAACAAACCCAGTCCAGAAACGTAGCTTTTATGGACACAGGATCCAGGCAAGTAGGGGATCCCAAATATTTGACTTCTTGAGGCCTTGACATACCTCTCCACATCTATAGGGCCCACGTTTACTTCCTGAACAGCATGTTTCACTCACATATACAGTTTTTCAATACAACATCTTATGGATCAAAAACACAAAAAAACAGCAGAATCTTCTCCATATTTCTGAAAAAACATTTTGTTGTTTTTCTTTCTTCTGCTCCTGATCTTACCTGTTGTTCTTCTTATGTGCTGTGTGTTTGACGCCACCCTTTGAATGTTAACTGTATTGTCACTGTTGGTGTGTACAGTCAGTAGTGAAATTAATGTTATACAGGCTTCAAGAGTGGACTGGACAATGGAATGGATTGGGAGGTACGAATTAAGCCGACTTAAGAGAAAACAACCCCATCTCTGTAAGTTATTTACATCTATCACCTCCTGAACACTTAAATAATAAACACAAGTCACTTTTAGGAATGGTGGGTGATGGGCTGAAGACGTTACCCCCAAATCAAATTCTGCTTTTGGCCCCATACAACCTTTGACCCACTGTAGATATCAGTGTAACAAGGAGAAAGACAGCCAAATACCCAGTTCAACGACTTAGAACCTCTAAAGTGCTGCTGCTTTGAATCTCCTTAATAAAATGTGTGGATCACTGAGTCAAAATGAGAGTTGGATCAAGATCTTCACTGTACTGTAGTTTTACAGTGGTAGGTAGTAAAAAAGTTGAGCAAAGGAAGCAATAACTCATTTTTATCCCAATTTTCTCTCCTTATTCAGCTATCAGTGAAGATCAGAAAACTACAAATAAAGACAATTTTAACTGGCTGTTTGTTTCAAAACCTTTTCACTTCAATATGTAATTTGTCTGATCCCCATAATCAGTTCATGAAGATAAACAAGTCCCACCTCCACAGACTGTTAAATACAGAAAGCTTAGAAAGAAACCAGCAGTTTTAGGGCTGGACGTAAAGGTTAATTCTATAGATTCATAACATAAAAGTCTTCTTTATCATTATTACAGGTTGAATACCAGAGTAGGCCAAGACATAAGTGAACAATGCTGCTGCTCAGGGACCCCAGGCCAGCAGGGAAGTACAGTTGGAAGAACTGCACTTCTCACACAGAAAATAGACTGAAAACTTCACATTTGTAGTTGGGTTAATCAACAATGAGCATGCTTTTAAATCTGCTTCTGTAGTTTCTAAATTAAATCTTTTATTGAAATTCTAAGATGAAAATGTTGACTCAAAGTTAGGATTTAGATAGGATTTAAAAGAACTGAGAGATGGATATTTGTTTCTCTGTAATCACACAGGGGCAAATCATTGCAGTTCAAAAGAAGCCTCCATAGAAGGTGTTCTGTTTGGCTATGATACCGTCCTGCAGGAGGGCTTCAGCTGAGATAATGCTGCCATCAACTAATAGTTCTCTCTCTTCTATTAACTTTTACTTTTCACTAACATAGACAGAACTCCTACATCAGTTCATCTGTTCTTTTTTTTGTCTCTGCTCCGTCTTCTCAAACCCCCAGTCGGTCGTGCCAGATGGCCACTTGTACACAGCCGGGTTCTGGTTCTGCTGGAGGTTTCTTCCTGTTAAAGGGGAATTTTTTTTCTCTCCACTGTTGCTACATGCATGCTCGGTATGAGGGATTGCTGTAAAGTCAACAACACGACACCATGCACACCTGTAACAAAAATGATGTATTGGAATAAATCTCGAGTTGATGAGCAGATAAAGCTGCGGCTGTTGTGAAAGGTCAGCACATGCTGTAGGCACTTCCTTAAAAATAGGCTCAACAGCCATTTCTAAACATGTTTTTAATCATCACTATACATGAAAGAACAATAGCGAAAAGGCTGTTGATTTTTTTGGCACAATAGAGCAATGATTCATTGTCTGCCTCACTACAATACTGAGAAGAAATCGAGAACTGCTCTACACCAATAATGATGAATAAGGGGTCTTTGTTTTGAAAAAGGTTGAAGCACCATTGTTGGTGGTTTACTTCCTGCATGCAAGTGTCACAGCAACATGTGATGAAAAGTTTATGTCTAGATTAAATAAAACTACCCCGAGTATAGAATTAAAGGTGAAAAAATGAATCTTAAAGGATTTTCAGTTTTAGCCATTCAAATCTTTAAAATTTTAATCAAGTAAAGTTGGAAAGGTAATTTTCAAACAACAGTTATGTTGTAACAACGTTAGCTTGTCCTCCGCTGGGAGGAGACCCTACGACAGACCCAAAATTCATGTGAGGGACTTTATTTCCCCGTCTTGCCTGGAAACACCTTGGGATCCTCCAGAATGAGCTGGAAAGAGGAGCTGATTCCCCTACTGGACCCGATACCCTGCGACCTAATCTTGGATGAGCGTAAGACAATGGATGGATTCTACTAAAGCATTCTGATCAGAATGTAGCAGAAGATGTTGGTCCTGTCAGCTCTTTTTCTCATTGAGAGCAGTGTCCAGCAGAGAATGGTAAGGCTGACATGTTTCTGTACCATGTATTAATTTTTTTGAATATCAGCGTAATGAAAGTTAGCAGTTTTGTGTTTGAGAGTTGAGTTTTCTGTTGGAATAATTTAAGTTTGGCTCTAACTTTGACTAGTTTAGCTACAGAACTAATGGTAAAGTTACATTTGCTTTCAGTCTGAGCTTTTTAACCCTGTGGTGGCTGTTAATGTGAAACACATCTTAATGGCAGTCATCAGGGAAACAGTTTACAGTCTACCGTCTTTGGACAAAGCTTACTACTTCATGTTCCAGTGACAAACCAGTTAAATGTTTATGATTTCTTTTTAACATGGGAGGACTAGTTAGATGAGCAAAATGAGCTTAACTTATTACAATTTAACTATGTACATTATAAGAATTTGTTGTTTCTTTTTTTTTTTTTTTTTTTTTGCAGATGAACTTCCATAATAATTTCTACTCAGAAACTCTGGTGAAAATCTAATTGTCAAACCACATTTCTAGGTTAAATTGTAACAGTTTGTCTTAGGTGTGCATCAGGATGTGGCTATCAGCATAAGGTGAGATAAAAATGTAGGAGTTCATAATCAGCATCTGTTAAAAAAAAAACATTGCTGCAGTTCTGTCAATTAATTAAATAGCGCCAACTGTGACCCAGAGGGTGCCAAAGTTAGCTTAAGAATCAGTTGAAGCAGGCAAAACCGGCAACCAAGGAGTACTGTAACTGATTAAAAGGCAAGGGTAAGAAAATCAAATAAACCCCACAAAACATGGTAAAAAGCTAAAAAAGAAGCCCAACATCAACAAAAAGAATGTAGAAATAAAATAACTACAACCTGGAGTAAAAGTCCTTAAAATCCTGGGAGTCCAGCTCGGCTGGCTTCGAGGGAGAAGGAGTGATGTATAAACAGTTTTAGGACCTTACAGCAGTCTTGCACACCTCCAGAGTGCTGGGTTTAGTGGACAGCTCTCAAAGTACAGAGCTCTCCCCACTCCCTGAGATTCTCGGCAACCCCCTGTTAGAGGCTGGCACCCCGCTGTTGCTCCTAGCCTTTCTTCTGCTGCCGTATGTCCTCGGTTGCTCCCCTCTCCCTGCTGGATCTCTTTCAGTCCATCCAGCAGGCTGTCCTCTGGTGCTGCCTTGCTGGGCATGGTATCCTGTTGCTCCCTTTCTGGTAGTCACCTTCCCATTCTTC
Source organism: Anableps anableps (assembly GCA_014839685.1). Classification (NCBI taxonomy): domain Eukaryota; kingdom Metazoa; phylum Chordata; class Actinopteri; order Cyprinodontiformes; family Anablepidae; genus Anableps; species Anableps anableps. Next base: position 3,053,513 of record CM026080.1, on the reverse strand, counting down.
TGTATACCATTCCCTAAAAAAGACCCCTCCAAAAAAACTAGAGCTTTGTCCTGATTGGTCGTTCAGTCTACACAGGTGTGGGTGATTTTTGTAACAAGGATGAAAAAGTCATCCATCCATCCATTGTCTCTATATCCGCTTGTCCTTGCAGGGTCGCGGGGGGGATGGGGCATGTTGAGGGGCTGGTGACTATCTTCAGTAGTCATTGGGTGAGAGTCTGGGTAGACCTTGCACAGGTTGTAAGTCCATCGCAGGCCAACTCAGATATAGACATGACAACCACACACTCATTCACTTACTCACACCTAAGGACAATTTAGAGAGACCAGTTAACATAACAGGTCATGCTTTTGAACTGTGGGAGGAAGCCAGAGTACCTGGAGAGAACTCATGCACAGGGGGAACATGCAAACTCCTTCCATTAAAATGTACAGAAAGCTTCTAGCTACTGTATTGTCCACACAGTGAGGGGAGAAGAGCAAATAAATATGTGGGATAATTCTCAGAGGGACAGCAGCTGCAGAGACAGTGACTGTGTTAACAATCACTGTTTACAGGGTAAACATTCAGATAAGAGATCTGAAAGTGCAACGCATGATTTAAAAGGGGGGGGGGGGTTGTCTAATGTAAAATTTACTTTTTTAAACTTTATATCATGTTATAATGTTATTCCCTCATCAAAAACATGCCTGGAGTGTTGCCTTGATTCTTTCATGGGTGTTTGAGGAATCCTTGTGGCAGCCATTCAGGGGTGCCTTGCTTTCACAAAGAGCTGCCTATTTACCTACAGCTCCTCCTTGGAGCTGCAGTCCCCAGCCAAACTTCCTCCCCACCGAGCACCCCTCACCTCCCCCACTCAGCTCCTTCAGACTAGCAGCAGCAGCAATTAGCAAACACCTGGTGGAACTGTACATTTGCTGAGTTCATCATAGGAACTACTTCTCAGTCCAATGTTGGTATGAACGGTTGTAAATGGCTGACTGAAGCTGAAATAAGAACACAGTAGATGATGACAGGAAAAATATTCAGGAAGGGGAACATAACCACAAACTATGAACAAACTATACATTGTTCTTTTCATTTTAGTCTTTGAAATACCAAACTTACACATAACTTTATACTTTTTGTCTGTCTGATGACATAATTTTTAAATATTAAATCAAATGTTCTGGTCAGTTAGTCAGCACTTGAGTAGCCAAATACTTTTTTACTCTTTCTTGAGTAGTTTCTTGGAAAGCTACTTCTTACATTTACTTGGGTAAAAATATGTTAAAGTAGTGCTATTCTTACTTCAGTACAGTGTTTGAGTACTCTACACTCCTCTGCTTGTGGGTAATTCATACTTCATAGTTTCTGCTATATTAGTTCTTTCCTTGAGGTGCTACTGGAACAATCGTAGAGGTTTTCAAGAGCTTCCACCGTGAGTTTAGAATTGCCAGTTTACTGCTAATCATTCCCCCGCTGACGTCACAACATGGCGATTCTGTTTTATTCAGCTGCTTTAGCAGTTTTAGCTGTTTTAAACCTCGGATATGGGCAAATTAATGAGCCTGTTTGAGTTAAAACCTCACAAAACCATATACTTTGTGATATTGTGTAATTTTAATTTCAAAATTACATGAAGTCAGATCATGTCATCAGCTCTTTAAGCAAAGGTTTTAAACTTTGTGAAATTTGTTAAATTGTTACCTGAACACCATTTAATGCAGGAAGTAATGTTCCAAGTTTCCCTGGTCAGTTAGAGAATTACATAAAATGAAATGAACATGAACATAATTCAAGAAATCAGAACAATAAAAAATCAGGTGTCTTTAACTTCCAATAAAATTCCTGCTTATGCAGTTTTATTTGTAGTTGCTGTTTTGGACCCCATTGGAATTTATGAATATGAATGAGCCACTTATCTCAGCACCCACAAATAACAAGAGGTAGGTCTATTATTATGATTCCTATTGTTTTTGTTTAACACTCTCCTGTTCGATTTTGCCCATGTGTCTTTTAATAACTTTTCAAAGGCTTCCAGATGCCTAATTAAAAAGAATTTGGTAATATACATTCAGTAATCATGATGTTTAACAATAGTAGTAGCGGGTGGCGATATGCAGCATCAACTTTGTTAGAGGAGAGCCACACCTGGTAAACTAAGGAGGGAGATAACATGACAGCTGGCTTCGTGCCTCAAAAACAAGTTGAAATGTGTGGAAATGCTAAATGCTGACAGAATTTTCATAAAATGTCAGTGTTATTGTGACTCTGACAGTCCCTGGTTATAGTGTTAGCTTTAAAGAACGTTTGCAGAGTTGGGTGCTGATTAGTTGCAAGACCTGAAACTACTGATAGTTCTGGCAGGTGTGGTTGTCCAGCTGAAGGGTTACATTCCAGCCTATTATAACTGTATAACTGTACAGTAATAAAGTTATGGGAAAAAAGGAAAATTATGGTGTTTTTCATATTTTTTTTTTTACACATATCCAGTGTTTTTTTTTTGATGTTTTCAGTTTTCCAAAAAATGTTCACCTTTTGGCCTCATCTGTGTTTAATAAATGATGACATTATGAAATCATTGGTATGTGTTTGTTTTTTCCCTTTGAGCTTAGATTTAAGTCATTTTAGAACTTGTAAAAGATGAGATCTTTAAAAAAATAAAATGGTCAGAGGGTGTACTTTGGTTTTATCATCACTGCATTTACAGTCAGACAAACTACAGACATACTCTGCAGTATACGCAACACTTCGTATTTGCAAAACTGGTGATTTGTAGAAATATGTGCTTAAGATTTGATTTGAATCAAAACTGATGAAACAGATTAGTTGATCTAGACAGGTAAATACAGGCATAAATACATCTGTATTGAATTCAGTTTAAGTAAGTTTAGTTATATAGCGTCAGTTCTCAACAAATGTTTTCGCTTAGGGCATGGGTGTGATGGTGTGGCGAAATCTGATGTCACTTTGTCGCCTTACATTTGGCTCTAAATTCTACATTGTTTAGCCGATCTGCACCAAACTGGCTATGATCAATCTTAATCCACCTCCAAATAGAAATGCACCCCAATATTTGGTGGGTTTGGCCTACTCCACAGCGCCCCTTAGAAATCATTACAAAATTACCCCGAAGCATTGCTTTGACCGACAATCATGAAATTTGGCACACGTGTATCTTGTCAGGACCCACGAAAAAGTCTCTTGGAGCCATGGTCTGAACTCCACAGGAAGTCGGCCATTTTGGATCAAAGCCGTCAGTTTGTCTTTTTCTCACATGTATCTGAGCGAACTCCTCCTACAGCTTTTGACATACAGACTTCAGAATCACTCAGCACATTCCTGAGGCATTGAAGATCAAAAGTTATCAAAATCTTTTTTCTGCATCAAAGCATGTGGGCATGGCCTAGCCTCAAAGTCTAACCATTCACCATAAAATATCAAGGTGGAATAACTTTCACATATAATGTGAAGCTTTGTGAAACTTTCTGTGTGTCATAACACACCAGCACTAATCACATTTACATGGTCAATTGGTGACATCACCTTAGCTCCGCCCCCTTTGAACAGGAAGTCACCTGTTTTGCTGCTGGTTGTTTTCCTTTTACACTTTCATTCATATAGTTTTAAACCTGTGTCTGATGACAGAAGAACATGATGCTGAATCCTTGTCTCAACACTGACTGGTGGCTGGAGCATGTGGGTGGGGTAGAATGGCAAATTCCAATCCCTCGCTGTTTGCACACAGGTGGCTCTAAATCACACATGCATCATCCGATTTGCACCAAACTGGATACAAATCACCTTTGTTAACCTCTAAAGAGGCCAATAGGATTATAATAGAATTTGACTCCAGTGTACCCCCTACATTATTTCAACAGGTATAGCTCCCTAATACATCATTCAATCTGCACCAGATAACTCCTTGACACAATGGTGTGATACATTAATGACATCACTAAAGTACCACCTATTCAGAGAGAAAAGTGAGGATTATTTAGTTACTCCACCAGCTTCTCTCTGTGTGTCACATAAGACTGATACTGTATCCAGAAACCCTTGATAACCACATGACATGTTCAAAATCCTACAACAAGTACAAGCCAATCTTTCGCAACCAAAAAGGAAGGGACTATAAATCCTTTGTGGAAGTTTGGATTTCAACCTATTGTAATCGTAGTGTTTCTTCTTCTTCTTCTTCTTCTTCTTCTTCTTCTTCTTCTTATTATTATTATTATTAGGCCAGAGCAGCAAAAGTGCTGTGAAGGCCTATTGTAATTGTAGTGTTTACTATTATTATTATTATTATTATTATTATTATTATTATTATTATTATTGACACATTTGAAGCGCTAATTTGGAGGCCTAAATATATATGAAAACTCATCAAACTTCACCCATAACTGTCCCCCAACTTACATTTTAGTTTTTTAACAGATACAAAAGTGGGCGTGGCCAACGACTCTACAGCACCCCCTAATGTGAGATAAACCAACTGGTAAATCCTAGAGAGCTGAAAATTGGTACATAGGTAGATCCCCCTAAAACAAGAAAAAAAAGTCTCTCGGAGGTGTGCCCTAAACCCAACAGGAAGTCAGCCATTTTGAGTCAAATGGTCAATTTTAGCCGTTTTTGAATTCTCATATATGTTGAACCTTAATGAACACCTCCTAGAGAATAGGAGCTATCGGCTTCAGACTTGGTCTCTATTCCCTTAAGGCATTGAGGATTAAAAGTTATCAAAAATCTTGAGTTGTTGAGCATCTTAAAGGGGCAGCTCTGGGCCTCAAAGTTGGCCTATTTGCCATAATTTTCGGACCGCTATAACTTTCACATTAAAAGGTCAATCTGCACTAAACTTGGTATGAGTCATCCTTGGTAGATGCCCAATGATCCTATGTGCTCATACGCTGACGTCATCTAAGCCACGCCTCCTCAAAGTAGAAAGTCACTTTTTTTTCACTTGGAAAGCTCCATCTCTGACCTATTTGATCTAATCAACATGATCTTTTGTCAAAAGACAGAAAACAAGTTGTTCTCACTTGCTTTAAAACACCAAGAGTGTTCAGTTTGGGGTGTGTCTGTGGTGGCAGGGCAAAGACAGACATAATGCCGTTGCAATACTTTTGGCTCGAAATTCCACAAATTCAAGCCAAGCTGCACCAAACTCAATAGGATTGATCTTAATCAAGGCCCATACTGGAATCAATTCCAGTATTTGGTGGGTCTGGCCTATTTCCTGTACAGTGCTATATTGAAATATTTAAAAAAATCAGCCCCAAGCCATGCTTTGATTGACAATCATGAAACTTGTACACGTGTATCATGTCAGGACCTATAAAAAACTCTCCTGCAGCCATGATTCAAACCCAATACGAAGCCGGCGATTTTCGATCAAAGTTGTAATTTTGCTCACACCAGTGGACGACTGTGGTACTGCAGTTTTCCTGTTCTTAAAAACAATAAATTGGCTATTTGGAGGACAAAAACATATTCAAAAAGTCACCAAACTTTACTCAAAATTGTCCCCCATGAAAAATTAAACGATTTTTATGGAATTGAAAGTGGGCTGGGCCAAACTGCTCTACAGGGCACCCTAACATGAGATAGGAAAAACCGTACATCAAGGCTCCAGCCTTGCGACCGCAGGACCTCTAGCACCACCACTCCATTGCCGTCATCAATGCTCTCATGCCCTTCCTGCACCCATACACAAGGAGTGGCGAATGAAACTTTTCTATTTTTACAGTACATATATATATATATATATATATATATATATATATATATATATATATATATATATATATATATATATATATATATATATATATATAATAAGGTATTGCAAATATACAGTATTTATCTGGTGGCATACTGTCAGGTGATGAATATGACTGGATATGTAACATGTTGTGGACAAACAATGGATTACATAGAATAGTAAAAGGTTCATTTTTATTTTTTGCCTAAGATAGAAAAGAATAGAGAACAGAAACATCCTTTATTGTCCCACGATGGAAAAATTTCTGTGCAACAGGAGCGAGGTGGCAGTGACAGACAATAACAGCAAACAGACTCACACAAAGATAGAATATATATAGACAGAATAAAGAATAAAAATACTGTACAGTAAGAACAAAATTTCAACATAAATACTATGTAGTTATAAAAAGGCACTCCAGTCCAGAGGAATGTGCAACTGAGTTGGTTAATCAAACATGTACAAGATGTGCATGTCTCTTTGAGCATTAAAAATACAGACTATTTACAGTTAGTATCAATAAAAAACACAGTAGAGTTGTACAGATACTAGCATGGATATAAACACTTACTGAGTTTGTCGGGAGCAGTGATGATTTAGAGTCTTACAGCTGCTGGGAGGAAGGATCTCCTATAATGCTCCTTTGTGCACCTAGGATGCAGCAGTCTGTCACTGACGGAGCTCTCCAGCTCAACAACAGCTTCATGCATGGGGTGGGAAACTTTGACCGATGGGTGATGTTATCTTAGCCAGAGTCATCCCAGCACAGAGCTGGCCTTCCTGATGAGCTGATCTAACCGCTTCATCTCAGACAAGATAAGCTGCTGCTCCAACATACAATCCCATATAAGATGCCATCACAGAGTCAAAGAAGGTCTTCAGGGGTGCCGCCTGCACTCCAAAATACCTCAGCCTCCTCCAACTACAGCTTGTCCTTCAGAAGTCCTGGCTGGATGGTGTTGAAAGCACTGGAGAAATCAAAGAACATGATCCTCACAGTGCATGCAGGTTTCTTCAGGTGGGTCAGAGCTCGGTGCAGGAGGTAGATGATGGTGTCATCTACTCTAATGCCAGGCTGGTAGGCGAACTGCAGTGTATCCAATGAAGACATCACCAGGGGGCATAGATTGTCAAGGACCAGCCTCTCGAGGGTCTTCATCAGATGTGACGTCAAGGCAACCAGCCTGTAGCTGCTGCAGCTGTAGATCAGTGCATTTGTATGGATATTTTACAGGAGACTGGATGTAGACAGTGTACATGCTATAGACTGCATAACAATAAGTTAATTATATAAATGCATTTTTGTAAAGTGTAAAGTAAGTGTAAGTGTAAAGTGTAAAGTGGATAAATGTAACATGGTGGACAAATTGTATGTATACATATTATAACATGGGAAGTATTTAGATTCTACATTCTAGATTGAAATGCACAATGCATACACTGCAAGAGTCAGTTGGTGGTAGGTTTCAACCACAGGTGGTATGCTTTTTTGACATATCTCTCTTTAGTTTGTGTTTTACTATTTGTTGCATTTTTTTTTAGCCTTTATTGTGCTGAACAATACTAAAAACATACAATTTTACCCCTTTATGAAAAAAAAAAACAGAGCAAAAATTCTTGAATAAAATTTAAATTAAACTTTTAATTACAATTTAAGCTAATTATAATATGCCTATGTGATTTATATGAAAGTTTGTCGTTCAAAGATGTATGAATTCCTTCCTTCTGATGATCTCATGAAGCAGAAAGATTTTGGTTTTTTATCTTTCACTTGCTGGACTCTGCAGAAAAAAAACTAAGTTCTATTATTGACAGCCAGAAAACAGAGTGATAATATAAATCAAGAGCTAACATCAGACTTGGGGTTTGTGCATTATGTTGGTTTGGGGGTGGTGGTTACTTGTTTGTGTGACGTAAAAAGACAACACTTGACAGGTGGTGAATAATTGTTTTAATGAGTGTGCAAAAGCAGTCGGCTCAAAGGCCTGTCAGGTTAAACAAACTCTCTAAATCCGATTGTCAAAGTGCAAAGTGTTGTCGTTTCAATTTACCCCCACCATCACTCCTTCCGTCCTCCCCTCCCTGTTTTTGGCTCCCCCTCCTCCTGTGTGCTCCATTCCTTCCAATTACAAGACATAATATTTGCTCAAACCTTGTGTGATCCCTGTTTTAGTTGTTTTAAAAAGCCTGTTGATCTCAGTGCGCTCTGTTGCTCTTTGTCAATGGAGAATCAACAGGGATGAATAAGTGGCAGGCACTTCCTTGTTATCTCCCTACAGCACCATTCCATCTTTTCACAGCACACAACCATCTTATTAGAAATCCTTTCATTTCCACACAGCTCTCCTGTCGTTGTTTACCTGTTTTATTTCTGTTTTTGCCAAGAATGTTTAAAGAGTTAAATTTGGTTCCATAGTTTGGATTCAATCTGTCATTTTCAGGCACAACAAAAACATTCTGGCTCTTCAGCCACAGACTAGTTCCGAGAAAACTGACCTTTTCCTTACTTAAATCAGTGCAGTCTAATCATATAAACAAATTTAAATTGTTTCCAAGTCAGTTCATCAAGTCAGATATAAAAATACATTTTATGTCCTTACAAATCAAATTAATTTTACTTAAGAAAAAAATAAAGAAATTTAGGAAGCATTTTATTGTGTTACCTCAGCTTTTGATTTACAAACGCATTTTTGTCATTTTGAAAACTGTGGGTGATCCATTTGTCCTGTAGACAGAAAATTATATTTAATTACCCCCACACCCACCCACCCACCCACACACACACACACACACACACACACACACACACACACACACACACACACACACACACAATCTTAAATGCTTGGTTTCAGAGAAATGAATGAGCTGTCAAGGAAAAAGTCACAGTTTCTTCTATCGCTTACCAACTCTTAAACTTGTCATGGTTAGAGGTATTTCCCTAATCACATGTTGAATTGTATGTATTTATATTAGGCTTTTTATGTTCAGTGTTGTAGCATCAAATTAAAAATGCAAATAAACTCAGAATTTAATAATGTTTTTTTCCCAGGCAAGAGTGGAAACTGGTCAGAGAAAAGACTGTTTGTGTTTCTGAAACAAACTTAAACTAAGTAAAGACTAGGACTCTTAATTTTCTAATTATTTAATTCTTCCTGGTAAGCTTTTGTAACTTGATTTAAAAGTTTTGCATAAATATTTTAAACCTCATATGGCTGAATTAACAAGTAAAAAACAATTCACCTGATCAGGATTCTCAAAGCAACTTTAAGATTTATTTCTAATTCAAAACTTAATATTAGAATTAAAACTCTGGAAAAAACATCAACTACGTTACATTTAAATGGCTATTTTATAAAGATTCAAAGGACAATTAAACATTCAGCCTGCTGGTTCATATATGAACATGTGAATTTATTCAAGTGAATCCTGAAAATATATCTCAGAGATCTTACAAACAATGTCTATCATTTTTAAATCCTGAGTCACACAGTTGAAGAGGAGGCAGAAACATGAGGCCACCAATGTAAAAATAGCAGAAAACAAATGGTAAATGGCCTGTAGTTGTATAGCGCTTTATCTAGTCCAGAGGACCCCAAAGCGCTTCACACTACATTCAGTCATTCACTCATTCATACAAACATTCACACACTGATGGTGGCAAGCTACTGGATATGAGCCACAGCTACCCTGGGGCAGTCTGACAGAGGTGAGGTTGCCATGCACTGGTGCCACAAGGCCCTCTGATGCAGGCAAAGCATTGAACTGTCTTGCCGACAGACACAATGACAGAGACGAATGGAGCGGGGGCTCGATCGGGCAACCCACCGATTACGGGACGAACTCCTACCACCATCCCAAATCAAATGAACTAAGCAAAATAATAAATTTGATTGAAGGCATGATGGTTTATATCAGTTGAGAATTTATGTATCTGTATACTGGCCTTGATCAGTCAGGAAACAAGACCAAGGAACCCAGCAGACAGGTTAGAGAAAAAGTTGTGGAGAAGTGTAAAGCAGGATATCCCAAGCTTTGAACATCTCTCAGAGCTCTGTTCAATCCATCATCTGGACATGGAGACAAAATGGACCACCTGCTGACATGTCTAGATATTGACATCCACCTAAGCTGACAGGCTGGGTAAGGAGAGCAATAATTAGAGAAGCAGCAGAGAGGCCAATGGTAACTCTGGGGGAACTGTAGTAATCCACAGCTCAGATGGTAAAATAAGATGACAAGACAACTATTACTTGTGCGAACCACAAATCTGACCTTTATGTTGGTGTGGCTAGAAGAAATACATTCGCTGCATGAAAAATGGGATTTTCAGCAATCGTCGGCACATAAAATTGTAGTGAACCTTGAGATTTGCTGTTGCAAATGACTGCAAAAGTTTTAACAAAGTATTTTATTTGATTTAAAAAAAATCAGAGATTCACATTCTTTGTTATCTTTTAAGCCTTTTTCCGTTTAAATATGTGACTACACATTAATTATTATACAGAGGAAACATTCAACCAAGATTAAATTCACAAAAAAAATCATTTAAATTTATATTGCATTGATGATGATAAAAGTCTAATGACATCTTGTCTACAAAGGTTATATTACAATTTACAGTTTAAATAATGAGATATTTGCAGGTATCTATAACTCAGTATAGATTATTAAAGTAAAAGCCTTCTCACATTTATGAGCCCTACTCTGTACCATATGTAAATCTCCTAGATTTCAACCACTATACAGAGTCGAATAACAACAGTCACCTTTTCTACTGCCCTGCTTAAATGGACAGTGGATGTGTTTACCACACATCTTCCAGAAATGTGGTCAACAGGCAGAAATGATGCTGGGCAGAAAGTATGTGCTCCCTGTGAGCACCAAACTTCTACTAGCTTTCCCCAAAAATGTCTGTCTTGGTGGGAATTAAGCCAGGAAACTTGGGCAATGACAGGTTTAAATGTAGTTCATTATGACACAACATTAACAACCACGAACTGCTTCATAACAGCTGATTGTGGTTCTGCTAAAGAGTCAAGGACAGGTTCTTCAAAACTATTAGTGTTTTCACACCACTTAGCACATACATATGCCCACTTTTCTGCTCTGGATCCATCTATGGAGTAAGTCACATTCTGATATGTTACTCCTTTGCATGTCTTGGCAAAGCAGTCAACGTCAGTGATATGAATATCAGGGTAAATCTGATGAGACATTCTCAACATTACATGTTTATCAAACTCATCAAAAATTGTGTGGTGGAATGGAGACAGACGCACCACTACACTTTTCCAAGAGAAGTGTTTCTGCCGACTCCAAAGCACTGTGCTTTACATAAAGTATATCAGTTGTGTCATTATGTGACAAAGTTCCAGTCATTTGTCCATGTAAAATATTGGTAATTTCAGCCGCATATTCATATATGCAATGGGCCAAACAGTTTAAAAAAGTTTGAGAGAAAGGTCTGCAGGTATCGGTCTGCTATGGAAGCATGCCATGAAGAAATATGATTGAAGAAAGAATATTCAAATAACAATCAATTGTATCTGGTAAAATATATCTTACAGGAATATTTGGAGAACAGAATAACTAAGCTTTGGTTGAAATGGTAATAAAAGAAGGGTAGGATTACATACAATACATTTTACATACAATTACATACAATAGATTTTTGTCCAACGTTAACTTACTTAGACATTCCACTTTGGGTCTTAATTAACTCATCTGTAGAAGTATCATTACATAACTTAATCAAAAATAACAAAACGCATGTTCCAGAATAGTTTATTGTACAAAAAAAAATTGTGAACAATTTTCTAACATATTGTTGGTATTTACTGATTGCCTAAAAGACCCCAGAATCAGGTCATATCAGAGTAGCAGTATGCATCCAATACCATACTATAGGACTGAAGAAACTACAGATATTTTATCAGTATATACATTAGTTGCATAACTCTTGAGTTTAAATTGAAGAACAAAATAGTTGAATGTGATACCTTCTGATGGAGTACAGGCATTTTTATTCATTTTTTCCCTTTTTAAGCTTTGTTAATTAAGCAATGAATATATCTCAACAAGGAAAGACATTATCAATCAGATTTGTTATACAAACTAGAAAGGAAGCAGCTCAAAGTAGAACTGAGTAAATTAATTATTATATACCCACATAAAAATCTTTTTGTAATTAATTACAATAAAAACAAAAGATCAAGTTACATCATTTTTTAAAAAGAAATCTTTTAGAATCAATTTTTTGTTTTGATTTACTGTTAACACTCCAATTCAGTTAGTGGCACTAATGCCACTTTATAATTGGTCTGCTAACTACCATTAAGCATCAGAAGAAGATCTAGAAAGAAGCTGAAGCTGACACAAATGGAAATATGGTGCTCCGTAAAATAGTGGACAAAAGTACTATTTTTACATAGTTACTGGTTCAGTATCATATTGATATTAAGGTAATGTCCCAATGGAAACCCACTGCAGCACTGCAAAAATGCCAAACTCACGGTGAAAATGCTGTTTATGTGGTGAACATGGTTGTGTTAAGAATGTGTTAAGCAGAAGAAATTGAATTCTGTCAACGTCATGGTGGACCTAAAGTCCAAATACGAGAAAGGATGGACTGCGGCATGTCAGATGCCATACTTAGGAGGGTGAAAAGATGGTGATTAAGCACGGTTATCCGCCTTATTTCTGGGAGGCTTACTGTAGAAACGATTATGGGTCTTACTTCCGGTGAACGCCAGAAGTAGCAGTAAGGCATAGGCCAATTCAAGGTTTACTGGCTAATCTACTAATTTGTGTTCATTATAGAAGTTACTATTCTCTTTTCTGAGCAATATTTGATAATTTTTAAACAAAAATAGTGTTAACTAAAATGACCCTGAGTTTGGATGTTGCGTTGTTTGTGGGTGTACTAACAATCAGACCAAGCTGAATTTGTAAATGCATCAAGAGCGTGTTGAACACGCTCCCGAAATGAACAGTGTTCCTGTGATAAGCAGTTGTTTTCATCGTCTACTAATAGATGAGGAAACAAAAAGAATGTGGCTAAAAAATCTAAACTTGAAAAGATCACATAAAATGCTGTACGTATACTGCTGTACATTGAAAAACTTTATTATTAACACAGTGGAATTGATTGAGAAGAAAACAACACATAACTATCAATGTAAATCAAAATTGTTAAACCATGGATATCTGGATTAGGATTCATACTCAATATGAAAGTAGAAAATAACATGACAGGCTTATTCATCGTCAGTGAATCTTCCTCAAGACAAGTCTAAATGAAGCTCACCAGTGTGTGTGGCCTCCATGTGCCTTTATAACCTCCCGATAACGCCTGGGCATGCTCCTGATGAGATGGTGGATGTTCTCCTGTGGGATCTCTTCCCAGACCTGGATTAGAGCATCAGCTAGCTCCTGAACAGTCTGTGGTGCAACGTGGCTTTGGTGGATCGACCGAAACATGATGTCCAGATGTGCTCAGTTGGATTCAGGTCTGGGGAACGGGCACATGAGGCCTAGCATTGTCATGCATAAGAAGGAACCCAGGGCCCATTGCACCAGCATATGGTCTCACAATGGGTCTGAGGATCTCATCCCGGTAATTTATGGCAGTCAGGGCACCTCTGGCTAGCACATGGACGACTGTGCTGCCATCCAAAGAAATGCCTCCCCACAACATGACTGACCCACCACCAAACCAGTCATGCTGGAGTTTGTTGCAGGCAGCGTTCTCCAGACTCTGTCACATCTCTCACATGTGCTCAGTGTGACTTGCTTTCATCCGTAAAGAGCACAGGGTACCAATGGCGAATCTGCCAATTTTGTTGTTCCCTAGCAAATGCCAATCATCCTGCACGGTGTTGGGCTGTAAGCACAGGCCCTACAAGTGGACATCGGGCCCTCATCCCACCCTCATGGAGTCTGTTTCTGACAGTTTGAGTAGAAACATGCACATTGGTGTGCATGTTTCTATTCAACATTTTCTACTCCAGCGTCAACAAAATGACGCTGGAGGTCATTTCGTAGGGCCCTGGCAGTGGACCTTCTTTTCCTCCTTGCACAAAGGACGAAGTAGTGGTCCTGCTGCTGGGTTGTAGCCCTCCTACGGCCCCCTCCATGTCTCCTGGTGTAGTGGCCTATCTCCTGGTACCTATTCCATGCTCTGGACACTGTGCTGAGAGACACAGCAAATCACCTTGCCACCACTCACATTGATGTTCTGTCTTGGATTAGCTGCAGTATTTGAGCAACTTCAGTGGGCTGTAAAAAACACCTCATAATGCCTCTATGTGTGACAGCACTGACAAAATGAAGTGACTAAAAGTTCAACTAGAAAGGACAAGAACAGAGAAATGATCTGTGGTCACCACCTGGAGAATCACTCTTTTATAGGGGTTGTCTTGCTAATTGCCATTTCATTTCCATTTGTTTTGTATTTCACCTGACACTGAAACCAAAACAAATGCTCAATGATGTAGAATTTTAAAGCTTTGGCTGGGCTCTATGTCTGATTTAAGGTAGATAAGATTGTGCCCCATTTCTTTTAACTAAACATGGTCATCATTATTGTGAATATACTGATATGCTTCAGAGCTTTTCAGATTGCTCATTGCTTTGCCATCTGAAGCAACAGAGTCAATGAAGTAGCTAAGTACGCTAGTGTAGGCCATCTGTGGCCAGTTCTTCAGATTATCATCCTCCAACCTTTTAATGGCTGTAATAACGGTAAGACAATATTTCCATATCTGAGCTGTGATTGTTGGTGTTCCTACATATTTTAAAGCCAAAAACCCTCAACGAAAGAGGATTAGCACGTTGAGAATTTCACCAGCACCAGATCTAGGGGAACGTGGGCCAGCAGCACGCGACACACAGGCTGAAGAGCACTGTGAAGCCAGTACACTGTGAATCACAGAGAGGAGACAGCGATTAGCATGTTGCCCAGGCTAAAGGTTGTTTATTCTGAGCTGTGCATGCCCAGAGCTGGAAACTACATCCTCCATGGCAGACCCACAGTTGCACGAGAGTGCCCTCTCCTGGGCTTATAAAAGTTGCATGTACACAATATAAAAGAAATAACAGAGCAGTTAAGACTAGTTCACAATATAATGAAAAACAGAGGGGTGTTATTTCAATAAAGTTTTTCATGTTGCCATTTCTCAATTCTCTACACTCTGAGAGATGTCTCCAGACATCTGGAACTGAACTAACAAATAAACCATGAAAAGTCAGGTTTGTCACATTGTCTCTTGAAATGTCCGTTATTTGTGAAGGTGTCATACTAACATGTCCATATTGGCATAGGATAACAGCAATCAGATGTAACTGGGTAAGACAGCATGGGATAAGGAAGAAATGCAATCATCAGATTTACTCCAGGTTTCCATGGGTGATAGGATGGTTGACCCAAGCAGTCATATGTGAAAACCTCTCGAGGTTTTACCTTTCGAAGTTTTACCACTATGGCTGACCTCCTTACTGGTGGCACTTCTTCTCCTGTTGTGTGCATGTCAGGTTCAGTGTTATCCCCTTGCTCCTCCAATCCTCCATTTTCCACCTCATTCTCCACTGATGGTTCTCCATACAGTTCTTCAGTTAGGGTTGCCACTGGGACAAACACCGACTGGTTGCTGTTGCATTTCAATATTCTTTGTTAAATGTCTCGCAGGCTGAAACTCTGAAGCTGCTGCTCTGACATTAATGGGGACATTTGGCTGAGGAACATGGGGTCTTACTTTCCTTCTTTCATAAACAGGGATAGTTCTGAGGACATAGCTGTTCTCCTCTTCCTCATCAGAGTTGTCAGATTTCTGCTCAACTGTCAGAATGTCATGATCGCTTCATATTCTTGTTTGGTTTGGGGGTTTAATCTGTTCATCTTGTTCCAAGGGCAAATCATTAACAGTTAGCAGTAGATTCCAATGCAAAACACAAACGATTTTGTTTCCAGTTTCTGGTTGTACACGGTAGATAGGCCCATCACCAATCCTCTCAACAACTTGATGAATATTTTTTTCCCAATAAGCACAGAGTTTGCTTGGACCACCTCTCTCTGATAGATTTCTTACAAGAACCCGATCTCCTAGTTGTAGTGCAACGCCTTTAATATGTCAATCATAATACTGTTTCCCTTTTGCAGAGGATTTTGCACTATTTTCTGAGGCGATTTTATATGCTTCCTGCATCCATGAAGCCCATTTTTGTGCATACTCATGTCTGGAGTGTTGCTTCTCTTCAGATTTTAAATCAAAAAGCAAATCAATTGGCAAATGTGGATCTCTTCCATGCAGAAGAAAGAAACGGGAGTAAACTGTAGCCTCATGTTTGTTACAATTGTATGCATGAAGTATGTGTGGTAGGTAGTCTTTCCACTCATATTTTTTTCCTCATGCAGCTTTCGGAGCATCTGAAGAAGAGTTCGGTTTCGGCGTTCAACTGGGTTCCCCTGTGTATGATTTGAGAATGGGTTATTCCTGCTAGCTGTTGGAATTGGTGGAACGGATTGTTCTCAAACTCTTTTCAACTCCTGATCATGATGTAACTTTTCAGGATAGCCAAAGCGTAGAATGAAGTCATAAAAATTCTTCTCAGCTACAGTTTTGTCTGATTTGTTCTTAGTTGCATAGGCTTGTACAAAGCGAGTAAAATGATCAACCAGGACCAGAATGTACCTTTGTTTGGTTCAAGTTATAGATAATCCACAGAAATGAGCTCACAAGGGGCGCTGGTTGTTATTAATCCCATTGGTGCTGTCTGAAGTTTGCTTGGTTGTTTCTGCTTGACACAAATGCACTGGAGAATGACATAATCTTCGATGTCATCTTGCTTAAAGGGTCAATAAAACCTCTTTCTGGCAAGCTGAATGATTTTGTCAGCTCCAACATGCCCCATATTGTCAAGCAGCATTTTTAACACAGTTTGATTCACAGTTTGTTTACAGGGTAAAACTAGTTGCTTTCTGTGTCCTGTCTGTCTGTACAACACTCCCCTGTCCAATGTTTGTCTTTTCCATTCATTTATGAGCCTGTGTGTCTCTCAACCCATTTGACTCTTATCTTTACTGTTAGGCTTCCATCTCTTTATTTTGAGATTTATTACCTCACAGATGACAGCATGATCCCGCTGATGTTTTCTGGAGTAATAACTTGGGTACCTTCAATGTCAGTGTCATCATCACTCTTGTGCAAATTTAGTGCAGCCACCCATGGTATATTGTCATCTCTCATAGCTTTGTCTCCCTTCCAGATTGCAGAGAGCGCCTCTGGGGGCATGACTTCCGTAGATTCACTCAGATGATCTTTGAGAGTAACTGGGTAACGTGAGAGGGTGTCAGCATCAGCATTAGTTTTTCCAGGTCTATACTTTACGATGAAATGAAAGTTAGCTAACTCCCCCACCCAGCAATGTCCGGTGGCATTTAACTTCACCATGCTCAGAATATATGTGAGAAGATTATTATCAGTGTACACAGTGAAGGTGGCTGCATAGTAGAGATAATCCCTACACTTATGACAGATAGCCCACTTCAAAGTAAGAAATTCCAGTTTGCCAGAATGAAGATGGTAATTCTTCTCAGCAGGGGTGAGTGTCCTTGAGCCATATGCAATAACACATAGTTTGTTTTCCTGTTGCTGATATAGTACTAATCCCAGACCTTCATTTGATGCATCAGTGTGGAAAACAAAGGGCAAATTAAAATCTGGGTAGGCCAATATTACTTATTAGGACTTATTAGCATGTCAATAAGATGGGACACTACTTTGTTGTGTGTTACTGTCCACTTTACTGGGATTTTGGATAGTAACTGACCACCGTTCTTATACTTCCGCTGGGTTTTAGACTTAGCTGAGTCAGATTTCTGATTTCACTCTCTGGAACTTTCCATGAGTTTGAACAATGGTCTAGCTATCCTGGAAAAGTCCTGAATGAAAGTGTGGTGCCTAGGAATCCTAGTAGGGCCCTAACTTCTCCCACACTTTTTGGTTCTCTGTCTTTAAGGTGCTATACTGCTTCAAGATCTTGAGGGTCAATCTGAATACCTTCACCAGTCACTAAACACCCAACATATCTGACCTGACTTTTAAAAAGCTCACATATTTTTGGCTGCAGCTTGACGCCATGCTCTCGCAGGTGGCGAAGTACAAGCCTCAAGTCATCAATGTGATCCTGGAAAGTTATGGAAAAGCAAAGCATGTCATCCAAATATGGAGAGCAGCACTCATCCCTCAGACCATCAAGGACCCCTTCTATGCACCTTTGAAATGCAGCTGGGCATTAGTAAGGCTAAATGGAAGGCAGACCCACTTGTACAAGCCCCAGGGTGTGCTGAATGCAGTCATGGGCCCTGAACTCTCATCAATAAAACCTTGATGGTATGCACTGCCTTGGTCAAGGGATGAGTAACCCCACCAGGTTGTCCAACAAATCTTGGATATGTGGAAGTGGGTGGCGGTTAGCAATAGTTTTGCAGTTCAGTCCTCTAAAGTCAATACACAGTTGTAAACTCTGATCTTTCTTTCCGACACAGACGATAGGGGATGAATATGGTGAGGTGGATTTCCCAATCCAATCATGGTAAAGAAGATTTTGTATATATTCTTTCACCTCCTTATACAGGGGCTTTGGAATTGCATTGTAGGACATGTGGAGAGGTGTTTCATCTTTAAAATGAATTTTCAACTGCATGTTTGAGATGCAGCCAGTGTCAGAGTCATGCTGAGCAAAGACTTCAGACTCTTCATACAACATATCCCTGACTAATTTTTGTTCATTCTCCTCCAAGTGAGACAAATCAACAGGAGGATGCCATCTCAGACATGTCTCATCTTGCGTCTTACTGCTTTCTGATGTTAACTGTACTGTGCATAAAGTTACAGAAGAACTAGGGGTTGGCTGTGAATCATTTTGATTATACTGAACTGGATTCACCTCTGTGACCTCCTCCAAAGTTCCTAGAACAGTTCTTTTGCCAAGATAGATGGCATGTTTAGTGGGGTTCTGAATTGGGATTTTAACGACAGCTGTTAACTCATTGGGGACCTCAACTAGAGCTGGGAAAAGCTTTTGACCTTCAGGGCAATTATTCTCAAAGCTGGATGGGAATAACACTGAACCACCTCTTAGCCATTCCCTAACTCTGTACTCTACTTCTCAAATCTGTCCTGCTGGGATGATCACACCTTTGTTGCCAGTCCTCATACTACAATGGGCAACCTCATCAGAGGTTGAAATCTGGAGGGCAGAAACCAAAGTCTCTCCTGCACTGTTGGTAACACTTAAAGTCTCTGTAAGTAACGCAGTGATATCAGCTCCATTTCTTTCTTCTGCATTGGTTTTAATAATCTCTGGGATTATATTACTGCCTAAAAGAGGACAGTTAAGGCAGTTCTGGCTAATTAATACTGGTACCTGTATGGTATCATTGCCATGGTTTACACTATGGATCTGGAGTTCAACATCCGCCCAGCCATCAAATGGAACATTGGTGCCATTTGCTGCTGCAATTTCTAAGTGCTGGTTAGAAATTATGGACTTAAGAGGTTGAATTTGAACACCAGGCAGAGCCCTCTCTCTCCATTCTTTCCCTGTTATAGTCATTTGGGCCCCTGAGTCGAGCAGCAATTCAAGGGGAACCCCATTGATGGCACACAATACCATACACCTTTTACCAATGAGCTGTGCCAAATATTTTCTTTGTTGGAGTTGACCGGTTTTATGACAGTTGACAGGACGGCTGGTTTTAGAGTTAGGTAATGCTTTTGGGGCCTCCTCTGTCATCCTGGTTACTGGTCACCCCTCTTCAGTGACCTTACCATGTTTCTCAACATCTTTCTTTGCAGACAGCCAACAGCATGATGGCCTGCTTGGCCACATGTGAAACAGTGAGGGCAGTTAATCTGGCCCTGCTCTACACAGTTGCTGTATCTGTCTCTGGGGTCAGCTGCTGTTGCTGGAGGCTTGGGGGGAAAGGGATAGTCAGACACTGCTTTGTCAGTACTAGCAGGTGAACAAAAGCTGGTTCCAGTTTGCGGCAGAAGTCGCACCCATAATTCACGCAAAGCCTCATGGGGGCTAGGAATAAGGTGGATAGATTACATTCATTTACTGCGCTCCTTCCTGATTTCACAATGGCAGGGTGTCTACTACAGTATGCATTGTGAAACAGAAAAATGTGTACATTTTTTTTTTTTTAAATTCCACATTTATTTCCACAGACTGTTCGGGAGGCTCACATTGATGTTGGTCGGAACTCTTCAGGGAAGCCCTGATTTCCATGATGTGGACAGGGATGCAATTGTGTGTATCTAATAGTTTGATATGTATGTGGTATTTTTGCTTCAATATTGATAATGTAACCCATAATGACTGTCTGTAATATGTTCAGGCTCTTTATTTATAATGCACTGAAATGTTTTCCAGCTGTATACAAAACCTACTCTGAGTCAGAGCGGCAAAAAACCTCCAGTACAGTCAGCCAGATGTTTTGCCCGGTGTCCATCAAGAACAGAGCTGGTAAGATTTATTGGATCATAATGTTGCTCAGCAGTTTTGAGATAGTCACCTTGGAAACTGATTTATCATAAACTTTTTCATAAGTAAGTTATTCACATTTATTATTTGTAGTTTATGTAGTCTACTGTAGGTAAGTGCGATATTATTTTAAAGAGACTAGATGATTCGTGCTGTGCATTGCTCATTGACATGATATATAGTTTATCAATCTATGATTCATATTCATGGAAACAGTTATTAACCCACCCCTTGTCACTTTCTTGTTCATTTGTTTAGACTAATATTTGTTTGGACTAATATAATGTCAACAACAAAAATAGCTCATAAGAGTTATTTAAGAGCTGATATCTTGCTATTTTCCATGATTTTTTAAATATTGACCAAACTACGTATATCAACATTATATTCTTTTGAAAGTACCTTCTTTTCTGTCTGTCTTAGTCACATGGTGCACACGTGATGTCAGTACTTGATGACATAACCAATATGTTGGTGAAAAGGGTGGTCTGATAATTTTTTTTCCATGACTATGTATTTTGAGTGACAAACTTGAAATTATTAACATATATACACTATAAACATATCTTAAGCCCATTTCATAAAATGCTCTGCCACAAGCTAAACTTCATGTATATGCTGCACATATACATGAAGTTTACATATTTTTCTTCTGAAGATTGTTTTATATCTTCAAGTGCTTCTCCTTTTTTTCTATGAGTTTTTAATTCAAATTTTTCTCTGAGTGCTTTAATTTCTTATGGTCATTTAGGTTTTATTTTCTCTAAGGGTGTCTTCATAGGATGTTTTATTTTTTGTGTTTTTAATTTCTGTTATGTGTGCATACTAAGCCAGGAGTCTCCACAAAATTTCATTGTAGTTTCATAATGACAAAGATTCCTGTAACCCATAATGACTGTCTGTTTTGTGTCAACAGATGCTGGTGGGGAGGCAGAGTGCACTGGCAGCAAAGGAGGTGGCATTCTGGGAAGGTGTCACCACTGATCTAATGTCTGATGAGGAGGATGGCATCTATGACGGGGTGTCATGGTGGATTTTGAGACCCCCAAGTTTTTGCAGCCAGGAGCTCAGTGACCTCTGTTCGACACTACAGGAGAGACGTGGGGCCCATCATAAATACAGCGCAATACATCATAAGTTTTTGCATGTTTCAGCATGGTGCAGAAGTGGACAAGCATTTCATATCTTGATTTTATTTGTAAATATTGTTTTGCCTTTTAGAAACGAAATTAAAATAATTAAACATGTGCCTCAGAATTTGTTACACATAAATTAGTCACATTTATTTTGTTATTGGCATGGTATGAATACAACATATAATATACAAGCTGTATAACATGAATATAGACAGTAATAGCTGCAGGGTTATTATTATAATTCATTATTATACTCGTTATTAAGGGAGAGTTTACCCAGGCCTATTTTGATGTAGGCCTTGGGTGTCCAATGGGGACAGATCTACCTACCAATCACATGTGATAGATGATTTGTGATGTCATTTTGTTTTATCCAATGACTGAGAAGCCACGTTGGTCTGATTATGCTGCTCCCACTTGTGCTGCTGCCATTGATATGTAAGTAAGATTGTTAACACTTCCCACCAGCGGCTCCCCCGCACCCTCAAATCCCCACTGCTTGTGGGGGTACATTCCGACAGCTTTTGGCACAGGTGAGCATGAATGTGCAGCCCCGTCAGCGGTCGATAGCGCCCGCGAATTAGTGGGACTCACTGCAGTTTACAGGGACAAAGATCCCTCTCTTCATGCAGTGATTGTTGAAAGAAACTGGACGAAGCCGCATTTTCAGAGTAGGGGACACAGTAAACATGAGCAAGAAGAGTCTCTGGTCAGAGACCAAAACTTGACCTTATGGACTACATGAGGAACACAATGTCTGGGAGAAAACTAACACTGTAGGTTACCCTGAACAATAAAGCAAGTGGAGCCACCTTATGGACTCCAAATATCTGCAATCTGACAAGTTTGTGAAGTCTTGATTAATTTGCTTTATGCTTTTTTAAACTGCAAACTAAAAATGGTTGTCAGAAGTTATTTTTATACAACTAAGAAACTGAGTCAGAGGGCTTGAATACAAATGGATGCCACACTTTTCAGATTTATATTAATCAAAAACATGCAGCAGGTTCCTTTCATTTCACAATTATGCTGCTCATCTATACAATCTGAGTGTTACTCAGGTGGTGCAAAAGTAAACACACTGTATTCAAGTCATTCAACTCTTCAAAGAAGAGGGTCTACTTCTCTCTTATGATGAATTTCTAGATAGATTTGGACTTCCTGTTACACCACTGTGCACTAGTATTTGATACCTTTGCAGCAGCTGCTGTACAGCTTCTTAAAAAGCCATGTGCTCACAAGAACCTCTCTCATGGCAGCCGTTCAGCTGTGCAAAACATCTGGGTGAATGCAGCTCCACCTTCGAGGTGCAGCTCCTCCTCAGAGCTGCAATTTTTAAGCTTCCAAGCCTAACCCTCATAGAACACCCCTCCCCCATAACTTCCCCATTCAGCTCCTTCAGACTAGCCAGCAGTAATTAGCAAACACCTGGTGGGACTGCGCATCTGCCGAGCTCATTATGCGAGCAACTTCTCAGTGAAATGCTGATAAAAACCTTGTTAAAAGGGTTAATAGAAGAGTGCTGGTATAATGACTTCCTGAAAGCAGAGTTTCATAAAGAGCAGGAGATTTTAAAGAGACAGAGGCCAAATTTTAAGGCATTAAATTAAAAAGTAAAATTTCTTCTAAGTCATATTGGATACATAAAGCATTTTTATAACTGACAATAACATAGTTACACTGTGCTATAAAATGATTCTATGAGGCTGGAAACACATAATACTGCCCCTTTAACTGGTGATTGTGATATCCTTAACAAAAAATGTTACAAACAAATCCATAATGCTCTTACACAAAATGGAACTCAACTGGCTCAGATATACTTCTTTTCTATTTATGGTAGCATAAACCAGAATTTTATTTATTTATTTATTTATTTTTAGAGAATTACAAATAAATAGTGAATTAGTGAAAAAGAAGAAAACAAGTTTAATTTAAAATCACTCTTCATGTCCTGTAAAGTAGTTTCTTGATAGGTTTAATCTAAAGATTAATTACGCATGTGACTTGTTGTGATTTGTGCAAAAGAAACAATCCTTTATTTATTCTCCAGCTGTATATTTTCTATGCTGTTTTAGAAAGAGTTGCACATCCTCCTATCCAGGACAACAGGTCAAACAGTTGCACTTAAGGAAAAGTTTATTATTTTATTTCAGGAATGATTCAGATCACAGTTGTATTTTCCAGCTGATCCAGTTTTCAGGTTCTCAATTCGCTTCCTTACATTCAGACTGATTTCTGTACAATTTCCCATGATCTCACACAAGAAAGCAGTGTGTTTGTGGTACTGCCTTAGAGTACATTCACAGGTGTGCCTCTGTTTAACTTAAACCTGAATTAAAAGCTTACAAAGCTATGACATCATCTGGGTGTTTCCAGATTACAGGCACAGCAATCTTAGTTTATATAAACTTCGAACTTTGTTCAAAGTTTTAAAAAATTCTGTCATTTTTTCTAGTTTTTAGCAGAGACGAAATGTTTTATCTGATTTAATGTAAGACAGTGAGAAATACTGTATGTTTCTGCCTTGCCTATATACTTATAGTACAGTATTTCACATTTTCCTTGCTATTCTTTGTCATCTGCTGTTGTTGTTGCTTATTCACACTGAACTGCCTTGACATTTTGTGTCCTTGTATTTGGAACTCGTGCTGCAGTTGTTTTTAGTAAGCTGCCTGATCCATATGCAAACACTTACAGGAGACAGTTTTAAAATTTCTTAAAGAATAAATATGAATAAATGAATGGATGGTCTTGGTCTGGGGTGGTTCTGGGGAATCAGGAACACTGGAGAGAAGATGAGAAATTGATGAGAACAGAATGAGAGAGACGATTAAGGAGAGTGATCTTACTGGGAGTATGATGGATATCCGCCAGGGAGAGATGAGTGGGATCCAGGTGGTGGATTTTGGATGAAGAGTTTCCAAGCAATCTTTAGGTGAGGAATGAATGCTTGAAACCAGCAGTTGTGGAGAATGAACAGAGGAGCTGTGGGTATGTTGGAGGGTGGACAGGTTACACATTGGTTGACATCGGAGAAGATGGAAGAGTCTTGTGGAGCCAGCAGTGGGAGACTTGAACCCAGTTTCTTTGCAAAGGATATGAAGGTGGTCTTGAGTCTCATCAGGTCAGATCCAGGAAGTGGAGGTAGGTACCTTTAAAGGAGAACAATGAGAGGTAAGTATTGAAGCAATTAAGCAAAAAGAAATGCAGAGAACTCAGACAGAGCTTGAAGTTACCACAGAGGGCAAACGCTCAGGTACTGAAGGCCTGGCTGCCGACTCCTCTTATCCACCTCCTAATGAGCTTGATGATTTGCAGGTGTGCTACTGCACACCTGCTGGAAAATCCGCCCTCCTGCAGAGAAAGTTCCAGGAGGACATCTGGTGGATAACTGCTGGAACTGAAAACAGACAAGAAAACCAAGACCCCAACAGCGGTGCAGTAATATTATATGTCAGTATGAGATAAAAGACATTTAGGTTTTAGCATAATAAGGATGTCTTTCTTAGACATATTAAAACCGAATTTGTTGCATAACACAACTACCTTACTTGTTGTCATAATTAATATCACAACAAATAAAAAATATTTTAAAGCATATTTCATAGAGAAGTCAATGTTTTTTGTAAGATGTTCTATGTAGTTTTTAAATTTGCTTAAACTTCTTAAACTGAGAGAATTAAAGAATGAAGAAAAAACAAATATTCAGGCAGAGATTTAAGGACAGACTGAGAGAGAAACATGGAGGCAAAGACCACAGTACAGTATGGTATGTTTGATGCTGGTCAGGTTTAAACAGATAAAGCCCTTGTGATAAAGGCTTTAACAAGAGATTAGTGTCAAATGCTTCCATTCAAACAGAAAAGTCAACTGGGGATCAGCAGCAAAATGGCTGGGTAATGTGACCCAGAAAGAAACAGAAAATATAATGAGGTGCTGTATAAATCTGTCAGCACACAGTAGCAGCTTTACCTAATACTGAATGTGTTTTTTGTCTCTATCTGTTCCAAATTCCCTTGGATATTTTATTCATTTGGATAAGGTGTGCTTTATGTTGGAATACACCCAAATTTGTCCATGAATGGAAATGCCAATACACTTGAGCCATACAACTTGTTTCATGCACTCAGCTTGTTTTGCTTTAGAGCTAATATACTTTTCTAATTCTATAATAATTTTAAAAGTGTTTATAGAAACCTTATTAAACGTCTTAAAAATTTATGTGGGAAAATATTCTTTCAGCCACTGAAGCTTTCTCTGACAAAGTAGAGCTTGATGAATCAACATTCCTTTGTCCTTAAAACCTGCTCAGATTGATTAGATTATCTAAAAAAGGTGTTCTAGTAACTCTGGAAATCTACTTTTATTATTGTAGTGGTAAACATCTCACCAGTATCATTTTCAAAAAGTTGACAAGAAGATAAACACAATTACATGTCACATATGGAATCAAGTCAGGTTTATCTGTATAGCACATTTCAGCAGCAAGCAGTTAAAAGTGCTTTACATCATAAAAACATCAATCAAGTATGCATCAAAATCATCGAACTATACATCAAAATAATCAGGATCATCAAGCAAATACTGATCAATGTTCTACGTATTACTAATCAAAGGCAGCTCTAAACAGGTGGGTTTTCAGTCTTGATTTAAAGGAACTCAGTGTGTTGGCTGTTTTGCAGTTTTCTGGAAGTTTATTCCAGATTAGTGGAGCATAAAAACTGAATGCTGCTTCTCCATGTTTGGTTCTGGTTCTGGGGATGCAGAGTAGACCAGAACCAGAAAACCTGAGTGGTCTGGAAGGTTGATACAATGACAACAGGTCTTTAATGTATCTTGGTGCTTAGCCATTCAGTGATTTATGAACTAAGAGAAGTATTTTAAAGTTTATTCTCTGAGCTCCAGGGAGCCAGTGGAAGGACTTTAGAACTGGGCTGATGTGCTCTATCTTCCTGGTCTTAGTGAGAACATGAGCAGCAGCGTTCTGGATTAGCTGCAGCTGTCTGATTGACTTTTTAGGCAGACCTGTGAAGACACTGTTGCAGTAATCAATGCATCTAAAGACAAACGCATGGATGAGTTTCTCTAGTTCTTGTTGAGACATTAGTCCTTTAATCTTGGAAATATATAAATATATGGTCTTTATGTGTCCTTGAAGGTTCAGGTCTGAGTCCATCACTACACCCAGATTTTGGGCCTGATCACTGGTTTTTGGTTGTAAGAACTGAAGCTGCATGCTGACTCTAGATCACTCCTCTTTAGGTCCAAAGATAATAACTTCAGTTTTGTGTCTGTTCAGCTGGCAAAACTTATGGCACATTCACACATTGATTTGTTCTAAGCATTTGTTCAGGGCTTGGATGGGTTCTTAGTCACCTGGTGATATTGTAATGTAGAGCTATGTATCATATGCATAGTTGTGGTAGCTAATCTTATTACTTGGTATGATCTGAGCTAGAGGAAGCACATAGATAATAAGCAGGAGGGGACCCAGGATTGAATCTTGGGGTACTCCACATGTGACTTTTGTCTTCTCTGATAGGAAGTTTTCGATTGACACAAAGAAAATTCTGTTGTTTAGGTAGGATTTGAATCAATTAAGTACTGTACCAGAGAGTCCAACCCAGCTCTTCAATTGCTCCTTCATTCACTATAATAATAATATATTATGTTCAACTGTGTCAAATACTGCACTGAGGTCCAATAGAACCAACACTGTGGTTCTTCCACAGGCTATATTTATGTGGATATCACTGAACACTTTGGCGAGGGCAGTCTCAGTGCTGTGGTGAGCACGAAAGCCAAACTGAAAGACATCAAAGTGGTTTGTCATTGTTAAGAAGCTGTTTAACTGTTGAAACACAGCTTTTTCAGTAATTTTGCTGATGAATGGACGGTTAGAGATTGGCCTGTAATTCTGCAGTAGTGATTTATCCAGATTGTTCTGTTTTATTTGTGGTTTGATAACTGCTGTTTTTAAAGCCTGGGGGAAAACACCTGATGGCAGGGATGAGTTTGGTATTTGAATCAGGTACCAAAGGATGTCAAGGTTGTAGGATATCAAGACAGCAGTAGGATGGGTTTAATTGTTTCAGAACTTCCTCTAAGTTTTCATGGTTGAGTTGGTGAAATTCAGCTATTTTCTCTGCATTTGTTATTTTTGGGCACATCATTATTGGATTTGGTGTGGATGTGCCGATCAACCTTCTAATTTTTTAAAGTTTTTTCTGCAAAAAAAGTTGATGAATTCATTGCAGGCCCCGGTGGAATGGAGTTCAGGTGATAAAATCACAGGAAGTTTGTCAACCTGTCAACTGTGGCAAACAAGGCACATGCATTGTTGATGTTTTTGTGTATGATTTCCACAAAAAATGTTTCCCTTGCATGTTTTAGTGATGAGTGATAGCTTGTATATAGATATATCAATCGCTCTGTCTCTCTCTTTCTCTGTATCTATCTATCTATCTATCTATCTATCTATATATATATATATATATATATATATATATATATATATATATATATATATATATATACTGCTCAAAAAATAGAGGGAACACCTAAACCAAACAATGTAACTCTAAATAAGTCACACCTGTGTAGAATCAATGTTACCAGTTATGTATTAACACTTATTGTGAACCAATTTCACCTACTGCTATGCAAGTGGAACATACAACAGGTGGAAATGAGAGGCAATTAGCAAGACAACCCCTATAAAAGAGTGATTCTGCAGGTGGTGACCACAGGTCATTTCTCTGTTCTTGTCCTACCTGGTTGAACTTTTCGTCACTTTTTCATTTTGGCAGTGCTGTCACACATAGAGACATCATGAGGCATTTTTTACAGCCACTACACCAAGAGACATGGAAGGGGCAGTAGGAGGGCTACAACCCAGCAGCAGAACCACTACTTCGTCCTTTGTGCAAGGAGGAACAGGAGGTCCACTGCCAGGGCCCTACAAAATGACCTCCAGCAGGCCACTAATGTGCCCTGATGAGGGCCCGATGTCCACATATAGGGCCTGTGTTTACAGTCTAACACCGTGCAGGATGATTGGCGTTTGCTAGGGAACAACAAAATTGGCAGATTCGCCATTGGTACCCGGTGCTCTTCACGGATGATAGCAGTTTCACACTGAGCACATGTGACAGATGTGACAGAGTCACTATGGAGAACACTGCCTGAAACATCCTCCAGCATGACTGGTGGGTCAGTCATGGTGTGGGGAGGCATTTCTTTGGATGGCCACACAGCCCTCCATGTGCCTTATGGCAGCCAGAGGTGCCCTGACTGTCATAAGGTACCGGGATGTGATCCTCAGACCCATTGTGAGACCATATGCTGGTGCAGTGGGCCTTGGGTTCCTTCTTATACATAACAATGCTCGGCCTCATGTGGCTGAAGTGTGTCAGCAGCTCCTGCATGATGAGGGCATTGATGTTATGGACTGGCCTGCCTGTTCCCCAGACCTGAATCCAATTGAGCACATCGGTCAATCTACCAACACCACATCGCACCACAACCTGTTCAGGAGCTAACTGATGCTCTAATCCAGGTCTAGGAAGAGATCCCTCAGGAGAACATCTGCTGTCTCATCAGGAGCATGTCCAGGTGTTGTCGGGAAGTTGTAGAGGCATGTGGAGGCCACACATACTGAGCCTCATTTAGGCTTGTCTTGAGGAATATTCCCTGACACTGAATCAGCCTGTCATGTTATTTTCCACTTTCATATTGAGTATGAATCCAAATCTTCATGGCATAATAATTTTGATTTACATTGATAATTTTTGTGTTATTTTGTTCTCAGTCAATTCCACTGTGTTAATAATAAAATTTTTCAATGAGAAAATTTAATTAATTGAGATCTAGGATGTGTTATTTTAGTGTTCCCTTTAATTTTGTGAGCAGTATATATTGTTCTCTGTATGAAAAATGCTTCTGATCAGTGTCCCTTTAAAACTTAGCTCCTTCACATGGATTCTGTGGTCCAGGAACCTCTGTTTTTCTATCATAATCAATTGGTTGATATGAATGAATGACAGTTCTGTTTTTTATAAGAGGCAATGTAGTGAAGTTTTACACACCAACATGTGATTAGAAGGACTGATATCATCAGAATCAGCAGAACATTGTGGTGGGTCAAGTGCTGGGTAAAGGTCAATCTTAATTCCTTCCATGTCGCTTGTGGAGGCCTGTTAAAAACCAATGATTTGAGTGTGACTTCAACATAATTCTAACAGGGTTATGTTTGTGAATAATGGTAAACAAACAAACAAAAGAAAAAACCCAGTAAGGTGAGAAAAACTTTAAACTTTCCTTTTGGCTAAATAATTTCCATAGCTGTTATTATTTTTGCCTCTCAGCTTTCACTTGATGTATGTGTGTGCTCTGTATAAAGTGTCATAGCGCTAGTGCCAGAAATGCAGCTGGTGGCTAGCTATATGCAGTATCCCATTTGTGATGAAGTTTTTTACTATTTTAGTTGTGTTTGGATCAATTAATTATCAAAGACATTGTTTCCCTTATATTTTTCAATGTCACACAGAAATGAAAGTTCTGGTTTGAGGCGAAAGTAAAACTATTCTGCCAGAACTTGGTTTTAAAGACTGCACCTGAGCAAATCACACTCAACCTAATAAAAGTGCTTTCATCAAAATTAAAAACTTCACTTTGGTTCCCAGTCAGTATCATTATGGTAAGGTAAAAAATTTAAATTCACCCATAAGCATAAAACTCGACAGCTTAGATTAAAAGGGCAAACTAATATTTTTTAACGACTGAAATACAAAAATACATTACACTAATAACAGTATGGTTTACTTTTTTTCATGTAGGGGTGTTGGACTGAGAAGTTGTTCGTATAATGAGCTCAGCAGACACACAGCTCTGCCTGGTGTTTGCTAATTGCTGCTCCCGCTAGTCTGACTTATGTTTGGTAAAGTCACATACTGTTTTATGTAGTCATTCATTGAATACAAGTCTGTTAAGCTGTTTTCTATGTTTGGCACAGCACTTTATTGAATGTTAAGCTTCAATTTCCACGTTAGTGGCATTCAACAGGTTTTACTATACCAATATAATTTTTTAATTCCTTTTCATTCTCATTGAAGGTGTCCATGTAAAAGCCTGGATGCTTAAACATCTGTGCTGAAAATATTCTTGTTTTAAACAGAATAAATCTGCCCTGTCAGCTTGGTAATCCTTGTCTGCTGGTTCTTTGGCCAAGAAACACATGCAATGCATAATACATTCAGAAATATGAGTCAGAAGAGGCTGACTACAGTTGCTTAAACACAACAGAATCCAATGTAATGTTCATGTGAAAAAGTCAGTAATGAAAGGAGGTTTTTCCTATTGTACAAGGGTTTAGGTGTAGTTATTAATTACTGAATTGAACAGTTCCTTGAACATTTGCAAGTATAATTGCAGCCTCCTGGGTCCTACTTTGAAATGTCCCAGTGAGAAGCTTTTTAGTGACAAAGTTAAGGAGATGATGTTGTTGAGCTATTAGGGTACTTTATTAAGTATTTATGTGTCAAGGATTTACTGGGACAAGTTGTAATGTTCAGCTGTGGAACTATAAAAAGGAGTTGCACACCAGTGGTGCCTTGTTTATTCAGACTGCCAGCTTGAGTTCTCTCCTGTCTGTTTTTCCGATAGATAATGAGCACAAAAGCCCTCAAAAGATGAAAACAGATGCTACTGATTCACAGCCGTCAGTTTTGTAAACATCCAAAGTTTAGTTCAGGGTGGAACTGGACGAGCAGCTTCATACTGCTGGAGGTCAATGGCTCGATTCAATCTGCTGGGTTTCCTGAGATAGGAAACTTCTGAAACTAATTTGAATAATAAACTGAACTTAATAAATTGATCCTAGTTATCAATCAGTGTAATCCACTGATTGATAACTAGGATCAGTTAGAATGTAGAATTGGAATGTAGAATGTTAGAATGTTAGAATTGAATTGAAATTACTTTTTTTTTTGGAAAGTGCCTCGAACAACATTTGTTGTGAAATGTGAAATAAACTGAACTGAATTGGATTGAACTGAACAGAACCCTCTGGAGAATTTGGATTGACCATTTATCAGCCATATAACTAAAATACACTAATACTTTTATACTCAAACATTTAAAAACAAACACAATGTTTTTATGCTGGAGACCTCAAGGTGAATGAGCAGGGGCCTGTGCTGTTAAACGGGATTAGGGGCTTAGCTTTGTAACATCAGGTTCAAGTTGGGATTTTTACAATAACAGTGTTTGTTCACTTCCTAACCAGCTTGACCCGGGTCTGTCACCATGGTAACTTACGCTGAAGCTGCTTTTTGGTATAGGTCCCAGGTACATCAATTCCTCTATGTCTTTCTTTTCTTTTATTTCTAGTGATGATGAAAAGTTGAAATAAGGAAAAGCTAAAATATAATAATACTAACCTTACTCTGTTAGGTTATACACTAAAAAAGCTGTTTTACATTATAGAAAAAAAATGCAACATATACTGAGTTCTGACTATTAAGGACAGAGAATTACTTGATAGAGATGGAAGACATGACACAGGGAGTGAACTGTGTGTTGGTGGAAGGATTTCACAGCTTCAGTGAACTAATGGCTGTGACTGAGCTCTGAACGAAGGCAGGTGTGTCCAAGTATCTCTACGCTGGTCTTTCCTACTTAACTTGAATGCAGCACAGACCAGCTGACTCTGCTCCCTGTTCAGGACCTTTGCCTTATGTAATTAACTATCTAGGTGCCTTTTTAAGCCCTTGTAAAGCCAGGTTGTGTATTTGCAACTTGAAGTTTTCTACCAAACAATGTCTACTCTGTCTCTAGTAAGATAGATAGATAGATAGATAGAATGGTGATATTTTCATAATAAAACGCTTAATGATTCTGTGACAACAACTACAATTACTAACTTCTGTTGAATATCTACATAAGTCCAAGAAAAGTGTAACTGTGAAAAACCTTTAAAGGGATTTTGTAGCTTAAGCGATGAGAGGGACTAAAGGAAAGAGACAACTGGTGTATGTAATAAAAATGTCTTGTCTAGCCATACTTTGGGATTATTTCACAGCATGTACACTGTAAAACTGAATTATATGCACTTAAAAGTCAGAGGACACACACACACACACACACACACACACACACACACACACACACACACACACACACACACACACACACACACAGAGGTACCAACTCTTGGTGGTATGGTTGTGTTTATTTGTGCCTCAGAATATAGACAGGATGCTTTACAGTTGGAACCACACACACCTTTATTCTCCACAAAAATACTTTTCAGATATTCCAAATGATCATAAGGCCAATTCAGAGAAAATAACTTTGCACCACTTGTATCCTGTCCAACCATGTATCTTCAGCAGATTTTCCACTCGTGTTTTTCTTGGACAGAAGTATGTGAAAGAACTTTCTGATAACAGTTATTGTGTCTAATCATTCCCAACTAAACTCTTTTGTTCTGACAAGACGCGTCAGTTTTCTGCCAGGCTTTGTCTGTTCTCTGTTCTCCCTCTGCTTCTCCACGGAGGATGAGGAGGAGGGATGACGGGTAGCAGTTTATTGCCCTCAGTATGTTGTGCTGGAAGACTTGGGTTTCCAGAAGGAGCGTCTCCCTGGCCAGACAGGAATAATTATCGATCCGTTGGAATCAGGTATCTTCACAGCTAAACGTTGGTGGATCCACAAGACAAGTTTTACTCCCCCAACAACCTATTTCTTTATGTCATGGCATTATTTTATAATTCAGTTTTTACTCAGTGATGAGAGAAAAAGCTGCAGAGTATGAACATTGTTTAATGCTATGGAAAAATCTTATTCAGATTATCTTTGTACACCAAGGGACAAAAAAAAACCCAAACATTTTTTACATGATAAACAGGTTGAATTCAAATTCAGTTTCATTCAATCAACAAATTTCACAATAATCCCTTTTTGAAACTCAATTACCAGAGACCAGTTTGATCCAGTTGCAACAGAGAAGCAAAACGACACTACTACCAAGAATACAAATGTTAATGAAAGGAATTCAGTTAATCCAGAGAGTTTCCCCACCAAACCTGTTTCAGTACTAAAGCAATGCTTATGCTTGTTCTAGCTCTTCCAACAGTTCTGTTTCCACTGCTCTAAGCTCAAAAACACCAAAGCAAAGACAAAAAACACAAACTTCAGCACCAACTGTCAAAAATGCCAGTGTAAAAGCACCACTGTCTTCAGAAGCTGGAGGCAGACTCTTCAAGACCAACAACCAATCAAAATCTTTTAAACTTCTGAGTTACTTTGCTTTTGTCTGTTAAATTGAACAAAAACACTTAGCAAACTGCATTAAACACATGCAGATGCAAACATACCTATGAATCTAGCACGAGGTTGCCCATGTTCAGTTCTGGAGAGCTACCATTCTGCAACTTTTAGATGCATCCCTTCTCCAACACACTGGAATCAGGTGAATGTCGTGCTACCAGGGCTTTGCAGAGCTGAAGGACCGAATGCTGATCAGGGAACTCAGCCATTTGATTAGGTGTGTTGGAGATATGACGCATTTAAAAGTCGTAGGATAATTGTGTTGACTACTGCACATGGACATCCCTGGTGTAGCAGATGGGAGCAATTTGCATCTATGTGTCAGCTATCAGTTCAACAACAAATATAGACGATGCAAAAGTGATTAAAGCAATAAAGATAAAAATATTTTCTAAATGTTTTTTAATTGAGAGAACTCCAGGTTCTGACCCAATGAGGTATTGCTCTAAACTTTGAGAATGACATCTGACTGTAGGAATCATGTAAAAATGACATCTTTAAAATCAATAAGTGCTAGTTTAGAAAAAAACTGAATAATGAATTCTGTCGTGATTCATTCAGAAATGTTAAGCACTGGTTGACATTAAAAATGTGTTTATAGTGATGGAATATGGTCTCTACAAAAATGCTTTACTGGCTTGTAATTATATCAAAGTAAAAATGTAACATGGTTGCATGATTATGTTATTTTCACTTAATAAATGAAATATCCTCTTTCTTTTCCATAATAGAGTGCTGGGTAAGTGGTGAAATCATTTTCCATGTTTTCAATATTTACAGCCAGTACAGATGTTTTAATCTAAACAGTAATGTGATCACCAGAAGATGCATTCTAGCTTCTGTTACATCTCTTACTATGTTTTGCAAAGCCTCTTTCTTCTGTTTTTCTTCTCCTGTCCTCAAATTTCACCTACTTTAAGAAAATGGTAGCTTGCAAATCCAAATGTTGTACAGGGTTGTGTGCTGCACCAGGGGTATGTGAGTGTCTGTTTTCCTACCTACCTTCGGCATCCCTGAGGAATCCCTGAGGCAGACATCAGATGGTTCACCTACACCCAGTAATAACTGACCTCCAAGTTGTCCTCGAGTTGTAGTTGCTATTTCTTGTTCCTTACCTCCTGTGTTCTCCTGGTTCCTCCTCAACCCATCTTCTGCTGAAGATCGGTTCCTGGTCCGTTCCTCTGCTGCCACATCCTGGTTCTTATTTGGTGTCTCCTGGTCACTCCCCCCTGGATCCTCTGTTTTATGCTCACCTCCATATATCAAAGACAAAAGGAACATGGATCACCTATCGGATTGCTTGCTTCCTCCTCCAGTCAAACTCAACATTTGTGGGTACTCCTACCTCCTCCGATCATCTCCAATCTTCTGAAAAAGTAAGATTCTCCTCCTCTGATCACTTTTATGATTCAGTTCAGAACTTGTGCTCAATTCTACTCACTTTTCTTCCAGTGCAGACCCAGATCAGTTCTCCCTGTGCAGCTTCCCTCCTAGTTCATTCTCTGTTTAATGAAATCTTTAAAACTTACCATCGCTTGGTGTCCATGATTGTTTCTGCATTAGAGTCTAAGATCCACCATCATGACAGAACCATCTGGTCAATATCACTGCAACACAATAATGGACTGCTTTATCAGAATAGGGTATTTTCCTCGGTCATCACAATTCCGCCATCTCCACTATGGCACAACAACAAACTTCAGTAATTTAGATTCTGACTCAGCTCTCGCATCAGCTGCAGTAATTAGACACCAAAATTCCACCTCCTCAGCCTGTCTCCTCGTCTTCTGCTCCTCCTCAGCCTTCCGCTCTGGCAGTCCAACCCTCCCCTTCCACTTCTGTGTTCTGAGATGCTGCTTCTCCCACTCCAGAACCCTTCTCAGGGGAACTGGGTAAGTGCAGAGGTTTTGTGCTAACCATTCTCCCTAGTGTTGAGGAGGTCCCCCCAGTCTTTCCCCAATGATGCTAGTAAGATCTTTTGTATCACTGACGTGTTACGAGACAAGGCACTGAGATGAGCAGAAGCCATTATTGATGAAAATAACATTCATCTGTACTCCTCTAAGGAGTTTTTGGATTTATTTAAACAAACCTTCAGTCCTTATGTTAGTGAGACAGAGGCTGCCAAAAAGCTGTAGAATTTAAAGCAGGGAAACAGATCTGCAGCTGAACTGGTAATTGAATTCTGCACCCTCAATGAATCGGGTTAGAACTTGACTACTCTTAAAGGAGCATTCCTTCATTCTTTAAGTGAAAAACTTAACTGAACTAGCCTGACACAGTTGATGAACTAATAAACTTAGCCATCCATCTTGACAACAGAATCCTTGAAAGAAACAGACATATAACTCTCTCTTCCCAGAATACTTCACAATCTGAGGTTCTTCATTTGCAGCCACCTAATCATCCCTCATCTAATCCTCCCCAAGAGCCCATGCAGATTGGCTGTGCATGCTTGTTGTCCGAGGAATGATAATGGAGCATGGTTTCAGGTTGCTGTCTCTATTGTGGTTCCCCTGGTCACCTTATTTCTGACTGGCCAGTGGGACCAAAAGCCAGAGTGCATCAGTAGTTTTGGGGGTAATGGCAGGCAACCCATTGAAAATAACCTCCGGTTCTAAGTTCCATCATTCATCTGTCTCAATAACTAAACTTATCTTGTTCTCTCCCTTGTTGATTCAGGTTCCAAACTGAACCTAATTAATCCTGAACTGGTCCGTCAGTATAAGACTCCCTCTGAAGACCTCCCGGTCCTCATTCCTGTGTCCGCTCTTGACAATAGTGCGCTCCATGCCATCACCCGACGTACAGTTCCTCTACCATTCATCGCCTCTGGTAACCATCATGTACTTATTTCTTTCTTCATCTTTCCCACCAAGAACTCACCTGTTGTTCTGGATTTCGTATGGCTCAAAGAACACAATCCTCACATAAATTGGTCTCAGTCTTGTATCAAGTCCTGGAGCCCTGAATGCCTCAGCAGGTGTCTTCACCCTGCTCTACCACCCTGTTCTCCGTAATCACCACCTCCAGATCTTTCTAACATGCCTCCTGAGTATCACGACCTTCAATGTGTGTTCAGTAAAGAATTGTCTCTTTCTCTACCTCCTCACAGACCGTATGACTGCGTCATCAATTTCCTCCCTGAGGCTCCTCTTCATTCTGGTTGTCTGTTTAATCTTTCCAGACTTGAAAGAGTTGATGGAGAAATATATATAATTCTGTGAATGCAGGCTTCATCCAACCTTCATCTTCTCCTTTAGGTACTGATTTGTTCTTTGTGGAGAAAAAAGACAAAACTCTATGTCTCTCTCTCTCTCTCTCTCTCTCTCTCTCTCTCTCTCTCTCTCTCTCTCTCTCTCTCTCTATATATATATATATATATATATATATATATATATATATATATATATATATATATATATATAAATAAAATTCCCTTCTCACCCTCCACGGGTGGTCTTTCTCAACCTCTGAGCTCGGGTCCTCTACCAGAGGCCTGGGAGCTTGAGGGTTCTGCGTAGTATCTTGGCTGTGCCGAGAACTGCGCATTTCTGGACTGAGATGTCTGACATTGTTCCTGGGATCTGTTTTAGCCACTGCTCCAGCTTGGGGGTGACTGCCCCGAGGGCCCCGATGACCACAGGCACCACTGTGGTCTTCACATGGGGATGTCGACGTAACCATTCCTCCCGCATTCTTTGCATGTAACCCCTCTGACTAGGGTTACTTGAGTAGTAGCATTCCAACAGATCCAAGTTTTCACCTCTCGCCCAATTCCGTCTTGTTCCAGTAACCCATTTTTCGTGAAGGTGCCCTGGTTCCCCAGCACCTGACGCAGACCTTGTTTGGCCGGGCGACGTCTGAGCCGGCATGGCGTGTATTCGTTTGTCACTCATCATGAGGTAGGCAGTAGCGCGAAGGATCTTGCCTAAGGACCCACACTGGATATCTCAACCAAGCGACCCGGCCTGGATTCGAACCCCGGTCTCCCGGGTGACTTACCCATTGAGCTACCCAGCTGCTATATATATATATATATATATATCTGTATGTATAATGCTACGATTGTATATATTGACCAGAAAAACAGGACAATTATTTCTAGAAAGTAATACATCAATGATACTATTTTTTAATTGTAGAATTTCTGTGGAATAGCACACAAATTTATTATTGTTTAAGTCTTATTGAAATCATTACTGTTTTATTTAGAATTAGGAGACAGAAAAACTCAAGTTTTGGAGAAGTATGGGACAAAATAAGTTTGCATTCTACTCGTTATTACAACTCATTATTATTATTATTATTATTAGTTTGACAAACTTAAACTACTAATATTTAGTGTTTTAATAAACAATATATATTTTGCAGCCTGATGTCGCTACTTTTGGGCTGAGATTTTAACCCCTAAGGGAGTGGCTGTGATCTCAATTCCTCTCATTTGATCTCAATGATAGACCATAAAGAGCAAAATGTTCTTTCAAGTCAAAAAGCATCACCTACTCCACCTAACCTAAATTAATATTATAATAATAATAATAATCATCATCATCATCATCATCATCATCATTCAAATGATTCTTTTCATAAGGAGCATGGTGTGTAATTTCATTTCATAATACATGTAATAATTAAATTATTTTCTGTGTCTCTGTCTTTCAGGCTCAGGCAGTCAAAGCCAGAGCTGCATGAGAAGAAGTAAGTTCTGTTGCTCTGCTGGATGCATTGCAAAAACTGACAGATACAGCATCAAAAGACGGCGACTCAGACTGATCTGTACCCACCCAGCAGAATAAAGGATGATGATCCTTTTTCAACAACTGATAGAGCTCATTAACATTTCTGTTAGGTATATCTGCAGCCAAGCTCTCAGCATGTGCACAACTTAGCTAGAAGTACTTTTGAACAGGCCAAGTGTCCTTTATGGCAACAGTAGTGTCTTTGGGTGTATGACCTCCAGCATCATGCACCATGTGGGACATACCAGAAACCCAGCCGTCACCCTGCGAAGTGGTTCCATTACAGTTGTGTCAGCATTTCTAGAAAACCTAGGAGTTAAGTGGTTTTGCAAAACGTTGTGGTGCCTGTATGTTGAAAATTCATTTCACATAAAAATAAAAGTTGCTTCTGAAAACTCTTATTTCAACATTTCATTATTTTTCTTTCAAGGTCTGTTGTTGACTGTCTCAGATTGTAAATTTCTTCATGTTTAGCACTCTATATCTCTATCCACATCAAACATAGAAGTTTGTGTTTCAGTCTCTGTGTTGTCGTTTTCATCTCATCCAAGACCTTCTTCTTTTGGCCATCCAAAAGTATCTACTTCTCTGACTGAACACCTGTACTCATTGAAACAGCACCCCCTAATTAGAATTTTTTAAGCGAGAATAGAAAGAATAAGAAGGGCAGAGGGGTTGCTGCAATATTTCATGATTCACTAAACTGTAAAGATTTCTCTGGGCAAGTTTGACTCTTGAATATTTGGGAATTGAGGCCACAAACAAACTCTGACACCAACTCTATACAAAACCCCCAAATATGTGACATTTGTTCAATGACTTTAGGGAGCTGTTATTTACGATATGCATTGATTATGATTGTTTAATAATTATGGGAGACTTAAACATCCATGTTGACAACCTAATAGACACAGAGGCAAAAAAGCTGAATGATGTACTTCAAAACTTTGGTTTGACTCAACATGTTAAACAGTCGACACACAATTGAGGACATACTCTAGATTTGATCATAAGCAAGGGTGTAAATATCTCCAAGGTCTCAGTAATTGATGTTGCTCTCTCTCATCATTTCCCTGTTTTTGAAAGTACAGTCTCTGTTGACTCACTTAGTAAAACATAATTACACAATGTCCTCTTACAGACAACACAGCTGAAACTTAAAAAAAAAAAATCTACTCCTATACCTCACTTCCATGATGTAAACCAGTTGATGAACTGGTAGATAACTTCTCTAAAATTTCAGACATCATTGCGCCTGTTAAAATGAAGATTATGTCCGGTAGGAAGAAATCTCCATGGGTAAATGCTCCACTTGTAAGAAGCAAAAAAGAAGCCTTTGTCGAAGGGCTAAATGTAAGTGCTATAAAACTCGATTTCACGTTTACCATGAAATCTACAAAGAGAGGCTGTGAAGCTATTACTCACTACTAAAACATGCAAGGGAAACATTTTTTGTGGAAATCAAACAAAATCATCAACAATGCATGTGCCTTGTTTGCGACAGTTGACAGGTTGACAAACCCTCGTGTGATTTTACCACCTGAACTCCACTCTACCAGGGCCTGCAATGAATTTGCCAACTTTTTTTATAGAAAACATTTTTAAAATATTAGAAGGTTGATCTGCACATCCACACCAAATCCAATAATGATGTTTTTGCCCAATCATGACAAATGCAGACAAAAGGGTTACATTTCAACTACTCAACTGTAAAAGCTTAGAGGAAATTATAAAATCAATTAAACTCTTCCTCCTGCTGTCTTGATATCCTATCTTCCTTAAGAAAGTTCTGCCTGTCATTGCATCTGACCTGATTCAAATAGTAAACTCATCCATCTCATCAGCTGTTTTCCTCCAGGCTCTAAAACTGCTGTTAAAAAAAAAAAAAAGAATAATTTAGACAAATCACTACTGCACAACTACAGCCCAATCTCTAACCGTCCATTCATCAGCAAAATTATTGAAAAAGCTGTGTTTCAACAGTTAAACAGCTTCCTCACAATGACCAACCGGTTTGATGTCTTTCAGTCCGGTTTTCATGCTCACCACAGCACTGAGACTGCCCTCAAAGTGTTGAATGATATCCACACAAATACAGACTGTGGAAGAACCACAGTGTTGGTTCTGTTGGACCTCAGTGCAGCATTTGACACAGTTGACCATGATATATTATTGAAGTGACTGGAGAGCTGGGTTGGACGCTCTTGTACAGTACTAAGTAAATAAAGAACAGTGTTTTCTTCATGTCAATAGGCAACTTCTCATTGGAGCGGACAAACGATACATGTGGAGTCCCCCAAGGTTCAATCTTGGGACCCCCTCCTATTTAATTTACATTCTCCCACTAGCTCAGATTACAACAAGTAATATCAGTTACAACAACTACACAGATAATAAGCTCTATATCACAATGTCACCAGGTGACTCCAAACCTATCCAAGTACTGAACAGATGCTTAGAACAAAGCGATGCATGGAGGTGCCAAAACTTTCTCCAGCTGAACAGAAATAAAACTGAAGTTATCTTTGGCCCTAAAGAGGAGCGATCTAGAGTCAGCACACAGCTGCAGTTATTACAGCTAGAAACTAGTGATTATGCCCAAAATCTATGTGTGGTGATGGACTCAGACCTGAACCTTCAGAAACACATAAAGACAGTTAGAAAGTCAGCCTTCTATCACCTTAAGAACATTTCCAGGATCAAAGGACTAAGGTCTCAAAAAGATCCAGAGAAACTTATCCATGCATTTATCTTTAGTCCCACTGATTACTGCAACAGTGTCTTAATAGGTCTGCCTAAAAAGTCAATCAGACAGCTGCAGCTGATCCAAAATGCTGCTGCTCACGGTCTCACTAAAAATCAGGAAGATTGAGCACATCACCCCAGTTCTAAAGTCCTTACACTGGCTACCTGTAGCTCAGAGAATAGCTTATAAATCACTGAACAGCTTAGCACCAAAGTACATTAAGGACCTGTTGTCATTGTATCAACCTTCCAGATCACTCAGGCCTTCTGGTTCTGGTCTACTCAGAACCCAGAACCAAACATGGAGAAGCAGCTTTCAGTTTTTAATGCACCACAAATATGGAACAAACTTCCACAAAATTGCAAAATAACACAGAGTTCCTTTAAATCAAGGCAAAAAAAACCTACCTGCTTAGAGTTGTCTTTGATCAGTAGTAAGAACATTTAACTATATTTACCTGATGAGCCCAATGATTTTGATGCACTGATATTTGTGCAGTAATTTTCATGTGCATTTGCTTGATGATTTGCTGTATATTTGATTGATGTTTTGTATTACGTGAAGCACATTGAACTGCCTTGCTGCTGAAATGTGCTAT
Source organism: Anableps anableps (assembly GCA_014839685.1). Lineage (NCBI taxonomy): Eukaryota > Metazoa > Chordata > Actinopteri > Cyprinodontiformes > Anablepidae > Anableps > Anableps anableps. The sequence continues at coordinate 3,011,662 of CM026080.1, read as the reverse complement.
ACAAATGACTTGAACACTGTCTGGTGTTGGAGTGTGTGAGATATTAAAGATGGTTGGCAAGTAGTCAGGGTCTTCATGATCATCTGCTTTTGAAACTGTAAGAAAATAGAAAACAGCATATCATTATCATGCTGGAAGGACTGACTGACACAATTACAAACCAGACTGAGGTGAGTTTAGAGATTTTATTTTTTTAGGGCAGGAAGATGGGGTCAGCGTGGGAGTTCAAACGGGAGGAGGCTCGGACTGGAACCGCACCGGAAGAGAGTTGCAGTTAAATTTGTTGCCAGGAGGATTGAGGACATGATAGAGTGGGCTGCAAGGCTCTTACAGTTCTCAGACTGAGGAGCAGACAAGGAAGAGGTAGATGAGTCCACAGAGTTTGACTGAGAGAGAGTGAGAGGAACTGTTTCTCTCCTATGAGATCCAGATGGAATATCAGAGGGTGGACAGGCAGGTGAGCATTCAAGGATGGACCCAGGAGGACTGACTTGGAGGTAACCAAACTGCAGGGAGAGGAGGAGGAAGACAAGGAAGACCAGTTTCCATTCATGGCAATAAGTTCTGGCACTACAGCACTAGCTGGTAGAGTAGGTTACCACTGTGTGGAGGTTAACCAACTGGCATCTATCCTAGGGAAGCCGCTCCTCTAAATACTGCCTCCTGATTGCAGCAAATTGGCACCAGCTGGAGGCTCACCCTGCCAGAACACACCCTGAGGAGGAGGAGTAAAGTAGGACACACTCACATCGCTCAGAAACAACTCTGTGGACCCAACAATCATAGATTACAGATGTTTGCAAAATACTAACACTGCACAGGTAAAAAGGAACTCACTGCTACATAATAGGGCAGTTGGAAGGGCAAAAATTTAATTACAGATATGTTAGTAAATTAAATTTTAATTTCCTGTGTTTTAGGCCTGCCAGCTGTGATACACATGACACAAGTTATGTTTAATCTCTAAGTATACCACTTTAATAAATAAAATTGAACAACCTAAAGAAAAATAAAAGACAAAGCCTGATGCTAAATCTATTACAATAAAAAGACATGGATATTCAAATAATGATCTAGACTTTAATTATAAAAGACAGTAGCCAAAAATAATGTGTAAATATTAGTCTTTGAAAAACAGAGAAAAGTCATAAAGTGAGGTCTAACTTTAAAAAAAAATAAAAAATAAAAAAATATATATATCAAAGATCAGAAAGATCACTGACAAATATTGCAGGCCTGTGATATGTTTATGTTGAAGCTGGATGAAAGAAGTAACTCCATATAGTGGTGTGCATGTGCATTTATTAATAAATCAACACATGCAACACGTACCTGAGAGTGTGAAAGTAGAGTGTGTCCACTAAATCCTTACATATGGTTCTTCAGGACAAACTCTGATTCATGGATGTTTCTGATCCATGAATCACATTGTTTGTGGTCATGAGTTGGAATCCTGTAGAACCGCAAAACAACTGATGGGCATTTTGCTGTTTTATATGATTGTTTTGATTACTCTGCTTAGGGTGCAATGTCACCACCAAGTTGTTTTGCCATAAAAAAAAAAAATAAAAAAAAAAGTGTCGGTTCACGTTTACTCACCAGAAGTATGTGTTGTTGACTTTACAGCAATGCCTTATACCGAGCATGCATGTAGCAACAGTGTAGGAGGAAAAACTCCCCTCAGGAAGAAACCTCCAGCAGAACCAGAACCTGGCTCAGTATAAGTGGCTATCTGCCTGGGGGTTTGAGAGGACAGAGCAGAGACACAAAAAACAAAAGAAGTACTTTCTATGTTAATGAAAGTAAAAAAGTAATAGCAGGAGAGGGAGAATGTTTAGTTGTTGGCAGCATAATCACAGCCCCTCCAAGAAGGTATCACAGCCAAACAGAAATATCCTGTCCAAGAGTTATGCTGAAAAACTAGTCCATGAATTTGTTACTTCAAGGCTGGACTACAGTAATTCTTGACTATCAGGAAGTCAACAGAATGTAGTTAAAATCCTTCAGCTGACCCAAAAATGCTGCAGCAAATTAAAAAGAGAGATCATATTTCTGTTGTATCCTCAGACTGGTGTGCTACTTGCTTGGTTTCTGCTTTCTCCTCCTCTTCTTCTCAGGGTGTGATTGGTAGGTGCAGCTCCCAGGTGGCGTGAATTATCCTCATCAAGGAGCAGTATTTAGAGGAGGGGATTCCCAGAGACAGATGCCAGATGATTAACTACATATTGTAGTAACAGCAACGTCCTCTGAGCCTCCCTGACTGGTTCTTCCTGGAACTTACCTGTGTGCTTCTTCTTCCTAGCAGATTACCTCTCTGAAGGTCCTTCCGAGAGTCACGGTGTTCAGCTTCCATGCTGGTTCTTCCACTCTATGGGTTCCCTCTTCTGACATCTCGTTCTTTGTCCTCCTCACTGCTCTGGCTCACCTGTGGTTCATCTCAGTGCTCACCTGCCCTTCCACCCTCCAATGGTTGCCCTCCTCCTACTAAAGAAACAGCAGAACAGACCTAACAATCAATGACTTCCACCAGCAATCTCCTGATCTGTGGATGCACCATACTCCCCCTTGATCACTTCTCTATCTTTCAAAGTAAGACTCTGACTACTATCTTCGCTAAAGAATACATAGTGATCGCATCTGTTAAGTCTTCTGTCTTCCCTGGTTCGGTGCTTCCCCTTCAGCAGACAAATCTATCTAGAAAACATTTTCTGTTCAACCTGTTATCTTTCAGTCACTAGTGTCTGTAATTGTTGCTCACACTAGTCTTTCTAAACCATGATAATTTCTCCTATTTTAGCTTCCCTTCATTGGCTCCCAATCCAGAATATTTAAGATTCTCTTTCTCACATATAAAGCCCTTAATGAGCAAGCTCCATCATACATCAGAGATCTGATTTGTTCCTAACAGAGCACTTCGCTCTCAGACTGCAGGTGTACTGGTGGTTCCTATAATTTCTAAAAGTACAATGGGAGGCAGGTCCTTTACTTATCAGGCTCCTCTCCAGTAGAACCAGCTCCCAGTTTTAGTGTGTGAGGCAGACACCCTGTCTACTTCTAAGAGTAGGTTTAAAACTTTCCTTTTTGATAAAGCTTATAGTTAGACTGGCTTAGGTTATCCTGAGCTATTTCTGTAGTTATTCCTGCCATAGGCTTAGGCTACTGGAGGACAAAATTACCACTTTTTCTCACTTTCTTCTACTACTCCCCAATTTGCATTTGCTGTTTCAACTGTTAAATAACAGAAAAAAAAAAAAAAATTCTCTCCATAGAAGCTACATCTGCTCTGGTGATCCACAACACCCAAGAAGTAGTAATTAAATATCCAATGATTTTGGAGGCCTGTAAGTTTTAAACACTAGTTTGGAGTAGGAATCTTATTTTGTATTCATGTATGTAAACACTTCTCAAATTACCACTGACTCTGATTTTAATGCAGAATATACTGTAAATGTTATTGACTAGGAAACTTGTTAACTTGTACTCTTGTTATCCTACTGTGTTTGAAACTGAAATCCTAATATATTTTACCATCCTTGTATTACTGAAGTTGTTTATCTTTCAACATCCATGTTTTTCACTTTATCCAAAATCAAGTTTCAGCAGCAATAGTTAAGCTCTTTCTCGGGCATCCCAAGCTGTTACCAGACCAAAAGGAAAACATAGTCCCTTCACCGTATTCTGAATCTGCACCAGGGTCTGCTGCCAGTGGAAACCCTCCAAACGGAGGCACCCCTCAGACATTCTGACCCCACCTGAGCTCACTCCTTTGGAGTCATTTAAGTTTCCAGTTGAAGCTTTGCCTTGATAAAGAATCAGAAGTTGAGAAATGTTTCCCAGAATGCAAATGGAGGTCAGTCCAACAGAGTAAAAAGAAAAAAGAGCAGATTGATTTCCAGTTTCTATTATTGAGCTATTTTTTTCTGGATCAGAGTGAAACTTGGTCTTTTTAACAGTTATTTGTGTTGACATGACTGTGAATTTCACACTAATATTGTTTTATTTTTTTTGGTGTGTGTGACTGGTCCTGTTTGAGATTATTGTTGGTTTGTCTTGCATGTTGGTGGACAGTAAAGATTTATTCTATTCTATTGATTTAAGATAAGCAAATTCTGTTATTTTACTCCACTTTTTTTTTTTTTTTTTTTTTTTTTTTTTTTTTTTTTTTTTTTTTTTTTGTTAATTATGGATAGACTTTTGTTCGTTTCTATTGACTTTCGTTAAACAATGACTTGTTTCTTGCACTCTTTCATAGAAGGCAGATCTTTGAAAGGATTAATTGGTTGAGTTGACATGTTCTCCCAGCCAAGCTGTAGGTCTTTGCAGCTCCTCCAGATCCATCATTGATCTGTCACCTGCTTCTGTGATCACTGAGCTCTTTGCATACCCTGTCAGTGTGGGTGCACAGCCCTTATCTTGGTAGGTTTTCAGTTGCACCATACTCTGTATTTTCAAAAGATGTTTAAAGCTATGATGTTGATTTAAAACCAAACTCCATTTCAGACTTTATTAGGAGACTTCTAAAGGTAATTGATTTTTACTGGAATAAAACAGGAATAGATTTAAATGCATGCCACATTTTTCAGATATTTATTAAAGTATTTTGAAAACCATGTGCCATTTTTCTCCCACTTCACAATTACAGTATATGCCTTTTTATTTGGTCTGTCACATAATCTCAGTATAAGGTGCAAGGAAAATTTTGTGGCTGTGACAAAATGTGAAAACATTGACCTTTTATGAATACTTTTAATAGGTGCTGCAACTTGAAACACTTCATGGGTATCATTAATGACCTAGGATGTTGTCAAGAAGTATGAGTGGGATAAATATTCATTGAAAAGACCAAACATACAGTGGTTTGCAAAAATATTCATATCCCTTGAACTTTTCTATATTTTGTCACATTACAACCACAAACAAATATATTTCATTGGAATTGTATTTGAAAGACCAAAACAAAATGTTATACAATTGTGAAGTAGAAAGAAAATTATACATGATTCAAAACATTGTTTACAAATAAAAAACTGAAAAGTGCAATGTGCAAAAGTATTTAGCCCCCCCCCCCCTCAGTCAATACTTTGCAGAACCACCTTTTGGTGGAATTAGAGTTGCAAGTCTTTTAGGGTATGTCTCCATCAGCTTTGCACATCTAGTGACTGGAATTTTTCCCCGTTCTTCTTTGCAAAACAGATCAAGCTCAGTCAGACGGAGAGCGTTTGTGAGCAGCAGTTTTCAGATCGTGCTCTCCTTGTTCGACCTGTGAGTTTAGGTGGAAGGTCTTGTCTTGGTAGGTTTACAGTTGTGTCATACTCTTTCCATTTCTGGATGATGGCTTGAACAGTGCTTCATGAGATGTTCAAAGCTTTGGAAATCTTTTTATAGCTTAAGCCTCCTTTAAACTTTTCTACAACTTTCTCCTTGACCTCTGTCTGGTGTTCTTCGGACTTCATGATGCTGTTTGCTCCCCAATATTATCTTAACCAACCTCTGAGGCGTCACAGAGCAACTGTATCTGTACTGAGATCACACACAGGTAGACTCTATTTAGGCATTAGCAATAATCAGGCCATCTCTGAAGGCAATTGGTTGCACTCAGAGAAAAGGGGGGCTGCATACTTTTGCACACTGCACTTTTCAGTTTACCTCTAAAAATGTTTTGAATCACATATAATTTTCTTTTAACTTCACAACTGTATACCACTTTGTGTTGGTCACTCACATAAAATTCCAATGAAATATATGTTTGTGGTTTCAAAATATGGAGAAGTTCAAGGGGTATGAATACTTTTGCAAGCCACTGTACCTTACACAGATGTGAAATTTTGTTCATTTTAAGGGTAAATTTTATCCAGTTAAATCATGATTTACAATAAAATCGCAAAACAAATTGAAAGACATAAAATTGTGACATTTAGTTTTATTGATAACTCATTTAATGAGTTTAAATGATTTCAGTCTTTGTCTGGCCAGCTTGTGTACAATCTAAAAAGTGGTAAAGATAGAAAAAGTCTTTTTATCCAGTTGCTTATCGCAGAATTTTTGTGGGACTGTTTGCTTTTGACAGGGAGAAAGTAACACCATTATATATGATGCTATATATATATATATATATATATATATATATATATATATATATATATATATATATATATATATATATATGACAGTATTTTGAGAGAAGCCAAAAACTATATTTAGAATATATTGGAGCTGTACAGTAGAACAGTCGGCACTGTTGGCCTGGCCTGGGGTCTTTCTGCATGGGGTTTTCCATGTTCTCCCTGTGCATGCGTGGGTTCTCTCTGGGTTCTGCGGCTTCTTCTTACAGTCAGAAACATGAGTCTATTTGGTCTCTCGAAATTGCCCTTGTGTGTATGCGTGGTTGTTTGTCGTGTGTCTCTGTGATGGACTGACGACCTGTCCAGGGAGTGCCCCATCTTTCGCCCGATGACCACTGGAGATAAGCACCAGCCCCTGCAAGGATAAGCGGGTATAGACGATGGATGGATGGTTATTTTCTACAGGGCAGTGCTTTTGTAATGCTAAACAGTATGATTCTATCAATGTTTGCCTCTTTTCTACAAAGATTTGTTATATTCTTTGTGTTTAGTACAATGTTTAGCCTTTGTATTTTGGTGAAATCTTACATTGAAAATGTTATAGTTTTTATATTCTGTTTTTTATGTACGATTGTTGAGTAGGAAATACACATCTGGCCACTTATTTTCAAGAACTGATCCTATACAGAATTTACAACGGATTGCCATTATTCTCTGCAGGGGGTTAATTCATGCAAAAGATTTCAAAGAAACTGCTACCAATTACCAGGACCATAACCAGTACAGATAATTAACATTTCTATAAAAAGACATCAGTTCTGTTAAAGAATAAATCCAGTAACCCTCCCTGAGTGTAGTCCTGTTGTCTTGCTTTTTATCTTGCACTGCTGGCATGTCCAATTCTGACTCCAACTCGTGGTCTGTCGCTGACTACAGACAATTGTGTTTCAACACTGTGAACCACCCACCTCGCTCCAGCCTACAGGAAGCCTGGGTTTACCAACCATTAAGCTTTCAACTGCCTTTGTCTGAAACATATTTCTGTGGGCCTTTTTTTCTAATTGCCTGTCAAAATTGACTTAACCATCATCCATGTGCAGTAAAAAGAGTGTTCATACAGCTCTCATTTATTCATACAAGCTCTACTCAGAGTGGATTTGAGTTTCACAACCTGAATGAGGCCAATATGTTTGCATGACTGCTAAGTGATTTAAAAGGAACAAGATTCCGCTGCTTTAAATTGGCAGTCAATTCAACAGGTAATTTATTTTGTCACTCTTTATGCCCAGGTCAATAAATTCTAAAGCAATAAAACAGCTACAATGTTTCACCAAATATAAAACAGTCATAAAGTCAATTATTCAAAACTAAAGACAAGCAAAATTACAGAATGAGTTTGCTGAGTCCAGAATCCAAACATTTATCTCTGGCTGGCAGATGTATTCACAGCAACAGATTTTTTTTTTTAGGGTTAATGGGTACGTGTTTCCTGCCAAGACATAGTCATATTGTTATAATAATGGATAAGGCTATTCAATACACTAACTTTGTGATGAACTCTAAATTGATGAGATAGCCAAAAAGATAAAAACTCTGGAAGGAAATAGCAAAAACCTCCAGGGGCCACAAATCAGATCTAAAATAATGGTTTTTGTAACAGTAAGCTGCAATCGAAGAAACTTCATGCGTGTCAACAAAGACCCAGATAAATTAGAACTCTAACAAATCATACACTGATTGGAGCTATGCAGTCAAAACCAGATATTTATTTACACATCATTAAAAACATTCCTTTTTTCTCATTGTCTGACTGTAAATCAGAGTAAACTTTTCCTGTTTCTGATCACTTAGGAGTATCAACATTATTCAGAGTGCCTAAATGTTAGAACAATGACAGAGAAACATTTTTTTTAATTTATTTTTTCCTCTCTCAAAATTATGAAGTTTACATCAATTTCCTCAGCATTCGGTAGAATGACCTTTTAAACTGTATGTCTTGAGTCAAATGTTTCAGGTTTCCTTCCACAAGCTTCTCAAAGTAGTTTGTGAGAATTTTGGCCCATTCTTCCAGACAGAACTAGTGGAACTGGCTCAGAATTGCAGGCCACCTTATTCTCACACGCCTTCTCAGCTCTGCCCACAGATTCTTTTCAGGACTGAGATCAGAGCCTTGTTATTACATTGCAGAATATTGACTTTGTTGTCCCTAAGCCACTTTGTAACTAATTTGTATGTTTAATCATTGTCCATTTGTAAAACCCATTTGTGTCCAAGCTTAAGCTACCCAAGTGGTATCTTGAGATGCTGCTTTAATATTTCCACACAAGGTCTGTTTCTCATGACACCATCTACTTTGTGAAATGCACCAGTCCCTCTTGCAGTAAAACATCCTCAAAACATGATGCTGCCACCCCTGTTTTCACAGTTGGGATTGTGTTCTCAGGCTTACAAGCTTCCCCTTTTTTCCTCCAAATATAATGATGTCTAAGACAGACCTTTGCACTGAGAGGGACTAAGAAGGCAATGCATGGATGTCTAACAGTACCTAAAGACAGTTGAAGCTACAGACTGCAATGGTGGTAGGAGTTGGGCTGCCGGTCCCTGCTCTGTTCATCAAGACACTTCACCCACCTCACCTGCTGGTGGTGGCCAGTGGTGGCCGATGCATGGCAGACTGCCCCAGGGCAGCTGTGGCTACAATCTCTCCACCCTCAGGGTGTGAATGTGTGTGTGAATGGGTGAATGACTGATTTCATGGTAAAGCGTCTTTGAGTGTCCAGAAAAGCGCTATTTAAGTCTAATGTCATATATGGAAATGTGCGTGTCTGCAGAGGATACTGTACTATACGTACCTGGAGCTGTTGTTTAGAGGTAACAAAACCAAATATGGGACACGTCTATAGAGACAGTGTTCATAGTTTCTTTGAAAATTCTTTGTACAATTTGATTCTTAATTCTTCCCAGATTATGTGCTTTGATATGTGATATGGGCTTGTTTGAAATAAATGGCAGCTAATGGCAGCAGTAATTAGCAAATGCCTGGTCGAACCATGCATCTGCTGAGATCATCATAGGAACTACTTCTCAGGCAAATGATGGTAAGAATGTTGTAAACAGCTTAATGGAGAAACATTGTTGTGATGATGTGCTGAAGGGGGAGTATCAGAAAAGGCAGGAGCTTCTTAAAGAGACAGAGTTAGTAGTATGTCCAGTAGCCAGTAGTCAGAACAGAGGATACATAATACTGCCCCTTTAAGTCTGTATAAAAGAAGTCTTCCTAGTAATGTTCTCACATAGATGACAAACCCTCAATTTAATACCCTTAAGTTGCTTTTGGAGTAATGCCTTCTTCTGTTCTGAATGCCTTTTTAGCCCTTGTTGGTACAGGACTCATTTCAGCGTGGAAAATGACACTCTCTTACTAGCCTCAGCAGCGTCTTCACAAGGGTTGATTCCCACATTTTACACCAGCACACATCCATCTCTGGGACACAGAACCCTTCTCATCCATCAGAGGTATGATTGCATTCTCATACACTTTACACTTGCATACTTTTTATGAACAAAGGGCTACAAGATGGTCCTGGGTTTGACTCCCTGCCATGGTCTTTTTGCATGGAGTTAGGAAATTCTCCTGATGCATGCGTGTGTTCGCTCTCCTTCCTCCCATAGTTCAAAACTATGACTGTTTGATTAATTGCCCTTCGCAGTGAATGTGAGCATGTATGGCTGTTTGTCTTGTTTGTATCTTTGTTGCCCTGCAAGGGACTGGTGGCCTAACAAGGGTGTACCTGCCCCTGCCTCTAATCATTGGAGTTCTGCACCAGTCCTCCCCACCATGCTACAAGAATAAGGGGGTATAGACAGTACATGGATGGTTGCACAAAACAAGGCAACATAAAACCCAAAGGCACACCTTCATTCACATTTGTGCAAAGTGTAGTGCCTAATACTGCACACTAATGAGCGCTAACACAATGACATCTCAAATGAATTAAAAAGATGAGGTGTTTAAAATATTAAGCATTCTTATTAAGGCGTGGGGAGGGGGGAGGGGTTAATTTTGATTATCCTGGCTTACTGCTAATGATATCCCAAAATTCAGACTTGGAATATTACATTCATATAAACCAATAATAATGCAATTTACATTAAAAAGATCCCCCACGCCCCCCAAAAATAATGTTTTTGTCATCAGAAAAGTGCTGTTGCATTTATTTAGGTGAAACTTGTATAATTAACTAAGCAGACTTAGAGTATATTTCATTATGTTCAAAATTTTGCGAAAAAGGAAAGATTCTATATTTGATGCAATTTAATAAGGTTTAGGCCGAAACAGCAGGCATTTTATGTGTAGTGCTAATATTGATGGCCACCTCTAATCGCACACTGCAACCGTTATTTCTGAAAGCTGTGAACGATGTCATCATCACCACTTTGTGATTTTTTTCTTTCTATGTTTGTTTTGGGCTCTAGTGGCCATTTTTCAATTTTTCTGACAGTATGCAGACAGGAAGGGGTTAGAGAAGAGGGGAGATGACATATGGCAAAGGTTCCGAGGTCGGGAGTCGAACTCGGGACAACCTCAACAAGACTATGGCGCCCACTCTACACACTACACCAAGCCACTTTGTGATTTATGAATGGCCACAGACAGGTCAGGGTGACTCTTCTATGTGGGCTTATGACGCAACTTTTTCATAGGCTTCACTGAGACTTGGAAATCTGACATTTTCCCTTATAAACATCTGTCTGGACGGGTAAAAACTTACAATAAATTTAAAAAATGCATGAGTATTCTACTTTGCTCTTTCACAGTAAGATGTAATACAAACCATAATCATAAATATTTTAAATGTCTTTATATGTTTTCCTCAGTAACAATAAAAAATTACAGTTACTTTTATAACTGTTTGTAATCAAACTGTGCAACACTGTAACATGTAACTGGTTACTTCCCAAACTTGGGGACACTGTAGTGATCAAAGCTGATGCCTCCACAAATCCTCAGTGACTGTAGAAACATCCCATTGAACCTCAAGCAACTTTCATCTGAAAAGAGGATGTTGGTTCATTGGGAAACAGTTCAGTCCTTTTCTTCCTTAAGGTGCTTCTGCTGTTGTGTCTGGTTCAGGAGTGGGTTAACTAAAAAGTCGGCCTTCTATTGCCCGAAGAACATTTCTAGGATTAAAGGACTAATGTCCCAGCAAGATCTAGAGAAACGTATTTAGTCACATTGATTATTGCAACAGTGTCTTCACAGGTCTGCCTAAAAAGTCAGTCAGACAGCTGCAGCTGATCCAGAACGCTACTGCCCAAAAACCAGGAAAATAGAGCATATCATCCCAGTTCTGAAGTCCTTCCACAGGCTTCCTGTAGCTCAGAGAATAGACTTTAAAATACTTCTGTTATTTTATAAATCACTGAATGGCTTAGCACCACAATACATTAAAGACCTGTTGTCGTTAGGAATGGAACTGTAGTGCAATTCCTTGGAACTGTTCCAGTATTGTTTACAATAATGTGAGATGTATTTGCATGATGATGTATTGTACACATTCCGTATTTTGATTTAGAACATAGTCAAGATGGCGTTGTGGCAGAAGCGTTCCAAAGTATGGTTACATTTCACAAAAAAGACGATACTAGAGCTGGTTGCAACATGTGCATATAATCAATAAAAGGATGAAATACATCCAAGATACTCAAACAGCTGACCACACAGCAGACAACTGTCAGGATCCTGGATTGTTTTGGGTTTTTCTGGGCTTCTTAGTTCTAAATATTTGTAATCCGTTCTCCTTAGTTCATAGTTTGATTAGACCAGCCTTGTTTCTGTTCTACTCTGTTCAGTCTAATCTTAGTTTGGGTAGATTATGTTTATTATTTATTCCTTGTGTAATTAATTCTTAGTTACAGTTATTCATTTTCTTAGTTCCCCTGTTTTCTCTCTCTCTAGCTCTCTCTCCCCTCAGTCTGCCTTTTGCTCTGTCCCTTCACACCTGTTAAAACCCTTTATTTTTCCCATTTACCCCATTATACTCAATTGCTTGTTTGTACCCGGTCCGTGTGTTTTGTCTCCTGTGATCTCCTTGTTTTTGTAAGTCTTTTGTTGATCATCTTTTCATTAAATATTCACCATCTACATGATGCCTCTGCCTCTCTGCATTTGGGTCCACCATCACCACACCAGCACATGACAGCAACAGATTTGTGCAATTATAAAGTGTTTAATGTGTTGCTTAGCGACGACGGTGACTCTCGCGGGGTGCAGCTTTGAGCATAGCATCTTCTGCCATCAATGTCTCAGGTGATGTTAAGCTCCAAGTCCTAGTTATTGTATAAATGTTAGCGCCATACCATACAAATAATTTCCATCTCATATTAAAATTTACAGTCATATTCAATAGCTTAGATATGGGTTCAGTTGTCAGATTAAAAGCACCTTTTGAAAACAACCTTTAAGCAGGTATTAAACATATTTTTCATCAGACCCGCATTTCTGCTTTAAGAATGTTTTTATTGGTCTAATATAATAGTCTAATCTTTAATATCATGTTTCCATTAGCTGTAAGCAAGAGATCATCATCATTAATAGAAATAAAAGCTTTAACACATCATTCAGTGTGAAATTAATCTATATAATGTGTTTAACTTGTTGATTGAGCTACTGAAATATATGAACTTTTCATTAATATTCTAATTTATTGAATACGACTGTAGTTGACGAGGACTGCCAGCGTGATGCTGGCTCAGAGGTAAGCTATCGCACAATTTTAGCTATCCCTCTCATCTAGGCAGGGAAGAGTAAAATGACAGAGGAGAAACTAAATAATAATAACATCTCTGAGGATGTTTTCCACAGCTGGAGACATCTTAAGCCTTGAAAAATCCTTCCTGAAAAGGCAAACATCCAAATTTGTCTACTGATCTGCAAAAAGTTACAACTCATGTTTAAATGTTAAAATGTTCATTTGACAGAGGAATTCTTATTTGTTAAGCCAGCTTGAATTTTGGTTGAATCGAGTACAACATAGTGCATATTTTAAATTAAAGATTTATTTCCTAACTCAATTGAGAGTCAGTTAAACAATCCATAATGAGTTGAATCGATAAGTGAGATTGATAATGGAATTGGTATTGCTAAATTCTTATCAATTCCCATCCCTTGACGTCGCATCAACCTTTCACATCGCATCAACTCAGGTCTTCTGGTTCTAGCCTACTCAGCAATCCCAGAATCAGAACCAAACATGGAGAAGCAGCTTCCATGTTCTGGAGTAAATGTCCAGAACACTGCAAAAAGGCTGAAACCCTAATTTCTTTTAAATCAAGGTGAGAACATCACTTGTTTAGGGTTAACTTTGATTAATGATACCTGGCACATAATTAATTTTAGTCGGCATTGCAACTTTTCATTAATTCTCTTTATTTTGCCACAGTATAGTAATTTTGATTTTTGTTGCATGTTTTCATCATGTAAAGCACCTTGAATTACCTTGTTGCTACAATGTAAGAGCCCTCTGCTGGACAGCTTACCACAGAACCAAGAGTTCAAATCAAAAATCAGGATCAGCAAAATCCTGCCAAATATGGAGAGTTTCATTTGAGATTAATTAAATAAATAAATACTGTTAATAAATCATTAATAAATATTTCATTAAATAATTTCAATATTTATTTATTTCATTGTTTATTCATTTCATAGTAGTGTTTTATTTTGTGACACCTATTTTGTAAAGCTACTTTACGTATTTCATTGGCTTATTTTTTTTAGATCTGTTTTCATTTCAGGCTATTTTTATTTCATGTTCTTCTATTCAAATGGGGGGGGGGCGAAGTTTTCTCTGTGGAGCGTCTCTGGTTGGAGGGCAGCGAGCTGAGAGACAGCGAACTTTCAGTGTGTTTGCCTGAGGGTGGAACACGCGAGGCTGCGAGCTGTAAGAGCTTGAACTGACGTACCGGTGTCGTGCCGAGGTAATGATCCCTGACAGAACTTGTGTTCCTTGCGTCAATATGACAGGCATTGCTTTCCCTTGTAAGTGGGGATGTTAAGCTATACTCGTGTTCTTTTTTTTGAACGCGTGTTCCTTTCAGGGTAGTCATCGCCTCGACTGGGCTGTGTTGATTTGAGCGGGTTGTGAAGAGCTTCTGATTAAACAGACAAGTTCCCTTAGCGCTCCAAACATATTCCACCTCTTTCATTGTCTTGGGACGTCAGATCCTTAGCTCACATGGTCCACCCTCATGCGGATGCACTGAAGTTTGGGGTCTCCGTGCTCGCTTCAAGGCCCGAGATACTTCATCCGAAGTGCCGAAATTGGTTCTCGCTGAGGTAGACGCGTGATGAAAATTGCGTCATTTTTTTCACAGAGGCTGAATTCCACACCAGGCCCAATCAAACTATTTTGACAGAGATCTGTGTTGTCTGATGGGTCAGAGGTTTGTTGCCATGTTTTAATGCAGAAATGTGCTCTGACAGCAGTGTTGATATTTCTCTTCAACTAGTTTCTTTTCAAACTAGTTTTTACTAGTTTATCCGGTTTTTGTATTTGCAGGGGACATGAAAACTTTTGAGAAACATTTATCTGACGCAATGAGGAATTATGTACATTTGTACGATTCTTCACTAAATAACTACTATAATAAGACTGGAAATTGTTAATAAGTCCTGGATGGAAATTGTAACACTGTTGTTCAAGGAGAAGGCTGTCTGCCCAAAAGTGTGGCGCGCTCTCTGTGAATGTTTCGTTAAAGCAAAACAGAGGAGGCAGGGACGGAGGGGAGGGGGAACCCCGGCGGGTCGGGGTGTCCCTCAGGTGCTAGCATGTCTGCGCCGTTGTATGAAAGGTGTGTGTGAATACGAACGGTTCGCAACCAGGTGACTACGCGTCGACTGCTGGGCTTTGGATGACCAGAAGTAGCCCCACTCCACAATGAAAACTCCGCCCCTTCATTTGACTATAGGAACATGAAATAAAAACAAAGTTAAAAAAAATAAAAGTCCATGAAATACATAAAATAGTTAAACAATATAAAAGTGCAACAAAATAAAACCATTATAAAATGAATAAAACATGAAATAAATAAAACTTTAAATAATAACTAGAAAATTTCTGAAGAAATTTAAAAGGGGCCTGCCAAAGTGTGTGTGTCGGTTGGAGCCGAAAGAGGCATTTCGATGCAAAAGATGACCAACAATGCAAAGGAAGTTTGTAGGATGGGGAATCACTGACATGTTGAGTAACCGTGACTTTGTCCTCCCAGTATGCAAACTGTAGTGTATGAGCTGAAATTAGCAAAAATGCTAATGCTAGCTTAAATGATGTCCGTAGCATGTGGGGTATCATTAGCATGTGGACTTACTTCATTCAGTATGCTAAACATAGCTAATATATCAAAAAAGGCTAAAATGCTTATTTTACCTATAAGCTGAACGTTAGCATGAGTGGTATCACTAGCATGAAGAGCAACTAGCATCTTGACACGACCAGTAGGATCTAGATTATTGCTATAATGCTTACTCACATGGACTTATTCCACTTAATGTGCAAATATGAGGTATGAGGTGTATGGGGTAAAATTAGCTAAAATGCTAATGCTAACTTAAATGCTGTCAGTAGCATGTGGGGTGTCACTGGCATGTAGACTTACATTGACTTACTTAATTCGGTATGCTAAACATAGCTAATACATCAGTAATGAGTTGTAATGCTTATTTTAGTTGTAAGGCATGAGGGCTATTACTAGCATGTGGAGCAACTAACATATTGACACAACCAGTAGGATCTAGGTTATCACCATAACCTGATTAACATGGTTTTATTCCATTAAATATGGGTGTATAAGCTAAAATTAGCTAAAATGCTATCAGTAGCATGTGGAGTATCACCATCCTGTTGACTAACAGACTCACTCCATTTAGTATGTTAAACCTAATTATTATTTCAAAATAAGGCTAAAATGCTCATTTTAGATATATGCGAATGTTAGCATGACGGCTATCACTAGCATGTAGAGCGGTTAGCATGTTGACACTACCAACAGAATGTGCGTTATTACAGTTGTTGACAATAATGGACTTCATTTAGTAAGTAAATATCATGCTTTTATATTAAACTAATCTAACTTGCTAATATTAGCTTAAATGCTACCATTAGTCTGTGGGCTATGACTAGCATGTTGTTCCACTAGCATCTTCACACTACCATAAGAATGAGGGCTATCACACGCATGGATCCTTCGTCCTAATCCAACATCCCAATGTACTCTTTTCTCAGCTTTAAACATAGTGTAGGTAAGGAAGTATGATGCTTTTATTTTGAAATTGTCAGTGAGCGTCATTTTAAAAGGCCAGACCAATCCCATGTGTAACACTGCTTGAGTCAAACCTGTCATATTTAGCACAAAGCTGCAGCTACCTGCTGTGTAAAACATGAGGGCTTTTATTTTGTAGGGTATATTGAACTCTTATTTTGAAAGTCCACTGTGGTTGTAAGTTTAGGCTGGTCAGGTCTCATCACTGAAGTCAACCAAGTCCCTTAGCAGAGCGGCCATGTTGCTTCTAGGCACCTTCTGCTCCCAAGATGGAGCCCTCATAGACCAAAGCTGTGGCTGCCCCACTAAGTGTGTTGTTGCTATGGTAACTAATGTCCTTCTGCCAACTGACACTGTCAGCGACGCTCACTTTGGTCCAGAGAAAGTTCTAGATGTCTGAGGCAGGCAGCCTGACTGAGAAAGCTTTTTGAAACAGCTCCTTCCCGTTCGGGAATCGTAAGAGCTATCGGAAAAATTCTCGAAGCATGAGCGAGGGTCGTCTTTCGTCTTCGTTGGTCCCACAACTCACATCTGTACCTCGTTCACAGTGTAAGCAGGGACGAATGAAAGGATGTGTGAGAAAGGTGGTGAGATCATGAAAATGATCTCACCACCCTGACCCTTATCCTCCGACGACACTTTACTCTGAAGCACTTTGAATGAAAACCATCAGCCCGAGAGGAAATTTGAAAACATTTTTCGAAAGCCAACAAGCGGTGCGATATCATGACTGTAAAAATCATGTCATTTGAGCAATATTTGTAGGCGTGACGGCGTTTTGAAAAATAATCTGGGCTCTGAAATCCCCTTGCTCCCACACTCTAATGGAGCGGCAGTTAATTGCAGTTACACTCTAAAATCATGATTTTTTTTTTTTTTGTAAAACTTTGGGTCACTTAGAGGCGTGTTGTGGAAAAACCGTCAGAGGTCTCAACATACCGTCTTCACTTCTGAACACAGCAGGGACGTATCTACAAACTGAGTGTTGAATGGTGTTTGTAGGCGAAACCATGATGAAACAGTAAATCTTCAAAAATAGTGTTTTTTTAGGATGACTTCAGGACCTCGCTCCATTGACTTTGTATGGGGTAGTCTTTTGCTAATTATGTTGCCATGGTAACTTGAAACGAAAAGTTAAGTAACAGCAAACATCTCGAGAACGAGCCGGAACTTTTGATATATATATTGTGGGGGTGCACGCTACGGTTCATGCCGCATTAACGGAGAAAGCAGTTTTGAGATGGAGAGTAATATGTGCCTCCATACATTGCATGGGAGGCCCCAATCAAAAAAAAAAAAAAGAAAGTAAAAAATTATTTTTTCAATATTAATTTGTTTTCTTCAATGGGGAATTTTATTTATTTCATGGAATATTATTAATGTATTAATAACAGTATGCATTTATTTATTTAATTTTAAATGAAATCGCTTTCCAAACTTAATACACTGGATGTCCACAAAAGGTCAGTAAAAGGTTTTCACAGTTATAAAAAAAATTCACCAGGGCTAAATCTATATTCTGACTCAGTTTCAAAGTCTTGCCTGAGCAATAGCAGTGTCAAAACAAATAGTCAACATACTTAGATTAAAAAGTTTGTTTCCTTTCTTAAGTACCTGGTGGTGCTAATTAGCATCATACCTACATTTACCCTAATGGTAGGTGCAATGTTCAAATTAATAATCTCTAATTAATTTAAGATCTGACTGACAGCAAAATCACAGGTAACAATTTTTTTGTACAGTTGGATATAAATTCAGACATTAAGGGGTAAAAGTACGGCTGATGTTAATCGTAGGAATAGAATGTGGAGGATCAAAGAATAGAGTAGCTACTCCAAATATGAAAACTAGATTGTTACACTGCTGATATGGAGGCACATAAAACCTCTGCAAGGAAGGATGCTTCAATACAGTAGAAAGGCGTTACAATGGAAACGCAGATTTGAGAAAAGAAATGTTAGCCCAGTGGTTTGATTTATTTTTCATGCAAATTTCCTGGTTTTACAGCTGAAAAATGTCTGACCAAACTGGCTAAGGTTAGGAATGACAAAGTTTCCAAAGGTTAAACTTGGTTAGTATGTTTTGATGGTCATACCTGAGCCTTCACAGCTGTTAGATGGACAATCAGTTTCAAGAATACATATAACAATAATGTGTCCTTTGTATGTTACCTTTGTAAATATACAATATTGTAAATTAAACTGAACAGCCAACATATGAAATAAACTGTGACCAATTAAGACAAAAAAAATGTATAAGCTATCCTTAAATTTAAATTAGCTAAAAATAACATTCTTAATTTATATGGAAATGCCAAGTTAAAAAAAATAAATTTACAGAGCTTAAAATAGATTCAGAAATAGCTTTGCAAAAACCAACTTGGTTGTAGTTAGTTAGGGAACTGGAATTGAACCTATCTCTTCCTCCTGCTGTATTGGGTTGCTGCCTAAGTGTAACTGTGAATAACAAAGGATGTTGCCAAACTAATCTCAGCTCAGAGTTCACTTTTCACAGCTTCTCCTGTGATAAAGTGGAAGGAATGATTCCTGGCTGTAAGGTTGATATCTGTTACTATTGATGCTCAATGTTTGGTTGATGAAGAGAAGAAATCCATGAAGAACCTCTTTGAAACAACTTGATAATTGATACAGCTGTATGCTGGTGCAGCCTTTTAAAGGTTGAAATGATGAGAACTTAAACAAAAAGACTGCTCTTTTTCCATCTATTAGTCACACAGATACACATGATCTACATTTAAAATTAAGCACAAGAGAAAATACTGGGAATTTCATCTTTTAAATGGTATGTAACAATACACAAAAACAGAGTTAACTGCAAAGATTTACAGAATATCCTTTGAGAAACACCAACTGGTAACAAAAATTACATTGACCACCTAATGGATCTCTTCAATCCTCCTACAGTAATCCAAACACTTTTAGCTAGTCTAACCTGAATTGCTGCTTTTGTCATATTTTCATGACTGAGATGCTATTATTTTTGTCTTTTTCATTTCCTCTTCTGCACCTTTCTTCTTCTCTAGCTGTCTGTCTGTCAACCGACAGAGAGGCGACAGCAAGTCTCCAGGCCGTAAACTGATCTCCGTCAAAGAGAGTGACGGGCAGAGCGGGACAGAATTCCTGATATAGATCTACCTCAGAGACTCAGTCAAACAAAGCCTCACCTGTTTGCACCACCCTGTCTGGATCCTTTTCCAGTACCACCTCTATTGCTGTCGATGCATGACTACCAGAGTCTGAAATTCTCCACTTTGTAAGTTTGCATGTCTTCCTCTCAGGCTTTGTTTCTGGTGTGGAATGTAGAAGCCTCTAAGCTTTGCTACATTCGCCAACTCTGCAGCTCCTTCACTTATATAGGGCCATTATATATATATATATATATATATATATATATATATATATATATATATATATATATATATATATATAGCTAATACATCAGTAATGAGTTGTAATGCTTATTTTAGTTGTAAGGCTAATGTTAGCATGAGGGCTATTACTAGCATATATATATATATATATATATATATATATATATATATATATATATATATATATATATATATATATATATATATATATGGTGGCCTCTGGGGGAGTCCAAACATAAAACTTAGCATTGTGGAGCCAAGTGTCAGTTGTCAGTTAATGTGAGCTACAACTAATTAGTCCATTATTGGGCCCCACTCCCGCCAGCTCATAAGCGAAGGCTACTTTGAGGTCATTTATTATTTATTAGAGTGGGTGAGGGGAAGGTGAGGAGGGTGGTTGCTGCTGTTGCTACTTTGCTTGTTCAACACATCAAGATTAGCTTCAACTATTGGATGACTGAAGCCTATGAACACCACAGACATTCCATCACACAGTTTGTCACACAATCCTCACTTCAGTCAAAGGGCAATCGAAGGACTTTGCACATTTTCTCTGAATCCTCTTTAATGTACTTGTACATTGAAGACTTCCCCACTGCTATTTCTGATCTGAACACATTGTAGTTCAAATAAGCAAAAACAAGGTCTGTGATCGTTTAAATTTGGTTCAATTACCTATATTGAGAATGACAGTAGTGCTTTAAACTTGTTATATTATTATGATGGGATTAAAAAAAAAAAAAAAAATCAAAGATTTTTGCTGGATTATTTTAAATTATGGTAAGCAATATAATTTTTAAATAAAATAATGTAAATACATTTGATTACTATTGTAACTTTACCAGTCTGTCTAACTTAACCTTCTGCAATAGTCATGTTTGGACATTTGGATATTCAATATCAGTTCTAACAGTACAGAAAAATTTAGTTAATTTAAAAAACCTACAGCAAGGTCCTTCAGCTGTTGACATGAGAAAGTATACCTCTACGTTAAGAAAGAAACTGCACAAGTTTGCCAGAGAGAACATAGACAAAGGCTGAAAATTAAGAAATGGAAAATACCTTTTTCGGTCAAAGCCCAGATCTTCATCTTATGTAACTGTTGAGGACCGGAATGGGACTCATTTTCAGCCATGGACTTTCATGCCTTGCACTGTCCCACTTTAAATAACAACCGATCATTATTAAAATCAAGTAATTATAATCTTACATGTTAAGCTTACAATAACACTACTCTGTAAAGCCCTGTAATTCAGTGTATTTCTCCAAAACATTTCCAATTCATTGCAGGTAGGAGTTATTTGACAAGACAGAATTAGGAGTTATATTGTCAGAGGGTTTATCCAGAGTGGATAAATCCCCTCTGGTTTATCCAGAGCCCCCTACCAGGGGGCTCCACTCTGGAGCAAGGCCTGGAGGTGGGGTATGCTGGCGAGTGCCTGGTGGCTGGGCTTTCACCCATGGAGCCTGGCCAGGCACAGCCCAAAGAGAAAACTTTGGTCCCCCTTCCGATGGGCTCACTACCTGTGGGAGGGGCCAAAGGGGTCAGGTGCAATGTGGTATGGGTGGCAGCCGAAGCCTGGGACCTTGGCAGTCTGATCCTTGGCTACAGAGGTTGGCTCTTGGGATGTGGAATGTCTCTGGTGGGGGAGGAGCCTGAGTTGGTGTGGGAGGTGGAAAAATTCTGGCTAGAAATTGTCAGACTCACCTTGACGCACGGCTCTGGCTCTGGATTCAGCCTCCTTGAGAGGGTTTGGACACTCTTCTGCTCTGGAGTTGTCCCTGGTGAGAGGCACAGAGCGGGAGTGGGCATACTTGTTGCCCCCGATCTTGGCGCCTGCACGTTGAGGTTCATCGTGGTGAATGAGAGGGTAGCCTCCCTCCACCTAAGTGTGGGGGGAGTTGTTGTTTGTGCTTATGTGCCAAGCGGCAGTTCAGATTACCAACCCTAATTTGGAGTACTTCCGAGGGGGTGCTGGACATTGCCCCTCCTGGGGACTCCCTTGTTCTGGTGGGGGACTTCAATGCTCACGTGGGCAATGACAGTGAGACTTGAAGGGTTGTGGTTGGGAGGAATGGCCCTCCCAGTCTGAACCCGAGCAGTGTTTTGCTATGGGACTTCTGTGCTTGTCATGGATTCTCCATAAATAATACCATGTTCAAGCATGTTCAAGGGTATCCATATGTGCTCCTGGGACCAGGACACCCTAAGCTGCAGTTCAATGATCAACTTTGTCATCTGATCTGCAGCTGCATGTCTTGGACACTTGGGTGAAGAGGGGAGCAGAGCTTTCCACTGGTAGTGAGTTGGCTCCAATGGTGGGGGAGGATGCTGGTCAGACCTGGCAGACCCAAACATATTTTGAGGGTCTGCTTGGAACACCTGGCAGAGTCTCCTGTGAGACGGAGCTTCAACTCCCACCTCCGGGAGAACTTGGAACATGTTCCGGGGGAGGTGGGGAACACTGAGTCTGAGTGGGCTATATTCCATGCCTCCATTTCCAAGGTGACTTATCAGAGCTGTGGCCACAAGGCTGTCAGGGCCAGTCGAGGTGTCAACCCACGAACCCACTGGTGGACACCGGCGGTGAGGGATGCTATCAGACTGAAGAAGGAGTCCTATCAGGCCCTTTTAGCTTGTGGGACCCTGGAAGCAGCTGATGGGTACTGGCGGTCCAAGCGGCATGTGGCTCAGGTGGTCACTGAGGCAAAAACTCGGGCATGGGAGGAGTTCAGAGAGACCATGGAAAATGACTTCTGTATGGCTTCGAGGCGATTCTGGTCCACCATCTGGCATCTCAGGTGGGGAAAGCGGTGCACCACCAAAACTGTTTATAGTGGGGATGGTGTGCTGTTGACTTCAACTTGGGATACCATGGGTTGGTGGCCGGAACACTTTGAAGCCCTCCTCAGCCCTACTATGTCCTCTACTGAGGAAATGGAGCCTGGGGACCTTGGGTCAGGATCTCCAATCTCTGGTGCTGAGGTCACCGAGGTGGTTAAAAAGCTCCTCAGTGGCAAGGCCCTGGGGGGGTGTGGATGAGATTCGCCCTGAGTTCCTTAAGGCTCTGGATGTTGTACACTGCAATATTGCGTGGACATCGGGGGCAGTTCCACTGGATTGGCAGACTGGGGTTGTGGTCCCCTTTTTCAAAAAGGGGGACAGCAGAGTGTGTTTGATACGGGCTGTTAGGTCCCTGTATGACAGGTGTCACAGCTTGGTCCACATTGACGGCAGTAAGTCGGGCTCATTTCCGTTGAGAGTTGGACTCCACCAAAGTTGCCCTTTGTCATAGATTCTGTTCATAACTTTTATGGACAGAATTTCTAGGTGCAGCCAAGGTGTTGAGAGGATCCATTTTGGTGGCCTTAGGATTGTGTCTCTGCTTTTTGTGGATGATGTGGTTCTATTGGCTTCATCAGCTCATGATCTACAACTCTCACTGGAGCAGTTCACAGCCAAGTGTGAAGCGGCCTGGATGAAGATCAGTGCCTCCAAATCTGAGGCCATAGTCTTGAGCCAGAAAAGGGTAGAATGCCTTTTCTGGGTTGGGGGGAGATCCTGTCTCAAGTGAAGGAGTTCAGGTATCTCAAGGTCTTGTTCATGAATGAGGGAAAATGGAGCGGGAGATCAATAGACAGATTGGTGCATCTGTATCTTTTTACCGGTCTGTCATGGTAAAAAGACAGCTGAGTCAAAAAGCGAAGCTCTCGATTTACCAGTTGAGCTACATTCCTACCCTCCTCATTTGGTCACGAGCTTTGGGTAGTGACCAAAAGAAGATCACGGATACAAGCAGCCAAAATGAGTTTCCTCCGCAAGGTGTCTGGGCTATCTCTTAGAGATCCCTTAGAGGGTGAGAAGCTTGGTCATCCGAGAGGGACTCGGAGTAGAGCCGCTGCTTCTCCACATCGAGAGGAGTCAATTGAGGTGGCCCTGGTGAGAGGTGTTCCAGACACGTCCTACCAAGATGAAACCCAGAGGAAGACCCTGGACATTCTGGAGGTACTATGTCTCTCGGGTGGCCTGGGAACGCCTTGGGATTCCCTTGGAGGAGCTGGCCCAAGTGGCTAGGGAGACGAAAGTCTGGGTTTCCCTGCTTAGACTGCTGCCCCTGCGACCAGACCCTGGATAAGTTGACAAAAATGGATGGATGGACATTCTTTTCAACAACATCAGAATGTATATTTTGTTCAAATGAACATTCAGAGATATCTGAACCTTGAAGATAAAATAAAAGCATAAATAAAAATATTAAATATAAAATTAAAAAAACATAACATAAAAAGTGCTGCACTTTCTTTTAACACTGTCTTCTCTTTTTCAAAGAAATGGTTCCCTCACAACTTAGATTTCACAAATGGCAAATCTTCAACACAATTCTTTACAATATCAGATTTTCCTTCTTAGCAATATAAAATATAAAGCAAACTAAAGTGGCAAGCAGCGTCTGGCAGCTCTCGCAGCTCAATGCCATTCCAACCTTGCCACGACCGCAGGACCTCTGTCACCACCACCCTGTTGTTGTCGTCAGTGCTCTGCACCCGTCCACTTGGTGGTGAGTTACAAAGGTCATTTATATCCAGTGATGTCATTAATGTACCACACCAGTGTGTCAAGCAGTGCCCCCTAATGATGTACAAAAAACCTGATGTAGATCGGATGATGCATCAGGGAGATATTACTGTCGGAATAAAGTACTGGGCACAAAGTCAAATTCTAATATACATTTATTGGCCTCTTTTGAGGTTAACAAAGATCATTCATGTCCAGTTTGGTGGAAATTGGATGATGCATGTGTGATGTAGAGCCAACCGTATGCAAACGGCGAGAGATTGGAATTTACCATTCTGCCACGTCCACATTCTCCAGTCACCAGCCAGTGCTGGGAGAAGGATTCAGCATGATGTTGTTCTGTCATTAGACATGGGTTTAAATCTCAATGAATGAAAAAGAAAAGGAGAACATCCAGCAGCAAAACAGTTTACTTCCTGTTGGAAGGGGGCAGGGCTAATGTGATGTCACAAATGGACCATGGAAATGTGATGAGTGCTGGCCTATTATGACACACAGAAAATGTAATAGAGCTGTGATTTTTTTCATGTGGAAGTTATTACACCTTGATGTTTTATGGCGAATGGTAAGATTTTGAGGCTTAACCACGCCCACATGCTTTGATGTAGCAAAAAGTTTTTGATAACTTTTGTCCTTCAGTGCTTCAAGACTGCAGAGTGACTGTAAAGTCTCCATTATAAAAGCTATAAGAGGAGTTCGTTCAGATACAACATGTGGAAAAGAGACAAAATGGTGGCTTTGAACCAAAATGGCTGACTTCCTGTGGGGTTTGGAACAGGGATCCAAGAGACTTTTGTAGGTCCTGACACGACATACGTGTGCTGAATTTCATGATTGTTGGTTAATGTATGGTTTGGAGCTGATTTTTAAAATATTTCGAGGGGGCGCTGTGGAGGGATTAGGCCACGCCTAACGCATTCCTGTTGGGGGGTGGATTAGGATAGATCATAGTGAGTTTAATGCAGATTGGCTTAAAACTGTAGAATTTAGAGCCAAACGTATAGCAACGGTGTAATGTCTGTCATTGCCACGCCGCCAAGGCCACACCCTCCACCGAAAAACTCTTGGCACTTTAAAGCAAGTGAGAGCAACTAGTTATCTGTCATCTGACATAAGATCATCTTGATTAGGTCAATGGGGTCAAAAATGGATCTTTCCAAGGAAAAATTCTGTCCAGGAGTGATGCTGAACATCTCGTCCATGTATATTTCACTTAAAGGCTGGACTACTGTAATTCATTACTATGAGGAAGTCCACAGAATGTAGTTAAAAGCCTTCAGCTGATCCAAAATGCTGCAGCAAGAGTTCTGATGAAAATTAAAGAAAGAGATCATGTTGCTCATATTTTAGCTTCCCTTCATTGGCTCCCTCTTAAATCCAGAATAGAATTTAAGATTCTTCTTCTTACATATAAAGCCCTTAATAATCAAGCTCCATCATACATCAGAAATCTGATTGTTCCATATGTTCCTAACAGAGCACTTCGCTCTCAGATTGCAGGTTAACTGGTAGTTTCAAGAATTTCTAAAAGTAGACTGGGAGGCAGATCCTTGAGTTATCAGGCTCCTCTCCTATGGAACCAGCTCCCAGTTTTAGTCTGTGAGGCAGACACCCTGTCTACTTTAAAGACTAGGCTTAAAACCTTCCTTTTTGATAAAGCTTATTGTTAGACTGGCTTAGGTTATCCTGAGCTATTTCTGTAGTGCTCCCATAGGTTTAGGCTACTGGAGAACGAACTGACCACTTTTTCTTACTTTCTTCTTCTACTACTCTCCAATTTGCATTATTTGCTGTTATTTTAACTGTTAACTTTTTGTTTTCTCTCAAGTTATTTTTCTCTCCATAGAAGCCACACCTGCTCTGGTGTTCTGTTTGGCTGTGATACCTTCCTGCAGGAGGGTTTCAGCTGAGATAATGCTACCATCTCTAATCATTATCTTTCTCCTGCTATTAACTTTTTACTTTCTTGAACACTGAAAATAATCCTACAACAGTTCATCAGTGCCTTGAGATGACATTTGTTGTGAGCTGATGCTATATAAATAAACTGAATTCTGTAAGGACTCACTGGGAGGACCCGGAAATTCAACCACACACAGAAGTACGTAAAGGAAAAACAAGTTTATTTAGAATCAGGAACTGGTAGCAGCTCAGGAAGAATCGATGAAGGTCTCCACAAGGGAATCCAACGCAGCACCAGGGGCTAGACGATAATCAGGCAGAGGTTATACACGGAGAGGCAGAGAGAGCAAACTTAACTAGAGGGTCAGGCAATACTCGGTGGTCGTGAAGCGGAGCTTGAGTCAGGGTCCAGAAATCCAGAACCAAAGGAATCCGTAACGGGCTTGGCAGGAGGGGAAGATCCGTGGACGGAAATGGGTCGAAGAAACACAAGAAGGCAAGCCATGAAACGCTGGATTTCTACTGGCTTGTGGCTGTCGATAATCTGGCAGGGAGGCAGGGGCTGAGAGGAGTTAAGTAGAGCAGGGCCCAGGTGGCACAGATCAGCAATCAGGTGACACAGGTGAGTAGAATGAAAACTAATTACAGCATGGGCAGGACCAAACATGAATCATAACAGAATTGAATTGAAATTGCTTAACCTTGCTGACCAGCTCAGGCTTCTTACCTGCCAGTGAACTAACATTTTATGCACCTAGAGAATGGTTGTGACACTAGTAATTGGTAAACTCAAGTCACTGCCCTTGCCTCCCACTGTCAAAGCACCCAACCTCAATGACTCTCCCAACAGGTAGTGGCCCTATATGGACAGGTAGCTTGTTTAAGCCTGGCAGAGCTCCAGTAGTCATGGCTCAACCACCAGGCACTCAGCAGCATGCTCTCGAACCCTGAATCCAAGAGAAGTGTCCTGGTTCCCCCTATTTGGGCAAGGGTCACCTTTTTATGTGAACTACTATTCATTGGATTCTTAGAATCCCTCTTTGTCTGACCCCTCCCATGAGGTCAAATGGCCATTGAAGACCTTACCAGGGGCCAAATCCCTGGACAACATAGCCCCTGGGATCATTGCGGCATTCATACTATTCCACCATATTAAGGTGTTGACTCTGCAATAGGACAGAGATATTTCTTCAGCTAAAGCCTTAAAAACTTTAAAAAAGAGATATCTTCTTTACTTCTTTACAAGACAGATTATGGCTCCATAACATTTCTTTTTTTACATCTTAATATTTGCAATATATTACACGATACAATTTTTTTTCTATGACATTCATTTGAAATGATGCTGTGTCCACCTTGACACTTTAGAGGAAAAAGCTTTGATTTATTGCTGAACGTTAGATTGTTAAATCATTTGTTAATAAATTGTAACTTACATGAGAACCTTTCTATCATGAATAATGATTAATTATTTATAGGGGGCCTATCAGGTTCATCACCTGTGTGAGAGAAAGGGCAGCTAAAGTTACACAGCTCCCCAGTTAAACTGGGTTTCTCTATATTATTTACAAGTCTTCCAACTGCCCCCAATCCACCATGATTCATAACAGACAAGACTGGACTCTTCAAAAGAATAAAGCAGAACAACTCTCAGTAGAATGTTCAGTTTCCTGGTGTTTGGTGAAACCTCCTTCCATCTGTAGAGCTAATTTCTTTTATAGGACCCGAACATCTCATTGAGCCTATACAATTTTTGTATAGCAAACAAGGTTGTGCTGATGATCGGCACATAGTCTGAACTTAACTATACTTGGTGAGTTGTATAGTTCTTTGTCTTTCCATAATGGCAATCAATAACTCTTGTCTTCAAAGACGATCAAACATACTGGATGTGGTGTCGCTAGCATTACTAACAAGTTCTGGAGAATGCTTGTACACAGTCAGTCATATTCTTCTAGTATCAGTGGAAGGCTTTTTTGTGAATGTTCCAACCTAAGACAAGCTGAGACTAAGATAAGGTTTTGCAATAACCGTTCCATTCCCAGTCCATACATTCTATCAAACTTGACAATTTACCTTTGATATGTCACAAAAAGGGTGCACTGTGGAGCAGTTAGTAGCACTGTTGCCTTGGAGCAACAAGGCCCTGAGTTTGAATCCCAGCCTGGGGTCTTTCTGCATGTTCTCCCTGGGCATGTGTGGGTTCTCTTTACACTAAAAAGTGTATTTGGGCTGTAGTTCATGTTATGGACTTATTTACATTAATCTCACTTAATTCTTTAGGTTTAGTGATGACAACTGACTAATGCGTTCAATTAACTTAAAAGTTACACATTTGTATCTGAAAGGAACTTTTTACTTTGACTCTAAGTGAAACAATTAAGTTTAATGCAGATTTAGTATCTACGTCTGACGTCTCGACGTAAGCCTTGCCTGACACAGATCCTGTACCAACCACATGTGCAGCCGCCATTTCTTCTGAGCACCAACGACTTTCGGCAAGATTTGGATTAAACAGTAAGTGAATTACAATGGTAATGATTTTTACAATAAAAACAGTTCATTTTGTTAATAATAGTTAGGCACCCATGAGTTAGTTTTCTTTATTTAATGGATTCTTGAATATTTGAAATGAGGCGCTAGACTGGATCAGCGTGTGAAAGCGGGTAATTGCTGTGGCCACCAGGCTTGTCTTTATATAAAGGACCTACTACTATGCAGACAAGTCGATGTTTTTAATAGGTCAGGTTTACTTGATGTTACGGATGTGACAGTGATGTGTGGGTAATCTGTATAGTGGGTGGCGCAAAGCTAATTTAATCTGATGCAACTTCACTGTGCTGATCACTGTGAGCTGCAGCCAGTGAAGCCATTTCTCACAGTTTTTTCAAGCTACTTACAGGCAACATAATGATATAAAACACATAATATCCCAACAATTAATGCTAAGAATCCATCAGCTGGCATTTTTCTGGAAAAACAAAACAAAATGCATGATCTAATTTATGTGATTCATCCTCATGTTTGTAGGAACATTGAGTTAACTTCTCTTCCCCACTTCTTTCTTCAGGCCTGGACCCAAGAATCATCGAGCCATATAAAGTGAGCCGTATTTGCTTCATAATGGAATACCTTCATAACATCAAGCTTCTCCCAATAATATAGAAATAAATTTTTAAAATGCTAAGTGAATATGGTATGATATTGATAAAATGAAAGATATGATCTAAACTATATCAAATAATCACCTCTATAAGTAAAAGAATTTTTAGCAGTTTACAGTAAAAGGAATAAAAAGTGGGTGGTGAAAGAATGAGAAGAAATGATTTCCTTCAAAGGGTTTATGGTAGGGTGAAAAGCTCAGTCATCCAGGAAGGGTTCAGAGTAGAGCCAGATGAAGTGGCTAGGGCTTCTGGTTAGGATGCCTTCTGGACGCCTACCTGGTAAGGTTTTCTGGGCATGTCCCACCAGTTAGACCTGTCGCCCAGTTAGACAGGAATTTAAGATTAGTCATCCAGATCAAAGAAGTAGTACAAGTGCAAAAATGGCTGGAATCATGAAAACTTATGACAAGGTATGTATATCATCAATTGGGACACTGGGAGGGCATTCTTTAACTTCATTATCAACTTAATTTGTTCACCAACAAGTCAAACAAATGAATAGTAATTAAGAATGTATGTTTTAGAGTCATGTTAATTGGATACCATCTCCAAAATATCTGACAAGCAACACTAATATGCATTTTGTATTGAGTCCCACTCTAAGATAATGATTGACTGGATTAGTATAGAACAGTTATTCTGCATTGATGTAAAATCTAAGTATTCAGTTTTTAAGTGAAAGCCTGCAATTTGTGGCAAAATATATAAAGCTATATACATGCATTTTTCTGTTATTGGAGGAAGCCCCAAAAGATATTGGCATCATCGAGGGAGTGGAGGTGTTGATGACCTCAGCATGTACCCTGCTTTTTGGTTTGATATATGCTCTTAACCTGGCTTATCCAAAGCCTTTGTGCTTCACATTTGAAGTCTTCCAAAAAATATTCATGCAACTTGAGCAGCAAAAGATGTCTCCCAAAGTTCAGAATTCATTTGGAAGACTTCAGAGCTCACAGTAAAGACACCGGCATATTGTGCAACAGGACAGATCATCTTCTGTCTGTTTTGACTGAACAGAAAGAAGAGCTCCATGTTTTGGAAACTCAGTAAGATTTTGAACTCTTTAAACTTCTTTTGGGACATTATGCATATAAAAGTCAGGAGTAATACACAGTGTAAAATGCATAACAATTGTTGCTGGTATTTCTGGAGGATTTTTACTAATGAGTTTTTGATATACATGATCATTTTGGGAGTAGGTTTTTTTTTTTTTTTTTTTTTTTTTTTTTTTTGTTATTGACTTGTTTTATAGAGTTAGTTGATCTCTGTGCAGGAAGAGCTGTTGGACCCTAGAATTGCTGTGTTGCAGATGACATAGTGTTGATGTCACGAAATGCAGATGGGAGCAGAAAGTAAATGCAGTAATACACCACCCCATTTCATTCTGTTGATTCAGCATCAAAATGCTTAAATTCTGTGCTGTTTACAGTTGTTGCAACAGCTCTAACTGGGAGAAGGATAAACGTTTTTCTCGTGTTCTGAAAGCAGTGTGTCACAAGGGAGTTAATTTTAAAAAACTTACAGAAAAAAGAGAACAGAAGTGGATCAACAATGTATGGCTAAAAACAGAAGGTCCAGAAACGGACAGTGCAAGAGTTTGCAGCAGCCACTTTCTAATAGGTAAGGATGGTATTATTTATTAAATCATATTTTCAGATATTTTATCGGAGAATTACTTAGATGGACAAGCATTGTTTTTAATGGGGTTTCTGGAGAGCTCTGTGAATGGCTGACCTACATTGGAGAAATGTACATCAACTTATACAATGTTGATCCGATAAACGAATTTGGGTTTACAGAAGCTAAATCAATTATTTACAGGTACATCCAAGCACATAGAAATAACAGCGGTTAACTCATTGTTAGTGTTAGTGGTAGCATTGTTATCATAGGCTAATTACTTAAAATAGCACAACTCACTACCCACCAGGCCGGAAACAAGGAAACAGCCATTTAAAGCTTCTTTGTATCCTACGTGGTTGACCCAACCTGAAACAAAATAACTGTAGGCTTCAAGGCTTTTGAAAGCTTTCATCTGGCTCATTGTATAATACGAGGTCTGCAGATGAAGTTGAAGTTAGTTTCTGATTGCAGCTTCCGATTTGGGAAATGGCTAAAGGGCAATTCCACCTAATTTTTCACAACCTTCTGCATCTTTAATCTACTCTAGTTAAAAAAACTACATCACTTAGACTCTTTAACCCTGGACTAGATTATTCTAAACTAATAGCAGAATATTTAAAACAACGTTTGTGATTTGTGAAGCCTTAGTCTGATATGTGAAACTTCATGACCAAATAGAGAGGTAAGAGAATTACAGTGACTGAAGCAATACGAGCATCCAAAATAATCATGTATTAATAAAAAAAAGAAAAAAATTTCAAATGATGTCTTTTCTGCAGTGAGAGAGAAGAACTTCTCATGCAACTGAGAGGATAAACAGATGTGAAAATCTTTGAAAACAAAGAAAAGCAGGTCAATAAAATTTACAAATTTGAAGTTCTCTATTTTTTAAGTTTGTTAACTTGGACTTGTTTAATTGTGAAGACCTCTAACCCGCACACAAACACACATGTGCCTATTTTGACTTGTATTTTAAATGTGCTCAGATTATTCTGCCACTACTGTAGAATAAGTTAGCAAAGGTTTGAAGAGTCTAGGTGTTGTAGTTTTGGAGCTAGACCAATTCAAGTGTGATTCAGATACTTAAAATGTGCTAAAATGGCCCTTATTGAAGTTGCACAAATCAGATTAAGGTTTCACAAATCACAAACTTGTTTTTAAATATTCTGCTTTTAGTTTAGAATAATCTAGTCCAGATTTTAAGTTTCCAGGTGTTGTGGTTTTGGAGCGGAAGCAGTTAGAGTGTGATCCAAATGCATAAAAAGTGCTAAAATTGCTCTTTATTGAAGTTTCACAAATCAAATAAAGGTTTCACAAATCACAAACCTAGTTTTAATTATTCTGCTATTAGTTTAGAATAATCTAGTCCAGGTTTGAAATGTCTAGGTGTTGTAATTTTTTAACTAGAGTAGATTAAAGATGCTGGAGGTAGAGAAAAATTAGGTGGATTCATACTTTAGCCATTTCACGAATCAGAAGTTACAATCAGAAACCAGCTTCAGCTTTGTGATCTGGCAGCACCAGATAGTTTATATAAATTGCTGGATAAATCCACCAGATTATATGACGTCTTGTTTATTAAGACTATATGAGTCATATCCTAAATGTACGTATATTTTTTCGCAATATCTCCTCAGTGCCAGCCCATTTAAGGCATTAGCTTACTCGCTATCATCCATTTTGTTGTGTTTTGAACTGGAGCAAAGCACTTCCTGCCCCCCATCTGCAACCCAGTAATAAACCAGCTTTGTGTGGAAAAAATACAGGTTTGTTCAAGAAAAAAAAAAAGTCCCATTTGGAAACAGCACAAAGTTTTCTTTTTGCATTTTTGGTTTTGAATCATAATCTCGCACAGGGGTGCCTAAGTCCAGTCCTGGAGAGCTACAACTTTCAGATGCACCCCCATCTCCAACACACCTTTATCAAATATCTGCATTCCCTCACCAGGAGTCATTCAGTACTACAGAGGCCTGGTAATGAGCAGTCATTTAATTCAAGTATGTTGAAGAAGGGATGCATCTAAAAGTTGCAGAGTGATAGATCTCCAGAACTGGACTTGGACGACCCTGATCTAGCAGATTGCTGACAGAAAAAAAATTAAGTATTCATAAATACAACTCCAGTCAAGGAGAAAAGCATATCCCTTGTAAAGTTTCAAAAGAACGGTCTAATACGTAATAATTTGTGGAAAATTGTTTTTGAATTTGTGACGTTTTAACAATAAAATTTCAAATGTTTCATTTATGAAATGGGAATGTTATTTTTTTTTTTTTAAAGCCAAGTTGAATTTCAGCATTTTACTCCTATTTGAAAATCTAAAATAACATGCTAGAACACACTTTTAAGATGGTTTAAATTCAAGCTATATTTTTAAGTAAAATGTGAGTGATGATGTACTTCAGGATAATTTTTTTTTTTAAATTTGGAACTTAAAATTTTGAGTTGACTTCCCACAAAATTAAGTCACAGGGATCTGATTTCTTTATTTGAAATAATATAAATGATTTGCGTAAAACTGACTTAAATTTGTCAAGTTAAACTTAATAAATTAAGTCAGATAAACCTAATTGAATTGCTTGTTACCAATTGAAGCAATTCAATTAAGTTGGAGCAACTATTCTCTTTTTTCAGTGTAGGTACTCCACCTTCCTTCCTGGTCACATGGTAAATGGTATGTGGGGTCCTCTGGACTTTATCAAGCGCTTTACACTACATTCAATCATTCAACCATTCATGCACATACTCACTGGTTTAAAGAAAAAAAAAAAAAAAAAACGAAAAAAAACCCCAGAAGCTTGTTAGATTAATTGGTCTTTCCAATCTGTGTTTGCAGGTGTGAGTGTGTGTGTGCAGAATTTTCTGTCCTATATGTCTCTATGTTGCCCTGTGATGAACTGGTGACCTATGAAGGGGTGTACCCCATCTCAGGCCTAGAGATGACTTGGAAGCCCTTAAAATGAGTTAGCGTATGTGAAGGAAGAGGGATGTCTTCATGACCCTCATGGATGGATGGATGTTTTGGAGTGGCCCAGGCAGAGTACTGTTGCTCAGAGCCCTTTGTCTTAAAACTTTTAGATGTGTCCCTGCTCCAGCACAATTAATTGAAAAGATTCATTGATGATTTTCTCCTCAGCATGCCCGAAGCCTATTAATGACCTATTTCTGCCCTTGTGCATGGTGACTCATGACAAAGACAGACTCATGCAGACTGTTTTTGGTGAAGCGTGGCTGGTTATGCATATCCCCAGCTTTGCAACAAAAGGAAAAAAAGTGCAGGCAGATGTTTGTTGTAGCTTTGACTTCTGCACCGATAGATGTTAAACAGAAGTAGAGGAAGAGGAGAGACAGAGTGAAGAGAGGCAAGTTGATGATATAGTAAGTAGTAATATTGGTGAAACAGTGAGGGAGGCAGTAACTGTATGACAACCATAATGTTTAAGTCAGCATCACCACTAAGCCAAAATTGTTTTCTAACAATGTAATTTTAAGTTAAATAGTGCAAATTTACTATCACAACATTATTGTACTAATTAAAATACAGTGTGATCATACAGTGTAATCCCTATGTGGTATATCGTATCAGTGTTCAGTTATACAGCCAACATATAGGAGCACCAAGAAATTTAAGTTTGTTAAAATTCAAACAAATAGTTGATTTTTTTTTAATTTTTATTTTTATTTTTTTTTATCTCTGACAAGGATGGATGCATGTATATTTGAAAAATGTACTTGTCATGTTTTACTTTTAAAAAATCTCTTCTGATTTTTTTTTTTTACCATCTTAATAAAATGTAGGCACACATATTTAGAAGGATCATCTGCTAAGATCATGTCTGACCACTCAGTGCCCAATGTGTTTGTTGCAGTCCAGATCTGAATGTCAGTATTTTGAAGCAAACATATTTAAAAAAAACAACCCCAAAAGCATATATTATATTCGGATATGGCAACTGTGGGTATAACTGTCTCTCCCCTGTACATGATTTTAGTACTTTGCAGACTGAAGACGAGGTTAGGTTTATGTGAAATTATGATGCACCCTCTTATTTAAAAACCCAAAATCACAAAAACAAAAAGTCTACCCAAATGTTCTGTAGAAATCAGGAGGAACTTCACAACCAGGTGTTGCTAATCATTCATTAACTGATCACCAGCAAGCGTGATCACTGCTATAAAAACTGAAAATTTGGCACTGGTGCATTGAGGTTGTGTTAACACAGTGTCAAAGAGGGAACATTTGATGTTAAAGAATTGTTGCACAGTGCCAACATTCCTTTGAAATGATGTGAGTCTGAAGAGGTCACACATAGGTTGATTTCTTCAAGTTGTTGCAGCTAAAAGGTGGTTCTATTTAATGATAACACAGACAGTTTTTATACTTTACCAATTCATTTGCAACTTAAATCTGTTAGACTAAGACATCATGTCCTTCTTCATGCTTGGTTGTATTTCCTCCCTTTAAAACGTGAATGTAAGCCAAAACGTCATAATGCAGTGGTTGGTCGATGGACCCAAATGCAGAGACGGCGAGTAGATTTGTATGTTTAATAAAAACGGTGAACAAAAAAACCCACTGGGAATTCAGGGAGTCAGAGCAGAACAAAACATAGGAATCCAGGAATGAAACACAGCTGGGGTGACAAGGAAGCAATGCGAAGAAAACAGGTAAGAAGGAACCAGCGAGGAGTGAGAGTCTGAACAGGTATTTATGTAGAAGAGGGAGTGAAGAAGACAAAATAACTAATTACGGGAACTGAATTCAGAAGGGAGTGAGTGAGGCATGATGAATAAAATGACAAACAGCTGGAGAAGGGGAAGTGAATGGCAGGGTGACTGAACAAAACAAAAATGATATTGAGGGAGACCTAAACAGAAATACTGATTCTAAGTAAATAAATCCAGGACCTAAAAGAAGAATCTAAACTAACAGAAGGAATAATCTTCAATGAGGAGGTCATACTAAAAGCAAAGAATAAATCTAAGACTCAAAAAATACCTGGACTAACCAAGGTAATAAACTGGGATGAGAGGAAATAAATGCTAAATGTAAAGAACCATACAAATGAGAAATAAGTGAAATAAACAAGGATGAGGGAAAACAATGAAAATAAGAAATCAATACAGAGAAATAACATAAGCAAAGTGTTCAAACCACACTGGATGACACAAAACTTATTTTCTGACCTGTGAAGTTTCAAAACAGAGATTGTGATTGCTATTCATCATAATTCTTATAAACGACTAGAGAATGAAAAAACAAAACAAAAGAAGCACACACAAGTAAAAAGTATGTTGCTTTACACTGAGTTTATGTACTGGTAATTTTCACTATATAACTGACTGTTATTGCAAGAAGATATTTACATACAATGAATAAAAAGACATACAAATTTTTTTCTCACTGTCTGAAGTTAAATCAGACCAAACGTCTCTTGTTTTAGGTTAGTTAAAATTACCAAAATTATTTATGTTTGCTAAATGACAGAAAACTTAGCAAGAATATTTTATAGATTTTACATAAGTTTTTTAGAAATCAAAAGTTTCCATACATTTGGTCAGTATCAGGGGTAATTGTCTTTTAAATTGTATGACTTGGGTCAAACCTTTTGGGTTTCCTTCCACAAGCTTCTCCCAACAGTTTGCTGGAGTTCTGGTCTATTCCTCCTCCTGACAGAACTGGTGGAACTGAGTCAGGTTTTAGGCCGGCTCATTTTCACACACCTTTTCAGATCTACTCACAACTTCTCCATAAGACTGAGATCAGGGCTTTGTGATGGTCATGCCAAAACATTGACTTTGTTGTCCTTATGCTGCTTTATAACTACTTTAGGTGTATGCTGAGGGTTACTGTCCATTCGAAAGACCCATTTGTGCTCGAGCTTTAACTTCCTGGCTGATGTTTTTAGATGTTGCCACAATATTTCCACATGATGTTCTTTCCTCATGATGCCATGTATTTTATGAAGTGCACCAGTTCCTCCTGCAGCAAAACAGTCCTAACAATATGATGGTGTCACCCCTGTAACTCATAATTAGGATGGTACAAGCATCTCTATTTTGCCTCCAAATGTGATGATGGTCATTATGATCAAACAGTTCCACTGTAGTTTCATTAGACCACAGGACATGTCTCCAGAAGTGAGGGTCTTTGTCCCTGTGTGTATTTGCAAACTGCAATCTGGCTCTTTATGTTTCTTTTGAAGTAAAGGCTTCTTCCTTGCTGAGAGGCCTTTCTCCCCATTTCAGTACAAGACACATTTTACTCTGGATAACGACAGTGTATGACCAATTTCAGCTAGCATCTTCACAATGCTAGCATCTTTGGCTTTTGTTCTGGGGTCAATCTGCACATTTTGGACCAAAATACGCCCATCTCTAGGACACAGAACCTGTTTCCTTCCTGAGTGGTATGACGGTTGGACATTCTCATCATGTCTATACTTGCACATAATTGTTTGAACAGATGAATGTGGCACCTTCCACCATCTGGAAATTGTTTCCAAGGATGAACTAGACTGGTGCAGCTCCACAACTATCTTCTTGATATCTTGGCTGATTAATTTTGACTTTCCAATCATGTCAAACAAGAAAGTAGTGTTCCAGGTATGACCTTAAAATACATCCACAAGTGAGCCTCCAATTAATGTGTCAGTTAACCTATCACAGGTTTGTGGAAGGAAACCTAAAAAGTGTGACCCAAGTCATACAGTTTAAAAGACAGTTGTCCCTGATACTGACCAAAACTATGTAAACTTTCGAATTTGAAGAAAGTTACAAAAAAATCCCTCAAAAATGTTCTCGCTAAGTTTTCTGGCATTTAAAAGTAGAAGTAATTTTGGTATTTCTAACTATGCTAAAACAAGAGAAGTTTGGTCTGATTGAACTTCAGAGAGTGAGAAAAAAATGTTTATGTGTCTTTTTATTCGGTGTATGTAAATATATGGTTTCAACTGGAACCCAATTTGCGTGAAATAGACTGCAGCTGCAGATGGACCACCCTGTTCCCATCCACAAATACATATGTAAATTAGCAAAAAGAAAGGATGCTGCCACATGTCTGAATAATCATGGCAACGACCCCTTTTTTCCAACTACTACTGATACTGATACTACTGCCTCAGCGCAGCATTTGACATTGTTGACCATGATATATTATTAAAGCGACAGGAGAGCTGGGTTGGACTCTCTGGTACGGTACGTAATTGGTTCGAATCCTACCTAAAGAACAGGGAATTCTTTGTGTCAACAGGAAACTTCTCATTGTAGCGGACAAAAGTCACATGTGGAGTACCCCAAGGACTTGAGGGATGACTAGGACATTCCTGTCAGCCAACTCCTGCTAAAATGCTCCAGTTCCAAGGAATCCCAGCACAATGAGAACTTGAACCGGCGCTGGTAACGCACGGTTCCTTCTATTTTCCCTCTCTAATGCTTGGGCCAGTTCCATGCAGAGCTCCATGATAAAGCTCTGAAAGGGCTAATAAGCCACTTATCATCTTGTCCCAGCAGGTCAGTATGACCTCTGAACACATGCTCCCTCTGAATCCTTCCATTGTTGATGTTCTCCAGCAGAGCCAAAGCTGCCATCGTTCCACCTTTGCACAATTGCTTATGGACGTGTGATTTTCTCCACCTGGTCCACCTTAAGAATCATCAAACCTGACCCATTTGGAGTTAATCTGCTGATCCAACCCCATTTTCTTTTTCACTGAGAATCAAAGTGCCGCTCAGATAATTTACATGCATTTCTTGCGCTTTGGCACACAGACCGATGTGCATTCACATCTACATGTGACAAAAACAGAGGAAATTTACTATTTACTCTGTCTTCTCAAAACCCCAGTCGGTCATGGCAGATGGCCACTTGTACTGAGCCAGGTTCTGCTGGAGATTTCTTCCTGTTAAAGGGGAGTTTTTCTTCTCCACTTGCTACAAGCATGCTCGGTATGAGAAACTGCTGTTAAGTCAACGACACAATACCATGTGG